>CM074856.1:136677500-137997500 GCA_037501455.1 Lantana camara | reverse complement strand
ACAGAGTCAACTGCAACCTTGGATCAACAAAATGATCAAAATTAGCATCCTCCACAGCTTGTGTGAGCAAAGGCCAATAACCATGAGTTAAGTTAACATTTTTATATGAGTTTAAAATAATGCACATTTAATTAATCAATAAATAATAGAGCAAAACTGAAGTATATAGTTAGCTCACCCAATCAATGATATAAACCTAGCAAGCCCAAAATGTGCGAGCTGGTAGAAGAATCCCAAGTAAAACAATATTCCAGTTTAGTGAAAAAACAGAAACTTATTCTGAATGAGCAAAACAAAAATGTGTATATTATATCAAAACAGGAATATGTATGTAAATACATTATAATTGTAATTGTATGTGATTGCTAATTGCTGTAGACAAATTTGATGCATACCTTTGCCTCGAAATCTTCATCGAGAAGAATATTTGCGGACTTGTTATCACGATGAATGATCCTCGGTTGGCCTAAATATGTAATGAACTGTCAGTGTTACTGAATCTACCAAAGAACAATAAATGCATATATAAAATCTTGGGAAAATTACAAAAATGGTATACCAACTCGGGCCATTTTGTAATTTTGGTACAAAATGTTTTCCGGCGACATCAAAACCCCACATCTCCAAAAATTTTACAAAATCATGCAAATTTTCACCGGAGCTGAAAATTTTGCATGATTTTGCAAAAGTTTTGGAGCTGTGGGGTTTTGATGTCACCGGAAAACATTTTATACCAAAATTGCAAAATGGCCAAGTTGGTATACCATTTTTATAATTTCCCCAAATTCTTCTTATCATTGTTCCCCAAGTGCCTTAAGTAGGGGTGAACAAAAACCGAACCGATAACCGAAACCGAACCGAAACCGACACTAACCGACAGCAAATGGGCATGTTGACTTTAATTCCAACTTTGCTACTGAATATACATGCCACAACCAAAACATTGCACAAGTCAATTTTAATTAATTCCAAGCAAAAGTCACGGTTCCCTAGGTGAAATTCACGCAGCAAAAGGGGATGAAATAAAACAAGGAGCTAAGTCAGTTTTAGTGTGTCCAACATTAATTGGTGCATGTATTAGTAATTCAAATTCTTGGGAATTTCAACACCATATTCAACGAAATGAAGCAGCTTGGTGGCGGACGAAATCACAGGTGTTCACACCACCTAATTTCTCAACTCAAACAATCATTACCTTTATTTTAGTCAATGAAATTGTTATGTTTTAATTCTTGCAGCAAGAAATCGGACGCACTCAGGATTAATAACACCAAAGCTTTACTGTAAGATATTTAGAAGCAATAATATTTGGCGACATTTCTTGAGCATTAATGGCGAACAAATCAAACAAAAAAAAAAAAAGGCTTTCCAAGTCCTCTGACCCACGAACAAAACAAGGAAATTCAAAGCATCTAACCATCGAGATCTCAACCGTGAATTAACCAATACAACATAGAATATATATATTCATGCTCAAGATTCAAAAAAAATAGAAATGAAATTCAAATCAAGGAAAATGTGTGATTTACCTTGTCTTGTGAAAGAGTGAGAAATCAAGGAATATGAGCTCTTAGAATGAAAGATGGTTCAAGTCTTGATCTTCTCTTGAAATTTCTCCATAATCTCTTGGAAGCTAACTTGTGTGGTTTGAAATGAAATGAAAATGGGATAAAGCTATTTATATGGTGGCTAATAGTTTTAGGTCAAGGTTAGGGTTTCCAAGATAAAATGTGGGGCTAAAGGTTTGAATAGGATTTGGGCTCAAATAAATGACCTTCGGCCCAATAAGTCACAATTAAAAGGTTTACAGTCTAAAAGGTTTCCGAAAAATATAAAATAAATTCCGTTGGACCCGAATCACCGATTCAAGTCCAATGGTGGTGTCGGAATTCGAATTCGAATTCCCGAGCCCAAAATGGTCCCGAATGACCCGAACTCACCTAATTCAAGTTAGGCCCAAAACACACAAATAGGTCCAAGTCCTATTTAAATCCAATTCCAACAATTAATTTAAATTCATCCAAGTTCAATTCTCAAGTTGTCATGCAAGAATTCATATTTTACCGTTTTAGGTTTTTAGTCAATTATGTCACATTTTCAATCAAAGTTGGATTTAAACACATGAAAGGAAATTAAATCACATACGTGCACAAGATAAACTCTCTCGTGGCGCATACCTGTACGATCTATTCGACGGGGCGTCACAGGTTTCGAGCGTTAGGATTTTACTTATTATTTTTATTATTCAATTCATACGTGTTATATTAATTTTATAAATTGTGTTTCAACATGATTACGTGAAAATATATGAAATGTATGCCAACTTGGGAATTATGTTACATATGGAATTTAATTGTTACATGAATTAATTGTCCAATTTGTATTAATTGCTTGATTGTCCTTAATTGCTCATTTTCTTTTCTTTGAGGACCTAATTGCATGAAAAACATTAGGGGACTTAATTGATCATTTCCAAACTTTTGATACTTAATTGCATGACTTACAAACTTTAAGAATTTGATTGCAAATATTACATTTTTTCCCCCAAATATATCGTTATATGCATTTCTTCCACAATCATCATTCTTCATTCATCAAGAATCATCATCCATTCTTGCCCCTTCTCACCGAGCCAAATTTCCAAAGAGGAGAAAGAGATTTTCATCATTTTAAGGCATGATCATGAAGGAATTAGGAGCTTTGAAGCATCATTATCCCATCTCATCTCATTCTTTCTTCCTTTCAAGTATTCTCCAGGGCGGAGATTGTCGAGCATGAGCACGTTCACGCATTCACGAGTCGTGTGTCGCCTGTCAGGTGAGGTTTAATTTCTAGTTATATAGAACCCGTATAACCTTTACGTGATTTTTAGCCAAAGGTATTTATAGTTATAATTTCATGAAATCACTTATTATTTCAAGTATGTTAGTGTTCACGAATCAAGCATGCCATGTTCATGAAAGCAAGTAAATGCGTTCTCTTGGCCAGGTCCTCCTTAGTGAGGGCGCTGGGCTGGTCTTTGGGCTGGTGGTTGTCCGTCCAACCACAAGAAGAACAATTCCCTATCGTGTACATGCGTTCTCCTGGCCAGGTCCTCCTTAGTGAGGGCGCTGGGCTGGTCTTCGGGCTGGTGGTTGTCCGTCCAACCACAGGAAGGACAAAACCCTATCGTGTACCTGTGTTCTCCTGGCCAGGTTCTCCTTAGAGAGGGCCCTGGGCTAGTCTCAGGGCTGGTGGTTGTCCGTCCAACCACAGGAGGAACAAACCCTATCGTGTTACAAGCAAGCCATGTATTGATTGCATGATTTCCATTCCATGAATGTGCTAATTGGGTACACTATTTCATGATTGCACGGTAATTGAATTGCGTGATCACCTATTAATTTATAATCAAGCAAGCATGTTTCATGTACATTTGGAAACCGCCCGCACTCGCCGGGGCCATGTATTGATTGCATAAAAATGAACAAGTGTTTAATATTGGTAGTTGTATCCTCGGGCGAAGCTATATTATTGAACTCATATATTTATCTTTTATAAATCTTTACCCGATAATATGACTTGCATGTTATTGTTGGGAATAGTGCCCTGAAAATTCAATTTGTTGAATTAATTAAAACTGAATTTGCAGCAAGTTATGAGTATTTCACATATTAACAATTAATGACGTGTGATGGTATTCTTATATGAAATTTGTTTCATAGGAAAAGACTTTGAATACCAAAATCACGTGTCATTAAAGTTCTAGTCGGTAAGATAAGAATATGTTCTTATCAAGACTATAACGTGGTTATATAAGATGATTAGTCTTTCGTCATAGGGAATGGTGATTCCAATTATAACACGTTGATGATTTTCAATAGGATTGGAAACATCGAACTGGACCACTGAGATTATTTATTTTATACTGCTATCTAAAATAAATAAAATCTCAGGAAGCATTGTACTCTTAATCCTGATAATATTTCGGCTTTAGGCATGTAGTGTTAGTCACTGTAACATACTCGAAGTGAGGTCTCGGTAACGGGTGGCCAAAATACTTTGTATGATTCGGTGACAGCATGAAATGTGCTAAAGAGTTATATAGATCGAGGAATCTGTGGCCTTGCTGGAAGGTAAGAGATATCCTTGAAATAGATTTGCAAAAGTTCGAATTAAGACTTTGGCCAAAGCACTTCGCGTGATGACGTCACCGAAGTTGTATGATGAATGTGTTTCACATACAGAGAATTTGAACTTAAGGCGAATCAATAAATTTCAAATTAGAGATGAAAAATAAATGATAGTAGTTGCAATTTATTTTTCATGGATATCTACACGGAGGAGTAAAATGCGAAATTATTCTAGATCGAGAAATTCGTGAATAATTTAATTAATTTTAGAGTGCAACAATATTTATTTAGTGGAATTAAATATTGTTAAACGGTAATTAATTATTGTCATGAGATGATAATATATTAATCCGTTTGGAGCTAAAATTAATTAGTCCTGCAGGTCCCCCTGCAAGCCCCAATTAAAAACCCAAAGAGAAAATAATAAAAGGAGAAAAGAGAAATGAATTTTTCAAAGTGTTTGAAAATAGCCAAGGGATTTATTTTAAGAAAATAAATCAAGTTCCAAAGAGTTGGAAATGCCGGGAATTTTATTTTGGAGAAAATAAAATTTTAAATTTTATAAAAAAAAAAAAATCGGCGCTGACGTGGCAGCTGACGTGGCATGCCACGTCAGCAAGGTGGGCCCAAGTGGCGCTGACTGGGCGGCCGCGTGGCACGCCACGTGTGCGACACGTGGACGGCCCAGATCGCGCCACATCATTACTAATGAATGGCCCAGATTGGTTTGGTAATGGGCCGGTCAACAGGGTCGGTCAACGGGTCGGACCATTGGATAGGGTCGGGTCAACGGGCAGGGTCAAACCGGGTCCGGTCCGGGTCGGACCAGACCCGGACACGTGTCGTGATCTGGTGGAGCTAACGCGTTTCCACACGCGCCAACCACCTGGCAGCCTTCCGGCGGCGCGTGGGGGTGCGTGGATCCACGTGTCGGCGCGTGGTTGGTGGCGTTGGATCCGCGGCGACGAGACCTTCAATGTGGTCACCTCGGTTTGCGTGTCCAAGTTATACACGCAAGTGGGGATGTGAAATGACCATTTTGCCCTTGCTTTTGTATCCAAAATGACCGTTTTGCCCTCGGGTTTTTGCCTATAAATAGGCTGATCCCCTCCCTCATTTCTCATTCAACTTTGGGATGATTTTGGCTAATTCTTGGCTTTGAAATCGTCCCATCTTCTCCTAGTTAATTCCGATTTATTTTGGAATTAATTCTAATTAGGTGTTTATATAAAACGCCTAATTTCGGGAGAATAAACCCTGAAAAGGGTTTCCTAGTTTAAAGTTTATTTTCTCTAAGTATTTAGAGAAATACTTTCGGAGCCCACGCTCCGAGGGTGTCCCTGGGGTCATTGCAGGGAAGCTCTGCCGGTTTCACGAATGGGCAAGGAGCTGGAAAAATGCCGTTAGATAGCCATATTTGCAGTACGGTAATAGTTTTCAGTTATTTTATTTTAAGCATGATAAATTATGTGCTCTTAAGTGTTAATTGCATGTTAGATATTTATCTGTTTAAGTGATTTAAAATTTATTATCAATTGCATGTATATACTTGAGTAGATCCGGCTAAGTCTTCCGCTTTGTATTAAAATGTTTTAGAAATATTTTAATACTTGTATTATAATAAAAATTTTAAAATGTGGTCCCGGACTGCTAATGTTCTGGGCCCGCATCCCATCAACTGGTATCAGAGCCGTGCTCTAGCTATATACATGCATTGATATGATGCATGGGATGCATAATTTTAAATCTGATACTGTGCACTTAAATTCTGTCAAAGAAGACTGGTTTTTAAGTGGGACCGTTGTGACCCCTCCAGTGTTTTCTGGGAATTTACGTGGAATGGTAATTTTCTGGGAATCGATTTCAATAATCTTCCTGGTTAATTACCGAATCAGTAAACATGATTTAAATTATGAGATAATTTATTTATAACATGTTTACTTTATGCCATTTATTTTAAGTGTGATAATTATAAAAGCATGCTTAATTGATTTAATTTATGGCATATTTATTTTGTGTCATTTAAAATTTTAAGCATAATAATTATGTGATAATTATATGAAAGCATGCTTAATTATTTTATTTTATGGCATGATCGTGATAATATGGGATATTATGTTATTTACAATTATGCGTATTTTATTTAATGTGATTAAATAAATAATGTTTAATAGAGATTGAACGAGATGCATAATTGGACTAATATTTTTCGGCCTAATTAATAAATTGTTATTATTGCCTTAAAATATTATTATTGGGATTTTAAATATGATTTAGTAATCCTAGTGGGAGGGTATTAATTAGATTAATTACTTCCAACAATAAGACGCCAAAAGTGATTATTAAATAATCAACAGATAATCCACACCTTTTAAAAATTCAAGTGGGAGCGAGATGAAAAGAGTTGGATTCTCACGGCCTCCATTACCCGTCTATAGTATAGTGGATGTATACTACTCCCTTCGGCGGGTATATATTCGCGGTATACAAGATTAGACTTCTACGGATAGAATGAAATACGGGGAAGTCAGCTCGACCACGCCTCCGTGGAGTGTCTTGACCTACTCGTACGGACTTCTAGGTAATGGTACACACTTGACTAAGTAATGTATTAACCTCCCTTCGGAGCTATGTTACATTTACATAGAGGCCAAGGGTTGACGTGGTGGATTGACATTGTTTGGTAAGAGTTACCTAGATGACATGTTAATTAAGAATAGTTCTTGCTTTTCTAAGCGGTTTTCGACCTCGCCTCCGGGGAATCAACTGCAGTTAGTTAAGTCACCATTGCGTAAACCAAAATGCTTACGTGGATTTCATTTATTGGTTGGACGCAGAAGAAAGTGAAATACATAATCATAACTTGCATTTATTTATTTATTTCAGTTTTATAATTACAATCTCTCTTAGCCCACTCCAAACTGTATGTCTATAAGGAAATAGGCTAGTAAGGGTTCAACTTCGCTGACTAAGTAATAAATCTTGACATCGTGTTGGGACACGAAAGTTTACGTACTCACTGAACCTTATCCGAAAATTTCGGAAACTACAACCAGTCAGGATTAGAAAGACGTTTATTCTAAATAGATCAAGTGTGATGATCTGGCTAGTCTTATATCCTGACATCTGTTTTAAATGTTCTTGAGCATCAAACACATGAGATGTCTACTGATAAGAACATATGTTGAAGACAGAATCGTACGAAGGTACGAGCCATGAAAAAGGTCGTTAGTCAAAGATGTTTGAAGGATCACTAGCTCATAATCATATTATGAATATGATAGCTAATCTGAATGAGATTGAAAGCCTCTGTGCTTAAAGAGACAATCTTAACAGATAGGATACGATCCTATACTCTCTGCCTAAGTCATTTGAACGTTCAAGATTATTTTAAATAATTTTTTAAAACCAATGAACGACCTCAATATGGCAGAAAGGGTGATATAGACTAAGGGAAAAGTTCTCTTTAATCAGACATCAATATCCACGGGCTAGAAAGCCAGTAAGTGGAAGAAAGAAAAGGAAAAGTTCCTAATCGAAGGTTCAGAAATAGAAAGTCAAATCCGACAATGGAAAAGTGTTTCTATTTCGGTGGTAACGGGTATTGGAAAAAGAAAATTATCCAAAATACTTAGTCTGTCTGTTTGTTACGCCGTTTAGATAAGATATGAAGATATCTTACTCGTTGAAAATATGTTTAGTTGGAAATTCACCGGACTCCTGGTATGTGAATTTGAGATCAACTAATCATATTTGCAAGTTGTTGCGAAGATTCAAACCAACCAGAAAGGTTGAAAAACGGCTAACACATAACTACTGCTCGGGGATAATACAAGTGTAATTGTATTAGCAGTAAAGACTATAAAGTCGTATTTTGGCAAAAGGGTTTTAATATTATACGTGCCATATAAACAGAAATTTAATTTCAGTGGGTTATTTGATAACTAATAGTTTAATTGTTTGTTTTGAACAAAAGTTTACCACTAAGCAAAATAAAAGGTTTATTTGCTCTGGCACAATAAAAGATGGTCTTTTATACCTCAATGAAAACCCTAATTCAAGTTTAACAGTAAGAAGCTTGACTTACCATCTAAGAAGAAAAACTTCTTCATGGCACCTATCTATTGGTCAATTGAATCTGAATAGGATCCAAAGACTGATTGTTGAGTCCTATAAACTTGAAAATAGTATCAATCTGCGAATCCTATTTAGAAGGTTAAAATGACCAAGAAACCTTTTTGAGACAAAAGGTATCTAAGCCATGAAGTTGCTTGTGTCAGTTCATACGGATATGTGATCCTATGATTATTCAAGCAAGAGAAAGTTTTGGATATTTCATCATTCGTTTGAATGATTACTCTAGATACATATATGTTTATTTGATGAGACTTAAGTCTGTAATTGTTGAAGAGTTCAAAGAATATAAGACTGAAGTCAAAGAATCAAATTAGAAAACATATCAAGGCACTTCGATTAGGTCGAAGAAGTGATAAGTATCTAAGTTCAGAGTTAAACAGAATTTCTCAAATGAGATTGGATCTCAACTATATAT
The DNA here is from genome assembly GCA_037501455.1 of Lantana camara. Classification (NCBI taxonomy): domain Eukaryota; kingdom Viridiplantae; phylum Streptophyta; class Magnoliopsida; order Lamiales; family Verbenaceae; genus Lantana; species Lantana camara. The sequence goes on along the minus strand of CM074856.1, from coordinate 137,988,836 downwards.
ATGAGATACGTCTTAGCAAAGATGTATTGCAGAAAGGAGAAATAGAACTCTGATAATGATGGTAAGATTCATGAAGAGTCATGCTACCCTATGAATTTCGTTTTGGGGTCTTGCACACAAAACGACAAACCTAGTTCTATCTAAGTCAGTTCCTAAAACACTGATGGATCTGTAGCTAGGGTAAAAACCCTGTATCTTTTATCTTCGGATTTAAGGTAGCCTGGTCCACGAGTTAAGGATGGATCCTGACAAGTTAGAATAAAGAACAAAGGTTTACTTGTTCTAAGGTTATCCTAAGAAGAACAAGAGGTGGTATATTTTGTAATTTGAGAAATCACAAAAGTTGTTTGTGAATATTTCAAAGATAATTACATAGATAACCGCAAAGGGTAAAAGCAAAGTAGTGTTAAAAGAAATAACAGTATTAGATACTGATTTCCATAAACCCGTGATAATTGAAAATATATTGGATACATGTGATGTACCAAATACAACATGTGATGTAGAGACGTGTACACGAGAGCATCATTATAGTGGGAGGATTGTCAGGATACCTGACAAGATACATAAGATTAACCCAAGAGGTTGAATCTAACGTATCTGATCCTGTCACGTGTAATGAAGCTGTAGAAGATATAGACACTGACCGTTTGGTCAATATCCATGGAATCTAAGTTAGAATATTTGTATTCTAACAAAGTCTTGAACTTGTAGAGGCGCCTAAAGGCATTAAACCCTATTAGATACAATTGGGTTCTACAAAACGATAAAAGGATAAATGGACGAAAAAGTAGAGACTTTAGAGCAAACTTATGGCAAGGGATTTTACCCAGAAAGAAGAAATCATTTATGAGGTCTTCTCGCCTATAGAAATGCTTAAGTCCATTATCCTCTCCATTTTATCTCATCATCAATTATGAGATTAAATAAATGGATGTAAAGACTATGTTCTTGAATGGGCAACTTCAAGAAAAAGATATACATGGCATAACCTGAAGGCTTCACAGCCAGAAATCAGGTACATATAATGCAAGCTTAATAGATCGATTTATGATCTTAAGCAAGCGTCTAGATTATGGAGCATCAGAATTATAAGGCAATTTAGATTCTTTGGATTTGTATAATTGCCTGATGAACCATGAAGTGTACAAAATGACATCATGATAACGTTGTAATGTTTTCACTTTGTACGTAATTAATATTCTGCTCATTGGGAATGATGCAAGAATTTTGTCAATGGTCAAGATTCGGACGTCAAATCATTTTAACAAGAAAAGACCTATGTGAGACCAATGTTATTCCAAGGATCAGACTTTTGTCGTGATCATAGGAATAAGGAGATTGGCTTATCACAAGAAGCATATATGGATAAGATGCTGGCAAGGTATAATATGACAAATTCCAAGAAAGGTTCATTAGCTTTAGATATGGAATTTATCTATCTCGGGGTCAGTGTCCTAAGACAACTGAAGAGATAGAAAGCTTGATTAGAGTTCCGCAGCGGAAGCTTTATGTATGTCATATTATGTACAGGGTCAGATGTCTATTAAATATGTCTAAGTCAGCAGATATTAGTCAAACCCTAGAATCTGACACTGGGTAGTAGTGAAAGTATATATTGGAGTACTTGAGAAGGACTTGAGATTATATGCTTGTCTACCACAGTGGTGAGCTCATTTCAATAGAGTATAAAGATTCGGATTTACAATCTGATTTGTATTCTAGATGTTTGACATTAGAATACGAGTATACTCTAGAAAGAGCAACCGTTAATTGGAGAATGTTAAGCAGACTTGTATTGCTTACACCGACATGGAAGTCAAATACATGATAGCTTGAGAAGCAACCAGTTAGATGTATTGGATTCATGATTTCCTAGTTGTTGGCTCAGAGAAACATCTGATAGATTCCTTCACTAAAGTATTGGCGCAAAAGAGTGCAAAACGGGTTTTGACGCTCATGTTAAAGGAATAAGACTTAGATGTATAGCCAAATTGAATTTAGGGCAAGTGGGAGATTGTTGGGAATAGTGCCCTGAAAATTCAATTTGTTGAATTAATTAAAACTGAATTTGCAGCAAGTTATGAGTATTTCACATATTAACAATTAATGACGTGTGATGGTATTCTTATATGAAATATGTTTCATAGGAAAAGACTTTGAATACCAAAATCACGTGTCATTAAAGTTCTAGTCGGTAAGATAAGAATATGTTCTTATCAAGACTATAACGTGGTTATATAAGATGATTAGTCTTTCGTCATAGGGAATGGTGATTCCAATTATAACACGTTGATGATTTTCAATAGGATTGGAAACATCGAACTGGACCACTGAGATTATTTATTTTATACTGCTATCTAAAATAAATAAAATCTCAGGAAGCATTGTACTCTTAATCCTGATAATATTTCGGCTTTAGGCATGTAGTGTTAGTCACTGTAACATACTCGAAGTGAGGTCTCGGTAACGGGTGGCCAAAATACTTTGTATGATTCGGTGACAGCATGAAATGTGCTAAAGAGTTATATAGAACGAGGAATCTGTGGCCTTGCTGGAAGGTAAGAGATATCCTTGAAATAGATTTGCAAAAGTTCGAATTAAGACTTTGGCCAAAGCACTTCGCGTGATGACGTCACCGAAGTTGTATGATGAATGTGTTTCACATACAGAGAATTTGAACTTAAGGCGAATCAATAAATTTCAAATTAGAGATGAAAAATAAATGATAGTAGTTGCAATTTATTTTTCATGGATATCTACACGGAGGAGTAAAATGCGAAATTATTCTATATCGAGAAATTCGTGAATAATTTAATTAATTTTAGAGTGCAACAATATTTATTTAGTGGAATTAAATATTATTAAATGGTAATTAATTATTGTCATGAGATGATAATATATTAATCCGTTTGGAGCTAAAATTAATTAGTCCTGCAGGTCCCCGTGCAAGCCCCAATTAAAAACCCAAAGAGAAAATAATAAAAGGAGAAAAGAGAAATGAATTTTTCAAAGTGTTTGAAAATAGCCAAGGGATTTATTTTAAGAAAATAAATCAAGTTCCAAAGAGTTGGAAATGCCGGGAATTTTATTTTGGAGAAAATAAAATTTTAAATTTTATAAAAAAAAAAAAAAAAAAAAAAAAAAAAAAAAAAAAATTCGGCGCTGACGTGGCATGCCACGTCAGCAAGGTGGGCCCAAGTGGCGCTGACTGGGCGGCCGCGTGGCACGCCACGTGTGCGACACGTGGACGGCCCAGATCGCGCCACATCATTACTAATGAATGGCCCAGATTGGTTTGGTAATGGGCCGGTCAACAGGGTCGGTCAACGGGTCGGACCATTGGATAGGGTCGGGTCAACGGGCAGGGTCAAACCGGGTCGGACCAGACCCGGACACGTGTCGTGATCTGGTGGAGCTAACGCGTTTCCACACGCGCCAACCACCTGGCAGCCTTCCGGCGGCGCGTGGGGGCGCGTGGATCCACGTGTCGGCGCGTGGTTGGTGGCGTTGGATCCGCGGCGACGAGACCTTCAACGTGGTCACCTCGGTTTGCGTGTCCAAGTTGTACACGCAAGTGGGGATGTGAAATGACCATTTTGCCCTTGCTTTTGTATCCAAAATGACCGTTTTGCCCTCGGGTTTTTGCCTATAAATAGGCTGATCCCCTCCCTCATTTCTCATTCAACTTTGGGATGATTTTGGCTAATTCTTGGCTTTGAAATCGTCCCATCTTCTCCTAGTTAATTCCGATTTATTTTGGAATTAATTCTAATTAGGTGTTTATATAAAACGCCTAATTTCGGGAGAATAAACCCTGAAAAGGGTTTCCTAGTTTAAAGTTTATTTTCTCTAAGTATTTAGAGAAATACTTTCGGAGCCCACGCTCCGAGGGTGTCCCTGGGGTCATTGCAGGGAAGCTCTGCCGGTTTCACGAATGGGCAAGGAGCTGGAAAAATGCCGTTAGATAGCCATATTTGCAGTACGGTAATAGTTTTCAGTTATTTTATTTTAAGCATGATAAATTATGTGCTCTTAAGTGTTAATTGCATGTTAGATATTTATCTGTTTAAGTGATTTAAAATTTATTATCAATTGCATGTATATACTTGAGTAGATCCGGCTAAGTCTTCCGCTTTGTATTAAAATGTTTTAGAAATATTTTAATACTTGTATTATAATAAAAATTTTAAAATGTGGTCCCGGACTGCTAATGTTCTGGGCCCGCATCCCATCAGTTATCTGCGCTAATATGTATGTAAACCCCTCACTCGGTCTTCACAGACTGACGCCTCCACCTTTCAGGTATTGCAGGTGCACGCTAGGCGGGAGTCGAGTCGAGTCCAGTTCATGTAGTCGAGTCAACCATGGTTCGTGTATTTGATTATTCATTGTTAATTATGGAATGATAGTTATTGTTGTTATTGTTTTATTTGGAGATGATAATGTATTGATATGATAAGTTAGATTATATTTTATTTGGTAACTGAGAAATATCATGATATGTCAAATTGATACTGTTGAATTATGCTTTCGCTTTATTATGTCGCATTTTCGAGTTATCCTGCCTAGCTTGTCGTGTATTGCATTGTCACCCGTTCGTTATAGGTTGGTTCATGTACGGATTAGTAGTTTCGTATGTGGATTGACCTATAGTGCGGGGGTGTGGCACCTCCACGTGTTAAGGGGTGCTACATCTAAGGTGGTATCAGAGCCCGGTTGTAAAACCGAGGTTCTAGTGTCGTGTCGTGTCGAGTCTAGGTCGTACGACATAGGAATTACTTGACAATTTGAGAGTCCTGCATTTTATTTGAACTTGTTGACTGACTTGAATTCCGTGAAGTACTTGAATTATGCTATTAATTGCTAATTAATTGATCTTGAATTGCTTGAAATTTTGTGATTACCGTGTTTTATTTTAAACATGGATGAATTACCTGCTGTATTTTATATTAAATTCTCGTTATCGGCACCAACTACATAGCAATTATGTGACATGAGCACGTCTTATCCACATGCATTTATTTGCAAAGTAAGTTGTGAGTGACAGGTTTTGGGAATGTATGAATCAAGGCGGAGGATTTTGAAGACTTAAGAGACTGATCAACCGTTCGAACCAAGTTGCAATTCGGTCAATCGAGAATGAACACCGGGATCGAGCCCAACATTACTACGGTGCCAGGTTCTTCAATGCATTCATAAACACGTGCATCATAATTGCTATTTGCTTCTCATTTATAAATATTGTTATAGATGCTCTTTAGATTACCTACTTGATGCATTAAATATATGTTTGAATTAGTTGAAATATTTAAATCCTTTTGTTATGAGTACTTCTTTAAATCAATATAATTGTCCCAATGTGTTGCATTGTAAATTGTTGGTAAGTATATTATGTGCATTAACACTTTAACCATCATGCATTATTTAGTGTTTATTGGCAATAGGTTCTCCCTATGCTCTACACAATCCTTGGTCCTATTCTTACCGACTCGAATTTAAAGAAGAGGTTTTTGCATCATCGGGTATCATGTTGTAACCGGGTTATTTGATTCTGATTGAGAGTTTAGCAATGTTTGGGGCTATAAGAAATTTGTGGTTCAGGATCTAGTAAGAGCAGGTACGATATAGATATTTGGAAAATTTTGGAACGGGGAAAGGTTGACAAGTTCAAGCAGATAAATGTTCAGTGGGTCCTTCAACCTTCAGAATTAATCAGTACTTTGGAGATGCATTGGGACTAAGAGAGTAACTTTCTTGTTTCTGATTATGGTGTTGAATTTGTAAATGCCAATTCTCTGGAAAGCATTAGGTAAGGGTAGGATGTTGAAGAAGTTTAACATCAGACCAGAGTGGTGACAGTCAGGGAACTTCAAGTTGAGTGTGTTGATAACAGAAAGAATTAGAAAGGAATCATCAATCAAAATTTTGATTAACGACAAGGGGGACGAGGAGAAGGTTACGGGAAGTGAGATAGCAGAGAAGCTTGCAAGTGGGAAAGGACAGAACAAATTTTAAAGAATAAGAAAATTTCTATTTTCTTAAGGGGGAGAGTCGGCCTGAGAATAATTTAAATCTGATATTAGATAGTACTCGGGAAGTTGAAAAGTTAAGCAAACCGATTCTTCTGGGAAACCTCTATCAGAACCATGTGAAAGAAGTCTTCAATAATTTAAACTTTTCTCCCTCTTACACCAAGAAAAGTCCCATCATCGACAGTACCTTTGTTCCATCATCGTTTTCAAGAAAGTGGGTACACCGTCTGCAATTCTCCGATAACCTCAGGATATCATTTGACTCAGTAAATAGGAGAGGGAATCCGATCTGGCAAATTTGGATAGTAAATCTTGAATCTTAATCCCTCTTGCCATCGGAATGTCTACAATAAACGGAAGGAAAGAAAGTGCCGCCGTGTTCTTGACTAAGGAAATAAGAGCTCAACTTTCGGATTTCAAATAAAGTTAAAGAGTTTAAGATCCTTGCTTAGGGAATCTTTGTTTCGGGAAATTATTTTACTTTGATTATGAAGGTCGAGGAATAGTACAACCTGTTCTCTCTGTTTGTCGGAGAAGAATTTGCTTGGAGCATAAAGCTAGTCTTTTAAGCTTGAATATACCATTATTCCATGACAAGAAATCTCGGGTTGTCTCAATTCCAAAACCCGCAAGTGGATATGGTAATTAAAGAAAAGAATGGTGCGACCGGTAAATCTAAGGTTATACACATGCATGAAGATGGGGTGATTAATGATGATTTACGGATTATGTTAGAAGGTAACACTAAAGTTGGAGTGGCTATCAAGAATGGGAATATTGAACCGTAATGGCACCACGTGGAAAAGAAATCACAATTAAAAGAATCAAGAAATCAGCCGAGTTATTTCAACACTGGAACTTCAGTCCTCGATGAACGGTACACCCAATCATGCAAATGGGCATGTTGACTTTAATTCCAACTTTGCTACTGAATATACATGCCACAACCAAAACATTACACAAGTCAATTTTAATTAATTCCAAGCAAAAGTCACGGTTCCCTAGGTGAAATTCACGCAGCAAAAGGGGATGAAATAAAATAAGAAGCTAAGTCATTTTTAGTGTGTCCAACATTAATTGGTGCATGTATTAGTAATTCAAATTTTTGGGAATTTCAACACCATATTCAACGAAATGAAGCAGCTTGGTGGCGGACGAAATCACAGGTGTTCACACCACCTAATTTCTCAACTCAAACAATCATTACCTTTATTTTAGTCAATGAAATTGTTATGTTTTAATTCTTGCAGCAAGAAATCGGACGCACTCAGGATTAATAACACCAAAGCTTTACTGTAAGATATTTAGAAGCAATAATATTTGGAGACATTTCTTGAGCATTAATGGCGAACAAATCAAACAAAAAAAAAAGGCTTTCCAAGTCCTCTGACCCACGAACAAAACAAGGAAATTCAAAGCATCTAACCATCGAGATCTCAACCGTGAATTAACCAATACAACATAGAATATATATATTCATGCTCAAGATTCAAAAAAAATAGAAATGAAATTCAAATCAAGGAAAATGTGTGATTTACCTTGTCTTGTGAAAGAGTGAGAAATCAAGGAATATGAGCTCTTAGAATGAAAGATGGTTCAAGTCTTGATCTTCTCTTGAAATTTCTCCATGAATCTCTTGGAAGCTAACTTGTGTGGTTTGAAATGAAATGAAAAGGGGATAAAGCTATTTATATGTTGGCTAATAGTTTTAGGTCAAGGTTAGGGTTTCCAAGATAAAATGTGGGGCTAAAGGTTTGAATAGGATTTGGGCACAAATAAATGACCTTCGGCCCAATAAGTCACAATTAAAAGGTTTACCGTCTAAATGGTTTCCGAAAAATATAAAATAAATTCCGTTGGACCCGAATCACCGATTCAAGTCCAATGGTGGTGTCGAAATTCGAATTCGAATTCCCGAGCCCAAAATGGTCCCGAATGACCCTAACTCACCTAATTCAAGTTAGGCCCAAAACACACAAATAGGTCCAAGTCCTATTTAAATCCAATTCCAACAATTAATTTAAATTCATCCAAGTTCCATTCTCAAGTTGTCATGCAAGAATTCATATTTTACCGTTTTAGGTTTTTAGTCAATTATGTCACATTTTCAATCAAAGTTGGATTTAAACACATGAAAGGAAATTAAATCACATACGTGCACAAGATAAACTCTCTCGTGGCGCATACCTGTACGATCTATTGGACGGGGCGTCACAACCTCCCCCCCTTAGGAGAACCTGTCCTCAGGTTCGCTGCTTGAAACAACTCCGGATACAACTTCCTCATCTTCTCCTCAGTCTCCCAAGTCGATTCCTCATATTTCTGATCTCTCCACAACACTCTGACCAAGGGAATCTGCTTGTTTCTCAACACTTATACTTTTCGATCCTGAATCTCAACTGGGTGCTTCACAATCGTCAAATCGGACTCAAGTTGTACCTCTTCAACCGGTAAAACCGTCGACTCATCGGGGTAAAATTTCCGAAGCTGTGAAACGTGGAACTCATTGTGAATCCCAGTCAAACTTGGCGGTAGGTCCAACCTATACGCCACCTCTCCAATCCTCTCTAGAATCTCAAACGGTCCAAGATATCGAGGGCTAAGCTTTCCACCTCTACCAATATGAGAAAAGCCCTTCCTCGGAGATGCCTTCAAGAAAACACGATCTCCGACCTCAAACTCGAGGGGCCTTCTCCTCTTATCCGCATAACTCTTCTGTCTATCCTGAGCCGCTTTCATTCTCTGCTGAATCAACTTAACCTTCTCAACCATCTTCTCAATCTTAGATGAAACCTTAGCTCTCGTGAGCTTACCATCCTTAGTCCAATGCCAATCCTCAATATCCCAATATAGTGGTGACCTACACTTCCTCCCATAAAGTCCCTCGTAAGGGGCCATACCAATCGAAGCCTGGTAACTATTGTTGTAAGAGAACTCAACCAATGTCAAGTGCTTATCCCATTTATCCTTAAAATCCAAGGCACATGCCCTCAACATATCCTCGAGATACTTAATCAGCCTATCTGATTGTCCATCAGTCTGTGGATGTGATGCAGTGCTAAACTTAAGCTTTGTACCCAAGCACTTCTGAAGATCCTGCCAAAAACTAGCTGTAAACCGAGGATCCCGATCTGACATGATACTAGCTGGAACTCCATGTAGTCTTACTATCTCATTACAATACAATTCAGCCAACTTAGGTACCTTATCCGTCATCCGAACCTTAAGGAAATGGGCAGACTTCGTCAAACGGTCTATCACTACCCAAATCCCATCGAATCCTCTCCTAGACCTCGGCAGGCCGGACACAAAGTCCATAGTCACCTGCTCCCACTTCCACTCCAGTATCGGAAGTGGTTGGAGAGTACCTCCCGGTTTCTGATGTTCTGCCTTAACCATTTGGCATGTCAGACATCGCTTCACAAAGAATGCGACATCCCTCTTCATGCCACTCCACCAATATAACTCTTTCAAGTCCCGGTACATCTTCGTACCTCCTGGGTGAATGGAATAACCGGAGCGGTGCGCCTCCTCAAGTATTACCCTCTTGAGCTGGTTAGGCACACATACTCTTGCCTTGAACCTGAACAAACCAGACTCATCAAACCCAAACTTAGTCTCTGGATCATCCCTAGAACGAGCAATCAACCTCTGAATCTCGGGATCCGTAGACTGAGACTCCAACACTCTCTCCCTCAAATCTGGCTGAACCGTGATGTTGGCTAACCTAGCCACTGAAACCAAAATAGTTGAACTCTGCTCAGAAAACTCAGCCACTAAACTCGAAATACTGACTTTCCTGCTCAACGCGTCGGCAACCACATTTGCCTTACCCGGATGGTATTGAATCGTGCAATTATAGTCCTCTAAGAACTCAACCCATCTCCTCTATCTCAAGTTAAGCTCTTTCTGCGTAAACAAGTACTGAAGACTCTTATGATCCGAGAATACTGCAAAGGTAGCACCATAGAGGTAGTGGCGCCACTTAGACAAAGCAAACACGACTGCTGCAAGCTCTAGATCATGGGTGGGGTAATTCTGCTCATGCACCTTCAACTTCCTAGAGGCATATGCTACAACCCGACCATTCTGCATCAACACACAACCCAATCCTTCCTTAGGAGCATCAGCATAAACCGCATAACCATCAACTCCCTCGGGTAGGGTAAGAACTAGTGCTGTAGTCAATCTTTCCTTTAAAATCTGAAAACTCCTCTCACAACTATCATCCCATTCAAACTTGGTTTCCTTCTTGGTCAACTTTGTTAACGGGGCTGCAATCTTAGAGAAATCCATCACAAATCTCCTATAATAACCTGCCAAGCCCAGAAAACTCCGTATCTCAGAGGCATTCCTAGGCCTCTCCCAATGTAGCACCGTCTCAATCTTAGAGGGGTCGACCTCAATTCCATTGCCTGAGATGATGTGACCCAGAAAAGTGACTCGATCAATCCAAAACTCGCATTTACTGAACTTAGCATACAACTTATGCTCTCTAAGTGTCTCCAACACAATCCGAAGATGCTGTGCATGCTCCTCAACCGATCTCGAATACACCAAGATGTCGTCTATAAAGATTACCACGAACTTATCAAGGAACGGTCTAAACACTCGGTGCATCATATCCATGAATACCGCGGGAGCATTCGTCAATCCAAACGGCATAACTACAAACTCAAAGTGTCCGTATCTCGTGTTGAATCCAGTCTTGGAGATATCTTTCTCTCTAATCCTCAACTGATAGTATCCCTGTCTCAAATCCAACTTGGAGTACACTCTCGAACCCTGCAAGCTATCAAACAACTCCTCAATATGGGGTAATGGATACTTGTTCTTAACTGTCATCCTGTTCAGCTCACGATAGTCTATACACATCCTTAACGTCCCATCTTTCTTCTTAACAAATAGGACAGGAGCGCCCCACGGAGAAGTGCTCGGACGTATGTATCCACTAACCAAAAGCTCATCCAACTGCTTATTTAGCTCCTTCAACTCGGCAGGAGCCATCCTGTAGGGGGTCTTTGAATAGGGCTCAGCTCCGGGATAGAGGTCCACCATAAACTCAATATCCCTGTCTGGTGGTAAAGACCCCAAACTCTCCGGGAACACATCCAGATACTCCCGAACGACCTCCGTCTCCTCAAGCTTGACTTGGTCCTTGGGCTTATTCAGAAGGTAAGCAACGAAACCTGTAGCTCCATCCCGAACTAACTTACTAGCCTCAACAAAAGATATAAACGTGCTGGATCCCAAACTCTCTCCCGAAAACACCGCAGAATCAAAAGAAATCCTCTTCAAGCGGCAATCCATAACTGCACCATGTCGGGAAAGCCAATCCATCCCAAGAATTACCTTAAACCTCCCCATCGGCATCACAATCAAATCGGCAGGAAAAACTCGACCCTCAAAACTCACCGGGCACTCACGAAACACTCTGTCCGTCTCCAAGCTCCCCCCCCCCCCAAGGGAGAACTCACCACAAACACATGCGCAGATATTTCAGCAAGCAAAGGTAAAGAAGCAACAATATCCCGGACAATAAAAGAATGAGTAACCCCTGGATCAAGTAATGCATGTAATGATATGCCATGAATATGTATTGTACCTTCCACTACAGCATTCTGATCGATCTCTGATGCCTCCTCCTCACCATCCAAAGCGTAAGCACGAGCCTGAACCGCTGGCCTCCTCTTGGGACAAGCATCCCTCATGTGCTCAGCCGAGCCACAACCCAAACATATACCCAAATACCTCCAACACCTCTCCGATGGACAAAAGCCCTGACAGTGAGAGCAACGAGCCAGAGCTGGTGCCGGTAATGCTGGCGGTCCTGTAGGAGCAGCGGGACGGGGCTTCTTGTTAATGAAGCCCTGCGGACGGAAAGCTGGTGTGGTGGTAGTAGAAGCAGGAGCAATGGGCTTCTTGCCCGAACCAGAACCTGAACCACGCCCCGAAGAGAAAGATGGGGGCCCTAACCTTCATCTCTGAGCCTCGACCTGAATAGCCCTCTTGGTAACCTCATCCCAAGTGCCAACATCGACAGCCTGAAGAGCTCTCTGAATATCCTCCCGAAGCCCATGGAGAAAGTGACGAGCTCTGTGTACATCAATATTAGTGATGTGGGTAGCATAGGGAGCAAGTCTCTCAAACTCCAGAATGTAGCCCTCAACAGATCTGGATCCCTGCTTCAGCTCAGAAAACTCCTGAAGTCTGCGCTCTCGTGCACTATAAGGTATATACTTCTCATGGAACTCATGCACGAAAGTCTCCCAAGTGAACTCCATACCACTCCTCTCAAGTCTGGATCGATCTCCCTTGAGCCAGTTAGATGTCTGCCCCTGGATGAATCGAGCAGTACAAACAGCCTTATCCTGAGAACTCCCTGGGCAAATCTCCCAAATACCACTGATCTCAGCTAACCACTCCTCAGCCTTAATATCATCTCCTCCAAACCACTTAGGAGGGTTGTTGTTCCGAAACTCCCTATACACAGCTGAGATAGTACCATCCTGACCATCAACCGGTGGTGCCTGCTGTCTCTGATTCTGTTGTAACTGATTGAGAAGTGCCTGAACAATATTCTCCGCATTCAGTGGTGGTGGCGGAGGCGGATTAGGCTCATCCGGTGAATCCTCTCGGTTACGGCGTCTAGGAGGCATCCTAAAATTCAAAGATTCAAGCAATATTGATGCATGTGGATTAGTACGTGGATATGTATACAAGCATTACAAACAAACAAGTATTCAAGTAAATGAGTCATATAATCACATTGCCCTATGCCGTACCACCTAGACAGACTCAACACGACTCCAGAGCTCGGTTTTGCAACCTAGCTCTGATACCACTTAAGGATGTAACACCCCAAACAGAGATGTGTCACATCCCCCGCACTATGACCCAGACCCGGAACATGAAATGAAGGTCCATGCCCGAATCCAAATCAGAGCGAACGGGAGACCAACTCACACACTAGGCTAGGCGGATCTAACTTGACCAAAACTCAGAGTGCGGAAGCAAATAAAACCAACAACAATAGATAGCGGAAGCATTTAAAACAAAACATGCAAAGCAGGTGACGGGTTCAACGAGCATAGATACCTAATCCCGAATAACAGATCAACAAACATAGCAAGTGACGGGTTCAACTAGCATAGATCCCTAGTCCCGAAAATCAACATAAGGTAATAATCATCAAGTGCCACAAGGGCCGAAAGAGAGTGTCACGCAGGGCTACCGAATAGTAAAGTATAATCTCAAGTCTACGAGTCAAAGCATAAGTAAAGTGTATGAAAGGACAAATGCAAATAGAAAGACTAGACCGACGAAGTACAACTCAAAGGACTCACTTCCGCCTAGCAAACGCCAACAACCTACAACTAAAAGTGTAAATGAGGGGTCAGTCAACTTGACCGAGTGAGGGGGCTAACGCACACCCACATTATATATATATATAAAGAGCATAGCACAAAATAAAAAGGATGGACTCATGAACCGGGGATAGGTGTTACATACCAAAACGTTTTGAAAGAACCCGAATAAGTTATAGATATAAGTTTAGAAACCATTTTCCAGAAAGACTCTATCCCGATTCATAATTCCATAACATAACATAATCAACTGCTCGGCGAGTACGAGCTTCCCACCTTTACTCCTCAGAACATAAATCACAATCAATCCAACCGCTACACCAATGATGGAGAGGATGTACAGTCCCCACCCATCTATAATAACACCGTCTAAAATAGACTCGATCTCAAGAGGGTAGCGAACCCACAAGAGTCATCCCCGGCCTTAGCCGAAGGCTCAAGATATCACGCCTCCCTCATCACCCAAAGGTCGCACAATGATATCTCAAATGAAACTACGCAATGGGCAAATAACCCGACGGCCCTAACCGTCCCGGGGGACCCATTACCCGCAGCTCCTAGGATCCACAACAGAACAGATCATAACATAACATACGCCAGTCTTTCATGGCAATCTCGCTACAAAATTAGAACACAACTGTTTTCCAAAATAGCTTACATATGCCTCGAAAACTGGTTTTATATTTACACCCTTCCTACGCGATGGAACTTTAAGCCTCATGACCTCCATCCACGCAGGACTCACACAAGATCATCAACATATCATATTCAGCACATACATATCTATAGTAGAGTATACTCGTATGCAAGGGTAGAAATCAACATGTAAAGGCCATAGGTCGCGTAACTATACAAAATCCTAAACCTCACCTCGTTGTAGTAGTGTCTGAGAGTGTGAAGGGCCAAACACTCTAAGCCTCAGGCTCACCAGCACCACCAAACTCTGTGACAAGACATACGGAAGTCCAAACTTAGACTCTACATGAACCAAGTAAGACGCACGGCGTACCAAGAGATGTATGATATGGAAAATGGAATGAAGTGTTCACATAGGTCACATAGTATAACATAGGATAAGCTTTCATATGAAATTATTTAATTAAAATGAAGTATTAAAGTTTAGAACGTAACTTAAAGTCATATTATTAATATTTAAAATAATGCATTTAATATTATGTAGTGTCATGCATTATTAAATTTAAATTCAAGAATCAAATTATCAAATTTCAGGAAAGAAAGCAAAAGGGTCACGTGAACAAATGCTACCCCAAAATTTAAATTCCAAGTAATCATTACTTCCATTAATTAGCAAGATGTGCTGGCCCTAGTTATTTAATTCAAATTCCTACTCTTTGATTCAACCAATCTTCTTATTTCCAAGTGTACCGACAGCAAATGGGCATGTTGACTTTAATTCCAACTTTGCTACTGAATATACATGCCACAACCAAAACATTACACAAGTCAATTTTAATTAATTCCAAGCAAAAGTCACGGTTCCCTAGGTGAAATTCACGCAGCAAAAGGGGATGAAATAAAACAAGGAGCTAAGTCAGTTTTAGTGTGTCCAACATTAATTGGTGCATGTATTAGTAATTCAAATTCTTGGGAATTTCAACACCATATTCAACGAAATGAAGCAGCTTGGTGGCGGACGAAATCACAGGTGTTCACACCACCTAATTTCTCAACTCAAACAATCATTACCTTTATTTTAGTCAATGAAATTGTTATGTTTTAATTCTTGCAGCAAGAAATCGGACGCACTCAGGATTAATAACACCAAAGCTTTACTGTAAGATATTTAGAAGCAATAATATTTGGCGACATTTCTTGAGCATTAATGGCGAACAAATCAAACAAAAAAAAAAAGGCTTTCCAAGTCCTCTGACCCACGAACGAAACAAGGAAATTCAAAGCATCTAACCATCGAGATCTCAACCGTGAATTAACCAATACAACATAGAATATATATATTCATGCTCAAGATTCAAAAAAAATAGAAATGAAATTCAAATCAAGGAAAATGTGTGATTTACCTTGTCTTGTGAAAGAGTGAGAAATCAAGGAATATGAGCTCTTAGAATGAAAGATGGTTCAAGTCTTGATCTTCTCTTGAAATTTCTCCATGAATTTCTTGGAAGCTAACTTGTGTGGTTTGAAATGAAATGAAAAGGGGATAAAGCTATTTATATGGTGGCTAATAGTTTTAGGTCAAGGTTAGGGTTTCCAAGATAAAATGTGGGGCTAAAGGTTTGAATAGGATTTGGGCTCAAATAAATGACCTTCGGCCCAATAAGTCACAATTAAAAGGTTTACCGTCTAAATGGTTTCCGAAAAATATAAAATAAATTCCGTTGGACCCGAATCACCGATTCAAGTCCAATGGTGGTGTCGGAATTCGAATTCGAATTCCCGAGCCCAAAATGGTCCCGAATGACCCGAACTCACCTAATTCAAGTTAGGCCCAAAACACACAAATAGGTCCAAGTCCTATTTAAATCCAATTCCAACAATTAATTTAAATTCATCCAAGTTCCATTCTCAAGTTGTCATGCAAGAATTCATATTTTACCGTTTTAGGTTTTTAGTCAATTATGTCACATTTTCAATCAAAGTTGGATTTAAACACATGAAAGGAAATTAAATCACATACGTGCACAAGATAAACTCTCTCGTGGCGCATACCTGTACGATCTATTCGACGGGGCGTCACAGGTTTCGAGCGTTAGGATTTTACTTATTATTTTTATTATTCAATTCATACGTGTTATATTAATTTTATAAATTGTGTTTCAACATGATTACGTGAAAATATATGAAATGTATGCCAACTTGGGAATTATGTTACATATGGAATTTAAGTGTTACATGAATTAATTGTCCAATTTGTATTAATTGCTTGATTGTCCTTAATTGCTCATTTTCTTTTCTTTGAGGACCTAATTGCATGAAAAACATTAGGGGACTTAATTGATCATTTCCAAACTTTTGATACTTAATTGCATGACTTACAAACTTTAAGAATTTGATTGCAAATATTACATTTTTTCCCCCAAATAGATCGTTATATGCATTTCTTCCACAATCATCATTCTTCATTCATCAAGAATCATCATCCATTCTTGCCCCTTCTCACCGAGCCAAATTTCCAAAGAGGAGAAAGAGATTTTCATCATTTTAAGGCATGATCATGAAGGAATTAGGAGCTTTGAAGCATCATTATCCCATCTCATCTCTTTCTTTCTTCCTTTCAAGTATTCTCCAGGGCGGAGATTGTCGAGCATGAGCACGTTCACGCATTCACGAGTCGTGTGTCGCCTGTCAGGTGAGGTTTAATTTCTAGTTATATAGAACCCGTATAACCTTTACGTGATTTTTAGCCAAAGGTATTTATAGTTATAATTTCATGAAATCACTTATTATTTCAAGTATGTTAGTGTTCACGAATCAAGCATGCCATGTTCATGAAAGCAAGTAAATGCGTTCTCTTGGCCAGGTCCTCCTTAGTGAGGGCGCTGGGCTGGTCTTCGGGCTGGTGGTTGTCCGTCCAACCACAGGAAGAACAATTCCCTATCGTGTACATGCGTTCTCCTGGCCAGGTCCTCCTTAGTGAGGGCGCTGGGCTGGTCTTCGGGCTGGTGGTTGTCCGTCCAACCACAGGAAGGACAAAGCCCTATCGTGTACCTGTGTTCTCCTGGCCAGGTTCTCCTTAGTGAGGGCGCTGGGCTAGTCTCAGGGCTGGTGGTTGTCCGTCCAACCACAGGAGGAACAAACCCTATCGTGTTACAAGCAAGCCATGTATTGATTGCATGATTTCCATTCCATGAATGTGCTAATTGGGTACACTATTGCACGATTGCACGGTAATTGAATTGCGTGATCACCTATTAATTTATAATCAAGTAAGCATGTTTCATGTACATTTGGAAACCGCCCGCACTCGCCGGGGCCATGTATTGATTGCATAAAAATGAACAAGTGTTTAATATTGGTAGTTGTATCCTCGGGCGAAGCTATATTATTGAACTCATATATTTATCTTTTATAAATCTTTACCCGATAATATGACTTGCATGTTATCTGCGCTGATATGTATGTAAACCCCTTATTCGGTCTTCACAGACTGACGCCTCCACCTTTCAGGTATTGCAGGTGCACACTAGGCGGGAGTCGAGTCGAGTCCAGTTCATGTAGTCGAGTCAACCATGGTTCGTGTATTTGGTTATTCATTGTTAATTATGGAATGATAGTTATTGTTGTTATTGTTTTATTTGGAGATGATAATGTATTGATATGATAAGTTAGATTATATTTTATTTGGTAACTGAGAAATATCATGATATGTCAAATTGATACTGTTGAATTATGCTTTCGCTTTATTATGTCGCATTTTCGAGTTATCCCGCCTAGCTTGTCGTGTATTGCATTGTCACCCGTTCGCTATAGGTTGGTTCATGTACGGATTAGTCGTTTCGTATGTGGTTTGACCTATAGTGCGGGTGTGTGGTACCTCCACGTGTTAAGGGGTGCTACAAGCACCATCTGTGTTGAGTTTCAATTGGCCCCGTTGAGGCCGTATCCATTTAACTATCACATACTTTCTGATTAGAGATTGTTTGAGTCGGATTCCAAACAATTTGGCTCGTAAATATCTCTTTTCCACGTATCCCGTTTCATACGCAAAGTCTTACTCCAACGTACCAGGTGAGTGCGAACTTGCCGGATGATGTTATAGGTGTTGAATCTGACTTCGTTGTGTTTTGCTCTATTCCGTTCAGCCCATATATACCAGCAAATTGGGAAAATTACAAAAATGGTATACCAACTCGGCCATTTTGCAATTTTGGTACAAAATGTTTTCCGGCGACATCAAAACCCCACAGCTCCAAAAATTTTGCAAAATCAGGCAAAATTTTCAACTCGGGCGAAATTTTGCATGATTTTGCAAAATTTTTGGAGATGTGGGGTTTGATGTCGCCGGAAAACATTTTGTACCAAAATTGCAAAATGGCCCGAGTTGGTTTACCATTTTTGTAATTTTCCCTAAAATCTTTCAAGCATGAGAGACTCACTTTCTTCGTGCAAATACACCAATCCTTTTGCGGAGCCTAGAGCAATTTTCATTCTAGTTGCCCAATCTAGAGGATGTTTCCCTGCATCGTTTCTTGCTCACGCAAGACCGAAACTCAAAGGAATTGATGGGGGCCTGCACAAGCGGTGGAGCATGTGGTTTAATTCGATACAACGCTCTGGAGCAAGAACTAGCATGAAAGTTCCATTTCAGGGAAGGACGACGTACTATGATACTTTCTGTTTTGTCGACCCCTGCTTTGGTCTCTGGTTTGATGGTTGTACATGCTAAAATTCCGGTACATTTTGTTTTGTTTCCCATCCCAGTCTTTCGCAATACTTTCGGTTTAGTTCTTTTCTTAGGTCTCGACTTTTTCGCTATGATCTTCCCAGTAGTTCATATAGGAGCTATAGTCGTTTCATTCCTATTCGTTGTTATGATGTTCAATATTCAAATAGCGAAGATTCACGAAAAAGTATTGTGCTATTTACCAGTCAGTGGTATTATTGGACTGATCTTTTGGTGGGAAATGTTCTTCATTTTAGATAATGAAAGCATTCCATTACTACCAATCAACAAGAAGCTATGAAAAAATTCAATCTGCCAGAAGCTATGAAAAAATTCTTCTTAGGCCACTATTTGCACACCCCCAAACCCAAAGTCTATAGGAAGGGTGTCCTTTGACCCAATAGGAATTCAGATCCTCTGCTCCAAAAAATTATATTTCCCCTACTCTTCCTCTTCCTGATGAAAAAAATTCCGCCAGATCCAATAAATTTAACGCCTCTCCACAAATTTATCTCAATCCAAAGTTACACCAAAATTACAACTTGTCTCAAATCCTCAGATGCAAGATACTCTTTCTCCTACTCTTCCTGAATGAAAAAAATTCAATCTTGAGCCTCAGATTTAAAAAATTTAACCCGTTTCCTCAAATTTATCTCATCAGATTCAAAATTACACCTTGTCTCAAATCCAAAATACTCATTCTTCTCTTCTTGAATAGAAAAGACTCCGTCTTTGAGCCTCAGATCCAATAAATTTAACACCTTTCTTCAAATTTATCTCATCAGATTCAAAATTACACCTTGCCTCATATCCAAAATACTCGTTCTTGTCTTCTTGAATAGAAAAGATTCCGCCTTTGAGCCTCAAACTCCAATAAATTTATCTTCCTTACTCAAATTTATCTCAATTCTAAATTACACCTTGCCTCAGATATAAAATTGCACCTTGCTTCAGATGCTTAGATCCAAAATACTCTTTCTCCTTGTGTTCTTGAATAGAAAAGATTCCACCTTGAGCCTCAGATCGAATAAATTTAACAACTTCCCGATGCTGAATGTCTTCTTGAATAGAAAAGATTCCGCCTTGAGCCTCAGATCCAATAAATTTAATGAGAAAGAAGTTTTTTTTTTCCTTCGGAGATTGATCATCTCAAAATCATCTGCTGAAGCATTTGGGGAGGGTTAGAAAGACTGTTTTTTTTTCAAAAATTGATTTTACTTTATGTTATGTGAATTTTTCTTTTTTTTTAGATTTATATAAGGATGATCGGTACAATTGTCTTGTCTTTGATTTTGTTTCTTTGATTTTGTTGCAGCAAGGAGGCATCCGAGAAGAGTCTATCCAGGTATTTACAAAAAGCTTGTATTCGATATATTTTGTGTGTGGAGCTAATTTAATATTGGAATTCTGTACGAGCATCAACTTTGGAAATCACACACACATTTTAAGCAAAGCTTTGAATATAATTATATACAGGCATCAACATTGC
Source organism: Lantana camara (assembly GCA_037501455.1). NCBI lineage: Eukaryota > Viridiplantae > Streptophyta > Magnoliopsida > Lamiales > Verbenaceae > Lantana > Lantana camara. The sequence continues at coordinate 137,968,583 of CM074856.1, read as the reverse complement.
TTAATCACATTTTAACAAAGATTTGAAAAAAACAAAGGGAAACAACAACTATTCGCAATAGGAATATGAACATTAGGGAAATAGGAAATCTGTCACAATAGATAATCAAATTTCTAAGCTTTAAAAAGCACCAAGGGGAAACAACAACTATTCGCAATAGGAATAGGAACATTAGAGAAATAGGAAATCTGTCACAATAAATAATCAAATGTATAAGCTTTGAAAAGCACCAAGGGAAATAGCAACTATTCGCAATAGGAATAGAAACATTAGAGAAATAGGGAATCTGTCACAATAGATAATCAAATGTCTAAGCTTTGAAAAGCACCAAGGGAAACAACAACTATTCGCAATAGCAAGGGAAATAGAAAATCTGTCACAATAGATAATCAAATGTCTAGGGGTGGAACTTTGGGTTTGGGGCCTCGGTAATATCGGCCCAAGAGGATTAGTTGCATAGCTCCTGGAATCCCCTTCATGTCTATGGTTGGGGGTAGGGGTGGGAGTAAGACTTTGTGTTTGGGGGTGTGCAAATAGCCGCCCAGGAAGAATTTTTTCATAGCTTCTGGCAGATTGAATTTTTTCATAGCTTCTTGCTGATTGAATTCACGTTGAATTTTCATATATTCCATGTAAGAGATGTTGGAAAACACGAATCAGAAAGCAGCGGAATTTAAAAATTTTTTCCAACAAAAGGACCTTGGACTCGCAATCGTGTAACCAAATTCGTAGAGATAGAAAACTTACTTTTCTTTTATTCTTTCTTGAAGCGTTTCAAGCCACCCAAGAACGCTCTTCTCGCGACTTGACAACCCGTCCCTCGAAAGTCTCTTTCTACTTCAGAATCCATTGTCGGGATAGCAATCCAACCAACCTAGATTCAAATCATGTTATGGAAGTTCTTAACAATATAACATAAAGAAAGAAACATGAAACAAGAAAGAGATGATTGAAACTCCCTTCGAAAACCAGTTTTGCGATAGTAGAAATCTGCCAGCCATAAAACCCTCGTGAAAAAATTCATCCTTCAAGATATGGACGAACGGTTTTCGCCATCTTCTTTGGTTCGATTTTTTCATTCGTTTCATGTCGGGTTCAGAATCGTTTCATCATCCCTTCTGATCGTTTTGCTTGATCCCCACTTTTTGGTAAAGCTCGAATCTTCAAAACTTCTAACTTGAAGCTCTCTAGAGATAGTCCACCAACTTGATCACAATCTAACTAGTAAGGATGCTAGTTCTCTAGTTAGTGTTTAGGCTTAACCTAGGGTTTTATTTTATCTTGGAGAAAGGATGGTGTTCAACACATGAACCAAAAGAATTGTCAATTAGCTCTAAAGGGGAGCATGAGCTCCCCTATATATAGGAAAGGGAGAGGGGCGCCGATCCTATTCCTTGTTGGGCAAGGATTTGGTTCCTCTCTCTCCTATTACTTGATCATCAAGTATTTTCCAACTTTGACTTTGAATTCTAATTCAAGTCAACTTTTAAGAGAGCTAAAAATATCCAAACTATTTTTGGATAATTTTATACTTTATTTATTATAAAATAAATAACTTATTTTTATCTAATTAATTAATTCGTAATTAATTAACTAGATTATTTTCTCCAAAATAAGACTTTCTTTTTAATTCAAAATTAAACCAAAGTCTATTAAATAATTAACACATTTAATTATTTAATACATATATATATAATATATATATATTCACACGTGTGTGACACGTGTCACAGTGACACGTGTCACTCACGTGAGCCACACGTGTGATTTCACACGTGTGGAACCCTCTTGGCCCGATTAACTCGTTTAATCATTTTAAAGCCTCAACTCATGTAACCAAGTTGTTGTGTGTGACCCTCTAGGTTCTCAATTCAATTAGCAGTGACCCTAATTAATTAATTCACTAATTAATTAATCAGTCCACAGATTAAACGACCATAGTCTAGCAACAGGTGTTTAACCCCTAGCTGAATTGGAATGTTCGGATTCGACAGAACCTTTAAGTCATTGATTCATGTGAGATACAATCCTCCTACTTACTATCTCTCAACCAAGATCTAGGGCAAGGGAATAATCAGAACCCTAATAATCCGGTCTTAAAGCTAAGTGCATTTCATATCCATTAGATCTCAATCCAAGAAACCCTTTTCTTGATGTCTTGATCTACTGCCTTGGCCAAGGACTCCATATGGCATATGAATGACTTACACAATAAGAGATCACCTTGCAAATGCAAGTGTAGGTCCTTTCTTGATTCTCATTCACTTTCATGAATCACTTGTGTAGGCCCAGCATAAGCCTTGAATCAGTTGTCTAAGGCGACACCCTTTAAAGCTTATACCTAAGACTACAGAGTTAACTCATAAAGTGACAAGGAACCTCAAGTCTAAGGATCACTTAATCACATCAATGACTCGTGAGATATTTCCTAATCTGGAAGTTTCCATTTCCTGAAATATAAACTTCCTTTCCCATTTAGGAATCTTCTCACACGGGGCACCTCAGTGAACTTACTTATTAAAGTAAGCACCCTCATGTATCACGCACGTATCAACTATACACTTTGCACCTCCATGAAACAAGGTGGTCCTTCTTAAGGGCGTGATCCCACAAGCAAGCCTTAGAGGAGTCAGGTTGACACTCCCACTGTCTGTAGGACTCATCGGCTTGGAGTATTTTACTAATCATGACTTATGTGATATAGGGCTCGTTTCATGAACCATTTCACCTAAATGGTAGAGTCCTAAAGTCATCAGGATTAGGGGAGTTCTCATACATGCACAGCTAAAGTAAACGCATACCAAACAAGAGCATATAAAGAAGTGTTGCCTAAATTCGTTATTTCATTCAAAGATTGTCTGTGATACCAGGAAAGTCCCAAAACGGATTATGACTAATCGGCTTTCTAGGGCACTATTCCTAACAAGAGAGACGAACCCTTCTTAAACACATTTTAATGTGGGAAATCACATTTTTGTGTTCCATGTATAGGGTTTTCTTGCATGATGGGCAGATTGAGCAGGACACTGGTTGGTTATTGTGCTTGTTATAAGTTGAATCCCATATACTTGGTCCATCAGTTCCGGGCTACAAAGAAAAAAGTACAAAAAATAGTGTCAAGTGTCATACATATTGTAATATAAAAAATAATAATAATAAATACTCATAAAGACTTTTACCTTCCCGCCATCACATTCTTTAATGTGTTGGTATATTTCCATCAAGCTTGGGACATATCCTCCCATATGTCCGTATTGCACGGAATATGTACGAGGACATGTCCTCCCATATGTCCGTATTGCACGGAATATGTAAGACCCTCCCATATGTTCGTATTGCACGGAATATGTAAGTGGAAGCTCTCATATGTCCGTATTGCACGGAATATGTAAGAGGAAGTTTGATGGAAATATACCAACACATTAAAGAATGTGGTGGCGGGAAGGTAAAAGTCTTTATGTGTATTTTTTTTTTTTTTTTTTGAATAATACAGTATGTATGACACTTGACACTACTTTTTGTGCTTTTTTCTAGTAGCCCGGAACTAATGGACTAAGTATATGGGATTCAACTTATAACAAGCACACTATGCCGCCGCCCGCCAGTATCCTGCTCAAACTGCCCATCATGCAAGAGAACCATATACATGGAACACAAAAATGTGATTTTCCACATTAAAATGTGTCTAAGAAGGGATTGTCTCTCTTATATGGAATATATGAAAATTCACTGTGAATTCAATCAACAAGAAGCTATGAAAAAATTCAATCTGCCAGAAGCTATGAAAAAATTCTTCTTAGGCCACTATTTGCACACCCCCAAACCCAAAGTCTATAGGAAGGGTGTCCTTTGACCCAATTGCTCCAAAAAATTATATTTCCCCTACTCTTCCTCTTCCTGATGAAAAAAATTCCGCCAGATCCAATAAATTTAACACCTTTCCACAAATTTATCTCAATCCAAAGTTACACCAAAATTACACCTTGTCTTAAATCCTCAGATGCAAGATACTCTTTCTCCTACTCTTCCTGAATGAAAAAAATTCAATCTTGAGCCTCAGATTTAAAAAATTTAACCCGTTTCCTCAAATTTATCTCATCAGATTCAAAATTACACCTTGTCTCAAATCCAAAATACTCATTCTTCTCTTCTTGAATAGAAAAGACTCCGTCTTTGAGCCTCAGATCCAATAAATTTAACACCTTTCTTCAAATTTATCTCATCAGATTCAAAATTACACCTTGCCTCATATCCAAAATACTCGTTCTTGTCTTCTTGAATAGAAAAGATTCCGCCTTTGAGCCTCAAACTCCAATAAATTTATCTTCCTTACTCAAATTTATCTCAATTCTAAATTACACCTTGCCTCAGATATAAAATTGCACCTTGCTTCAGATGCTTAGATCCAAAATACTCTTTCTCCTTGTGTTCTTGAATAGAAAAGATTCCACCTTGAGCCTCAGATCGAATAAATTTAACAACTTCCCGATGCTGAACGTCTTCTTGAATAGAAAAGATTCCGCCTTGAGCCTCAGAACCAATAAATTTAATGAGAAAGAAGTTTTTTTTTTCCTTCGGAGATTGATCATCTCAAAATCATCTGCTGAAGCATTTGGGGAGGGTTAGAAAGACGGTTTTTTTTTCAAAAATTGATTTTACTTTATGTTATGTGAATTTTTCTTTTTTTTTAGATTTATATAAGGATGATCGGTACAATTGTCTTGTCTTTGATTTTGTTTCTTTGATTTTGTTGCAGCAAGGAGGCATCCGAGAAGAGTCTATCCAGGTATTTACAAAAAGCTTGTATTCGATATATTTTGTGTGTGGAGCTAATTTAATATTGGAATTCTGTACGAGCATCAACTTTGGAAATCACACACACATTTTAAGCAAAGCTTTGAATATAATTATATACAGGCATCAACATTGCTTAATCACATTTTAACAAAGATTTGAAAAAAACAAAGGGAAACAACAACTATTCGCAATAGGAATATGAACATTAGGGAAATAGGAAATCTGTCACAATAGATAATCAAATTTTTAAGCTTTGAAAAGCACCAAGGGGAAACAACAACTATTCGCAATAGGAATAGGAACATTAGAGAAATAGGAAATCTATCACAATAAATAATCAAATGTATAAGCTTTGAAAAGCACCAAGGGAAATAGCAACTATTCGCAATAGGAATAGAAACATTAGAGAAATAGGGAATCTGTCACAATAGATAATCAAATGTCTAAGCTTTGAAAAGCACCAAGGGAAACAACAACTATTCGCAATAGCAAGGGAAATAGAAAATCTGTCACAATAGATAATCAAATGTCTAGGGGTGGAACTTTGGGTTTGGGGCCTCGGTAATATCGGCCCAAGAGGATTAGTTGCATAGCTCCTGGAATCCCCTTCATGTCTATGGTTGGGGGTAGGGGTGGGAGTAAGACTTTGTGTTTGGGGGTGTGCAAATAGCCGCCCAGGAAGAATTTTTTCATAGCTTCTGGCAGATTGAATTTTTTCATAGCTTCTTGCTGATTGAATTCACGTTGAATTTTCATATATTCCATATAAGAGAGACGAACCCTTCTTAGACACATTTTAATGTGGGAAATCGCATTTTTGTGTTACATGTATAGGGTTTTCTTGCATGATGGGCAGATTGAGCAGGACACTGGTTGGTTATTGTGCTTGTTATAAGTTGAATCCCATATACTTGGTCCATCAGTTCCGGGCTACAAAGAAAATAACACAAAAAATTGGTGTCAAATGTCATACATATTGTAATATAAAAAATAATAATAATAAATACTCATAAAGACTTTTACCTTCCCGCCATCACATTCTTTAATGTGTTGGTATATTTCCATCAAGCTTGGGACATATCCTCCCATATGTCCGTATTGCAAGGAATATGTAAGAGGACATGTCCTCCCATATGTCCGTATTGCACGGAATATGCTCCCATATGTCCGTATTGCACGGAATATGTAAGATCCTCCCATATGTTCGTATTGCATGGAATATGTAAGAGGAAGCTCTCATATGTCCGTATTGCACGGAATATGTAAGAGGAAGCTTGATGGAAATATACCAACACATTAAAGAATGTGGTGGCGGGAAGGTAAAAGTCTTTATGTGTTTTTTTTTTTTTTTTTTTTGAATAATACAGTATGTATGACACTTGACACTACTTTTTGTGCTTTTTTCTTATAGCTCGGAACTAATGGACTAATTATATGGGATTCAACTTATAACAAGCACACTATGCCGCCGCCCGCCAGTATCCTGCTCAATCTGCCCATCATGCAAGAGAACCCTATACATGGAACACAAAAATGTGATTTTCCACATTAAAATGTGTCTAAGAAGGGATTGTCTCTCTTATATGGAATATATGAAAATTCACTGTGAATTCAATCAACAAGAAGCTATGAAAAAATTCAATCTGCCAGAAGCTATGAAAAAATTCTTCTTAGGCCACTATTTGCACACCCCCAAACCCAAAGTCCCACTCCCACCCCCACCCCCACCCCCACCCCTAGACATGAAGGGGATTCCATAAGCTATGCAACTAATCCTCTTGGGCCGATATTACCGAGCCCCCAAACCCAAAGTTCCACCCCTAGACTTTTGATTATCTATTGTGATAGATTTCCTATTTCCCTAATGTTCTTATTGCTATTGCCAATAGTTGCTATTTCCCTTGGTGCTTTTCAAAACTTAGACATTTGACTATCTATTGTGACAGATTTCCTATTTCCCTAATGTTCCTATTCCTATTGCAATAGTTGTTGTTTCCTTGGTGCTTTTCAAAGCTTAGACATTTGATTATCTATTGTGATAGATTTCCTATTTCCCTAATGTGAATAGTTTTTGTTTCCCTTGGTGCTTTTCAAAGCTTAGAAATTTGATTATCTATTGTGACAGATTTTCTATTTCCCTAATATTCCTATTCCTATTGCGAATAGTTGTTGTTTCCCTTTGTTTTTTTCAAAGCTTTGTTAAAATGTGATTAAGTAATGTTGAGGCCTGTATATAATTCTATTCAATGTTGACAGATTTCCTATTTCCCTAATGTGAATAGTTGTTGTTTCCCTTTATTTTTTTCAAAGCTTTGCTTAAAATGTGTGTGTGATTTCCAATGTTGATGCTTGTATAGAATTCCAATATTAGATTAGCTCCACTCACAAAATATATTGAATACAAGCTTTTTGTAAATACCTGGATAGACTCTTCTCGGATCCCTCCTTGCTGTAACAAAATCAAAGACAAGACAATTGTACCGATCATCCCCATATAAATCTAAAAAGAAGAAAAATTCACATAACACAAAGTAAAATCAATTTCAGGAGGAAAAAAAAAAACTACTTTTTTCTAACCCTCCCCAAATGCTTCAGCAGATGATTTTGAGATGATCAATCTCAGAAGGAAAAAAAAGAAAGAAAAGAAAAGATCTGTTGGGATTGTAACTGCTCATTGGGAGAACAACCCATTTGAATTTCAAGCTTTGCAACGGTCATATTTTGGAGGCTATAAAAAGAGATTCATTTCCAGCACAAAAACTGATTTTCTCCATTCTTTGTTTGCTGCTATCTTTTCACTGTATAAAGAGTTGGTTTCTTTGGTGGGTAATATTGCAAAAAGAGTTGGAATCCTGGAGTTTGGTCTGTTTAATACCAGCCTTTGTTGCGAATTGTACCGGACCGGCTCCATTTGTGTTGTACTTTGTAATCTCTCATTTATCAAAGTGATCCGTTGAAAATCCTAAGCTTAACAACCTTAGGTAGAGGATTAATCTCATCGGTTAGTGTTTTTCACAACCTTTGGGGTCAAACCTCTCTAAATCTCTTGTCTCTTGTTCCTTACATTTGATATCTTTGTTTGAGACTTTATAAGCTCATGATTGAGCTATTGTGTGGACTCTCACTGAACTTTATCTAGTGAATCTTGATTAAACCTTCTAGCTCTTGCTTGGGCTACTGATCTAAGTGAAATTTGTGAGATTGATATATCTAAGTGAGTTCACTAGTTCTGTGGTTAAGTCACTGAACTTTACAAACCGTGTGCTTGATTGTTGTATCTACTCTTGAACTTGGGTTGTGATTATTGAAGTATTATACTGATTGGTCCAAAGTTGGATCACCGCAAGACAAGAGTTAAGAATTCAGCCTATTCAGAACTTGTGCTCAAGGTGTTCAAGAGTACTGTCTTGAAGCTGAAAAGCTCTGATTCAATCGGAATCATTGATACCAAACCAAGCTTATATATTGCAACTCTGATTCAGTTGATAAAGCTTCCTAACTCTGATATTTGGTCTTTGATCTACATATTGTGCGAAAAAGTACATTAAGCTCAATTCCCCCCCCCCCCCCCCCCCCCTGAGTTTAACAATCCTCCCCTTTATATGAATCTTTTGAAACATCAACAACGTGAGTTCAAGCTGACCGAAGCTATAAAAACATTCTTTTCGGGCGGCTATTCTCGCCATCCGGTCGACCCCTAAACCAAAGTCTCAACCCTACAAACCATAGACATGACCCGGATTTCAAGTCCATTCTAATTTTGGATTAAGCTATAAATTGGATGTTTGGCAATACAATATCATATCAGATTGTGTTTCCTATTTCCTAGAAGACCTAATGTTCTCTATTCCGATTGTCGAATAGTTGTTGTTTTATTGTGTTAATATTTGTAGTCTGACAGCAAAACAAACAGATTTCCTATTTCCCAGAAGACCTAATGTTCTCTATTCCGATTGCCGAATAGTTGTTGTTTCCTTTAGTTAAAATGTGATTACTCGATGTTGGTGCTTGTTTAGAATTCTCATATTGAAGAACAAGAATGACTATCCAATTCAAGTGATAAAATTACCTTTCATCTTACACCAATACACACTAAATATATTTCATCTTTCACGTGGCTAATTTTCGGCAAAAATTTAACACCAAATAACCACGTGCTAACATCTAATTGGTTGAGATGTCAATCTAAATTTTTTCTCAATGTACAAATGACAATTTAAAATATTTGAAAGTTCGGATAAAAAATTGAAAAAAATCATAGTATATGGGGCAAGTTATTTTATCCTTAAAAACTACATACCTTCCCGTCCATCACATAAAATCATTCAATTGTACACTTTCCCAGGGCTCCTTTTATATGTTATGTGCAGTAAAAACAGACGGAAGGATACATTTTTAACGTTTACGAAAATTTACTTTCGAGATTTTTTATGACTTCACAATTTCAATGTATACGAAAATTTAAGGTGAGACTAGTTTGACCCAATTTCAAAGTAGTAAATTTTAATTCACCCTAAATTAAGTAAATTCTAAGAATTTGAAACCTTACCTTCATGAAATATAATCATGTAAAGTAAAATACCCGGACGAGCCACAACATTGGCTGCTGACACTACTATCGTTAACGTGAGAAATCAATTCCTCGGACGCCCCCAAAAATAAAAGAAGATCGAATAAATGCTCTAAGATGAAAAATATCATTAAAGTAAAAATATAAAATCAAAAAAGAGTTTCTTAATTAGAATGCATGGACTGCTCTTACATAAACGTAACAAAAAACTTCCAAAATATGGCCAAAAGTAACTAATTATCAAAATATGTTTCTACATGAATGCTTTAATTGAGGCAGGGTATTTTCATCCTGTCCAAACCTTTTACTTTTATCCCTTTCTTTTCATTCTTTATTATATTTGCCTTAATGAAATTGAAAAAAAAAAAAAAAAAGACAAGTACTTTGTTCAGCAGCAAATACACCACATACCTTTTCAACTTCAATATTAGAATGTTTGTTGAGAGGAATAAAAGTTGAATATTATTATTGTTGTTGCGTAATATATGTTACATAGAGACCAAGGTCTTAACCTCTATATATAATAGAGCATGAAGAGACCTATTAGACTAAGAATCCTAAACCAATCCTATCTAATTTCAACTATCTAAGCAATTCTAACAAAAACATTATGGATATTTATGTTTCTGCAGAAGCCTAGCCTGTAACCAAAACTGAAGACAAGTACAACCTGCATATTTTCCACAATTAACTTGGATGCCTGTAACTCTTCAAAAAAAATTCTTCTGAAGTTCAAATTCACATAATTCGCTCGAGAGGTGTACGATTTATAAGACTGTCATATTCTACCTCTCCACCAAGCTGGCATGCCCCAAACAAATCCTTCGTGTATCTCTTTCTGGTGTAGCGCAGCAACACACTGGCAAGCTAACTTTACACTTGTATAAGGAACAGATAACACATCCATTCCATCCATGTTGAGCTAGGCCTGAAAATATATTCATTTATCAGTATGTAAGTCCCATACTAAGAAAAAACATAACACTGGCCTTAATAAAAAATATTAAGGAATATGTACTTCTCTAGCTTCCATCAAAGAGATAATTAGCATTAAATTATACAACCTTCATAATAAAGGATAAAATCTGAAGCAGAACGAAGTGATAAACTACATAAATTAACTGGCACGGAAGAGTCCAATAGACAGCATAACATCTGAAAGCAAGTGGCTGGGAGATAAAGGGGATGAATAACTGACCAAGAGCTTTAAAGATAAAACACAATTGCAGATACTAACATAAGAGAGTAGGTTAGATTTTAACAAACTAACCATAAAATGCTCATGAGACCGCATAAGTCTACAGAAGGCCATCTTAGCCATATAGTGTAGAATAAAAACAATGTGTCAAGTACTTCTTTAAGAATATGGAAATACAGCTAAACATTACTAACTAAAGCTTCATAACGGACATCCTTTTGTTTTTAATTGTTGGTCAGTGCCTTCATCAGGGGAAACACCGGAAATAACAGTTCCTTTCTGTTTTTCCTTTATTTTACGTAATCATTTTCAAATTAATATTTGTTAAAATCAGACTGGAAGGTAAATATTTGAATATAATAATCATGTGCACGCTAGCCATCTGGATGCTAGAACCTGTTTGAAACTTTGAATCGCTGCCAATTTTGTCTGCAGCTGACGTTACAATAGCTTCATTGTTCTCTGTTTGGCCAGTGTCCTCAGATTGAACTGAAAGAAAGGAAAGCAAGATAGCAAAAAATGCCACAAAACCTTTTCATAATGAACATGTAAAAGGAGAAGAACAAAGGAAAAACAGAAGTTCAGTTCAACCATGAACAAACTTGTCTTCTAAAAAGACTACAGAATGAATATAATATTTACAGTAACACATCTGCATTTACTTTTCCCCCCTATTGCTCAAGAGGAGCATGATGTGCGGCTTGTTTAACAACAATCTTTCTACCTCCAAGATTCGAGCAGTTTTTCAGCTCAATGGCACGATTAGCATCTTCAACGGCAGCACTATATTCATTTTAGGAATCCAGAATTAGCATCAACACAAGTATTACTGGAAAAGTTCATATGATTGCACAATGATAGAAAATTGACTTACAATTGAACATAGCCAAAGCCTCCGTGTTCATTTGATCCTATCATATAAACAAAATCAAAAGAAATAAATAAAATTACAGTCAGAACTGCCAAAGCCAGCTCCAAGAAAAAAAAATTACAAGTCCTGAATCCCAAAATAAATTATTGCAAAAGCAAACAGTAAATGCACCTACGGAATTGGAAATTTGATCGGATAAATATATCACAATTTATTCAATTCTATTTCCAAGCAAGACCGAATGTAAGCATACCTTTCTTTGTAACCATAAAACACCTTCTTATCGAACCAACCTCACTGAAAGCTTCTTCCATCTAAAACATACATACACAATCAATAAAGCATAAGCAATATACATATGATTCGAGTGTGAGCACAGCAAAGTCACTGTGTAAACATACAAACAGCCGAGTTCATATATACTACTATACTAGCTGCGGCAGACACACACACACCAAACAACATGCACACATTTTACTCACACTGCGATTAGAACACACAAACTTAAAACAGTTAAGAGTAGGAATTCTACCTGAGCATTAGTAAACGAGAACGGCAAATCAGCTACAAACACAGTGGAGGCATAGTGCGGATTATGGCCTCCAGTCTTCATATTCTTCTTTTTCCCCATCGCCGTTTTCTTCTTGAATGAAAACTTCAACTGCTTTTCGACAAATGAATTGACAAATTTTCTGACTGTTCCAAATCGTAGTCCTCTGATTCACAGCTGCTTCCCTGATCTTTTTCTTGTCCTGTAAAACTCAGACTGAGCGATATTCAGACGTTCAAGACAATCAGTGAGAACAAAACATATGATTTGAAGTTCCCATCATATACCAAGGAAATGATTATTTATTTAAAATGGGAAGACTAGTAATCAATCACATATGCAAAACCAGGAACTTAGTAAAATTTCAATGGGACCAGGTAAGGTTAAGGAGAGAATGCCATTCTAGTAAATTAAAAGACAAGTATGAGAGCAAAGGTATACATATATTTGGAGGAAAATGGAAAAAGCAACAGAGCGACAGCTAAATATACTTCAAAGAAGAATATGGGATAATTCCATCTTCCATGGAAGCAGCAGAACTATTTCCATTGTAATTCTTCTTCGACACAGCCTAATCAACAGCGACTGGTCTTTTACCAAAAATTTTCCTATTCAACTTCTGAATTGCCTGGAAAGGGAGAAAAATATCAGAATATATAAAGCAACCATCAATATAGATTAATAAATGTTTTTGAGAGGAGTTGTCATTTTATGAATATGCAGCATTTATGTAGCACCGGAGGTCGCTAACAGGCATTGCACATGCGGTTCTAGAGACAAGTTATGCTCCAGAAGGATGGTTTAAGTTGATTTCTTCTTCATTCTCTGAAAACAGAGTACCCAAAATTATTATATTTTCTCACACCGAGATGCCAGGACTGTTCTTACAAGAAATTAATGATAAACCTCCCAGGAGGAACAAAACACTCCCAAATTATGGCCAAAAGTAACTAATTATCAATATGTTTCTACATGCATGCTTTAATTCAGGGAGGATATTTTCATCCAGCACAACCCTTTTACTTTTATCCCCTTTTCTCATTCTTTATTTTAATTGCCTTAATGGAATTGAAAAGAAGATGAGCAACTTCTCCTAAGCCTAGTGCGCATGCTTAGGCTCAAGTTCTTTCAGTAATGATTTATTCAGTAAATACACTACAATCATTTACAGTATGTAATCCCATACTAAGAAAAAAACATTTAACACTCGCCGTACTAAAAAGCATTATATGTACTTCTCTAGCTTCCATCAAAGAGATATTTAACATTAAATTATACAACCTTCATAAAAAAGGATCAAATCTCAGAAACGTTTGAAAGCAACTGGCCGGGAGAAACACAAGACAGTAGGTAAGATTTTAACAACACTAACCATAAAATGCTCATGAGGGCGTAGATGTCTACAGCAGGCCATATTAGGCCTAAGGTGTAGTCTACAAACAAAGTGTCAAGTACATCTATAAAATATGGAAATAAAACTATAAATTATTACTTAAAGCTTCATAATCACAGATCTGTTGGTCTATCAAATGTTTCATATTAAAATTCCTTAAGACATAATGCTACAGGGATCAATAGTAAGATATTGTTCATAAATATTGTTAAAATGTCTTTTTAACATGATGCCCAAGTTCCCCCTGGGGAAGAGGGTAATTGATGGAAGAAACAGTCCCACCCTCGCTCGACGATGAACTTCCTCAGCCATTTCAGCATTAAGAAAACCACCAAATATGACTGTCTTAGCAACCCTGTTTAACACAATGAATAATTTATACTATAAGCCAAACGGACAAGGTTGCGCAAGTTTATTATTTATGTCGACCAAAAGGCAAGTTGAGTGTATCATTTCAAAACCGCTAAATAAAAACTTTGGAAAGCATGGCAGGATCTTTTATTGCTTAACCTTCAAACACACTCCAGTTCAAAATTATCAAATATCTACATAAGTTCAGAATGCACGTTTAATTTTTTGAAAATAGAGTTTTCATGAAAGCATTATATATGCGGCATACTAACAGAATGTGGCAGTTTATCTTACTCAAGAAAATTTTAGCACATCAAGTTATATAACCATATCTATCTAAGTTCAGAATACACGTTTAATTTCTTGAAGATAGAGTTTCCATGAAAACGTTATATATGTGGCATACTAACAGTATGTGGCAGTTATCCTACACAAGCAAATTCTAGCACACAAAGTTATGTAACCATACAAACATCAGCAACCAAGGACTAATAGAAGACAAGAGAAAGGGATCGACTGCAAATTCAGGAAGAGCAAAAGCTTGACTATATCTCTTAAAATCAAATAATTTAGTTCAGCAAATATAAGTACAAGAATGAGTGATATGAAATATGAGGCAATACCTTTGTTTGTCAGAACTACGCACTTCATCTGGAGGGCCATTTGGAGCCACTGCTCCTTCTTCTTTTAATTGTTTGGCAGAATTTTGCCCTTCATCAGCAATACCACTTGAAACAGCTATTTTGTTTTTAATTGTTTGTCAGTGTCTTCATCAGGGAAACCACTGGAAATAACAGTTCCTTTACCTTTTTCCTTTATTTTACCTAAACATTTTCCAATTAATAATTGTTAAAATTAAACTAGAAGATGAATATTTAACTATAATAATCATGTGCATGCTAATTGCTAGCTATCTGGATGTAGAACCTGCTTGAAACTTTGAACCGCTGCCAAGTTTGTCCATAGCTGACATTATAAGAGTATCGTCCTTCTCTGTTTGGCCAGCATCTTCAGATTGAACTGAAAGATAGGAAAAGAAAGATCGATAAATGTCACAAAATCTTTTCATAAAGAGCCTACAAAGGGAGAATAACAAAGGAAAAACAGAAGTTCAGTTCAACCATGAACCCACTTGTCTTCTAAAAAGACTACAGAACCAATATAATATTTACAGTAACACACCTTGATTTACTTTTCCCCCGTGCTGCTCAAATGGAGTAAGATGTGTGGCTTGTTTACAACAATCTTTCTACCTCCAAGGTTCGAGCCGTTTTTCAACTCAATGGCACGATTAGCATCTTCAACAGCAACACTATATTCATTCTAGGAATCCTGAATTAGCATCATCACAAGAATTACTGGAAAAATCCATATGATTGCACAATGATAGAAAATTGACTTACAATTGAACATAGCCAAAGCCTAAATGTTCAGTTGATCCTATCATACAAACAAAATCCAAAGAAATAAATAAATAGAATTACACGGTCAGAACCGCCAAAGCCAGCTCCAAGAAAAAAAATAAATAATACAAGTCCTGAACTCCAAAATAAGTTATTGCAAAAGCAAACAGTATATGCACCTGCGGAATTGGAAATTTGATCACATAAGTATATCACAATTTATTCAATTCTATTTCCAAGTAAGACCTAATGTAAGCATACCTTTCTTTGTAACCATAAAACACCTTCTTATCGGATACAAAATCAATAAAGCATAAGCAATATACATACAATTTGCGTGAGAGCTCAGCAAAGTCACTGTGTATATAAACATACAAACAGCCGAGTTCATATATATTACTATGCTAGCTGCAGCACACACACTCATACCAAACAATACGCACACATTTTACTCGCACTTCGATTAAAATACACAAACTTAAAACAGTTAAGAGTAGGAATTCCACCTGAGCATTAGTAAACGAGAACAGAAAATTAGTTACAAACACAGTCGAGGCAGAATGCGGATTATTGCCTCCATCCTGCGTATTCTTCTTTTCCCCGTTACTGTTTTCTTCTAGAATGAAAACTTCGACTGCTTTTCGACAAATGAATCAACAAATTTTCTGACTGGTTCCAAATCGTAGTCCTCTGATTCACTGCTGCTTCCCTCATCTTTTTCTTGTCCTGTAAAACTCAGATAGAGTTATCTTCAGATGTTTAGGACAATCAGTGAGAACAAAACATATGATTTGAAGTCCCAACATGTAACAAGGAAATGATTATTTATTTAAAGTAGGAAGACTAGTAATCAATCACATATACAAAACCTGGAACTTAGTAAATTTTTCACTGGGACGAGGTAAGATTAAGGAGAGAATGCCATCTAGTAAATTAAAAGACACGTATTAGAGCGAAGAGTAAATAATTATCAATATTTTTGGGAGTGTTTTGAAACTTGAAACTTTACCTTCATGAAATCTTCATGGATGACATAACCACGTTCTGCCTGAAATGCTGACATCCAGCTTCCATGCAAATATTCCGAAGATCGGCCCCATTAAAACCCTGGAAAAAGCAAAATGTCAAGCAAAAGCTCTTGGCTAAAGAATGTGCATTCTATTTATTATGGGATAGCTAAGTTTAGTGTAGTCAGCTTAGTATAAAGCAAAAACTAAATTACAGCAATTCACAGGAGTAGGATAAAGAAAATTTTACAACCAATAAAGTATCCAAAAAACAAGACAATAAGACGAATTAGGCCCCCATAAGAAACATTAGGCCAAATAAGAGAACTTGAATCAAAGATACTCTTTGTCCTTGTCCCCAGTGATAGGAAAAAGATGAATGAAATAAAATTTTGACACTGATCTTCCGAGAAAAGGAAATGCAATCCTCAAATCATGTTTGATGGAAATCCGCTAATGTGCATCAGTTATCCGAAAAAAGAAAAGGAAATAAAAATAAAGCTAAACCATGAGAAATAAATAAGTTGATCATTACAATGCAGAACTGCCAAATTTCCGTGTGAAGCAGCACCGTTGAAAACCTCCTTGGCATACAGGCTACGGAAATCTAAGGCTCTAGCATAGCTAAAGTAAACGGGAGATGATGGGAGATAAAGAGAACAATCTCCCTGTTATCTAGAAAATAAACACGGCCTAAATCCTAATTGAATTAAGATTGTCTCCACTGGTTGCAACCAACTTCTGTTTAAACCCTGGTTCCTGAATTCAAAGTCTTGATACTAACGATTTAGAGAGTGCAACCCCAGATAAAGGGAAATGGCAAATGGACAATGGGTGTATTGTGCACTCCTAATCCAGATCGAATTTATCAAAATAGAAAACCCTGATCATCACAATTTCATTTCATTAATGGCACTTTTAGTTCAAACAATAGTTCAATAAGGACACATTTCATACTAACCCCAAGTCAAAACGCTCAATTAACCAATCCTGTCTCAAATTGTCAGACAGCCGAGCCCAGAATCCCCATTAACAAGTTCGCATGAAGAACTGAACCCCAATTCACATTTCAGTAAACAAGTACCCTAAAACTGACGATAAATACTGACCCTACGAGTGGAAGAATCCTTCGCCTCCGCCATTGCTTCCGATAACAGTAATTTTTCTGAGATTTCAACACAAATTCATCTAGTTGGGAACAAGTTTTTTTTTTTTTTTTTTTTACCCTCTGAGATTGATCAGATGCTGAAAGGCGTAAACATAATTATTTGATTAAGAGGTAATAAATTATAATATTGTATATTGGTTGAGGTTTTTTAAAGTTAGTTACGCTTATTACCGGTGCGAAATTTAGCATGATAAAAGTGGATTACTAGTGATGCGTTCAAAAAAATGCATCACCCTATTTATACGGGAATTTGAGTTGTTGGGATCAGAATACCTGCAAATATGATTATTTGAGAGAAATAAAGAAAAGATTAGAACTTAGCTAATCTGTCAAGATTACGTGAAAAAGCATAATAAAATAAAGATAATGATAGCAAAATAATAAGCAAATGAAGAGGATGATCGGAGAAATTGTGCTCGTCATTCCAAAGGCCGATTTCGATAGATACAGATTTCTGAGAGTATTTGTTTAGAAAGAAAGAGAGAATTCTCTCCTCCCTCCGTAACTGATCATCCCTTCATCTTATTCTTCTATTGATAAAAAATAGTTTGAGTCTCCTAGTTGGTTGAAACTCTCTCCTATTTTTAGGGATAGTGGAATAGTTGAGAGAAAGTCTCTCCCCTATATCCGTTACATCAGATAAACCTTATTTTGTGAACTAATAAAGACGTGGGGGAATATTCAAGATCGTGTAGAAACTGCCTCGGCCGAAATTCTTAGTTAAGACTCGGTAAAAACTTTATTCTCCCCAAGCTTTCTGCGTCTTTAGGTAGGAAGCCATTTGAGCTGCGTTCCTCCAGAATCAGGTAGGAAACCACTGAAGCAGCCTTTCTCAGGAATCCATCTGAGGCGCCTTCCTTCCTCCAGTAGTCCATCTGACGTGCCTTCCTCCAAGAATCCATCCGGCGTGCCTTCCTCCTGGAAACCACTTGTCATGCATTCCCATAGATGTTTGTGTGCATGAGTCTTTTCGTTGGTCCCGAGCTTATGGGTTAGCCCATTCTTCTCCTCGTTGTGATCCTCTCGGTTGCCAGCAGGCTTACTCTAAATGGGCCGCGATTCAGGTGTGTTGAAAATAGGGTGCATCATAATTCCCCCCCACTCTCTTAGTCAAAATGAAATTTAGGCTAAGAGAGTAGAGAAGGTAGCCTCTATGTCAAATTCGTTGCCTCCTTCATCTTTTGGGATGAACAAAAGCTTTCTGTCCTCCTTCGTCTTCAAGGATTAATAAAAGTTTTGCGGCTTCCTTCCTCTTCGGAAATAATGGTACTTGTTCAAAAGGTGACCTTATCAGCCTTTCGCGGCAAAACGTCTTTGAATAGTTTCCTGAAATGTTAAACAACAGCACTACCAAGAAAATCGCGATGATCAAATGCTTAGAGATTTCAAGAGTTGCAATTCAGAAGTAGAAATATATTGAAACTTTGTTTTTCGGAGAAATTAAAAACTATTAGATTTCTAAAGATAATCATGATATCTTAAATATTTGAGACAAATCAACTTTCACATTTGAGACAAATCAACTTTCACAAGAATTATAGCTGGCTAAGGAGTTTGTTGCTAGATTAATCATTACGGCTTGTGACGTTTGAAATATGCTAATCTAATGGATACTTATGCTTTCTATGAGAAGAAACATATGTGGAAACACACCTCGTGAGATATAGCATAGAGAGAATAGAAATTCATCACACTTTAAATTGATACGTCTTACCCGGTTATTTGCGGTTTCACTTTCAACATTATTATTTGTTGATTGATGTGTTCTGACGGCTATAAATTGTTTTGTCATCTTGTTTCTTATATTGTGATGGGTGAGGACCTTCGTGAGTGAGGATGCCACTTTGGAGTTCATCCTTTGGTTGTCTGCCATGCTCGGGCGTCTTGACTCCCCGTTCTCGCTTATTATTGCCACACTTGATGCCGGTAATTTTGGTTCAAGTATCATATAAATAGATTTTCATTCATACTCTATATCTCACCTTTGCAGCATCCTCTTATCCATCCTTTGTGCCTCCTTTCTCTGCATGCTTCCTTAGGTAAGAGTCTAGGAGGTCTGAAGAATAATCCTCCTGAAAAGGCAAATGCTTCCTCCCCGTAATTGGTAGCTTTATCCCTATCTTAGCTTTGCAAGGACCCCGAAATGACTAAGCTCTTTACTTTGGCTCAACATGTTGTTTCGAGGAAGGAAACCTCTGCAAGGAAGGACACTACCAGAGAAGCTAGTGTTCCCCCTAAAGTTGATAGGCATGCTGGTGATCAGGAATCCACAGGGGATTCAAAGGAGTTCCAACCACAAGGTTTGCACGGCTGGGAGGGAGGATGCGCTTTCCAACTCCTCAGTTTTACAAAGAGGTAGCAAGTCTTTTGCAATGTTCTTGGGAGTGATGATGGCAAGCGCTTTCTTGAGGATCACAAGCAGCAGGCTAGATAAGAATTCATGACTTCTTCGAGATTAAAAGACCTCCTGCTTCAGAGGTTGGCCTGCTTATGTCATAATGGGTTCAAGCCTGGCGTGTGTGGTGCAGTTTGCTGCCAATGGATTCTTGGGAGGAGATCTTCTGAGTGAGGAGGCCGTCCTGAAGTCCGTGCTAGGGTTGGCTGGCTTGCTGGGACTTCTTGAGTCCTCGGTCTCCTTGAGTGCTACTGCTTCGATTGTTGTCCAGCTGACCTAGGTATCGGTTAAGTATTTCGTGATATCTTTGCAACAAATTTCACCTCATGCTTCTGGTCCTTATTTACTTTCTTCATGTTAGAGTCCAGGAAGTCAAAAAGGCAGCCATCCTGAGAAGGCCAACGTTCCTTCTTCTCCTGGTATGACCTGGAGTCCTTTGTGGTTCAGGAATCCATGCTTACTTCTGAGACTGCTTGGAACGGTGATGCTGTCTGGGAGGATGGAGCTCCTCCGATTGACCTCCTTGGCACACCTGTCTCATAGCTTGTTTTCTTTTGAAGGATTGTCTCCTCCGTGCGTATTTTCTTATTTTTCTAGAATTTAAAGACAATATAATAGCTTAATATAGGAACAACATACCTTTTGGGTGTTTGATGCTCTAAATCTATTTTTGATTATTTTCCTGTTGGAGTGAAAGCGTTTGTTCCATACGGAGTGAATTCTGCATGGAGATGTTGGCCCTTTGAATTTGATAAGGCGACTTTGGCCTTTTGAATTTTGTAAGGCTACTTTGGCCCTTTGAATTTTGTAAAGCGACTTTGGCCCTCTAAATTTTGTAAGGCGAGTTTGGCCTTTTAAATTTTGTAAGACGACTTTGGCCTTTTAAATTTGATAAGGCGACTTTGGCCCTTTGCATTTTGTAAGAGGACGTTCGTCTTTTAAATTTTGCAATAGGACGTTCGTCCCTTAAATTCTACAATAGGACGTTTATCCCTTAAATTCTGCAAATTTTGCAATAGGACGTTCGTCCCTTAAATTTTGCAAGAGGACATTCGTCTTTTAAATCTTGCAATAGGACGTTCGTCCCTTAAATTCTGCAATAGGACATTCGTCTTTTAAATTTTGCAATAGGACGTTCGTCCCTTAAATTCTGCAATAGGACGTTCATCCCTTAAATTTTGCAAATTTTTCAATAGGACGTTCGTCCCTTAAATTTTGCAAGAGGACATTCGTCCCTTAAAGGAATGAGCTCATTGAACTTATATGCCGTCTTTGGATGGTTGCGCCATCCTTTTTAGTGCCTGAGAAAACACAGTTTGCAGGCCTGTATGAGCAGTTATAAAGGAAGAAAACTTTCCAAAAGGATTAGTCCTATCAGACTTGATTAGTATTCATTTAGAGATTTAGACAAGCGGTAAAGATACGCAAGCGTATGATAAATGCATGATGGAGTAAAGACATAATAAAGCAATGATAAGGACAACAAGCAAAGTAGTCCGTCATAAAGTAATGAAACAAAAATTCTTTGTTAACTTTACTTGACAAGGCATAGTGAAGCCTTATAGGTATACTCCAGGAACGCCAAAATTCTCCACTCTTCATGTCTACCATGGTGTAGGCATCATGTTTTAGCATCCTGGTCGCTTTATAGGGGTCTCCCCCTTTTGGTTCTAGTTTTTGAACAGATTCCAAGGTATCCTCCCTCAATGATACTAGGTCGCCACCTCGAAGGTCGTGCGGCTTCATTCATCGATTGTATGAACTTGCCATCCTATTTTTGTATCGGGTCATCCTTAGGTGCGCATTGTCTCGTGTTTCTTTAACTGTATCGAGGTTTTTCCTTATTAAACCTTCCTTTCTGTCAGCATTATATGTTTGTGCCTGGTGCAATTTGATTTCTACCTCCGCAGGAGACACGGTCATTGCTCCGTTTACCAATTTGAATGGCGTTTTCCCTATTGTGACACTTAGAGTAGTTTTTTGTGCCTACAGGTCAGAAGGGAGTTTTCCTGTCCATAGTCCTCAAGCTTGCTCCATTATAATTTTGATTCCTTGTAGGATGTCCTGATTTATGGCCTTCCTCCTGCCTGTTTGCTTGACTGTCAATGGTTAGGTCTGCTTGTGAATTAAGGGTGCATGCCTCCGACATTGTTCACGGCTTAACACAAAATTCTTTGTATCTACTTTGAGATTGGATTAGAAGTAGCACGTCTCCCGAGTCTTTCTAGATAGTGCCATCCATCCTGAGTGGCATCTGCATCCTTCCTCGTGTATTTTTTGCAGCAGTTGCTATCCTTTCTCCTCAACAAGAAGTATGTGATTTCTTCTAGTCATCTTGTAAGTCTAGAGTGTGCATCTCTCATTTCTTCGGACCTGCTGGAAATGTTAGGATCGTGATTCTCCGCCTATGGCGTTCCTCTAGGGAGCTTGCGAGCTTTGTTGGGTAGTCTGCCTTCCTATTTTCCTCTATTGGAATCATGTTTATTTGGAAGGTTAGGAACTCCTTCCTGACTCTCTCTATCTTTTTCAGCTATTTGATCTTAGCTCGTCTCTAGCCTCGTATTGCCCTTTTACTTGACATGTCCTCACTTGAGAGTCCGAATGTCTGGTTAGGCTCCTAGCTTTGACTTCCAGTGATAACTTCATTCCCGCAATCAATGCCTTGTGTTGGGCACTATGTTTGAGGCTATGAATTCGGATTGGATTGTAAACTCGAACCCGTCATCCTCGGGGTTAATTAGTAGCTTCCTACCAGGGTGGCTGATCCATCGTTATGCAAGATCCAGGGGTGTTCTCCCACTGCTCTAACTTCACTTCCTTCCTGGGTAGTTGGTTCGTCTATTTGCCCGAGCCAGCAGCTTCCTTCCTCGTTTATGAGGGCGACACTGACGGCCTGCTGCGTCATGGATAGATAAGCATATAGTGACTCTCCTGAGGGTGGTTTTATCACGAGCGGTATTCTTGCCCATACTCCTTAGGCTCCTTGAAAGCACCTTGGCCTTTCTAGTTGCTGGATTTGAGTAATACTTTGAAGAATGGGAGGCTTCTATGAGCAAAGTGGGATGTGGGGTGCCTAACAATGCAATCCTCACTGCTAGTTTCTGGCGCCCATTGGTAGTGGAGAGGGTCCTTGTGTTTGGAATGGATTGGATCTTCGCTGGATTGCCCTTGATTCTTTTTTTTTTTCAGTCACCATGTATGCTAGAATGCTTCAATGAGGTTTCGTATGTGATGTTCCATCCATTTGCTTTTCGTCAGTATGTTGTCCATGTATATTTTATGTCGCTTCCGATTTGATTGTTGAGCCCCTCATCTCCGAGTCGTTGGTAGGTGGTTCCTAACAGGATTTAGTGATATCCCTGGTACGTGCTGAGCAGCTCACATCCTAAAAGTGGAAACCACTAATTGATCACTCCTGGGTAGCGGGTAGGAAGCCTAAGAGTGAACCCTCCTCATTCTTTGTGAATCCCCTTCGGTGGGGCCTCTTAATATCATCTAGATTATCCCCTTGTATGCTGGGTTTTCTCCATTCTGTAAGGAACTCTCCGATTGGTCAGGCTCCCTTTTGGGCTATCCCTTTGTAGCTTTTACTGTATGATCTTCGGGCATCCTCATGGGCGGGATATGTTTGTTTCCTCGGCAAGACATGTTGTGGTCGGTGTGGCATCCTGTCCTTTTGGAACCCTTTTCGCGATCCTTAATTGTTGTGGAATTCGCAGAACTTTCAGATGGGGGGTTAGTAGGATCCTTGTTTGCTCCTCGAGGTCGGATCAGAAGTTTGGCTTTCTCCGCCTGCATGAGACTACAGGATGGTGTGTTGTGGATTGTAGTAGTCAGATTTTGTGTGATGGGATGAGCGGGCTTCTTGATGCTTCGTCATCCTGAGCTTTTAGCTGCTATGCTGGATATCTTGTCGTCCCTCCTCTCCCTGGGTTGCTCGTATTCCTGCTGAAATGTTTGCTTCTTGTGTAGGGGATACGCGGAACATCTCGGCATTGAGCTTCCTCCTAGGTGCGAGGCTGAGTTTCTCTTTACGGTGGATTGCCTTTTGTGATTTAGGGTCGTCCCGGTATGATTACTTCTCCCACCACACCTACGACTTCTTCTCGTAGGTGTGCACGAACCAATTCTACTATCTTCTGGTTAGGCTTGTCCCATGACAGTCATACTCCTCCTACCGGTCAGGATGCTCCTCGCAAAGCAGGGCTGGTAGCCATCCTAGGGCAGAGAACTACCCACACTTGCTGTGCTAGGCGCTGGAAAGTCTGGATGGCTAGTAACAAACGTTCTTGGATGAGATATCACTGCAGGTTCGTCTCCAGCGAGATTGGCTGCCAAAATAGGTTTTATCGCTCCAGAGACTAGGAGTCCCGCAGACCCAATTATGGGATTATCCTCCAATATAGGCATGGTTCCAGCAGCTCTTGGTTTTGTTGAAGCTTTCATGTTGTTTTCTTCTTCAAGCATCAGCTCCAACAGGCAGGTACAATCCTCCAGCTGGAAGAATTTTTTCATGCCACATATCTTGCAAATTTGGGGATCAGTGGATTCCTGAAAGACTGTCTGCCTAACATGCTTGATATTAGAAAACTAATTAATTCAGTGATTTATGAACTTTTGAATCTTAAATTCAATTTGGGATCATTAAAAGCACGATAATCCATTAAATTTAGGCAATCGATATTTAAAGCCCTAATGAAATATAATTAGGCCATTCAAACGAGATAAAATACATTTCATAAAGCTCCCGCTATGAATAGAAACAACTTTCAAACCATAGATATTGAAGTCACGTACAACATGCTAGTTTTTATTATTAATTTTTTTTTTTTTTTTTTTTTTAGAATTGAACAATTTGGGAACAATTTACAACCTCGTAATAACATAATTCTCAAACAGTAATGTCAAAAGATGCTCCATATATTGGTGTTATCAAAACGAATAAGAATAAGAGTAAGGAGAACTTATCTTGTAAACTTGGGACTCGTAATCTGAGAAAATATCATCCAGTGCGTTCTCACGGCTTAGCTCGATTTAATAGATTTCCCACAGACGGCGCCAGATGATGCGTTCAAAAAAATGCATCACCCTATTTATACGGGAATTTGAGTTGTTGGGATCAGAATACCTGCAAATATGATTATTTGAGAGAAATAAAGAAAAGATTAGAACTTAGCTAATCTGTCAAGATTACGTGAAAAAGCATAATAAAATAAAGATAATGATAGCAAAATAATAAGCAAATGAAGAGGATGATCGGAGAAATTGTGCTCGTCATTCCAAAGGCCGATTTCGATAGATACAGATTTCTGAGAGTATTTGTTTAGAAAGAAAGAGAGAATTCTCTCCTCCCTCCGTAACTGATCATCCCTTCATCTTATTCTTCTATTGATAAAAAATAGTTTGAGTCTCCTAGTTGGTTGAAACTCTCTCCTATTTTTAGGGATAGTGGAATAGTTGAGAGAAAGTCTCTCCCCTATATCCGTTACATCAGATAAACCTTATTTTGTGAACTAATAAAGACGTGGGGGAATATTCAAGATCGTGTAGAAACTGCCTCGGCCGAAATTCTTAGTTAAGACTCGGTAAAAACTTTATTCTCCCCAAGCTTTCTGCGTCTTTAGGTAGGAAGCCATTTGAGCTGCGTTCCTCCAGAATCAGGTAGGAAACCACTGAAGCAGCCTTTCTCAGGAATCCATCTGAGGCGCCTTCCTTCCTCCAGTAGTCCATCTGACGTGCCTTCCTCCAAGAATCCATCCGGCGTGCCTTCCTCCTGGAAACCACTTGTCATGCATTCCCATAGATGTTTGTGTGCATGAGTCTTTTCGTTGGTCCCGAGCTTATGGGTTAGCCCATTCTTCTCCTCGTTGTGATCCTCTCGGTTGCCAGCAGGCTTACTCTAAATGGGCCGCGATTCAGGTGTGTTGAAAATAGGGTGCATCAATTAGTTACATATAAAATAGGTGAAATTGCAGTATAGTTAGAATATATTTGGTCTGATATTTTATGATTTTTTAATACATTTAGTCCGAATTTACCCATTTAATCTTTTATTTGTTGTTAAAATTCGAAGGACGACATAGGATCAAATGCGTAAATTTTAACTAAATGCGTTAAAAATTAATAAGGTATTGAGACTAAAATATGTTAGTAGAATATTTGCATGATCAAAATTAAAATTTGACTATACATAGGACAAAAATGCAGTTTTATGCATAAAATACGACATAATCTTTTTATGGAACTCATTTTGTGGAACAAAAAAGATATATCATTTCCAATTCAAAATTATTTTTCAGGAACTATAATCTTTGTTGGGTTTCAAATAAAATCAAGAATTCTGATTTTGAAAGTAATTTGTAGCAGGTACGTGTACTAGTCGAATGGGAGAGAGACGGAGGAGGCGACGGCGGCGAACAAGCAGTGTCCGGCGAAGGATATGGTGGTGCTGATGTTGAGAATGATGGTGGTTGAATTTTTCATGAGATATGATACGTTTTCGGTTTGGGATCTTCTGTTACCTTCAAATCTGTAACAAAGGCCACATTCTGATTATTCCTTCGAAAAATCATTGTTTATGAATGTCTTTGTTCTTTATTTCGTATTATTTCCTTCTTTGTTGTCTGTATGTTAACGGGTAAAAAAGAACTGATTTGTTATTGTTTGTATTCACGTAAATCAAAGTAATTTTGTGGTTCCAATATCCCTTTTAATTTTGTACTAGTAATTTTGGCACACCCTATGTGTGTGCAAATAAAAATATTATTATTATTATTTAAATATATATAAAATTAAATTTTACATGTTATTATTTATTTTATAATTATTTTAATATAATTATAAATTTATATTAAATAAATAAAATATTTTAAAATAGATTAGTATAAAATAATATAAAATAAAAATTAAAAAATATGGAGAAAGAATAAAAAATATAATAGAAAATAATTGGAGTAGGGTGAGAGAAAAAAAAAAAAGAGTTAAGAAATATCTAAAAAATAACACGTAAGAGTGGTGGAAAAAATAAATAAAAAAGAAAATATTTGTAGAGTCCAAGAGACCAAAACGGTTACTCTAAAGGTTTCTCACTTAATATATAGTATAGATAATTAAAAACAAAGTAATATGATTTATAAGCCAGCAAAACTAGCCACTGGGGTTAAAAAAATAATAATAAAATTGGTGAGGCAAAATCATCACGTGGGATGTTATTGTAAACTTTACAATTTCCATTAGAATTAAATACTTAAAAATGAAATGTTCTTTATTGTAATTAATAAATAATAATACGCGAATTTTTTTTTTATAATTAACCTTAAACCGAAAAATAGCACATGATCCAATTCATAATGGGCCTCTACCAAATTCTCAATTTTCTTTTTATCTTTTCTCTATATCTATGATCCAATTCATAATGGGCCTATACCAAATTCCCAATTTTCTTTCTGCAGAACTTGTGTAACGGACTTCTATCTTTTCAGTATTTCTATGATCCAATTCATAATGGGCCTATACCTAATTCTCAAGCTCGAAAGAAAGAGAAAAGCCTAACAAACATTATTTAGTTGGTAGGCAGTAGGCACCGTAGCAGGATGGCGAGAGAAAGTTTTCCGGCGCTCTCAAGTGAGGAGTTTGATCAGATGCAATGGAGTACCAAAAAATTCAAACGGAGCTTTGACCAAACGAAGGAATCGCCTATGGAGCTTCACGCAGCCCCGGTGGAGGTAGAGGCGCCAAAATCGCCGGTGGGGAGTTCTTATCTAGCCTCCCTTGTCGGTGGGAAGAAACCAGCCAACCCTAAATTCAGTGAGGAGAATCTGGAAGACTGTGAACGGATATCCATTATCGAGCCGACTGAGGAATATCCATATCCTAGAATCGTGCTAGATGAAGACTATGAAGAGGAAATATGAAGCGAATGGCGTCAAGCTATCATCTTACGGATACTTGGACGAAACCTGAATGTGAACTTTCTTGGGGCAAGACTTGATCGAATGTGGCAATTGAAGGGCGAGTATGATCTCATTGAATTAGGGCATGGTTGTTACGTTCTTAAGACTACAGATGCAAACAAGGCAACGTCTATCCTTACCGACGGACCATGGGTAATCAATGGAAGCTACATTGTCGTGCGGAAGTGGATGCCTAATTTCCAGCCATCCAAAGACCGAGTCACGTCTACCATTGCTTGGGTTAGAATCTCGCAGCTATCGCTAGAGTACTACAAGGAACCTATCCTACACCAATTAGCGAGTTCGATTGGGATTCCAATAAAGATTCATACCAACACATACTATGGCGTCAAGGGTAAGTTTGCTCGAGTTTGTGTCCAATTGGACTTGGAACAACCACTGCGGAGTGCTATTGATGTTGGGGATCGCCTTTTTCCCCTCGTATATGAAAACTTGTCGTCCATCTGCTTCAAATGCGGGCAAAGTCGGTCATCGCCTTGAAGCTTGTCCTTCGAAACCTGCTGAAGCAGCCGCTACGGAGACACCTGCACCTGGCCAGACTCCACCGGAGAAAGAAAAAGCGGAGGAAGGCCCTACGTATGGGCCTTGGATGCTGGCCAAGAAAAACCGTGGCAAAGCGAAGTCGACCTCAGGCGGCGCACCATACAAGGCAGCCAACAGATTCCCAAACCCTACGGGAGCCAACAAATATGAGATATTCTCCAACCCAGAATTTGGAGGAAAAGAAACGGATATCTCGCCTCAGACGGAACAGATGTCTATCCCAGTTGGCAAATTCGCTGCGGGGTCTTCTCAGGATAAGACTTTGGAAAGAAATCTCAAAAATAATTCACGTAGATTTCGGTCTGCTCCAAAAAAGGATTTTGTTAGTCAGGTAACACCTAATTTGCCAACTCAGCAGGATCCTCCAGTGATCCAACAGCCCCTCAAGCCTTTAGAAAATATTGCAAACAAGAATCAACTTCTGGACAGTAGCATACAAAACAAAGCACAAAGTGAGCAAGTGAATTTCAAAGGTAAACAATCTGTTGTTGCAGATGGAAGACGAAATGTTGTACAACGAACTAGAAATCACCAAGGAGATGGTGATCGAAACAAATTGCCAGTTTCTCATGGGAATGAACCTACCGTTCGCCAGGATTTCGAGTATCACCCCGTTATTCCACCAGATGGAGATCCTGACGAAACACTCTCCGATCCCAAATCTAGGGATGGGGTGCAGCATGGAGATCGGCCTCCCGGCTCAGGAGAACCAGCGGCAATGCAGCTTGATGGTAGCCACGATGCTTCAGCTAGCACAGAGTTTGAGAGGGCTTCCGATTAAGAAGCATATTTCTGTTAGTGACTTTACAATATCGCCAATGAAGATTTTATCTTGGAATTGTAATGGTACTGGAAATGACGAGTTTCGTCGACACCTTCGAGAACTAATTCAGGAATATAAACCGGATATTGTCTTTCTGTTAGAGACTAGAGTGTCTGATAGACGTGCGGAAGAACTTTCCACTCACCTCGGATTTACTAATGTTTGTAGAGCTCCCACGAATGGCCGAGAGGGAGGTATATGGCTCCTCTGGAATGAAGATTGTATCCATGTCCAAGTTATCAGTGTTTCTACTCAAGCAATCCACGCACGAGTGGGTCCTCGCAATAACGATTGGATATGCTCAGGTATTTAAGCGAGCCCTTCTCGGGAAAGAAGGTCTGAGCTTTGGCACGACCTCAATCTGTTTAGCCAAAGTATCTCTTCTCCTTGGATGCACACAGGGGACTTCAACGACATTAAATGTCCTAGTGAGAAAAGTGGTGGAAACCCAGCTAGCTGGAATAGATGTGATAAGTTCAGAGAATCCTTCGAAAAGTGTCAGCTCATCGACATGGAAGCTAAGGGTCCGTTATATACGTGGGTTGGGGTTGTCACTGGAGGAAGGGTGGTTCGCGAAAGGCTGGATCGTGTACTTGCTAACGATCAATGGTGCCAACGCTTCCCGGATAGCAGCATCAGAGTTATCCCTCGTACTCATTCTGATCATAACCCTATCATCACCGATACTCTTGGTGGAATCAGAACCCCGTGCATGAAGCCTTTCCGCTTTGAGGTTGCCTGGGATAGCCATGAAGGCTGTCGGGAAATCATCAAAGATACTTGGGACCGGAACCACTCGTTTGAGGCTGCTATGTATGAGCTTCCGGACACTCTCAGAGATTGGAACAGAAACGTCTTCGGGAACATCTTTCGCCGGAAACGTATATTAAAGGCCTGCTTAGGTGGTATACAGAGAATCGAGGTCTCACGTCTTCATGAGAACCTTCGGGAGCTTGAGACTAATCTGATCAGTGAACTTAATGAGGTTCTCAAGCAGGAAGAGTTATTGTGGTTCCAGAAGTCCCGTGTCTCTTGGCTGAAGTTCGGGGATCAAAATACAAAATTTTTTCATCTCTCGACTTTGGCCCGATGACGTAGGAACAAAATCACAGCACTTCTTATTAATGGTGAGTGGTGCACGGAGGTTGAGGCCCTGAAAGAACACCTTCACGCCTACTTTGGCGGCCTTTTCACAGGAAGTGGAGAGCAACGGACAATCAACCTTGCAAGAAGCCCCTACAGCGCACCATCGCAACTGAGGAGGCGGAATGATTGTCTAAACCTATTTTGAAAGATGAGGTATGGTCTGTGATTAATTCGATGAACAGTTTCAAAGCACCGGGACCGGATGGGTGCCAAGCTTTCTTTTATCAACGTTACTGGGATACGGTGGGAGATTCTTTGTTCCTTTTCCTCAAAACCTGTTTTGAATCTCGTAATATCCCAGAAGCTGTTGCCAGAGCTTGTATTTGCTTAGTTCCTAAAGTTACTAACCCGGAAACTGCTAGTGACTTTAGACCTATAGCTTTGTGCAATGTGAGCCTGAAGATCCTCACTAAATTATCGTTTCGAGGGTCAAGCCTTTCATTGCTAGGATTGTGGGTCCGTGCCAAAGTTCTTTCATCCCTGGTAGAAGTACTCTTGATAATATTTTGACGATAAAAGAAGTAATGCATTCCATGAAGAAGTCCAAAAGCAAAAAGGGGGGCATGATGGTGAAGTTGGATCTCGAAAAAGCCTATGATAAAGTGAGTTGGGACTTTTTGGAAGAAACTCTTCTTCAATTTCCCGGGAGAGATTTCCGCTCTGATTATGAATAGCTTCAAAATTGTACATCCACAAATCCTTTGGAATGGTGATCCAACTGACAGGATCATTCCGAATTGCGGTCTCCGGCAGGGAGACCCCCTCTCTCCGTATTTATTTGTGTTATGTATGGAAAGACTCGGGTACATGATCGAGGAAGCGGTGATTGCGAATAGTTGGAAAGCTCTACGTTTCTGCAGGGAAGGACCGGCAGTTAGCCACCTCTTCTTTGCCGATGATATCATCCTAATGGCCACTGCCACCCCAGAAAATGCCAGGATTATTAATGATATCCTGACTAGATTTTGCCAAGCCTCTGGTCTTCAAATTAGCATCCACAAATCAAAGGTGTGGTTTTCCCCACAAACCAATAATTCAAACAGAGCTGCGATTAGCCAAATTCTTGCTATTGAGGAGACGTTGAACGTGGGGAAATACCTGGGAATACATCTTGGGGATAGTGGGAACTCCAACGAGGTATTTACCAAAGTGATCGAAAGGGTACAGAATAAACTTTCTTCATGTAAGGCAAACAATCTCAACATGGCGGGTCGGCTGACTCTGATCCAATCTGTGACAACGTCCATCCCCATTTATCATATGCATTAGTCTTGGTTCCTGACGCACGTATGTGAGAAGCTTGATCAGATAAACCGTAATTTTCTCTGGTCCACCGATGTTAGTCGCAGGAAAACACACTTGGTTGGATGGAATAAAGTGCTGAGACAGAAAGAAGAAGGAGGCCTCGGCATTAGAGATACATGCAAAAGCAACATAGCTATGCTTGCGAAGTCAGGTTGGCGAGTTCTCAAGGAGTCGGACTGTCTTTGGAATCGGATATTCACAGCTAAATATTTGGGAAATGCGAACCTTCTTGATCATGAACCCAAGATTACGGTGTCGAAAACGTGGAAGGGCATATGTCGTAGTTTGAAGGAAGTGCAGAATAATATTGGCTGGAGAATCGGTAACGGGAGAAAGGTGAGGCTATGGGATGATGTCTGGTTGGGATCTAGCAGGTTGAGGGATGTGATTCCTGGCCCAGTTGTGGAAGCTGAAACTGACTTCTTAGTTAGTGACATCATCGGTAATAACAACACATGGCAGGTAGATGAACTTCAAACAGTTATTCCGTTGAATATTCGAACAGCCATCTTAAGCATGCCGCTTCCAGCTGACCCGATGGTTGAGGACGTCCGGATTTGGAAGGGAATAGGCACAGGTAATTCAGTTGCAGGTCGGCATATGATCACTTAGTGCCTCCGTCAGGGAATGCGGATTCATCTTGGAAACTCATCTGGACTAGCCGTATCCCGAACAAGATCAAATGCCTCATTTGGCAAATTAATCACCGTAGCCTAATGTGTAATGCACTACGTAAAGATCGTAATATGACGGACGACGCGAGCTGTGGGAAATGTGGTTTTCCACGCGAAGATGCAATACACCTCTTGAGGCATTGTACAGCAGCTCATGTAATTTGGAAAAACATAATTGACCTATGGGATTGGAGTGCTTTCCAGGCTTTAGAGAATGATGGCTGGGTTGGGAGAGTCTGGAAATGCAAGTTCCGTAATATTGTTGCTCCAGAGTGCGAGTGGAAGTTTATGTTCTTGGCCGGGATTTGGGAAATTTGGAAAACAAGGAACCGTTGGTGCTATGAGAACCGAAGACAACCAGTTAATACAACCTTGCACATCATAAAGGACCTTGCTTTGGGAATCAACAGTCTTCAGTCACCCAAGAGTAAGAAAGCAGTCGGGCATCCTGTTCCTTGGATGCGACCCAAGCCGGGGTGGCACAAACTCAACACGGACGGGAGTGTGTACACCCACAATAAAGCTGCTGCTGTCGGAGGTGTCATTCGGAATGATGAGGGTCGATGGATCCTTGGCTTCGCCATAAAGCTTGGTGAAGTGGACGTTGTAACAGCAGAATTACTTGGCTTGAGAGAAGGACTCCGCTTGGCTTGGGAAAGGAGATATCGAGCCATCGAAGTCGAATGTGACTCTGCGACAGTGGTGAAGCTAGTGCAAGATGAAGACATTGACGAACATCCTTTGGGCGAGATCGTAATGGATTGCCGCAGACTTATTAGGAAGCCTTGGGACTGTGTGTTTCGACATATTAGCCGGACAAGCAATAGCCTTGCAGACTCGTTGGCAAGGGTGGGTCAAGAGATGACGTTGGAGAAGCAGCTGTGGGATAATCCACCAGAGAACCTTGTTATGGAGGCAGCTTGACAGTAGCATCTTGTTTGCTAGTCTCGTTTGTTCACCAAAAAAAAAAAAATTATTGAATTAAATTATCCAATATGGCAAGAGATAAATTCAAGATTTCAAAATAATAATAATAATATACAAGAAAAATTCTACATCAATTTAAATGTAAAATCCAACAAAAGTGACCCAATAACCAATAAAGTTTTTGTAAATTTCCAAAAAAATAAAAAATCAATAGCATCGCCAAGCAACCATGAAGTAATCCTTATTACGCAACATCTCTCTTACTTCCAACCAAATTTTTATTCTCCAAATTGCACTAAAAAAACACCCATTCAAAATCCCCAAAGGAAAATTAAAAGAAAATTATCAAGAATTTCAAGGGCTCCTTAGTTAAATATTTCAATGATTAACTTGGTGAAGGTTTTCAGTACATCTTGCAATGAAAATATACCAGGATCTATAGGAACAATCACCAGCATTGTCTTGAGACTGGGGCTTGCAAAATGTAATGTGAATTCTTTGAGAGGGAGGTTTGTGTAATTACGCTAAACCTCGGGGAATGTTAGTGTAATCACCCCGTTTTTCATCGTTATAGGCTTCATTTGCTCCCGCAGCTTTTTGGTGACGATAATGGGCTTAGTAATTGCATGGAATTCCACTTTAGCGATACTCGATGGATATTCTCTTCTCGCTAAGTTCCCGATAATACAATCAAATTCTTGCTAGTTATCATTCTAGGAGACTCGGTAATAATTTTCTTCTGTTTAAGCATATAGAGATATGATAATTCGACAAATTCATGATGTAATAAAATCGATGTTTGTTCGTAGGTATTATTGATTCTTGCGCTAGCGGTAGCGAGCTCAACTGCGAGTATTGTTGATCCTCTGCTTGAAGCTGACGTCTCCTTCTGCCCTCCAAGAATCTGTAGTAGATATATATCAAATTTCAGCTGCAATGGCATTTTTTTTCTTGGTTTCTTTCAACGACCTCGTTTCTTACAAATCTTTGGCTACTTCCTTCATTGGACTCTGAATAAGTTCAAAGATTAGCACCGGAGTAATATTCCTATACCTTAACCCAAACAAAAAGAGAAAAATAAGAAAGTTAACATCTGTATGGGGTAATGAAAGAGTTATGAACAAGTTGTGGATATATGTAATATTCCAAACTCAATCTCAAACAATGTAATCATAGCAAAGTACCCTTCAAGAGTCTCTTTAATTGTTTCGGATCAATTTGATAAACCTGTATTATTGTGTTAATTCGTAGAATTGATAATCTCGTCCGCTTTGAATTAAAATGGTACCCTTGCCTTCCCTTATTTAGAATCTTTGTTCCTAACGGGAACGATCAGAAACATATATGAACGAAAAATACTTCGAACTTAGGGCATCACTACCAATTCCACACCATACTAGAGAATTAAAGTAAGATCAAACCCCCCCCCCCCCCCCCCCTCCCAATAGGAACACTTCAATGGGGTAAGGCTTTTATGAGTATTGAATGCGAAGACATTCACACGCGCCGGGGGGGGGGGGGGGGGGGGGGGGGAGGGGGGGGCTAGTTAGGGAACAAGTACACTGAGGATCCCGATAGGAACACCTCATCCAAAAGAACGAGTGAATCACCCATGAATTCTATTGTAGCACATTCCACTTAAATCCTTGCGCAAGGTAGTGAAATCTAAATTAGGAAATGAGTTTCCTAGAGTGTTAGATCAAATGAGATTGCTATTAGGACCTAGTGCATGGAAATAATAGAACCCTATTAGTCCTAATGTTATGAATTAATTCAGTTAGGGAACAAGTACACTGAGGATCCCGATAGGAACACCTCATCCAAAAGAACGAGTGAATCACCCATGAATTCTATTGTAACACATTCCACTTAAATCCTTGCGCAAGGTAGTGAAATCTAAATTAGGAAATGAGTTTCCTAGAGTGTTAGATCAAATGAGATTGCTATTAGAATTAATTCATAGCATTAGGACTAATAGGGTTCTATTATTTCCATGCACTAGGTCCTAATCGGGGATTGGACCATAGAAGGATCTTATCTCACGGTATCCATGAGACTGAAAGGTTCACATCATAAACTTCACCTGTTGGATGGGTGGTCATGAGCTTGTCACTAGACATCGATCATGATCTGTAGGTACTGATTAATTAAAAGGAGTTTTAATTAAATAGTGATTAATTGAAAAGGTTCAATTAAATCAATAACATAAATGGTTATCTAAAATACCATATTAAGAATGTGGGCCTACTGTTATTAGAATTAAATGAGATTGCTATTAGAATTAATTCATAGCATTAGGACTAATAGGGTTCTATTATTTCCATGCACTAGGTCCTAATCGGGGATTGGACCATAGAACGATCTTATCTCACGGTATCCATGAGACTGAAAGGTTCATAACATAAACTTCACCTGTTGGATGGGTGGTCATGAGCTTGTCACTAGACATCGATCATGATCTGTAGGTACTGATTAATTAAAAGGAGTTTTAATTAAATAGTGATTAATTGAAAAGGTTCAATTAAATCAATAAGATAAATGGTTATCTAAAATACCATATTAAGAATGTGGGCCTACTGCTATTCATTGGTAAACCTAAGGGGTCACTCAATGACTCGAATTGAACAACATGATTATCTAAAGATCAATAGAGATTAATCGATAAATTAAAAGAGTTTAATTTATAATATGAGAGAGTAATTAATTAATAATTATATAAATTAATTTATGCTTAATTGTTAGGCTATTGAGAATATATGTTAGAGAGTTAGTATTAATTTAAATAAGTGTATTTAAATTAATTGGACTTGAAACTTAATTAAGAGTAATTAAATTTTAAGTCCACCAATTTAATTAGATATTGGACTTGTAATTTAATTAATGTAATTAAATTAAGTCCACTAATTAAAATGAATGTTGAGTTTTTTAATTTAATTAGTAGTAATTAAATTAAAGCCCGGGAGAAGAAATCAAAGGTCGTTGTTTCTTCTTTTCTGCTTTCTCTCCAACGCTCTCTTTTCTCGCCTGTCTCAATATCGTATTCAGAATGCTATTAGATAATCAATATCTAATTAGTGTTCTAGTGTGCTAATTGAATAGTTGTTCAATTACGGGTCATGTACTACCTTAGAGGAATTCCGCGTGGAGTTCTTGGAAGCAGATCGGATAGGAGGAGATCGGATAGGTTTTGGAAAACCTTCTTATCATCGCCATCAACCGGAAGCGAAAGAGGTATTTGATTCTTCTTTTGTTTAAATCGTAAATCTTGAATCAAAGGTGATCTTGTTTGGAATTCCGATAAAATGGTTTTTATAATCCCTAAAAATTTTAACTTCCGCTGCGTTGGGACCGACGAATTCCAACACTTTTTATTCGCTCTAAGCTGTTTGTGATGTCATATTCAAGATCATAACTACAACATTCCTAGCTCACTGTTGAGAATTGAGAGAACATATATACATATACTTATAGTATTAGCCATATGGAAATTGAAAATAGAAATATACTAGTATCAGTACCCGTACTCAACATAAAAATGTTTATTTCATAGCCATAATTTCTCAGTACCATGATAAATGTTCTTATTAACATGGCCATCAAGTTTATTTCATCTAATTTGCAGAACCCTTCTCTTTATTGAAAATATTAAAAAATGTAGTTATATAATGCATATTAAACTAAAACAACTAAATAGAATGTGAATATTATAACTAAAAATAAAAATAGTAAGTAATAATAAAATTGATGTATTTAGAGGTGGACTAATTGGCAGAAACAGAGGAGGAACCGGAAAGAAGGAGGTAACAGAAGAGGAAGACCGCAGGGATCTGTATTCTTCAAAGAAATAATCCTTTTTACTAAGTTTTTGGGCTACTTAAATTTCCTATTAACCAACAAATCCAGAGCATATATGTTTTTCACTAAATTTTGGGGATACTTAGAACTGACAACCAATGTAAATTTTCTATTAACCAACAAAACCAGTGCATATATTCATACCTAGAGCAACATACTCTAATCAAGTTCACAAAATACTACAAGTCCCATTATATTAAGCTAATCTATAACTACTAAGTAGCAATAAAACATAGAAAACCAAGAGCTGGGGTGACCATTAAGTTGGCCAAGACATGAGAATTCAAGTGACTCAAGCCATCAGTAAGAAGTTTTATATAATAATAAGATATTTAAATTCACAAAACACCCTAATAAGGTGATTTCCTTCCAACAATTTAGCATAATGATTAAAATAAAACAAAAGGAGCCATAGTGTATATCAAGAGTATGTACTTTCCTTCCAACAATATGTACTTTCCTTCCAACAATTTAGCATAATGATTAAATCAAAAGAATTATGCTAAAATCAAAAGAAAAAGAGCCATAGCGTATAGTATTCATATTATAAGGGTTCCTGTCAGAAAATACCGCATTTTTATACTTAAATCTCAATTTCTGCATCAGTAGAAATAAATATTAACATTGTAACCTAAATAAAGAACTGGAAAAGACCTTCAAAAACTGAAAATCAAGACTTGTTGACATCATTGATTGTTACATCCATTAATTGTTGATTTTCATACTTTTCATCAACTTCTCCTGACATCTGTCGAAAGCAAAAGCCGCCCAAACACACTTCCAAGTATCTCTCTTCTTCTTCTTCTTCAATATTTCTTCCAGTTCCAGATCAGGATTCTCGAGCAGCCAACCACACGACTTATCAAACTTCATTAATTTTTCTTTACATTCACTGGCGCTGACATATTTTTTCCAATTATCGAAATTCTTAAGTTTATCCCAATGCTCCAACTCCTGCGGTGGGGTTGAAAGAACTGGGGGACGGCGGCAGTTGTGGTTGAGAGTGGGCTGCGGGGGAGAGAAGGGTATCCAAATTAGGGTTGAGAAACTCTAGTTAAATTACATCTAAACTACATCAATTGATGTATATACTGATTTTTACTACATCAATTGATGTATATACTGATTTTTCTTGGCCCGTTTCCTAGTATCGGACCTATGAACTCTTCTTTCATGCCTAGATAGACTCCAATTGTGACAAACTCATCAAAAGGCATGCATTTGAATTCACTTGTGGCCCATCAGATCAACTCGTATAAAGTAAAGTCTACTCTTGGTGAAAAAAGGGGGCGAAATCAGGACCTCAAGGATACGGGCAACACTGGACTCAGGGAGTGCACCAATACGTTTTCAAGGGTGTAGTCGGTATTAGAAACGACGAAGATATATAGGTTGGTTTTGATGTCAGGTGGCGCACATACACAACCCCACTTATATATGGTTCTGCCGCGGTTTTGTAAAAGCGTTACTCTTTCATATACATCTTTCTTCAACCCTCAATTGCTGAATCTCACTCCACATACCATTACGTGCATACAAAATTAGACTAGAAAACATAAACTCCAACGTTATCCAGCTCCAATTCCAACACCTTTTCAGCAGCCAACTTCCCAAAATTCACATTCCCACACTCGTTGCAAGCACTAAGTAACAAACCCCACATGGATATAGATAGCACAACCATAGTCATCTTCCATCAAGAAATCAAGAATATGTACTTCCCTTCAACAATTTAGGGTAATGATTAAACTAAAAGAGAAAGAGCCCTAGCGTATTTTGTTTGCTATCTCTTAAAACAAAAAATAATATCAGCAGAATATGCACCAAAAGAATATACAATCATTCATAATGTAAGCTAGACCAAAAAGGATTATCTCATAAAATACCAAGGTTTTCCACTTAAATCTCAATTTCAACAGCAGTAAAAATAAATATTACCACTATAAAGAATACCAAGAAACAGAAAAGCTACCTAAAAATCAACCACTATAAAAGATACCAAGAACTGAAAAAGATACCTAAAAAGACTATTATAAAGAACTGGAAAAGAGAAGAAAAAAAAAAAATTCCTTCATAAAATACCAAGGTACCGAGAACTGGAAAAAAGATACCTAAAAATAAGGCTCCTTGAAATCGTCGATTGGCATATCCATATCTCCATACTTTTTGTTCAACTTATTGAGACATCTGTAGAAGGAAAAAGCCACGGGAATACACTTCCAAAGATCTCGCTTCCTCTTCATTATTTCTTCAGTAGTACTATTTACCGCTACCCAACCACACTTCATCGCAAACAACAAAAGTTTTTCGTTGCATTCACTCACTGCAATTTGCTTATACCAATGCTCCAAAGGCTCCGACTCGCTGTTACTCTTCCACTGCCTTGGAGTTTGTGATTTGTTGTTTTCTTCATATTCACAGGCTTTCCCAAGTTTATAAAAGTGCTCCAACATCTCCTGTGCAGTATGTGATCTGGTCTTTTTTTCGAGTTTATACCAATGATCCATCAACTCCTGCAACCCCCGTGGAGTTTGGTTTTCTTTACATTCCATGGCTTTCATAAGTTTATACAATTGCTCCACCTCCTCTTTTGCGGTTTGTGATCTGGGGTTTTTTCGCATGGAAGTAGGATTTGCATTTGATTGCACAAAAAAGGATTGGGAAAAAAGGGACAGTGTGCTTCCCATGCCTGCGAATAGCAATCTTAGTGAACCTCTTCTTACTTCTTACCCCTCTTCTTTATTCTATAAATAATGTATGTTTTTAGTTCACCCTTTTCTTGTTGGATTGGAAAAGCCAATAAATAATGTTTTGTCTTTCAACTATGTATTCTTGTTGAACAAGAATAGGAAAAATATTTTTTTCTTCCTCGACGGAAAAGTCACCTAACGTATTTTGGACAAACAATTAGTTTTTTTTTTTTTTGAAATACGTGGTTCAGAGCAATTATTAAAAGAAAATTCTAAATATAATTTCATATATTTTGAAAAATATAAAAATGCTAAAAAAGCCAGCCGAGTCTAGCTTTTTGAAAGGAAAAACCCAAACCTTCCTAGATTATATACTCTTCAAATAATTAAACCCTTTGTATTAATCAAGAAAGAAAGAAATTGAAGGTGGAAGAAAATTAAGAGATCACATGCTGCAACATTAATCCAAAACTAAATTTACTTTTTTATATTCAGAGCACTAAAATATGAGGACAGATCTAACTCAACAAGAAAAATTACAATTAAAATCAGATCTGTTTCAAGAATGAAAAAGTAAGAAATTTTCGGAAGAGATCTACAAAAAATCACCTGAGGTGGTCGCATTTCAGGAGTCCCGGAAGATGATTGTGGCGATCGGCTTGAAGGCAGGCGGCGCCCCGGCGGTGGGGGAATGGCGGAAGTTGCGTTGAGAGTGGGCTTTTGGGGGACAGGATGGATTACTGAATTTATTGTTTAGGGTTAGATATAGGGATTCGAATACTAATCGAGAGGAAATTTGTCTATATGCCTTCCCAGTTTCCATTTAACAAAATAACCCTCAATTTTATTTTGTATTTTTTTTAATTGAATAAATATAAATTCAATTATTTAATTATATAATGGGATTGTTTTGAAAATATTTATTTTATGAAGGACTAAATTGAAAATATGTCTCTAAAAAAAAAAAGATGAAAATAAATAAAAAAGAATCAGAAATTAAAGGGGAAGAAGAAAGGAGAGGCAAAACTCGGCAGCTTATACATCTAAACTCCTTGAGGAATCCAGCAAGATTTTCTTGATTTTCTAATATCACATTTCAATTCGGACAGAAAGAGTTACAGCTGCGAGATCAGTGTGTCTCTGAGAATTTTTATCGAACAATTTGAGTTCAAATCTGAAGGAGAAGGAACGGATGAATGGTGAGTGAAGTGACAAATGGGTAGAGCAGCTACCGGAAAGCATAAAGCGTCCACCAAGTTTGTGTTGTTATTCGTGGGCCTTGTGGGGCTGTTTCTGATTGCAAATCTGCTTTGGGCTTCTTCGTTTTCTTCTTCATCCAATTGGATTCTGCAGAAATCGAACAATTTCGTCGATCCGGAGCCTGTTCACAGTGATTGGGGCAAGCTAAAAGCTCCGAATAAAGTTGGTGAATTTACACATTTTGGCGTAGTTTCCCGTGTAGTCGTTTAATTTCTTCGTTTGGTGTTCTTTTGCTCAACTCTCCTTGATGATAATGCGTGCAAATCATACATTTATGCGTGCTGTCTCATAGAAATTTGTTGGGGTTTTTTGCACATTACACCCCTATGTTAGGCCAAATTAACATAAAAAACCCTGTGATATAAAATGTCACACGTAAAACCTTATGTTTTAAAAAAATAAGCATGTAAAACCCTAAAATCATAGTTGGTGGCTCACGCGCCCAAAGTGTGACTCTAACAACATTTTTCTTCACTTATTCCCCTTAAAATGACTATTACACCCTATTGTGTCCAACAAATTATATATATATAAACATATATATCCACAAACACATACATTATACATTATATATATATATATATATATATATATATATATATATATATAGTATATATATCGATGCATATATATGTACAAAACATTATATATATAGATTAACAGGGCGGCGGCACCACCACCGCCGCCGGTGCCACTGGCATCACCACAGCCACCGGAGCTCCTCCGTCCTTATTTCCACCCCATCACCACTACCGGAGCTCCTCCGTCCTTATTTCCACCCCATCACCACCACCGGATCTCCCCACCATAGTAACCCGAGCTCCTCCACCCTCGTTAGATCCTCGACAGGATCTTGTGTTTGTGTTTATGGGAGTTGAACATTTTCTAAATCTGAAATTGTGTATGTTACGCACGCGCTTTGTGTTGAGATTGTTTGGTTTTAAGGCGGTGAATGCGGCGGCGGCTGCGGTGCTTCGGTGGCGTGGCAATGTGGTGGTGGTAAGTTCGTGGTGCGGTGGCTGTGGCTAGCAGCGAGGTGGTGGTGGTTCGATACAATTGTGGTGCGGTGGTGCAGGCTATGGTGGTGTGGTGGCGTTCACGGT
Source organism: Lantana camara (assembly GCA_037501455.1). Lineage (NCBI taxonomy): Eukaryota > Viridiplantae > Streptophyta > Magnoliopsida > Lamiales > Verbenaceae > Lantana > Lantana camara. The sequence continues at coordinate 137,926,581 of CM074856.1, read as the reverse complement.
GCGGTGGTGCAATGGTGGTGTGGTGTGTGGTGTTTGATTGTTTATTCAAGTTGGAGGGTTTGTGTGGTGGGTTTGTGGGTTGGAGGAAGGGTTGAGGTGGAGTCGGAAGTGGGTGGCTATGGCATGAATTTGCAGGGGTTAGATGAGGAGGAAGAAAGGGTTTTGGGAGGAAGAAGGGGAACAAAAAATAATAATAATAATTATTATTATTATAAAAAAAAATTAAATATAAGGGTAAAATAGGCAAATCAGATCATAATTGTGATGTCATGTGTTGGAGGGGTGGTGTGCAATAAATATATTACACAAGGTTTTTTAAGTTAATTTTGATAATATAGGGTTTAAGGTGCTCTTTTCCAATAACACAGGGTTTATGGTGTATATAACTCAAATTTGTTGGTGTTTTTGTTCCTCATCATACATGTATCCAATTTGATATCTCTTTGTTGCCCTTTTCGTATAAGTGGTCATTAAAATTTAGTCTGTGGGCAAGTGAGGTAAAGGCTAATGCTTTTCAAATAATGAAGACATTTAACGATTTGTCATGTTTTGGTAGCTTGATTTCTGTAAATGTCTTCTTATGTCTTGGTTTCTGGTGGGGGATTCGGTTAAAAGGGACGCCCAAGTCTTTTTTTAGTTATGTAACCCCTAGTTTCAAAAGAATTGGTTATATAACCCTTTGCTTGATTAGCTCTTAATTAATTACTCAGTTTAATTAAATAGTTGCCACGTCAGGATTTTGCAGACTCTTTTTGGCCCCAAAATTTATACAAAATTAGAATCTGGCCCCAAATCACAGTCATCCAATTCTCTCAATTTCTCTCTCCTTCCTCCTTCCTGTATGTGCGATGAAAACCCTATTTTTCTGATATTTCTTCTCCGATCGAAGTGTTGTCCAGTGTTCGTTTGATTCGTCAAAAACCCAAGTATCACCCACCTCTCTCTGATTACATATACAATGGCAAACAACAACGACAACAATCAAAGGTATTAAAAGGTTTCGGTTCGTTTGAATTTTTTCTGAACCCTATTTTTTTAACTGCGTTTTCACTGAATGAGTGAATCGAGTTTTTTTTTAACCCCATCTATCTGGGTTTAATGCAGTACATTCCCTAACCTGTTTTGGACGCCAATATAACGCCAATACATAGTGATCCCGCACTCGATTTTATTAATCGTTTGCGCGATTTCTATAAATCGCTCACGCGATTCATTTGAATTTTTTCTCAAACCTATTTGTTGAACTTCGTTCTCACTGAATGATTTAACTGAGTTTTTTCCGAACCCCATCTATCTGGGTTTAATACAGTACATTCCCTAGCCTAAATTGGACGCAAATATAACGACAATACAACGTGATCGTGCACTCGATTTTATTAATCGCTTGCCCGATTTCTCAAAATCGCTCACGCGATTCTTTAATCGCGCACGCGAATTTGAGGAATCGCCCACGCGACTTTATCAATCGATCACGCGATCAAATTTTTTGTTTCTCAGTTTTGTACTGCATGCATGGTTAAATTTTTTTTTTTTTTTAATTGTTTTAAAGGAACGGCGACTGGGTTATGTCAAAATTTGTTATTGGATTTGCACTTGGAGTGTGGGAAGAAGAAACCACGTGTTTGAATTGGGTTGCGGAGAGCAAGCAAACTTCTGCTATTCTTGTGAGCAATCGGACTACATTCCAAATGTTGATAAGTGATATTATAGAACAATCAGGACTTACTTGCTCCCATGATGATGTGCACGTGAAATATTTTCTTACAAGTGCACCTCCAACCTGTTATCCAACTGAAATAAAGACTGATCACGACCTACAAGTTTATTTTGCCGATCTCTCTCCTCAAGGTTGGAGGCCCGTTTTGAAGGTTTCCTTGGATAGGAAGGAGAGTGGAACAGAATCTGAATATATTGGTACAAGCGGGTTTACTTCTCAGGGTGAAGATCAATACCAGCATCAGTATGAAGACTTCAGTCTCCCTGATATCAACGATCAAGAATTCAATCTTCCCGATAACACCCTTGCTATAAACGAAGAAATGGTAGATCGTTGTAATCCTTCTGAAAATGTGATCGAGGAAGAAGTGCCCGATCAATGTATTAATGAGGAGGAAGCCATTATATGTTATGATAATCCAGAGGCCAGGATTGAAAGTCATACATGGGATGATGGCTCAGGTTTTAATGAGGATGAAGAGTTTATAAACAAAGAAGATGTCATCATGAAGATCAACCTTGTTGCATGTAAGGGAAGCTTCCAATTACGAACGATAAAATCTACAAAGTCCCTTCTTGTTCTGGGATGTTATTCGCAGGATTGCAAGTGGTGGTTTCGGTGTGTTAAATATGTTAATTCTGACAGATTTATCCTCAGAAAGTATAACCGGATGCACACTTGTGGGTTGGAAGAAGTAAGTACCACTCATCAACAGGCTACCGCAAAATTGATTGGGGACTTAGTGAAGCCATTGTTTTTTGACAAGAAAGGTCCCATACCAGGCGAAATTAAAAAGTACGTCGAAGCTCAATTGGGGGCCAAGGTTAGTTACTGGAAATGTTGGATGGGCAGAATACATGCAAAAAATATTGTCAGGGGATCACCTGAGCATGGATATGCAATTATAGATGCATATCGTTATATGGTAACTGTTAAGAATCAAGGAAACGTCACTGAATTGGTTCTTGCCAACGAAAACAGGTTTCTTCATTTTTTTGTTGCATTCGGACCATGCATACGGGGTTTTACGTACATGCGCAAGGTGTTAGCCGTTGATGGTTGTTTCTTAACCGGTAAATACGATGGTACTCTCCTTTTGGCTACTGCACAAGATAGTGAGAACCATACCTATCCGATTGCATGGGCAGTGGTTGATTCCGAAAATAATACATCATGGGAGTGGTTTTTTATAAATTTAAAAAGGATAGCACCGGATAGTGATGATCTCTGTATAATATCGGATAGACATGTCTCCATTAAAAATGCGGTTGCTAAGATTTATCCTAAGGCTCATCATGGATTTTGTTCGAAGCACTTATCGGAGAACTTGAGACAACGTTTTAAAAAAAGTGCAATCCTTGAGCCATTTTTTAGGGCAGTTAAAGCATACACCGTCGAAGATTTCATGGAGCACTACAAAAAGATCGAACGTATTCACAAACGTGCTGCAGAGTACTTGAAGGATGAAGTTGGTTTTGAGTTATAGAGCAGGGTGCATTCTAAAACAAACAGGTATGATGTTCTGACTAGCAACATCGCCGAGTCTGTTAATTCTAGGATTCGATTTGAAAGGGAGTATCCTATCCCTGCTCTGTTTGAGTCTATCATAAGAATATTGGCTGATTGGTTCCACACCCGGAGAACGGACATGATCAACTGCAGTACAGTCCTGGTGCCATCCAAAGAGAAACTTCTCCGGAGTAATCTGGAGAAATCCAAAGAATGCCTTGCACAACAGTTCAATGCTCATGAATTTTCTGTTCGTGGAATTGGAGCAGAGGTTATGGTTGACTTGAACAATATGACGTGCACATGTGGTGTCTTCCAGATGGATAAGATCCCCTGCCCCCATGCATTATCGGCGTTAAAGGAGCAAAACCCAATAGGGTTTGGACAAAGAATATATTCCCTATGTTCCCAATTTTACACCGTTGAGTACTACATACTTGCATATTCTGAGACAATTTTTCCTACACCTCCAGAGTTACAGTGGGAATTGCCTAAAGATATAGGTATAAAACAAGTACTGCCACCTCCACTGAAGGTGCATGTTGGAAGAAAAAGGATGACTAGATTCCGGGCACCTTCTGAGGGAAGAAAAAGGTACAATACCTGTTCAAAGTGTGGAGGAAAAGGTCACAAAAAGACTACATGTGATCAGAATGTCATTTAGATAAATAATTGTGTAATAAATTGTATAATACAGCTTTAATTTTAAATTAATCGCGCAGACGATTTAATGAATCTCTTACGCGATTTTATGGATCGCGTACTCGGCTTAATCAATCGTGCAAGCGATTCTTCAGCCAAGTGACATCTTTCTCTTTTTAGTTAATCGCGCACAATAAAAAGTCACAAAAAGACTACATGTGATCAGAATGTCATTTAGATAAATAACAGAATGTCATTTAGATAAATAAATTGTATAATACAACTTTAATTTTAAATTAATCGCGCAGACGATTTAATGAATCTCTTACGCGATTTTATGGATCGCGTACTCGACTTAATCAATCGCACAAGTGATTCTTCAGCCAAGTGGCATATTTCTCTTTTTATTTAATCGCGCACAAGAAAAAGTCACAAAAAGACTACATGTGATCAGAATGTCATTTAGATAAATAAATTGTATAATACAACTTTAATTTTTAATTAATCGCGCAGACGATTTAATGAATCTCTTACGCGATTTTATGGATCGCGTACTCGACTTAATCAATCGCGCAAGCGATTCTTCAGCCAATTGGGCATATCTCTTTTTCTAATTAATCGCGCCCAAGATTTACTGAATCGCTAACTCTTCTTAATTAATCGCGCCTAAGATTCAATTAATATATTATAATATAATAAAATTTGGAATTTAATTCGATATATGACACTTTAAAAAACACTCAGCTTGATCCATTAATTTATTTTTTAAATAATCGGGTTCATGATTTAGTGAATCGCTCACAAGATTTAATGAATCGCGCATGCGATTCTTCAGCCAAGGGGGTTTATTAACATTATGGATATTAACAGATCTATCTGTCTTCCTCCTTAATCACAAAATCTGCCGTATTTGATTGAAATGTTCATGAAAATCGTCATTTCCGTAGGACTTGTTGCCAAACAGTAACAATAAATAGATTTCTTTGTTTGGCCTTGCAATAGATCATTAGATATTGTAGAAGAACTATAAAATGTGTAATACAGAAGAGAGCTTTGAGAGCTTTGTGCAGACTGTTCATAACAATGGAAAGAAACCCTAGATAATGCAATTGAAGATTTATTATAGATTTAAAATCTATAATAATTCTTCAATTGCATTTTCCAGGGTTTCTTTCCAATTGTTATGCACAGGACGCATAAAACTCTCAAAACTCTCAAAACTCTCTCCTGTACTGCCCATCGTATAGTTCATATACAACGAGTAAACACTACATCGACCAAACAAAGAAACATCTATTGATTGCTACTGTATGGCGGAAATCATACAGCAAACATGATAATTTTCAAGAGCAATTCAAACTAATAGGGCAGACTCTTACAGATCTGCGAAGGATTGTTCCTTTGGATTGGAGAGGGCGGCGGCGGAAATATTCAACATAAGAGGATGGAAGATAAAAAAGTGAATTAGGGTTTGGCAAAAGGAAACAGAACAATTTTATATTTGAGTAGGAGGGGCAGTGCGTAAATTTGTGAGTTTGCAAAAGAGCCCCTGGATGATGATAATATTACAAAATATTATAGCCGTTATAATATGGCAGTTATACACTGTTTATTTCCTAATTATAGCCGTTGGTGGGGATCACTATATAATTCTTCTGATTATCATTAAGGAATTTAAAGATCATGGCAAGCTCAAATAGCTCAGCTTTTACACGCAAAAGTTCTCTTAGATATAGAAAGGAGAAATGCAGGGATTGCGATCAGTGGGCTACAATCAAGGTGGTCGATAGAGCAGATAATTCCAACAGGGGAAGATTATTTTATTGTTGCAATTTGCATGGCTTTTCTCAATGGTGTAATCCAATAGAAGAGCCACAGAACGATGAAGGTGAAGTCTCAAGCAGGAGGACACCACTCATTCCAGAAGGAAGAGAACAAAATATTGTGAACAAGTTGATAATAGTCAATTTGTTGTTTTTAGCAGTATTTTTATTGATTTGTATCTTGAAATCCATAATGTAACTTGTCTTAATGATTTGTATTTAGAAATTTAGATTGTAATCATTTAAGTTACTAAATCGCTCAACTAATTTAAGTTATCGACCAAACGAATCTTCAGTTAAATATGATTTTGGCCACAAAATTTATTAAATTGAATTCTTCCTATAAAACGTATTAAATCGCGTGAGCGACTTCATGAATCGCCCACGCGATTCTTAAGGTAGTTCGCACTTAATATAGGTTTATATTACTTTGCTAGTCCCCCAGCATGTTTCTTTCGCGTTTGATATGAGCCCCATAGCGATTCTTATCTGTGTACTACGATGTATTGCAAACCTTAGTCATAATCCCAAACAAATCCTAACATCATCTTTGATACCATGTAGAAAACATTGTGATTGGTACATTCAATTCAAGCTTCGCTATAACCAATAATAAAATGATCCCATTACAAATTTGACTCAATTCTCATAAGATGATCTTGATTTTGGCCACAAAACGTATTAAATCGCGTGAGCGACTTCATGAATCGTCTACGCGATTCTTAAGGTAGTTCGCACTTAATATAGGTTTATATTACTTTGCTAGTCCCCCAGCATGTTTCTTTCGCGTTTGATATGAGCCCCATAGCGATTCTTATCTGTGTACTACGATGTATTGCAAACCTTAGTCATAATCCCAAACAAATCCTAACATCATCTTTGATACCATGTAGAAAACATTGTGATTGGTACATTCAAATCAAGCTTCGCTATAACCAATAATAAAATGATCCCATTACAAATTTGACTCAATTCTCATAAGATGATCTTGATTTTGGCCACAAAACGTATTAAATCGCGTGAGCGACTTCATGAATCGCCCACGCGATTCTTAAGGTAGTTCGCACTTAATATAGGTTTATATTACTTTGCTAGTCCCCTAGCATGTTTCTTTCACGTTTGATATGAGCCCCATAGCGATTCTTATCTGTGTACTACGATGTATTGCAAACCTTAGTCATAATCCTAAACAAATCCTAACATCATCTTTGATACCATGTAGAAAACATTGTGATTGGTACATTCAAATCAAGCTTCGCTATAACCAATAATAAAATGATCCCATTACAAATTTGACTCAATTCTCATAAGATGATCTTGATTTTGGCCACAAAACGTATTAAATCGCGTGAGCGACTTCATGAATCGCCCACGCGATTCTTAAGGTAGTTCACACTTAATATAGGTTTATATTACTTTGCTAGTCCCCCAGCATGTTTCTTTCGCGTTTGATATGAGCCCCATAGCGATTCTTATCTGTGTACTACGATGTATTGCAAACCTTAGTCATAATCCCAAACAGATCCTAACATTATCTTTGATACCATGTAGAAAACATTGTGATTGGTACATTCAAATCAAGCTTCGCTATAACCAATAATAAAATGATCCCATTACAAATTTGACTCAATTCTCATAAGATGATCTTGATTTTGGCCACAAAATGTATTAAATCGCGTGAGCGACTTCATGAATCGCCCACGCGATTCTTAAGGTAGTTCGCACTTAATATAGGTTTATATTACTTTGCTAGTCCCCCAACATGTTTCTTTCACGTTTGATATGAGCCCCATAGCGATTCTTATCTGTGTACTACGATGTATTGCAAACCTTAGTCATAATCCCAAACAAATCCTAACATCATCTTTGATACCATGTAGAAAACATTGTGATTGGTACATTCAAATCAAGCTTCGCTATAACCAATAATAAAATGATCTCATTACAAATTTGACTCAATTCTCATAAGATGATCTTGATTTTGGCCACAAAACGTATTAAATCGCGTGAGCGACTTCATGAATCGCCCACGCGATTCTTAAGGTAGTTCGCACTTAATATAGGTTTATATTACTTTGCTAGTCCCCCAGCATGTTTCTTTCGCGTTTGATATGAGCCCCATAGCGATTCTTATCTGTGTACTACGATGTATTGCAAACCTTAGTCATAATCCCAAACAAATCCTAACATCATCTTTGATACCATGTAGAAAACATTGTGATTGGTACATTCAATTCAAGCTTCGCTATAACCAATAATAAAATGATCCCATTACAAATTTGACTCAATTCTCATAAGATGATCTTGATTTTGGCCACAAAACGTATTAAATCGTGTGAGCGACTTCATGAATCGCCCACGCTATTCTTAAGGTAGTTCGCACTTAAATAATCAAATTCTCTAAAATAATAATTTAAAAAAAAAAACAAAATTAAACCTCTTGTAATATACATGTCCGATAAGGTGGCGAACATTGTGTATATTATATTAAAATTTTTCATTTTTTGTCTGACAGTTATTTATATTTAATATATATATCACCACAAGAGTCAAACCAATCACATCATTAATTAATTTGATAACAGTTATAAACAAACTTTTAGCGAGAAAGAGGAAAAAGTTAAAAAGGAAAGGAAAGGAAAGGACTGTTCTTCTTCTTCTTCTTCTTCTTCTTCCTCACAAGCAAAAAAACTAGGGTTTTCATCCATTTTCTCTCTCCTATATTCAGATTTTTATCACATTTTTACGATCAACCTAAGAAGATGTCATCAGCGGGAGCAAACCAAAGCCCAGTAAGGGAAGGAGAAGGCACTATTGATCCCATGCAGATATCCCAAGAGGCCGAGTACAACGTAATGGTTCTTTGTTTTTTGCTTTCAACTTTCGTTCTGGACTTGATACTATATTCTCTTGTTTATATACTATGTTTTTTTTGGTTGTTTATATCGAAAGTATCTATTACTCGCTTAATCGATTGATTGAGTCGCGTACGCGATCAAAATGACGCCTTTTATGTATTTCAAATCTTTTATATTGACAAATGGTATTTTGATCTGATACATCTCAGGAGTTCAGAGATGATGAACACACCGGAGATGAAGAAACTGCGGAAGGGGGCTGGTACATAAGGGAAAATAGGAGTAAGCGAAGGCATTCGAACAATATGGGTATGATTGGGTTATTTGATGAGGCGGAGGATGATGACGATGAGTTACAGGAAGGGTATGAAGAAGAGGTCACCCGGAGCATTGATTTTTCAAAATTCAACATGCGCCCTTTCTGGGAAAGGTACTTCTTCTCTTCAACTGTGAGGATCACAGTCCGGTCATCATGGGAGCGCCTTTCCCCAGTAAAAGAATTCCTTCAGGAGAACGAAATAAATTTCGAAGGAGTATTTAGAAAATATACCGAAGAGCTGCCTTCTGGTTGGAAGCGGTTTTCAGGCAGCCTCCTTCATTATCTTATGATATACTCCCTACCCACCAAGAAAGAGAATGAGTTGTGGGTCTTGATAGGACAAAAACCAGTTAGGTTTGGCTTAAGGGAGTTTGCTCTTGTCACTGGGCTTTATTGTGGAGGTGGTAAGATGCCCGATAGAGCTGATGAGTTGAGTGTTATAAATAATGCCGAGGATTTTCTTAAGAGGATCCTCCGAAATAAATGGAAATCAAAAGTGAAGGATACTGATTTGGAAATTTTATTATTCAATAAAAAGATTGCGGTGGAAGACCGTTTGAAGATAGCCCATGTGCTTTTTGTACAAAACATGTTGCTGGGTATTGAAAAGGGGAGAGTTGTAAATAGGGATCATCTTTGTTTTGCAAGTGACTTGGATTTTTTTTATTCATATCCTTGGGGACTATTGTCATTCAATGCGACAATGGATTCAATAAAAAAAAGGGAAAAGGATATTGCTAAATGGCTGCCCCCTACAGAATCTGAATCTAAACCGAAGACCTATCATGTTTCAGGTTTTCCATGGGCCTTGCAGGTGATTATGAATCGCTCACGCGATTTGTTGAATCGCTCACGCGATTTAATTGAAACAAAATCTATAATACACCTTTTTTTTTTTCTGTTTGTTCCTTTTAGGCGTGGGCTTACGAAATGTGCCCAACGATAGCAAGTTCTTATGGAGGCGGCCTAGTACATGATGATTCCCACATGTCCAAACTACCACTCCCCAGGATGTTCAGATGGATGCACAGTAGAGGGAACCCAATCGATATTGAAGAATTGCGGCAAAAGATAAATAACCATGGACCTGAGGTTTGAACAAAATTTATATTATTTTCTTTGCCATGGATCACCGAATACCTTTAACATCTATTATTTTTTGATGTAACAGGATCAGGTACGTCCATTTTTGTTGCCCTCTAGCAGTGAAAAGAATATGAGTTACATCAGGGACCTTCATGAACAAACAAGTTCAGAAGAAGAGGATGCACCCATTGATTATCTACATTAATGTTTGAAAGGGTACACCCTTTTGATCATTGGGGATGAATTGCCCCCTCCAGTCCAAGAAGATGATAATCTCATGAATTCTAACATGGATTGGTTCCCCTCACCATCACATCCAACTACAGCACCACCTGCCGCAGGAATTGATTGGGGCACCGCACCCCCAACTTCCACAGCACCTGACACATCACCATCACCTGCACCAGCTGCTGCAGTGCAAATACCTTTTGAAATTCAACAGTTTATCCAGAATGCGGAAGCTAATTCTGAATCTTTGAATGCAACTGTTGAGAAAATATGGCTGCATTTGGAGAAGGAGAAAGAAGACCAAGCTGAAGCTCATTCTGAATATATGAAGGCAACTGTTGAGAAGATATGACAGCATTTGGAGAAGGAAAAAGAACACCAAGCAGACCGTAGTGTAATGGTGCAGGAGGTTGAAGGGTCTAAACGTCAAAGACCAAAGAGAAATAAAAGAAGGCCCGCATACCTTCTGTCACCTTATACTATGCAACTTAAGAGGCTTTGCACAGCTACAGCCAGAGCTAGAGTCAAGGCCAAAGAAGCAACACCTGCCTTAACGGCTCAGCCCCAACTGCCTTGTCCGCAAACCACAGAAACCATCTCTCAATCTCACAACAGATGGTTATCCAAAAATACGGACAAATCTGGTTCTAGCTACTTGTACAACTGGGTTCTTAGTGCAGGGCCGAAAGACCGAATTCCTGGACAAACTGCGGATTTCGACGCGGAATTCTTCCTAACCATCCACATACTGCTGCCAATGCTCCGAGGGGTGCCAAAGCTGGAGTTAGGGTTGGTGCCAAGAGTGCCAAGGGTGTGAGGCCTGTGAATGAACCCAAAGAAGACATCCGGACTGCCTCGCATTCATTTGATGTGATGCGAAGGATCTGGAATGATCCCATCAAATGGAAGGAGGACACTGTTCTGCCATATACAACTGGTTCTCTACCATTTTTGCATGCCAGTGCTGTTGGGAATAGTGCCCTGAAAACCCTGAAAATTCAATTTGTTGAATTAATTAAACTGAATTTACAACAAGTTATGAGTATTTCACATATTAATAATTAATGACGTGTGGTGGTATTCTCATATGAAATGTGCTTCATAGGAAAAGACTTTGAATACCAAAATCACGTGTCATTAAAGTTCTAGTCGGTAAGATAAGAATATGTTCTTATCAAGACTATAACGTGGTTATATAAGATGATTAATCTTTCATCATAGGGAATGGTGATTCCAATTATAACACGTTGACGATTTTCAATAGGATTGGAAACATCGAACTGGACCACTGAGATTATTCATTTTATACTGCTATCTAAAATGAATAAAATCTCAGTAAGCATTGTACTCTTAATCCTGATAATATTTCGGCTTTAGGCATGTAGTATTAGTCACTGTAACATACTCGAAGTGAGGTCTCGGTAACGGGTGGCCAAAATACTTTGTATGATTCGGTGACAGCATGAAATGTGCTAAAGAGTTATATTGATCGAGGAATCTGTGGCCTTGCTGGAAGGTAAGAGATATCCTTGAAATAGATTTGCAAAAGTTCAAATTAAGACTTTGGCCAAAGCACTTCGCGTGATAACGTCACCGAAGTTGTATGTTGAATGTGTTTCACATACAGAGAATTTGAACTTAAGGCGAATCAATAAATTTCAAATTGGAAATGAAAAATAAATGATAGTAGTTACAATTTATTTTTCATGGATATCTACACGGAGGAGTAAAATGCGAAATTATTCTAGATCGAGAAATTCGTGAATAATTTAATTAATTTTAGAGTGCAACAATATTTATTTAGTGGAATTAAATATTGTTAAACGGTAATTAATTATTATCATGGGATGATAATGTATTAATCCGTTTGGAGCTAAAATTAATTAGTCCTGCAGGTCCCCCTGCAAGCCCCAAATTGAAAACCCAAAGAGAAAATATTAAAAGGAGAAAGAGAAATGAATTTTTCAAAGTGTTTGAAAATAGCCAAGGGATTTATTTTAAGAAAATAAATCAAGTTCCAAAGAGTTGGAAATGCCCGGAATTTTATTTTGGAGAAAATAAAATTTTAATTTAAAAAAAAAAAAAAAAGGAAAAAGTGACGTGGCATTTTGCTGACGTGGCGCTGACGTGGCAACTGATGTGTCACGCCACGTCAGCGGGTTGGGCCCCAACTGGCGCTGACGCAGGGCCGCGTGGCGCGCCATCTGGATGGCTGAGATTGCGCCACGCCATCGCAAACGGACGGCCCAGATTCGATTTGGGCTGGGCCGGTCAACGGGTCGGATAGTCCGGTCAAACGGGTCGGTTTCGGATAGGGTCGGCCGGGTCTGGTCCGGGTCGGAGCAGACCCGGACACGTGGCGAATTCTGGTGGACTGTGCGTGGAAACACACGCGCCAACCACTTGGCCGGCGCGTGGGGGCGCGTGAAGCCACGTGGCGGCGCGTGGTTGGCGGCGGCGTGTTCACGGCGGAGAGTCCTGCCACGTGGCGTGATCGGATTGATCAATTTGTACGCGGTTTGCACACGGTTTGCATAATGACCAAATTGCCCTTCATTTTGTGCTTAAAAAGACCAAAATGCCCTCCAATCTATCCCTATAAATAGGCTGACCCCTTGGCTCATTTGATATGCAATTTTTCGGCCAAAAATTTTGGCTGATTGGAGAGTCTCTCTCTCTCTCTTTCTAGTTTGTTTAATTAATCCTTTAATTAAGGATTAATTAATATATAATTAGGTGGTTATATAATTAATATATAATCCGCTTAATTATTAGAAAATTAGGGAATTTTCTAGTCTAGAAAAATGATTTTTCTAGAAAATATTTTCTCAAGTATTTAGGGAAATACTCGCGAAGCCCACACTCCGAGGGTCGAGTCGGGGATATTGCGGGGAAGCTCTGCCGGTCTCACGAGTAGGAAAGGAGCTGGAAAAATGCCGTTAGATAGCCATGTTTGCAGTACGGTAATATTTTACAGTTATATTATTTTAAGCATGATAAATTATGTGCTCTTAAGTGTTAATTGCATGTCAGATATTTATCTGCTTAAGTGACTTAAAATTTATTATCAATTGCATGTATATACTTGAGTAGATCCGGCTAAGTCTTCCGCTATTGTATTAAAATGTTTTAGAAATATTTTAATACTTGTATTATAGTAAAAAATTTTAAAATGTGGTCCCGGACCGCTACTGTTCTGGGCCCGCATCCCATCACGTGCATGGGAAGGAGCTACAAAATTTTATGGCATAGTCAACTCAGGAAATTCCCATTGGGTGGCCGTCGAGATTTTGCCCCAAGAGGGAGTCATCAAAGTTTACGACAGCGGTGGTGGTTCCCTTGACCACAGGAATTACCAAATTGCATTGAACCATCTGTGTGTTTTCTTTTCCAAATTGTTGGCCCACACAGGAAAGTTCAGGCAATTAGGTGACAGCCTCAAGCACATGTGGAAGCTGCAACTTGCTCCGTGTCCAAAAAATAAACGAAGGTACATTTAAAATTTACTAACTCTAAAATTTTTTATTATATTTTTATTTAATTTCTATTATTTTTTTTTCAGTGGCGATTGTGGACTCTATTCCTTATATTACATTGAGCTTCTCATGCGCTGGGAACCACTGGATATTCTGGATGACGATAATACCTCTTTTTTAAGGTTACGTTTAGCATCCGAAATATTTTTTGGAGTTGATAAATACAATATTTAAGTTACACACTATATATTCATAATATTTATGTCCAATTCTTTAATAAATCGCGCAAGCGATTTAATGAATCGCGCGAGCGATTCTTCGTATACAGCTAGTTTTTTATTTGTTTTAAATATTTATTTGATTTATTTTTTACCCTAAACCCTAAAAATTTGATTTAATTAATCGCTCACGCGATTCTTCATCAACATCTATTTAAATATTATTTATTTATTTTCTTTATTTAATCGCGCAATAGATTTTAATAAGTGAGTGTGTAGCCCTAAATTTTCCTATAAATACTCCAATTACCACCAAGCTCATCCTCACACCTTCAAGCAAAACCCTAGCCGCTTTCTCTCTCCCCTTCTTTCTTCTTTTTCTTCAATAGAGGCAGCCGAACGCAACAAATCACCGTTTTGGAGCTTGGAGTCGAGCGTCTAAGGATTGGGGTTCATGAAGCTCAATAAGTACCTTACTGTTGTTAATAGTTGTACATTGCTCATGAAGCCCAATCCTTAGATGCTCGACTTCAAGCATCACTCCTGTGGTCAACTTCAAAAACGTCTGTCTGATTAGAGAGGTGCATACGACGAAAACAGACCACCGGTTTGGATCATGCAATCATGGGGGCTACATCAAATTAATCATTATTTTATGAATCATGCAATCGATTTCACGAATATTAGCTATTATAATATAAAAAATCCGGGCTACATCTATGGTTTTTTACTTGTAATTTATTTTGAATATTAGCTAGTATAATTTATTGTATTTTCATTGGATCGCGCACTCGATTTGGTTAATCGCTAACGCGATTCTTCATCAAATCTGTTTGATTATTATTTTAATTAATTTACAGAAAAAATATATTGAAATTTGTATTTATATGTTTATTATTTAAATTAATTTACATTTAATAAATCTGCAACTACGAAGCGATTAATATTGAATGCATTTAGCCCTAATTTTTTTCTTATAAAATGTACAATTCTTCATATAAATCTAGTTATTTATTTGATTTAAATATTTATTTGATTTAAAAATTTATTTGATTTATTTTGAACCTAAACCCTAATAATCTCGCGCGCGACTCATTCTTGTTCTAAATATTAGATATTATAAATAATTTTTTGTATTTTCATTGGATTGCGGACTCGATTTGGTTAATCGCTCACGCGATTCTTCATCAACATCTAGTCCTTTATTTTATTTAAATATTATTTATTTATTTTCTTTATTTAATCGCGCAAGTGATTTAATGTATCGCCCTTGCGATTTATTAAATAATCTCGCCGATTCATTCTTGTTCTAAATATTAGATATTATAAATAATTTGTTGTATTTTCATTGGATCGCGGGCTCGATTTGGTTAATCGCTCACGCGATTCTTCATCAACATCTAGTCCTTTATTTTATTTAAATATTATTTATTTATTTTCTTTATTTAATCGCGCAAGCGATTTAATGAATCGCCCTTGCGATTTATTAAATAATCTCGCGCGCGATTCGTTCTTGTTCTAAATATTAGATATTATAAATAATTTGTTGTATTTTCATTGGATCGCGGACTCGATTTGGTTAATCGCTCACGCGATTCTTCATCAACATCTAGTCCTTTATTTTATTTAAATATTATTTATTTATTTTCTTTATTTAATCGCGCAAGCGATTTAATGAATCGCACTTGCGATTCATTAAATAATCTCACGCGCGATTCATTCTTGTTCTAAATATTAGATATTATAAATAATTTGTTGTATTTTCATTGGATCGCGGACTCGATTTGGTTAATCGCTCACGCGATTCTTCATCAACATCTAGTCCTTTATTTTATTTAAATATCATTTATTTATTTTCTTTATTTAATCGCGCAAGCGATTTAATGAATCGCACTTGCGATTCATTAAATAATCTCACGCGCGATTCATTCTTGTTCTAAATATTAGATATTATAAATAATTTATTGTATTTTCATTGGATCGCGGACTCGATTTGGTTAATCGCTCACGCGATTATTCATCAAAATCTAGTCCTTTATTTTATTTGAAGAAGGGACATAGATGTCCATTGTCTTCTTCCCGCGTCTAACAGACATCTCGATGAGATGCTTGAATTTAATGAAAAGCTGCCAGCACTCTTTCCCGGAATTTTGACCCTCACCTTTACAATGCGACCAGGGGTGCGACTGTTGGTTAAAGGCCCAATCACCTTTATTAGTATCCTCAAGTTTGCTCTGTGCTCAGATTTCTGCAAAATTTTCATCACCTGCAAGAAGCCTTGCTTCGCTCTCTCTCACGTATCTCAATCCTTGACAAATAAAGTCATGAATAACCCTCCAAGAATTATTCTGGCATGGGTGGAAGAGTACATGGTTGAACGTCTTCGGATATATGCCGGAGAAAACGAAATCGATCGGCTAGATGTCTTCGACACAGTGCTAGCTAATGTGTCGCTTGATTTGACTCAACGATTCAAAACCAGATTCTGGGCACGAGATGTTGTAGCAGCAGTGAAAGGACTACGGATAAAATTTTACGCTTTCCGTAGATTATTGGCGTGTCCTGGAGTTAAATTGGCTGCTAATCGTATTAGTGCCGAAATTGATCCCCTAGAATATTATGGTGCGAATACCATTGAGGTAAGTCGAATTCATCAGTGGCACTTTTTTTTTTTTTTTTAAATCTTTGTTTGTTCATTTTTCAATGTTTAATATTGCATAGGTTATTCAGCGGGATTTCGACGCCAGAGTATTTGGATGCCGTTATTACGACGACCTAAGGTATATCTTCAAAGTGCGGCAGGCACACCTTTTGGAGGGCGAAGAGGAGCACCTCCACGCTTTCCACATAAGTGATAGGGACTCAGACCCCGAGTCCTTTTACGACGTTGTTTACCTTGAGTCCTCTGAGGGGAGTGTTAATTCCATTATCCCTCAATATGATCCGGAGGAGGTTAATCAGTTTCCTCCTCCCCCATAAAATATTTAGTTTGTGATCCGAAGGAGGTTAATCAGTTTCCTCCTCCCCCATAAAATATTTAGTTTGATTGTGATGTATTTTACTGGTTTTGTAATGAAAGCAGACTGAATGTTGTTCTATTTTTATATATCTAGTATGCTGTATTTTATAGTTTTAATGGTTTTACTATTCTTCATTGAATCGCATGAGCGATTTATAAAATCGCGTGAGCGATACATTGAATCGCGTGAGCGATTAACCTGAATCGCTCACTTGATTTGATGAATCGCGCACTAGATTCATCAGCTAACTAGAATTTAATCAGATAAATAGAAATATTTATTTTTGATATTTAATCGCTCAGGCGATTAAATAACGAAAATAAATAAATAATATTTAAATAAAATAAAGGACTAGATGTTGATGAAGGATCGCGTGAGCGATTAATTAAATCGCTTGAGCGATTAATTAGGTCTACATGCATTCAATATTATTCGGTTCGTAGTTTGCAGATGCATTCAACTATATCAAATTTTTATGGTTTAGGGTAAAAAATAAATCAAATAAATATTTAAAACAAATAAAAAACTTGCTCTATATGAAGAATCGCTTGAACGATTCATTTATTAAATCCAATTATTTATTTATTTATTCCTCAACAACCAACCGTCATAGTATTGAATGCAATGTAATTTAATTGAATGCATGTACACCTAATTCATTCTTTTTATAAATATTCCAATTATCACTTGTCATCCTCGCACCTTACTTCAAGCAAAACCCTAGCCGCTTTCTCTCTCCGCTTCTTTCTTCTTCTTCTTCTTCAACAGAGGCAGACGAACGCGAAAGCAAACCACCAGGTTCGGAGTGGAGCTTGGAGATGAAATTTCGAGGATTGGGCTTCATGAATGGTCTTATTACAATCCTTGAAATTTCATCTTCAAGCTCCACTCCTGTTTTGGCTCAACGCTATTTCAATCAAATACGGCTGATTAAAGAGGTGCAGACAACGAAAACAAATCACCGTTTTGGAGCTTGGAGTTAGCTTTTAAGGATTGGGGTTCATGTTGTTAATAGTTGTTCATTGCTCATGAAGCCCAATCCTTAGATGCTCGACTTCAAGCCTCACACCTGTGGTCTGGGTCAACTTCAAATACGTGATGGTGATAGACAGATCTGGGGGATGTAGCCGAAGAAGAAGAACGGGTTAAGAGAGGAAAGGAAGGAAAAATGGAGGTTAGATTTAGGGCTTTTGTTTTTGTTTTGTTATAACTTATAAATTTATTTTATTTGCAAAAGGGCCCCTAAAATTTCTTCCTTTTACAAAACGAGTTAATTGCAGCTTGATTAGTATATAAAGATGCCACGTCAAAAAATATTGGAGAAAGAAAAAGGGAAAAAAAATTGAGGGTTATATCCCTAAAAAAAGACTTAGGCGTCCCTTGGGACCTAATTCTCTCTGGTTTCTGTCTAACAGGAGACGCCCAAGAAAGATAAAAAAGAAAAGAAGGATGTTTCAGGGAGAGTCTTATCAGCGACTTTTGCTGATTTGCCAGCTCCGGAGGTAAAATGGGAGAAGATGGCACCGGCACCTGTGCCTCGACTTGATGGTGCGGCAATACAAATCAAGAATCTTCTTTATGTATTTGCTGGATATGGAACCATTGATTATGTGAGGATTTTAATCTGTTTTCTTAAGCTAATACATGTTCTTCATATCTTTTGTTATGAGACCGGAGTTTTTCTCTGGTTTACCATATAATATTACATTTTTTGCACAACCGCGATGTTAGCATGCTGCTGAAATAGATAATGGAGAAATTATGAATTGTACCAATTTTTGTAACTTGACTTTCTATGAGATTGGAGGTATGTATGGCAAGAAGAAATAGTTTTGCTAAGTTGAATTGCTTTTTATGGTATTATTAGTTCCTAACTTCTCATGAATAACTACACTTGTGGGTGTATTCGCTTTGCTTGTCATTAAAATGACATGATGGATGCGTGTATGCTTATCTTTCCATTCTGATGTGGTTTATGTGTGTAATGCTGCTCATTCATATCTTTCCACAAATGTGTGAGCAAAAACTAACAAAGCTGATTGTTTTGTTCTTTTTAGGTGCATTCTCATGTTGATATATACAATTTCACTGACAACACTCGGGGAGGAAGGTTCTCATGTTGATATATACAAATGCGTGTATGCTCTCTTTGTTTATGTTGCTTGGTGTGGGCATTATAGCGCCTCTACTTTGAGTGATCCCTGTATCATGTCTCCACATTTGTATTCTTGGTTCCCCGTTTTATATATGAGGTTGGGGTCTTTGTATTTGAATGATCGCTTATTTGGGTTGTTCGATTTGAAAGGAAATTAGAGATCGTTTATTTACTTTTGAAATGGCTTAAAGGTTGTTCAAATTTAGATCCTAAAAAAAGCGATCGCTTATTTCATTTGAAATCGCTTTTTCAATTGGCCAAGTGAAACTCCTGGAAAAAGCGATTGCAAATAAAAAAAAACGATCGCTTTTTTTCGAGGTGATGAAAAACAACGCCCAAAAAAGCGATCGCTTATTTTATTCGAAATCGCTTTTTCAATTGTCAAGTGAAACTCCTAGATTAGTTGTCCAAAAAAAAAAAAGCGATCGCTTATTTCATTTGAAATCGCTTTTTCAATTGGCGAAGTGAAACTCCTGGAAAAAGCGATTGCAAAGAAAAAAAGCGATCGTTTTTTTTCGAGGTGATGAAAAACAACGCCCAAAAAAGCGATCGCTTATTTCATTTGAAATTGCTTTTTTAGTTGTCCAAAAGAAACCGATGGAAAAAGCGATTGCAAAGAAAAAAACGATCGTTTTTTTTCAAGGTGATGAAAAACAACGCCCAAAAAAGCAATCACTTATTTCATTTGAAATCGCTTTTTTAGTTGTCCAAAAGAAACCGATGGAAAAAGCGATTGCAAAGAAAAAAAGCGATCGCTTTTTTTTCAAGGTGATGAAAAACAACCCCAAAAAAGCGATCGCTTATTTCATTTGAAATCGCTTTTTTAGTTGTCCAAAAGAAACCGATGGAAAAAGCGATTGCAAAGAAAAAAAACGATCGCTTTTTTTCGAGGTGATGAAAAACAACGCCCAAAAAAGTGATCGCTTATTTCATTTGAAGTTATCAATAGGCCTCCAACCACCACAACCAACATCACTCATGTATATCTTTAGATCTTCATCCGACGTTATTTCAGTTGGAGGTACTTTTTCATTCGGAGGTGCACTTGTTATAATATACTTTATATGTATTTGAGAACGTGAGCAGCTCAATTCGCGCTTGTTGATAACTTCATCGACAAGCATCTCAAAGGTAATATCCTTACTTACAAGAAGTGGTGTAGTTACATTACTTGTTGTATTCCACTCCCAACAACTATCTTTCTCCACCCACTCGCCGTATACGACACCTATAACAAATTCTGGCATTGATGCAATTAAGTTAAAATGTACCTGCACCGTAACAAACATATATTAATTTTTAAAATTTGTACTAGATAAAAAGGGATCGCTTTTTTTCTTTAGCCTGAAAAAAGCGATCGCTTTTTTTCTTTAGCGCTTTTTTTCTTTAGCCTGAAAAAAGCGATCGCTTTCTGGGCACGAAATCGCTTTTCCACTAGGCGATCAATCTGATTTTTTTCTTTAGAAGCAAACTTCGATCATTAAGCGAACACCCCAAAAAAACCCATAAAAGAACATGCCCAAAATTTATATCTCCAACATTCAATGTATATATATATATACACACACACACACACACACACACACACACACACACAAGTCTTGTTCAAGAAAAAGTGTTATGCACATAATATCTATTTCTAACCTCCTTACTTAATGATAGAAATACAAATACTTGTTACCTTCAATGTACTTTTCACAAGATTTCTTCCAACACAACAAGTTGAGTTCTTGAACCACTTTTTCTTATATGAACTATCTTGAAGAATTCCTTTATCATATAAATAATCTTGATTCTTGAATAAATAATTGCTTGGATGAACAATTAATCCCTAGAGAAGTGAAGAGAATAGAAAATATTCAGGAAGAAAAAAACGGGACTCAGCTCAGGGAGAAGAAAGGGTTTCATCGCAAGAGAGAGAGAGAGAGAGAACAAATGGGTTTATAGTGAGAGAAAAACTTTGGGCATATTTGTAATATGGTAAAATTTGGGGATCAAAATAAAATATCTAAAAGTTATTATTTGTATCAATTATTAAAAGGGTTATCTAGTAGGCAAGTACAAACTTGAGGGTTATTTAATTAAATGGAAACTTAAATGACTCATTTAATAGAATCCCCCGTTTGTAGGGAGAGAAAATTTTTAGGTATAATTTGTAATATATTATAATTTGGGGGTCAAAATAAAATATTTAAAAGTTATTACTTGTATTAATCATTGAAAGGGTTATCTAGTAAGTGAATAAAAACTTGAGGGTTATTTAATTAAAAGGAAACTTAAATGGGTCTTTTAATAGAATGCCCCATCTAATCGAGACTATATTATTAATCGGTAGTGAGTCTAGGCATGCAAATGAGCCGAGCCGAGCGCGTTTTTTTATGGTTCGGGTTCGGGCTCGGGCTCGTGGTATAAACAGGGGGCTCGGGTTGGTTCGTGAGCCAGCGAGCCTTCTATTTTGTAGCTCGGGGCTAGCTTGAGCTAGCTCGGCTCGGCTCGCGAACAATTCATTTCAGTTTTTCCTTGTCTTTTTAAAAATAAAGAACTTGTTATTCCCCAACTTCAAGCAATATAATGTCGGCTAAAAACTGCTATTCCCCGAGCAATCTCATTACGTTTTAGTCTAATGCAGTAAACAAAATTACAACTATCTCAATGTCTCCAACATTACAAATACAACAGTAAACAATAATCCATCAACCAATACAATCATAGACCACATTACACAACCATCAACTTGAATGATGAAGTGGAAAACTTGTGAAGTGCCTCCATCAAGCATCTGTGTCCTTCAACCATGCTGGAAAGAAACATGGAAAAAGGAAAAAAAAAATAATCAACATCTCATTAATTGATATCAAAGTAATAGCATAGTTGACTTATATCAAATGGTAATTTGTAAATGGCAGAAATAAGAAGTTTCAGTTCAGGACAATTCAACATATAGAGTAAACTGTAAGGGAATTATAAAACAAATTATTAAAAATAGAGTACAGAGTATAAATTAGATTGTCAGGTTACTCAGGTATTCAAGCACAAACACATATTATAAAAATAGATTACAGATTATAAATATTGTATTGATGAATAAATTATATATATAAACTCTTAAATATTATTAATGATATTTATACTTAATATATATAATCCATATCAATACATATGTATACATAATAGTAATACACACAGACACATATATATATATATGTATGTATCCATCGTCTTTCTCAGACGCCCAAATCTCCGCCGTCGCCCACCGCCCAATGCCGCCGTCGCCTCTCGATCTTCGCCGTCTCTCCACCTCCAATCGCCGAACGCCGCCGCCGCCTCGATATCTCCCCGTCAGACCCTCCAACCACCACCGACCTTCCACCTTAATGCCGGCAGACAGCAACACCACTCCGCCATATCATCCGCCGCCGACCACCAGCACCACCACACAACTTCAACCCACATCTCCGCCAGCGGTCTCACCACTCCGCTGCCCAGCCACCCCTCGTCCCAGCCTCTCCCTCCACCTTCAGCCATCTTCGCCGCCGCCTCTCCCTCCACCTTCACCCGCCGCCTCTCCCTCCACCTTCAGGCTTCAGCCAAGGCCACCATCTTCTTCAGTCTCCTTCGCTCCGCCTCCGACCACCGCGCACACAGATCTAGCGGGTGATTGTTCGTGGTGATAGCAGCGGCGGCGACGGCGATGGGGCTGCAACTAGAGGGCTGCAACGCTGATCGTGATTGTGTATATATATATATATATATATATATATATAGAGCAAATTACATTTTTGGTCCCATAGGATTAGGCGATTTGCAATTTTGGTCCCATTCTTTTAAAATTTGATAATTTTGATCCCGTAGGTTTCAATTTGTGATAATTTTGGTCCCAACCGTCAATTTTTAACCGGACGTTAAATGCATTTGTGGGTGAAAAGTCAAATACGATTTTTGACAAAAAATAAAAAAATTGGCAGCTTTAGCCCAGCGGTAGCGGGCTCTCTCCTCTATTAGAGGTCCCAGGTTCGAACCTGGTAAAACAATTTTTTTTTTTGGTCAAATAATTATTATGTTAATATTATAAATAAATATTTTAAATAATATTTAATAAATATATTAAATAATAAATATTTAATAAATATGTTAAATAATATTATATTTATTTTAACATAATAATATATTATATTTTTATTTGAACATAATAATATATTTAATATTTTAAATAAATATTTAAAAAATATATTAAATAATATTATATTTATTTTAACATGATAATATATTATATTTTTATTTTATCATAGAAATATATTTATATTTTAAATAAATATTTTAAATAATATTTAATAAATATTAAATAAATATATTAAATAATATTATAATTTAAAAAATATTTTAACATAATAATATATTATATTTACTATATATTATATACATTAATATATACATATCTATATATATAAAATAATATATTATATTTACTATATATTATATATATATAATATATATACGTTTAAAACATAAATTTTGTATTTATAAAAAATAATATTTATATACTATATATATATTAAATATTATGTATTTATATATTATATTATATATTATATACATTAATATATACATATATATATATAATATTAATATATATAATATATAATATGTATACGTGTAAAATGTATATTTGTATTTATACAAAATAATATTTATATACTATATATATTAAATATTATGTATTTATATATTATATTATATATTATACACATTAATATATACATATATATATAATATATAATATATTCGTATAAAATGTATATTATGTATTCATATGTTATATTATTATGTTAAAATATAAATAAATTCTAATAATAAAATAATATAAATATATTATTAAGTTAAAATAAAAATATAATATATCATTATGTTAAAATATTTTTTAAGCTATGATATATATTTGTATATTTTATTTAGTATATATTATATACATTAATATATATATATATATATATATATATATATATATATATATATATATATATATATATATTTGTACAAAATACTTAGTATAATATTTATAAAAATATAATATATCATTATGTTAAAATATATTTGTATATTATATTTAGTATATATTATTTACATTAATATATATATATATATATATATATATATATATATATATATTATATTTAGTAGAATATTTTTATTTATATATTATATACGTGTAATTATTATGTTAAAATAAATATACTATTATTAAATACATTTATTAAAATATTTATTATTTAATATATTTATTAAATATTAACATAATAATTATTTGACAAAAAAGAGTTGTCTTGCCCAGGTTCGAACCTGAGACCTCTCATAAAGGAGAGAACCTCGCTGCCGCTGGGCTAAAGCTGCCTATTTGTTAATTTCTTTGTCAAACATTGTATTTGACTTGCCACCCATAAATGTATTTAACGGTTTCCATCCAAAAATTGACGGTTGGGACCAAAATTGTCACAAATTGAAACCTACGGGACCAAAATTGTCAAATTTTAAAAGAATGGGACCAAAATTGCAAATCGCCCAATCTTATGGGACCAAAAATGTAATTTGTTCATATATATATATATATAATTCAATAATAGGGTTAATTACACCTAGCCCCCATAGTAGACGGGGTAATTACAATCCGCCACGGGCGGAGTTAGGAATTTTCGGCAGCCGGGGCTCTTAAATTTCTAGATGGCCGTCGAAAATGGAGGCGTTTGCGGGATGGGTATTACTGTTTTTAATTTGGGTGTATTAGAGTATTATGATTTAGCTTTTGTTTTAAAACTCAAACCGAACGTCGAACCGGAGACCTTATTGGTTCGATCGGTTGGACCACTGATCGAACCGATGTGACGTCATAATTGCAGAATAAATATATTTAATTATATAGTTATAAATATAATATTATTGATATTAATAAGACATAAAAAAAATATGAATATATATATTTATTAATAATCTTAAGCACATTTAATTAAAATTTATTTATATCTAATTAATGAAAATTTAATTAACATCATAAAACAACAAAATCTTTCAAAAGGTATATAAATAATAATTAACACAATATTCATCTCATTATTTAGAACTTAATTGACCAAAGCATAATATCCTAACACTCCTAGGTCCAACCCCACCATCCTAAAGCCTAATATATAAATCATTTAGGTTTACTGGTTGGGGGACGGGGGACGGGGGCTACAATTAATTTGGGCTTCTGTGGTGGGTAGGCCTTGGGGGAAGAGGGCAAAATTAAATTTGGGCTTTGAGGAATTGTGGTGGGTGAAATTTTAATTCTAGCTTACTGTTCAAATAGGTAGTTTAAAATTGGTGTGTTTTTTTGAAATAGTTTAATTTTGGTGTAAAACGCTTTTGGGAAAAGTGTCTTTGAAGACGCTTTTGGGAAAAGCGTCTTTGAAGACGCTTTTCCTTAAAAGCGTCTTCACTGAGTTTTCGTTGACCAAACTTAAGTTGCTGACCGATAAAAATTGATGAAGACGTTTTCCTGAAAAACGTCTTCACTGAATATTTATGTTTATCTGGTAAATAAAAAAGTAGGAAATTGATCTTCTATTTGACGAGATATGGTAAATGCACCATATGGTAAATTCACCATATATATCTTATCTTTTGTTTCTCTCTCTCTCTCTCTCGACCTCTCTCTCTGTCTCGAGTATTTATGTTTATCTGGTAACTTTTCCTATGATATGTATGATTTATTCATTACAAAACATTTAGCACGTAAAAGATTGAAAATTCTTAAGATAAATTGATAGTTTGGCACAAATAGATCCATTACGAATGTAAATTTAAGGGTAGTTCGACATCACTAATTTTAGGAAACATGTTGATTATGAGTTTGATTCAATTATTAGTTTGGAATGTATTTGCACTATGAGAGCAAATCGATCAAATATTCGAGTATGGTAATTAAGAAATCAATATTTTTTATTTTTTTTGTCCAATAATAGATATGTATTAAAAAAGAAACTTCAGGTGACACGGAAAAATATGATCACGAGTTCAAGAAGTGTTGGTTCGAATATTCACGATAGGTTCTAGATTAATGGGTAGTTCGATAAACAATAATAAATTCAACAAACATATAATTTATTTTATAGTTTTAATCACTTAAATATTTAAAATAATATATAAAATAAAATCGTGATCATTTCATGTATATCGCCACAAAAATATTGGTGAAATTCTAATTTTAACGCACTGTTCACACGCATATTTCAAAAATGGTGTATTTTTCCAGAGTATTTTAATTCTGGTGTAAGACGTGTTTTTGAAAAACGTCTTCATTGTGCATATGATGAAGACGTTTTTTTGAAAAACGTCTTTATCAAGTTTACGCTTTGACCAAAATTAAGTGGTCTGTGAACCAGAAAGCTGATGAAGACGTTTTTTGAGAAAACGTCTTTAGAAGACGTTTTTTCACAAAACATCTTCATCAGCTTTTTGCTTTGACCAAATACTATTTCAGAAAATTAACAAACCGTAATGATTTAAACAATACATATTCGAAAATAAAATGCTATTATTTATTCTCATTAAAAGAAAGAGAAGTACCTATAGAATTTCATTCCGATAATTTATTACTTTTACTCATTTAATAATAATAATAATAATAATAATAATAATAATAATAATAATAGCATATGTAACTAATATTTAGTCTTATCTATTATTTGATTTTATCTATTTGATAACTACTTTACTCTTATCTAGATTTATAGGATAATAATCATTGTAAATAGAATATATATGTACACCAGATTGTATCTTAGAGTCAAGACAGAATATACAGAATATTGATTCTCTCTGTCATCGTAATATTAGCATATGTAACTAATATTTAGTCTTATCTATTATTTGATTTTATCTATTTTATAACTACTTTACTCTTATCTAGATTTATAGGATAACAACCATTGTAAATAGAATATATATGTACACCAGATTGTATCTTAGAGTCAAGACAGAATATACAGAATATTGATTCTCTCTGTCATTACGATGATGATGATTATTATTATTATTATTATTAAATGAGGAAAAG
The DNA here is from genome assembly GCA_037501455.1 of Lantana camara. NCBI lineage: Eukaryota > Viridiplantae > Streptophyta > Magnoliopsida > Lamiales > Verbenaceae > Lantana > Lantana camara. The sequence goes on along the minus strand of CM074856.1, from coordinate 137,899,441 downwards.
TAATAAATTATCGGAATGAAATTCTATAGGTACTTCTCTCTTTCTTTTAATGAGGATAAATAATAGCATTTTATTTTCGAATATGTATTGTTTAAATCATTACGGTTTGTTAATTTTCTGAAATAGTATTTGGTCAAAGCGAAAAGCTGATGAAGACGTTTTTTTGAGAAAACGTCTTCAGAAGACGTTCTTCATCAGCTTTTTGGTCCGCGGACCACTTAATTTTGGTCAAAGTGCAAACCTGATGAAGTCGTTTTTCAGAAAAACGTCTTCATCATATGTACAGTGAAGACGTTTTTCAAAAACACGTCTTACACCAAAATTGAAATATCCTGAAAAAATACACCATTTTTAAACTATGCTTGTGAATAGTGCGCTAGAGTTAGAATTTCACCCAAAAATATTATTTAGTGTATATCTCCGGGAGAAATCCCCTTTCTTGTATGTGTCCCATGGAAAACAAATTATAAATCCTCTTACCTAAATCATCGGTGCTCTCAATTTGATCAAAAGGTGGGTACTCCTTAACAAAAAAAAAAAAAAAAAAAAAGTGGGTGATATTCTTCAGAAGACGTTTTTCAGAAAACGTCTTCATCAATTTTTATCGGTCAGCAACTTAAGTTTGGTCAATGGAAAACTCAGTGAAGATGCTTTTTAGGAAAACGTCTTCGGAGACGCTTTTCCCAAAAGCGTTTTACACCAAAATTAAACTATCCCAAAAAAACACACCAATTTTAAACTACTTACATGAACAGTACACTAGAATTAAAATTTCACCATTGTGGTGGGTGGGCCTTGGGGGAGGGGGTGCGGGCTTTGGCCTTTGGGTGTATATGATTTTTTTTTTTTTTTTTTATGGGGGTGGCGGTGGGGCTGGTGTGGGGGCAGATGAGGCTGCCCTGGCCTACATTGGCTCCGTCTCTGTAATCCGTCACCATTTTTAGATTAAATTACAGGCACCACCCTTCAGAAAATAAGAAATTACATTCAACCCCATTTTAGTTTAAAAGTTGATGACCTCAGCAAATTTTTTAATAAAAACCCGAAAATACCCTCCGTTGACTTTGGTCAAAAATTTTATTACTATGCCACCCTTGGGGGTTAACTGTAATTAACTATACTAATATGAGGGCTAAGTGTAATATTTTCTAAAAAGAATTCCAATTGTCATTTTTGGACAAATTATAACATTTATAACGACTATATTCCTCTTTCAACTATAATTTATTAATATGAATTAAATATTTATTATATTATCACTGTTAAGGTAAAATATAAGGATCAAATAGTTATGATTAAATAATAGTTAGAAACATAATTAATTGTGGGGATTTTATTATTGAATTTTTTTATTTATTTAGCTTAATAAAAAAAGATATTAATTTAGTTAAATTATTTTTTATATAGATATAAATTAATTACTAATAATTATTAAATAATAATTAATTATAAATTAAAATTACGAACTTTTGATTTATAATATATGTATTAAAATTTTCATGTAAATATAAAAATTTTCCTCATAAAGATATATAATTAGTAAAACTTTTAATACTGAACCTTTTTAGTTAGATTTGATTCGGTTTGAGTTAATTTATAATTTTTTAATTTAGTGAGAACAATTTGCATCTTTGATTGCATAATACAAATTATAGTTTTTATATTTTAGAATTAGTTCAAATGTCGTTACCGGTAAGTTTCTATTATAAAGTACTAAATTCCGTAAAAATATTATTTTAAGTAAATTAAGATAATGTATTAAAAAAAATAAGACTTATTTAATTTAAAGAAAACATATGCGAGTTTTACAAATCAAACTAAATATATAAAATCAAATAAAATATGAACAAAGTGTATAATTAATTGTAGTTCAAAGAGGAATATAGCCGTTATAATGATTATATTTTGTCCAAAAATGAAAATTAAGAAATTTTATTAAAAATATTACACTTAACCCCTATATTAGTATATTTAATTACAATTAACCCCCATATTAGTATAGTTAATTACAGTTAACCCCAAGGACAACAAGGGAATAAAAAATTTGACCAAATTCAACGAAGGGTATTTTCGGGTTTTCATTAAAATTTTTGCTCGCATCAGCAACTTTTAAATAAAAATGGGTGTTGAATGTAATTTCTTATTTCATGAAGGGTGGTGTCTGTAATTTAATCTAAAAATGGTGGCGAATTGTAATTACCCCATCTAATATGGGGGCTAGGTGTAATTAACCCTTCAATAATATATATAAAAGAGGGGTAAATTATCTGAAAAAGTGAAGAAAATTTTAATCTTACTCGCAGTCAACGCGAGTGAGCTGCACTTGCCGGTTTCAGGGCTTTCCGTGAATATTAATAAAAACATAGGGTTTTTTTAAGTACTTTTTTTTTTTGTCGGGTTTTTTTTTTGTTTCTTTCTTGTTACACAGGGGAGCTGGACGACATTTTCCTTTTCATAAAGAGCCTATAAAGGGGGAATAACAAAGGAAAAAACAGTAGAAGTTCAGTTCAACCATGAACATACTTGTGTTCTAAAAAGACAAAAGAAGTTACAAAACAAATACATTATTATAGTAACACACCTGAATTTACTTTTCCCCTATGTTGCTCAAGAGGAGAACGATGTGTGGCTTGTTTAACAACAATCTTTCTACCTCCAAGATTCGAGAAGTTTTTCAGCTCAATGGCACGATTAGCATCTTCAACAGAGCACTATATTCATTTTAGGAACCCAGAATTAGCATCATCATAAGTATTACTCGAAAAATTCATATGATTGCGCAATGATAGAAAATTGACTTGCAATTGAACATAGCCAAAGCCTCGGTGTTCAGTTGATCCTACTATATAAACAAAATCCAAAGAAATATATAAATAGAATTACACGGCCAGAACTGCGAAAGCCAGCTATAAGAAAAAAACAATACTAGTCCTGAACTCCAAAATAAATTATCACAAAAGCAAACAGTATATGCACCTACGGAATTGGAAATTTGATCAGATAATTATTCAATTCTATTTCCAAGTAAGACCTAATGGAAGCATACAGCTTTGTAACCATAAAACACCTTCTTATCCAACCAACCTCACTGAAAGCTTCTTCCAGCTAAAACATTCATACAAAATCAATAAAGCAAAAGCAATATACATACGATTCGCGAGTAAGCTCAGCAGTCACTGTGTATATAAACATACAAACAGCTGGGTTCATACATACTACTATACTAGCTGCTGCACACACACACACACCAAACAACATGCACACATTTTACTCACACTTCGATTAGAACACACAAACTCAAAACAGTTAAAGAGTAGGAATTCTACCTGAGCATTAGTAAACGAGAACGACAAATTAGTTACAACACAGTGGAGATGGATTGCGGATTATCGCCTCCAGCCTTCATATTCTTCTTTTTCCCCATAGCCGTTTTCTTCTCTAATGAAAACTTCGACAAATGAATCAACAAATTCTCTGTCTGGTTCCAAATCGTAGTCCTCTGATTCACTGATGCTTCCCTCATCTTTCTCTTGTCCTGTAAAACTCAGATTGAGTGATATTCAGACGTTTAGGACACTCAGTTAGAACAAAACATATGATTTGAAGTTCCCAACATATGTCAAGGAAATGATTATTTATTTAAAGTGGGAAGACTAGTATCGATCACATATGCAAAACCTGGAACTTAGTAAATTTTCACTGGGACCAGGTAAGGTTAATGAGAGAATGTCATTCTAGTAACTTAAAAGACACGTATTAGAGCAGAGAGTAACAAATTATCAATATTTTTGGGAGTGTTTTGAAACTTGAAGCTTTACCTTCATGAAATCTTATGGATGACATAATCACCTTCTGCCCGAATTGCTGACATACCAGCTTCCGTGCAAATATTTCGAAGATCGGCCCCAAAAACCCTGGAAGAAACAAAATGTCAAGCAAAAGCTCTTGGGCAATGGCTAAAGAACATAAATTCTATCTATGTTACTTCAGCAAGTTTAACAATGGCTTTGTAATCGATTTCACCTTGAGGATTTCCATCCTTGACTGCTCATTAGGTAAGGGTATCTCTATTTTCCTGTCTAACCGTCCTGGACGAAGAAGTGCAGGGTCCAGAACATCAGGTCTATTTGTCGACATTATCATTTTAACCTGCACATCAAATTCAAATTGAGTCATCATCATTCAGTAAAGCTGTTATAGGCATGTTTGCAATAACTTCTGCTTTAGGAAAAATTAAAGTAGAAGTTGAAGTTGTTAAAAAGTAGAGTAAAAGTTGGGATTTCTGGCGAAGAAAGTAATGAAATAATTTTAAAGAATGGAATAAGAAGTTAGAAGCTGAAACGAGCATGGCAAAGTTGCTTCCAGCTTCTAGCTTCTAGCTTGTTTTAAGCAGAAGGGAAAAACAATACCCCATTCTGATTTCTTTAAGCTAAAAGAAGAAAACACCCCTTTTCATATGTTTCCAATAAATGATATATTCAACATGTAACGATGAGATCAAGACCTTCCCAAGTTGGTCAAACCCATCAAGCTGGTTCAGAAGGTCCATAAGGGGTTTTTGAATTCACGGTCAGCACTCAGCAATTGTTTCCTCGCTAAAACGACTCCCACCAAAAGCATCAGTATCATCCAGAAAATGAGGCATGGTTTCATCAAAAGTAAAAGGTGATCTTTATTAAATCCAATTTGATTAATCTAAATGTTTTATCAAGTTCAGGATAATATTATATTGCATGTAATACATACTTGATGGTCACGAGCATAACCAAACATCTCCCTGATCTACCTCGCACTCTCACCAATGTACTTATTAATAATAGCGCACTAGATAAAACCTGCATTGTAAAAATTTGTAAGAATCTAATAAGGCAATATGATAACTAAACAGGGATAGGTATGTTCCGACCTTTAAGAAATTGGCATCTATGTTGCTAGCAATAACTCTAGCCAACAATGTTTTCCCAGTTCCAGGAAGCCCATAAAGAAGTACACCCTAAAACAGGTACAAGTGGGATATCACAGACTACAAACTAAGGCACCTATAAATGACCAAATGTGTACTTTAAAAAAAATTAAATAAATAAAATGTTACCTTGGGAGGTTTGATTCCAACTCTACGGAAGAGCTCAGGATTCATTAGAGGAAATTCTATTGACTCTCTCAATAATCGAATTTGATCTGATAAGCCACCCACAGCAGAATAACTAGCATTTCCAGGATCTTCATGAAGCATGTTATAAACAACTGGACCTACCTGCAAAAGACATGCATAAAATTTTAATCAGTTAGCAAAACTTCAATGGGATTATTATGTAACACATTTTGTACCTCCCCAGGAAGAACCCGCATAATTGTGAGTGTAATCATATCAAGAACCATCCTGGTGCCTGCAGTAAGTTTATCTTTGTCCACTTTATTATGACAACCAGCCACATTATTGGTCCACTGCTCGCTTTGACAATCACTAAAGTAGTAATGAAAATGTCACTGTCATTACTTCGGGAAAAAATGTAAAACGAAACCAATAATCACTTAACCTGACAATTCACCACACCACATTTACCTAGCCTATAACAAGAATCAAACCTTTTACTAGACACTACTCAAACGGGTCTAAGTCAAGAGTGGCAAGCTCTATAAGATTAAAAAACATATTTTGGAAAAAACAATAGAAAATCAAATAGATGTCTTACAGCATTCATTGTCCAGAGGTCTCAGAACTTGGCCTATGATCTATCCAACACTCTGAAGTGACTTCAAATCATCTTCTGTTTTAGCATACTCCTTTGTAGCTCACTGTTTCATATCATATACTGTAAATTAGTCATAGTAATAACACACCCATATCCAAGAAAATTTGCTATATGTTTATAGAGCTAACAGTTCCATTTGCTCGTTTATTTCAATAATTTCATAGTTCTGGATAAATGCAAGTGGCTGAACCAGTCGTGGCAAACATTCTTCAGAAAGAAATTTACAATATAAAAATATGTAGTTCAGTGAAATTACATCATTTCTACTTTAATGCCTCACTGATCAATTAAACCGCCAATTCAGCTTGTCTAACAGGGAGGAATCCCAAATCTAACTCACTTAACCGTCAAACCGCGACAGATACCTCTAAAACCTTAAAACCCATACTTTTGCAACGTGACATCTAAGAAAAGAAAAGTAAAACACCTACAACTCAGCTCATTACCTACCTATCAGAATAAACTCTAGCACTATAACGAAAACAGACTACAGACTCCATAAATTCGATCTCCTGAATCAACAAAGCGTAGAACACTTCAAGAAAAACCACGTAAAATACATAAAAATAAACTCCAATAAAATAAATTATACCCATTACTTAGGAAAATAATACCTTACAATAATCATAAAAAATGATGGATTTTATCCAAAACTATCCGATATAGTATATACTTTATTTAAAGTACTACGGCCGCGTTTACATGGGGGGTTATGGCATGTTATCTGGGTTTGACATGGTCTGCCAGCTGTTTACTTCGTGTGGGCCAAAGCCCATGTCATAACGGCGAGCCCGTGTGATTGGGGAGAAAATGCATGCCCCAGAAACACGCCAAAATTACGTGTTTGTAATCTGGCCACTCAAACATGGGAAGGAAAATTACTAATCTGTTCAATGCTTGCCCTTATTTACATATGATTGCCATTGAATTATCCAGGGTTAATTTTCTTCGCAGCATTTTAGTTGGGCGCCACCACCGCCATCACTCCCACCTCCACCTCTAACTCCAACTCCACCTTCAGCCTGACCCTCACCACCGCCGCCCGCCACCAGCAAATAAATGCGCTGTCGCCGTCGAGATCGATAACACCATAACCAGATCTGCACTCCACCGCCAAGAAAAATCAGATCCACACCCCACCACCACTAATGTCTAAGTCGTGAGAGGAAAATCCGCCCATCCCTTTCCACGCGATGCGGCGCTGCTGCTGTAAATCTTCGAAAGCAGTAAATCTTGTGCGATTCTTGTTCAAAATTAATCTTTGGTTCTTGGGTTCGGTAGATACTTGTTGGGGTTCGCTTCATCAGCTGAATACTTGTTGGGGTTCGCTTCATCCTCTTCAGCTGAAGGTATGTACGTGTTCAATTACAATTACGAGCAAGTTTTAATTTACTCCTGCTGTTTTGTAAGGATGCCATAATTGGGTTTGGTAAATATGGTATGTGAATATGTGAAAGACGAATCAATTGTTAATGTTAAATTTTTTATTTATCTTGTATTTTCACAGCTATATCCCATTTTGATTGATTAGAAATTAGAGTAACCTGGCATGCCTGTGTGAGTGATGAAGATTTCTGATTATGAATAATGCATATATTGTAGCTTGGAAACATTTGGTGTGATGGATGTTCACGGTGGAAATGCCGAACTATTACCAGTTCTTGACATCCTTAGAATGCAGATTATGAATGAAGTCTAACGTAATCACAAAAGGAATCTCTCATCTGTTCATAGTCTACCCAAATTACCAATAATATACACAACATTGGTGACTAAGTCCTTTCTCATAATTCCTGGGCTTTGAGGTGAGCATAGTAATTTATAAAAAATCAATCTTTACCCAAAATTGTTTTCTTTTTGATAATTTATAAAGACCCCTGTTTCTTTGATCTTTGCTTGGTTTTTGATGTTTGATTTTCTTTGCATTTATGCTATGATATTCATGTGGGGTTTTGATTTCCTCTGATTTTGGGTTTTTGGATTATTATGTCATTTCTTGATAATTGGGTTTTAATTCCTCTTAATTGTAATAGAATTTCATTGATGTAAATCCTTGTTCCCTGTCAGTATAATTTGGAAAGAATCCAATAACTCTTCAATAATTCTTCAAATTGGGTTTTTCTTTGTAATAAGTTCATCAATCATTCCACTTATTGATTATTCATGAATTTGGTAGATAATCAGTTTTGTAATTGTTGTTTTTACTTGCTGCTTTCTATGTCAGCATGACAGAACTTCAAAATGCATGTGGCAACATTGGATGCTATGTTCTGCTAACCAACTTGTATGCTGAAGTTGGAAGATGAGAAGATGTGGAGTGCGTGGAATCTCTGATGTAGATTGGTGAAGATTTGTAATTTGATAAGAGTTTACATGTTTAAGCCTACAAATTACCTGAAAAAAACTAGGGAGTTCTCCTGCGTGTCGTGGTGTGAGATTAGCTATTTGTTTTGGTTTGATAGGTACTTCGGTTGGGAATCCTGTGGCAGTTCGAAAGAATGTAAGAATATGTGAAGATTGCTACCATGTTGAGAGATTGTAGGAAATTCAAAGATATATCATCGCATCAAGACGGCCAATGTGTGGAGATTACTCGTAATTGCTATCATTTGTTTGAACTTTGAAGCATACATTAATGTTTTTTTTTTTATTTTCTATTTTTTTTTTGCCCTCTTGTGTAGTTTTGTGATATTAATTTTGTCTATGTTAATAGTTGATATTTTTGTATTCTTTTTAAACAAAATATGCATAATTTACTATTATGAATTTTCTTCTTCATCTGTTGTGTTGGAATTCTCATTTGTATTTGTATTTGTATGGTGAAGGCTTTTTCCCAATAGTGTTGGAATTCTCATTTGTATTTGTATTTGTATGATGAAGGCTTTTTCCCAATAGTGATCCAATTATTGCAATCTCATTTTTATTGTTTAGGGGTATATACGTCATTTCCCATTAACATGCCAAGCAGACAACCAAAGTAAACAAAAAAAACAAAGTTAACTGGGCGTTCAGCACCCCCCAACATGGACCAAAAACACATGTTGGTGTATGATCACTAACCCACTACATCATGACATCCATAAACATTTTCTTCCATGTAAACGCGGCCTACATTGTTTATAACTACGGGCCCAGAATAAAAAGTTTGCTTTATTGGCCCGTTTCCTTGTATAGTTGTATTGGACTTATGAATTTTTCGGTAAAAATGATTGGTGGCTGAGTCAAAACCTAAAGGATAGCAGCACACTGGACTGAGAGAGTGCACCGATTAGTATTCAAGGGCGCACTCACTATTGGAAAACGACATATATAGGTTGGTTTTGAAGTATGGTGGCGCACGTGCACAAGCCCACTTATATATGGTTCCTCCACAGTTGTGCAGAATGTTAAAAAATGAAATCAAACGAAGCATTGATCTCTCATATCCAACTCCATCCGAGATCTTTCTTCAACCCTCTTCGTTTCATCAGCTCCCTCAATTGCTCGATCTCATTCCACATACCATTACGACCATATATATTTGACAACAAAACATAAACTCCAACGTTATCCGGCTCCAATTCAAGCGCTTTCTCAGCAGCCAACTTCCCCAGATTGACATTCCCACACTCATTGCATGCGCTAAGCAACGAACCCCACATGGATATACCACAACCCTTTTCATACGGCACCTCACTTATAAACTTCCAAGCTCTATCTAATTCTCCAGCCCGACAAAGCAAATCAACGACACAACTATAGTGTTCTTGGGTTGCAACCAAACCATAGTCGTTCTTCATCAATTTGAAGTATTCCATTCCTAGATCCACTTGCCCCGTGTGGGCACAAGCAGAGATGACGGCCAAGAAAGAAACCCCGTCTGGAGTTATTCCTTCCGTTAGCATTTCTTTGAACAATTTGATCACTTCAACATAGTTTCCGGTTTTCCCATATACTCCTAACATAGAAGTCCACAAAATGACATCTCCATATGCAGACATATCGAAGACTCTCTTGGCGCCATCCACTAATCCACATTTGCCATACATTTCAATCAACAAGATTTGTACAATCACATCACTTCCAAAGTTCAGGGCGTTACGAATTCCATTTGCATGGATTTGTTTGCCAAATTCTGGATTACAGAGACCAATACATGCACGTAGAGCAGCAGAGAAAGTGTAATTATCCACTCGCAAACCCAATATTGGCATCATTCTAACTAAGACAATCCCTTCGCTCCACATTTTAGCCTCAGCATAGCCCGAAAGAAGGGCATTCGCACACACGGTGTTCTTCACAGGAATTTCGTCGAACACCTTCGCCGCATAATTCACACACAACAATTTCGAGTAAAAATCCACCAAAGCACTACCCACAAACAGGCTTCCCAACCATCCGGATTTCTGCACATACGCATGCGCCATCTCACCCAAGCAAACATCTTTCAGAGAAACAGCTGAGTTCAACGAGCTGCATAAAGCGTAAGAATCAACTCGAACACTATTACAATGCATAAACGACAAAGTGTGGAGGGTCAAACGATTGGACCCATGTTGAGAAAAATGGGATATGATTGAATTGAAGGGCACCGGGTTCTTGGTGCTCATGCACTTTAAGAAGTGGGTTATGAATTTAACATTGTCTTCGTCGATGCACGATGTGTATGATACTAGAATTCTGGTTTGGAGATTAGGGCAAATGAAGAACAACCCTGATCTGAGTACATGACAATGGAATCCCTGAATTGATCTGAGATTCTTCGTCTGAGAACAATGTTGCAAGAATTGAGTGATGGAATACTGCATGAGTTCAGTTTCAAAGAAGTTCGTTACTGTGGTTCACTTGGGATTTTGAGTTTGACAACATTATTTTCGCAAAATAGCATCACAAGTCCTTTAAGTTTACTATTGTTTTCGATTTAGTCCCTTGTGTTTTAAAAGCAAGTTTTCGATCCCTAACATATATAAATAATTGTACTTTAATCCCCAAAACTTTTCCCATGTGATAGCCACATAATAAACCTTTTGATTTAAGTTTAAAAATGTAGCTTTAGTACTTATGCATTAAATTTAAGGGGTAAATATACAAGATTTCATTAAAAATATTAGATTTGTCAGATTTAATTTTCGAATCCAAATAAAAAATTGTTGTAAAATCAACGTGAGAAGTAACGGTCAATGATTTTTAAATGTTAATATTAAAAGGTTTTCTCTCGAAATTTAACAAATTTTCCATCTTCAGATGATATAATCTAGTGGTTTGTTGTTATGTAAATTTAATATAATATTTTGTATTTGAGTATATAAATGTAAAAATTGATAGGGTCAAAATGCGCTCGTTACACGTTCAGACACGTGGCACCTCAAAGATGATGACACCTGTCAAATGATTATGATAGTCATACACGAGCGCTGGGACTCTTAAAGCGCCCGTACCTTCCACGATCACGTGCCGACCCGTCTCTGTCACATCCGCACATGATCATTGTTACCGCTCTCTCACGAGCGCCATTCACACTACAAGGCTAGCGTTCCAATCAATCAAGGAAGATCATTTCGAGCGCTACACTCCACTCATTACACAAGCCTGGGCTTTCATCCCCCAGCGGATTCCTTGGCCTCCAAGGCTTTTGGTTGTCTCGAGCGCGCTCTAAAGCCCTCGTTACCAACCCCCAAAACGGCTCTCTGACACATCGTACATGCCCGCGCACCTACCACTGTTGCCAGCACCACCTTTCACCAGCTTTTGCAGAGAATATTCCTCCTAGGTTTCTCTCACAATGCCACGTGTTAGGGCAACATTCGGCCAGGACCACACGGCACAAATGACCAAAGGGTCCCTAACCCTCAACTATAAATACCCAAGGTCATCTTCTCCATGGTAAGGAACTTCCATTACAGCAACTACATACTTAGCATTTTCTTCTCTTTCAGATCATCATCTGACTTGAGCGTCGGAGAGCCAAACTGGGAATCACCCCCAATTCCCCCAGCTTGGCCTTCTGACTTTTGTCTGTGTGTTTGTCCTAGCAGGTAGAATCCACATCTTTTCCGGCGATCTTCATCTGGTTTCTTCACCCAAATAAATTCTAAAGTGATCGGACTCTGTACCCCATATTTAGACTCATCATTTTTGGCGCCGTCTGTGGGAAACCAGTTCTCAATCCATTTCTTTCCTTCTGCTAGTTGAAAAGCAAACACCCAGAATCCTCACAACCATAGTAGCTACGAGATCAGGAGCTGTGGGAGGAGGTTCTCAGGATGCCAACCTTGTTGTTTCCTCCGCCGCAGCTGGCGGCGCACTGCCTCCCTCCGTCGCCGATAGTGGAGCACCACCTGCTGGAGGCGGGCCACTCCTTACCGAATTTTCAGTTCCACCACTCGCGCCGCCGGCGCCGCCAGTCTCCAGCACCGCTGGGGGTATTTCTCTCCCGACTCAATGGGTTCATACCCCTGCAAATCTAGGAGGTCAGAACTACGTGATGCCTCCGCCTGGATACACGCTTACCCCCACAGTCATGATGCCGCAAATCCAACCCTACCAGGCCGGGAGAATCCAGCTCTCGGTGGTGGTTCCGAGAGAAATTGAAGGGGTGGAGCTGCCTCCTTTGACCACTCAGCAGCTGAGGGCTATTTACGCCCAATGTGAGGTTCAGGCGGCCCAAGGGGCATGGGAGAAATTTCACTCCATGTACTTTCCCTCTGGGCAGGCCACTCCAGCTGCTGCTCCTTTGGGGGGTTTGCAAACATTTCCACTTAGGGAGGCTCAGGCCGTCCTAAGGGCTCAACCACCACCCCCACCTGCCAAAGAGACGCCCCGCCAAGGCGACAACGAGCGTCCCCCTGTAGACAGGAACAGGGAGCCCACGGAAAGAGTCAACAAAAATGAAGGGGACTCTCATGCCTCCAAAAGGGCCTCTAGGGCCACAAGACAGGGGGATAAAGGAGGAGATGTAAATCCTAACATCCTCGCGGCTGTGCAAGACCAGCTGCAGGGTTTAAAGGACATGATGGGATAGCTCTCTCGAGCGCGGTCTCAGATCTCCCACAGCAAGGATGAACGAGCCGATGCCAGAGACGCTCGTCACAAGGACCGCCAGCTGCGGGTCCCCCACCGCAAGGAGCATGAGGAGAACTTCTGCACATATGAATACCATCCACTGGCGAGGGGCTCCCCCCTCGTGGAAGAAGTTTTGATGGCCCAAGCAGGAATGGCCAAAATCCCCACTTCCGTCAACCGCTACGACGGAACAACTGATCCAGCTGAACATTTGGATCATTTTCTACACTTGATGCACCTATATGAGCACTCAAGCAACTACTGGGCCAAAGTCTTTGTCACTTCCCTGGTGGGAATGACTCAAGAGTGGTACAAGCGACTGCCGCCGCGCTCGATACATTCATATCAGGAGCTGGCCGACGCTTTTCTCAATCATTTCAATTCTCTGAAGGCTCCAGTCACTGCGCCCACCGCCCTTTACAACATAGTTCAAGGCAAGAACGAGTCTATTTGCTCGCTTCAGCAAGGAGATTTTGCAGGTGGAGAGGCCATCTATGGATTTCTTGATCCCAGTGCTCTTTTAGGCTGTGGATCACAAACAGTATGTAAGCAAAAAGTTTGCTGATGCCATTGTGGAGAGAAGGCCAGGAACCCTCATGGCCTTGAGGGAAGTTACCGAGCCATTTTTCGCGCTCGAAGACATGTATGGGACTAATGGTCCCCGATATCACAGCCCGGTGAGAAACGAGCGCCACCAAGAGCGGGGCCGGGAAGTCATTGTCAAGAAGGGGCATCACCCAGAACGCAAGAGATCACCCCCGCCCCCTCGACGTTTCGAGCGCATTCCGCTCACAAGGCCGAACTCAGAAGTCTATAACCTCTCTGATAATAAACTCTTCAAGAGACCCGTCAAGATGAGGGAAACCGAGTCACTGAGGCGCTCGAATAAATACTGCGCTTTCCACAAACAAAAGGGGCACAATACGGATGAATGCCGCCAGTTGGAGGCGGAAATTCAAAGACTCATCGCTGGTGGCCACCTGAAAGAATTTGTCAGGGTGTTGGAGCGTTATGATGAGCGTTGTAACGAGCGCATCGGGGAGAGAAGAAGGAGCCCGTCGCGTTCTAGGAGCCTGCGGAGAAGAGGCCCCACGGAGAGTAGCCATCGGGGCAAAAGAAAGGCTCCTGAGCAAGAAAACACCCCCTTTGCGGTCATCAACATGATAGCCAGAGGTTCCTCCGGTAAAGACTCTAACGCTTCCCGGAGACGGTATGTCCGGAGTTATGACCAACGCCCGTCAATGCCCAAATCCGTCTACGCCATTCAGAAGGCAAGTGATCAATGCTCAAGAGAGAATGATGAAGTAGGATTTGACGATAGGGACTCAGAGCACATTGTAACACCCCATGGGGTCGGTGAAACCTCTGACTGCCCCATGGTGGTTAGCGTAGATGTTCACAATCATGTTGTAAAGAGGGTGTTAGTGGATAATGGAAGCTCGGTTAATGTTTTGCCCTACACTACGTTTCAAAAGATGAATGCCAGCATCCCGCTCGAACCTCTCAAAACAGCCCTCATTGCCTTTGGAGGTTCGGAGGTCGTCCCACGAGGGCAGATTCGCCTGGCCACTTCATTCGGCCAAGCCCCACAACGCAAAACGCTCATGGTCACATATGCATTGGTGAAGATTGATATCCCCTATAACATCATAATTGGGCATCCAGCTCTCGTTGATTTCAAAGCTATCACCTCCACCTACCACCAGAAAATCAAATTCCCTACCCCCGAGGGTGTTGGAGAAGTACTGTGCAATGTGCGAGAGGCTTGGGAGTGTTACATGCTGTCCCTCAGGAAGCCTAGGGCAGAGAAAACATCCCAGATTGGGTCCACCAAGAAAACTGTTAACTTTCCCAATCTGGATGAGGATGGTCCCGTGCGCAAGAGGGCCAAATTGAACAAGAAAAAGAACAAGAAGAAAGATCACAGCGTCAAAGGCTCCCTCTAAAACGCTCCGCCAGGAACAGTGGAAGGAAGACGAGCGTAAGGGTGACGAGCCCCTTAACGATGGGCGCTTGAATGGAAAGAAGAGGGCGCTCGAGCTTCCCCGTCCTGAAGTAAGAATTGAGCCCTCGGAAAAATTCCTCACCATCGAGCTAGAGCCAGGAAACAAGGATAAAACTACTCAGATTGGGTCCAACCTCTCTGGGCCCTCGTAGATTATGATGATTGACTTTCTCAGAGAAAACATTGACGTCTTTGCATGGAAGGCATCTGACCTTACAGGGATTGACCCGAGCGTCATAGTCCACAGGCTCAACGTGGATCCTTCATTTAAGCCCGTAAAGCAAAAGAAGCGTGACGTACATGGTTTTCGGAAAGGAGTTATTGAAGAAGAAGTTAACAAACTTCTGGAGGCTCAATACATTGAGCCCATCTTATACCCGGAATGGCTGTGCAACATGGTGTTGGTACCCAAGAGCGCAAACAAATGGCGCATGTGCAATGATTTTACTGATCTTAACAAGGCCTGCCCTAAGGATCCTTACCCATTGCCCAGAATAGATCAATTGATGGATTCGACCGCTGGCTGTGAACTCATGAGCATGATGGACGCCTTCCAGGGGTACTATCAAATCTTTATGGCGCCAGAGGACCGCCCCAAAACTTCATTTGTCGTCCACTTAGGGATATACTGTTTCTTAGTCATGCCTTTTGGGCTGAAGAACGCTGGAGCCACTTATCAGCGCCTTGTTAATAAGATGTTTGAGAAAGAAATTGGGGGATCCATGGAGGTTTACGTTGACGACATGATTGTCAAGAGCGAGCGTCAGAGCTCGCATCTGGAAGATCTCAAGCGCACTTTTTCCATTTTGCGTCAGTATGGGATGAAATTAAATCCTTCAAAGTGTACTTTTGGAGTACGAGGGGGAAAGTTTTTAGGCTATATGGTCAGTCAGAGGGAAATTGAAGCCAACCCTGAGAAAATCAAGGCTATCTTGGAAATCCCCTCCCCTCGAAAGCTCCGGGAAGTGCAAGTGCTAGTAGGAAAAATCATTTCCCTGAACAGGTTCATTTCACGCTTGGCGGACAGAAACCTTCCTTTTTTCAAGATTTTGAGAAACACACGAAATTTTGCTTGGACTGAGGAATGTGAAAGAGCACTGCAAGACATGAAGGCTTACCTTTCGAGCGCCCCGCTCCTGACCAAACCTGTTGAAGGCGAAAGGCTATATATGTACCTCTCCGTTTCAATTGATGCGACGAGCGCGGTGTTGGTAGCGGTGCGAGAGCGTAGGCACTTGCCTGTTTATTATTTGAGCAAAACATTGCAAGGGGCTGAGAAGAAGTACTTGGAAGTTGAGAAATTTGCATTTGCCCTTATCAACGCATCAAGACGGTTGAGGCCTTACTTTCAAGCGCACTCAATAACGGTCCTCACTGATCAGCCCTTGAAACAAGTTTTGTCCAAACCGGACGTATCGGGAAGATTGATAAAATGGGCCATTGAGTTGAGTCGGTTTGATTTAAGTTTCGAACCCAGAACCGCTATACAAGCGCAGGTAGTAGCGGATCTGCTGGTTGAACGCTTCGGTTTAGAACCCGCTCCAGAAAACGAGGGGCTGTGGGTCCTGCACACGGATGGTTCCTCAACCTCTCAAGGGGGAGGAGCAGGGATAGCCTTTAGAGACCCCAATGGGATTGAGTTGGACTTTGCAATCAGGTTGGATTTTCAAGTCACCAATAACGAGGCAGAATATGAAGCCCTGATACAAGGATTGAAAATCGCTTTTCAGAACGGAGCTTCCAGAATTACTGCTTATGTTGATTCACAGTTAATTGCGAGCTAGATTGAAGGAACTTATGAGACTCGAGAAACCACCATGGTGCAGTACTTGGGCAAAGCCAGGGAGATCATTGGGAAGCTCAAAGAATTCCATTTACTCCAAGTAACGCGAGCGGAGAATGAGCGCGCTGACGCTCTATCCAAATTTGCTTCGGCATTAGAAGGCACTTCTGAGCGTTCAGTCACGTTCCTTAGAACGGAAAAGCCTTTGATCAAGGAGAGAATTGTTAGGGAGGTGATCGCTATGATTGATCCGCACGAGCCATGTTGGCTTGATGATATCATCAGATTTCTTAAAGATGGTGTTTGTCCCAGTGACAAGGTGGAGGCTCGAAAAATCCGAAACAAGGCCCCTCGGTTTTCTATAGATTCTGAAGGTAGATTGTTCAAGAAGTCATTTCAAGGACCCCCGTTGAGGTGTCTAAGGCCCTCGCAGGCGAAGGAAACGCTCGAACTTATTCACAATGGGAGCTGTGGGAATCACTCAGGAGGGCGTATCCTGGCTAAGAAAGTCTTGAGAAGCGGGTTTTATTGGCCCACAGTTCTCCAAGACGCCCTTGAGTTTTCCAGAAAGTGTCCTAAGTGTTAGTTCCATTCCAATCTCCCTCAGTTGCCAGCCGTACAAATGGTCCCAATAGATGTCTCATGGCCCTTTGACCAATGGGGAATTGACATCGTGGGCCCCTTGCCCATCGCGGTCGGTCAGAAGAAGTTTATCATTTTAGCTGTCGATTATTTTACCAAATGGGCCGAGGCCGAGGCTGTAGCAAAAATCACCTTCAGGGTCGTAAGAGACTTCATTTGGAATAACATTATCTGCAGATATGGTATACCAAGGGTGCTCATTTCGGATAACGAATCCCAATTCATAGCAGCCGACACGCGGGAATGGTGTTCAGAATTAGGGATTGAACAACGCTTTACCTTCGTAGGCCATCCTCAAGTCAATGGACAGGCAGAAGTCACCGACAGGGTCATCCTGCAACATTTGAAAACAATTCTAGAGAGCAAAAAGAGCGAATGGGCAGAAGAGTTACAAGGGGCACTCTGGGCTTATCGCACTACTCCACGAGCCGCCACTGGCGAGACACCTTTCGCGCTTGTATACGGGTCAGAAGCAATGATACCAGCCGAGATTATAAATGAATCCGCTCGTATCGCTTATTTCGAGCCTCAGCTTAATGAAGATAACAGGAGCCTGGAGTTGGACCTATTGGAGGAAAAAAGAGACAAGGCCTGGGCTAAAATACATAGATACAAGGCCACCGTGGCGCAATAGTACAACAAGCGTGTGCAAGAAAGAACTTTCCAACTAGGAGATCTAGTTCTGAAGAAAGTGGAAGTATCCAAACATGTGGGAAAATTGGACCCCAACTGGGAGGGTCCGTTCAAAGTTATACAAGTCAGAGCTAACAACACTTACACCCTGGAGACACTTCAAGGCGAGCGTTTGTCTCGCCCTTGGAACGCATGTAACCTCCGGCGGTTTTATGTTTGAAAGCTTTCTAGAAACAATGATGTAACCACCCCGTTAACGGGTTCTATATACTTCAAATCTCAAGTACGTTACAATGCACTCTTTTCAAATATCTCTATACTTTTGCTTTTTTAACTACGTGAATGGATAAGACCCACGTCCCTCGTCTCTACGAGCGTGGTTGGCAGTCCATTCCAGGACGCGTGCTGTTGTTGCACATGGGTTACGCTTGCCAGCACTCTACTCCACGTGGGGGGACGCCCTCATAAGGATAGACTGGTAACGCTCACAACCAACTTGATGAATCAGAAAGAAAATATGAAGGAAATCCTAGTAGGCCTTGGCCGTTTGTTACAACGCCTTGCGCTCGAAAATGGGATCGCTGGCAAACAGGAACAAAAACGCTCGACAGCATCCTTAAGAAGAAATTTCACAAGTCTTGAACGAGGCCAGTCTCTCAGTAAGACCCTCGTGATCACTCAAGACTTAGCAAAATTTCCCAAGATTGAGGAAGAAGTTTTCACAAGTCTTGAACGAGGGCAGTCTCTCAGTAAAACCCTCGTATTTACTCAAGACTTAGCAGAACTGCCAAAATTAAGAAGAAATTTCACAAGTCTTGAACGAGGGCGATCTCCCAGTAAGATCCTCGTGGCTACTCAAGACTTAGCAAAATTTTTAAGTATAAAAGCAAAAATTTACACAAGTCTTGAATGGGGGTAGCCTCACAATAAGACCCTCATGATTACTCAAGACTTAGTAAAATTTTTCAAGTTTACAAGATTTAACAAAATCTGTCAAAGTGTCAGAAACCTATCTGAGTAATGCAATTTTTACTAAGCCTGTTACACACAATCTCATTACTGCAAGATGTTATTACAACAAGCGCAAAGTGAAGATTCGCAATCGAGAAAAGCGTAAAAGACAATATTATGGATAGAAGAAACTTTATTTAATCAAAGTCCTTCGCCAAAATTACAAAGTAAAGGCTCAAATGCCCATAGGATTATTACAAAATAGAAGCACTAGGGAGTTGCAAGATAAACTGAAGAAGAGGAACTCTAAGCAGCTGGAGCAACGTCCTCGTCCAAAACCACCAAAATGTTCTGGGCCACGGGGCCATGAACGGGGCCTTCCGGCTCTTGGTGCTGGGCAGCTTGATGCTCAGGCTCGTTGTCTGCAGACGCTTGAGGATCGTTGGGTTCATTGGCGTCGGGCTCGTTGGCATTGGGGGCAGGAACATTGGCATTTTCAGCAAGTGGAACGGGGGCATTCTCCGCCGTAGGCGCTTGGGGCTCGTTTGCAGGAGGGTCACTCTGTACCGGTTGAGGATGGGCTGCCATGTACTCATCCTGGATAAAAGTGACCAGGAAGTCGTATTCTGGCTCGGAGATGTTGACCGTAGAGTCATCATGATCGTCATCGTTCTCTTCACAGCGCTCATTGAACATGAGCCCCACGCCTTCTGCCCCACGAATTGTCGGATCCGTCAACCCTTTATGGATGCCTTGATCAATAGCTAAGTTGAAGGCCTTTTGAGCCTCATCCAGGCAATGCAAGGAAGCCGCAAAGTTGAAGGCCTTGGAATGACAGAATTTGATAAGCGCCTCCTTATTTACCCACGCGAGACTTTGGGGCCACTGGTTCATGGTGTCATTGAATTTCCTTTCCGCCTCCTGAGCCCTCGTTCTCCAGCCGTCGCGCTCGGCCTCCAGCTTCTTATAGTTCTCACCAAGCTGGGCAAATTGGTCGCCTAAACTGTTCCGAGCGTTCTCCGCGCTCGCAAAGTCACTCTGCAGCTTCTTCATCTCCTCCTCCATTTTCCTGTACTCTTCCTTGAGGGATTCGTACTTGGCCTTCTCCATATCTAGTTCCTCCTGGAGCTGGGCAGGATCGTTCGCTCGTGCCATCTTCTTGTATTTCGCCTTTCGGTCGGCGTAAACTTTGGCACGCATTTGGATGTTCTTCGCCCTCGGAAGTACTTGCTGCATGTTCTCGAAAGAATGAAAGTGTTAGCAGGAATATGGAAAAATAATACCGCCTAGAGATAGGGAAATTACAAGGGAATGAGTACTTACGGAGATTATGGCGTGCACCATGTCGTGGGTCACCGTCTCAAGGGACTCACTGTACAAATGCCTATGGTCCGCGGTGAATTGGGCCTTGTAAAACAAATTCTCGCTGATAGTCTGAGCCAGCGAGCTAGGCCTCAACAAAACTGCCCCTCCGTCCGCGGAGCTAGTGAAATCCCTATCCCCTCGATGGGAAAACTCCTACAGATGATCCTCCTCTGAAGAGGAAGTTTCCCCATGGCCCTTGGGGCCTTCCATCACTTGTTTACCCTTGCCCGTTATTGCAAGGGTGTTAGGCAACCTTTTTCTCTTGCGGGAAGGCCTATCAGCACTCGATCGAGCCTCGTCTATCACCACATTGGCTTGAGGCCTCACTTGATTAGCAGAACAAGGGTCAGTCACCCTCGAATCAGACGGGAAAGGTGGCCGCAACACTATTCTGTTTTCCACATTGGCCACTCTGTCATCCCCTCGGCCTCGCTGCGTGTGAGCGCCCGAAGCTGTACTTGAGTTGGCGCCATGAAGGCCGCCATGACCGTCCCCCCTGCCCGCTCCACAGCCTCGGGGGTTTCGCTGATCTTCTTGTTGGGCTTGACGCCTGTTGG
Source organism: Lantana camara (assembly GCA_037501455.1). Classification (NCBI taxonomy): domain Eukaryota; kingdom Viridiplantae; phylum Streptophyta; class Magnoliopsida; order Lamiales; family Verbenaceae; genus Lantana; species Lantana camara. The sequence continues at coordinate 137,878,711 of CM074856.1, read as the reverse complement.
CGTTAGCAAACCTGGCAGCGTGTCTGATTCCTCCGGCCATCTCTAAGATTTCTGCTCCTGCAGAGAGGGAAAAGACAAGGGTGAGAAACCCCTAAGCAAATCTCATAAAAGAAGTTACAAGTGCAGAAGTATACAAGTTAGCATCCATATCTACACGTTAGTGCCCTACAATCTAACCGTCTCTCTCCAAGTCACGAGCGGGAGGGTTGTCAAGGTAATGCGGGTCGTTAGTAAGACCGCAAAGGAACATAAGCTCCGCATCGTCTATCCAGTCCTTGGCACGAATCAGGTGACCCTCGTCCCTCAACGCCTCCGCCAAGCCTTTGGCCCAACCCTTTGGGAAGGCAGATTCCAGGCGGTTCTTCACAAGTGAACCCTTCCCATGCGAGATCCAATCTGATGACACCCCAAAACCTTCATCTGCGGGGGCCCTGACAAAAATGAACTTCTCCTTCCAGTTCGGGCCATAGGTGGTGGAGGGAGAGTTGATTAACTTCAGATGGGCCTTCGCCTGAATGTAATAGAAGAAGCCCGCTTCAGATGACGAGCGTGGCGAGCTGACCACTTGAAGTAGAGCATTGAAATTCCGTAGGAAGGGCTCGTAACCGGCGCATCTCATAAGGATCACGAAGCTCGTTATCAGTGCGAGCCCGTTGGGCACTATCTGCGAGGGGCAGAGGTTCAAATCGTTTAAGATGCGGGCCACTGGGGCTGGAATGGGGAACCTCAAGCCCTCGGAGCTAACCGCATCCATGTAGACCGCCATCTCACCGGGCGGCGGGCGATTGGCTCGCTCGTAGTCAGCCGGAATCCTCCATGAGAAGCGCTCATCCCAGTAAATTGGGGCCAACATTGTCTTCACCTCTCCTAAAGTGACCGTGTTGGGAGTCTCATCTGGAGTGCGCACGGTCGCTTGCATGCCCGAGCCTTCACCCTCGTTGGCCCCTTTGGCTTTCTTGGTTTTCTTGGTCTTTTTGCCCTTGCATTTGTCACGGGCTCTTTCGGAGGGCCCCGCTACTTCTTCTGTTTCCGACGCCGGAGCGGCGATGGCCACAGTCACGGTATGACGATGAGGGTGAGTCGCACTCTCAGTTATCGGGAGAGTCACCCCATGCCTGTCCGCCTCCATTACCAAATCCATCTCTTCGAAGAGAGGCTCAACCCTACCTGGGTCCCTCTCATCTATGGCCATGACGGCCGCATCCAACTCCTCATCTCTAGGGAAATCCGGAGGAGATGAATTTTGGGTGGCCATCTCTCCGACTTCACGGGCAAACTCCTCTACATGTTGATCGGCCATGGCGATGATGGAATTCGGAAGAGGTTTGGGGGATTTTTTCTGGGAAGTGTTGTATATCCAGAGAGATTGGGGATTTCTGGAAGGTAGAAGCCTAAGAAATCGCTGAATCCTAATTATGATTCTAAGATTAGCAAAGTTAGAAAGTTTCACCGAAGATTACCTTGAAGTTTCTGGAAAAGCTTGAAGAAGGTTTGGGATGCCGGAAACTGGTATGCAAAGAGTTTTTTTTTTTCTGCAAAAGGATGCTCTGAAAATTTGTTCGCGTAAAAGATGGAATGGCTGCAGAATCCCTTATTTATAGGGATGGGAGTTAGTACGATTCTGGCAAGAAATTCAAAATTACAATCATTTCCCGCCTAGAAAACCGTGCACTTTATTGAACCGTCACGTACTTACCAAGTCTCACGCGCCCCACGCGCATCAGCATTTAATGCTTAGACGCTTCAAGTGGTCAGAAGAAAGGACTGCATTTAATGCTTGGACGTTACAAGCGGTCAGTTGAAGAGACCGCATTTATGGCGCACTCAGAAGGGAGATTGCCCAACACGCCAAATCTCTTACGAGCGTCACGCACGATGGATTGCATAGGGAAAAAATTCTACAGTCCTTATCACTAAGGACTACAGAATTGGGGGGCAAAATGATAGGGTCAAAATGCGTTCGTTACACGTTCGGACACGTGGCACCTCAAAGATGGTGACACCTGTCAAATGATTATGGTAGTCATACACGAGCGCTGGAACTCTTAAAGCGCCCGTACCTTCCACGATCACGTGCCGTCTCTGTCACATCCGCACATGATCATTGTTACCGCTCTCTCACGAGCGCCATTCACACTACAAGGCTAGCGTTCCAATCAATCAAAGAAGCCCATTTCGAGCGCTACACTCCCTCAGGGAGGCTTTCCATTCAACTCGTTACACAAGCCTGGGCTTTCATCCCCCAGCGGATTCCTTGGCCTCCAAGGCTTTTGGTTGTCTCGAGCGCGCTCTAAAGCCCTCGTTACCAACCCCCAAAACGGCTCTCTGACACATCGTACATGCCCGCGCACCTACCACTGTTGCCAACACCACCTTTCACCAGCTTTTGCAGAGAATATTCCTCCTAGGTTTCTCTCACAATGCCACGTGTTAGGGCAACATTTGTCCAAGACCACACGGCGCAAATGACCAAAGGGTCCCTAACCCTCAACTATAAATACCCAAGGTCATCTTCTCCATGGTAAGGAACTTCCATTACAACAACTACATACTTAGCATTTTCTCCTCTTTCAGATCATCATCTGACTTGAGCGTCGGAGAGCCAAACTGGGAATCACCCCCAGTTCCCCCAGCTTGGCCTTCTGACTTTTGTCTGTGTGTTTGTCCTAGCAGGTAGAATCCACATCTTTTCCGGCGATCTTCATCTGGTTTCTTCACCCAAACAAATTCTAAAGTGATCGGACTCTGTACCCCATATTCAGATCCATAAAAAATCATTTGTTGGGAGGCATAACAAACAACCTCTTTGTTCATAATCAAACCATTTAGAGAGAGAATTTTAATATGAGCGGTCCAATCCAATTCGAATTCACAAATTATCAAGAAACAAAGTACCGACAATTTTTTCAAAATTTACATCAATGTAAAATGACCCTTTTGTTTTAACTTTAGCTTATTTTGCTTTTTTCTTTAATCATAAGTGATGTTTGCCAAAAATGGACGAAACACCAACAAGATTTATTTCCGGGAAATTGGAGACTTGATCAAGCTGTAAATAGAGAAATTAATAAAGAAAAATGAGTATTGACGTAAATTACAGAAAAAGTAAATGAGAAATATGAATAATGGTAAATGAAAATAAAATATGAAGTTGCTAATAATCGTCTGTCTCTTGAATCTTCTGTGTAAAAAAGATTTCTGAATAATATATATAATCTCTATGCTAACACAACGATGGAAATTGCAGTTGAAAGTGGTAGGAGAAAAATAATAATAAAATATGAGACTGCTGGAGTTTTCTGTAGAAGTTGGAGGATGACGATTCATTCTGTGACTGATTTTTTAGAGGAGTATATCAAGTCTAGGGTTTCTTTCAGGTTCACTGTATCTGGTCTTCCCCTCTTCTCTCACTCCTCCTAAAGTCTTGGCACGTTCTCAAATTTGAAAACCACGTAACTGCTGACTTCTTCTCCCAATATCTTCTCAACTTCTTCTTCTTTCTATCCCAAATAAATAATGATAATATCCCATATTTCTTAATTAAATAATGTGGAAATTAGGTACACATCAATAAGTTATCATTAGTAAAACATATCAATATGAAAAAAACACATAACAATCTCTCCTAACTAAGATAAAATCAAAACAATGTCTTTCAAACTTTCAAAGTTGTGGAAAAGCATAACACAATCTTATCATCACTTACAATCTCTACCCCAATAATTGTTAGGCGTAGAAGTAGGCCTTTTTGGGTAAATCAAAGTGTAGTAGTAGAAGAACACACTAAAATTTTCCTCTTTTGGGTAGTGGAGCCAATAGTTGGGACATCAATGGATTAGTTTACTAGAATCTTCACTTGTTTGTATATAAATGGAAACTTTTCTTCAAGTTATAAGGAAACTTGTCACTTTATATATTGAATTACCCAAAAATGTAGGACTCCACTAGGGGAGGCAATGTTGGGCTAGTTTAGATGTAAATTGACCATTTTGAGCTAATTTGTAAATATAGTGATCCGGGGATTACAAAAATGTATGAATATAAATATAGTGATATAGATATAATATGGTATAGAATTTTTTTTAGAAATTTTTATGTGCAAAGTGTTTGATAGGATACGGTACAATAAAATAATATTTTTAAAAGTATTTATACATTAAAAGGTGATAAAATACAAATACAAGATAAGAACACGACATAATATGAAAAAATGATGACATAAGTCTTTTTTCTTAAATTTATTATTTGAAAATTATCTATAATATCGGGAATGAGTACAATATGACATGAAAATATAAATTTGTTTAGAAGTGTTATAGGTGTTTGTAAATTCTTAAAAAAGAGTATTATATTTTCTTTTTTAAAGAAAAGACAATTCGCACTTGAATTGAACTTGTAGTCTAGACGATATACTTTCTTATACCATTTGACTTTTTTTATCGAATATTTTACAATTAATCAATTTATATAATTTCTCATGTGGTTCAAAATTCAAATGATTTGCTAGTTATCCATCTCGTTTGAGCTTGTCACGTCTAGAAAACAAACTTATCATTCAATTTACAAGTCAGTCAATAACTTATTCAATTCTCCCCATCAAAAAAAAAAAAAACAAAACAAAAACAAAAAAGAACTTATTCAATTCTAATTATTTTCTCAGACATCTCAAATTAATATTTTATTTTCACAAAATCATTGACCAATTCCTTTCTCACGTATCAAGGTCAACTTGATGGGCTTTTGCAAGCCCGTTAGTGGCAGGGCCCATTACCCTTTTTCTTAATTGGTCAAAGTAATTTGCCTCTGCTTTACGCAACTTGACACGTGTCGATATATTAGTGGTTGACAGTAGTATTTATGCCCTGACATATATGGGCTTGACCGTAATTTACTTTTGTCCGGCCCGCAAAACACCGCCACACGTGTCCTAGCCACATACCTATTAGTGGCCCAAAATATTTACATCTTTTAAAATAGATTAATTATGAAAAGTTCTAGTCAAAATGTGGTTGAGTTTATCATGAATTAAAATTTATAAATAGATTTTCTTTTTCAAATATATATATAGATATGAATATATGATGATGGAATACTACACAACTTATTGTGAATATTACTTATCAAATAATTGGCATATAAGACTACTAAAAGTGATTTTGAATGGCGATAAAGATTGATACAAGTGATTAAAGGAGTTCTTTTTTAAATTATTATTTCAATTTGAATGATTATGATCACTTAAGAGAACGTGTTAAACGAAATAAACTTTGAAGAAAGAATTGTGGAGGAACAAACTTTTGAATCAAATTGCTTCCTCTCACGTAAATGGTTCTTGAAATTCATTTACACTCTTTATATAGTTAAGGTTTTAATTTAAATTTAACTAAAATATTCGCTTGTTCATGAGTGACTTGAACTCAGAAGGCAAAATCTTTTTTGCCAAAAAGACTAAAAAGTTGGATTAACGCTTCCCAACTATTTTCATTCAAGTAGAATTTAATATTAATATCAGTTTTTATTTTTCTAATATATATAATTATTTAGGATTCTGTTGAATACTATCCAAATAACCATTATATGGGTAGAATTAAAAAATTGTCTATCCACCGACCTATATATCACGATTAATTGTTAGGTTCCACTTATAATGCCAAATAATTATGATATTCTCACAATTCCAATTAACATAAAAAAGTATAAATTAATTAGTCTAATGAATTATGATTGTCGATTAAGTATGAAAGATCCAATATTGTTTACAATGGGACTTTTTATGGACTTGTGAATAGATATATCATAAAGTACAATAGTATAAGATAAGATAAAATAAATTTATGGTAACAATATTAACTTCTATGATGCACGGACACGGATATGGAGACACAGACATAACATGATACGGATACGATGATACGGATTTTTTCTTAAATTTCCCATGTGAGGAGTATCGGACACGGCATCCAACACGATACGACACGATAACATGATATTTTTAGGAGTGTCCGTGCATCATAGATTAACTTTGTCATTTTGAATAAAAGATAAAAAAGTAATACTCATTACTCAGTTACTTTCCCAAAAAAAAAAATCACACACACACAAACACACACTGTAGCTTATATATAACAGTAATAACACCTTTGGAACGATCAAGAAAGACACCCAAGAAACCAAAGAAAACCCAGCCCACACACACTCACGAGAATCACATTACACACAGGAAAAAAAGCCCTCATTTTTGCATTAATTCAGTGTAAAAAAGTTGAAAATTTTTGTGGGGTTTCTGGTATTATCCAGCAATGCAGGCAACGAAGGAGAAAGGCAGCAGGGGTCACGAGGTGGTGGACGGTTCGGATATAAAGAAGTTGGTTGAGAATGAGAAAGTGTTCAGCAATTTTGTGGATCACAAGTTTGAAGAATTGGACAGAGATTGCGACGGCAAACTCTCCGTGAAGGAGCTGCAGCCTGCGGTGGCGGATATCGGCGCCGCTCTTGGGTTGCCGGCGGAGGGCGCCTCCCCTGAATCTGATCGCATTTATGCTGAGGTTAATCTCTGCACTGCCCTTTATTGTGGGATCCCTCTTATTGTTCTTTCTTTTATGTGATTCTGTGTGCGTGTTGTGGTGTTCTTTTTTGGTGTGGGGTTTGTTTTGTGCATGTGATTTTGGGATGCTGAGATGCAGGAATGTGTTTGCTGTTGTGGGTGTGGTGTTTGAATTTGATTTGGCTCGGAAAGATTCAATTTTTATCAATATTTTTCTGCATTCTTGTGCGTTAATGTGTGTGTGTATAGTGTAGAATGTGTTGGAAAGTTTATCTGCATTCTTCTTCTTTTTACCCCTTGACTGTGTGTGTGTTTGAGAGAGAGAGAGAGAGAGAGAGAGAGAGAGAGAGAGAGAGAGAGAGAGAGAGTTGTGTTGTGTTGTGCTCTCCTTGTTTACCCCTTCACTTTCCTATGTTACTTAATAATTGAATGAGATTCTTGATTCTGGTTTTTTTTGTTCAAAGTCTGTTCTAATCTATGAAATTATGAATGTTGGTGTAGTTAAGTAGTGAAAACCTTGGTAAGGTTTTAGGGGCTTATTTCATCTCGACTAGTTTCCTAACCATATAGTGCTTTCTTGTAGCTGTCTGAGAGATTTTACTTTCAAAATAACCTCTGAAAATACATAATTTGCTCTTGATTTATTCTTTTTTCGTTTCTTGATCTGATGCTTACCGATGGGCATAAGTCGGCCCGAGTGATTAATTTCTTCACTGATTTTCAATTTGATTGTGGACTAATATGAAAAGGTTGGCATCTTGAAGAAGCCCTTTTGGCAGCAAAATAGAAATCTTGATGTTGATGTAGCAAATTAATGTGTAATTTCAAAGAAAAAAGAGAGAAAGCAAAAGAAAAAGATTGTTCTTTAATCATTTTCTTTAGAAGGAACCGAAAGTATGAAACCTACTACTGATGATGTTAAAAACAGAACAATATTCTAAACTTGTGGCAGTCTCTAGAAGTTACATCATTTTCACACCAACCATGAAAACTCTAGCATATTTCGAGACTTTTAAGGTTTATAGAAATGCCAAAAAAAATCTTGGTGATGTTAGGTTAATAAACAATCTTGTATGTGCACCGTCCGTGGTATGTGATTGGTGTTCATATAATCTTATAAATTTCTTGTTCTTTTTCATTGTTTCATGAATAATATTTTGATTCTATTTATATGAATTACTTCGTTTTGCATGACACAGGTGCTTAACGAATTCACACATGGTAAAAAGGAGAAAATAGGGAAGAGTGAGTTTAAAGGAGTTTTATCAGATATTCTACTCGGAATGGCAGCTGGTTTGAAACGGGATCCCGTTGTGATCCTTAGAATTGATGGTAGTGACCTCCACGAGTTCGTTGAAGGTCCCACTTTTGAACCGGGGATACTTTCCATTTTTTCCGAAATTGACCTGCCAAACGGATCCCTCAAGGATTACATCGTCAAGGCTTTCATGAAGCTTACAGTTGATCAGGGGATGCCCCCGGCCACCGATCCTTGGGTAATAATCTTGTCTTCAGCTATTGGTTTTTAGCTACTTCCATTAAGGGAGTGTTTGGGAGGGGTTATGCTTTTTTGAAGCGCTTAAGGTTTTTGGGAGTAGAAAAGAAACTTAGCAGTAAAAGTTGTTGCTTTTGGAAAAGCTGATAAAAGTTGTAAAAAGGTCACACACACACCCCCCCAAAAAAGCCAAGAAAAATAAGTTTGTTTAAACCTTTTAGCTTGAAAAAGCAGAAATTGAGTATTTCTTTTGTTGCTTCTGCCTAAGATGAAATAAGCTAGAAGTGCCTCTAGGTTCCTTTTTGTATTGTTTGAAAGAAAATACTATCAAACCCTTAATGGACTTTTCCTTCTTTTTATAACTTCAGCTTATTGAAACTAGAAGTTTTTGTGAACAACCTATTAACTTTTAACTCTTTTCTGGTCCTGAATTGTGGACATTCTTCAGCTTAGAATGACATCAAAAGCTCTGGATTTGAACTTTTGCAATATCTTGATATCTATTGAGCAATATATCTCTCCCATCTTTGATAGGTGATGAGCAACATTGTGGAGCCCGTGCTAAAATCCCTTGGCAACGACACAATTCAGCAACAACCGGTTTCACAAGAGACATTCTTGAAAGAGTTTAAAAGGGCTTTAGCAAATGTGATGCAACTCCTCAAAGAGCAACCAGCTATTGTTGCTCACAGTCAGAATACTTTTGATGGGAGTGGCATCAGGAGACTGCTGCATAACAAAGCTGAGATGGATAGGGTTAGTTCAAATTACTCTAGTGACCCTCAACTTTACATGAGATTTTGTTTTGTGAATGTTTTTATTAAAATTATGCAGGCAATTGATTTTGCTTTAAAGAGCGTACCGAGAGACCGGAACGGGAAAATATCAAAGGAATATTTGGGCATGGCACTCGATGCTTTGGCAGCATCAGCCGGCTTGCCTCCGCTTGGTGCCGTTAATCAGGTATTTGTTCGATGTAAAATCGGAATAATAATTTCTTGATTCTTAAGCTCAGAAAATTGGTTTAATCAGCTAATTAGGTCCATTGCATTTATACCCTCTCCGAAGTTGCAACATTACAGATGGTATCTGTAAGTTTGAAGAAATTACAAATATCTCCCCCACTCACTTTTTAAAATTACACCAACCACCCCTGCGAGTTTAGAAAAATTACACAAACCACTACCTAATTTAGGGTGTTGTTTGTAATTTTAAACTTTTATACTCTTATGGTTCGGTTTGTAGTTTTTTCGAACTTGCAAATACCAAAGGTAGTATGGCAATTTCTGAAAGGGAGCAAATGTAATTAAGTCTAAATTGGTGTATGTCTTGTTTTCCGCGTTCCTATTCCCAACGGTAACGCATATTTACACTCTTGTGATAGGATACACAATCAACTTAATAATAATTTTATTCGCAACATTTTGCAGATGGACGATATCATGACAGAAGCCCTCAAAATGGTCGGCTCCAACGATGGCAAACTTGTGAGAGAAGATGAGTTCAAGAAGTTGTTAACCGAAGTCCTTGGAAGCATAATGCTGCAATTGGAAGGCAGCCCGGTTTCCATTTCTGTAAACTCAGTCGTGCACGAGCCGCTCGCTTCTTCCTCCACGCTCCTCCAGCCATCGGCGGAGTAGCTACTCTTAATTATCTGTTGTAACACGAGAAAGTCCTAACATGTTCTGATATACTCGCTAAATCTTGAGAGAAGGGCTGTGATATAAAGTAAATAAAAGAACTCTTTTCCCGTATGAATTGTTCCAATTTGTAATTCTATGGTATGTTCATTGTAATTGTGATATGTATGTCGATTAAGTTTTACTTCAATTTTCATAAATTCTCGTTCGAATCAGCTCTCACAACTAGTCATACGATAAGTATATATTTGTTATTTTTTTTTATCATTCTTCCTATAATACAATAGGCATTAATCATTAGTCAAACATAAAACAGAAACAGCTATTTTTCCATCGGTCTGATTGAATCAGTTACCGACTAAAACTGTAGGAGAAAGAATTGAATCAAAATGTAGACATATAGTCTCTTCACAACCACATATTCAATAGTGGTGCGTAATTCTTGCATAGATCTTGAATAATCTTAACAGAATTGACATAACGTAATGTTGAAAATTGCATCCCTTCCCATCTCCACCGCACTATGGTCCCCATTATTATTGTCTTTTTTTCAACCTTGTCTCATTTATTGCTCCATAATTTTATACATCCCTTCAATGATTACATCATAACCCCGACTCTAATTCTAAATCACAAAACAATTCAAAAAAAAGAAAAAGTAAGAAAAATTTGACCCCAAACTTGCGTCGGTCAAATCCAATCAATAGCTTTAGCTATTGCATATTGGTCTTTTTTTTTCTTTCAAAATTTACATAATAAACGTAAAATATTATATTCTTCATCACGCTAGTTTTAGGTGATTCGAATTTAGACTAGAATTACTCGAGAATCGATAAATAAAACACTATCTAAACAAACTAAACCCATATTTATTTCATTTTGAAAAAGAAAAAAAAAAACCAAACAAACAAACATTTGATACAAGATAATGCAAATCAAGTTCGTCCTCCAAAGGCAACCTTCACAACGTTGAGGAAGTCATGTTCATAAGCCTTGGACCTATGATGCTGCCTAGGAATGATCTTCGTGTACAAATAGAACGCGAAACAAGCAATAGTCGGCCCGACCCAAAACACCCAATGCCCATCCCAAAGGTGCCCTCCCCTCACAACGGCCGGGCCGATGCACCGGGCCGGGTTCAGCCCGGCCCCGGCGTACCCCTTCTGGGCTGTCACCGTCGTGGAGACAAACACCAGAAGGCCGAGAACCGTCCCCACGACGGCGAAGATAAGCACGTGGCCGAGCTCCTTAGCCTGCCTGTGATCGTAGGCCATCCAGATGGAGGCGAAGAGGAAGATAAAACTGCAAAAGATCTCGAGCCATAGGGCCGGGCCGGATTCGAGCCCGATCACGGTGGGCCCGTTCGGGCCCGGCGCCACCACCGTCAGGGTGCACCCCCCGAGAGAGAAGGTCTGTTCGATCTTGCTGCTCACCACCGCTTTCAGGGCAAGGGCACCGAGGACGCCTCCGAGACACTGCGCGACGATGTAGACTAGGGCTCGGGACATGGAGATGATGCCGACGAGCGCGGCGGAGAAGGAGATTATGGGGTTGATGTGGCCGCCGGAGATGGGGTGCACCGCCAGGAGGAGGATGGTGATGATGATGGCCGCCAGGACGGATAATATAAGGTTCGGCATCTTGACATCGGACTCGATCGTCGAGATGACTATGGTGTCGAGCATGAACACTAGCACGGCGGTTCCGAGGAGCTCCCCGATCGATGCACGCCATGTCTGTTTTATCACGTCAAAACATGATATCGTTAGTCAGTCTTCTGTCGAAGAACTTACATTACATCTCGATCGATAAAATAGTTGGAATTAAGTCAAACATTAGGGTATATCGGGAATATTGTCGTGTAATATTGAGACGAAAGATCAGGATATGTCGGTATAATTATCCCTATGAGGAGCATGCATGCATGCAAGTGTGGTAGTAGAGTACTTACATCCAAGGAAAAGAGGTCGTCCACGCCCAACAATTGACTCAAACTAGACGAATTTTGTCCCTTCTCATTATCACGGGTCCAATTCGGAGGCCTGTTAAAACATACCGTCATAAATAAAAACTTTTCAACAAAGATGTAATGAAGGGAGAATTAAGTTAAATTTCGATATCAACATCCGCTAATTCTCACTCCATCAAAAGAGAAAAATTAAAGGAAAGAGAGAGAGAAACCATACGAACAAAGAAGCAAGTGTATTTCCATATTAGTATCTACTCATTCTTACTCCATCAAGAGAGAAAGTTAGAATAATCATACGAACAAGAAAGTGTATTTTCACGTCAGTATTTACTAATTTTCACTTCATCAAGAAAGAATAAGGAAGAGAGACAGGGCGCAATCATACGAACAAGTGTATTTTCATATCAATATCAGCTAATTCTCACTCGATCAAGATTGAGAGAGAGAGAGAGATGGCTTACTGTGGAGTGGAGGAAACAGGCTGAATCTTGGTTCTATTCTGGGATTCTTCATCATCCACAGCAGCATGTGTTGTATGAAGGCCATAGTTTGCAGCCATTATATCTTTAATTTGGCTAACTTTACTGTATTTATTTCTTTCTGGTTATATGCCAAGCTTGGCTACTCCCAATATATAGACACACATCCCAATTAATTAAATTACTGTAAGAGTTGAACTTTACAATTAAATGTATGTCACCAAGAAGAGTGGAGATTCAGTTGGATATTAATTGCTGTCACACTTCAATCATCGATCACACTTTAATGTGCGCATCATCTTATATCTTTTTTTTCTACTTTTATATATATATATATATATATTCCTATTATTTTTTAAATTTGGCACAAATTAAATTGAATTACCCGTCAATTTAATTTACCAAAAAAATTGAAAAAGACAAACTAGTATTTGCTCCTCAAAATAGAACTTTCTTTTAATGTTTCTATGATCTCATTTATTATGAAGTTAAATCTGATTAAAAACACTGAGGTTACGTCCACTTAATTAAGAATGATCTAAATACCTTATTATATATCGAAAGATACACATATTACATATATTAAAACTGAAAATTCCTTTATTTTTCTCTTAATTAGTGTGTACTTTATAAGATTTTATTATTATAAATACAATTTATTAAATTAACAAAAAAAAAAGAAAAAAAGATTAACATAAGAGTCACTGACTTAGACAATCTTCAAACCAAAGTTTCTTATTAAATTTCTTTTTTTCAAAGTCATGACGTGCATCTTCATTGGGAAACATATAGCTGTTAACATGATTCTATGATCATAATGTGTACGTGAAGTGCTTAGAAAATGCAATTATCAATCATTTCTTGAAATCAAAACAAGATCAAATTATATTTTAGTTTTAGGTACTTAGATGATTTGAGAGAATCACATCGGGGAAAATTTGACAAGCTTGAAGCTTAGAGAGAGAGAATAGCAGACATTGAAAGAGAGAAACTGAAAATTGTATTGATCATACGCTTATGGTTGATATTTATACATTGGTCACACGCTTTTAATTACACGTGTCCCTATAATGGGAGGCTGGTTAATTAAGCCTCAACCCTGATTAACTAACTTTAACCGAACAGTAATGACCATTTATTGGTCATCTTGTTTTAGCGGTAATACCCCCTCGCAAACTGGAGCGTATATATTTAGTATGCCCAGTTTGGATACATGAGAATGGAAAACAGTTGCGGGTAAAGGCTTTGTGAAGATGTCAGCGGGTTGATCGTGAGTGCGAAGCGGAACCAAATGAATGACGCCTTTTTGTAATTTTTCGCGGACGACGTGACAATCTATCTCGATGTGCTTTGTTCGTTCATAAAAACTGGGATTTGCAGCTATGTGGAGAGCAGATTTGTTGTCACAATATATGACAGCTGGATTAGGATCCTTTATACCCAAATCTGCCAGAATGTATTTAATCCATTGAATTTCGCAAGTTGTGGCAGCTAAAGCACGGTATTCAGCCTCGGATGAAGACCTGCTTACGGTTGTTTGTTTCTTTGACTTCCAGCTGATGAGGGAGCTGCCAAGAAAGATGCAATATCCTGTTACAGATTTTCTTGAGTCAGGACATCCTGCCCAATCGGAATCACTGTAAGCTTTGAGGTCAGAATTGGAATTTGCTGGATAGAACAACCCTTGCCCTGGTGTTGCTTTTATGTATCTCAGGATGTGTAGTGTTGCTTCATGATGTGTAGTTGTTGGAGAAGATAAGAATTGACTGAGTTGCTGAACGCTGTAAGTTATATCTGGGCGAGTAGTGCAGAGATATAATAGTCGGCCAATGAGTCTTCTATAGCTGGAGATATCTGCAAAAGATGATCCTTCTTTAGTGAGCTTGATGTTTGGATCCATTGGTGTTGATGTAGGCTTTGCTGCAAGAAGACCAGAGTCTGCTAAAATTTCCAGAGCATATTTCCTCTGATTGATAGTTATTCCTTGCTTGGATCTGGCTATCTCTAGACCTAAGAAGTATTTCAATGGGCCAAGATCTTTGATTTTGAAGCTGTTATCCAGAAAATGCTTAATGATGTCAATCTCTGCTTGAGAGTTTCCACATAAGATGATGTCATCTACATATACAACAAAAGGAATGTAAATGTATCAGTAGTTCTTTTAACAAACAAACTATAGTCAGAAAGAGATTGAGAGTATCCTTGAGAAATCAATGAAGAAGATAGCTTAGAGAACCATTGTCTAAAGGCTTGTTTTAAACCATATAAAGATTTGGTTAGCCTACAGACTTGATTTGGATTATTAGAGCTAAAACCAGGTGGCAAAGTCATATAGACTTCTTCATTTAAATCACCATGAAGGAAAGCATTGTTTACATCTAGTTGTTGAAGAATCCAATTGTTATGAGCTGCACGAGCAAGTAATAGTCTAATTGTTGTGATTTTGGCTACAGGACTGAAAGTGTCAAAGTAATCCAATCCCTCTGTTTGAGTGTAGCCTTTGGCTACCAATCTAGCTTTATATCGTTCTATGGAGCCATCTGCTTTATATTTAATCCTGAACACCCATTTACAGCCAATAGGCTTCTTATTAGGTGGTAAATCAACTATCTCCCAAGTTTTAGTTGACTGAAGGGCCTCAATCTCTTTGTTCATGGCTTCTTGCCATTCAGGTGATTGAGCAGCTTGTTTGTAAGTTCTAGGTTCAGTGTGTGTAGATAATGTGAGGCTAAAATGTTTAAAGTGAGGAGATAAGTGATTATAATCAATAACTGAAGATAAAGGAAACTTAACACCTGAAAGTGATTGAGGTGCTGAGGAACTGATAAGATTACAGTGGTAATCTTGAAGATATGATGGTGTTTGTCTTGGTCTTTGAGATCTTTGAACTGATGGTCCTGTAGGCAAAGAGGAATTGTTAGCAGAATGTCCAACAGAAGCATTTGTATGCTGGGAAGAATTTGAAGCAGCAGGTTGTGAAGATGTTGATGGAATTTGCTGATGAGAAGAACCATTGTCTGGATCCAATGTGGCAGAAGTATGAGAATGCTGAGCCTGCTGAAGTGCTGCAGTAGATAACTCAACAGAGGAATCAGCATAGATAACATCAGATTTATTAGGTAATGAAATGATATAAGGTTTGACAATTGTGTTAGATGAAGAAATAAGAGGAAAACAGTTCTCTATGAACTGGACATGTCTTGAAACAAATATGTCAGATGTGTCCAAGTCTTGAAGAATGAACCCTTTAGTACCAGGTTTGTAACCTAAAAATATACATTTCCTGGCCCTAGGATCAAACTTGGACGTGTGCTGTGTCAGTGTTGAAGCATAGGATAAGCAACCGAGCACTTTGCTGTCAGAATAAGCAGGCAATTGATTGTGTAACACTTGAAATGGAGACTTGTTTTGTAACAGAGGTGTAGGCAACCGATTAATAATATATACAGCATGAATTATGCAATAAGACCACAAATTTTGAGGAATCCCAGATTGAAAAAACAATGCTCTAGCAACATTCAGGATATGCTGGTGTTTCCTTTCCACTACTCCATTCTGTTGGGGAGTCTCCACACAGGAAGTTTGATGTTCAATTCATTTTTTTAGAGTAAAAATCATGCATTAAAAATTCTGGTCCGTTATCTGATCTGATGGTTTTAACCCTGAGACTGAACTTGTTTTCAACAAGCTCAATAAGAGATTGAAGTTGTGATCTAATTTCAGACTTGTGTTTAACCATTGCAACCTAAGTAAAACGGGAGAAATCATCAACAACAGTTAGGAAATACTTATGACCAAATAGTGAAGGAATTGAATATGGCCCCCAAATATCAACATGTAATAATTGCAGTGGTGCACAAGAAACAGTGGAACTGGAAGGGAAAGACAATCTCTTTTGTTTGGAAAAATGACAGATATCACACTGCTCAAAAGTTGTATTACAGTGAATGGAATTATCCATTGAGTGAAGTACATCCAAAAGTGAAGAAGAAGCATGACCTAAACAAAAGTGCCACAAATTTCCAGAATCTATGGATGCACAATGAGATAGATTTACAAGAGCAGAGTGAGAAACAACAGATTTATTAGAAGAAGATTCTAAAACATATAGTCCATTCCGGAGCTTAGCTAAACCAATCATCCTCCAGGTCTTGAGATCCTGAATAAAACAAGAAGAGTTATGGAAGATGAAACAAAAACCAAGTGATTTAGTTAGCTGCGATATAGACAAAAGATTGAAAGAGAATCCTGGAATGAATAAGACGTTTTCCAACATTATATACTCAGAGAGTTGAACACTACCACATTGAGAAGCCAGGATAGTATTACCATTAGGGAGTTTAACAGAGATAGGAGGCATGCAGTGTAAACTAATAAACAGAGAAGAGGAAGAACAAATGTGATCTGTTGCACCTGTGTCCAAAATCCAAGAGGTTTGAACACTGGAACAAGTAAGAGCACATTTACCTGCATCAGATGGTGGAAAAGTAGTTGATGAGGAACGATCAACAGTAATTTGATTGATGTGATGAGTTTGAGCAGAGTCAGATGGCTGGATCAGGCTGAGAAGCTTTTGAAATTGCTCCTGAGTAAAGCCAACGGAAGACAGAGAAGCAGGGGAGCAATCCGAAGAAGCAATAGGTGTATCTTAAACAGGTGATTCTTGGCTATAGAGTGCAGCTGCCACAGGATTCTTGAAGCGGAAATTAGGAGGAAATCCAAATTTCTTGTAGCAGGTGTTCTCGGTATGATTTGGACCTCCACAATGTCGGCAAGATTTTCCTGTGTCTTGAGGATTCTTGGAATGCTGATAGTGTTGCTGATAGTGTTTGAACTGTTTACCCCTACCAAAGCTTTGAGACTGCTTAGAAGAACTAGCATCTCTGGACACATTGGATGAACTTGAAGGTCGATAACTCTGCGCAACAAAGGATTGATGCGTGGAAGCAACTGATAACTGTCGTTCTTGTTAAATCACCATAGCAAAGACCTTAGTCAGAACAGGCAAAGGATCAAGCAGTATTATCTGAGAGCGAACACCAGAAAATCGCTCATTTAAGCCATTGAGGAATCGGATCACACAATCCTGTTGCTGATATCGCTTAAATGTGTCAATAGCACCACATGAACAACGCGTAGGGCAAGAACACACAGGCAAAGGGCGAAAATTATAGAACTCTTCCCATAACACCTTCAATTTCGTAAAATAGTCAGAAACAGAGTCATCACCCTGTTTGATGGAATGAAGATCTTCCTGTAGCTCAGCTATACGGAACGCATCACCGTGCGAAAACCGATCGCCTAAATCAGCCCAAACATCAGAGGCAGCATCTGTCCAAAGGATCGACTGAGCAATCATCGGAGAAACCACGCGAGAAATCCATGAAAGCACCATCGTATTACAGCGTTCCCAGACCGGAAGAAGAGGATCAAGGTACGACGGCATCGGAAGCGATCCATTGACGAAAACGAACTTGTTTTTGGACAAAAACGCCATCTTCATACCCCGCACCCAGGTGTGGTAATTGGATCCATCAAGCGGAGTAGATACAAGAAGCAACGACGGATTCTCATTTGCGTGAAGAAAGTACGGACTAGAAGCGGTCAATTTCGATTCCGCAACTGCAATTGCCTCTGGAGTAGCCATGAATATAGCAAGAAAGTACAAGATCTGAAAGAATGATGCAAAGAAGAAACAGAATCCGAAGCACGAAGAACAGATCTGAGTGGAACAATCTCCTGATACCATGACAAGCTTGAAGCTTAGAGAGAGAGAATAGCAGACATTGAAAGAGAGAAACTGAAAATTGTATTGATCATACGCTTATGGTTGATATTTATACATTGGTCACACGCTTTTAATTACACGTGTCCCTATAATGGGAGGCTGGTTAATTAAGCCTCAACCCTGATTAACTAACTTTGACCGAACAGTAATGACCATTTATTGGTCATCTTGTTTTAGCGATAATAAAATTTAAAAATAAAGGAAATTTGTCTCTAAAATTTATAATATTTGTATTTTAGACCTTAATCAAGTTTTTGGTCGGTTTTCGATTAACAGTTCACTGAGACTCCGTTTTGTCGAAAATTTTCATTATTTTTTCGCGATTTTCTTGTAGTGTAATTTGTGTTGATTATCAAAAGAGTAGATTTAATTATTCAAATATCTTCTACCTTAATTAAGCATTAGTAATCAATGCTCACGTGGGGTTGAAAGTAAAATAAGTTAGGGGCAGTTATTTAAAAGGACCAAATATCCTCAAAAGCCCTAATTTAAAAAAAGTATGTTTTAGATCACCAATACATATCTTATTTTTTGCAAACCCCCTAAAGCCCTAAAAAGTCTGTTTTGCCCTTATTTTTTACTACAACCATACCATTTTTACTTCTTCCAATCCAATATCCCTTTAATCATCTCTCTTCTTATTTTTTTTCCTTTTTTTTTTTGTTTTTTTATCAAGTAAGACTCAAAAAACTGATATGTACTACTAAATTGGTAATTATTTTGGTTGGGTAATTTGGTGTTGAACCTAAAATTATTTTCTGTTTTGAGTATTTTAGTTTGTTTTTTGAACAATCACTCTATCCAATTTGAGATTTATGAAATTTCGGCATATATCTGTATATATTTCTGCATAATCTAACTTTGAGATCTCTGCGTATTTTAGTTAGTTTGAACAATCACTCTATCCAATTTGAGATTTCTGAGATTTCGGCATATATCTGTATATATTTCTGCATAATACTTTGAGATTTCTGCATATACGCGAAATCCTACAGTCAGTTTATGCAGATATATATAAAAATATATATTTGAGATATATACAGGTATATATCAGGATATATTTTTGTATAAACTAATCTGTATATATTCTGACTGTGAGATTTCTGTATATATCTAAATATATCTTTGTATAAATTGATTGTGAGATTTCTACATATATCTGAATATATTTTGTATAAACTGATTGATTATCTGCTGCTGTATTTGTTCTCATAAATAGATTATAATCACCTATTGTAATGATTTGTTTTCTCACAGAAAATTGAAGAGTAATCGAGCTTCTGAAGGATGCATGACCATTTTATGATGATGAACCATGTTACAAGATCCATTTTTGAATTACAGAATTCTAGTTTGGTATTTATGTTTATTTTCTTCACTTCTCGTTGTAATTTACGAATGAGCAAGGAATTTTAACTAAACGTGCAGTTTGTAGAGTGATTAATTAAAAATGTGAAACTAAACGTACAGTTTGTAGAGTGATGAAACAAATGGGGACATAATAATGTTGTTTATGGAGTAATAAATTAAAAAATGCGTAATAAAAAACAGACTTTGTCTAGTGAAACGTTAAAAACTAGTAATAAAAAGCAGACTTTGTCTAGTGAAACATTAAAAATTAGTAATAAAAAACAGACTTTGTCTAGTGAAACGTTAAAATTTAGTAATAAAAAACAGACCTTGTCTAGTGAAACATTAAATACTAGTAATAATAAGCAAACTTTGTCTAGTAAAACGTTAAAAACTAATAATAAAAAGCAAACTTTTTCACTAAAAATTAGTAATAAAAAACAGACTTTGTCTAGTGAAACGTTAAAAATTAGTAATAAAAAGTAGACTTTGTCTAGTGAAACGTTAAAAACTAGTAATAAAAAGCAGACTTTGTCTAGGGAATAGTTAAAAATTAGTAATAGAAAACAGATTTTGTTAAGTGAAACGTTAAAAACTAGTAATAAAAAGTAGACTTTGTTTAGTAAAACATTAAAAACTAGTAATAAAAAACAGACTTTGTTAAGTGAAACGTTAAAAACTAGTAATAAAAAGCAGACTTTGTCTAGTAAAACGTTAAAAATTAGTAATAAAAAGCAGACTTTGTCTAGTGAAACGTTAAAAACTAGTAATAAAAAGCAAACTTTGTCCAGTTGAACATGTTTAATGCGTAATGGAATTGGGACTTTATCCAGTTAAACAGGTTTAGTGCGTAATGGGATGGGGACTTTATCCAATTTAATACCTAATGGGATGAGGACTTTGTCTAGTTAAACAGGTTTAATGCGTAATGGGATGAGAACTTTGTCTAGTTAAACAGGTTTAATGCGTAATGGGATAGGGGACTTTGTCCAGTTAAATAGGTTTAATGCGTAATGGAATGGGGACTTTGTCCAGTTTAATGCGTAATGGGATGAGGACTTTGTCCAGTTAAATAAGTTTAATGCGTAATGGAATGGGGACTTTGTCCAGTTAAGATTGTTTGATTATCATAAGTGTAATTTAATTATCATAAGTGTGATCAATCAATCTTGAGTATCATTATTGTAGTATTTTTGTCCACAACATTACACTTATCATAATCAATCAATCTCCAGTATCATTATTGTAATATTGTTGTCCACAACATTACACTTATGATAATCAACCAATCTCGAGTATCATTATTGTATCATTATTGTAATATTGTTGTCCACAACAATACACTTATGATAATCAATCAATCTCGAGTATCATTATTGTAATATTGTTATCCACAACATTACACTTATGATAATCGATCAATCTTGAGTATCATTATTGTAATATTGTTGTCCACAACATTACACTTAAGATAATCGATCAATCTCGAGTATCATTATTGTAATATTATTATCCACAACATTACACTTATGATAATCAATCAATTATGAGTATCATTAATGTAATATTCTTGCCCCCATCCCATTACGCATTAAACATGTTTAACTGGACAAAGCCCCCATCCCATTACGCATTAATTACGCATTAAACCTGTTTAACTGGACAAAGTCCCCATCCCATTACGCATTAAACCTGACAAAGTCCCTATCCCATTACACATTAAACCTGTTTAACTGGACAAAGCCTCCATTCAATTACGCATTAAACCTGTTTAACTGGACAAATCCCCATCCAATTACGCATTAAACATGTTCAACTGGCCAAAGTCCCCATGCAATTACGCATTAAACTGTTAACTGGACAAAGCCCCCATCCAATTACGCATTAGACCTGTTTAACTGGACAAAGTCCCTATCCAATTATGCATTAAACCTGTTTAACTGGACAAAGTCCCCATCCAATTACGCATTAAACCTGGACAAAGTCCCCATCCAATTACGCATTAAACCTGTTTTTTAACTGGACAAAATCCCCATCCAATTACGCATTAAACCTGTTTAACTGGTCAAAGTCCCCATCCAATTACGCATTAAACCTGTTTAACTGGCCAAAGTCACCATTCAATTACGCATTAAATCTGTTTAACTGGATAAAGTCCCCATCCAATTACGCATTAAACCTGTTTAACTGGCCAAAGTCCCCATGCAATTACGCATTAGACCTGTTTAACTGGACAAAGTCCCTTTCAATTACGCATTAAACCTGTTTAACTGGACAAAGTCTCCATCCAATTACGCATTAAACCTGTTTAACTGGACAAAGTCCCCATTCAATTAAGCATTAAACCTGTTTAACTGGCCAAAGTCCCTGTTTAACTGGCCAAAGTCCCCATCCAATTACGCATTAAACCTGTTTAACTGGACAAAGTCCCCATCCAATGGCCAAAGTCCACATTCAATTACGCATTAGACCTGTTTAATTGGACAAAGTCCCCACCCAATTACCCATTAGACCTGTTTAACTGGACAAAGTCCCTATCCATTACGCATTAGACCTGTTTAACTGGACAAAGTCCCCATCCAATTTCACATGATAAAGACCCCATCCAATTATACATTTTTCTAGTTTTACTTGACAAATATATATTTGTACATATCTCTGCAGAAATCTCATTATCTAGAAATACATTCATTAACATTGGTGATTATAATCTGGAACAAATACAATAACAGATAATCTCAAGTCTTTAGCAAAAATTTCTCTCTACAGAAATCTCATTATGTAGAAATATATTCATTAAAAGTCTGGAACAAATACAATAATAGATAATCTCAAATCTTTAGCAAAAATTTCTTTAGATATATATAGAAACCTCAAATTTCATAACACTCCCAAAATTACGTTCTGATATAGGCAGAAATCTTAAATATGTTTTAACAAAAATCTACAATCTAATAGCAAAAATTTATTTAGAGATATATACAAATTTCAAATAGTTTTTCCAATTATATAAAAAAATCTCAAATCTTGTATTTATTAAAGATTGAAAAAAAATGGAGAATCTTGGAACGATTATATTTCTAAGAAAACCCAATAATCATATTTTTACCAGCGTTGACGGAAAACACAGAAACCAAATCTAACAAAAAGAAGAAGATCACAAACCATTTTAGTATTGTCCTCCTGAATTCGAAAGATATGAAGATCGTCTTCAAAATAAATATTTTACCAAATCTGTCCACAAATCTCACCCACGCAATCGATCTTCAACGATTAAGTTTTTCAGGTTTGATATCAAACCAACACTATTCTCTGCAAATTGGGTTTTTAGATGAACGATTGGGGATGCTGTACATCAGATCGATTTTGTGTAACCTGAGAGAGAAGCAGAGGAAATCGTCGGCGATGGTCGGATTTCAGAACTCAATCGATAAAGAGAACTGGGAAGAGTAAGGAGAGAACGATAAAGATGAGATATGTCACATCTTCTAATTCATCATGGACATTATGGTAATTTTACGCGTTTTGGGGGGTTTACAAAAAATATGCTGTATAATAGGGATCTAAAATAGGCAAATTTCTAATTAGGGGGTTTAACAAAAGTTTTGAACCTTACTAGGGAGTGTTCATTAATTTGCCGAATAAGTTATCCAAACTTGACTTTGAGAAACATATTTCCAAATCTGAAATGTTTATTTTTTTATTGAATAATATTTAAAGTTCGAATTGATTAATTTAAGAATAGTATTTATTAGCAAAATGACAAACTATATAAACTCACTCGATTTTAATTAAGACCCAATAAATTATTTGACATATATTTATATCGGTTATCATGAACACCTATTATACTGTACTATTATATATAAATTTTAAACAAAATTATGTTTTTGTGTTTGAATCGTAATATATTCATATCTCGTAATTCTGGATACGCGTAACTTATATTATTCACAAAATGTGAAAAAACTATTGTAATTAACAATTCTTACTGAATAAGAGGGGCACATTAATAAATGATTTCAATATCGAAAGGATAATTAAATAAATCCCTACATAGCAAAATAGTGGTACTATTTTTCTCAAAAATTTAAGTACAAATAAAAAAATAGTGGTACTAATTTGACTCGTGAAGGTGGGCAGTTCTTTTCAACTTTCAATACCCAATTAATTCAGCTATTAATTAGTGTCCCGTGTTCACATGAACTACATTCTCAAGCTTCTTATTTAATTATATAGTTGCAAAATATAATTATTTTCTGAATTTCAATTGATTTGATGTTTCAGTTTAATTTTAATTTTATAGAAAAAAAAGATAATTATATATTAAAATACTTCCAAGAAATTTAAATAAGAATACTATAATAAAAAGTAGCCCAGTCATTCATAATTAATTAACATTTCAATTAATTTCCTAAAAATATATTCTCATATAAAAAGTAGCCCAGCCATTCATAATTAGTCTTATTGTATCAATTTTTTTTTTGTGATTTCAATGCTCAAGACGCCATTACAAGTCCATGCTCGATTATTATTAAATTATGAATCAAATATAGTTTCTAAATATAATATTTTATCATATAATATTTATTAAATATTAATATTGATGAGTCTGAATATGGGGTATAGAGTCCGATCATTTTAGAATTTGTTCAAAGGTGGGGAAACCGATGGTGATAGCCGGAAAAGACGGTAGGTTCAACCTACTAGGACAAACACCAAAGAAACAGAGGTCAGAAGGCCAAGCTGGGGGAACTGGGGGTGATTCCCAGTTTGGCTCTCCGACGCTCAAGTCAGATGATGATCTGAAAGAGAGAATATGTGAAATGTGAAGTTGCAGTAATGGAGATCGCTTACAGTGAAGAAGATGAACTTGTCTATTTATAGTTGAGGGTCAGGGACCCTTTGGTCATTTGCACCGTGTGGTCCTGACCAAGTGTTGCCCTAACACGTTGCGCTATGAGAGAAACCTAGGAGGAATCTTTTGCAAAAGCTGGTGAAAGTTAGTGCTGGCAACAGTGGTAGGTGCGTGGGCATGTACGGGGTGTCAGAGAGCTGTTTGAGAGGTTGGTAACGAGGGCTAGGAGCACGCTCGTGTCAACCGAGAGCCTTGGAGGCTAGTGAATCCGCTAAGGGATGACGGCCAAGGCTTATGCACCAAAGGGGGAATGAAAAACTCTCCTGAGGGAGTGTAGCGCTCGAAGAGAGCTTTCTTGATACATTGGAGCTTAGCCTGGAGTTGTGAAGTGCGCTCGTTAGAAAGCGGCAGTGTTAATCGCGCAGGTACATAGCAGAGATGGCACGTGTCCTTGAGAAACTTTTGACGCTCGGGGGGGTTGGGCGCTCGTGTATGACTGCTTTAATCACAAGAGAACATGTGTTGCTATCTCAAACTGCCACGTGTCCAAACATAGGACGAGCGTATTTTGACCCTATCATTTTGCCCCCCAATTCTGTAGCCCTTGGTAATGTAATCCATCGAGCGTTGCGCTTGTACAAGGCATGGCGTGTTGGGAAATCATCATTCTGATTGCGCCATAAATGCGGTCCTTTCTACTGACCGCTTGAAACGTTTATGCATTTAATGCGGTCCTTTCTTCTGACCGCTTGAAACGTCTATGCACTTAATGCTGATGACCGTGGGGCGCGTGATTCTTGGGAAGTAAGTGACGGTTCAATAAAGTGGATGGTTTCCTAGGCGGGAAATGATTGCAATTTTGAATTTTTTGCCAGAAACGTACCAACTTCCATCCCTATAAATAAAGGATTCTGTATCCATTTCATCTTTTACGCAAACATATCTTTAGAGCACCTTTTGCAAAAAAATCCTTTTCAGAGCAAATCCCAAGCATTCGCAATTCTTTCTCGAGTTTTTCCAGAAAACCCAAGGTAACCTCTGGTGAAATCTTCTAACTTTGCTAACCTTAGAATCAGATTAGGATTTAGTAATTCCTCAAGCTCCACCTCCTCTAGAAATCCCAATTTTCTCCGAACATCCTTCATTCCCAAAATCCTCATACCCCTTCCAGATTCCACAATAGCCGCCTGGCCAGAGATCATGTAGAAGAATTTACCCGCGAGGTTGAGGAGATGGCTATCCAGAGTTCATCTCCTCCAGGCTCCCCTAGGGATGAGGAGTTGGACGCGGCCGTTATGGCCATAGATGAAAGAAACCCAGATGGGGTTGAACACATATTTGAAGAGATGAACATGGTGATGGAAGCGGAGAGGCAAGGAGAGGTACTACCGCTGACAGAAAGTGAGATCCATTCTCACCGCCATGCCGTGACCGTGGCCGTCACGGCCCCGACCCCCGAATTGGAGGAAGAAGCGGGGCCCTCCGAAAGAGCCCATGCCAAGGGCGAAAGGAAGAAGTCCCAGAGGCCCAGAAGAGCTAAGAAGACCAAAGGGTCAAACGAGGGTGAGGGTGAGGGCATGCAAGCGACCGAGCGTACCCCTGATGAGACTCCCAGCACAATTACTTTGGGGGAGATCCAGACTATGCTGGCACCAATACATTGGGACGAGCGCTTCACCTGGCGGATCCCTGTTGATCGCGAGCGTCCCAACCACCCACCCCCCGGTGAGATGGCGGTTTATAAGGATGCGGTCATTTCTGGGGGCTTGAGGTTTTCGATCCCAGTTCCGATGGCCAATATCTTAAATATCTTGGACCTTTGCCCCCGGCAAATCGTACCCAACGGCCTCGCTTTGATAACATGCTTCGTGATCCTCATGAAGTGTACTGGATTCGATCCCTCGATGGAAAATTTCAACGCACTTCTTCAAGTCGTTAGCTCCCTGCGCTCGTCCCCCGAGGTGGGTTTCTTCTACTACGTCCAAGCAAAGGCCCATATAAAATTGGTCAACTCTCCTTCCTCCACCTAAGGCCCAGATTGGAAGGAGAAGTTTATCTTTGTCAAAGCCCCGGTGGATGATGATTTTGGGGTGTCACGAGAGTGGATTTCGCACGGGAAAGGCTCCCTTGTGAAGAATCGCTTGGGCCCCACTTTTCCTGAGAATTGGGGGAGGGATCTTGCTGGAGCATTGAGGGACGAGGGCCGGTTAATTCAAGCCAAAGAGTTAATAGATGATGATGAGCTGATGTTCCTTTGTGGGCTCTCCAATGATCCTCAATATCTTAGCAACCCTCCCGCTCGGGATTTGGAGAGAGATGGTTAGATTTTAGGGCACTAACTTGTAGATAGGGATGCTAACTGTTTACTTGTATTTGTAACTTGTATTTTTTGTGAAGTTTGTTCAAGGGTTTCTGACCCTCATTGTTTTTTCTTGCCCCAGGAGTAAACATTATCATGGCTGGAGAAATCCGACATGCTGCACGATTTGCCAACGCTAACAGGCGCCAAGCCAATCAGGGAGATCAACAAAACCCGCCACCCCGAGGCGGAGGTCGCGGCAACGAGCGGGGTGGTCATCAAGCCACAAGTTCGAGCGCCAGTCAAGGTAGAGGGAGGAATCAAACACCCACCCCTGAAACGAGGGTGGTTCCGAGGGTTCCAACTGCCTCTCGGGCCATTATTCCCGTTCCCGTTCCACAGCCAAGGCCTCCAACGAGCGTCAATATCAGGGATGCCCAAGGAGAAAGGACTTTATCCTCTAGAAAGAAGAAAAGAATGCCAGATTCTTTCTCAATTTCTGGTAAGTGCAAACAAGTTGTGGAGGGCCCCAAGGGCGATGGTGATACTTCCTCCTCAGAGGAGGAACACTTGTGGGATTTCGACCGTCGAGGGGACAGGAGCTACAAGGGTTCTGCGGACGGAGGCCTTGTGCTATTGAGGCATGGGACGGTCGCCCAAACCATCAGCGAAGGCCTATATGAGAGGGTCCAATTCACAGCGGACTATAGGGCCTTGTACTCCAAGTCCGTGGAGAAGGTGACCCACGATATGGTACATGCCCTAATTTCTGTAAGTCTCCTTTCTCTTTAGAATTTTATTAACCTTCAAAGATGTTATTCTTCAAGATTTTTATTAACACTCCTGTCCTTTCGAGCCCGTGCAGCAAGTGCTCCCGAGGGCGAAAAACATCCAAATGCGTGCCACGGTTTATGCTGACAGGAAAGCAAAGTACAAGAAGATGGCTCACTCGAACGATCCCGCCCAAATTCAGGAGGAATTAGATGTGGAAAAGGCCAAGTATCTTTCTCTTGATACAGAGCACAAGAGGTTGGAGGCTGGGATGAAGAGGCTGTAGGTTGGAGGATGACTTTACGAACGCTGAGACCGCTCGGAGGAGTTGGCGCACACAATACAATAATCTTAACGAGAGCCACCAAAAGCTTACGGAGGACCGTAACGCTTGGAGGACGAGGGGCCCCTGAAGCGGAGAAGAAGTATGCGGACACCATGGACCAACTTCCTCATCTTATCGAGTAATCAGTCAAGGAGGCGCTCATCAAGTTCTATCATTCAAAGGCTTTCAACTTTACAGCCTCTTTGCATTGTCTTGATGAGGCCCAAAAAGCCTTCAACTTGGCAATTGAGCAGGGTATCCATAAGGGCCTAACATATCTATCCATTCGTGAGGCGTAGGACATGGGGCTCATGTACAACGAGCGTTGCGTCGAGAAAGATGATGATCGTGATGACCCTGAGGTAAACATCTCCGAGCCAGAGTATAATTTCCTGGTCACGCTCATCCAAGATGAATACATGGCGGCTCACCCTCCGACAGAAACCCCTCAAACGGAACAAACCGAGGGTGTTGATGTTGCCACTATCCCTTCCGAAAACCTTCCTGCAAATGAGCCTTCAACGCTCGTTGTCAATGCTCCTGCTCCAACGGCTGAGGATGCCCTTGTTCCAGCAAACGAGGCTAATGTCCCCAATGTTTCCCAAGCGCCAGAAGGCAACGAGCCCGCTCCTCCTCCCCAAGAGCCTGCGGCTCTGGTTCAGCAAGTGATTGTAAATTTGGAAGAGGACGTGGCTCCTACAGCTTAAGCTTTTACTTGTACTTCTTTACTGCATTTCTGTGGGCTATGATGCCTTTGTTTGGAATCGTTGTAAGCTTTTCTCTTTTAATGAAGGTTCATTTTCTCGTGATTTGCCTTTGTTTCCTTGTTCACGCTTGTTATTGTTGAGGTCCCACATAAGATTCTGACCAATTTTTAAGCTCAAGTAAAAGGCATAAGAAAACTTGGAGAGTTTTATTAAGTCATTGAGTAAATATGAGGGTCTTACTTTGCACGTGCCCTTATTTCAAGACTTGTGAAAATTTTGCTTTAAAACTTGGAAAATTTTACTAAGTCTTGAGTAATCACGAGGATCTTACTGGGACGCTGCCCTCGTTCAAGACTTGTGAAAATTTTGCTTTAAAACCTGGAAAATTTTACTAAGTCTTGAGTAGCCACGAGGGTCTTACTGGGAGGCTGCCCTCGTTCAAGACTTGTGAAAATTTTGCTTTAAAACTTGGAAAATTTTACTAAGTCTTGAGTAGTCACGAGGGTCTTACTGGGAGGCTGCCCTCGTTCAAGACTTGTGAAAATTTTGCTTTAAAACTTGGAAAATTTTATTAAGTCTTGAGTAATCACGAGAGTCTTACTGGGAGGCTGCCCCCATTCAAGACTTGTGAAAATTTTGCTTAATACAATTGCGTAGCGAGTCCTGTTTTCGAGTGCTAGGTGCCCATAGTATAGGCTATCCAGGCCTACTAGGATTCTCGTGCGTACGAGGGGACTTTGGGCGTATCCTTAGAGGTGCTGGATAAGCACGCTCGTGGAGCTATGCCGACTCCTAAATTTCGATGAAATTCATGCCCCTTGGGTTTAAGATCCTAAGAGAGAATTCTCAGTAGCTTGCATACTTAGCTGAAACGAATGAGAGAAGCAATTTTCATTATAAATTTCTTTGAGAGATAACATGGGCTTCATGCCTTACAAAATAAACTCAAACATAGAACCGCCTGAGGTTACATGCGTTCCAAGGGCGTGGGAGACGCTTGCCCTGCAGTGATTCGAGTGTACATGTGTTGTTTGCCCGTACTTGTATAATTTTGAACGGACCCTCCCAGTTGGGATCTAGCTTGCCCACATGCCATGAAACTTCCACTTTCTTGAAGACCAAGTCCCCCAACTGAAAAGTTCTTTCCTTCACCCTTTTGTTATACTGTCGAGCGACAGAGGCTTTGTATTGATGGATGAGTGCCCACGCCTTATCCCTCTTTCCATCTACGAGATCTAATTCCAGTGCCCTACTCTCCTTGTTAGCTTTATGTTCAAAGTATGCTACCCGAGCGGATTCTTGCGCAATCTCCGCAGGTATCATTGCTTCTGACCCATATACGAGCGCGAAAGGTGTCTCGCCAGTAGCCGCTCGTGGGGTAGTGCGATAAGCCCATAGTGCCCCTTACAATTCCTCTGCCCATTCACTCTTTTTTACTTTCTAGCATGGTTTTCAGATGCTGCAAAATGACCCTGTTGGTGACTTCCGCTTGTCCATTGGCTTGGGGATGACCTACGGAAGTAAAATGTTGCTCAATACCCAACTCTGAACACCTTTCTCGTATGTCAGCTGCTATGAACTGGGACCCATTGTCTGAAATGAGCACCCTTGGTATGCCGTATCTGCAGATAATGTTTTTCCATATGAAATCCCTTACGACCCTGAAAGTGATCTTTACAACCGCTTCGGCCTCAACCCACTTGGTGAAGTAATCGACAGCCAAGATAATGAGCTTCTTTTGTCCGACCGCTATGGGCAATGGGCCTACGATGTTGATCCCCCATTGGTCAAAAGGCCATGAGACGTCTATGGGGATCATCTGAGCAGCTGGCAACTGAGGGAGGTTAGAGTGAAATTGACACTTGGGGCATTTCTTGGCGAACTCAATGGCATCTTGGAGGACCGTGGGCCAATAAAACCCACTCCTCAGAATCTTCTTAGCAAGGATACGTCCTCCCGAATGGTTTCCAAAGCTTCCATTGTGAATATGTTCGAGCGTCTCTTTGGCTTGTGAGGGCCTTAGCCATCTCATTGGCGGGCCCTGGAAAGATTTCTTGAATAATCTCCCCTCAGAGTCTAAGGAAAAATGAGGGGCCTTGCTCCTGATTTTCCGTGCTTCCACCTTGTCGGTGGGACAAACGTCATCCTTGATAAATCTTACTATGTCGTCGAGCTAGCAGAGCTCATGAGGGTCAATCATAGCGACCATTTGTTTGACGATTCTCTCCTTGATCAAGGGCTCTTCTGCTCTAAGGAACGTGACAGATCGCTCGGAAGAACCTTCCAACGCTGAGGCGAACTTAGAGAGAGCATCTGCACGCTCGTTTTCTGCCCGTGGGACTTGAAGTAGATGGAATTCCTTGAATTTCTCGATGACTTCTTTGGCTTTGCTCAAATACTGCACCATGGTGGTTTCTCGAGCCTTATAGGTCCCGTCAATCTGACTTGCAATCAATTAAGAATCAACATAGACGGTAATTCTGGATGCCCCGTTTTGAAAAGCAATTTTCAACCCTTGAACAAGGGCTTCATATTCTGCCTCGTTATTAGTGACCTGGAAATCCAACCTGATTGCAAAGTCTAACTCAATTCCGTTGCGGTCTCTAAGGGTTACCCCTGCTCCTCTCCCTTGAGAGGTTGAGGAACCATCCGTGTGCAGGACCCATAGACCATCGATCTTTAGAACAGCAGGTTCTAAACCGAAGCGTTCAACCAGCAAATCAGCTACAACCTGCGCTTGTATAGCAGTTCTTGGCTCGAAATTTAAGTCAAACTGGCTCAACTTGATGGCCCACTTTATCAACCTTCCTGACACATCTGGTTTGGACAGCACTTGCTTCAGAGGCTAATCAGTGAGGACAATTATTGAGTGTGCTTGGAAGTAAGGCCTCAACCGTCACGATGCATTAATGAGGGCGAATGCGAATTTCTCAATTTCCAAATAATTCCTCTCGGCGCCTTGTAATGTTTTGCTCAAATAGTAAACAGGCAAGTGCTTATGCTCCCGTACAGCTATCAGTACTACGCTCATTGCCTCGGTTGAAACGGAAAGGTACATGAACAGCTGCTCACCCTCAACTGGTTTAGTAAGGAGCTGAGCGCTCGACAGATAAGCCTTCATGTCCTGCAAAGCCTTCTCACATTCCTCAGTCCATGCAAAATTTCGAGCATTGCGCAGAATTTTGAAGAAAGGAAGGTTTCTGTCTGCCGAGCGTGAGATAAACCTGTTCAAAGAAATGATTTTTCCTACCAGCACCTGTACTTCCCGGAGATTACGAGGGGATGGGATGTCCAAAATCGCCTTGATTTTTTCTAGATTAGCCTCAATTCCCCTCTGGTTGACCATGTAGCCCAAGAATTTTCCTCTCGCACCCCTAAAGTACATTTTGAAGGATTCAACTTCATCCCGTATTGTCGTAGAATGGCAAAGGTGCGCTTGAGGTCTTCTAAGTACGAGCCTTGACGCTCGCTCTTAACAATCATATCATCGACGTACACTTCCATGGATCCCCCAGTTTCTCTCTAAAATATTTTGTTAACGAGGCGCTGATAAGTGGTCCCAGCGTTCTTGAGCCCAAATGGCATAACCTTAAAGCAATAAACCCCCATATGCACAACGAACAAAGTTTTCGGGCGGTCTTCCGGGGCTATAAAGATTTGATAGTACCCTTGAAAGGCATCCATCATACTCATGAGTTCGCAGCCCGCAGTTGAGTCCACCAGCTGGTCTATGCAGGGCAACGGGTAAGGATCTTTAGGGCAAGCCTTGTTGAGATCAGTGAAGTCGTTGCACATGCTTCACTTATTGGCGTTCTTGGGTACCAATACCACGTTACATAACCATTCGGGATACAGTATTGGCTCGATGTACTGGGCCTCAAAAAGCTTGTTGACTTCCTATTCAATAACTTTCTTTCGAAAGCCGTGCACGTCTCGCTTCTTCTATTTAATTGGCTTAAAGGATGGGTCCACATTAAGCCGGTGGACTATGACGCTTGGGTCAATCCCGGTAAGATCCGTGGCTTTCCATGCAAATACATCAATATTTTCTCTGAGGAAGTCTATCATCATGATCTGCGGGGGTCCAGAGAGGTTGGACCCAATTTGGGTAGTTTTATCCTTGTTCCCCGGTTCTAGTTCAATAGTAAGGAATTTTTCTGAGGGCTCGATCCTCATTTCTGGGCGAGGGAGCTCGAGCGCCCTCTTCTTTCCTGTCAGATGGCCATCATCCATAGGCTCGCCTTGCCCCCGCTCGCTTTCTTTAGAGAAAGACTCTCCAACCGTCCCTGGCGGGGCAGCTTTGTGGGTGTCTTTGTCATGGGGATCTTTCTTTTTGTTCTTCTTCTTGTTCATTTTGGCCCTCTTTCGCACGGGACCGTCTTCGTCCAGATTGGGAAAATCAACGGATTTCTTGGTGGACCCAATTTGAAATGCTTTCTCGGTTTTAGGCTTTCCGAGGGAGAGCATGTAGCATTCCCAAGCCTCTCGTACGTTGCACAAAACTTCTCCGACGCCCTTCGGGGTGGGGAACTTGATTTTCTAGTGGTAAGTGGAGATAATTGCTTTGAAATCCACGAGGACCGGTCGCCCGATTATGATGTTATAAGGGATCTCAATTTCCACAACCGTGTAGGTGACCATGAGTGTCTTCCGCTGTGGGGCGCGCCCAAATGAGGTGGCCAAGCGAATTATCCTCTTGGGACAACCTCAGAACCTCCAAAGCCAATGAGGGCTGTCTTGAGTGGTTCGAGCGGAGTATTAGTGACATTCATCTTTTGGAACGTAGTGATAACATGCTTAAACCCCATATTTTCTGGGGATGTGTGTGTGAATTTTAGATCTTAAAGTGATATATTTTGGTGCCTTTTATGTATTTTTATGATTTGAGTGCAGTGGGTCATTTTTATGAAATTGGGATGCTATTAGCCCGATTATAAAGGCATTATGGGGCTGGACTTGTGCATTAATTGTGGATAGTGGAGGTAGCTTGATTTATTCCGGTTTTGGGCTTGTTCCTATTGGGCCGAGAGGAGTCTTGAAGCTGAATTTAATAGAGGCCCAGTTTGATGTTTAATTTGGAGTGCAAGTCGTAGCTGTTGAACTAGGAAAAATGCCCAATTTGGAGTTTGATTTTAGTATTGGAGGCAGAAGGTTTTAATTGATATTTGGGCCAAAGAATTGAGGATTTGAAATTAATTAGACAAGCCCACTTGGAGCAAGTACTTGAGCAGCAAGTTTGGCATAGAAGTAAAGTCCTTTTTGGACTAGGATTAGGGGATGGAATTTGTGGCTATTTAATCACTTTTGGCGCAGCACATTTTGGGACTTTTTCACTCAGCTTTGGAGGGAAAGGAGGCAGTGGCTTGAAGAATTCCGACACCATCGAGATCAATTCTTTCCTTTATTTTAATTAGTTTATGCTTTTTATCTATTTTATGTTTTGGACATGATTTTCATGAGTGGCTAATTTTCCATAGTACCTAGTTAGGAATTTACAATTCATGTTTTAGACATCGTGAGACCTAATTGGTTTTTATAATTCAGTTTTAATTCAAGTATTTATTAATTCTCCGAGTGTCTTGTTTATTGTGATTTATTTACTTAGTTGATTACGGTCGGATTTTCTAAGTAGATGATTGCATATTGCTAATCTTGATTGCATGAAGTATACGTAGTGCTTGATAGATAATTAGTGGCACATTAGTGAGAGGAAGTCGTAAAGTCGAATCGGATTCACTAAGAGAGTTAATAATCGAATTTGAATCTTGCACGTGTCGTGACTAGGTTAATTCGGGCTAGTGTTTTCTTAATTCTTAATGTTGTCGACTCATTGAATCCTGTCGAGTGTCTCTAGGGGTTGTGAGTTGATTAGGGAATAACTGTCGAGTGTCTCTAGGTTATTCTATTATGTACGAGAAAACGAGGCGGAGTCGAGTGTCTCTATCTGCTATAGCTAGTCTATTTGAATAACTGAATTTATTTTTGAGTCTATGATCGATGTCCTAAACTGAATTGTAATTCCTAGCTAGGTATTGCTTTCCCATTGATTTATCAAAACCTCAACTTTTAAGTGATTTATTTTTCTTCTAATTTATTTAATTGTTAGTTAATTAGTTAAGTAGTTTAATAAATCTCAAACCCCCCCGATTTTTACTCGTTAATTTTAGTGAGTTCTTCTGTGATTAAATTGAATTATTTTCTCCCAATCTCTGTGGATTCGACCCGTTTGCACTATACTCTATTTTAGTTGTAAACTGGATTATATTTTATTTTAACAGATTCGACACCTGTCACGTAGCGTAAGACAAAACATTAACAGGGCTTCCACTATCCAGTAATACCCTCTTTACAATGTGATTGTGGACATCTAAGCTAACCACCATGGGACAGTCAGAGGTTTCGCTGACCCCATGGGGTGTTACAATATGTTCTAAGTCTCTATCTGTAAATCCTACTACATCATGTTCCTTCGAGCGTTCATCTTTGGATTCCCGGATGGCATAGATTGATTTGGGCATCGAGGGGCGTTGATCGTAACTCCGGATATACCGTCGCCGGGGAAGCATTAGAATCTCCTCCAGAGGATCCCCCTGCTATCATGTTGATGACCGCGAAAGGGGCATTTTCTTGTTCAGGAGTCTTTCCTTTGTTGCGATGGCTGCTCTCAGGAGGGTCTCTCATTCGCGGGCTCCTTGAATGCGATGGGCTCCTCCTCCTCTCTCTTGAACGATCATTACATCGCTCATCATAGTGCTCCAACATCTTTACAAATTCTTTCAAATGGCCCCCCGCGATGAGCCTCTGAATTTCAATTTTCAACTGTCGGCATTCATCCGTGTCATGTCCCTTTCGCTTGTGAAAAGTACAGTATTTATTCGAGCGTCTCAAGGCCTCCGTATCCTTCATCCTCCTGGGCCTTTTGAAGAGCTTCTTGTCCGATAAGGCATAAACTTCCGAGTTCGGCCTTGTAAGGGGGATGCGCTCGAAACGACGAGGGGGCAGGAGGAGATTTCTTGCGTTCTTTCCTGCTAACGTCCTCTCGTCCCCGCTCTTGGTGACGCTCAAGCCTTACCGGGCTAAGGTGTCTGGGCCCATTAGTCACATACATATCTTCGAGCGCGAAGAACGGCTCGGAAACTTCTCTTAAGGCCATGAGGGTTCCTGGCCTTCTCTCCACGATGGCGTCGGCAAACTTTTTGCTCACATACTGCTTGTGATCCACAGCCTTGAAGAGCACTGGGATCAAGAAATCTATGGAAGGCCTCTCCACTTGCAATATCTCCTTGTTAAAGCGGGCGAAGAACGAGCGAAGAGATTCATTCTTGCCTTGCACTATATTGTAAAGTGTTGTGGGCGTAGTGACCGGAGCCTTCAAGGAATTGAATTGATTTAGGAAGGCATCAGTAGGTTCGCCGTATGAGTGGATAGAGCCTAGCGGCAGACGCTTGTACCATTCCTGGGCCTTGCCCACAAGGGAGGTGACAAAAACTTTAGCCCAGTAATGGCTAGAGTGCTCGTATAGATGCATCAGGTGCAGGAAATGATCCAAATGCTCTGCGGGGTCCGTGGTCCCATCGTAACGATTGACGGACGTTGGCACCTTGCCCATGCCCGCTTGGGCCAACAGGACCTCCTCAACGAGGGGCAAACCCTTTGCGAGTGGGTGGTGGTTGTAACATCCGAAATTTTCTTCTTGCTCCAAATGACGTGGCACGTGTTGTTGGCGGGCTGGGCGACGAGCGTCTCTGGCATTGTCTCTTTCGACCCCGGCGTGGGGGGCCTGAGATCTCGCTCGAGAGAGCTGTCCCACTATGTCCTGCAACCCCTGCGGCTGGTCTTGCACAGCCGCGAGGAGGTTGGGATCTTCTCTCCGGACTTGGCTCCCTCGCTGGGAGGCTTGTGGCCCTCGTTTTGAGGCTCGAGAACGGGCCTCCTCATCAACATTGATTCTTTCTGTGGGCTCTCTGCCCCCTGTCCGCATGGGGACGCTCATTTTCGCCTTGGTCGGGCTTCTCTTTGGCGGGCAAGACGGTCTGAGCCTCCCTAAGCGGATATGTCTGCATCCCCCCCAAAGGAAGGGTAGCCTGAGTGGCTTGCCCGGAGGGAAAATACATGGAGTGAAATCTCTCCCATGCGCCCTGGGCCGCCTGAACCTCACACTGGGCGTAAAGAACCCTCAGCTGTTGAGGGGTCAAAGGGGGCAACTCCACCCCTTCGATCTCCCTTGGGATCACCACTGGGAGCTGGATCTGGCCGGCATGGTAAGGTTGCACCGGCGGCATCATGATGGTGGGCGTAAGCGTATATCCTGGAGGCGGCATCATATAGTGTTGCCCTCCGGGACTTGCGTGAGAGTGAACCCACTGATTCTGGAAGGGTTGTGGAAGTGAGGGGAATTGAGCACCCTCAGCGGCACTAGAAGCGGGCGGCGCTGGTGGCAGAATCACTGATTCTGTAAGCGGAGGCACACCTCCGGCGGGTGGTGCTCCACCAGTGGCTGCAGCTGGGATGGTGGCATCATGGGGAGGAGATGATCCTCCTCCAACGGCTCCAGATCTTGTAACTACCATGGTTCGATGGGTGTTAGGTGTTTGTTTTTCAACTAGCAGAAGAGGGAGAAACGAGCTGAGAACGGGTTTCCCACAGACGGCGCCAAAAATGATGAGTCTGAATATGGGGTAGAGAGTCCGATCACTTTAGAATTTGTTCAAAGGTGGGGAAACCGATGGTGATAGCGGGAAAAGACGGTAGGTTCAACCCGCTAGGACAAACACCAAAGAAACAGAGGTCAGAAGGCCAAGCTGGGGGAACTGGGGGTGATTCCCAGTTTGGCTCTCCGACGCTCAAGTCAGATGATGATCTGAAAGAGAGAATATGTGAAATGTGAAGTTGCAGTAATGGAGATCACTTACAGTGAAGAAGATGAACTTGTTTATTTATAGTTGAGGGTCAGGGACCCTTTGGTCATTTGCACCGTGTGGTCCTGACCAAGTGTTGCCCTAACACGTGGCGCTATGAGAGAAACCTAGGAGGAATCTTCTGCAAAAGCTGGTGAAAGTTAGTGCTGGCAACAGTGGTAGGTGCGCGGGCATGTACGGGGTGTCAGAGAGCTATTTGGGAGGTTGGTAACGAGGGCTAGGAGTACGCTCGTGTCAACCGAGAGCCTTGGAGGCTTGTGAATCCGCTAAGGGATGACGGCCAAGGCTTATGCACCAAAAGGGGAATGCAGAACTCTCCTGAGGGAGTGTAGCGCTCGAAGAGAGCTTTCTTGATACATTGGAGCTTAGCCTGGAGTTGTGAAGTGCGCTCGTCAGAAAGCGGCAGTGTTAATCGCGCAGGTACGTAGCAGAGATGGCACGTGTCCTTGAGAAATTTTTGACGCTCAGGAGGTTTGGGCACTCGTGTATGACTGCTTTAATCACAAGAGAACAGGTGTTGCTATCTCAAACTGCCACGTGTCCAAACGTGGGACGAGCGTATTTTGACCCTATCAAATATATACTTCTAATATAATATATTTAAAAACTAAATCGTATTACCGTATCAACATAATAACGTACATCCATATTTCAAACTTGTGTCCTTGTATTATAACCTTTAAATTAATTCTTTAAAGCATGTATTTTAAAGTCAAATTTACGTACTATTGTATTTATTTAAATTCCCTTAAGTTCTACATGTTCAAATAATTGAGGTAAAAACTAATAATATGTTGGAAATTTGTGCCAATATGAAAGCGTAATTCGAGGTGTAAAAGCTTATGATGCAAGATTTAGCCATAAAAATATGTTGATAATTTGAACCGTAATTACGTTTGAATAATATATTTTCTCCTCGTTAGAAGTAAATTTTATCTATAAATAATCAAAACTCTTTATACCCGTAAATTTTTAACATGTAATATCTTTAAATACAAGACTTAAATGCCGAAAATATTAATTGTCGC
Organism: Lantana camara; assembly: GCA_037501455.1. NCBI lineage: Eukaryota > Viridiplantae > Streptophyta > Magnoliopsida > Lamiales > Verbenaceae > Lantana > Lantana camara. The sequence continues at coordinate 137,840,540 of CM074856.1, read as the reverse complement.
ACATGAATTAGATACTGAGTTTATAAGTCAGCTTTTAAGATAAATTAAATCAAACACATATTTTAATATAGGGTAATAACTAATAATGGTATATATCAAACCAGGTAGTATGATGCATTTCACATTTTATGTTGTTTTTTGAGAGACGGGGTGTACGAGAATCTCCCTTAGCAGGGGCGGATCCAGGAATTTTTATTAGCTGGGGCTGAAATTCCTAGGTCTCAATATATTAAAAAAATAACAATAACTTGACACGACAATTTATATATTATAATTGTTTTTGACGATTCGTATTCCTTTCAATTTGCTCCCACCATTTTTTTTCCAAAACTAAAGTCTTCACGTACAGATACTAATATGGTCCCTTATTTTTTTTTAAAAAAAACTAAAATTAATTTCGGGATTATAATATCCACTATCGAGAGTGTAGTAATTAATCCTTTTGGTAAATTATAGCTAGGTAAGTTAAAATATAAACAGTTAAATAAAAAAAAACTATTAAGTTTTTTTATATTCGAAATTAAGATTCGAATTCACAATATTTTATTAAAATAATATGTATTGAAAATTAGAGGCTTTTGCGATATTAATTTGACAGAGTTACGTTTTGATTAGAATTACCGACGTGATATGATATTTTTATCTCTCTAATATTATATGATACATTATCTATATAATAAGATACATTACACTAATTTTTCTTTACATAAAAACGCAATACAATTGATTTTTTCATAAAGTGACGGGTCATAACAAAGTTTTCACGAATTATATCTAATATAATATATAAATATAACATTTATTATATATAATAGCTAATAAATTGTATACTTTTAAAAATATTAATTTATTTATTTTCAATAATATTTATATATATATATATATATATATATATATATGTGTGTGTATTTTAAAATTTAAATTTGAGGGGTGAGTGGAGTGGGGTGGGGTGAGGTGGGGGGTGAGGGTAGGGGGTGGGGGGGTGGCTTCAGCCCCCCTTGGCCTTAACTGGCTCCGCCAGTGCCCCTTAGATTATTCCCTGAGGGGCTAGCGCATGCAGTTCTAGCCCTGGCTCCCGTTTCCAAATTAGGGTTCTGCTCTTGATATGACGACTTTATTCGATCTTTTCTCCCGCATAGAGTTTTGATTTTGTTCTTGATATGGTTCGAATATAAACTTTTCACGATAGAACTCGACAATATCGACTTACCGAGTGTAATTCACAATAAAGGTTAAAAATGTTTACACACTAAGTTTGGTCGTCGTGGGATGATGAAATTAAATGCAGTTTTATGCAGCAACGTAATCTGCTTATATGCTTAAGTGAGAAGTCAACTCCACGAGATTTGATTGCATGCATAGACAGGGTGGGGAAGAGTTCAATAAAAGACGAAGAAAATATATCCAAATCTCTCGAAGATATTTGACTTTGAGATGCAACAACTTGCTGATCTTCAATGTTGAAACCCATACCCTCATACCCTACAAGCTACAATCAAAGCAACATGCCAATAATAGTTGCCAATTTAATGCATATATATATATATATATATATATATATATACATATTGATAATTCGTGCATACTAAGAGAAGTGAGAATACGTGTGTTGATACTCTTGCTCACCGATCGAGGTCATGAGATTCAGGGGAGCTTGCTGACAAGCCAAACGTTGATGTCGAGCTCTTGTGAATATTTAGAAATCGATAGTTTTTAATTTCTTTATTCCAAGAAAGACTTTGGATTTTCTGTTTAATTATATGTCTCATCTCCCATTTCATTTGTTTATACGTGCTAAATTTATTAATTGGCGGTCGAAATAAGAAAATGGATCTCTTAATCTTTTTTCATATAATAATTATTTATCTCATAATCTCAATTGTCTATTTATACACATGATATGTGTATATAAATTATAAAAACGAAACACAAAATTGAAATACGATATCCCAAGCTACGAAAAAAATAAGGTATATGTTTGCGACGGGAATCTTAATTATGGAAATAAATAATAAAGAAAAAGGAGAAAGGAAAAGTCTTTTAGACCACTAAAGTCTGTTTTATTATTTTTCGTACTATTTAAGAGAGTTATGAGCCGTTGAAATGGTTCTTATATATAGGAAAAGGACACATAAAAGGGGAATTATTAAACAGGACCAATAATATTAAAAAGTTATCCTAAACCCCTTAATTTGAAAATTTTTCATTTATGATCACCAATATAGCACATATTTTTTGTAAACCCCCCAAACACCTTAAAAGACTACTTTACCCTCAAGTTTTACTCTGATACACACACGATTGATTCATCACCTTGCAACTAAACTCCCTCTGATTCTTCTCGCGATTCTGAGTCCACCGCCGCCCCCGTCCCCGCCGTCGCAGCCATAAGCCTATTATCATAGCACCCCCAATTGTTGCTATTGGTATTTTGATTTGATAACCGAAGCGGACAACACTTGTTTGATACGAAATCAAGAAAACCCAATGTGCGAAGATGGATTCCGGAAGCTTGGTGACTTGTTCGATTTGGTGTAGTGTATTTTTTGAAGGCGAAGATCATGTCTTTCAACTTCGGGAGAGCGATACGCTAGAAAGAGTATTTTCGGAGATTGAGACCCATTAGTCTGCGTTCGATTGTGATACATATGTGGTGCAGTACAAGGCTGGCCATATGGAAGATGAATCATGGATTACTTTGAAGAAAGATCAAGATGTTGAGAGTATGGTGGCAGTGCATGGTCTAGCAAAACAACACATTGCAAAGTTGAGAGCAATTCAGCCCCCTTCAAGTTCATCTCAGAGAAGGTAGTCCCTATATTTTAATTTGCTCTGTTATATGGTTGATTTGGGATTGCGATGCATATGTGATGCGTTATTCGTTTGGCTTGTGTCTTATTTGAAAAGGGATGACCAGGGAATGACCTCGACAAGTCAAGCCCTAGTCGTTCATAATTCCAACAACAATGAATCCTGAAGTCGTTGCATCCGTCGCGTTGGACAGGCCTTTAAGGATGCTAATGACTGTAGGGTTCATTTAAAAAATTATCACATTGCAGTGAATCGAAAGTTTAAATATATGAAGAATGATACTGATAAGATTATAGCTACTTGCCCGGATGAGAACTGCAACTGGAGGTTTTATGCCTCTTATTGTAGGAGAAACGGCGAGTTTGTTATAAGAAAGTTAAATGTTGACCATGTTTGTGGTTTGGAAACTGTTACGAATAAAAGGTCACACCCCAATGCCGATTCAAATTGGGTTGCGGGTGTGATGAAGGCCCATATCATGGCAAATCCTAAATACAAACCGAAAGATATAGTTTCTTATATCCGAAAAGAGCACAATGTGGAAATTCCATACCATACTGCCTGGCTGGGCAAGGAGATAGCACTACATGAAATCCATGGTTCTGATGTTGGGTCTTATAACCAACTCCATTGGTATGTGGATGCTGTGAGACGTTCGAATCCCGGCAGCATTTGTGATTTGGAGACAAAACAACCGGATAACAGGTTTAACTGCTTGTTTATGCCTTTGAATGCTTGTTTGGTAGGATTTCTTCGAGGTTGTAGGAAAATAGTTTTCCTTGACGGCACTCATATCAAGAGCAAATTCGAAGGTCATTTGCTTTGTGTGACAGCGAAAGATGGGAACAATCAGTTGTTTACAATAGCAAATGATGTCGTTGACTCAGAGAATGATGAGAATTGGGAATGGTTTTGCCAAAAGTTGAGACATGCTCTTGAAAGTCAGCCTGTGCTTTGTGATTTTAGACAGTACACATTCTTCTCCGACATGCACCTGGGACTTGTTACGCATGTGCCAAGGGTATTTCCAGGCTGCCAATATGCATTCTGCCTCAGACATTTGGTGGATAACTTCAGAACTCAGGTATTTGTTTACTGATTAGTATGATGAGTTGATATGTATGCTCCTTTTCTTGATAATAAAGTGGATGTTGGTTGTCATTATCACAGGTCCTTAGGAAGCATTATCCCAAACTGAACAAAAAACATTGGACCAATGTGTTCAATGCAGCAGCATATGCTCCTACCAGGGCTGAGTACTCTCTGCACATCAACAAAATCCTTAAAGCAATGCCATTGGCCGCAGATTTCTTAAATAACTCTGCTCCTGAAAACTGGGCTAATTCATTATTTACCGGTAATCGATTTGGTATCATCAGCAACAATATTGCAGAGTGTTGGAACAGTTGGGTGAAGGATGCGAGATCCCTCCCAACTGTTGCTTTGATTGACCGGATTAGGCAGAAGAGAATAACCATGATGTGCAATAGAAGGGAGCAAAGTCATGAATGGTAAACGCACCATTGTATGGATATAGAGGTGATGGTCAAGGCTGAATTTGAAGTAGGGAGGAGCTTGGATGTTGTGCGAGCCAACTCAGTGACATTTGAGGTGAATGAAGGGGAATTCCGACACACAGTAGACCTTGGCAAGCGGGAATGTTCTTGTAATTAATGGCAGATCTTGAAGCTCCCCTGCAAACATTCTTGTGCATGCATTGACAAGAAAGGGTGGTCGGTATATGATTTTTTTGATGATGCTTATTCAGTTGGAACGTATAAAAAAGCATATGAGAACATTATTTTCCCTGTACCAAATGCTGATATGGTCTCAAATGTCGAGGTTCAGATCATGCCTCCCGATGTGAGGCCTCAGCCTGGTCAACCGAAGAGGAATAGGTTCCCATCGCAGGTCGTCAAAGCTGTTACAGTATGCTCATCATGTAAAAGGCCTGGGCATAACAAGAGAATATGCAGGGGCCCTGTGTCAAATTGACTATTTGTATGTTGTTGGGTATGTTGTTTAATTTTGGATCCTAATCACGTTTATATGATTTGTTTTCGCACATAAACTGAAGATTGGCCGAGATTTCAGTGGATGCTTGCCATTTTGGCTTGATGATGGACCTGGCAGGATGATATGTCTTTGGAAGAGGTCTATCTTGTCTTTGTTTTTTTGTGTTGTATGGTGAATGACTGTAGTAATGCATAATTGAAAGGGTGAAGTGCCCAGTGAAACTATAGTAATGCGTAATTGGAAGGGGAATTTGTCCAGTGAAACTGTAATAATGCGTAATTGAAAGGGTGAAGTGCCCAGTGAAACTGTAATAATGCGTAATTGAAAGGGGAATTTGTCCAGTGAAACTGTAATAATGCGTAATTGAAAGGGTGAAGTGCCCAGGTGAAACTGTAATTAAAACATTGCAACATTAACAAGATTGATTGAATGATGATCACATCATTACAACAATATAGTTATGAACAAGATTATGAAGAAAACATTGCAACATTAACAAGATTGATTGAATCATGATCACATCATTACAACAATATAGTTATGAACAAGATTCTGAATGAAACATTGCAACATTAACAAGATTGATTGAATGTTGATCACATCCTTACAGCAATATAGTTATGAACAAGATTGTGATTAAAACATTGCAACATTAACAAGATTGATTGAATGATGATCACATCATTACAACAATATAGTTATGAACAAGATTCTTAATAAAACATTGCAACATTAACAAGATTGATTGAATGATGATCACATCATTACAACAATATAGCTATGAACAAGATTCTGAATAAAGTTGCACTTCACCGTTTCAATTACACATTAATACAGTTTCACTGGACACTTCACCCTTCCAATTACGCATTGTTACAGTTTCACTGGACAAATTCCCCTTCCAAATACGCATTACTACAGTTTCACTAGACACTTCACCCTTCCAATTACGCATTATTACAGTTTCACTGGACAAATTCCCCTTTCAATTACGCATTACTACAGTTTCACTGGACACTTCACCCTTCCAATTACGCATTATTACAGTTTCACTGGACAAATTCCCCTTCCAATTACGCATTACTACAGTTTCACGCATTACTACAGTTTCACTGGACACTTCACCCTTTCAATTACGCATTATTACAGTTTCACTGGGCACTTCACCCTTTCAATTACGCATTATTACAGTTTCACTGGACAAATTCCCCTTTCAATTACGCATCATTACAGTTTCACTGGGCACTTCACCCTTTCCATTACGCATTATTACAGTTTCACTGGACAAATTCCCCTTCCAATTACGCATTACTACAGTTTCACTGGGCACTTCACCCTTCAAATTACGCATTATTATAGTTTCACTGGACAAATTCTCATTCCAATTACGCATTACTACAGTTTCACTGGACACTTCACCCTTCCAATTACGCATTATTACAGTTTCACTGGACACATTCCCCTTCCAATTACGCATTATTACAGTTTCACTGGGCACTTCACACTTTCAATTACGCATTATTACAGTTTCACAAGACAAATTCCCCTTTCAATTATGCATTATTACAGTTTCACTGGGCACTTCACCCTTTCAATTACGCATTACTACAGTTTCACTGACATTTCACCCATTCAATCACGTATTATTTGACACGTATAATACGTAAAAAATAGCCAAAAATAAATAACAATCCAATTAAAATTTCAATTATATAGATGAACCAGATTGTTTTTCTAGCAAGGCATTGGCTAACTTAAAGCGGTATTCGGCGATGTTGCATGTCTCGGCATATGTCCTGAACTCGTCAGTCTCTCGAACAAGCATCTGCTGGGATTCGGGGCCAGAAAAGTAGCAGTCCGGGACCGTACTTTAAAATTTTTCCTAATATACAGGTATCAAAATATTTCTAAAATATTTAAATACAAACAGCGGAAGACTAGCCGGAACTACTCAAGTATATACATGCAATTGATAATAAATTTTAAATCACAAAGCAGATAAATAAAGCATGCAATTAACACTTAAGAGCACCTAATTCATCATGCTTAAAAAAAACAATATAAAATACCTTTCACCGAAGATGGCTACTGCACCCGGAGCTCGCCTCCCGAGAACCCGATTCCCGACCTCCTCGTGAAACCGGCAGAGCTTCCCTGCAATTTCCCCAGGGACACCCTCGGAGTGTGGGCTCCGAAATGCTGGGAGGTGGGCCCAGAACAGTATCAGTCCGGGACCACATTTTAAAATTTTACTTTAATATACAGGTATCAAAATATTTCTAAAATATTTAAATACAAACAGCGGAAGACTAGCCGGAACTACTCAAGTATATACATGCAATTGATAATAAATTTTAAATCACAAAGCAGATAAATAAAGCATGCAATTAACACTTAAGAGCACCTAATTCATCATGCTTAAATAAAAAGGACAATAAAATACCTTTCACCGAAGATGGCTACTGCTCCCGGAATTCGCCTCCTGAGGACCCGATATCCGATCTCCTCGCGATACCGGCAGAACTTCCCTGCAATTACCCCAGGGACACCCTCGGAGTGTGGACTCCGAAAGTATTTCTCTAAATACTTAGAGAAAATAAAACTTTAAACTGAAAACCCTTTTCAGGGCTTATTCTCCCGAAATCAGGCGTTTATATATAAACACCTAATTAAAATTAATTCCAAAATAAATCGGAATTAACTAGGAGAGTGGGATATGGTTTCAAAGCTTAAACTCAGCCAAAACCACCTCCCAAAGTTGGATGGAAAAAATGAAATGCCAAGGCCCCTATTTATAGGGGAAAAACCGAGGGCAAAATAGTAATTTCACCTCCCACTTGCGTGTTCAACTTGGACACGAAAACCAAGGTGACTAAGTTGGAGCTCTCATCGCCACGAGTTCAACGCCGCCGAGAACTCCCCGATCGGAGCTCACACGCGCCTTCACGCGCGGCCACAAGGTGGCGCGTGTGATGTACTCTCGGTCTAGGGCTTTGGGTGATGTGGCCTTTCCAGAGGCTGCCACGTGTACGGGTCTGGTCCGACCCGGAACCGGACCCGGTCCGACCCTATCCGCGAACCGACCCATTGACCCGGCCCTGCCCCGTTTGACCGACCCGGTCCACAACAAATCTGGACCGTTATTCACGATGACGTGGTGCGATCTGGGACGTCCACGTGGCGTGCCACGCGGCTGCCAGTCAGCGCCACCTGGGCCCACTTGCTGACGTGGCATGCCACGTGGACTGCCACGTCACCTGCCACGTCAGCATTTTTTTTTTTTTTTTTTTAAAAAAATTTTATAATTTTATTTTCTCCTAAATAAAATTTCGGGCATTTCCAACTCTTTGGAATTACAATTTATTTTCTTAAAATAAATTTCTTGGCTATTTTCAAACACTTTGAAAATTTATTTCTTTCATTCCTTTTAACGTTTTATCTTCGGGTTTTCGATTGGGGCTTGCAGGGGGACCTGCAGGACTAATTAATTTTAGCTCCAAACGGGTTAATATATTATCATCCCATGATAATAATTAATTACCGTTTAACGATATTTAATTCCACTAAATAAATATTGTTGCACTCTAAAATTAATTAAATTACTCACGAATTTTTCAATCTAGAATAATTTTGCATTTTACTCCTCCGTGTAGATATCCATGAAAAATAAATTAATACTACTATCATTTATTTTTCACTTTTAATCTGAAATCTCCTGATTTGCTTTAAGTTCAAATTTCTTGTACGTGAAACACATTCAACATACAACTTCAGTGACGCATCACACGAAGTACTTTGGCCAAAGTTTTAATTCGAACTTTGCAAATCTATTTCAGGAATATCTTTTAACTTTCCAACAAAGCCACAGATTCCTCGATCAATATTTCTCTTTAGCACATTTCATGTAATCACTGAACGTACAAAGGTTTCGGTCATTCGATATCGAGACCTCACTTATGAGCAAGTTACAATGATTAACACTACATGCCTAAAGTCGAAATACTACCAAGATTAAGAGTTTAATGCTCCATAAGATTTGTTCATTTTAGATAGTAGTTTAAAATGAACTATCTTAGTGGTCCAGTTCGATGTTTCCAAATCTATTGAAAATCATCAATGTGTTATAACTGGAAACTCCATTTCCCTATGACGAAAGACTAATCATCTTGTATAACACATTATAGTCTTGATAGGAACTTATTCTTATCATATCGACTAGAACTTTAATAACACGTGATTTCGATATCCAAAGTCCTTTCCTATGAAACACATTTCATATAAGAATATCATCACACGTTATTAATTATGTTAATATACTCATAACTTGCAATAATTTCAGTTTTATTAATCCAATCAAAATACGATGTATTTACAAAAAAATTGGATTTTCAGGGCACTAATCCCAACAATCTCCCACTTGCCCTAAATCCAATTGGTTACACATCTAAGCCCCATCCCTTCTACATGAGTATTAAAACTCTTTTGCGCCAAAGTCTTAGTGAAGGGATCTGCCAAATTGTTAACCGAGTCAATTTTTACTACTGTCACTTCTCCACGTTCCACATAATCTCGAATAATGTGGAACTTTCTCTCCATGTGCTTTGCACGCTTATGACTTCGAGGTTCCTTGGAGTTGGCCACCGCGCCAGCATTGTCACAGTACAATGTGATTGGTGTAAGTCCATCTTTGATGACTTCTAAATCTATCAGGAAATTTCTAAACCAATACGCTTCTTTGGCTGCTTCCGAAGCTGCCACGTATTCGGCTTCCATGGTGGAGTCAGCAATACAACTTTGCTTAATACTCCTCCAACTTACGGCTGCTCCTCCCAGAGTAAACACGTATCCAGACGTCGAACGTCTAGAATCTAAGTCAGATTGAAAATCTGAATCTGTGTACCCTATAGGAATGAGCTCTTCACTGCGATAAACAAGCATATAATCCCGAGTTCTTCTCAAGTACTTCAATATATGCTTTACGGCTATCCAGTGTTGGGGTCCAGGGTTTGACTGATATCTGCTGACCATACCCACAGCATAACAGATATCTGGCCTTGTACATAACATGGCATACATGAGGCTTCCGACTGCCGAAGCATACGGAACATTTTTCATTTCCTCTGTCTCTTCAGCTGTCTTGGGACACTGATCTCGAGACAGATGAACTCCATGTCAGAAAGGTAATGAACCTTTCTTAGAGTCAGCCATATTGTACCTTGCCAGCATCTTATCTATATATGCTGCTTGTGATAAACCAATCATCTTGTTTTTACGATCAAGACAAAGTCTGATCCCTAAAATATAACTGGCCTCACCTAGGTCTTTCATGTCAAACTGATTTGACAACCAAATCTTGACTGCTGACAATACTCCTGTGTCATTCCCAATGAGTAAAATATCGTCTACGTATAAAACTAAAAATGTTACAACACTACTCTGATGTCTTTTGTACACACATGGTTCATCAGGCAACTGTATAAATCCAAAGGATTTAATTGCTTCATTAAATCTTATGTTCCATGATCTAGACGCTTGCTTAAGACCATAGATTGATCTATTAAGTTTGCATACCATATGCTCCTGATTTCTGGCTATAAAGCCCTCAGGTTGAGCCATGTATATCTCTTCTTGAAGGTGCCCGTTCAAGAAGGCAGTCTTTACATCCATTTGCCAGATTTCATAATCATAATAAGCAGCAATGGAGAGAAGAATCCTTATGGACTTAAGCATAGCTACGGGCGAGAAAGTTTCATCGTAATCGATACCTTCTTTCTGAGTATAACCCTTTGCCACAAGCCTTGCTTTAAAGGTTTCAACCTTTCCGTCCACTCCTCTTTTCCTTTTGTAAACCCATTTGCATCCAATAGGTTTAATGCCCTCAGGCGCCTTTACAAGTTCCCAGACTTTATTAGAATACATTGAATCTAACTCAGATTCCATGGCTTTGACCCATCGGTCAGCGTCTATATCTTTTATAGCTTCATCATATGTGATAGGATCGGATACGTCAGATTCAACCACTTGGGTTAATCCTAAGTATCTGTCAGGTGCCCTGACAATCCTCCCACTACGACGAGGTTGTTGTGTACTTGTCCCTACATCATATGTCGTATCTGGTACATCATATGTATCTATCACATTTTCAGTTGTTATGGGTTCTTGTAGTTCAGTATCTGATACTGTCATTTCTTCTAACACTATTTTACTTCCACCCTTTTGGTCATTTACGAAATCGTCTTCGAGATATTTAGCATTAGTGCTTACAAACACTTTGTGATCTCTCGGATCGTAAAATATCCCACCTCTTGTTCCTTTAGGATAACCTATGAACAAACAAACCTCTGTTCTTGATTCCAACTTGTCAGGATCCTTTCTTAACACATGGGCTGGGCTTCCCCATATCCGAAGATAGGAGATACTAGGCTTCCGCCCTCGCCACAGTTCCATCGGCGTTTTAGGAACTGACTTGGATGGAACATGGTTTATTATATGAGCTGCTGTTTCGAGAGCAAAGCCCCAAAACGAACTCGGTAGGGTAGCATGACTCATCATGGATCTTACCATTTCCATTAGAGTTCTATTTCTCCTTTCTGCAACACCATTCTGTTGGGGTGTACCCGATGCAGATAACTGAGATTTAATCCCATTTGCAGTGAGAAATTCTAGAAACTCTGTAGATAAATATTCTCCACCACGATCCGATCGAAGTGCCTTTATACGTTTTCCAATTTGATTCTCGACTTCAGCCTTATATTCTTTGAACTTTTCAAAAGCTTCAGACTTATGTCTCATCAAAAAGACGTATCCATATCTTGAATAATCATCCGTAAAAGTGATGAAATACTCAAAACCTCCTCTTGCTTGAACACTCATAGGACCACACACATCCGTATGAATTAATTCAAGCAACTCTGTGGCTCGATTTCCTTTAGTCTTAAAAGACCTCTTGGTCATTTTTCCTTCCAAACAGGATTCGCAGACTGGAAGTTCTGTCAAGTCCAAAGGACTCAATAGTCCATCCGAAATCAGTCTTTGGATCCTATTTGAATTAATATGACCAAGCCGTAGGTGCCACTTATAAGCCTCGTTGGGCATAGGAGTTTTTCTCTTGGATGGTAAGTCAAGTTTAGTAGTGTTAAGTTCGGAATTAGGGTTTTTATCAGGGTATAATAAGAAAAGACCATCGCTTACTGTACCAGAGCAAATAAACCTTTTATTATGCTTAATGGTTAAACATCGTTCAAAATAGACAATAAAACCATTATTCATTAAACAACTAACAGAAATCAAATTTCTGCGTATAGACGGTACATATAAAGTGTCTTTCAAAATCAAAACCCTACTGCCAAAATATAGCTCTACAGTCCCTACTGCTAATACAGATATACTAGTATTATCTCCGAGCAGTAGCTGCATCTCGCCGTCTTCAAGCTTCCTGGTTAGCTTGAACCCCTGCAATGAATTGCAGATATGATTAGTTGAACCTGAGTCCACACACCAGGAATCTGGTGGACTTCCAACTAAACATACTTCTAATAAACAAGACATCACCATACCTTGTGCAGACGACTTAGCAGGGAGACTGGCTAAGTATTTTGGGCAATTCCTTTTCCAGTGCCCATTACCTCCACAATGGAAACATTTTCCTTTGCTTGGCTTAGCTTTCTTCTTCTGAACCTTACCTTTAGGATGGGAAACTTTTCCCTTTCCTTTCTTCCACCTATTGGCTTTTGGAGCCGTGGAAGTCGATGCCTGTGCCAGGAGAACCGTTCCCTTAGCTTTCATTACCCCTTCTGTCACCTTGAGTTCATTCATCAGCTCAGGCAGAGTAAAATCCAACTTATTCATAGAATAGTTCTGCCTGAACGTATCGAATGATTTTGGCAGAGAGCACAGGATCATGTCCTGTTTGCTGAGATTATCCATCTTAGCACCGAGGCTCTCAATTTCGTTCAGATAAGCCATCATGTTCATAACATGATCCTGAACAGGTGATCCTTCAGACATCTTAGTTACCACCAACCTTCTCATCAGCTCGTGCCTACGTGTACGATTCTGTCCACCGAACATCTGATGAAGATGTTCCATCATGTTCTTAGCAGTAGGCATCTCGTGCATTTGATGCTTAAGAACATTTGAGACAGATGCCAGGATGTAAGACATAGCCAGATCATTGTGCTTGATCCACTTGGCATAATTGTCTTTCAAAGCCTGGGTGGCTGTGGTTTCTGGTACTCCCGGACAAGGTTCAGTAAGCACATATTTCAAACCCTCGTGTCCAAACACGATATCAAGATTCATTTTCCAATTAGCATAGTTTGAACCTTCAAGCCTATTTTCCTTAATAATCGATTGAAGCGGGCTAGCGGACGTCATTGTTTTAAAACTGAAATATTTAAAATATGCGCAAGTTATGAATATGTATATTATTTCTTTAGCGTTTAACCATTAAATGAAATCCACGTAAGCATTTTGAATTACGCAATGGTGACTTAACTAACCGCAGTTGACTCCCCGGAGGCGAGGTCGAAAACCGCTTAGAAAAGCAAGAACTATTCTTAATTAATATGTCATCTAGGTAACTCTTACCAAACAATGTCAATCCACCACGTCAACCCTTGGCCTCTAAGAAAAACGTAACAGAGCTCCGAAGGGAGGTTAATACATTACTTAGTCAAGTGTGTACCATTACCTAGAAGTCCGTACGAGTAGGTCAAAACACTCCACGGAGGCGTGGTCGAGCTGACTTCCTCGTATTTCATTCTATCCGTAGAAGTCTAATCTTGTATACCGCGAATATATACCCGCCGAAGGGAGTAGTATATATTTACTATACTATAGACGGGTAATGGAGACCGTGAGAATCTAACTCTTTTCATCTCGCTCCCACTTGAATTTTTTTAGAGTTTGTGGATTATCTTTGATTATCACATAATCTATTTGGCGTCTTATAATCGGAAGTGACTAATCTAATTAATATGCTCCCACTTGGATTAATAAATCTTATTTATAACCCTAATAATATTTTTAAGTCTATTTAATAACTCTTTATTAATTAGGCCAAAAATATTAATCCAATTATACATCTTGTTCAATCTCTATTAAACATTATTTATCTAATCATATCAAATAAAATATGCATAATTGAAAATAGCATAATATCTCATATTATCATGATCATGCCATAAAACAATTAATTAAGCATGCTTTCAAGTAATTATCACATAATTATTATGCTTAAAATAAATGGCATAAAGTAAACATGTTATAAATAAATTATCTCATAATTTAAATCATGTTTACTGATTCGGTAATTAACCAGGAAGATTATTGAAATCGATTCCTGGAAAAATTACCATTGCACGTAAATTCCCAGGAAACACTGGAGGGGTCACAACGGTCCCACTTAAAAACCAGCCTTCTTTGACAGAATTTACGTGCACAGTAGCAGATTTAAAATTATGCATCGCATGCATCATATCAATGCATGTATATATCTAGAGCACGGCTCTGATACCAGTTGCTGGGATTCGGGCCCAGAACAGTAGCAGTCCGGGACCGTACTTTAAAATTTTTCCTAATATACAGGTATCAAAATATTTCTAAAATATTTAAATACAAACAGCGGAAGACTAGCCGGAACTACTCAAGTATATACATGCAATTGATAATAAATTTTAAATCACAAAGCAGATAAATAAAGCATGCAATTAACACTTAAGAGCACCTAATTCATCATGCTTAAAAAAAACAATATAAAATACCTTTCACCGAAGATGGCTACTGCACCCGGAGCTCGCCTCCCGAGAACCCGATTCCCGACCTCCTCGTGAAACCGGCAGAGCTTCCCTGCAATTTCCCCAGGGACACCCTCGGAGTGTGGGCTCCGAAAGTATTTCTCTAAATACTTAGAGAAAATAAAACTTTAAACTAAAAACCCTTTTCAGGGTTTATTCTCCCGAAATTAGGCGTTTTATATAAACACCTAATTAAAATTAATTCCGAAATAAATCGGAATTAACTAGGAGAAGATGGGACGATTTCAAAGCCAAGAATTAGCCAAAATCATCCCAAAGTGTTATGAGAAATGAGGGAGGGGATCAGCCTATTTATAGGCAAAAACTCGAGGGCAAAACGGTCATTTTGGTTACAAAAGCAAGGGTAAAATGGTCATTTCACATCCCCACTTGCATGTACAACTTGGACACGTAAACCGAGGTGACCACATTGAAGGTCTCGTCGCCGCGGATCCAACGCCACCAACCACGCGCCGACACGTGGCCGCACGCGCCCCCACGCGCCTCCACAAGTCGGCCAAGTGTTTGGCGCATGTGAAAACGCGTAGTACCACCAGACGCCGACACGTGTCCGGGTCTGGTCCTACCCGGACCGGACCCGGTTTGACCCTATCCGAATAGGGTCCAACCCTATTCGTTTGACCCGCTTTGACCGACCCGTTTTCAGACCAAATCTGGACCGTTACTTCACGATGACGTGGCGCGATCTGAGACATCCACGTGTCGGACACGTGGTGTGCCACGTGGCTGCCCAGTCAGCACCACCTGGACCCACTTGCTGACGTGGCATGCCACGTGGACTGCCACGTCAGCTGCTACGTCAGCAAAATAATTTTTTTTTTATTTTTTTTTTTTTTGAAAAAAAAAAATTAAAATTTTATTTTCTCCAAAATAAAATTCCGGGTATTTCCAACTCTTTGGAACTTGATTTATTTTCTCAAAATAAATCCCTTGCCTATTTTCAAACACTTTGAAAAATCATTTCTCTTTCTCCTTTTAATATTTTCTCTTCGGGTTTTTAATTGGGGCTTGCAGGGGGACCTGCAGGACTAATTAAATTTAGCTCCAAACGGATTAATATATTATCATCCCATGATAATAATTAATTACCGTTTAACAATATTTAATTCCACTAAATAAATATTTGTTGCACTCTAAAATTAATTAAATTACTCACGAATTTTTCGATCTAGAATAATTTTGCATTTTACTCCTCCGTGTAGATATCCATGAAAAATAAATTAATACTACTATCATTTATTTTTCATTTCTAATCTGAAATTTCCTGAGTCGCCTTAAGTTCAAATCTCTTGTACGTGAAACACATTCAACATACAACTTCAGTGACGCATCACACGAAGTACTTTGGCCAAAGTTTTAATTCGAACTTTGCAAATCTATTTCAGGAATATCTTTTAACTTTCCAGCAAAGCCACAGATTCCTCGATCAATATTTCTCTTTAGCACATTTCATGTAATCACTGAACGTACAAAGGTTTCGGTCATTCGATATCGAGACCTCACTTATGAGCAAGTTACAATGATTAACACTACATGCCTAAAGTCGAAATACTACCAGGATTAAGAGTTCAATGCTCCATAGGATTTGTTCATTTTAGATAGTAGTTTAAAATGAACTATCTTAGTGGTCCAGTTCGATGTTTCCAAATCTATTGAAAATCATCAATGTGTTATAACTGGAAACTCCATTTCCCTATGACGAAAGACTAATCATCTTATATAACACATTATAGTCTCGATAAGAACTTATTCTTATCTTACCGACTAGAACTTTAATAACACGTGATTTCGATATCCAAAGTCCTTTCCTATGAAACACATTTCATATAAGAATATCATCACACGTTATTAATTATGTTAATACACTCATAACTTGCGATAATTTCAGTTTTATTAATCCAACAAAATACGATGTATTTACATAGAAATTGGATTTTTCAGGGCACTAAACCCAACAGCATCTCCCCATACAGACACATTAATACACCACAATCATTGCTTCACTTATCCTGAATTCTCATTCGTGCCCGTACCAATTCCGTCTGTTTGTCACTTTTGACAACATTGTTCTTAATCCACAACTTCCAGAGGAAATTTGAGTATACTGCGACGTCGGTGGCAGCTTCTTCTGTATGCATTGAGTTGTAGTGACTGAAACGTTTGTTCTCAGTCTCATACACCAACATATGCCAATGAGAATTTGTCACTAGAGGGAAAATAATATAACGACATAAGAACATAACTGTTGAAGACACCTCGTTCAGGGTCATGACGTAGTCACTTTTCATCTGCTGCGTAACAAAATGTACATCGTGGAATTTGGGCACAAGGTAACCAGGACTTGTTAGCAGGTCGTAATAGGACAGAATAACATTGTCATTGGTCTCCTTCCCCAAAATTAGATCTCGTAGATCATACACAAAGACAAAACTCGTCTTACTTGTATACACAACATCATGGCTGCAAAAGATTATAATGAAACAGTCAACAACATTCTGCTAACTAAACTCATTGAATTAAGTAAGAACACTTACTTTTGTGCCTCCGTGTAGCTCATAATCAAATTAAACGCCCTATTTCGTTGCTCCTCAGTGACGACCTCACATCCTGGGGGCTCCTTAGGTCTATTGTCCACTTGAGCTCCATCAAACACAATCACCTAATACATAATTATCTAATGACAAATCAAACACACACGCATAGTTAAAAGACATTGTAATATTGAATCTTGTATGTAATATGTTCTCACATTTTCTTCCACACGCTCCCTCACATCGTTCTTCCTCTTCGATCTAACCTCAGCTCGTCTGGAATCACAATCACCTTCCCCATCCTCAATCAAATCAACTTGAACTCCTACATCAACACATTCCGGTGCCTCTTCCGCCCTCGCCACAGTTCCATCGGCGTTTTAGGAACTGACTTGGATGGAACATGGTTTATTATATGAGCTGCTGTTTCGAGAGCAAAGCCCCAAAACGAACTCGGTAGGGTAGCATGACTCATCATGGATCTTACCATTTCCATTAGAGTTCTATTTCTCCTTTCTGCAACACCATTCTGTTGGGGTGTACCCGATGCAGATAACTGAGATTTAATCCCATTTGCAGTGAGAAATTCTAGAAACTCTGTAGATAAATATTCTCCACCACGATCCGATCGAAGTGCCTTTATACGTTTTCCAATTTGATTCTCGACTTCAGCCTTATATTCTTTGAACTTTTCAAAAGCTTCAGACTTATGTCTCATCAAAAAGACGTATCCATATCTTGAATAATCATCCGTAAAAGTGATGAAATACTCAAAACCTCCTCTTGCTTGAACACTCATAGGACCACACACATCCGTATGAATTAATTCAAGCAACTCTGTGGCTCGATTTCCTTTAGTCTTAAAAGACCTCTTGGTCATTTTTCCTTCCAAACAGGATTCGCAGACTGGAAGTTCTGTCAAGTCCAAAGGACTCAATAGTCCATCCGAAATCAGTCTTTGGATCCTATTTGAATTAATATGACCAAGCCGTAGGTGCCACTTATAAGCCTCGTTGGGCATAGGAGTTTTTCTCTTGGATGGTAAGTCAAGTTTAGTAGTGTTAAGTTCGGAATTAGGGTTTTTATCAGGGTATAATAAGAAAAGACCATCGCTTACTGTACCAGAGCAAATAAACCTTTTATTATGCTTAATGGTTAAACATCGTTCAAAATAGACAATAAAACCATTATTCATTAAACAACTAACAGAAATCAAATTTCTGCGTATAGACGGTACATATAAAGTGTCTTTCAAAATCAAAACCCTACTGCCAAAATATAGCTCTACAGTCCCTACTGCTAATACAGATATACTAGTATTATCTCCGAGCAGTAGCTGCATCTCGCCGTCTTCAAGCTTCCTGGTTAGCTTGAACCCCTGCAATGAATTGCAGATATGATTAGTTGAACCTGAGTCCACACACCAGGAATTTGGTGGACTTCCAACTAAACATACTTCTAATAAACAAGACATCACCATACCTTGTGCAGACGACTTAGCAGGGAGACTGGCTAAGTATTTTGGGCAATTCCTTTTCCAGTGCCCATTACCTCCACAATGGAAACATTTTCCTTTGCTTGGCTTAGCTTTCTTCTTCTGAACCTTACCTTTAGGATGGGAAACTTTTCCCTTTCCTTTCTTCCACCTATTGGCTTTTGGAGCCGTGGAAGTCGATGCCTGTGCCAGGAGAACCGTTCCCTTAGCTTTCATTACCCCTTCTGTCACCTTGAGTTCATTCATCAGCTCAGGCAGAGTAAAATCCAACTTATTCATAGAATAGTTCTGCCTGAACGTATCGAATGATTTTGGCAGAGAGCACAGGATCATGTCCTGTTTGCTGAGATTATCCATCTTAGCACCGAGGCTCTCAATTTCGTTCAGATAAGCCATCATGTTCATAACATGATCCTGAACAGGTGATCCTTCAGACATCTTAGTTACCACCAACCTTCTCATCAGTTCGTGCCTACGTGCACGATTCTGTCCACCGAACATCTGATGAAGATGTTCCATCATGTTCTTAGCAGTAGGCATTTCATGCATTTGATGCTTAAGAACATTTGAGACAGATGCCAGGATGTAAGACATAGCCAGATCATTGTGCTTGATCCACTTGGCATAGTTGTCTTTCAAAGCCTGGGTGACTGTGGTTTCTGGTACTCCCGGACAAGGTTCAGTGAGCACATATTTCAAACCCTCGTGTCCAAACACGATATCAAGATTCATTTTCCAATCAGCATAGTTTGAACCTTCAAGCCTATTTTCCTTAATAATCG
This sequence comes from Lantana camara, assembly GCA_037501455.1. NCBI lineage: Eukaryota > Viridiplantae > Streptophyta > Magnoliopsida > Lamiales > Verbenaceae > Lantana > Lantana camara. The sequence goes on along the minus strand of CM074856.1, from coordinate 137,821,087 downwards.
ATTGAAGCGGGCTAGCGGACGTCATTGTTTTAAAACTGAAATATTTAAAATATGCGCAAGTTATGAATCTGTATATTACTTCTTTAGCGTCTAACCATTAAATGAAATCCACATAATGCATTTTGGTTTACGCAATGATGACTTAACTAACCGCAGTTAGCTCCCCGGAAGCGAGGTCGAAAACTACTTAGAAAAGCAAGAACTATTCTTAATTAACATGTTATCCAGGCAACTCTTACCAAACTATGTTAATCCACCACGTCAACCTTTGGTCTCTAAGTGAGTGTAACAGAGCTCCGAAGGGAGGTTAATACATCACTCAGTCAAGTGTACACCATTACCTAGAAATTCATACTAGTAGGTCAAGACACTCCACGGAAGCGTGGTCGTGTTTGATTTTTCCCGTATTTCATTCTATCCGAAGAAGTCTAATCTCGTATACCGCGAACACATACCCGCCGAAGGGAGTAGTACGTATCCACTATACTATAGACGGGCAATGGAGACCGTAAGAATCCATCTATTTCATCTTGCTCCCACTTGAATTTTTTTTAGAGTTTGTGGATTATCTTTGATTATCACATAATCTATTTGGCGTCTTATAATCGGAAGTGACTAATCTAATTAATATGCTCCCACTTGGATTAATAAATCTTATTTATAACCCTAATAATATTTTTAAGTCTATTTAATAACTCTTTATTAATTAGGCCAAAAATATTAATCCAATTATGCATCTTGTTCAATCTCTATTAAACATTATTTATCTAATCATATCAAATAAAATATGCATAATTGAAAATAGCATAATATCTCATATTATCATGATCATGCCATAAAACAATTAATTAAGCATGCTTTCAAGTAATTATCACATAATTATTATGCTTAAAATAAATGGCATAAAGTAAACATGTTATAAATAAATTATCTCATAATTTAAATCATGTTTACTGATTCGGTAATTAACCAGGAAGATTATTGAAATCGATTCCTGGAAAAATTACCATTCCACGTAAATTCCCAGGAAACACTGGAGGGGTCACAACGGTCCCACTTAAAAACCAGCCTTCTTTGACAGAATTTACGTGCACAGTAGCAGATTTAAAATTATGCATCGCATGCATCATATCAATGCATGTATATATCTAGAGCACGGTTCTGATACCAGTTGCTGGGAGGTGGGCCCAGAACAGTAGCAGTCCGGGACCACATTTTAAAATTTTACTTTAATATACAGGTATCAAAATATTTCTAAAATATTTAAATACAAACAGCGGAAGACTAGCCGGAACTACTCAAGTATATACATGCAATTGATAATAAATTTTAAATCACAAAGCAGATAAATAAAGCATGCAATTAACACTTAAGAGCACCTAATTCATCATGCTTAAATAAAAAGGACAATAAAATACCTTTCACCGAAGATGGCTACTGCTCCCGGAATTCGCCTCCTGAGGACCCGATATCCGATCTCCTCGCGATACCGGCAGAACTTCCCTGCAATTACCCCAGGGACACCCTCGGAGTGTGGACTCCGAAAGTATTTCTCTAAATACTTAGAGAAAATAAAACTTTAAACTGAAAACCCTTTTCAGGGCTTATTCTCCCGAAATCAGGCGTTTATATATAAACACCTAATTAAAATTAATTCCAAAATAAATCGGAATTAACTAGGAGAGTGGGATATGGTTTCAAAGCTTAAACTCAGCCAAAACCACCTCCCAAAGTTGGATGGAAAAAATGAAATGCCAAGGCCCCTATTTATAGGGGAAAAACCGAGGGCAAAATAGTAATTTCACCTCCCACTTGCGTGTGCAACTTGGACACGAAAACCAAGGTGACTAAGTTGGAGCTCTCATCGCCACGAGTTCAACGCCGCCGAGAACTCCCCGATCGGAGCTCACACGCGCCTTCACGCGCGGCCACAAGGTGGCGCGTGTGATGTACTCTCGGTCTAGGGCTTTGGGTGATGTGGCCTTTCCAGAGGCTGCCACGTGTACGGGTCTGGTCCGACCCGGAACCGGACCCGGTCCGACCCTATCCGCGAACCGACCCATTGACCCGGCCCTGCCCCGTTTGACCGACCCGGTCCACAACAAATCTGGACCGTTATTCACGATGACGTGGTGCGATCTGGGACGTCCACGTGGCGTGCCACGCGGCTGCCAGTCAGCGCCACCTGGGCCCACTTGCTGACGTGGCGTGACACGTCAGTGCCACGTCACCTGCCACGTCAGCATTTTTTTTTTTTTTTTTTTTAAAAATTTATAATTTTATTTTCTCCAAAATAAAATTTCGGGCATTTCCAACTCTTTGGAATTACAATTTATTTTCTTAAAATAAATTTCTTGGCTATTTTCAAACACTTTGAAAATTTATTTCTTTCATTCCTTTTAACGTTTTATCTTCGGGTTTTCGATTGGGGCTTGCAGGGGGACCTGCAGGACTAATTAATTTTAGCTCCAAACGGGTTAATATATTATCATCCCATGATAATAATTAATTACCGTTTAACGATATTTAATTCCACTAAATAAATATTGTTGCACTCTAAAATTAATTAAATTACTCACGAATTTTTCGATCTAGAATAATTTTGCATTTTACTCCTCTGTGTAGATATCCATGAAAAATAAATTAATACTACTATCATTTATTTTTCACTTTTAATCTGAAATCTCCTGATTTGCTTTAAGTTCAAATTTCTTGTACGTGAAACACATTCAACATACAACTTCAGTGACGCATCACACGAAGTACTTTGGCCAAAGTTTTAATTCGAACTTTGCAAATCTATTTCAGGAATATCTTTTAACTTTCCAGCAAAGCCACAGATTCCTCGATCAATATTTCTCTTTAGCACATTTCATGTAATCACTGAACGTACAAAGGTTTCGGTCATTCGATATCGAGACCTCACTTATGAGCAAGTTACAATGATTAACACTACATGCCTAAAGTCGAAATACTACCAAGATTAAGAGTTTAATGCTCCATAAGATTTGTTCATTTTAGATAGTAGTTTAAAATGAACTATCTTAGTGGTCCAGTTCGATGTTTCCAAATCTATTGAAAATCATCAATGTGTTATAACTGGAAACTCCATTTCCCTATGACGAAAGACTAATCATCTTGTATAACACATTATAGTCTTGATAGGAACTTATTCTTATCATATCGACTAGAACTTTAATAACACGTGATTTCGATATCCAAAGTCCTTTCCTATGAAACACATTTCATATAAGAATATCATCACACGTTATTAATTATGTTAATATACTCATAACTTGCAATAATTTCAGTTTTATTAATCCAATCAAAATACGATGTATTTACAAAAAAATTGGATTTTCAGGGCACTAATCCCAACACGAAAGTATTTCTCTAAATACTTAGAGAAAATAAAACTTTAAACTAAAAACCCTTTTCAGGGTTTATTCTCCCGAAATTAGGCGTTTTATATAAACACCTAATTAAAATTAATTCCGAAATAAATCGGAATTAACTAGGAGAAGATGGGACGATTTCAAAGCCAAGAATTAGCCAAAATCATCCCAAAGTGTTATGAGAAATGAGGGAGGGGATCAGCCTATTTATAGGCAAAAACTCGAGGGCAAAACGGTCATTTTGGTTACAAAAGCAAGGGCAAAATGGTCATTTCACATCCCCACTTGCGTGTACAACTTGGACACGTAAACCGAGGTGACCACGTTGAAGGTCTCGTCACCGCGGATCCAACGCCACCAACCACGCGCCGACACGTGGCCGAACGCGCCCCCACGCGCCACCACAAGTCGGCAAAGTGGTTGGCGCGTGTGAAAACGCGTAGTACCACCAGATGCCGACACGTGTCCGGGTCTGGTCCTACCCGGACCGGACCCGGTTTGACCCTATCCGAATAGGGTCCAACCCTATTCGTTTGACCCGCTTTGACCGACCCGTTTTCAGACCAAATCTGGACCATTACTTCACGATGACGTGGCGCGATCTGAGCCATCCACGTGTCGCACATGTGGTGTGCCACGTGGCTGCCCAGTCAGTGCCACCTGGACCCACTTGCTGACGTGGCATGCCACGTGGACTGCCACGTCAGCTGCCACGTCAGCAAAAAAATTTTTTTTTTAAAAAAAAAATAAAATTTTATTTTCTCCAAAATAAAATTCCGGGTATTTCCAACTCTTTGGAACTTGATTTATTTTCTCAAAATAAATCCCTTGCCTATTTTCAAACACTTTGAAAAATCATTTCTCTTTCTCCTTTTAATATTTTCTCTTCGGGTTTTTAATTGGGGCTTGCAGGGGGACCTGCAAGACTAATTAATTTTAGCTCCAAACGGATTAATATATTATCATCCCATGATAATAATTAATTACCGTTTAACAATATTTAATTCCACTAAATAAATATTTGTTGCACTCTAAAATTAATTAAATTACTCACGAATTTTTCGATCTAGAATAATTTTACATTTTACTCCTCCGTGTAGATATCCATGAAAAATAAATTAATACTACTATCATTTATTTTTCATTTCTAATCTGAAATTTCCTGAGTCGCCTTAAGTTCAAATCTCTTGTACGTGAAACACATTCAACATACAACTTCAGTGACGCATCACACGAAGTACTTTGGCCAAAGTTTTAATTCGAACTTTGCAAATCTATTTCAGGAATATCTTTTAACTTTCCAGCAAAGCCACAGATTCCTCGATCAATATTTCTCTTTAGCACATTTCATGTAATCACTGAACGTACAAAGGTTTTGGTCATTCGATATCGAGACCTCACTTATGAGCAAGTTACAATGATTAACACTACATGCCTAAAGTCGAAATACTACCAGGATTAAGAGTTCAATGCTCCATAGGATTTGTTCATTTTAGATAGTAGTTTAAAATGAACTATCTTAGTGGTCCAGTTCGATGTTTCCAAATCTATTGAAAATCATCAATGTGTTATAACTGGAAACTCCATTTCCCTATGACGAAAGACTAATCATCTTATATAACACATTATAGTCTCGATAAGAACTTATTCTTATCTTACCGACTAGAACTTTAATAACACGTGATTTCGATATCCAAAGTCCTTTCCTATGAAACACATTTCATATAAGAATATCATCACACGTTATTAATTATGTTAATACACTCATAACTTGCGATAATTTCAGTTTTATTAATCCAACAAAATACGATGTATTTACAAAGAAATTGGATTTTTCAGGGCACTAAACCCAACAATCTCCCACTTGCCCTAAATCCAATTGGCTACACATCTAAGCCCCATCCCTTCTACATGAGTATTAAAACTCTTTTGCGCCAAAGTCTTAGTGAAGGGATCTGCCAGATTATTTATCGAGTCAATCTTTACTACTGCCACTTCTCCACGTTCCACATAATCTCGAATAATATGGAACTTTCTCTCGATGTGCTTTGCACGTTTATGACTTCGAGGTTCCTTGGAGTTGGCCACCGCTCCAGCATTGTCACAGTACAATGTGATTGGTGTAAGTCCATCTTTGATGACTTCCAAATCTATTAGGAAATTTCTAAACCAATACGCTTCTTTGGCTGCTTCCGAAGCTGCCACGTATTCGGCTTCCATGGTGGAGTCAACAATACAACTTTGCTTAATACTCCTCCAACTTACGGCTGCTCCTCCCAGAGTAAACACGTATCCAGACGTCGAACGTCTAGAATCTAAGTCAGATTGAAAATCTGAATCTGTGTACCCTATAGGAATGAGCTCTTCACTGCGATAAACAAGCATATAATCCCGAGTTCTTCTCAAGTACTTCAATATATGCTTTACGGCTATCCAGTGTTGGGGTCCAGGGTTTGACTGATATCTGCTGACCATACCCACAGCATAACAGATATCTGGCCTTGTACATAACATGGCATACATGAGGCTTCCGACTGCCGAAGCATACGGAACATTTTTCATTTCCTCTGTCTCTTCAGCTGTCTTGGGACACTGATCTCGAGACAGATGAACTCCATGTCGGAAAGGTAATGAACCTTTCTTAGAGTCAGCCATATTGTACCTTGCCAGCATCTTATCTATATATGCTGCTTGTGATAAACCAATCATCTTATTTTTACGATCACGACAAAGTCTGATCCCTAAAATATAACTGGCCTCACCTAGGTCTTTCATGTCAAACTGATTTGACAACCAAATCTTGACTGCTGACAATACTCCTGTGTCATTCCCAATGAGCAAAATATCGTCTACGTATAAAACTAAAAATGTTACAACACTACTCTGATGTCTTTTGTACACACATGGTTCATCAGGCAACTGTATAAATCCAAAGGATTTAATTGCTTCATTAAATCTGATGTTCCATGATCTAGACGCTTGCTTAAGACCATAGATTGATCTATTAAGTTTGCATACCATATGCTCCTGATTTCTGGCTATAAAGCCCTCAGGTTGAGCCATGTATATCTCTTCTTGAAGGTGCCCGTTCAAGAAGGCAGTCTTTACATCCATTTGCCAGATTTCATAATCATAATAAGCAGCAATGGAGAGAAGAATCCTTATGGACTTAAGCATAGCTACGGGCGAGAAAGTTTCATCGTAATCGATACCTTCTTTCTGAGTATAACCCTTTGCCACAAGCCTTGCTTTAAAGGTTTCAACCTTTCCGTCCACTCCTCTTTTCCTTTTGTAAACCCATTTGCATCCAATAGGTTTAATGCCCTCAGGCGCCTTTACAAGTTCCCAGACTTTATTAGAATACATTGAATCTAACTCAGATTCCATGGCTTTGACCCATCGGTCAGCGTCTATATCTTTTATAGCTTCATCATATGTGATAGGATCGGATACGTCAGATTCAACCACTTGGGTTAATCCTAAGTATCTGTCAGGTGCCCTGACAATCCTCCCACTACGACGAGGTTGTTGTGTACTTGTCCCTACATCATATGTCGTATCTGGTACATCATATGTATCTATCACATTTTCAGTTGTTATGGGTTCTTGTAGTTCAGTATCTGATACTGTCATTTCTTCTAACACTATTTTACTTCTACCCTTTTGGTCATTTACGAAATCGTCTTCGAGATATTTAGCATTAGTGCTTACAAACACTTTGTGATCTCTCGGATCGTAAAATATCCCACCTCTTGTTCCTTTAGGATAACCTATGAACAAACAAACCTCTGTTCTTGATTCCAACTTGTCAGGATCCTTTCTTAACACATGGGCTGGGCTTCCCCATATCCGAAGATAGGAGATACTAGGCTTCCGCCCTCGCCACAGTTCCATCGGCGTTTTAGGAACTGACTTGGATGGAACATGGTTTATTATATGAGCTGCTGTTTCGAGAGCAAAGCCCCAAAACGAACTCGGTAGGGTAGCATGACTCATCATGGATCTTACCATTTCCATTAGAGTTCTATTTCTCCTTTCTGCAACACCATTCTGTTGGGGTGTACCCGGTGCAGATAACTGAGATTTAATCCCATTTGCAGTGAGAAATTCTAGAAACTCTGTAGATAAAAATTCTCCACCACGATCCGATCGAAGTGCCTTTATACGTTTTCCAATTTGATTCTCGACTTCAGCCTTATATTCTTTGAACTTTTCAAAAGCTTCAGACTTATGTCTCATCAAAAAGACGTATCCATATCTTGAATAATCATCCGTAAAAGTGATGAAATACTCAAAATCTCCTCTTGCTTGAACACTCATAGGACCACACACATCCGTATGAATTAATTCAAGCAACTCTGTGGCTCGATTTCCTTTAGTCTTAAAAGACCTCTTGGTCATTTTTCCTTCCAAACAGGATTCGCAGACTGGAAGTTCTGTCAAGTCCAAAGGACTCAATAGTCCATCCGAAATCAGTCTTTGGATCCTATTTGAATTAATATGACCAAGCCGTAGGTGCCACTTATAAGCCTCGTTGGGCATAGGAGTTTTTCTCTTGGATGGTAAGTCAAGTTTAGTAGTGTTAAGTTCGGAATTAGGGTTTTTATCAGGGTATAATAAGAAAAGACCATCGCTTACTGTACCAGAGCAAATAAACCTTTTATTATGCTTAATGGTTAAACATCGTTCAAAATAGACAATAAAACCATTATTCATTAAACAACTAACAGAAATCAAATTTCTGCGTATAGACGGTACATATAAAGTGTCTTTCAAAATCAAAACCCTACTGCCAAAATATAGCTCTACAGTCCCTACTGCTAATACAGATATACTAGTATTATCTCCGAGCAGTAGCTGCATCTCGCCCTCTTCAAGCTTCCTGGTTAGCTTGAACCCCTGCAATGAATTGCAGATATGATTAGTTGAACCTGAGTCCACACACCAGGAATTTGGTGGACTTCCAACTAAACATACTTCTAATAAACAAGACATCACCATACCTTGTGCAGACGACTTAGCAGGGAGACTGGCTAAGTATTTTGGGCAATTCCTTTTCCAGTGCCCATTACCTCCACAATGGAAACATTTTCCTTTGCTTGGCTTAGCTTTCTTCTTCTGAACCTTACCTTTAGGATGGGAAACTTTTCCCTTTCCTTTCTTCCACCTATTGGCTTTTGGAGCCGTGGAAGTCGATGCCTGTGCCAGGAGAACCGTTCCCTTAGCTTTCATTACCCCTTCTGTCACCTTGAGTTCATTCATCAGCTCAGGCAGAGTAAAATCCAACTTATTCATAGAATAGTTCTGCCTGAACGTATCGAATGATTTTGGCAGAGAGCACAGGATCATGTCCTGTTTGCTGAGATTATCCATCTTAGCACCGAGGCTCTCAATTTCGTTCAGATAAGCCATCATGTTCATAACATGATCCTGAACAGGTGATCCTTCAGACATCTTAGTTACCACCAACCTTCTCATCAGCTCGTGCCTACGTGTACGATTCTGTCCACCGAACATCTGATGAAGATGTTCCATCATGTTCTTAGCAGTAGGCATCTCGTGCATTTGATGCTTAAGAACATTTGAGACAGATGCCAGGATGTAAGACATAGCCAGATCATTGTGCTTGATCCACTTGGCATAATTGTCTTTCAAAGCCTGGGTGGCTGTGGTTTCTGGTACTCCCGGACAAGGTTCAGTAAGCACATATTTCAAACCCTCGTGTCCAAACACGATATCAAGATTCATTTTCCAATTAGCATAGTTTGAACCTTCAAGCCTATTTTCCTTAATAATCGATTGAAGCGGGCTAGCGGACGTCATTGTTTTAAAACTGAAATATTTAAAATATGCGCAAGTTATGAATATGTATATTATTTCTTTAGCGTTTAACCATTAAATGAAATCCACGTAAGCATTTTGAATTACGCAATGGTGACTTAACTAACCGCAGTTGACTCCCCGGAGGCGAGGTCGAAAACCGCTTAGAAAAGCAAGAACTATTCTTAATTAATATGTCATCTAGGTAACTCTTACCAAACAATGTCAATCCACCACGTCAACCCTTGGCCTCTAAGAAAAACGTAACAGAGCTCCGAAGGGAGGTTAATACATTACTTAGTCAAGTGTGTACCATTACCTAGAAGTCCGTACGAGTAGGTCAAAACACTCCACGGAGGCGTGGTCGAGCTGACTTCCTCGTATTTCATTCTATCCGTAGAAGTCTAATCTTGTATACCGCGAATATATACCCGCCGAAGGGAGTAGTATATATTTACTATACTATAGACGGGTAATGGAGACCGTGAGAATCTAACTCTTTTCATCTCGCTCCCACTTGAATTTTTTTAGAGTTTGTGGATTATCTTTGATTATCACATAATCTATTTGGCGTCTTATAATCGGAAGTGACTATCTAATTAATATGCTCCCACTTGGATTAATAAATCTTATTTATAACCCTAATAATATTTTTAAGTCTATTTAATAACTCTTTATTAATTAGGCCAAAAATATTAATCCAATTATACATCTTGTTCAATCTCTATTAAACATTATTTATCTAATCATATCAAATAAAATATGCATAATTGAAAATAGCATAATATCTCATATTATCATGATCATGCCATAAAACAATTAATTAAGCATGCTTTCAAGTAATTATCACATAATTATTATGCTTAAAATAAATGGCATAAAGTAAACATGTTATAAATAAATTATCTCATAATTTAAATCATGTTTACTGATTCGGTAATTAACCAGGAAGATTATTGAAATCGATTCCTGGAAAAATTACCATTCCACGTAAATTCCCAGGAAACACTGGAGGGGTCACAACGGTCCCACTTAAAAACCAGCCTTCTTTGACAGAATTTACGTGCACAGTAGCAGATTTAAAATTATGCATCGCATGCATCATATCAATGCATGTATATATCTAGAGCACGGCTCTGATACCAGTTGCTGGGATTCGGGCCCAGAACAGTAGCAGTCCGGGACCGTACTTTAAAATTTTTCCTAATATACAGGTATCAAAATATTTCTAAAATATTTAAATACAAACAGCGGAAGACTAGCCGGAACTACTCAAGTATATACATGCAATTGATAATAAATTTTAAATCACAAAGCAGATAAATAAAGCATGCAATTAACACTTAAGAGCACCTAATTCATCATGCTTAAAAAAAACAATATAAAATACCTTTCACCGAAGATGGCTACTGCACCCGGAGCTCGCCTCCCGAGAACCCGATTCCCGACCTCCTCGTGAAACCGGCAGAGCTTCCCTGCAATTTCCCCAGGGACACCCTCGGAGTGTGGGCTCCGAAAGTATTTCTCTAAATACTTAGAGAAAATAAAACTTTAAACTAAAAACCCTTTTCAGGGTTTATTCTCCCGAAATTAGGCGTTTTATATAAACACCTAATTAAAATTAATTCCGAAATAAATCGGAATTAACTAGGAGAAGATGGGACGATTTCAAAGCCAAGAATTAGCCAAAATCATCCCAAAGTGTTATGAGAAATGAGGGAGGGGATCAGCCTATTTATAGGCAAAAACTCGAGGGCAAAACGGTCATTTTGGTTACAAAAGCAAGGGTAAAATGGTCATTTCACATCCCCACTTGCATGTACAACTTGGACACGTAAACCGAGGTGACCACATTGAAGGTCTCGTCGCCGCGGATCCAACGCCACCAACCACGCGCCGACACGTGGCCGCACGCGCCCCCACGCGCCTCCACAAGTCGGCCAAGTGTTTGGCGCGTGTGAAAACGCGTAGTACCACCAGACGCCGACACGTGTCCGGGTCTGGTCCTACCCGGACCGGACCCGGTTTGACCCTATCCGAATAGGGTCCAACCCTATTCGTTTGACCCGCTTTGACCGACCCGTTTTCAGACCAAATCTGGACCGTTACTTCACGATGACGTGGCGCGATCTGAGACATCCACGTGTCGGACACGTGGTGTGCCACGTGGCTGCCCAGTCAGCGCCACCTGGACCCACTTGCTGACGTGGCATGCCACGTGGACTGCCACGTCAGCTGCCACGTCAGCAAAATAATTTTTTTTTTTTTTTTTTTTTTTTTTGAAAAAAAAAAATTAAAATTTTATTTTCTCCAAAATAAAATTCCGGGTATTTCCAACTCTTTGGAACTTGATTTATTTTCTCAAAATAAATCTCTTGCCTATTTTCAAACACTTTGAAAAATCATTTCTCTTTCTCCTTTTAATATTTTCTCTTCGGGTTTTTAATTGGGGCTTGCAGGGGGACCTGCAGGACTAATTAATTTTAGCTCCAAACGGATTAATATATTATCATCCCATGATAATAATTAATTACCGTTTAACAATATTTAATTCCACTAAATAAATATTTGTTGCACTCTAAAATTAATTAAATTACTCACGAATTTTTCGATCTAGAATAATTTTGCATTTTACTCCTCCGTGTAGATATCCATGAAAAATAAATTAATACTACTATCATTTATTTTTCATTTCTAATCTGAAATTTCCTGAGTCGCCTTAAGTTCAAATCTCTTGTACGTGAAACACATTCAACATACAACTTCAGTGACGCATCACACGAAGTACTTTGGCCAAAGTTTTAATTCGAACTTTGCAAATCTATTTCAGGAATATCTTTTAACTTTCCAGCAAAGCCACAGATTCCTCGATCAATATTTCTCTTTAGCACATTTCATGTAATCACTGAACGTACAAAGGTTTCGGTCATTCGATATCGAGACCTCACTTATGAGCAAGTTACAATGATTAACACTACATGCCTAAAGTCGAAATACTACCAGGATTAAGAGTTCAATGCTCCATAGGATTTGTTCATTTTAGATAGTAGTTTAAAATGAACTATCTTAGTGGTCCAGTTCGATGTTTCCAAATCTATTGAAAATCATCAATGTGTTATAACTGGAAACTCCATTTCCCTATGACGAAAGACTAATCATCTTATATAACACATTATAGTCTCGATAAGAACTTATTCTTATCTTACCGACTAGAACTTTAATAACACGTGATTTCGATATCCAAAGTCCTTTCCTATGAAACACATTTCATATAAGAATATCATCACACGTTATTAATTATGTTAATACACTCATAACTTGCGATAATTTCAGTTTTATTAATCCAACAAAATACGATGTATTTACATAGAAATTGGATTTTTCAGGGCACTAAACCCAACAGCATCTCCCCATACAGACACATTAATACACCACAATCATTGCTTCACTTATCCTGAATTCTCATTCGTGCCCGTACCAATTCCGTCTGTTTGTCACTTTTGACAACATTGTTCTTAATCCACAACTTCCAGAGGAAATTTGAGTATACTGCGACGTCGGTGGCAGCTTCTTCTGTATGCATTGAGTTGTAGTGACTGAAACGTTTGTTCTCAGTCTCATACACCAACATATGCCAATGAGAATTTGTCACTAGAGGGAAAATAATATAACGACATGAGAACATAACTGTTGAAGACACCTCGTTCAGGGTCATGACGTAGTCACTTTTCATCTGCTGCGTAACAAAATGTACATCGTGGAATTTGGGCACAAGGTAACCAGGACTTGTTAGCAGGTCGTAATAGGACAGAATAACATTGTCATTGGTCTCCTTCCCCAAAATTAGATCTCGTAGATCATACACAAAGACAAAACTCGTCTTACTTGTATACACAACATCATGGCTGCAAAAGATTATAATGAAACAGTCAACAACATTCTGCTAACTAAACTCATTGAATTAAGTAAGAACACTTACTTTTGTGCCTCCGTGTAGCTCATAATCAAATTAAACGCCCTATTTCGTTGCTCCTCAGTGACGACCTCACATCCTGGGGGCTCCTTAGGTCTATTGTCCACTTGAGCTCCATCAAACACAATCACCTAATACATAATTATCTAATGACAAATCAAACACACACGCATAGTTAAAAGACATTGTAATATTGAATCTTGTATGTAATATGTTCTCACATTTTCTTCCACACGCTCCCTCACATCGTTCTTCCTCTTCGATCTAACCTCAGCTCGTCTGGAATCACAATCACCTTCCCCATCCTCAATCAAATCAACTTGAACTCCTACATCAACACATTCCGGTGCCTCTTCCACACAAACCGTTTTAACTCCTTCATCGACACATTCAGGTGCCTCTTCCATACAAACGGTTTGAACTCCTTGATCGACACCTTGCGCTTTTTCTACTACGCAAACAACTTGATCCCCTTCGTCAACAAAAACTTCTTCCTCCGCTCTGGAAAGACTTCTCTCCATTTTGTTAGCCGCTCGTAAGGGAACAATCTGCGTATTTTTAAATCAACAGGCTTTCTTACAAAACATTTGAATAAAATATGCATATTGGTTTAAATTACCAAAGATTACGGACTTACATCTGACAGACAAATACTTTCCAGTTCCTTCTTCGCATTCTCTTTCGTACTAGGCAGTGCACTCCCTTTCCATTTAAACAACCGAGGGAATGCTGCCAACCTTCTTGAGATGCCAAACTTCTGGATTCGTTCATGAAACCATGCCTGACATAAACACTAACTTAAGTAGGTGTATATATAGGTATAAACGACACAATCTACAAAACCAAGCCAACGACTTACCAACAAACCCATAGTACATCCATCAAGAAAATCATGTTTAACCACAACATGCTTCATAATACCTTGAATCAAAAACATATGAGCCGCCGTGCCCCACGCGTACTGTCCAATCCTGGACAAATCATCTACTTACCAAATAAGCGCAACAGGCACACGTACACTGCTACGTGGGAACAACAAACAATTAAAAATGTAAAAAATGTACATCCGTACAAAATCATCAATGTCATCGTCATCAGTCCTTCCGACGAATTCGTGCAGTTTACTCTCGATGTTAGCTCGGGAGACATTGTTTCCCTTATTGCCAAAATGCTTGATCAAGGTATTGGATTTACTTTTGCTCACAACCACGACAGGATGACCGGAATGCAGCATACCACTAACAATGCTGAATTCCTTCTCACAAAATAAAACTTCTTGGCTACCAAATTTAAATGTATTTGTGCTGTAGTTGTAGTAATCGAGCAACAACTCAACTCTGTTAATGCTCCCCTTCTGAACAGGCGCTCCCAAAAAACAACCAAACGGCGATTTCTTAACTGCATCGAGTTGACCAGGAGACATTTGGTCACGAATTTTAGAGATAACCTCACTGAATCTCTCCAACACGCACTGATGCAAAATCGAATACACCCGCTTCTTCGAAAGCGTGCCCTCATTAGTCTCATGGATGTCTACCTCTGATCTTTTTCTCTTACCCTTGCTTGTTTCGGCCGGGGACGGAACAATCATCAACGGCGTCGTCGACATTGAGCGAACCATCTATCGAATAAAAATCGATTCAATGTTCCTTATTTAACAAACTCCTGAAACCCTTACTTGTTGAGTTAAAACCATCATTTACCAAGTACAAACTGGAATATGGCGGAAAAAAGTTGAATTTCTGACCATTTATGGAAGAAAACTAACCTCGACAGGTTGGGTGCGACGTACCTTCCTCTCAGACTTTACCATTTCAAGCAACGAGCTAAAACAGAGTGTTCGTCGTGGGGACGTGGTTGGTAGCTTGTAGGGGTTTCGCCTCTAACGTGGGTGTGTGGGCCGTTCAGTCTCCAATAACTTCTTCTACACTTGTCGGCGGTGGTGTGCGGCGGTCTGTAGCGGCGGGCGGTGGCGGGAGATGGTGAAGAATGACAAATTCCCGCCAATGGAGGAGGGATTTGGATGCTTGGTATGGATTGTGATTATTCAATTTTAGCAGGGATACTTTGGTAATTTTAGGCGATTTAGGGGGTTTTGAAAAAATATGTTGTGTATTGGGGATGTAAAATAGTATGATTTCAAATTGGGGGGTTTAGGATAACATTGTTGCCTTATTAGGGATTGTTCAATAATTTGCCGCACATAAAATGTTGACAAATCCAATAATATTGAGACCCAAACCATTAAAATGAAAATATACCAAACAACTACGGCGGAAAGTGCAATTTTGTAAATTTGCAGTGGTGTTAGGTAACACGAGGTAAATTATCAATCAAGAAACTATATATTATAAATATGTATAATATAATCTATGATAAAAATAAATCAATCCTATTATTTAAATGAAACGAAGGCTATGAATGCACATCAATATTTAAAGTTATTTAGTTAGGAGGCGTTTGATACGAAAAATGAGTTTTTTTGAGTTCATCTTAATCGAAAAAATATTAAGTATAGGTAGCATAATTTAATATTTGCATCAAACTTCCACTGAAATAAAAGTAATTATGGAGCACAAGTCTATCAATGAAATACAATCATTTAAACGATGAAAAATCTCGTTTATTCTGGGTTGGAATTTGAACGGATTACTAATGTTTAAAGTTCTCTTTCGTTATAACAATTGTATTCTTAAAAGCTCAAATACAAAACTTTTAATAAATCTAATATAGCATGGTAACTTATTTAGCTTTTCTTTGCTCATTTTCTCAATAATTAAAGTATACTAGTATAAATAAGTCAAGTCGACTCGAGCTCAATTTACTTTCATAGCGATTACAATCTATTTAGTCTTTTCTTGCTTTAGGTGGGAAAGAACAATTGTAAAAGTTTCGGTATTTATGTACTACTATTGAAAAAAAAAATATATGTACTACTATTGAAATTATATTAATCTTCTGGCTTGAAGTAAAATTATGTCAAGTACTATAAATAGTGGAAGACTATTAATGAAATGCAGTTACAATTTATAAAGTTCGCTATCGGACGTCATTATCTTTTTGGCTCTATAGCTCATTTCCCTTGATCGAATCGAGACGAATTACTTAAAGTGTAAAGCTCTTCCCATCAAGGATAGCTGCATTCTTAGGGACTCTCACTCGAGATATCTGGTTAAGCTAATATATTATCGAAATGCTAAACTACACTGGCTAGCGATGGACGAAATATTGTAGTCGTTGTGATTGGGCCTTTTTCTTCATTCATATTGGGCCTTTATTGTCTGATACGGGCCGTGCTATCAAGTAAACTAATCAAGTTGGAATTCGGTATTTGCCCACTAGCCTTTTATATGGGCTTCCAAATTGTTGGCTCAAACTCTTGGGCTAATAAGTGAACGCAAATTAAAGTTAGCTAATTACTTAAGTCAGCTAACGAATTAGATTTTAATCCGAATTCTAACAGAGAACGGCGACATGAAGAGGGTTATACACACGGACGGAGCCGGTATTTAATGTTGTGGGGGTGAAATTTTAAGATATTAAAAATGAAGTGGTAAAATTTTTAATTAGGAAGGCCAAAAGTTAGAATATCAAAAAATTAAGAGGCAAAAATATAAATATATAAAAAACATACATATAAAAATTAAAAAATTCCAAAATTTAGGAGACGGGGCCACCGCATGCTCGTCATTAGTTATACTTACACAACCATGCTAACTCATGAATCTATTACAATTATGAGATATGGGTTTATATGTTATTTTCTCCTCTATATCAAAGTGGTGAATATTGAGCACTTTTACACACATCTATAGCTTAGTTATTTTGTTTGGTCCGTCAGCTATTCACTACAATTATCGTAACCAATTACTGTAAGCTTTAAGGTAAGGTAACTATTCATAATGTAAGAAAACACCAAGAATTTCCACCTTAATCTGCATCAGTAAACTCTACCTAATTCTTGATTGTTCAACTTATCCAATTCTGGATTGTAAACATAAAAATATATGTTTCTGTGGGTATAAATTGCAGTAAACAAAAGGAGATCAATGTTGCTCACTCTTTCCCAAAAAAATATATACCATCAGAAAGAACTTCCATTTAGTAATTATTTATAAAACTCCAGCGAGAAAACACCAAGATTACCGAGAAAAACTATAATCAGAAGAAGTCAGAAATCGAAAAACTGAAACTCTACCAAACAGTGATCTCACGGGGCTTCATACATTTCTCGAGAGCATAAATGGCGTCAAAACACTTGTTCCTAACTTCATCCTTGCTTCTCTCGTAGAAGACGGAGAAAACTTCTCCCATTCAGCTGCCAGACACTCCTTCCACTCCCGGTACGCTTTGTTACATTCATCGCCGGCTTTCAAATAAGGACGATTAATTATCTTCTATTTTTCTCATCGATAATTAATTATCTTCTCTATCTTGGATAGTGATTTATATAAGAGAAAAAAAAAAATTGTCATCCGAACTTTGCGCGTTTTTGTAATTTAATATCTCAGACAACTTTCATTGCAAACCGTCATCTGAACTTTGCATTTGTAATAAACCGCCATCTTTTGGCCAAAAAACTTGATACGTGGCATGTTTTGAAATACACCACGTCAGTTGCATTTTCAACAAAACCACTAAAAATAAAATTTAGATGGCGGTTTGTTAAAATTACAAAGTTCAGTTTGCGGTTTGCAATGAAAGTTGCCCGAGATGGTAAATTACAAAAATGGCCAAAGTACGGATGACCAAAAAAAAAAAAAAAATCTCTTTATATAAAGTTGAACTCTAAATATTAATGCTATCATAAAAATCCGAATAAATTTAAAATTTTAAAGATACAAGACAAAGACTAATATACATGATTAAATTCTTATAAAACTTACCAAACTTGTTGAAGAAAATCGTAAAAGAAAATTATAATTAATTTTTAATTTTTTTGTGATAAAAATCCAACAAAATCCAAAGTAAATAAAAAAATTCATAGTATGCAGGGCCTTTTGAAATTCTTCTCTTCGGGTATGCAGGGCCGTTTTAATTTTTTATTCATAGTATGCAGGGCTGTTTGAAATTCATACTGTGGATTTCAAAAGGCTCCGCTCGGCTAGAGATCACCACCGGGTACCATTTTTGACCAACCCTTGTTTGGATTATATCCATGGGTAATAAGGATGGGTTACCTAATTTTATTGTCTACATGCTTGTTCTTATTCGATATTGTTGTTGTGAGTATTGTTATGTAATTTTTGTTTTTTGGTTGAATTATATATGAGTGGGAGTTTCGATAATAATCCCAAATTCGCATCGACGAGTTCCTTAAAGGAAACCCATGATCCACCACTTAAATACCTTCATAAAACAATTATGTGTACTTTCTTGTTTAATAATGTTCTAAGAGTTCTAATTAATTAATAATTAAAATTACGCTGAAATTGTACCGTGAATCTTGCTTCATAGTTGATAATAATCAATGTCTTAATAACGTGGGCATCATCACTATTCATTATGTATGAACAAACTAACCATCGCAAATTCAGTCAAATCTCGATTATTATATCCTTATTCGTTTATAATTCGAATAAATAATATCCTTTTAAGTCAGATTCGAATAATATCCTTTTTATACGGGTACAAGACGGACAAGACAAAATTGACAATAATATGTCCACCAATTGAATTAGAATTGAAGGTCTAACACTCAAGTTTAAGGACAAGATACATGTTCACAATACATAGCTAGTGTTATTGGGAAAAAAGCCAGAATGATGCGAACTATATATCATAATTTCATAAATATGTATAATATAAACCTATAATAAAAGTAAATCAATCCTATTATTTAAATGAAATGAAGGCTATGAATGCACATCAATATTTAAAGTTGTTTAGTTAATTACTTAATTAACTATTATTATGCGCAATAAATGAGAATATCTGCGTCAAACTTCCACTGAAATAAAAGCAATTATGGAACACAAAAATGTAATGGATGACTATAAATGAAATACAATGATTTAAACAGTGAAAATCTAATTTATTCTGGGTTGGAATTTGAATGGATTATTAATGTTTAAAATTTTCTCTAGTTATAACAGTTATGTTCTCAAAAACTCGAATATAAAACTTCTAATAAGTATAATAAAACGTTCAAATTTATTTATCTTTTTTTTTTTCAAATTTATTTAGCTTTTCTTTACTCATTTTCCCGATATAATTAAAGTATATTCGTTCAAATAAGTCGAGGTCGACTCGAGCTTAATTTTCTTTTATATCGACTAGAATCTATTATCTTTTCAGCTTTAGATGGGAAAAAACCATTCAATTGTAAAAGTTCGGTATTTATGTACTATTATTGAAATTCTATCAATGTTTTGACTTTGGTTGAAGTAAAAATTATGGTAAGTTCCATAAATAATGGAAGACTACTCATGAAATGCAATTTAATTTATAAAGTTCACTATTGTACGTCATTGTAATTGATTAGTAATTAAACTAAAAAAAAAAAAAAAGATTAGTAATTATAACTGATTACAATTTATAAAGTTCACTCCTTTGTAACCTTTTTGTTTCGCATGGCTATATAACGTGGGCGTGCCATGAATAAGGGACCTCGGTCTCGTTTTTGGAAAAAGAAAAAATTTATACTATTCGACAATGATAATCAACCACTTAAGGAAGTTTAAGTATTTCAAATTAGGAGGTAATAGGAGTTGATCCAAATAGTTAAAAGGCTAGTTTTCGAAGGTAAAGACCCGAGTTCAAATCCTTCTAGCCGCTTGTGTATTAGAAAAAAAAAATCAAATTAGAACTGTTGATTTGATGGATCAAATACGGATTAAAATCTAATTTGTTGCCGTAACTTAATTTGGGCCCAGTATAAGCCCAACAGCTGACAGGCCCACATATAGATAGAGCCCAGTAAAAGGCTAGTTGGGAAATGGCCCGAATTCCAACTTGATTAATTTACTTCATAGCACGGCCCGTATCAGCCAACAAAGCCCAATATGAAATGAAGCCTTCAAAATTATAGCAACAGCCAACAAATAGTCAAGTTCTTGCTTGAAAAATGTAAAACAAAGAAATATTGTCAAGATTTCTCTTTCCACAATGTTATGCATCTTGCATCTTTGTTCCTGATTTTATTTATTTATGATACTTCAGACCACTGTTCTTTACTTTATGGGACGAAGTCTCCAATAATTATCTGGAGTATTGATGAAACAAGTGATGATTTATTCACCCTGTATATTGTCATCTAAACTTATCTTTTCCTTCTCTTTAAAGGATTGTCACCACAGGCGAAGGACTCCCTCTGGAACTCATCCGAGACATGGTCAACAGCAACAAATGGACGACTCAAGAAGGATTCAGACTAAGCATGTCCAAGAATGGAAAAGTTCAGTATAACAGAGAATGAGAAAGATGTTACTTCCTTATTGTTCTTGAGTTACCCGTCACCTTCAAAGGCATTGGTTGATTTGGGGACGACACACAGTACATACTTAACTATAACTATCCGGAAATATTCTAGCAGATAACAAAGATACGAAAAGGTGATGTTTTCTTGAGCCTTAGACACTGTCAAGCCCTTTCTGCCTTAGTTTTTGTGGCCTGTGTTCAAGTATTATTGTAGCTGAAAACAAGATGGTTATATAACCATGCTAACTGTATCTATTACAATTATGATATATGGGTTTATATGTTATTTTCTCCTCTATGTCAAAGTGGTGAATATTGAGCACTTGTTGCCTTCATCCTCCATCTCAGTATTCAATAAAATTCCATAAAAGGCTCTTCTGTGGCTGCATATTTTGTATTTTTTCACCAGTTTTTGCTCCTAGTATAATGCCTGTACTATGAATCTTTTACACACATCTATAGCTTAGTTCACTTTCTACATATATTTTCCATTTCCAGCTGTTTCATGGTCGATGTTAATGGATATATTTTCAGTGAGGGAAACAAATGTGTCGATGCTGTCGCTAAAAAGGTCACAGATCAGGGAGCCTGCCCTGCCCTGCCCTGCCAGTGTGGATCTCTAATTGGCTCAAGACTGCTGGTCTTTTGAAGGAGAATTGATTCAAGAATCGAAGACGATTTGCTTTATACTGGAAAAAAGCACAATTAATAACTCGCCACTGGCACAACAGCTAGTACTAATTCTTCATTTGATGGTTACAAGCAGGGAAGCAAGGAGTTGCTTGATTTAGGAGGCAAACAAAATATATTACAATTTCACAAGGTCTCAAGCAACTAAGATCGAGATATTGTTGGCCCCAACGTAAGGGACCTAGACATCAAGTAAGATAGTGATAAAGATAAGATTGAACAGTGATCTTGCTGGTTAAAAATTGCATTACATCAAGTAAAAGGACAAATAAATGAGCAAATCTCAGTGATCAGGCTGTAATTCATCAAAATGCTAATACTATAAAGTAATGCCAGTCATGGAGTAAGTGATCCAATCAAAAGACATGTGAGAAGCAGAACGAAGATGCAAAGTTAATCACAACGAGCTCGACGAAAAAATTACACAATCAGCAGATAATAAAGCATACAATTTTGCTTGTCCCGTTCGTGGGAATGTGATTAGGGACCTATATAAATTAGCACCCCTATTGGTACAGGGACATTGTATTTCTGATAAATATTTATTTGTGTAAACTAAATCCAATAACCAGAAAGAGATTTGGCATAATCTTGAACAGGGTTTCTTAGATAGCCATGCTATGGTTATCAGCATGGCTATCGAGTAACATCACATATGTGTAACACTCCAAAGATAGAGCAATTATGTTGTTAGGAAGCAAATATTTCAACGTTACACCAACTACATCCATAACAATTGAATTGAAACTCATAAACTCAAAGAATTTGATTATCAAGTTAGCAACCCAATTCACCAGCTGCACAAGAGCAAACAGCCTGACACAACACCACCTAGGCGATACAATAACGAAACAAAATAACAAACTTACCGTGAGGAAGTTGCCTGTGTTCTGGCCATTAGCTCTAAAGTAGTTATTTTGTTTAGCTGCCCTGAATGCCAGCTGAGATCTGTCTAGCAGGCTCAGCAGGTGGTGCAACAGCAGAAGGTTTCTCAGGGACAACACGACTTGCCACAGGAGCTGAGTCCTTGGGAGCTGCCTGCTCATTGTTTGCAGCAGGTTTAGGAGCAGGAGCTTCGCCACTGCCGAAAAGGTACCCCAAAGAACTCTGACCCCCACCACTGCTGACTCCATGACCCATTACTTCTTAAAGCTTTTGATTTGAACTTCTGCAAGGACAACAGATACAATCAAAGATTCCAATCAGATGATTAGGCTTGTGAAAATCAATAAGAACAATTGCTGTTTCAGTTGTTTCCAGAAGTATATGCCTTATTTTCATTATAAAAACAGTATATAACAATGATGAATTAAGCTCATGGAATTGGAACTGATCAGAGAAAAAGACAGTATCAAGCTTTGAATGACGGTCTTTCTCAGTATGAAACACCAGTCACCATGGCTGAAATAAACTTGATGTTGTTGAATTAAGAAACTTGATTTCATGTAAATTATCAATAATTTAAGGGAACCACTGATTATATCAACAAACAAAATGCGTTCTAACAGACTAACACCCACATAAATTCCCAAGATTCACTTACTGAATGAAATAAAAGAATCATTTAAAAAGAAAGCAAACAAGGTACATCACCTTGGCAAAATAGATACTTCAGAATTTCGCAGCATTGGATGCAATACCCACCTCCACACGCAATTACAATATACCCTTCTCCGCCCTCAACATACCAAGTAACACAAATTTAATGAGTTCGATAATGAGCAATGCTTTCTTAGAATCCATTGTAATGCCCGCTACTGTTTATCATACACAAAGATAATTAGGTCGAATAGTATGCACAAATAGCTAATTTTCATAGCAGGTCCCGAAACAAAATGAAACACGAGTCACCATGTCTGAAGCAAACTTGATGTTATCAATTCAAGTAACATTATTTCGTGGATATTAGCAATAATTTAAGAGATACACCACTGTATTTATCGGCAAACAAAATAGGTTCTAACGCCCAAATAAAATCACAAAATTCAGGCAATGACTGAAATACAAGTTTCATGTAAAAAGAAAACATGTGAGATACATCACCTTCACAAATTGGAAAAGACAGAATTTCCTAGTGCTGACAGTAATACCCACCCAAGCGAAAATATCTATAAGATTTAAGGAGAAAATTATTAAGAGCGACATGATATCAACAAGACCAGATTTCCATTTCGCATCATATAATACGGTGATATCCAAAATCACGATCAACAGCCCTCATTCCTTACCTCCGTTTAAGACATGCACGCAGCAGTCCTTCAGTGCCCAGATTGGCTAGTGGTTGCTCTAGGGCTTGTGCCTCGAGTTCAATTGAAGACGACCAAAAAGATAGCAGGAAATTTTGGGAATGATTTCTTGGGAACGGTAAGGGCACAAAGGGTAAATTTTCCAAGGAAGCCAGGGGCATAACAGTAAAATTGGTCATTCCATTCTCCCCACCTTAAATAGCAACAGCATTTTTTGATGGCAATATTCCCCATCCATTTCCAGCTTAGTCTCGGGGTTCCGAGAATGCAGCTTATTAACAAACATGCAAAGTAAAGACTGGATATGAGGGGTGTATATAGCCAACATGCCAATTTCTAGTGCAGTAAAGACGTTCTAATAGAGATTTTTCATTTTCGGTACAAAAATACGTAGCAAGCTATGTGAATTCAACGACCCTCCAATCTTAAGTAGCTCCTCCATGCCATCAAAGGGTTGTCTCAGATGGTGAGTCTCGAACACATGTGACCTCTCCTCACAAGATCATCGGCACACTAGTTAACTTCTCAGACCATGTGAACAATATATGAAGTAACCTATTGCAGTCCCCAACAATGTTACCCGAGGGGTGAGTATCTTCCGCTTTACTCTGAATAAGTGGAACCACGCACAAGGAATCAGATTCAATAATGATCCTTCTAAACCGCCTACTCCAAGAAAGCCTCAATCCCTCTCTAATGGCAATAAGCTCAGCAGTAAAGATAGGCATGTCACCAAGATGGGCGCTAAAACCACAGACCCATTTCCCCTCCGAGCTGCGCACCACATTTTAGCCTCAGCATAGCCTGAAAGAAGGGCATACATCACGGTGTTCTTCACAGGAGTTTCGTCAAACACCTTCCCCGCATCATTAACATAACAATTTCGCGTAGAAATCCACCAAAGCACTACCCACAAACATGCTTCCCAATCAGTTGCATTTCTGCACATACGCGCGCCATCTCACCAGAGCAAACACATTTCAGGCAAGCAGTTGAGTTCAAGGAGCTGCATAAAGCGTAAGAATCAACACGAATTTATAAGGATGTAGCTACCACTGGTAGGGAGAATTTTACTCTCAGTGATCCGACGTGACTCGAATTTATAATAAATAAAATGTAGGGAAACAACGTGCTAACCTATTACCCAAAATTTCCGTGGATGTGAAATAACCCTTGGTTCTAAGTTCAGCTTACTTTTTCACTTTATACTACAAGTAGGATAAATGGATCAGTACAATTAGTAAAACCTATCGCACTGGAATGTGATTGCAGCATTGTTTTCTTAGCTAGCATATCGGAAATCCGGAAATTGAGAAACAGATCGTCTTACCAGAACTCAAGGCAGCCAAAGCGCATCACCATAAGCAACATTAGAATTGGTAAGGCAATAACTCTAATAAGCTCAATATTAGTTAGCAGCTACATGGATTAGCTCACACGCTGCTGGTTGTTCCTCTGACTGGCATATCCATATCCATTGTAACCTTGCCTTCCATTGTAATCCCCATTATTCCACTAATTCATATCATCCGATGAATCATCAAACAAAAATTGCAGAGGTAATTTGGCCCATGGATTTTGTTAAGGAAAGTCCAAAGAAGTTTGTTTGAAGATTTTACCTGCTTGTTACCCTGGTTTCGGCCCCATGAAAGACGGACTGTCTGTTTGCCAATAACTGAACAGTTTAATCCTTGAGTTGCCTCCTCTGCATTGCTACTGTTCAAATAGAAAATTCAAAGGCGTATTAAACAATGATGCAACAACTTCCCTCCAGAAATGTTATGATACTCGCTGTGATGCTTATCTCTGATCTCATATATTCAAAGTCATCGAAACAATAATTCAGGAGGAAACAAAATGTCGAGTAACATAAGAATAGAATCTTGAATGGCTTTCTACAAAATGTAGCTTAACACGAATTCAAGATATAATGCGTTAAAAAGGAAAAAAAAAGGAACTCGTAACCCAATTAGCTTGTGAATTGTAACAATGGTTTTCAGTTTAATACAATTTTGATAATTAAACAAGTTCTAAGATGGCATTTAAAAGAATCAACTAACTGCACGAGAAGAGACTTACACAATAAAACAATATGCAATAAGCAAAAGAAACTTCCAATTTCCACTTTCCTATTCGTTGGTCCGGAAAAAAAAAAAAAATATATATATATATATATATTTGGATTACTCAAAAACTTCACAAGCAAAGAGCATAATGTTCATCCGGACATTCAGTTAGGTAAACATTCAGCGTATTGTGCTACGGTGAGAAATGTTTTGATAAAACCCATTTTTTTTGTTATATCATCTGCACGACTAGTTTTCTAGAAAGAAAGTTCAGTAACAAATCACACAACAGAATTATCTGTTTGCAAATTGTACAAAACCCATCCCTTTCCAGGTGCTATTATGATAGACATCACCTCGCCAAATGCAATAAGCGATTCTTAGGTCTTCATCAGTGACCTGAGAGTCCAAACCTCCCAAAAAAATACCTAAAGCAAATAAGATACAGGTATTAGTCCTGATATTAAATTCTGATCACTAACTTCCAAAAGGGATCAGGACTAAAAGATTTCATGTTAAGAGGAATCATTGTCCGACTGACCTAGGGGCACAGAACCATTTGGTGCATATCCACCTGATAACTGTTTGAACAAATCTCTTTTAAAAGTAAGCAATCAGTAAAACAAATATAGCACAGAGGTATCATCCTACTAATTTTAGTCAAAAGAACAACTAAGGATGAAAACATAATTAAGAAAATTTGACGTCATGGACAAATTAGCAACACGAGAAGGCACAGCATAGATAGTTCTGGTCAGAGAATAATTTTAATAAGTAAATATTATAAATACCTTAAGAATCATTTTTGCGGTGGTGACATACTGATTAACTTGAATAATGGAGTAATGGACACAATGGTCTGTCGAAATAAGCCCGAAATGCTACAATATTAACTTGAATAAAACAAGGCACTACTTACTTCCATGTTCTCAACAATTTTCACAGTTGGATTTTATGCAGAAAAGAATAAATGTTATTGTACGCCACATCAAATGCTTCTTGAACTGCTGGATCAAGGTAATCATGCAATGGCAACTAGTTAGGATTTCTGTGAGTTATCAAAAATAAAATCTCAAACACTTGAGCAAACTTAACATGATAAAATTATCACCATATAATATATGAGATTTAGTACAGGAAATATACCACTGGATCTGAAAAGTCATCGACTCTCTGGACTATCTTGTCTCGTTCCACTTTATCAAATCGCAGTGCATACTTGTTCCAGAGAGAGGGAGAGGGATGACATTTACTATCAGTAGAGGAGACGAACGTAGAAGTGAACTAAAGGGCTTAGCAAGTGCATGAACATATAATTTCAGGCTATTGTAGTTCTAGTCTTCTACTGGTCAAAAGATAATGCTTGAGCTCATCTAGAAAAGCTTATCAAACAAAAGAATTCCAAAGTTTGGTCCTACTCCAAAGCAAGGTCAGGAGATAATTTGAAACAACTGATGTTATTCATAGAAGATTGAAAAGCTGGAACTGTGAATTTAGGATGATATTACATTTTTCCATACTTCTCAGGCACAAACATTGATAGTTGATACAAAATAACATTGACTGGATACGATACAAAACCAGATTGAGTGGTAAAAAAAAACCTACTCCTTAACAGCTTTATCTCCTGTGCTTCGAACATCATCAACAATGGGTTGAACCTGAGTTAACGTCAATATCTCTGATAGGTCAAAGCAAACAGAACACCTATTCGTTCAGACATTAGGTTCATTTTTATGAGAACATCAGATTTTAGGTTCTTTCAGTTTGCATTATTTTATCTTTCAAGATTAAACACGGGTTGATAAGCAAATTAAACCTCTATTTTTATCACAAATTAAGCATAAGCTATAAACATATTGATACCTTTGACCTCAATGTAACAGTAGATTCAACTATTTAGACCAATTTCATCACATTTCCAACATTTGATCAAAATATAAACCACCAAACAATACGAAAAACTACTGCCTTCTGCGTTTCTTGAACTCAATTATAAATCGTACTTTTTTTTCTTTAGGCAAGGTTAACTCAATTATTCTTCAAAACAGTACAGTATGATTTTCATGGGAAAAATTTACTAACTTACTTCAGTGAGAATAAGACCATAACCATCGAGGCGCAATTCTTGCAGCAGCAAATAAACCACTGCTCCGATTGGAAGAAAGAAGCTTACAATCCATTAATGCCAAAACTTCAATACAATTTATTGATCACTTCAAATTGGTTCACAAATTGAGACAGCAATTCGTTTCAAAAATAAAGTTTGTGATTGAAGAAGGAATCTTTTGCTGGATTTTCGAGTTCAAACAGTAAAAAACGGAGACGAAACAAGAGTAAACAAGAGTAATTGTTTCAAGCTTTATGCAATTGCCTTTTACCCCACACTAACTTGAATCCACCATCTACCCATACCCAGAAAACTACCCGATTTTGAGGGCTGGGTACCAGCAAAATTTTAATTTTTATTTATATAAATTGATCTTTGTACAGTTTAATCTACGAAAACGAAAACAAACACTGCATATGCATATTTCTATTGTACTGTTGGAAGACCTCTCCAGTTTACAACTACGTTGGTAACTTGTTAACTAGCTCTAGCAGTAAAGAGGTACGTACAATGAACATAAACTAACATCAAGGTGAAACTTCGCTGGAATGCA
Organism: Lantana camara; assembly: GCA_037501455.1. Classification (NCBI taxonomy): domain Eukaryota; kingdom Viridiplantae; phylum Streptophyta; class Magnoliopsida; order Lamiales; family Verbenaceae; genus Lantana; species Lantana camara. The sequence continues at coordinate 137,792,815 of CM074856.1, read as the reverse complement.
TAGTAAGGAATTTGACATATATCAACAACTAATTCAAATAAAATTGAATCAGGAATTTAACACATATCAACAATTTGAATGCTAGTTCTGAGTCCACATAAGATAAAAGCCAATCAAAATTGGGGAAATCTGCAGAAATATAATCTCATCGACCAAAAGCAAAGCACAAACTGTGAGAATAAGAATAGATTTAACACCAATTACCAAAACGAGATGGCGGAGGAGAGATACCGAAAGGGCGAAGGATGGTAAACGAGGCATCATAAAATAATAAATATTCCAAATTCAGAAAACGAGCCATAGGCAAATATCAGTAAAAATAAATATCACTACAATCAGAATAAAGTCCTAATTTTTTTTTAAACTAGCCAAGGTATCCACACATTTGGTGAAAGCCACAGTTGCGCGAATACACTTCCAAACATCTCTCCCATTCGCCAGTATTCCTCCCCGATCAGAAACCCCTTCCAGCCGTGCACACAATTTCTCAGCCTCCATATACTTTTTTTTACATTTACTGCCTTTGAGATCTGAATCGGAGCTAGGGTTTGAATTTGATTGTGTGTTTCCCATCTTCTGAACCTCTTCTTAGTTCTTACCCCTCTCTTTTCTTCTATTAATAATGTATGTTTTTTCTTCACCCTCTTCTTCTCGGATTGGAAAAACCCAATAAATAATGTTTTTTTCTTCACCTTCCTATTGATTGTGGAGTTTTATTCTTGTCTAAAAAGTCGCTTCACCTATATATTTTGGACAAACAACGCCTTTTTTTTTTTTTTAATTTTAAAAAAGGAATATTATTGCTCCCCAACTACCGTTAATGAGGAACTTTTTCACTTTTTTTTTTTTTGTTTTTTTACCCACACCCCAAGTGGTAGAGATTCTCGGGATCTCTGTGACTCACGGCCCCATAATGTAGGAGGACGATCTCTGGTGGCCACAAGGGGTTGCCTAACACATTGGATGGATAAAAACTCCACAACTGTATCTGTCAGAGTTTGATCCTGGGTCCTTGTTCCAATTCTGCTACCTGTGTTACCGTTGAGCTAAACCCGTAGGGGTATTTAATAAAGAACCCTCACACCACTTGACCAAGCTGCGAACAATGTTTTTTAGTTCTAAGGAATTATTTTTTAAAAAAATCTAAATATAATTTCATATAAGAAATTTTAAAATGCTAAAAAAGGAAAAATAAATTAAGTAAATCTTTTTATAAAAATTTGAAAAAGACGTTGTTTTTGCAACATATCAGTGAAAGCATTTAGAATTTTGAAAAGATCTTTATCCAATTTTAAAAAGATCTCTATTTGGAGGGGCTCATCTCGAGGTTGTCAGCTACGATTAGGCCATCAGCTTTTTTATAGTTTGGAATTTGGAGAGGCTCGTCAGTCGTCTCGATGGGTCGTCAAATTACACTAAGAATCATGATAGAAAAGAGAGAAAATTGCATTTTTGGTCCCATAAGATATAGGTCAATTTTTATTTGGTTCCGTAATTTTTAAATCATCCTGCATTTTTAGTTTTTCGACAAATGTAGTCCCAAAGTGAAAATTTTTCAATATTTGTCCCAAAAAATTTAGAAATATATATTTATAATATTTTTCCTTAATTAAAAAATACATATCAAATATTAGAATTAATAACTTATACTTTAAAATTATAAAATAAAAAAATAAAAATATATACATAATAACATAATTAATAAAATAATCTTCAATATTGCATGTAGTTAAAAATATGTAAAATAAAAAATTGAAAATAATTAATATTTATAATACTTAAATATTTCTTATATATATAACATTGTATTTATTTAAAATAATTAACGTTGGGTGTAGTTAAAATTAAAAATAACAGAAAATTTATATATATTTTATTCAGTAATATAATATTAATTAAAATTTTAAAAAGTAATCAATAGCCATATATATTTAATGAGAATTCAAAAATAACATCAATATTTTATTTTCAATTAGTAGCAATATATATTAATTATTTTCAATTTTTTATTTTATATATTTTTAACTAAATGCAATATTGAAGATTATTTTATTAATTATGTTACTATGTATATGTTTTTATTTTTTTATTTTATAATTTTAAAGTAATACTTATACTTTAAAATGTAATAATTTATTATTTATTATAAAAATAAAATGCATATCTTGTGGTTGGTATTCTTTTAAAATTTTCCTAATATATATTTGATATGTATTTTTTAATTAAGGAAAAATATTATAAATATATATTTCTAAATTTGTTGGGACTAATATTGAATTTTTTTCACTTTGGGATTAAATTTGTCGAAAAAACTAAAAGTACGGGACGATTTAAAAACTACGGGACCAAAAAAAAATTGACCTATTTCCTATGGGACCAAAAATGCAATTTTCTCTAGAAAAGATAGAGAAATTAAGAATTTTTTTAAAAAAGATCTAGATACTTTATTGTTTAGGGAGTAGTGCTTCATTTATAAAATTTCCTTTCTTAAAAAAATAATAATTAATTAATTAAGTAAGTAAATCTTTTACATTTGGGACGCTCCCAAACTGCATATTGGAGTCCGAATCAAAGTAAATAATGACTCTCTTCCTTAAACGGGTAATTATTGCACATTCGAAACTATGTAAATAAAAAAATTATTATTATTAAAAATACAGCGGTTATATATAAAAATTTGGACTTTTTAAAATTTTATTTTAAAATTATATCATATTATTTTAAAACATAAATATATATGTTTCCGTGGGTATAAATTGCAGTAAATAAAAGGAGATGAATGTTGCTCGCTCTTACCAAAAAAAATATATATATCATCAAAAAGAATTTCCATTTAGTATTCAATAGAATATTACAATTATTCATAAAGTAAGCTACACCAAAACAATTATTCATAGAATTCCATTGAAAAAACACCAAGATTTTCGTGAGTTATTTAAAAGGACCAAATATCCTCAAAAGTTATCTTAAAACCCCTAGTTTGAAAAATGTATGTTTTAGGTTACCAATACACAAGTTATTTTTTCTAAACCCCTTATGACCCTGAAAAGTCTGTTTTGCCCCCACTTTTTCTTGTTTTTTTTTTTTTCCTTTTTTCCCCTCGCCGAAAAAATGGATTTTCATTTTAGGAAAGATTTATCTCATAATCTGCAACCACATTTCCACTTCGTCGGCAACGAGATCTAACCGCGACGACAGTAGGATAAAGGTAGGCGGCGGCAACGGCAACGAAGACAGCAGGATCTTGATAAGCGGTGGCAACGGGAGTCGATTTAGTTATCGTGCCCTATTTCCTGTACTGCTATAAGGTATTCTCAGCGTGTGAATGTTAATTGAATGTATTCCTGGCGTTAATTGAATGTTAATTATGTGAAATAGACAGTATAATTCACTGATAATTTGTATCGAATTGAATTGAATTGCTGATACTTTGTATCTACTCGAATTGTTGATCCTCTGCAAACTGATACTTCAAATTGGTATTCTGAAGATGGCGTTGGCCGGTGACGAAGCTCAAGACAAGCAAATCCTAGGAAGTTGTTGGTTATATGGCGAAATTACGGTGTTTCCAATTCCGATGAGTGCGTCAGTGGAAGAGATTCACGCTCAAATTGGTGAAGAGTGGTCAGACTTCAACTCTGATGCTTACGTAGTACAATACCTCGCACCCCATAAAAAAGGTTTGTGGGTTAGTTTGCGACGCGAAGGACAGATTCCGACTATGTTGAGCTGAGGGCGATTCGGCCTCCTGCCTATTTAGGTGGGAAGCAAGCATCGAAGAGAAGGTATGGGATATCTAATTTTTTCGCTTCTGTATTAACACTATATTTATTAATTTCTGGTCAGTAATCTCATTCTGTGTCAGGAAGAGAAGATATAACCCCTACGCTGATGGTTCATGCTTGGCCACTGTTCGTTCTGAGGTTGAGGATTGATCAGATCCACTGCGTGTTCTGGAGTTGATGATTGATTTTATTCACTCTTTTTTTAAGGAACTTTATTTGTTGTTGTAATCGTATACACCCTTTTACGATTGTTTCTATTTGTTTGAAACTACGTCGATAAATTGCTTGATGCTGTTTTCTCAATTTGATCTAATGGAAACGTTAAGAATGGGTGATAATGACAGATTTTGTCATTAGAAATGCGTGATTAAAAGAAGACTTTGTTCAGTGAAACGTTAGAAATGCGTGATTAAAAGAAGACTTTGTCCAGTGAAACGTAAGAAATGCGTAATTAAAAGAATGTTTTGTCCAGTGAAACGTTAGAAATGCGTAATTGAAGGTTGGGTTTGTCCAGTGAAAGTTTAAGAATGCTTAATTAAAGGAAGATTTTGTCCAGTGAAACGTTAGAAACGCGTGATTAAAAGAAGACTTTGTCCAGTGAAACGTTAGAAATGCGTAATTGAAGGTTGGACTTGTCCAGTGAAAGTTTAAGAATGCTTAATTAAAGGAAGATTTTGTCCAGTGAAACGTAAGAAATGCGTGATTAAAAGAAGACTTTGTCCAGTGAAACGTTAGAAATGCGTGATTAAAAGAAGACTTTGTCCAGTGAAACGTTAGAAATGCGTAATTAAAAGAATGCTTTGTCCAGTGAAACGTTAGAAATGCGTAATTGAAGGTTGGGTTTGTCCAGTGAAAGTTTAAGAATGCTTACTTAAAGGAAGATTTTGTCAAGTGAAACGTTAGAAATGCGTGATTAAAAGAAGACTTTGTCCAGTGAAACGTTAGAAATGCGTGATTAAAAGAAGACTTTGTCCAGTAAAACGTTAGAAATGCGTGATTAAAAGAAGACTTTGTCCAGTGAAACGTTAGAAATGCGTAATTGAAGGTTGGGTTTGTCCAGTGAAAGTTTAAGAATGATTAATTAAAGGAAGATTTTGTCACGTTAGAAATCTTGATTCACTCTATTGTAATGTTGTGGTCATGATTCAATAAATCTTGATTCACTCTATTGTAATGTTGTGGTCATGATTCAATAAATCTTAACGTTTAACTCTATTGTAATGTTGTGTTCATGATTCAATAAATCTTGATTCACTCTATTGTAATGTTGTGGTCATGATTCAATAAATCTTAACGTTTAACTCTATTGTAATGTTGTGTTCATGATTCAATAAATCTTGATTCACTCTATTGTAATGTTGTGATCATGATTTAATAAATCTTAACGTTTAACTCTATTGTAATGTTGTGTTCATGATTCAATAAATCTTGATTCACTCTATTGTAATGTTGTGGTCATGATTCAATAAATCTTCTTTGAATCACGCATTCTTAACGTTTCACTGGACAAAGTCCACCTTTAATTACGCATTTCTAATGTTTCACTGGACAAAGCATTCTTTTAATTACGCATTTGTAACCTTTCACTGGACAAAGTCTTCTTTGAATCACGCATTCTTAACGTTTCAATGGACAAAGTCCACCTTTTAATTATGCATTTCTAATGTTTCACTGGACAAAGTCTTCTTCGAATCACGCATTCTTAACGTTTCACTGGACAAAGCATTCTTTTAATTACGCATTTCTAACGTTTCACTGGACAAAGTCTTCTTTTAATCACACATTCTTAACGTTTCACTGGACAAAGTCCACCTTTAATTATGCATTCTTAACGTTTCACTGGACAAAGTCCACCTTTAATTACGCATTCTTAACGTTTCACTGAACAAGTCCACCTTTTAATTACGCATTTCTAATGTTTCACTGGACAAAGTCTTCTTTGAATCACGCATTCTTAACGTTTCACTGGACAAAGCATTCTTTTAATTACGCATTTCTAATGTTTCACTGGACAAAGTATTCTTTGAATCACGCATTCTTAACGTTTCACTAGACAAAGTCCACCTTTAATTACGCATTCTTAACGTTTCACTGGACAAAGTCCACCTTTTAATTACGCATTTCTAACGTTTCACTGGACAAAGCATTCTTTTAATTACGCATTTCTAACGTTTCACCTGACAAAGTCTTCTTTGAATCACGGATGACCACACCAATACTCAACAATCTGCACTTTTGGTTCTATATATTTCATCAGTTTATCTGTCTTCATATATATAACTGTCATATATTTCATATGGTTCATCAGTTTCTCTGTTATCATAGGTAACGGTCATATAGTTCATCAGTTTATCAAACAAACTCTTATTCTTCCATCTAAAACAAACTTCCTTGCAGGATATATATATACTAGAATCAAACAACAATAAACAACCAACACTAAACATTTCATTACAGAACCAAAAAATATACACTACAATCAACTAACAGTAACATTTAAACTACTATAAACAATCCACAAACAACAAATTTTGGAGAAGCGCTGTCTATATCATCGGGGAGGAAACTGATTAACCTCATCCTGATCTTCCTGAGGGATGTTAGAATTAACACTCTCCTCAGAGTGTTCATAGCCTGGGTAATCCGCGCTGTCCAAGGACTCGGGGTCCGAGTCCCTATTGTCAATGTAGTATGCGTGGAGGTGCTCCTCTTCGCCCTCCAAAAGATGTGCCCACCGCACTTTGAAGATATACCTAAGGTCGTCGTAATAACGACATCCAAATGCCCTGGCGTTGGAATCCCGACGAATAACCTATGTAAAATTAAACATTGAATAATGAACAATTCCACAAAAAAAAAGGGGACACGGATAAATTCGACTTACCTCAATGGAATTCACTTCAAAATATACTGGGGTCTTAATTTCGGCGTGAATACGATTAGCACCCATTTTAACTCCAGGACACGCCAATAATCTACGGAATTCGTAAAATTTTATCTGCAGTTCTTTCACCGCTGCTACAACATCTCGGGCCCAGAATCTTGTTTTGAATCGCTGAGTCAAATCACGCGATACCATAAACAGCATTGTGTCGAAGACTTTTAGCCGATCGATTTCATTCTCTCCGGCATATATCCGAAGACGTTCAACCATGTACTCTTCCACCCATGCCAGAATAGGTCTTGGAGGGAGATTCATGACTTTGTTTGTCAAGGATTGAGATCTGGGAGAGAAAGAGAAGCAGGGCTTCTTGCAGGTGAATGTTTGGGGATGAAAATTTTGCAGATGTCTGCATACAGGGCAAGATTGAAGATACTAATAAAGGTGATTGGACCGTAAACCAACCGTCGCACCCCTTCGTCGCATTGTAAAGTTGATTGGCCAGTCCAAATTTCGGGAAAGCGTGCAGACAACTTTTCATTTAATTCAAGCGTCTCATCGGGAATGCATAATAATCTATTAAGTTTGTAGTGTAAATATTCATTTTATTAGTTATTGAAATGTCTGTTTGTCTAGTTAAAGAAAAATAATTCCAGAAATTATAAGCCGGAAACCCGTTTCGAAAAAGAGTCGCCGGAAAGGCCATTCAGAAAGACTCGCCGGAAATTGGTTGCCGGAATAGTGTAGCCGGAAAGATCAGACGCGGGAAGAAGAAGCAAAGATCAGACGCGGGAAGAAGACAATGGGCATCTATGTTCTTCTTCAATGTATTAAGGGTATTATGGTACTTTTACAGGATTTGGGGGGTTTACAATAAATGGAAAGGATAATAGGGATGAAATATATCTATTTATTGAATTGGGGGGTTTAGCAAAAGTTTTCAACCATACTAGGGGTACCTAGTATGTTCATTAATTTGCCGAAAAACTAATTAACCTCTACTTGGCCGCGCCTAATGTATGTTTTTCTTCACCCACTTGGCCTCTTTTTGTCGGATTGTAAAAAACCCAATAAATAATCGTTCTTGTAGGAAAAGAGTTTTTCATTGTGAAGTTGTATTCTTGTTAGAAAAGTCAGAAGTCACCTCCCTTGTTTTGGGCGCCTTTTAGGAACTATAATTACTATTAAAAATATATGCACAAATATAATTTTTTGTTTTTTATTTTATTTTATTTTTAAATTAAATAAATTAAAATAAAATTAAAAAGGAAACAAAAAGAGATGCTTGACATATTTATTTTTTTTATAAACTCACAAGTCACATCCCAAGTGGCCGGAGGGAAGAGAGGTGCTTGATATTGATTAGGACTTGAAGTGAGATTATTTTAAATCAAATACAATAAATTTGATATATATATATATATAAAATAAATTAAAAGACCCCTTTTTTCTTTTCCTTTTTCTTTTTGAGTCTTCCTTTTTCCCTTTTTTTAATATCCTCAAGAATATATACCTTCCTTTAACTATTTACGATTGATATGCATGAATGAAACGAGGCAACAATGGATCTGAATTGGAGCTAGGGTTTGAATTTGATTGTGTGTTTCCCATGGCTACGAGATCTTCTGAACCTCTTCTTGGTTCTTATCCCTCGCCTTTCTTCTATTACTAATGTATGTTTTTCTTCACTCACTTGGCCTCTTCTTGTCGGATTGGAAAAACCCAATAAATAATCTTTTCTCTTGACTTCCCTAGGTATTCTTGTTCTTGTAGGAAAAGAGTTTTTCATTGTGTAAGTTGTATTCTTGTTAGAAAAGTCAAAAGTCACCTCACTTATTTTGGGCGCTTTTTAGGAACTATTATTATTAAAAATATATGCACAAAATATAATTTTTTGGTTTGTTTTGTAATTTTATTTTTAAATTAAATAAATTAAAATAAAATTAAAAAGGAAACAAAAGGAGGTCCTTGATATATATTTTTCGATTATTTTCTTAGAAACAAGACTTCATAGAAATGGGTTGTTTACCTCTATGTATAACTCATATCCCATTAAATGAAAATATTATACAACCTATTATTTAAGATTGAAAAATTACAAATGAACCCATTTCTTTCAAATTGTTCACGAAAATTTTTCTTGAATCTATTAAATTGATATTTATGTACTATTATTGAAATTATATCAGTGTTTTGACTTTGGTTGATGTAAAAAATAATGGTAAGTTTTATAAATAGTGGAAGATTGCTCATGAAATGCAATTTAATTTATAAAGTTTACTATTTTGTACGTCATTGTAATTGATTAGTAATTAAACCAAAAAAGAGAAAAAGATTAGTAATTATAATTGATTACAATTTTATTCGATAATGATAATCGACCACTTAAGGTAGTTTAAGCATTTCAAATTAGGACGGTTAACTAGTCGAATTTGGATTAACTTCAGATTAAAATCTAATTTGTGACCCACTTAAATAATTAACTAACTTAATTTGGGTCCACTGTACGCCGAACAATTGAGAGGCCCATATATAGATAAAGCCCAATAAAAGGCTAGTTGTGAAATGGCCCGAATTCCTACTTGCTTAATTTTCTTGATAGCACGGCCGTATCAGCCAATAAAGCCCAACATGAATGAAGCCTCCAAAATTGCAGCAATAAATATTGAAGTTCTTGCAACAAAAATGAAAAAGAATAGTCAAGTTCTTGTTCATAAGATAAATGAGAACTCTCAAGAAAGTGGGGAACGCTGCGTGAAAATGATTATTGCGGAGATTGAAGTAGAGTCGTTGTTCGACTTATTAAAGAGATTTTTGCATTTTCTGTACAAAAAGGCGTAGCAAGCTATGTGAAATCAATGACCCTCCAATCTTAAGTAGCTCCTCCATGCCACCTCTACAATACGTGGAAATATTATCTGACATGGAAATGTTACCATCGTCCATGTCATCATAAATGCCACGTGTCCATAGTCTCCAGTATAAAATAGGGATGTATACGAACCAAACCGAACCGAACCGAACCGAACTTTGCTGTTTTTTCTAGCTCGAGGTTCGGCTCGAACTTATTTTGCTCGGTTCGGGCTCGTGTTCGAGTTCGACGAACAATATTTTTCTGATTCGAAGTTCGGTTCGTCCAATGGTTCGAGTTCAGTTCGGCTCGAGTTCGGCTCGGTCTCGAATTCGAGCCCAAGATATAATCTTTATAAAAAAAATCAAAAAAAAAAAAAACATTATAATATATATATATATATATATATATATAATTTTATTTAAATATAATAGGTCAGCTCGCGAATCGGCTCGCGAGCCACGAACAAGAATAAAAAGGTTCGGGTTCGAGTTCGAGTTCGGTTCGAACCTTGGCTCGAACTTTTCGAATTCGAATTCGAACTTTAACCAGCTCGGTTCGATTAGCTCGCGAACCGGCTCTGTTCGTATACATCCCTAGTATGAAACAGTTGATTCAGGCGAAAATTGTCATGAAATTGACATATTTTTTGAGTTAGTGAACTTTTTTGTCACCGAAAAATTTACTGTCTTGAAAACGCTAGTGAGGGTCAGTTAGTATCCTGATTTTGCACTTTTCCCATATTTTAATGTTTTGGCTCTGGTTGAAGTAAAATTGAAAACTATTAATGAAATGCAACTATAATTTATAAAGTTCACTATTGTACGCCATTATTTTTTTGGCTCTATAGCTCATTTTCCATGATCGAATTGGGACGAACTATTTAAAGTGTAAAGCTCTCCCATAGAGATTCGAACTTGAGATCTCTGATTAAGCTAATATAATGTCGAACTGCTAAACCACATTACTGAACAATGGACGGAATATTGTTATATGTCGTTGTGATTGATCTTGTCTAATACGGGCGGTGCTATCAAGTAAACTAATCAAGTTGGAATTCGACATTTGCCGACTAGCCTTTTACTGGGCTATATATATAGGCTTCTCAATTGTTGGCTCAAACTCTTGGGCTAATAAGTGGACCCAAATTAAGTTAGTTAATTACTTAAGTCGGCCAATGAATTAAATTTTAATCCGAATTCGATCCAAATTGAATTTTAACGGTTATAGTCTCGAGATAATTAGGAATGACAGAATCGCCAAAACTAAAGTCATTCGCATTTCTCCCAATGGTATAAGCTTAAAAAGACTAGATTCTAGTAGCTACAAAAGTAGATTGAGTTCTAACTCGAGCTCGATTTATTTATACGGGTATACTTTAATTATATTGGGTAAATGAGTGAAGGAAATTGCAAATTTAATTTCAATGTTGTATTAGGTTAATTAGAACATTTATATTCGAATTTTTAAGAATATGACTTTTATAGTTAGAGAATACTTTTAATGGACAATGACTTTTAAATGTTAATGTCAAAAAGTTTTTTTATTGAAAATATAGCGTTTTCTTCACCATCAAATGCTATATAATTTAAAGGCGAGTAGATGACTTAATTGTTAAGCATCTGTACTTACGAATTGATAGGTCACGATTCACGAGCTCAATCATCAGGAATAGTTGGGAAATCAATATTAATCATTTTTTTTTCCAAAAAAAAAAAAAAAAAGTAGTTTTGTGTTATACAAGTTTAACAATATTATGTTCAAATCTCTGAGCATGTAGCTATCACTCGAAGGGAGAATTTTACTATCAGTGATCGACTTGACTCGAATTTGTAGCTACCACACATCTATAGCTTAGTTATTTTGTTTGCTCTGTCAGCGGAATGAATTTCCATTTAGTGTTCACTACAATTATCATAACCAATTGAATTCATACCGTAAGATGTGACTTACCTATTGGTTAGAAAACACCAAGAATTTTGATACGCACCCGACTAAGAGACGTTAGAGCGGTCTCAAGCTCGTAGGATAATCCGGCACAGACCCGCCGGCGGGAGAACTGGGGGAAGAGAAAGAGAACAGAGATTTAGGGTAAAGGAAAATTCTTTTATGTTCTGCTCTCCCAAAAACAACATAAAGCAACTATATAGTCAAGACATCCCAAAACTAAGGATTCTCAAGCCCACACGGCAAACCAACCAAGAAGGGAAATACTTAAAGCAAGAAAGGAAAGTACTAATAAATATTGATCACTAAATACGACATCTCTAAAATACGACATCTCTAAGACACTGCATAATCTTGCATCCATGCTGGCGCCTTCTTCACTCTACCACTGCGCCTCTCCGGCCCCTTCACTCTTGCGCCTGCCGACTCCATTGGATCCAACACCTCCGTATCACTCTCCCCCCCATGGAGACTCACCTTGTCCTCAAGGTGCAAAGATGGAAAAGCTCGCCGAATGCTATCCGCCGGCTCCCAAGTCGCGTCATCAAGCGACCCATCGGACCAACGTACTAGCCATTGTTCCTGGGGCTCACCCTTCCGTAGCACCTGCCGAACTTCATGAACTGACACAGGCCGCGACGGCACTTTCCCACTGAGCAAATCATCCGGCAATTCCTGAACCGAGACTGACTCCTTGTTTCCCTTATATTTCCGCAAGAGGGACACATGAAACACCGAATGAATCCGTGAAGACTCGGGCAACCGCAATCGATACGCCACAGGTCCGATCCTTTCCAAGATTTCATAAGGGCCATAATACCTTTTAGCTAACTTCTGGCTGCGCCGACGCACCACCGAATGTTGACGATACGGCTGCAACTTCAACAGCACCAACTCCCCAACCTCAAACTGCACTTCGCGACGCTTGGCATCGGTTGCGATTTTCATTCGAGTTCGTGCAACCTCCAAATTGAGCTTCAACTAGCGCAACAACCCATCTCTTTCTGCCAAGATTTCATCCGCCGCTGGCAACTTACTAGTCCCGCGCCGATAAGGAACCAAGTCCGGGGGAGGCCTACCGTAAACCGCGTGGAACGGCGTCATACCGATGCTGGAGTTATAACTTGTATTCAACGAATATTCGGCCCACGGCAACACCACAGTCCAACGGCTCGGTTTGTCATGACAAAAACACCGTAAATATTGCTCAAGAACCCGATTCATCACCTCCGTTTGGCCATCCGTTTGAGGATGAAAGGCCGAACTGTGCTTCAGTGTCGTGCCGCTCATAAGATGAATATCCGGAAATATTCTAGCAGATAACAAAGATACGAAAAGGTGATGTTTTCTTGAGCCTTAGACACTGTCAAGCCCTTTCTGCCTTAGTTTTTGTGGCCTGTGTTCAAGTATTATTGTAGCTGAAAACAAGATGGTTATATAACCATGCTAACTGTATCTATTACAATTATGATATATGGGTTTATATGTTATTTTCTCCTCTATGTCAAAGTGGTGAATATTGAGCACTTGTTGCCTTCATCCTCCATCTCAGTATTCAATAAAATTCCATAAAAGGCTCTTCTGTGGCTGCATATTTTGTATTTTTTCACCAGTTTTTGCTCCTAGTATAATGCCTGTACTATGAATCTTTTACACACATCTATAGCTTAGTTCACTTTCTACATATATTTTCCATTTCCAGCTGTTTCATGGTCGATGTTAATGGATATATTTTCAGTGAGGGAAACAAATGTGTCGATGCTGTCGCTAAAAAGGTCACAGATCAGGGAGCCTGCCCTGCCCTGCCCTGCCAGTGTGGATCTCTAATTGGCTCAAGACTGCTGGTCTTTTGAAGGAGAATTGATTCAAGAATCGAAGACGATTTGCTTTATACTGGAAAAAAGCACAATTAATAACTCGCCACTGGCACAACAGCTAGTACTAATTCTTCATTTGATGGTTACAAGCAGGGAAGCAAGGAGTTGCTTGATTTAGGAGGCAAACAAAATATATTACAATTTCACAAGGTCTCAAGCAACTAAGATCGAGATATTGTTGGCCCCAACGTAAGGGACCTAGACATCAAGTAAGATAGTGATAAAGATAAGATTGAACAGTGATCTTGCTGGTTAAAAATTGCATTACATCAAGTAAAAGGACAAATAAATGAGCAAATCTCAGTGATCAGGCTGTAATTCATCAAAATGCTAATACTATAAAGTAATGCCAGTCATGGAGTAAGTGATCCAATCAAAAGACATGTGAGAAGCAGAACGAAGATGCAAAGTTAATCACAACGAGCTCGACGAAAAAATTACACAATCAGCAGATAATAAAGCATACAATTTTGCTTGTCCCGTTCGTGGGAATGTGATTAGGGACCTATATAAATTAGCACCCCTATTGGTACAGGGACATTGTATTTCTGATAAATATTTATTTGTGTAAACTAAATCCAATAACCAGAAAGAGATTTGGCATAATCTTGAACAGGGTTTCTTAGATAGCCATGCTATGGTTATCAGCATGGCTATCGAGTAACATCACATATGTGTAACACTCCAAAGATAGAGCAATTATGTTGTTAGGAAGCAAATATTTCAACGTTACACCAACTACATCCATAACAATTGAATTGAAACTCATAAACTCAAAGAATTTGATTATCAAGTTAGCAACCCAATTCACCAGCTGCACAAGAGCAAACAGCCTGACACAACACCACCTAGGCGATACAATAACGAAACAAAATAACAAACTTACCGTGAGGAAGTTGCCTGTGTTCTGGCCATTAGCTCTAAAGTAGTTATTTTGTTTAGCTGCCCTGAATGCCAGCTGAGATCTGTCTAGCAGGCTCAGCAGGTGGTGCAACAGCAGAAGGTTTCTCAGGGACAACACGACTTGCCACAGGAGCTGAGTCCTTGGGAGCTGCCTGCTCATTGTTTGCAGCAGGTTTAGGAGCAGGAGCTTCGCCACTGCCGAAAAGGTACCCCAAAGAACTCTGACCCCCACCACTGCTGACTCCATGACCCATTACTTCTTAAAGCTTTTGATTTGAACTTCTGCAAGGACAACAGATACAATCAAAGATTCCAATCAGATGATTAGGCTTGTGAAAATCAATAAGAACAATTGCTGTTTCAGTTGTTTCCAGAAGTATATGCCTTATTTTCATTATAAAAACAGTATATAACAATGATGAATTAAGCTCATGGAATTGGAACTGATCAGAGAAAAAGACAGTATCAAGCTTTGAATGACGGTCTTTCTCAGTATGAAACACCAGTCACCATGGCTGAAATAAACTTGATGTTGTTGAATTAAGAAACTTGATTTCATGTAAATTATCAATAATTTAAGGGAACCACTGATTATATCAACAAACAAAATGCGTTCTAACAGACTAACACCCACATAAATTCCCAAGATTCACTTACTGAATGAAATAAAAGAATCATTTAAAAAGAAAGCAAACAAGGTACATCACCTTGGCAAAATAGATACTTCAGAATTTCGCAGCATTGGATGCAATACCCACCTCCACACGCAATTACAATATACCCTTCTCCGCCCTCAACATACCAAGTAACACAAATTTAATGAGTTCGATAATGAGCAATGCTTTCTTAGAATCCATTGTAATGCCCGCTACTGTTTATCATACACAAAGATAATTAGGTCGAATAGTATGCACAAATAGCTAATTTTCATAGCAGGTCCCGAAACAAAATGAAACACGAGTCACCATGTCTGAAGCAAACTTGATGTTATCAATTCAAGTAACATTATTTCGTGGATATTAGCAATAATTTAAGAGATACACCACTGTATTTATCGGCAAACAAAATAGGTTCTAACGCCCAAATAAAATCACAAAATTCAGGCAATGACTGAAATACAAGTTTCATGTAAAAAGAAAACATGTGAGATACATCACCTTCACAAATTGGAAAAGACAGAATTTCCTAGTGCTGACAGTAATACCCACCCAAGCGAAAATATCTATAAGATTTAAGGAGAAAATTATTAAGAGCGACATGATATCAACAAGACCAGATTTCCATTTCGCATCATATAATACGGTGATATCCAAAATCACGATCAACAGCCCTCATTCCTTACCTCCGTTTAAGACATGCACGCAGCAGTCCTTCAGTGCCCAGATTGGCTAGTGGTTGCTCTAGGGCTTGTGCCTCGAGTTCAATTGAAGACGACCAAAAAGATAGCAGGAAATTTTGGGAATGATTTCTTGGGAACGGTAAGGGCACAAAGGGTAAATTTTCCAAGGAAGCCAGGGGCATAACAGTAAAATTGGTCATTCCATTCTCCCCACCTTAAATAGCAACAGCATTTTTTGATGGCAATATTCCCCATCCATTTCCAGCTTAGTCTCGGGGTTCCGAGAATGCAGCTTATTAACAAACATGCAAAGTAAAGACTGGATAAGAGGGGTGTATATAGCCAACATGCCAATTTCTAGTGCAGTAAAGACGTTCTAATAGAGATTTTTCATTTTCGGTACAAAAATACGTAGCAAGCTATGTGAATTCAACGACCCTCCAATCTTAAGTAGCTCCTCCATGCCATCAAAGGGTTGTCTCAGATGGTGAGTCTCGAACACATGTGACCTCTCCTCACAAGATCATCGGCACACTAGTTAACTTCTCAGACCATGTGAACAATATATGAAGTAACCTATTGCAGTCCCCAACAATGTTACCCGAGGGGTGAGTATCTTCCGCTTTACTCTGAATAAGTGGAACCACGCACAAGGAATCAGATTCAATAATGATCCTTCTAAACCGCCTACTCCAAGAAAGCCTCAATCCCTCTCTAATGGCAATAAGCTCAGCAGTAAAGATAGGCATGTCACCAAGATGGGCGCTAAAACCACAGACCCATTTCCCCTCCGAGCTGCGCACCACATTTTAGCCTCAGCATAGCCTGAAAGAAGGGCATACATCACGGTGTTCTTCACAGGAGTTTCGTCAAACACCTTCCCCGCATCATTAACATAACAATTTCGCGTAGAAATCCACCAAAGCACTACCCACAAACATGCTTCCCAATCAGTTGCATTTCTGCACATACGCGCGCCATCTCACCAGAGCAAACACATTTCAGGCAAGCAGTTGAGTTCAAGGAGCTGCATAAAGCGTAAGAATCAACACGAATTTATAAGGATGTAGCTACCACTGGTAGGGAGAATTTTACTCTCAGTGATCCGACGTGACTCGAATTTATAATAAATAAAATGTAGGGAAACAACGTGCTAACCTATTACCCAAAATTTCCGTGGATGTGAAATAACCCTTGGTTCTAAGTTCAGCTTACTTTTTCACTTTATACTACAAGTAGGATAAATGGATCAGTACAATTAGTAAAACCTATCGCACTGGAATGTGATTGCAGCATTGTTTTCTTAGCTAGCATATCGGAAATCCGGAAATTGAGAAACAGATCGTCTTACCAGAACTCAAGGCAGCCAAAGCGCATCACCATAAGCAACATTAGAATTGGTAAGGCAATAACTCTAATAAGCTCAATATTAGTTAGCAGCTACATGGATTAGCTCACACGCTGCTGGTTGTTCCTCTGACTGGCATATCCATATCCATTGTAACCTTGCCTTCCATTGTAATCCCCATTATTCCACTAATTCATATCATCCGATGAATCATCAAACAAAAATTGCAGAGGTAATTTGGCCCATGGATTTTGTTAAGGAAAGTCCAAAGAAGTTTGTTTGAAGATTTTACCTGCTTGTTACCCTGGTTTCGGCCCCATGAAAGACGGACTGTCTGTTTGCCAATAACTGAACAGTTTAATCCTTGAGTTGCCTCCTCTGCATTGCTACTGTTCAAATAGAAAATTCAAAGGCGTATTAAACAATGATGCAACAACTTCCCTCCAGAAATGTTATGATACTCGCTGTGATGCTTATCTCTGATCTCATATATTCAAAGTCATCGAAACAATAATTCAGGAGGAAACAAAATGTCGAGTAACATAAGAATAGAATCTTGAATGGCTTTCTACAAAATGTAGCTTAACACGAATTCAAGATATAATGCGTTAAAAAGGAAAAAAAAAGGAACTCGTAACCCAATTAGCTTGTGAATTGTAACAATGGTTTTCAGTTTAATACAATTTTGATAATTAAACAAGTTCTAAGATGGCATTTAAAAGAATCAACTAACTGCACGAGAAGAGACTTACACAATAAAACAATATGCAATAAGCAAAAGAAACTTCCAATTTCCACTTTCCTATTCGTTGGTCCGGAAAAAAAAAAAAAAAATATATATATATATATATTTGGATTACTCAAAAACTTCACAAGCAAAGAGCATAATGTTCATCCGGACATTCAGTTAGGTAAACATTCAGCGTATTGTGCTACGGTGAGAAATGTTTTGATAAAACCCATTTTTTTTGTTATATCATCTGCACGACTAGTTTTCTAGAAAGAAAGTTCAGTAACAAATCACACAACAGAATTATCTGTTTGCAAATTGTACAAAACCCATCCCTTTCCAGGTGCTATTATGATAGACATCACCTCGCCAAATGCAATAAGCGATTCTTAGGTCTTCATCAGTGACCTGAGAGTCCAAACCTCCCAAAAAAATACCTAAAGCAAATAAGATACAGGTATTAGTCCTGATATTAAATTCTGATCACTAACTTCCAAAAGGGATCAGGACTAAAAGATTTCATGTTAAGAGGAATCATTGTCCGACTGACCTAGGGGCACAGAACCATTTGGTGCATATCCACCTGATAACTGTTTGAACAAATCTCTTTTAAAAGTAAGCAATCAGTAAAACAAATATAGCACAGAGGTATCATCCTACTAATTTTAGTCAAAAGAACAACTAAGGATGAAAACATAATTAAGAAAATTTGACGTCATGGACAAATTAGCAACACGAGAAGGCACAGCATAGATAGTTCTGGTCAGAGAATAATTTTAATAAGTAAATATTATAAATACCTTAAGAATCATTTTTGCGGTGGTGACATACTGATTAACTTGAATAATGGAGTAATGGACACAATGGTCTGTCGAAATAAGCCCGAAATGCTACAATATTAACTTGAATAAAACAAGGCACTACTTACTTCCATGTTCTCAACAATTTTCACAGTTGGATTTTATGCAGAAAAGAATAAATGTTATTGTACGCCACATCAAATGCTTCTTGAACTGCTGGATCAAGGTAATCATGCAATGGCAACTAGTTAGGATTTCTGTGAGTTATCAAAAATAAAATCTCAAACACTTGAGCAAACTTAACATGATAAAATTATCACCATATAATATATGAGATTTAGTACAGGAAATATACCACTGGATCTGAAAAGTCATCGACTCTCTGGACTATCTTGTCTCGTTCCACTTTATCAAATCGCAGTGCATACTTGTTCCAGAGAGAGGGAGAGGGATGACATTTACTATCAGTAGAGGAGACGAACGTAGAAGTGAACTAAAGGGCTTAGCAAGTGCATGAACATATAATTTCAGGCTATTGTAGTTCTAGTCTTCTACTGGTCAAAAGATAATGCTTGAGCTCATCTAGAAAAGCTTATCAAACAAAAGAATTCCAAAGTTTGGTCCTACTCCAAAGCAAGGTCAGGAGATAATTTGAAACAACTGATGTTATTCATAGAAGATTGAAAAGCTGGAACTGTGAATTTAGGATGATATTACATTTTTCCATACTTCTCAGGCACAAACATTGATAGTTGATACAAAATAACATTGACTGGATACGATACAAAACCAGATTGAGTGGTAAAAAAAAACCTACTCCTTAACAGCTTTATCTCCTGTGCTTCGAACATCATCAACAATGGGTTGAACCTGAGTTAACGTCAATATCTCTGATAGGTCAAAGCAAACAGAACACCTATTCGTTCAGACATTAGGTTCATTTTTATGAGAACATCAGATTTTAGGTTCTTTCAGTTTGCATTATTTTATCTTTCAAGATTAAACACGGGTTGATAAGCAAATTAAACCTCTATTTTTATCACAAATTAAGCATAAGCTATAAACATATTGATACCTTTGACCTCAATGTAACAGTAGATTCAACTATTTAGACCAATTTCATCACATTTCCAACATTTGATCAAAATATAAACCACCAAACAATACGAAAAACTACTGCCTTCTGCGTTTCTTGAACTCAATTATAAATCGTACTTTTTTTTCTTTAGGCAAGGTTAACTCAATTATTCTTCAAAACAGTACAGTATGATTTTCATGGGAAAAATTTACTAACTTACTTCAGTGAGAATAAGACCATAACCATCGAGGCGCAATTCTTGCAGCAGCAAATAAACCACTGCTCCGATTGGAAGAAAGAAGCTTACAATCCATTAATGCCAAAACTTCAATACAATTTATTGATCACTTCAAATTGGTTCACAAATTGAGACAGCAATTCGTTTCAAAAATAAAGTTTGTGATTGAAGAAGGAATCTTTTGCTGGATTTTCGAGTTCAAACAGTAAAAAACGGAGACGAAACAAGAGTAAACAAGAGTAATTGTTTCAAGCTTTATGCAATTGCCTTTTACCCCACACTAACTTGAATCCACCATCTACCCATACCCAGAAAACTACCCGATTTTGAGGGCTGGGTACCAGCAAAATTTTAATTTTTATTTATATAAATTGATCTTTGTACAGTTTAATCTACGAAAACGAAAACAAACACTGCATATGCATATTTCTATTGTACTGTTGGAAGACCTCTCCAGTTTACAACTACGTTGGTAACTTGTTAACTAGCTCTAGCAGTAAAGAGGTACGTACAATGAACATAAACTAACATCAAGGTGAAACTTCGCTGGAATGCATAGTAAGGAATTTGACATATATCAACAACTAATTCAAATAAAATTGAATCAGGAATTTAACACATATCAACAATTTGAATGCTAGTTCTGAGTCCACATAAGATAAAAGCCAATCAAAATTGGGGAAATCTGCAGAAATATAATCTCATCGACCAAAAGCAAAGCACAAACTGTGAGAATAAGAATAGATTTAACACCAATTACCAAAACGAGATGGCGGAGGAGAGATACCGAAAGGGCGAAGGATGGTAAACGAGGCATCATAAAATAATAAATATTCCAAATTCAGAAAACGAGCCATAGGCAAATATCAGTAAAAATAAATATCACTACAATCAGAATAAAGTCCTAATTTTTTTTTAAACTAGCCAAGGTATCCACACATTTGGTGAAAGCCACAGTTGCGCGAATACACTTCCAAACATCTCTCCCATTCGCCAGTATTCCTCCCCGATCAGAAACCCCTTCCAGCCGTGCACACAATTTCTCAGCCTCCATATACTTTTTTTTACATTTACTGCCTTTGAGATCTGAATCGGAGCTAGGGTTTGAATTTGATTGTGTGTTTCCCATCTTCTGAACCTCTTCTTAGTTCTTACCCCTCTCTTTTCTTCTATTAATAATGTATGTTTTTTCTTCACCCTCTTCTTCTCGGATTGGAAAAACCCAATAAATAATGTTTTTTTCTTCACCTTCCTATTGATTGTGGAGTTTTATTCTTGTCTAAAAAGTCGCTTCACCTATATATTTTGGACAAACAACGCCTTTTTTTTTTTTTTAATTTTAAAAAAGGAATATTATTGCTCCCCAACTACCGTTAATGAGGAACTTTTTCACTTTTTTTTTTTTTGTTTTTTTACCCACACCCCAAGTGGTAGAGATTCTCGGGATCTCTGTGACTCACGGCCCCATAATGTAGGAGGACGATCTCTGGTGGCCACAAGGGGTTGCCTAACACATTGGATGGATAAAAACTCCACAACTGTATCTGTCAGAGTTTGATCCTGGGTCCTTGTTCCAATTCTGCTACCTGTGTTACCGTTGAGCTAAACCCGTAGGGGTATTTAATAAAGAACCCTCACACCACTTGACCAAGCTGCGAACAATGTTTTTTAGTTCTAAGGAATTATTTTTTAAAAAAATCTAAATATAATTTCATATAAGAAATTTTAAAATGCTAAAAAAGGAAAAATAAATTAAGTAAATCTTTTTATAAAAATTTGAAAAAGACGTTGTTTTTGCAACATATCAGTGAAAGCATTTAGAATTTTGAAAAGATCTTTATCCAATTTTAAAAAGATCTCTATTTGGAGGGGCTCATCTCGAGGTTGTCAGCTACGATTAGGCCATCAGCTTTTTTATAGTTTGGAATTTGGAGAGGCTCGTCAGTCGTCTCGATGGGTCGTCAAATTACACTAAGAATCATGATAGAAAAGAGAGAAAATTGCATTTTTGGTCCCATAAGATATAGGTCAATTTTTATTTGGTTCCGTAATTTTTAAATCATCCTGCATTTTTAGTTTTTCGACAAATGTAGTCCCAAAGTGAAAATTTTTCAATATTTGTCCCAAAAAATTTAGAAATATATATTTATAATATTTTTCCTTAATTAAAAAATACATATCAAATATTAGAATTAATAACTTATACTTTAAAATTATAAAATAAAAAAATAAAAATATATACATAATAACATAATTAATAAAATAATCTTCAATATTGCATGTAGTTAAAAATATGTAAAATAAAAAATTGAAAATAATTAATATTTATAATACTTAAATATTTCTTATATATATAACATTGTATTTATTTAAAATAATTAACGTTGGGTGTAGTTAAAATTAAAAATAACAGAAAATTTATATATATTTTATTCAGTAATATAATATTAATTAAAATTTTAAAAAGTAATCAATAGCCATATATATTTAATGAGAATTCAAAAATAACATCAATATTTTATTTTCAATTAGTAGCAATATATATTAATTATTTTCAATTTTTTATTTTATATATTTTTAACTAAATGCAATATTGAAGATTATTTTATTAATTATGTTACTATGTATATGTTTTTATTTTTTTATTTTATAATTTTAAAGTAATACTTATACTTTAAAATGTAATAATTTATTATTTATTATAAAAATAAAATGCATATCTTGTGGTTGGTATTCTTTTAAAATTTTCCTAATATATATTTGATATGTATTTTTTAATTAAGGAAAAATATTATAAATATATATTTCTAAATTTGTTGGGACTAATATTGAATTTTTTTCACTTTGGGATTAAATTTGTCGAAAAAACTAAAAGTACGGGACGATTTAAAAACTACGGGACCAAAAAAAAATTGACCTATTTCCTATGGGACCAAAAATGCAATTTTCTCTAGAAAAGATAGAGAAATTAAGAATTTTTTTAAAAAAGATCTAGATACTTTATTGTTTAGGGAGTAGTGCTTCATTTATAAAATTTCCTTTCTTAAAAAAATAATA
Source organism: Lantana camara (assembly GCA_037501455.1). Lineage (NCBI taxonomy): Eukaryota > Viridiplantae > Streptophyta > Magnoliopsida > Lamiales > Verbenaceae > Lantana > Lantana camara. The sequence continues at coordinate 137,769,981 of CM074856.1, read as the reverse complement.
ATTAATTAATTAAGTAAGTAAATCTTTTACATTTGGGACGCTCCCAAACTGCATATTGGAGTCCGAATCAAAGTAAATAATGACTCTCTTCCTTAAACGGGTAATTATTGCACATTCGAAACTATGTAAATAAAAAAATTATTATTATTAAAAATACAGCGGTTATATATAAAAATTTGGACTTTTTAAAATTTTATTTTAAAATTATATCATATTATTTTAAAACATAAATATATATGTTTCCGTGGGTATAAATTGCAGTAAATAAAAGGAGATGAATGTTGCTCGCTCTTACCAAAAAAAATATATATATCATCAAAAAGAATTTCCATTTAGTATTCAATAGAATATTACAATTATTCATAAAGTAAGCTACACCAAAACAATTATTCATAGAATTCCATTGAAAAAACACCAAGATTTTCGTGAGTTATTTAAAAGGACCAAATATCCTCAAAAGTTATCTTAAAACCCCTAGTTTGAAAAATGTATGTTTTAGGTTACCAATACACAAGTTATTTTTTCTAAACCCCTTATGACCCTGAAAAGTCTGTTTTGCCCCCACTTTTTCTTGTTTTTTTTTTTTTCCTTTTTTCCCCTCGCCGAAAAAATGGATTTTCATTTTAGGAAAGATTTATCTCATAATCTGCAACCACATTTCCACTTCGTCGGCAACGAGATCTAACCGCGACGACAGTAGGATAAAGGTAGGCGGCGGCAACGGCAACGAAGACAGCAGGATCTTGATAAGCGGTGGCAACGGGAGTCGATTTAGTTATCGTGCCCTATTTCCTGTACTGCTATAAGGTATTCTCAGCGTGTGAATGTTAATTGAATGTATTCCTGGCGTTAATTGAATGTTAATTATGTGAAATAGACAGTATAATTCACTGATAATTTGTATCGAATTGAATTGAATTGCTGATACTTTGTATCTACTCGAATTGTTGATCCTCTGCAAACTGATACTTCAAATTGGTATTCTGAAGATGGCGTTGGCCGGTGACGAAGCTCAAGACAAGCAAATCCTAGGAAGTTGTTGGTTATATGGCGAAATTACGGTGTTTCCAATTCCGATGAGTGCGTCAGTGGAAGAGATTCACGCTCAAATTGGTGAAGAGTGGTCAGACTTCAACTCTGATGCTTACGTAGTACAATACCTCGCACCCCATAAAAAAGGTTTGTGGGTTAGTTTGCGACGCGAAGGACAGATTCCGACTATGTTGAGCTGAGGGCGATTCGGCCTCCTGCCTATTTAGGTGGGAAGCAAGCATCGAAGAGAAGGTATGGGATATCTAATTTTTTCGCTTCTGTATTAACACTATATTTATTAATTTCTGGTCAGTAATCTCATTCTGTGTCAGGAAGAGAAGATATAACCCCTACGCTGATGGTTCATGCTTGGCCACTGTTCGTTCTGAGGTTGAGGATTGATCAGATCCACTGCGTGTTCTGGAGTTGATGATTGATTTTATTCACTCTTTTTTTAAGGAACTTTATTTGTTGTTGTAATCGTATACACCCTTTTACGATTGTTTCTATTTGTTTGAAACTACGTCGATAAATTGCTTGATGCTGTTTTCTCAATTTGATCTAATGGAAACGTTAAGAATGGGTGATAATGACAGATTTTGTCATTAGAAATGCGTGATTAAAAGAAGACTTTGTTCAGTGAAACGTTAGAAATGCGTGATTAAAAGAAGACTTTGTCCAGTGAAACGTAAGAAATGCGTAATTAAAAGAATGTTTTGTCCAGTGAAACGTTAGAAATGCGTAATTGAAGGTTGGGTTTGTCCAGTGAAAGTTTAAGAATGCTTAATTAAAGGAAGATTTTGTCCAGTGAAACGTTAGAAACGCGTGATTAAAAGAAGACTTTGTCCAGTGAAACGTTAGAAATGCGTAATTGAAGGTTGGACTTGTCCAGTGAAAGTTTAAGAATGCTTAATTAAAGGAAGATTTTGTCCAGTGAAACGTAAGAAATGCGTGATTAAAAGAAGACTTTGTCCAGTGAAACGTTAGAAATGCGTGATTAAAAGAAGACTTTGTCCAGTGAAACGTTAGAAATGCGTAATTAAAAGAATGCTTTGTCCAGTGAAACGTTAGAAATGCGTAATTGAAGGTTGGGTTTGTCCAGTGAAAGTTTAAGAATGCTTAATTAAAGGAAGATTTTGTCAAGTGAAACGTTAGAAATGCGTGATTAAAAGAAGACTTTGTCCAGTGAAACGTTAGAAATGCGTGATTAAAAGAAGACTTTGTCCAGTAAAACGTTAGAAATGCGTGATTAAAAGAAGACTTTGTCCAGTGAAACGTTAGAAATGCGTAATTGAAGGTTGGGTTTGTCCAGTGAAAGTTTAAGAATGATTAATTAAAGGAAGATTTTGTCACGTTAGAAATCTTGATTCACTCTATTGTAATGTTGTGGTCATGATTCAATAAATCTTGATTCACTCTATTGTAATGTTGTGGTCATGATTCAATAAATCTTAACGTTTAACTCTATTGTAATGTTGTGTTCATGATTCAATAAATCTTGATTCACTCTATTGTAATGTTGTGGTCATGATTCAATAAATCTTAACGTTTAACTCTATTGTAATGTTGTGGTCATGATTCAATAAATCTTAACGTTTAACTCTATTGTAATGTTGTGTTCATGATTCAATAAATCTTGATTCACTCTATTGTAATGTTGTGATCATGATTTAATAAATCTTAACGTTTAACTCTATTGTAATGTTGTGTTCATGATTCAATAAATCTTGATTCACTCTATTGTAATGTTGTGGTCATGATTCAATAAATCTTCTTTGAATCACGCATTCTTAACGTTTCACTGGACAAAGTCCACCTTTAATTACGCATTTCTAATGTTTCACTGGATAAAGCATTCTTTTAATTAAGCATTTGTAACCTTTCACTGGACAAAGTCTTCTTTGAATCACGCATTCTTAACGTTTCAATGGACAAAGTCCACCTTTTAATTATGCATTTCTAATGTTTCACTGGACAAAGTCTTCTTCGAATCACGCATTCTTAACGTTTCACTGGACAAAGCATTCTTTTAATTACGCATTTCTAACGTTTCACTGGACAAAGTCTTCTTTTAATCACACATTCTTAACGTTTCACTGGACAAAGTCCACCTTTAATTATGCATTCTTAACGTTTCACTGGACAAAGTCCACCTTTAATTACGCATTCTTAACGTTTCACTGAACAAGTCCACCTTTTAATTACGCATTTCTAATGTTTCACTGGACAAAGTCTTCTTTGAATCACGCATTCTTAACGTTTCACTGGACAAAGCATTCTTTTAATTACGCATTTCTAATGTTTCACTGGACAAAGTATTCTTTGAATCACGCATTCTTAACGTTTCACTAGACAAAGTCCACCTTTAATTACGCATTCTTAACGTTTCACTGGACAAAGTCCACCTTTTAATTACGCATTTCTAACGTTTCACTGGACAAAGCATTCTTTTAATTACGCATTTCTAACGTTTCACCTGACAAAGTCTTCTTTGAATCACGGATGACCACACCAATACTCAACAATCTGCACTTTTGGTTCTATATATTTCATCAGTTTATCTGTCTTCATATATATAACTGTCATATATTTCATATGGTTCATCAGTTTCTCTGTTATCATAGGTAACGGTCATATAGTTCATCAGTTTATCAAACAAACTCTTATTCTTCCATCTAAAACAAACTTCCTTGCAGGATATATATATACTAGAATCAAACAACAATAAACAACCAACACTAAACATTTCATTACAGAACCAAAAAATATACACTACAATCAACTAACAGTAACATTTAAACTACTATAAACAATCCACAAACAACAAATTTTGGAGAAGCGCTGTCTATATCATCGGGGAGGAAACTGATTAACCTCATCCTGATCTTCCTGAGGGATGTTAGAATTAACACTCTCCTCAGAGTGTTCATAGCCTGGGTAATCCGCGCTGTCCAAGGACTCGGGGTCCGAGTCCCTATTGTCAATGTAGTATGCGTGGAGGTGCTCCTCTTCGCCCTCCAAAAGATGTGCCCACCGCACTTTGAAGATATACCTAAGGTCGTCGTAATAACGACATCCAAATGCCCTGGCGTTGGAATCCCGACGAATAACCTATGTAAAATTAAACATTGAATAATGAACAATTCCACAAAAAAAAAGGGGACACGGATAAATTCGACTTACCTCAATGGAATTCACTTCAAAATATACTGGGGTCTTAATTTCGGCGTGAATACGATTAGCACCCATTTTAACTCCAGGACACGCCAATAATCTACGGAATTCGTAAAATTTTATCTGTAGTTCTTTCACCGCTGCTACAACATCTCGGGCCCAGAATCTTGTTTTGAATCGCTGAGTCAAATCACGCGATACCATAAACAGCATTGTGTCGAAGACTTTTAGCCGATCGATTTCATTCTCTCCGGCATATATCCGAAGACGTTCAACCATGTACTCTTCCACCCATGCCAGAATAGGTCTTGGAGGGAGATTCATGACTTTGTTTGTCAAGGATTGAGATCTGGGAGAGAAAGAGAAGCAGGGCTTCTTGCAGGTGAATGTTTGGGGATGAAAATTTTGCAGATGTCTGCATACAGGGCAAGATTGAAGATACTAATAAAGGTGATTGGACCGTAAACCAACCGTCGCACCCCTTCGTCGCATTGTAAAGTTGATTGGCCAGTCCAAATTTCGGGAAAGCGTGCAGACAACTTTTCATTTAATTCAAGCGTCTCATCGGGAATGCATAATAATCTATTAAGTTTGTAGTGTAAATATTCATTTTATTAGTTATTGAAATGTCTGTTTGTCTAGTTAAAGAAAAATAATTCCAGAAATTATAAGCCGGAAACCCGTTTCGAAAAAGAGTCGCCGGAAAGGCCATTCAGAAAGACTCGCCGGAAATTGGTTGCCGGAATAGTGTAGCCGGAAAGATCAGACGCGGGAAGAAGAAGCAAAGATCAGACGCGGGAAGAAGACAATGGGCATCTATGTTCTTCTTCAATGTATTAAGGGTATTATGGTACTTTTACAGGATTTGGGGGGTTTACAATAAATGGAAAGGATAATAGGGATGAAATATATCTATTTATTGAATTGGGGGGTTTAGCAAAAGTTTTCAACCATACTAGGGGTACCTAGTATGTTCATTAATTTGCCGAAAAACTAATTAACCTCTACTTGGCCGCGCCTAATGTATGTTTTTCTTCACCAACTTGGCCTCTTTTTGTCGGATTGTAAAAAACCCAATAAATAATCGTTCTTGTAGGAAAAGAGTTTTTCATTGTGAAGTTGTATTCTTGTTAGAAAAGTCAGAAGTCACCTCCCTTGTTTTGGGCGCCTTTTAGGAACTATAATTACTATTAAAAATATATGCACAAATATAATTTTTTGTTTTTTATTTTATTTTATTTTTAAATTAAATAAATTAAAATAAAATTAAAAAGGAAACAAAAAGAGATGCTTGACATATTTATTTTTTTTATAAACTCACAAGTCACATCCCAAGTGGCCGGAGGGAAGAGAGGTGCTTGATATTGATTAGGACTTGAAGTGAGATTATTTTAAATCAAATACAATAAATTTGATATATATATATATATATAAAATAAATTAAAAGACCCCTTTTTTCTTTTCCTTTTTCTTTTTGAGTCTTCCTTTTTCCCTTTTTTTAATATCCTCAAGAATATATACCTTCCTTTAACTATTTACGATTGATATGCATGAATGAAACGAGGCAACAATGGATCTGAATTGGAGCTAGGGTTTGAATTTGATTGTGTGTTTCCCATGGCTACGAGATCTTCTGAACCTCTTCTTGGTTCTTATCCCTCGCCTTTCTTCTATTACTAATGTATGTTTTTCTTCACTCACTTGGCCTCTTCTTGTCGGATTGGAAAAACCCAATAAATAATCTTTTCTCTTGACTTCCCTAGGTATTCTTGTTCTTGTAGGAAAAGAGTTTTTCATTGTGTAAGTTGTATTCTTGTTAGAAAAGTCAAAAGTCACCTCACTTATTTTGGGCGCTTTTTAGGAACTATTATTATTAAAAATATATGCACAAAATATAATTTTTTGGTTTGTTTTGTAATTTTATTTTTAAATTAAATAAATTAAAATAAAATTAAAAAGGAAACAAAAGGAGGTCCTTGATATATATTTTTCGATTATTTTCTTAGAAACAAGACTTCATAGAAATGGGTTGTTTACCTCTATGTATAACTCATATCCCATTAAATGAAAATATTATACAACCTATTATTTAAGATTGAAAAATTACAAATGAACCCATTTCTTTCAAATTGTTCACGAAAATTTTTCTTGAATCTATTAAATTGATATTTATGTACTATTATTGAAATTATATCAGTGTTTTGACTTTGGTTGATGTAAAAAATAATGGTAAGTTTTATAAATAGTGGAAGATTGCTCATGAAATGCAATTTAATTTATAAAGTTTACTATTTTGTACGTCATTGTAATTGATTAGTAATTAAACCAAAAAAGAGAAAAAGATTAGTAATTATAATTGATTACAATTTTATTCGATAATGATAATCGACCACTTAAGGTAGTTTAAGCATTTCAAATTAGGACGGTTAACTAGTCGAATTTGGATTAACTTCAGATTAAAATCTAATTTGTGACCCACTTAAATAATTAACTAACTTAATTTGGGTCCACTGTACGCCGAACAATTGAGAGGCCCATATATAGATAAAGCCCAATAAAAGGCTAGTTGTGAAATGGCCCGAATTCCTACTTGCTTAATTTTCTTGATAGCACGGCCGTATCAGCCAATAAAGCCCAACATGAATGAAGCCTCCAAAATTGCAGCAATAAATATTGAAGTTCTTGCAACAAAAATGAAAAAGAATAGTCAAGTTCTTGTTCATAAGATAAATGAGAACTCTCAAGAAAGTGGGGAACGCTGCGTGAAAATGATTATTGCGGAGATTGAAGTAGAGTCGTTGTTCGACTTATTAAAGAGATTTTTGCATTTTCTGTACAAAAAGGCGTAGCAAGCTATGTGAAATCAATGACCCTCCAATCTTAAGTAGCTCCTCCATGCCACCTCTACAATACGTGGAAATATTATCTGACATGGAAATGTTACCATCGTCCATGTCATCATAAATGCCACGTGTCCATAGTCTCCAGTATAAAATAGGGATGTATACGAACCAAACCGAACCGAACCGAACCGAACTTTGCTGTTTTTTCTAGCTCGAGGTTCGGCTCGAACTTATTTTGCTCGGTTCGGGCTCGTGTTCGAGTTCGACGAACAATATTTTTCTGATTCGAAGTTCGGTTCGTCCAATGGTTCGAGTTCAGTTCGGCTCGAGTTCGGCTCGGTCTCGAATTCGAGCCCAAGATATAATCTTTATAAAAAAAATCAAAAAAAAAAAAAAACATTATAATATATATATATATATATATATATAATTTTATTTAAATATAATAGGTCAGCTCGCGAATCGGCTCGCGAGCCACGAACAAGAATAAAAAGGTTCGGGTTCGAGTTCGAGTTCGGTTCGAACCTTGGCTCGAACTTTTCGAATTCGAATTCGAACTTTAACCAGCTCGGTTCGATTAGCTCGCGAACCGGCTCTGTTCGTATACATCCCTAGTATGAAACAGTTGATTCAGGCGAAAATTGTCATGAAATTGACATATTTTTTGAGTTAGTGAACTTTTTTGTCACCGAAAAATTTACTGTCTTGAAAACGCTAGTGAGGGTCAGTTAGTATCCTGATTTTGCACTTTTCCCATATTTTAATGTTTTGGCTCTGGTTGAAGTAAAATTGAAAACTATTAATGAAATGCAACTATAATTTATAAAGTTCACTATTGTACGCCATTATTTTTTTGGCTCTATAGCTCATTTTCCATGATCGAATTGGGACGAACTATTTAAAGTGTAAAGCTCTCCCATAGAGATTCGAACTTGAGATCTCTGATTAAGCTAATATAATGTCGAACTGCTAAACCACATTACTGAACAATGGACGGAATATTGTTATATGTCGTTGTGATTGATCTTGTCTAATACGGGCGGTGCTATCAAGTAAACTAATCAAGTTGGAATTCGACATTTGCCGACTAGCCTTTTACTGGGCTATATATATAGGCTTCTCAATTGTTGGCTCAAACTCTTGGGCTAATAAGTGGACCCAAATTAAGTTAGTTAATTACTTAAGTCGGCCAATGAATTAAATTTTAATCCGAATTCGATCCAAATTGAATTTTAACGGTTATAGTCTCGAGATAATTAGGAATGACAGAATCGCCAAAACTAAAGTCATTCGCATTTCTCCCAATGGTATAAGCTTAAAAAGACTAGATTCTAGTAGCTACAAAAGTAGATTGAGTTCTAACTCGAGCTCGATTTATTTATACGGGTATACTTTAATTATATTGGGTAAATGAGTGAAGGAAATTGCAAATTTAATTTCAATGTTGTATTAGGTTAATTAGAACATTTATATTCGAATTTTTAAGAATATGACTTTTATAGTTAGAGAATACTTTTAATGGACAATGACTTTTAAATGTTAATGTCAAAAAGTTTTTTTATTGAAAATATAGCGTTTTCTTCACCATCAAATGCTATATAATTTAAAGGCGAGTAGATGACTTAATTGTTAAGCATCTGTACTTACGAATTGATAGGTCACGATTCACGAGCTCAATCATCAGGAATAGTTGGGAAATCAATATTAATCATTTTTTTTTCCAAAAAAAAAAAAAAAAAAGTAGTTTTGTGTTATACAAGTTTAACAATATTATGTTCAAATCTCTGAGCATGTAGCTATCACTCGAAGGGAGAATTTTACTATCAGTGATCGACTTGACTCGAATTTGTAGCTACCACACATCTATAGCTTAGTTATTTTGTTTGCTCTGTCAGCGGAATGAATTTCCATTTAGTGTTCACTACAATTATCATAACCAATTGAATTCATACCGTAAGATGTGACTTACCTATTGGTTAGAAAACACCAAGAATTTTGATACGCACCCGACTAAGAGACGTTAGAGCGGTCTCAAGCTCGTAGGATAATCCGGCACAGACCCGCCGGCGGGAGAACTGGGGGAAGAGAAAGAGAACAGAGATTTAGGGTAAAGGAAAATTCTTTTATGTTCTGCTCTCCCAAAAACAACATAAAGCAACTATATAGTCAAGACATCCCAAAACTAAGGATTCTCAAGCCCACACGGCAAACCAACCAAGAAGGGAAATACTTAAAGCAAGAAAGGAAAGTACTAATAAATATTGATCACTAAATACGACATCTCTAAAATACGACATCTCTAAGACACTGCATAATCTTGCATCCATGCTGGCGCCTTCTTCACTCTACCACTGCGCCTCTCCGGCCCCTTCACTCTTGCGCCTGCCGACTCCATTGGATCCAACACCTCCGTATCACTCTCCCCCCCATGGAGACTCACCTTGTCCTCAAGGTGCAAAGATGGAAAAGCTCGCCGAATGCTATCCGCCGGCTCCCAAGTCGCGTCATCAAGCGACCCATCGGACCAACGTACTAGCCATTGTTCCTGGGGCTCACCCTTCCGTAGCACCTGCCGAACTTCATGAACTGACACAGGCCGCGACGGCACTTTCCCACTGAGCAAATCATCCGGCAATTCCTGAACCGAGACTGACTCCTTGTTTCCCTTATATTTCCGCAAGAGGGACACATGAAACACCGAATGAATCCGTGAAGACTCGGGCAACCGCAATCGATACGCCACAGGTCCGATCCTTTCCAAGATTTCATAAGGGCCATAATACCTTTTAGCTAACTTCTGGCTGCGCCGACGCACCACCGAATGTTGACGATACGGCTGCAACTTCAACAGCACCAACTCCCCAACCTCAAACTGCACTTCGCGACGCTTGGCATCGGCTGCGATTTTCATTCGAGTTCGTGCAACCTCCAAATTGAGCTTCAACTAGCGCAACAACCCATCTCTTTCTGCCAAGATTTCATCCGCCGCTGGCAACTTACTAGTCCCGCGCCGATAAGGAACCAAGTCCGGGGGAGGCCTACCGTAAACCGCGTGGAACGGCGTCATACCGATGCTGGAGTTATAACTTGTATTCAACGAATATTCGGCCCACGGCAACACCACAGTCCAACGGCTCGGTTTGTCATGACAAAAACACCGTAAATATTGCTCAAGAACCCGATTCATCACCTCCGTTTGGCCATCCGTTTGAGGATGAAAGGCCGAACTGTGCTTCAGTGTCGTGCCGCTCATAAGATGAAGCTCCTTCCAAAACTTACTTGTAAACACTGAATCTCGGTCGGACACAATTGACGCCGGAATACCATGCAACTTCACTACCATTTCTGTAAATAAATGAGCTATCCGATGCGCATCAAAATCCGCCGGTAGCGCGCCAAAATGCGCATACTTCGATAACCGATCGACCACTACTAATATGACCGAATATCCGCGGGACAAAGGAAGACCCGTGATGAAGTCCATACTCACATCCTCCCATATTTGAACCGGCACGGCCAACGGTTGCAAAAGGCCAGACGGGGGAAGCGTCGAGAATTTGGTACTCTGACACGTCAAGCATGAAGCGATATGCTTACGAACATCCCCTCGCATTCCCGGCCAATAAAACACGGACGACAATCGCTGGTAAGTCCGGTGAACTCCTGCGTGCCCCCCAATTGGCGAGTCATGATACTCACGCAATAGAAGACCCCGAATTTCAGAATCTTTACCCACACACACGCGATGCCCGTGAAACAACAAACCATCCTTAACCGCAAAAGGCCCTGGCAACTTGCCCGCGGCGTTATCCACGTGCATCTGGCACAAATCCGACTGACTTTTATTTTCCTCCCGAATCCGCTCCATGATATCCGACAATGGTCGGGAAACCAACGCAAAACAATGTCCCAATACCGGCTCCTCTTCCTTACGGGACAAAGCATCAGCCACCACGTTAGAAGCCCCTGGCTTATATTCGATCTTAAATCGAAAACCCAGTAAATTCCGGACATAAAACTGCTGATCCGGCGTTTGGATGACCTGCTGTAATAATTCTCGCAAACTCCGCTGGTCGGTTCGTATCACAAAATCACGCCCCAATAGGTATTGGCGCCATTTCTGCACTGCCTCCACAATGGCGTACAACTCCTTATGATACGTCGAGGCTGCCAACCGCCTCGGGCCCAATTTCTTGCTAAAGTAAGCAACTGGCTGCTCCCGTTGGAGTAATACCGCCCCAATGCCGGTAGCCGAGGCATCCGTTTCCACCACAAACGGGACATCAAAATCCGACAATCGGAGAATCGGCGCCGAACTCAACGCTTGCTTCAAACTTTCAAAAGCCACCGTGGCTGCCTCATTCCAATCAAACCCATCCCGTTTCAGCAAGTCGGTGAGGGGTGCCGCCAAGTGAGAATACCGGTTAATGAACCTCCTGTAATAGCCCGTAAGCCCAAGAAAACCACGCAACTGTTTAACGGTTTTCGGTGTCGGCCAGCTTAACATTGCTTCAATCTTGCCCTCATCAACCTTTAAAAATCCGTTGGAAATAATATGTCCCAGATAATCAATTGAGGCTGTGGCAAAGGAACACTTTGATAACTTTACAAAAAAGTCATTAGTTCTTAGTAACGACAACGCCACTTCCAAATGAGACACGTGATCTGCTAGAGAGGGGCTGTAAACCAATATATCATCAAAAAACACAATCACGAATTTACGAAGATAAGCTGCGAATAACCTGTTCATGCACGCCTGAAAGGTAGATGGAGCATTCGTGAGGCCGAAGGGCATCACCCTGAACTCGTAATGACCCTCATGCGTCCGAAAAGCTGTCTTATAAATGTCCCGGTCATTCATTCGGATCTGATGATATCCCGACCGTAAATCCAATTTGGTAAAGACACGGGCTGCCCCCAACTCATCAAATAACTCGTCGGCAGTTGGAATTGGGAAGTGGTCCGGTACGGTTACCGCGTTCAAGGCTCGGTAATCCACACAAAAGCGATAAGTGTTGTCCTTCTTTTTAACCAACAACACCGGCGAAGAAAACGGGCTCCGGCTTGGCCGAATAAGCCCCTGCTCCATCATCTCACGAACCAAACGCTCTATCTCCGACTTCTGGAAGTGAGGGTATCGGTAAGGCCTGACATTTACCGGCGCCGTACCGGGAAGTAGGCGAATGCGGTGATCACTCCACCGAGGTGGTGGCAAAGCTGTCGGCAGAGTAAAGACAGCCTGAAACTTGTCAATCACCGTGACAATCTCAGGCGGCAAGCTGGATAGGGAGTCCGCGTCGCCCGGCTGATCGGGAGGAGGGTCGACTATCAGCTCGTAATAGGCTGAAATACCCGCCGCTGCTTGGAGAGCATAAAAGTGATGTAATGTGATTTCTTTCGGCGCCCCAGGGCCTCCTTTTAACGTGACCAACTGATCTCCCCACTTGAATTCCATAACGAGATTTGCATAGTCGTGCGTCACACGACCCAACGCCTCCGTATCAAATTTCCACCTTAAAACTGCATCAGTAAATTCATCCTTGCTTCTCTCATAGAAGAAGGAGAAACCTTCTCCGATTCAGCTGCCAGACACTTCTTCCACTCCAGGTACGCTTTGTTACATTCATCGCCGACTTTCAAATAAGGAAGTACTAGGCCAAGACGAAGACGAAGACGAAGACGAAGACGAAAACATCATGGATTCAGGGTCACACATCTCCCACTCCATTTCCGTAAAGCGTAAATTTGGGGGATCGATGGGGCTAAGGTTAGGGTTTGATTGTGAATTGGAATTCATGGGGTTAGGGTTTGATGGAAGGGTAGGGTTTGATGGAGAATTGGAATTCAAGGGGTTAGGGTTTGATGGAAGAAGAAACTGAGGAAATTGTGTTTCCCATGCCTGCTGCGATCTTAAACCTCTTCTTAGTTATTGACTTATTTCACTGTGGAGAAGCTCTCAAGTCTCACCTACGTAGAATATATGGAGTCACCTCAATTACTTGCCAAACAAGACTTTCCATAAATATATACTAGTAATTGGGGCACGTCGTCCCTACGTGCATAAGTAATATCTAATGTAAGTTGTCTTTGCATATATGTTACGTGCGCGCAAAAATAATTTTTAGTGTAATTATTCACGCTATATATCCTAACAATGGGTGCACGTCATCCCCACACCTGAATCCTCATAAGTTATTTTTTGGTGTAATTTATGAATAATGAAGCGTTTCCTTTAAAAATAGTCCAATGTATAAATGTTTGCAACATCACATACTCAACAAAATTCAAAAATAGATGGAAAGAAAGTATTTTAAGGATCAGTTTCCTACGTGGTTGAACATTGCATTCACACATTAAATACTGAGTTGTAATTCATTGACTTTGTTCTCAAGGAAGACTGAGGTTAATTACGCATTTGTAACCTTTCACTGGACAAAGTCTTCTTTGAATCACGCATTCTTAACGTTTCAATGGACAAAGTCCACCTTTTAATTATGCATTTCTAATGTTTCACTGGACAAAGTCTTCTTCGAATCACGCATTCTTAACGTTTCACTGGACAAAGCATTCTTTTAATTACGCATTTCTAACGTTTCACTGGACAAAGTCTTCTTTTAATCACACATTCTTAACGTTTCACTGGACAAAGTCCACCTTTAATTATGCATTCTTAACGTTTCACTGGACAAAGTCCACCTTTAATTACGCATTCTTAACGTTTCACTGAACAAGTCCACCTTTTAATTACGCATTTCTAATGTTTCACTGGACAAAGTCTTCTTTGAATCACGCATTCTTAACGTTTCACTGGACAAAGCATTCTTTTAATTACGCATTTCTAATGTTTCACTGGACAAAGTATTCTTTGAATCACGCATTCTTAACGTTTCACTAGACAAAGTCCACCTTTAATTACGCATTCTTAACGTTTCACTGGACAAAGTCCACCTTTTAATTACGCATTTCTAACGTTTCACTGGACAAAGCATTCTTTTAATTACGCATTTCTAACGTTTCACCTGACAAAGTCTTCTTTGAATCACGGATGACCACACCAATACTCAACAATCTGCACTTTTGGTTCTATATATTTCATCAGTTTATCTGTCTTCATATATATAACTGTCATATATTTCATATGGTTCATCAGTTTCTCTGTTATCATAGGTAACGGTCATATAGTTCATCAGTTTATCAAACAAACTCTTATTCTTCCATCTAAAACAAACTTCCTTGCAGGATATATATATACTAGAATCAAACAACAATAAACAACCAACACTAAACATTTCATTACAGAACCAAAAAATATACACTACAATCAACTAACAGTAACATTTAAACTACTATAAACAATCCACAAACAACAAATTTTGGAGAAGCGCTGTCTATATCATCGGGGAGGAAACTGATTAACCTCATCCTGATCTTCCTGAGGGATGTTAGAATTAACACTCTCCTCAGAGTGTTCATAGCCTGGGTAATCCGCGCTGTCCAAGGACTCGGGGTCCGAGTCCCTATTGTCAATGTAGTATGCGTGGAGGTGCTCCTCTTCGCCCTCCAAAAGATGTGCCCACCGCACTTTGAAGATATACCTAAGGTCGTCGTAATAACGACATCCAAATGCCCTGGCGTTGGAATCCCGACGAATAACCTATGTAAAATTAAACATTGAATAATGAACAATTCCACAAAAAAAAAGGGGACACGGATAAATTCGACTTACCTCAATGGAATTCACTTCAAAATATACTGGGGTCTTAATTTCGGCGTGAATACGATTAGCACCCATTTTAACTCCAGGACACGCCAATAATCTACGGAATTCGTAAAATTTTATCTGCAGTTCTTTCACCGCTGCTACAACATCTCGGGCCCAGAATCTTGTTTTGAATCGCTGAGTCAAATCACGCGATACCATAAACAGCATTGTGTCGAAGACTTTTAGCCGATCGATTTCATTCTCTCCGGCATATATCCGAAGACGTTCAACCATGTACTCTTCCACCCATGCCAGAATAGGTCTTGGAGGGAGATTCATGACTTTGTTTGTCAAGGATTGAGATCTGGGAGAGAAAGAGAAGCAGGGCTTCTTGCAGGTGAATGTTTGGGGATGAAAATTTTGCAGATGTCTGCATACAGGGCAAGATTGAAGATACTAATAAAGGTGATTGGACCGTAAACCAACCGTCGCACCCCTTCGTCGCATTGTAAAGTTGATTGGCCAGTCCAAATTTCGGGAAAGCGTGCAGACAACTTTTCATTTAATTCAAGCGTCTCATCGGGAATGCATAATAATCTATTAAGTTTGTAGTGTAAATATTCATTTTATTAGTTATTGAAATGTCTGTTTGTCTAGTTAAAGAAAAATAATTCCAGAAATTATAAGCCGGAAACCCGTTTCGAAAAAGAGTCGCCGGAAAGGCCATTCAGAAAGACTCGCCGGAAATTGGTTGCCGGAATAGTGTAGCCGGAAAGATCAGACGCGGGAAGAAGAAGCAAAGATCAGACGCGGGAAGAAGACAATGGGCATCTATGTTCTTCTTCAATGTATTAAGGGTATTATGGTACTTTTACAGGATTTGGGGGGTTTACAATAAATGGAAAGGATAATAGGGATGAAATATATCTATTTATTGAATTGGGGGGTTTAGCAAAAGTTTTCAACCATACTAGGGGTACCTAGTATGTTCATTAATTTGCCGAAAAACTAATTAACCTCTACTTGGCCGCGCCTAATGTATGTTTTTCTTCACCCACTTGGCCTCTTTTTGTCGGATTGTAAAAAACCCAATAAATAATCGTTCTTGTAGGAAAAGAGTTTTTCATTGTGAAGTTGTATTCTTGTTAGAAAAGTCAGAAGTCACCTCCCTTGTTTTGGGCGCCTTTTAGGAACTATAATTACTATTAAAAATATATGCACAAATATAATTTTTTGTTTTTTATTTTATTTTATTTTTAAATTAAATAAATTAAAATAAAATTAAAAAGGAAACAAAAAGAGATGCTTGACATATTTATTTTTTTTATAAACTCACAAGTCACATCCCAAGTGGCCGGAGGGAAGAGAGGTGCTTGATATTGATTAGGACTTGAAGTGAGATTATTTTAAATCAAATACAATAAATTTGATATATATATATATATAAAATAAATTAAAAGACCCCTTTTTTCTTTTCCTTTTTCTTTTTGAGTCTTCCTTTTTCCCTTTTTTTAATATCCTCAAGAATATATACCTTCCTTTAACTATTTACGATTGATATGCATGAATGAAACGAGGCAACAATGGATCTGAATTGGAGCTAGGGTTTGAATTTGATTGTGTGTTTCCCATGGCTACGAGATCTTCTGAACCTCTTCTTGGTTCTTATCCCTCGCCTTTCTTCTATTACTAATGTATGTTTTTCTTCACTCACTTGGCCTCTTCTTGTCGGATTGGAAAAACCCAATAAATAATCTTTTCTCTTGACTTCCCTAGGTATTCTTGTTCTTGTAGGAAAAGAGTTTTTCATTGTGTAAGTTGTATTCTTGTTAGAAAAGTCAAAAGTCACCTCACTTATTTTGGGCGCTTTTTAGGAACTATTATTATTAAAAATATATGCACAAAATATAATTTTTTGGTTTGTTTTGTAATTTTATTTTTAAATTAAATAAATTAAAATAAAATTAAAAAGGAAACAAAAGGAGGTCCTTGATATATATTTTTCGATTATTTTCTTAGAAACAAGACTTCATAGAAATGGGTTGTTTACCTCTATGTATAACTCATATCCCATTAAATGAAAATATTATACAACCTATTATTTAAGATTGAAAAATTACAAATGAACCCATTTCTTTCAAATTGTTCACGAAAATTTTTCTTGAATCTATTAAATTGATATTTATGTACTATTATTGAAATTATATCAGTGTTTTGACTTTGGTTGATGTAAAAAATAATGGTAAGTTTTATAAATAGTGGAAGATTGCTCATGAAATGCAATTTAATTTATAAAGTTTACTATTTTGTACGTCATTGTAATTGATTAGTAATTAAACCAAAAAAGAGAAAAAGATTAGTAATTATAATTGATTACAATTTTATTCGATAATGATAATCGACCACTTAAGGTAGTTTAAGCATTTCAAATTAGGACGGTTAACTAGTCGAATTTGGATTAACTTCAGATTAAAATCTAATTTGTGACCCACTTAAATAATTAACTAACTTAATTTGGGTCCACTGTACGCCGAACAATTGAGAGGCCCATATATAGATAAAGCCCAATAAAAGGCTAGTTGTGAAATGGCCCGAATTCCTACTTGCTTAATTTTCTTGATAGCACGGCCGTATCAGCCAATAAAGCCCAACATGAATGAAGCCTCCAAAATTGCAGCAATAAATATTGAAGTTCTTGCAACAAAAATGAAAAAGAATAGTCAAGTTCTTGTTCATAAGATAAATGAGAACTCTCAAGAAAGTGGGGAACGCTGCGTGAAAATGATTATTGCGGAGATTGAAGTAGAGTCGTTGTTCGACTTATTAAAGAGATTTTTGCATTTTCTGTACAAAAAGGCGTAGCAAGCTATGTGAAATCAATGACCCTCCAATCTTAAGTAGCTCCTCCATGCCACCTCTACAATACGTGGAAATATTATCTGACATGGAAATGTTACCATCGTCCATGTCATCATAAATGCCACGTGTCCATAGTCTCCAGTATAAAATAGGGATGTATACGAACCAAACCGAACCGAACCGAACCGAACTTTGCTGTTTTTTCTAGCTCGAGGTTCGGCTCGAACTTATTTTGCTCGGTTCGGGCTCGTGTTCGAGTTCGACGAACAATATTTTTCTGATTCGAAGTTCGGTTCGTCCAATGGTTCGAGTTCAGTTCGGCTCGAGTTCGGCTCGGTCTCGAATTCGAGCCCAAGATATAATCTTTATAAAAAAAATCAAAAAAAAAAAAAAACATTATAATATATATATATATATATATATATAATTTTATTTAAATATAATAGGTCAGCTCGCGAATCGGCTCGCGAGCCACGAACAAGAATAAAAAGGTTCGGGTTCGAGTTCGAGTTCGGTTCGAACCTTGGCTCGAACTTTTCGAATTCGAATTCGAACTTTAACCAGCTCGGTTCGATTAGCTCGCGAACCGGCTCTGTTCGTATACATCCCTAGTATGAAACAGTTGATTCAGGCGAAAATTGTCATGAAATTGACATATTTTTTGAGTTAGTGAACTTTTTTGTCACCGAAAAATTTACTGTCTTGAAAACGCTAGTGAGGGTCAGTTAGTATCCTGATTTTGCACTTTTCCCATATTTTAATGTTTTGGCTCTGGTTGAAGTAAAATTGAAAACTATTAATGAAATGCAACTATAATTTATAAAGTTCACTATTGTACGCCATTATTTTTTTGGCTCTATAGCTCATTTTCCATGATCGAATTGGGACGAACTATTTAAAGTGTAAAGCTCTCCCATAGAGATTCGAACTTGAGATCTCTGATTAAGCTAATATAATGTCGAACTGCTAAACCACATTACTGAACAATGGACGGAATATTGTTATATGTCGTTGTGATTGATCTTGTCTAATACGGGCGGTGCTATCAAGTAAACTAATCAAGTTGGAATTCGACATTTGCCGACTAGCCTTTTACTGGGCTATATATATAGGCTTCTCAATTGTTGGCTCAAACTCTTGGGCTAATAAGTGGACCCAAATTAAGTTAGTTAATTACTTAAGTCGGCCAATGAATTAAATTTTAATCCGAATTCGATCCAAATTGAATTTTAACGGTTATAGTCTCGAGATAATTAGGAATGACAGAATCGCCAAAACTAAAGTCATTCGCATTTCTCCCAATGGTATAAGCTTAAAAAGACTAGATTCTAGTAGCTACAAAAGTAGATTGAGTTCTAACTCGAGCTCGATTTATTTATACGGGTATACTTTAATTATATTGGGTAAATGAGTGAAGGAAATTGCAAATTTAATTTCAATGTTGTATTAGGTTAATTAGAACATTTATATTCGAATTTTTAAGAATATGACTTTTATAGTTAGAGAATACTTTTAATGGACAATGACTTTTAAATGTTAATGTCAAAAAGTTTTTTTATTGAAAATATAGCGTTTTCTTCACCATCAAATGCTATATAATTTAAAGGCGAGTAGATGACTTAATTGTTAAGCATCTGTACTTACGAATTGATAGGTCACGATTCACGAGCTCAATCATCAGGAATAGTTGGGAAATCAATATTAATCATTTTTTTTTCCAAAAAAAAAAAAAAAAAGTAGTTTTGTGTTATACAAGTTTAACAATATTATGTTCAAATCTCTGAGCATGTAGCTATCACTCGAAGGGAGAATTTTACTATCAGTGATCGACTTGACTCGAATTTGTAGCTACCACACATCTATAGCTTAGTTATTTTGTTTGCTCTGTCAGCGGAATGAATTTCCATTTAGTGTTCACTACAATTATCATAACCAATTGAATTCATACCGTAAGATGTGACTTACCTATTGGTTAGAAAACACCAAGAATTTTGATACGCACCCGACTAAGAGACGTTAGAGCGGTCTCAAGCTCGTAGGATAATCCGGCACAGACCCGCCGGCGGGAGAACTGGGGGAAGAGAAAGAGAACAGAGATTTAGGGTAAAGGAAAATTCTTTTATGTTCTGCTCTCCCAAAAACAACATAAAGCAACTATATAGTCAAGACATCCCAAAACTAAGGATTCTCAAGCCCACACGGCAAACCAACCAAGAAGGGAAATACTTAAAGCAAGAAAGGAAAGTACTAATAAATATTGATCACTAAATACGACATCTCTAAAATACGACATCTCTAAGACACTGCATAATCTTGCATCCATGCTGGCGCCTTCTTCACTCTACCACTGCGCCTCTCCGGCCCCTTCACTCTTGCGCCTGCCGACTCCATTGGATCCAACACCTCCGTATCACTCTCCCCCCCATGGAGACTCACCTTGTCCTCAAGGTGCAAAGATGGAAAAGCTCGCCGAATGCTATCCGCCGGCTCCCAAGTCGCGTCATCAAGCGACCCATCGGACCAACGTACTAGCCATTGTTCCTGGGGCTCACCCTTCCGTAGCACCTGCCGAACTTCATGAACTGACACAGGCCGCGACGGCACTTTCCCACTGAGCAAATCATCCGGCAATTCCTGAACCGAGACTGACTCCTTGTTTCCCTTATATTTCCGCAAGAGGGACACATGAAACACCGAATGAATCCGTGAAGACTCGGGCAACCGCAATCGATACGCCACAGGTCCGATCCTTTCCAAGATTTCATAAGGGCCATAATACCTTTTAGCTAACTTCTGGCTGCGCCGACGCACCACCGAATGTTGACGATACGGCTGCAACTTCAACAGCACCAACTCCCCAACCTCAAACTGCACTTCGCGACGCTTGGCATCGGCTGCGATTTTCATTCGAGTTCGTGCAACCTCCAAATTGAGCTTCAACTAGCGCAACAACCCATCTCTTTCTGCCAAGATTTCATCCGCCGCTGGCAACTTACTAGTCCCGCGCCGATAAGGAACCAAGTCCGGGGGAGGCCTACCGTAAACCGCGTGGAACGGCGTCATACCGATGCTGGAGTTATAACTTGTATTCAACGAATATTCGGCCCACGGCAACACCACAGTCCAACGGCTCGGTTTGTCATGACAAAAACACCGTAAATATTGCTCAAGAACCCGATTCATCACCTCCGTTTGGCCATCCGTTTGAGGATGAAAGGCCGAACTGTGCTTCAGTGTCGTGCCGCTCATAAGATGAATATCCGGAAATATTCTAGCAGATAACAAAGATACGAAAAGGTGATGTTTTCTTGAGCCTTAGACACTGTCAAGCCCTTTCTGCCTTAGTTTTTGTGGCCTGTGTTCAAGTATTATTGTAGCTGAAAACAAGATGGTTATATAACCATGCTAACTGTATCTATTACAATTATGATATATGGGTTTATATGTTATTTTCTCCTCTATGTCAAAGTGGTGAATATTGAGCACTTGTTGCCTTCATCCTCCATCTCAGTATTCAATAAAATTCCATAAAAGGCTCTTCTGTGGCTGCATATTTTGTATTTTTTCACCAGTTTTTGCTCCTAGTATAATGCCTGTACTATGAATCTTTTACACACATCTATAGCTTAGTTCACTTTCTACATATATTTTCCATTTCCAGCTGTTTCATGGTCGATGTTAATGGATATATTTTCAGTGAGGGAAACAAATGTGTCGATGCTGTCGCTAAAAAGGTCACAGATCAGGGAGCCTGCCCTGCCCTGCCCTGCCAGTGTGGATCTCTAATTGGCTCAAGACTGCTGGTCTTTTGAAGGAGAATTGATTCAAGAATCGAAGACGATTTGCTTTATACTGGAAAAAAGCACAATTAATAACTCGCCACTGGCACAACAGCTAGTACTAATTCTTCATTTGATGGTTACAAGCAGGGAAGCAAGGAGTTGCTTGATTTAGGAGGCAAACAAAATATATTACAATTTCACAAGGTCTCAAGCAACTAAGATCGAGATATTGTTGGCCCCAACGTAAGGGACCTAGACATCAAGTAAGATAGTGATAAAGATAAGATTGAACAGTGATCTTGCTGGTTAAAAATTGCATTACATCAAGTAAAAGGACAAATAAATGAGCAAATCTCAGTGATCAGGCTGTAATTCATCAAAATGCTAATACTATAAAGTAATGCCAGTCATGGAGTAAGTGATCCAATCAAAAGACATGTGAGAAGCAGAACGAAGATGCAAAGTTAATCACAACGAGCTCGACGAAAAAATTACACAATCAGCAGATAATAAAGCATACAATTTTGCTTGTCCCGTTCGTGGGAATGTGATTAGGGACCTATATAAATTAGCACCCCTATTGGTACAGGGACATTGTATTTCTGATAAATATTTATTTGTGTAAACTAAATCCAATAACCAGAAAGAGATTTGGCATAATCTTGAACAGGGTTTCTTAGATAGCCATGCTATGGTTATCAGCATGGCTATCGAGTAACATCACATATGTGTAACACTCCAAAGATAGAGCAATTATGTTGTTAGGAAGCAAATATTTCAACGTTACACCAACTACATCCATAACAATTGAATTGAAACTCATAAACTCAAAGAATTTGATTATCAAGTTAGCAACCCAATTCACCAGCTGCACAAGAGCAAACAGCCTGACACAACACCACCTAGGCGATACAATAACGAAACAAAATAACAAACTTACCGTGAGGAAGTTGCCTGTGTTCTGGCCATTAGCTCTAAAGTAGTTATTTTGTTTAGCTGCCCTGAATGCCAGCTGAGATCTGTCTAGCAGGCTCAGCAGGTGGTGCAACAGCAGAAGGTTTCTCAGGGACAACACGACTTGCCACAGGAGCTGAGTCCTTGGGAGCTGCCTGCTCATTGTTTGCAGCAGGTTTAGGAGCAGGAGCTTCGCCACTGCCGAAAAGGTACCCCAAAGAACTCTGACCCCCACCACTGCTGACTCCATGACCCATTACTTCTTAAAGCTTTTGATTTGAACTTCTGCAAGGACAACAGATACAATCAAAGATTCCAATCAGATGATTAGGCTTGTGAAAATCAATAAGAACAATTGCTGTTTCAGTTGTTTCCAGAAGTATATGCCTTATTTTCATTATAAAAACAGTATATAACAATGATGAATTAAGCTCATGGAATTGGAACTGATCAGAGAAAAAGACAGTATCAAGCTTTGAATGACGGTCTTTCTCAGTATGAAACACCAGTCACCATGGCTGAAATAAACTTGATGTTGTTGAATTAAGAAACTTGATTTCATGTAAATTATCAATAATTTAAGGGAACCACTGATTATATCAACAAACAAAATGCGTTCTAACAGACTAACACCCACATAAATTCCCAAGATTCACTTACTGAATGAAATAAAAGAATCATTTAAAAAGAAAGCAAACAAGGTACATCACCTTGGCAAAATAGATACTTCAGAATTTCGCAGCATTGGATGCAATACCCACCTCCACACGCAATTACAATATACCCTTCTCCGCCCTCAACATACCAAGTAACACAAATTTAATGAGTTCGATAATGAGCAATGCTTTCTTAGAATCCATTGTAATGCCCGCTACTGTTTATCATACACAAAGATAATTAGGTCGAATAGTATGCACAAATAGCTAATTTTCATAGCAGGTCCCGAAACAAAATGAAACACGAGTCACCATGTCTGAAGCAAACTTGATGTTATCAATTCAAGTAACATTATTTCGTGGATATTAGCAATAATTTAAGAGATACACCACTGTATTTATCGGCAAACAAAATAGGTTCTAACGCCCAAATAAAATCACAAAATTCAGGCAATGACTGAAATACAAGTTTCATGTAAAAAGAAAACATGTGAGATACATCACCTTCACAAATTGGAAAAGACAGAATTTCCTAGTGCTGACAGTAATACCCACCCAAGCGAAAATATCTATAAGATTTAAGGAGAAAATTATTAAGAGCGACATGATATCAACAAGACCAGATTTCCATTTCGCATCATATAATACGGTGATATCCAAAATCACGATCAACAGCCCTCATTCCTTACCTCCGTTTAAGACATGCACGCAGCAGTCCTTCAGTGCCCAGATTGGCTAGTGGTTGCTCTAGGGCTTGTGCCTCGAGTTCAATTGAAGACGACCAAAAAGATAGCAGGAAATTTTGGGAATGATTTCTTGGGAACGGTAAGGGCACAAAGGGTAAATTTTCCAAGGAAGCCAGGGGCATAACAGTAAAATTGGTCATTCCATTCTCCCCACCTTAAATAGCAACAGCATTTTTTGATGGCAATATTCCCCATCCATTTCCAGCTTAGTCTCGGGGTTCCGAGAATGCAGCTTATTAACAAACATGCAAAGTAAAGACTGGATATGAGGGGTGTATATAGCCAACATGCCAATTTCTAGTGCAGTAAAGACGTTCTAATAGAGATTTTTCATTTTCGGTACAAAAATACGTAGCAAGCTATGTGAATTCAACGACCCTCCAATCTTAAGTAGCTCCTCCATGCCATCAAAGGGTTGTCTCAGATGGTGAGTCTCGAACACATGTGACCTCTCCTCACAAGATCATCGGCACACTAGTTAACTTCTCAGACCATGTGAACAATATATGAAGTAACCTATTGCAGTCCCCAACAATGTTACCCGAGGGGTGAGTATCTTCCGCTTTACTCTGAATAAGTGGAACCACGCACAAGGAATCAGATTCAATAATGATCCTTCTAAACCGCCTACTCCAAGAAAGCCTCAATCCCTCTCTAATGGCAATAAGCTCAGCAGTAAAGATAGGCATGTCACCAAGATGGGCGCTAAAACCACAGACCCATTTCCCCTCCGAGCTGCGCACCACATTTTAGCCTCAGCATAGCCTGAAAGAAGGGCATACATCACGGTGTTCTTCACAGGAGTTTCGTCAAACACCTTCCCCGCATCATTAACATAACAATTTCGCGTAGAAATCCACCAAAGCACTACCCACAAACATGCTTCCCAATCAGTTGCATTTCTGCACATACGCGCGCCATCTCACCAGAGCAAACACATTTCAGGCAAGCAGTTGAGTTCAAGGAGCTGCATAAAGCGTAAGAATCAACACGAATTTATAAGGATGTAGCTACCACTGGTAGGGAGAATTTTACTCTCAGTGATCCGACGTGACTCGAATTTATAATAAATAAAATGTAGGGAAACAACGTGCTAACCTATTACCCAAAATTTCCGTGGATGTGAAATAACCCTTGGTTCTAAGTTCAGCTTACTTTTTCACTTTATACTACAAGTAGGATAAATGGATCAGTACAATTAGTAAAACCTATCGCACTGGAATGTGATTGCAGCATTGTTTTCTTAGCTAGCATATCGGAAATCCGGAAATTGAGAAACAGATCGTCTTACCAGAACTCAAGGCAGCCAAAGCGCATCACCATAAGCAACATTAGAATTGGTAAGGCAATAACTCTAATAAGCTCAATATTAGTTAGCAGCTACATGGATTAGCTCACACGCTGCTGGTTGTTCCTCTGACTGGCATATCCATATCCATTGTAACCTTGCCTTCCATTGTAATCCCCATTATTCCACTAATTCATATCATCCGATGAATCATCAAACAAAAATTGCAGAGGTAATTTGGCCCATGGATTTTGTTAAGGAAAGTCCAAAGAAGTTTGTTTGAAGATTTTACCTGCTTGTTACCCTGGTTTCGGCCCCATGAAAGACGGACTGTCTGTTTGCCAATAACTGAACAGTTTAATCCTTGAGTTGCCTCCTCTGCATTGCTACTGTTCAAATAGAAAATTCAAAGGCGTATTAAACAATGATGCAACAACTTCCCTCCAGAAATGTTATGATACTCGCTGTGATGCTTATCTCTGATCTCATATATTCAAAGTCATCGAAACAATAATTCAGGAGGAAACAAAATGTCGAGTAACATAAGAATAGAATCTTGAATGGCTTTCTACAAAATGTAGCTTAACACGAATTCAAGATATAATGCGTTAAAAAGGAAAAAAAAAGGAACTCGTAACCCAATTAGCTTGTGAATTGTAACAATGGTTTTCAGTTTAATACAATTTTGATAATTAAACAAGTTCTAAGATGGCATTTAAAAGAATCAACTAACTGCACGAGAAGAGACTTACACAATAAAACAATATGCAATAAGCAAAAGAAACTTCCAATTTCCACTTTCCTATTCGTTGGTCCGGAAAAAAAAAAAATATATATATATATATATATATTTGGATTACTCAAAAACTTCACAAGCAAAGAGCATAATGTTCATCCGGACATTCAGTTAGGTAAACATTCAGCGTATTGTGCTACGGTGAGAAATGTTTTGATAAAACCCATTTTTTTTGTTATATCATCTGCACGACTAGTTTTCTAGAAAGAAAGTTCAGTAACAAATCACACAACAGAATTATCTGTTTGCAAATTGTACAAAACCCATCCCTTTCCAGGTGCTATTATGATAGACATCACCTCGCCAAATGCAATAAGCGATTCTTAGGTCTTCATCAGTGACCTGAGAGTCCAAACCTCCCAAAAAAATACCTAAAGCAAATAAGATACAGGTATTAGTCCTGATATTAAATTCTGATCACTAACTTCCAAAAGGGATCAGGACTAAAAGATTTCATGTTAAGAGGAATCATTGTCCGACTGACCTAGGGGCACAGAACCATTTGGTGCATATCCACCTGATAACTGTTTGAACAAATCTCTTTTAAAAGTAAGCAATCAGTAAAACAAATATAGCACAGAGGTATCATCCTACTAATTTTAGTCAAAAGAACAACTAAGGATGAAAACATAATTAAGAAAATTTGACGTCATGGACAAATTAGCAACACGAGAAGGCACAGCATAGATAGTTCTGGTCAGAGAATAATTTTAATAAGTAAATATTATAAATACCTTAAGAATCATTTTTGCGGTGGTGACATACTGATTAACTTGAATAATGGAGTAATGGACACAATGGTCTGTCGAAATAAGCCCGAAATGCTACAATATTAACTTGAATAAAACAAGGCACTACTTACTTCCATGTTCTCAACAATTTTCACAGTTGGATTTTATGCAGAAAAGAATAAATGTTATTGTACGCCACATCAAATGCTTCTTGAACTGCTGGATCAAGGTAATCATGCAATGGCAACTAGTTAGGATTTCTGTGAGTTATCAAAAATAAAATCTCAAACACTTGAGCAAACTTAACATGATAAAATTATCACCATATAATATATGAGATTTAGTACAGGAAATATACCACTGGATCTGAAAAGTCATCGACTCTCTGGACTATCTTGTCTCGTTCCACTTTATCAAATCGCAGTGCATACTTGTTCCAGAGAGAGGGAGAGGGATGACATTTACTATCAGTAGAGGAGACGAACGTAGAAGTGAACTAAAGGGCTTAGCAAGTGCATGAACATATAATTTCAGGCTATTGTAGTTCTAGTCTTCTACTGGTCAAAAGATAATGCTTGAGCTCATCTAGAAAAGCTTATCAAACAAAAGAATTCCAAAGTTTGGTCCTACTCCAAAGCAAGGTCAGGAGATAATTTGAAACAACTGATGTTATTCATAGAAGATTGAAAAGCTGGAACTGTGAATTTAGGATGATATTACATTTTTCCATACTTCTCAGGCACAAACATTGATAGTTGATACAAAATAACATTGACTGGATACGATACAAAACCAGATTGAGTGGTAAAAAAAAACCTACTCCTTAACAGCTTTATCTCCTGTGCTTCGAACATCATCAACAATGGGTTGAACCTGAGTTAACGTCAATATCTCTGATAGGTCAAAGCAAACAGAACACCTATTCGTTCAGACATTAGGTTCATTTTTATGAGAACATCAGATTTTAGGTTCTTTCAGTTTGCATTATTTTATCTTTCAAGATTAAACACGGGTTGATAAGCAAATTAAACCTCTATTTTTATCACAAATTAAGCATAAGCTATAAACATATTGATACCTTTGACCTCAATGTAACAGTAGATTCAACTATTTAGACCAATTTCATCACATTTCCAACATTTGATCAAAATATAAACCACCAAACAATACGAAAAACTACTGCCTTCTGCGTTTCTTGAACTCAATTATAAATCGTACTTTTTTTTCTTTAGGCAAGGTTAACTCAATTATTCTTCAAAACAGTACAGTATGATTTTCATGGGAAAAATTTACTAACTTACTTCAGTGAGAATAAGACCATAACCATCGAGGCGCAATTCTTGCAGCAGCAAATAAACCACTGCTCCGATTGGAAGAAAGAAGCTTACAATCCATTAATGCCAAAACTTCAATACAATTTATTGATCACTTCAAATTGGTTCACAAATTGAGACAGCAATTCGTTTCAAAAATAAAGTTTGTGATTGAAGAAGGAATCTTTTGCTGGATTTTCGAGTTCAAACAGTAAAAAACGGAGACGAAACAAGAGTAAACAAGAGTAATTGTTTCAAGCTTTATGCAATTGCCTTTTACCCCACACTAACTTGAATCCACCATCTACCCATACCCAGAAAACTACCCGATTTTGAGGGCTGGGTACCAGCAAAATTTTAATTTTTATTTATATAAATTGATCTTTGTACAGTTTAATCTACGAAAACGAAAACAAACACTGCATATGCATATTTCTATTGTACTGTTGGAAGACCTCTCCAGTTTACAACTACGTTGGTAACTTGTTAACTAGCTCTAGCAGTAAAGAGGTACGTACAATGAACATAAACTAACATCAAGGTGAAACTTCGCTGGAATGCATAGTAAGGAATTTGACATATATCAACAACTAATTCAAATAAAATTGAATCAGGAATTTAACACATATCAACAATTTGAATGCTAGTTCTGAGTCCACATAAGATAAAAGCCAATCAAAATTGGGGAAATCTGCAGAAATATAATCTCATCGACCAAAAGCAAAGCACAAACTGTGAGAATAAGAATAGATTTAACACCAATTACCAAAACGAGATGGCGGAGGAGAGATACCGAAAGGGCGAAGGATGGTAAACGAGGCATCATAAAATAATAAATATTCCAAATTCAGAAAACGAGCCATAGGCAAATATCAGTAAAAATAAATATCACTACAATCAGAATAAAGTCCTAATTTTTTTTTAAACTAGCCAAGGTATCCACACATTTGGTGAAAGCCACAGTTGCGCGAATACACTTCCAAACATCTCTCCCATTCGCCAGTATTCCTCCCCGATCAGAAACCCCTTCCAGCCGTGCACACAATTTCTCAGCCTCCATATACTTTTTTTTACATTTACTGCCTTTGAGATCTGAATCGGAGCTAGGGTTTGAATTTGATTGTGTGTTTCCCATCTTCTGAACCTCTTCTTAGTTCTTACCCCTCTCTTTTCTTCTATTAATAATGTATGTTTTTTCTTCACCCTCTTCTTCTCGGATTGGAAAAACCCAATAAATAATGTTTTTTTCTTCACCTTCCTATTGATTGTGGAGTTTTATTCTTGTCTAAAAAGTCGCTTCACCTATATATTTTGGACAAACAACGCCTTTTTTTTTTTTTTAATTTTAAAAAAGGAATATTATTGCTCCCCAACTACCGTTAATGAGGAACTTTTTCACTTTTTTTTTTTTTGTTTTTTTACCCACACCCCAAGTGGTAGAGATTCTCGGGATCTCTGTGACTCACGGCCCCATAATGTAGGAGGACGATCTCTGGTGGCCACAAGGGGTTGCCTAACACATTGGATGGATAAAAACTCCACAACTGTATCTGTCAGAGTTTGATCCTGGGTCCTTGTTCCAATTCTGCTACCTGTGTTACCGTTGAGCTAAACCCGTAGGGGTATTTAATAAAGAACCCTCACACCACTTGACCAAGCTGCGAACAATGTTTTTTAGTTCTAAGGAATTATTTTTTAAAAAAATCTAAATATAATTTCATATAAGAAATTTTAAAATGCTAAAAAAGGAAAAATAAATTAAGTAAATCTTTTTATAAAAATTTGAAAAAGACGTTGTTTTTGCAACATATCAGTGAAAGCATTTAGAATTTTGAAAAGATCTTTATCCAATTTTAAAAAGATCTCTATTTGGAGGGGCTCATCTCGAGGTTGTCAGCTACGATTAGGCCATCAGCTTTTTTATAGTTTGGAATTTGGAGAGGCTCGTCAGTCGTCTCGATGGGTCGTCAAATTACACTAAGAATCATGATAGAAAAGAGAGAAAATTGCATTTTTGGTCCCATAAGATATAGGTCAATTTTTATTTGGTTCCGTAATTTTTAAATCATCCTGCATTTTTAGTTTTTCGACAAATGTAGTCCCAAAGTGAAAATTTTTCAATATTTGTCCCAAAAAATTTAGAAATATATATTTATAATATTTTTCCTTAATTAAAAAATACATATCAAATATTAGAATTAATAACTTATACTTTAAAATTATAAAATAAAAAAATAAAAATATATACATAATAACATAATTAATAAAATAATCTTCAATATTGCATGTAGTTAAAAATATGTAAAATAAAAAATTGAAAATAATTAATATTTATAATACTTAAATATTTCTTATATATATAACATTGTATTTATTTAAAATAATTAACGTTGGGTGTAGTTAAAATTAAAAATAACAGAAAATTTATATATATTTTATTCAGTAATATAATATTAATTAAAATTTTAAAAAGTAATCAATAGCCATATATATTTAATGAGAATTCAAAAATAACATCAATATTTTATTTTCAATTAGTAGCAATATATATTAATTATTTTCAATTTTTTATTTTATATATTTTTAACTAAATGCAATATTGAAGATTATTTTATTAATTATGTTACTATGTATATGTTTTTATTTTTTTATTTTATAATTTTAAAGTAATACTTATACTTTAAAATGTAATAATTTATTATTTATTATAAAAATAAAATGCATATCTTGTGGTTGGTATTCTTTTAAAATTTTCCTAATATATATTTGATATGTATTTTTTAATTAAGGAAAAATATTATAAATATATATTTCTAAATTTGTTGGGACTAATATTGAATTTTTTTCACTTTGGGATTAAATTTGTCGAAAAAACTAAAAGTACGGGACGATTTAAAAACTACGGGACCAAAAAAAAATTGACCTATTTCCTATGGGACCAAAAATGCAATTTTCTCTAGAAAAGATAGAGAAATTAAGAATTTTTTTAAAAAAGATCTAGATACTTTATTGTTTAGGGAGTAGTGCTTCATTTATAAAATTTCCTTTCTTAAAAAAATAATAATTAATTAATTAAGTAAGTAAATCTTTTACATTTGGGACGCTCCCAAACTGCATATTGGAGTCCGAATCAAAGTAAATAATGACTCTCTTCCTTAAACGGGTAATTATTGCACATTCGAAACTATGTAAATAAAAAAATTATTATTATTAAAAATACAGCGGTTATATATAAAAATTTGGACTTTTTAAAATTTTATTTTAAAATTATATCATATTATTTTAAAACATAAATATATATGTTTCCGTGGGTATAAATTGCAGTAAATAAAAGGAGATGAATGTTGCTCGCTCTTACCAAAAAAAATATATATATCATCAAAAAGAATTTCCATTTAGTATTCAATAGAATATTACAATTATTCATAAAGTAAGCTACACCAAAACAATTATTCATAGAATTCCATTGAAAAAACACCAAGATTTTCGTGAGTTATTTAAAAGGACCAAATATCCTCAAAAGTTATCTTAAAACCCCTAGTTTGAAAAATGTATGTTTTAGGTTACCAATACACAAGTTATTTTTTCTAAACCCCTTATGACCCTGAAAAGTCTGTTTTGCCCCCACTTTTTCTTGTTTTTTTTTTTTTCCTTTTTTCCCCTCGCCGAAAAAATGGATTTTCATTTTAGGAAAGATTTATCTCATAATCTGCAACCACATTTCCACTTCGTCGGCAACGAGATCTAACCGCGACGACAGTAGGATAAAGGTAGGCGGCGGCAACGGCAACGAAGACAGCAGGATCTTGATAAGCGGTGGCAACGGGAGTCGATTTAGTTATCGTGCCCTATTTCCTGTACTGCTATAAGGTATTCTCAGCGTGTGAATGTTAATTGAATGTATTCCTGGCGTTAATTGAATGTTAATTATGTGAAATAGACAGTATAATTCACTGATAATTTGTATCGAATTGAATTGAATTGCTGATACTTTGTATCTACTCGAATTGTTGATCCTCTGCAAACTGATACTTCAAATTGGTATTCTGAAGATGGCGTTGGCCGGTGACGAAGCTCAAGACAAGCAAATCCTAGGAAGTTGTTGGTTATATGGCGAAATTACGGTGTTTCCAATTCCGATGAGTGCGTCAGTGGAAGAGATTCACGCTCAAATTGGTGAAGAGTGGTCAGACTTCAACTCTGATGCTTACGTAGTACAATACCTCGCACCCCATAAAAAAGGTTTGTGGGTTAGTTTGCGACGCGAAGGACAGATTCCGACTATGTTGAGCTGAGGGCGATTCGGCCTCCTGCCTATTTAGGTGGGAAGCAAGCATCGAAGAGAAGGTATGGGATATCTAATTTTTTCGCTTCTGTATTAACACTATATTTATTAATTTCTGGTCAGTAATCTCATTCTGTGTCAGGAAGAGAAGATATAACCCCTACGCTGATGGTTCATGCTTGGCCACTGTTCGTTCTGAGGTTGAGGATTGATCAGATCCACTGCGTGTTCTGGAGTTGATGATTGATTTTATTCACTCTTTTTTTAAGGAACTTTATTTGTTGTTGTAATCGTATACACCCTTTTACGATTGTTTCTATTTGTTTGAAACTACGTCGATAAATTGCTTGATGCTGTTTTCTCAATTTGATCTAATGGAAACGTTAAGAATGGGTGATAATGACAGATTTTGTCATTAGAAATGCGTGATTAAAAGAAGACTTTGTTCAGTGAAACGTTAGAAATGCGTGATTAAAAGAAGACTTTGTCCAGTGAAACGTAAGAAATGCGTAATTAAAAGAATGTTTTGTCCAGTGAAACGTTAGAAATGCGTAATTGAAGGTTGGGTTTGTCCAGTGAAAGTTTAAGAATGCTTAATTAAAGGAAGATTTTGTCCAGTGAAACGTTAGAAACGCGTGATTAAAAGAAGACTTTGTCCAGTGAAACGTTAGAAATGCGTAATTGAAGGTTGGACTTGTCCAGTGAAAGTTTAAGAATGCTTAATTAAAGGAAGATTTTGTCCAGTGAAACGTAAGAAATGCGTGATTAAAAGAAGACTTTGTCCAGTGAAACGTTAGAAATGCGTGATTAAAAGAAGACTTTGTCCAGTGAAACGTTAGAAATGCGTAATTAAAAGAATGCTTTGTCCAGTGAAACGTTAGAAATGCGTAATTGAAGGTTGGGTTTGTCCAGTGAAAGTTTAAGAATGCTTAATTAAAGGAAGATTTTGTCAAGTGAAACGTTAGAAATGCGTGATTAAAAGAAGACTTTGTCCAGTGAAACGTTAGAAATGCGTGATTAAAAGAAGACTTTGTCCAGTAAAACGTTAGAAATGCGTGATTAAAAGAAGACTTTGTCCAGTGAAACGTTAGAAATGCGTAATTGAAGGTTGGGTTTGTCCAGTGAAAGTTTAAGAATGATTAATTAAAGGAAGATTTTGTCACGTTAGAAATCTTGATTCACTCTATTGTAATGTTGTGGTCATGATTCAATAAATCTTGATTCACTCTATTGTAATGTTGTGGTCATGATTCAATAAATCTTAACGTTTAACTCTATTGTAATGTTGTGTTCATGATTCAATAAATCTTGATTCACTCTATTGTAATGTTGTGGTCATGATTCAATAAATCTTAACGTTTAACTCTATTGTAATGTTGTGGTCATGATTCAATAAATCTTAACGTTTAACTCTATTGTAATGTTGTGTTCATGATTCAATAAATCTTGATTCACTCTATTGTAATGTTGTGATCATGATTTAATAAATCTTAACGTTTAACTCTATTGTAATGTTGTGTTCATGATTCAATAAATCTTGATTCACTCTATTGTAATGTTGTGGTCATGATTCAATAAATCTTCTTTGAATCACGCATTCTTAACGTTTCACTGGACAAAGTCCACCTTTAATTACGCATTTCTAATGTTTCACTGGATAAAGCATTCTTTTAATTACGCATTTGTAACCTTTCACTGGACAAAGTCTTCTTTGAATCACGCATTCTTAACGTTTCAATGGACAAAGTCCACCTTTTAATTATGCATTTCTAATGTTTCACTGGACAAAGTCTTCTTCGAATCACGCATTCTTAACGTTTCACTGGACAAAGCATTCTTTTAATTACGCATTTCTAACGTTTCACTGGACAAAGTCTTCTTTTAATCACACATTCTTAACGTTTCACTGGACAAAGTCCACCTTTAATTATGCATTCTTAACGTTTCACTGGACAAAGTCCACCTTTAATTACGCATTCTTAACGTTTCACTGAACAAGTCCACCTTTTAATTACGCATTTCTAATGTTTCACTGGACAAAGTCTTCTTTGAATCACGCATTCTTAACGTTTCACTGGACAAAGCATTCTTTTAATTACGCATTTCTAATGTTTCACTGGACAAAGTATTCTTTGAATCACGCATTCTTAACGTTTCACTAGACAAAGTCCACCTTTAATTACGCATTCTTAACGTTTCACTGGACAAAGTCCACCTTTTAATTACGCATTTCTAACGTTTCACTGGACAAAGCATTCTTTTAATTACGCATTTCTAACGTTTCACCTGACAAAGTCTTCTTTGAATCACGGATGACCACACCAATACTCAACAATCTGCACTTTTGGTTCTATATATTTCATCAGTTTATCTGTCTTCATATATATAACTGTCATATATTTCATATGGTTCATCAGTTTCTCTGTTATCATAGGTAACGGTCATATAGTTCATCAGTTTATCAAACAAACTCTTATTCTTCCATCTAAAACAAACTTCCTTGCAGGATATATATATACTAGAATCAAACAACAATAAACAACCAACACTAAACATTTCATTACAGAACCAAAAAATATACACTACAATCAACTAACAGTAACATTTAAACTACTATAAACAATCCACAAACAACAAATTTTGGAGAAGCGCTGTCTATATCATCGGGGAGGAAACTGATTAACCTCATCCTGATCTTCCTGAGGGATGTTAGAATTAACACTCTCCTCAGAGTGTTCATAGCCTGGGTAATCCGCGCTGTCCAAGGACTCGGGGTCCGAGTCCCTATTGTCAATGTAGTATGCGTGGAGGTGCTCCTCTTCGCCCTCCAAAAGATGTGCCCACCGCACTTTGAAGATATACCTAAGGTCGTCGTAATAACGACATCCAAATGCCCTGGCGTTGGAATCCCGACGAATAACCTATGTAAAATTAAACATTGAATAATGAACAATTCCACAAAAAAAAAGGGGACACGGATAAATTCGACTTACCTCAATGGAATTCACTTCAAAATATACTGGGGTCTTAATTTCGGCGTGAATACGATTAGCACCCATTTTAACTCCAGGACACGCCAATAATCTACGGAATTCGTAAAATTTTATCTGTAGTTCTTTCACCGCTGCTACAACATCTCGGGCCCAGAATCTTGTTTTGAATCGCTGAGTCAAATCACGCGATACCATAAACAGCATTGTGTCGAAGACTTTTAGCCGATCGATTTCATTCTCTCCGGCATATATCCGAAGACGTTCAACCATGTACTCTTCCACCCATGCCAGAATAGGTCTTGGAGGGAGATTCATGACTTTGTTTGTCAAGGATTGAGATCTGGGAGAGAAAGAGAAGCAGGGCTTCTTGCAGGTGAATGTTTGGGGATGAAAATTTTGCAGATGTCTGCATACAGGGCAAGATTGAAGATACTAATAAAGGTGATTGGACCGTAAACCAACCGTCGCACCCCTTCGTCGCATTGTAAAGTTGATTGGCCAGTCCAAATTTCGGGAAAGCGTGCAGACAACTTTTCATTTAATTCAAGCGTCTCATCGGGAATGCATAATAATCTATTAAGTTTGTAGTGTAAATATTCATTTTATTAGTTATTGAAATGTCTGTTTGTCTAGTTAAAGAAAAATAATTCCAGAAATTATAAGCCGGAAACCCGTTTCGAAAAAGAGTCGCCGGAAAGGCCATTCAGAAAGACTCGCCGGAAATTGGTTGCCGGAATAGTGTAGCCGGAAAGATCAGACGCGGGAAGAAGAAGCAAAGATCAGACGCGGGAAGAAGACAATGGGCATCTATGTTCTTCTTCAATGTATTAAGGGTATTATGGTACTTTTACAGGATTTGGGGGGTTTACAATAAATGGAAAGGATAATAGGGATGAAATATATCTATTTATTGAATTGGGGGGTTTAGCAAAAGTTTTCAACCATACTAGGGGTACCTAGTATGTTCATTAATTTGCCGAAAAACTAATTAACCTCTACTTGGCCGCGCCTAATGTATGTTTTTCTTCACCAACTTGGCCTCTTTTTGTCGGATTGTAAAAAACCCAATAAATAATCGTTCTTGTAGGAAAAGAGTTTTTCATTGTGAAGTTGTATTCTTGTTAGAAAAGTCAGAAGTCACCTCCCTTGTTTTGGGCGCCTTTTAGGAACTATAATTACTATTAAAAATATATGCACAAATATAATTTTTTGTTTTTTATTTTATTTTATTTTTAAATTAAATAAATTAAAATAAAATTAAAAAGGAAACAAAAAGAGATGCTTGACATATTTATTTTTTTTATAAACTCACAAGTCACATCCCAAGTGGCCGGAGGGAAGAGAGGTGCTTGATATTGATTAGGACTTGAAGTGAGATTATTTTAAATCAAATACAATAAATTTGATATATATATATATATATAAAATAAATTAAAAGACCCCTTTTTTCTTTTCCTTTTTCTTTTTGAGTCTTCCTTTTTCCCTTTTTTTAATATCCTCAAGAATATATACCTTCCTTTAACTATTTACGATTGATATGCATGAATGAAACGAGGCAACAATGGATCTGAATTGGAGCTAGGGTTTGAATTTGATTGTGTGTTTCCCATGGCTACGAGATCTTCTGAACCTCTTCTTGGTTCTTATCCCTCGCCTTTCTTCTATTACTAATGTATGTTTTTCTTCACTCACTTGGCCTCTTCTTGTCGGATTGGAAAAACCCAATAAATAATCTTTTCTCTTGACTTCCCTAGGTATTCTTGTTCTTGTAGGAAAAGAGTTTTTCATTGTGTAAGTTGTATTCTTGTTAGAAAAGTCAAAAGTCACCTCACTTATTTTGGGCGCTTTTTAGGAACTATTATTATTAAAAATATATGCACAAAATATAATTTTTTGGTTTGTTTTGTAATTTTATTTTTAAATTAAATAAATTAAAATAAAATTAAAAAGGAAACAAAAGGAGGTCCTTGATATATATTTTTCGATTATTTTCTTAGAAACAAGACTTCATAGAAATGGGTTGTTTACCTCTATGTATAACTCATATCCCATTAAATGAAAATATTATACAACCTATTATTTAAGATTGAAAAATTACAAATGAACCCATTTCTTTCAAATTGTTCACGAAAATTTTTCTTGAATCTATTAAATTGATATTTATGTACTATTATTGAAATTATATCAGTGTTTTGACTTTGGTTGATGTAAAAAATAATGGTAAGTTTTATAAATAGTGGAAGATTGCTCATGAAATGCAATTTAATTTATAAAGTTTACTATTTTGTACGTCATTGTAATTGATTAGTAATTAAACCAAAAAAGAGAAAAAGATTAGTAATTATAATTGATTACAATTTTATTCGATAATGATAATCGACCACTTAAGGTAGTTTAAGCATTTCAAATTAGGACGGTTAACTAGTCGAATTTGGATTAACTTCAGATTAAAATCTAATTTGTGACCCACTTAAATAATTAACTAACTTAATTTGGGTCCACTGTACGCCGAACAATTGAGAGGCCCATATATAGATAAAGCCCAATAAAAGGCTAGTTGTGAAATGGCCCGAATTCCTACTTGCTTAATTTTCTTGATAGCACGGCCGTATCAGCCAATAAAGCCCAACATGAATGAAGCCTCCAAAATTGCAGCAATAAATATTGAAGTTCTTGCAACAAAAATGAAAAAGAATAGTCAAGTTCTTGTTCATAAGATAAATGAGAACTCTCAAGAAAGTGGGGAACGCTGCGTGAAAATGATTATTGCGGAGATTGAAGTAGAGTCGTTGTTCGACTTATTAAAGAGATTTTTGCATTTTCTGTACAAAAAGGCGTAGCAAGCTATGTGAAATCAATGACCCTCCAATCTTAAGTAGCTCCTCCATGCCACCTCTACAATACGTGGAAATATTATCTGACATGGAAATGTTACCATCGTCCATGTCATCATAAATGCCACGTGTCCATAGTCTCCAGTATAAAATAGGGATGTATACGAACCAAACCGAACCGAACCGAACCGAACTTTGCTGTTTTTTCTAGCTCGAGGTTCGGCTCGAACTTATTTTGCTCGGTTCGGGCTCGTGTTCGAGTTCGACGAACAATATTTTTCTGATTCGAAGTTCGGTTCGTCCAATGGTTCGAGTTCAGTTCGGCTCGAGTTCGGCTCGGTCTCGAATTCGAGCCCAAGATATAATCTTTATAAAAAAAATCAAAAAAAAAAAAAACATTATAATATATATATATATATATATATATAATTTTATTTAAATATAATAGGTCAGCTCGCGAATCGGCTCGCGAGCCACGAACAAGAATAAAAAGGTTCGGGTTCGAGTTCGAGTTCGGTTCGAACCTTGGCTCGAACTTTTCGAATTCGAATTCGAACTTTAACCAGCTCGGTTCGATTAGCTCGCGAACCGGCTCTGTTCGTATACATCCCTAGTATGAAACAGTTGATTCAGGCGAA
Organism: Lantana camara; assembly: GCA_037501455.1. Taxonomy (NCBI): domain Eukaryota; kingdom Viridiplantae; phylum Streptophyta; class Magnoliopsida; order Lamiales; family Verbenaceae; genus Lantana; species Lantana camara. The sequence continues at coordinate 137,731,355 of CM074856.1, read as the reverse complement.
AATTGTCATGAAATTGACATATTTTTTGAGTTAGTGAACTTTTTTGTCACCGAAAAATTTACTGTCTTGAAAACGCTAGTGAGGGTCAGTTAGTATCCTGATTTTGCACTTTTCCCATATTTTAATGTTTTGGCTCTGGTTGAAGTAAAATTGAAAACTATTAATGAAATGCAACTATAATTTATAAAGTTCACTATTGTACGCCATTATTTTTTTGGCTCTATAGCTCATTTTCCATGATCGAATTGGGACGAACTATTTAAAGTGTAAAGCTCTCCCATAGAGATTCGAACTTGAGATCTCTGATTAAGCTAATATAATGTCGAACTGCTAAACCACATTACTGAACAATGGACGGAATATTGTTATATGTCGTTGTGATTGATCTTGTCTAATACGGGCGGTGCTATCAAGTAAACTAATCAAGTTGGAATTCGACATTTGCCGACTAGCCTTTTACTGGGCTATATATATAGGCTTCTCAATTGTTGGCTCAAACTCTTGGGCTAATAAGTGGACCCAAATTAAGTTAGTTAATTACTTAAGTCGGCCAATGAATTAAATTTTAATCCGAATTCGATCCAAATTGAATTTTAACGGTTATAGTCTCGAGATAATTAGGAATGACAGAATCGCCAAAACTAAAGTCATTCGCATTTCTCCCAATGGTATAAGCTTAAAAAGACTAGATTCTAGTAGCTACAAAAGTAGATTGAGTTCTAACTCGAGCTCGATTTATTTATACGGGTATACTTTAATTATATTGGGTAAATGAGTGAAGGAAATTGCAAATTTAATTTCAATGTTGTATTAGGTTAATTAGAACATTTATATTCGAATTTTTAAGAATATGACTTTTATAGTTAGAGAATACTTTTAATGGACAATGACTTTTAAATGTTAATGTCAAAAAGTTTTTTTATTGAAAATATAGCGTTTTCTTCACCATCAAATGCTATATAATTTAAAGGCGAGTAGATGACTTAATTGTTAAGCATCTGTACTTACGAATTGATAGGTCACGATTCACGAGCTCAATCATCAGGAATAGTTGGGAAATCAATATTAATCATTTTTTTTTCCAAAAAAAAAAAAAAAAAAGTAGTTTTGTGTTATACAAGTTTAACAATATTATGTTCAAATCTCTGAGCATGTAGCTATCACTCGAAGGGAGAATTTTACTATCAGTGATCGACTTGACTCGAATTTGTAGCTACCACACATCTATAGCTTAGTTATTTTGTTTGCTCTGTCAGCGGAATGAATTTCCATTTAGTGTTCACTACAATTATCATAACCAATTGAATTCATACCGTAAGATGTGACTTACCTATTGGTTAGAAAACACCAAGAATTTTGATACGCACCCGACTAAGAGACGTTAGAGCGGTCTCAAGCTCGTAGGATAATCCGGCACAGACCCGCCGGCGGGAGAACTGGGGGAAGAGAAAGAGAACAGAGATTTAGGGTAAAGGAAAATTCTTTTATGTTCTGCTCTCCCAAAAACAACATAAAGCAACTATATAGTCAAGACATCCCAAAACTAAGGATTCTCAAGCCCACACGGCAAACCAACCAAGAAGGGAAATACTTAAAGCAAGAAAGGAAAGTACTAATAAATATTGATCACTAAATACGACATCTCTAAAATACGACATCTCTAAGACACTGCATAATCTTGCATCCATGCTGGCGCCTTCTTCACTCTACCACTGCGCCTCTCCGGCCCCTTCACTCTTGCGCCTGCCGACTCCATTGGATCCAACACCTCCGTATCACTCTCCCCCCCATGGAGACTCACCTTGTCCTCAAGGTGCAAAGATGGAAAAGCTCGCCGAATGCTATCCGCCGGCTCCCAAGTCGCGTCATCAAGCGACCCATCGGACCAACGTACTAGCCATTGTTCCTGGGGCTCACCCTTCCGTAGCACCTGCCGAACTTCATGAACTGACACAGGCCGCGACGGCACTTTCCCACTGAGCAAATCATCCGGCAATTCCTGAACCGAGACTGACTCCTTGTTTCCCTTATATTTCCGCAAGAGGGACACATGAAACACCGAATGAATCCGTGAAGACTCGGGCAACCGCAATCGATACGCCACAGGTCCGATCCTTTCCAAGATTTCATAAGGGCCATAATACCTTTTAGCTAACTTCTGGCTGCGCCGACGCACCACCGAATGTTGACGATACGGCTGCAACTTCAACAGCACCAACTCCCCAACCTCAAACTGCACTTCGCGACGCTTGGCATCGGCTGCGATTTTCATTCGAGTTCGTGCAACCTCCAAATTGAGCTTCAACTAGCGCAACAACCCATCTCTTTCTGCCAAGATTTCATCCGCCGCTGGCAACTTACTAGTCCCGCGCCGATAAGGAACCAAGTCCGGGGGAGGCCTACCGTAAACCGCGTGGAACGGCGTCATACCGATGCTGGAGTTATAACTTGTATTCAACGAATATTCGGCCCACGGCAACACCACAGTCCAACGGCTCGGTTTGTCATGACAAAAACACCGTAAATATTGCTCAAGAACCCGATTCATCACCTCCGTTTGGCCATCCGTTTGAGGATGAAAGGCCGAACTGTGCTTCAGTGTCGTGCCGCTCATAAGATGAAGCTCCTTCCAAAACTTACTTGTAAACACTGAATCTCGGTCGGACACAATTGACGCCGGAATACCATGCAACTTCACTACCATTTCTGTAAATAAATGAGCTATCCGATGCGCATCAAAATCCGCCGGTAGCGCGCCAAAATGCGCATACTTCGATAACCGATCGACCACTACTAATATGACCGAATATCCGCGGGACAAAGGAAGACCCGTGATGAAGTCCATACTCACATCCTCCCATATTTGAACCGGCACGGCCAACGGTTGCAAAAGGCCAGACGGGGGAAGCGTCGAGAATTTGGTACTCTGACACGTCAAGCATGAAGCGATATGCTTACGAACATCCCCTCGCATTCCCGGCCAATAAAACACGGACGACAATCGCTGGTAAGTCCGGTGAACTCCTGCGTGCCCCCCAATTGGCGAGTCATGATACTCACGCAATAGAAGACCCCGAATTTCAGAATCTTTACCCACACACACGCGATGCCCGTGAAACAACAAACCATCCTTAACCGCAAAAGGCCCTGGCAACTTGCCCGCGGCGTTATCCACGTGCATCTGGCACAAATCCGACTGACTTTTATTTTCCTCCCGAATCCGCTCCATGATATCCGACAATGGTCGGGAAACCAACGCAAAACAATGTCCCAATACCGGCTCCTCTTCCTTACGGGACAAAGCATCAGCCACCACGTTAGAAGCCCCTGGCTTATATTCGATCTTAAATCGAAAACCCAGTAAATTCCGGACATAAAACTGCTGATCCGGCGTTTGGATGACCTGCTGTAATAATTCTCGCAAACTCCGCTGGTCGGTTCGTATCACAAAATCACGCCCCAATAGGTATTGGCGCCATTTCTGCACTGCCTCCACAATGGCGTACAACTCCTTATGATACGTCGAGGCTGCCAACCGCCTCGGGCCCAATTTCTTGCTAAAGTAAGCAACTGGCTGCTCCCGTTGGAGTAATACCGCCCCAATGCCGGTAGCCGAGGCATCCGTTTCCACCACAAACGGGACATCAAAATCCGGCAATCGGAGAATCGGCGCCGAACTCAACGCTTGCTTCAAACTTTCAAAAGCCACCGTGGCTGCCTCATTCCAATCAAACCCATCCCGTTTCAGCAAGTCGGTGAGGGGTGCCGCCAAGTGAGAATACCGGTTAATGAACCTCCTGTAATACCCCGTAAGCCCAAGAAAACCACGCAACTGTTTAACGGTTTTCGGTGTCGGCCAGCTTAACATTGCTTCAATCTTGCCCTCATCAACCTTTAAAAATCCGTTGGAAATAATATGTCCCAGATAATCAATTGAGGCTGTGGCAAAGGAACACTTTGATAACTTTACAAAAAAGTCATTAGTTCTTAGTAACGACAACGCCACTTCCAAATGAGACACGTGATCTGCTAGAGAGGGGCTGTAAACCAATATATCATCAAAAAACACAATCACGAATTTACGAAGATAAGCTGCGAATAACCTGTTCATGCACGCCTGAAAGGTAGATGGAGCATTCGTGAGGCCGAAGGGCATCACCCTGAACTCGTAATGACCCTCATGCGTCCGAAAAGCTGTCTTATAAATGTCCCGGTCATTCATTCGGATCTGATGATATCCCGACCGTAAATCCAATTTGGTAAAGACACGGGCTGCCCCCAACTCATCAAATAACTCGTCGGCAGTTGGAATTGGGAAGTGGTCCGGTACGGTTACCGCGTTCAAGGCTCGGTAATCCACACAAAAGCGATAAGTGTTGTCCTTCTTTTTAACCAACAACACCGGCGAAGAAAACGGGCTCCGGCTTGGCCGAATAAGCCCCTGCTCCATCATCTCACGAACCAAACGCTCTATCTCCGACTTCTGGAAGTGAGGGTATCGGTAAGGCCTGACATTTACCGGCGCCGTACCGGGAAGTAGGCGAATGCGGTGATCACTCCACCGAGGTGGTGGCAAAGCTGTCGGCAGAGTAAAGACAGCCTGAAACTTGTCAATCACCGTGACAATCTCAGGCGGCAAGCTGGATAGGGAGTCCGCGTCGCCCGGCTGATCGGGAGGAGGGTCGACTATCAGCTCGTAATAGGCTGAAATACCCGCCGCTGCTTGGAGAGCATAAAAGTGATGTAATGTGATTTCTTTCGGCGCCCCAGGGCCTCCTTTTAACGTGACCAACTGATCTCCCCACTTGAATTCCATAACGAGATTTGCATAGTCGTGCGTCACACGACCCAACGCCTCCGTATCAAATTTCCACCTTAAAACTGCATCAGTAAATTCATCCTTGCTTCTCTCATAGAAGAAGGAGAAACCTTCTCCGATTCAGCTGCCAGACACTTCTTCCACTCCAGGTACGCTTTGTTACATTCATCGCCGACTTTCAAATAAGGAAGTACTAGGCCAAGACGAAGACGAAGACGAAGACGAAGACGAAAACATCATGGATTCAGGGTCACACATCTCCCACTCCATTTCCGTAAAGCGTAAATTTGGGGGATCGATGGGGCTAAGGTTAGGGTTTGATTGTGAATTGGAATTCATGGGGTTAGGGTTTGATGGAAGGGTAGGGTTTGATGGAGAATTGGAATTCAAGGGGTTAGGGTTTGATGGAAGAAGAAACTGAGGAAATTGTGTTTCCCATGCCTGCTGCGATCTTAAACCTCTTCTTAGTTATTGACTTATTTCACTGTGGAGAAGCTCTCAAGTCTCACCTACGTAGAATATATGGAGTCACCTCAATTACTTGCCAAACAAGACTTTCCATAAATATATACTAGTAATTGGGGCACGTCGTCCCTACGTGCATAAGTAATATCTAATGTAAGTTGTCTTTGCATATATGTTACGTGCGCGCAAAAATAATTTTTAGTGTAATTATTCACGCTATATATCCTAACAATGGGTGCACGTCATCCCCACACCTGAATCCTCATAAGTTATTTTTTGGTGTAATTTATGAATAATGAAGCGTTTCCTTTAAAAATAGTCCAATGTATAAATGTTTGCAACATCACATACTCAACAAAATTCAAAAATAGATGGAAAGAAAGTATTTTAAGGATCAGTTTCCTACGTGGTTGAACATTGCATTCACACATTAAATACTGAGTTGTAATTCATTGACTTTGTTCTCAAGGAAGACTGAGGTTAATTACGCATTTGTAACCTTTCACTGGACAAAGTCTTCTTTGAATCACGCATTCTTAACGTTTCAATGGACAAAGTCCACCTTTTAATTATGCATTTCTAATGTTTCACTGGACAAAGTCTTCTTCGAATCACGCATTCTTAACGTTTCACTGGACAAAGCATTCTTTTAATTACGCATTTCTAACGTTTCACTGGACAAAGTCTTCTTTTAATCACACATTCTTAACGTTTCACTGGACAAAGTCCACCTTTAATTATGCATTCTTAACGTTTCACTGGACAAAGTCCACCTTTAATTACGCATTCTTAACGTTTCACTGAACAAGTCCACCTTTTAATTACGCATTTCTAATGTTTCACTGGACAAAGTCTTCTTTGAATCACGCATTCTTAACGTTTCACTGGACAAAGCATTCTTTTAATTACGCATTTCTAATGTTTCACTGGACAAAGTATTCTTTGAATCACGCATTCTTAACGTTTCACTAGACAAAGTCCACCTTTAATTACGCATTCTTAACGTTTCACTGGACAAAGTCCACCTTTTAATTACGCATTTCTAACGTTTCACTGGACAAAGCATTCTTTTAATTACGCATTTCTAACGTTTCACCTGACAAAGTCTTCTTTGAATCACGGATGACCACACCAATACTCAACAATCTGCACTTTTGGTTCTATATATTTCATCAGTTTATCTGTCTTCATATATATAACTGTCATATATTTCATATGGTTCATCAGTTTCTCTGTTATCATAGGTAACGGTCATATAGTTCATCAGTTTATCAAACAAACTCTTATTCTTCCATCTAAAACAAACTTCCTTGCAGGATATATATATACTAGAATCAAACAACAATAAACAACCAACACTAAACATTTCATTACAGAACCAAAAAATATACACTACAATCAACTAACAGTAACATTTAAACTACTATAAACAATCCACAAACAACAAATTTTGGAGAAGCGCTGTCTATATCATCGGGGAGGAAACTGATTAACCTCATCCTGATCTTCCTGAGGGATGTTAGAATTAACACTCTCCTCAGAGTGTTCATAGCCTGGGTAATCCGCGCTGTCCAAGGACTCGGGGTCCGAGTCCCTATTGTCAATGTAGTATGCGTGGAGGTGCTCCTCTTCGCCCTCCAAAAGATGTGCCCACCGCACTTTGAAGATATACCTAAGGTCGTCGTAATAACGACATCCAAATGCCCTGGCGTTGGAATCCCGACGAATAACCTATGTAAAATTAAACATTGAATAATGAACAATTCCACAAAAAAAAAGGGGACACGGATAAATTCGACTTACCTCAATGGAATTCACTTCAAAATATACTGGGGTCTTAATTTCGGCGTGAATACGATTAGCACCCATTTTAACTCCAGGACACGCCAATAATCTACGGAATTCGTAAAATTTTATCTGCAGTTCTTTCACCGCTGCTACAACATCTCGGGCCCAGAATCTTGTTTTGAATCGCTGAGTCAAATCACGCGATACCATAAACAGCATTGTGTCGAAGACTTTTAGCCGATCGATTTCATTCTCTCCGGCATATATCCGAAGACGTTCAACCATGTACTCTTCCACCCATGCCAGAATAGGTCTTGGAGGGAGATTCATGACTTTGTTTGTCAAGGATTGAGATCTGGGAGAGAAAGAGAAGCAGGGCTTCTTGCAGGTGAATGTTTGGGGATGAAAATTTTGCAGATGTCTGCATACAGGGCAAGATTGAAGATACTAATAAAGGTGATTGGACCGTAAACCAACCGTCGCACCCCTTCGTCGCATTGTAAAGTTGATTGGCCAGTCCAAATTTCGGGAAAGCGTGCAGACAACTTTTCATTTAATTCAAGCGTCTCATCGGGAATGCATAATAATCTATTAAGTTTGTAGTGTAAATATTCATTTTATTAGTTATTGAAATGTCTGTTTGTCTAGTTAAAGAAAAATAATTCCAGAAATTATAAGCCGGAAACCCGTTTCGAAAAAGAGTCGCCGGAAAGGCCATTCAGAAAGACTCGCCGGAAATTGGTTGCCGGAATAGTGTAGCCGGAAAGATCAGACGCGGGAAGAAGAAGCAAAGATCAGACGCGGGAAGAAGACAATGGGCATCTATGTTCTTCTTCAATGTATTAAGGGTATTATGGTACTTTTACAGGATTTGGGGGGTTTACAATAAATGGAAAGGATAATAGGGATGAAATATATCTATTTATTGAATTGGGGGGTTTAGCAAAAGTTTTCAACCATACTAGGGGTACCTAGTATGTTCATTAATTTGCCGAAAAACTAATTAACCTCTACTTGGCCGCGCCTAATGTATGTTTTTCTTCACCCACTTGGCCTCTTTTTGTCGGATTGTAAAAAACCCAATAAATAATCGTTCTTGTAGGAAAAGAGTTTTTCATTGTGAAGTTGTATTCTTGTTAGAAAAGTCAGAAGTCACCTCCCTTGTTTTGGGCGCCTTTTAGGAACTATAATTACTATTAAAAATATATGCACAAATATAATTTTTTGTTTTTTATTTTATTTTATTTTTAAATTAAATAAATTAAAATAAAATTAAAAAGGAAACAAAAAGAGATGCTTGACATATTTATTTTTTTTATAAACTCACAAGTCACATCCCAAGTGGCCGGAGGGAAGAGAGGTGCTTGATATTGATTAGGACTTGAAGTGAGATTATTTTAAATCAAATACAATAAATTTGATATGTATATATATATAAAATAAATTAAAAGACCCCTTTTTTCTTTTCCTTTTTCTTTTTGAGTCTTCCTTTTTCCCTTTTTTTAATATCCTCAAGAATATATACCTTCCTTTAACTATTTACGATTGATATGCATGAATGAAACGAGGCAACAATGGATCTGAATTGGAGCTAGGGTTTGAATTTGATTGTGTGTTTCCCATGGCTACGAGATCTTCTGAACCTCTTCTTGGTTCTTATCCCTCGCCTTTCTTCTATTACTAATGTATGTTTTTCTTCACTCACTTGGCCTCTTCTTGTCGGATTGGAAAAACCCAATAAATAATCTTTTCTCTTGACTTCCCTAGGTATTCTTGTTCTTGTAGGAAAAGAGTTTTTCATTGTGTAAGTTGTATTCTTGTTAGAAAAGTCAAAAGTCACCTCACTTATTTTGGGCGCTTTTTAGGAACTATTATTATTAAAAATATATGCACAAAATATAATTTTTTGGTTTGTTTTGTAATTTTATTTTTAAATTAAATAAATTAAAATAAAATTAAAAAGGAAACAAAAGGAGGTCCTTGATATATATTTTTCGATTATTTTCTTAGAAACAAGACTTCATAGAAATGGGTTGTTTACCTCTATGTATAACTCATATCCCATTAAATGAAAATATTATACAACCTATTATTTAAGATTGAAAAATTACAAATGAACCCATTTCTTTCAAATTGTTCACGAAAATTTTTCTTGAATCTATTAAATTGATATTTATGTACTATTATTGAAATTATATCAGTGTTTTGACTTTGGTTGATGTAAAAAATAATGGTAAGTTTTATAAATAGTGGAAGATTGCTCATGAAATGCAATTTAATTTATAAAGTTTACTATTTTGTACGTCATTGTAATTGATTAGTAATTAAACCAAAAAAGAGAAAAAGATTAGTAATTATAATTGATTACAATTTTATTCGATAATGATAATCGACCACTTAAGGTAGTTTAAGCATTTCAAATTAGGACGGTTAACTAGTCGAATTTGGATTAACTTCAGATTAAAATCTAATTTGTGACCCACTTAAATAATTAACTAACTTAATTTGGGTCCACTGTACGCCGAACAATTGAGAGGCCCATATATAGATAAAGCCCAATAAAAGGCTAGTTGTGAAATGGCCCGAATTCCTACTTGCTTAATTTTCTTGATAGCACGGCCGTATCAGCCAATAAAGCCCAACATGAATGAAGCCTCCAAAATTGCAGCAATAAATATTGAAGTTCTTGCAACAAAAATGAAAAAGAATAGTCAAGTTCTTGTTCATAAGATAAATGAGAACTCTCAAGAAAGTGGGGAACGCTGCGTGAAAATGATTATTGCGGAGATTGAAGTAGAGTCGTTGTTCGACTTATTAAAGAGATTTTTGCATTTTCTGTACAAAAAGGCGTAGCAAGCTATGTGAAATCAATGACCCTCCAATCTTAAGTAGCTCCTCCATGCCACCTCTACAATACGTGGAAATATTATCTGACATGGAAATGTTACCATCGTCCATGTCATCATAAATGCCACGTGTCCATAGTCTCCAGTATAAAATAGGGATGTATACGAACCAAACCGAACCGAACCGAACCGAACTTTGCTGTTTTTTCTAGCTCGAGGTTCGGCTCGAACTTATTTTGCTCGGTTCGGGCTCGTGTTCGAGTTCGACGAACAATATTTTTCTGATTCGAAGTTCGGTTCGTCCAATGGTTCGAGTTCAGTTCGGCTCGAGTTCGGCTCGGTCTCGAATTCGAGCCCAAGATATAATCTTTATAAAAAAAATCAAAAAAAAAAAAAAACATTATAATATATATATATATATATATATATAATTTTATTTAAATATAATAGGTCAGCTCGCGAATCGGCTCGCGAGCCACGAACAAGAATAAAAAGGTTCGGGTTCGAGTTCGAGTTCGGTTCGAACCTTGGCTCGAACTTTTCGAATTCGAATTCGAACTTTAACCAGCTCGGTTCGATTAGCTCGCGAACCGGCTCTGTTCGTATACATCCCTAGTATGAAACAGTTGATTCAGGCGAAAATTGTCATGAAATTGACATATTTTTTGAGTTAGTGAACTTTTTTGTCACCGAAAAATTTACTGTCTTGAAAACGCTAGTGAGGGTCAGTTAGTATCCTGATTTTGCACTTTTCCCATATTTTAATGTTTTGGCTCTGGTTGAAGTAAAATTGAAAACTATTAATGAAATGCAACTATAATTTATAAAGTTCACTATTGTACGCCATTATTTTTTTGGCTCTATAGCTCATTTTCCATGATCGAATTGGGACGAACTATTTAAAGTGTAAAGCTCTCCCATAGAGATTCGAACTTGAGATCTCTGATTAAGCTAATATAATGTCGAACTGCTAAACCACATTACTGAACAATGGACGGAATATTGTTATATGTCGTTGTGATTGATCTTGTCTAATACGGGCGGTGCTATCAAGTAAACTAATCAAGTTGGAATTCGACATTTGCCGACTAGCCTTTTACTGGGCTATATATATAGGCTTCTCAATTGTTGGCTCAAACTCTTGGGCTAATAAGTGGACCCAAATTAAGTTAGTTAATTACTTAAGTCGGCCAATGAATTAAATTTTAATCCGAATTCGATCCAAATTGAATTTTAACGGTTATAGTCTCGAGATAATTAGGAATGACAGAATCGCCAAAACTAAAGTCATTCGCATTTCTCCCAATGGTATAAGCTTAAAAAGACTAGATTCTAGTAGCTACAAAAGTAGATTGAGTTCTAACTCGAGCTCGATTTATTTATACGGGTATACTTTAATTATATTGGGTAAATGAGTGAAGGAAATTGCAAATTTAATTTCAATGTTGTATTAGGTTAATTAGAACATTTATATTCGAATTTTTAAGAATATGACTTTTATAGTTAGAGAATACTTTTAATGGACAATGACTTTTAAATGTTAATGTCAAAAAGTTTTTTTATTGAAAATATAGCGTTTTCTTCACCATCAAATGCTATATAATTTAAAGGCGAGTAGATGACTTAATTGTTAAGCATCTGTACTTACGAATTGATAGGTCACGATTCACGAGCTCAATCATCAGGAATAGTTGGGAAATCAATATTAATCATTTTTTTTTCCAAAAAAAAAAAAAAAAAGTAGTTTTGTGTTATACAAGTTTAACAATATTATGTTCAAATCTCTGAGCATGTAGCTATCACTCGAAGGGAGAATTTTACTATCAGTGATCGACTTGACTCGAATTTGTAGCTACCACACATCTATAGCTTAGTTATTTTGTTTGCTCTGTCAGCGGAATGAATTTCCATTTAGTGTTCACTACAATTATCATAACCAATTGAATTCATACCGTAAGATGTGACTTACCTATTGGTTAGAAAACACCAAGAATTTTGATACGCACCCGACTAAGAGACGTTAGAGCGGTCTCAAGCTCGTAGGATAATCCGGCACAGACCCGCCGGCGGGAGAACTGGGGGAAGAGAAAGAGAACAGAGATTTAGGGTAAAGGAAAATTCTTTTATGTTCTGCTCTCCCAAAAACAACATAAAGCAACTATATAGTCAAGACATCCCAAAACTAAGGATTCTCAAGCCCACACGGCAAACCAACCAAGAAGGGAAATACTTAAAGCAAGAAAGGAAAGTACTAATAAATATTGATCACTAAATACGACATCTCTAAAATACGACATCTCTAAGACACTGCATAATCTTGCATCCATGCTGGCGCCTTCTTCACTCTACCACTGCGCCTCTCCGGCCCCTTCACTCTTGCGCCTGCCGACTCCATTGGATCCAACACCTCCGTATCACTCTCCCCCCCATGGAGACTCACCTTGTCCTCAAGGTGCAAAGATGGAAAAGCTCGCCGAATGCTATCCGCCGGCTCCCAAGTCGCGTCATCAAGCGACCCATCGGACCAACGTACTAGCCATTGTTCCTGGGGCTCACCCTTCCGTAGCACCTGCCGAACTTCATGAACTGACACAGGCCGCGACGGCACTTTCCCACTGAGCAAATCATCCGGCAATTCCTGAACCGAGACTGACTCCTTGTTTCCCTTATATTTCCGCAAGAGGGACACATGAAACACCGAATGAATCCGTGAAGACTCGGGCAACCGCAATCGATACGCCACAGGTCCGATCCTTTCCAAGATTTCATAAGGGCCATAATACCTTTTAGCTAACTTCTGGCTGCGCCGACGCACCACCGAATGTTGACGATACGGCTGCAACTTCAACAGCACCAACTCCCCAACCTCAAACTGCACTTCGCGACGCTTGGCATCGGCTGCGATTTTCATTCGAGTTCGTGCAACCTCCAAATTGAGCTTCAACTAGCGCAACAACCCATCTCTTTCTGCCAAGATTTCATCCGCCGCTGGCAACTTACTAGTCCCGCGCCGATAAGGAACCAAGTCCGGGGGAGGCCTACCGTAAACCGCGTGGAACGGCGTCATACCGATGCTGGAGTTATAACTTGTATTCAACGAATATTCGGCCCACGGCAACACCACAGTCCAACGGCTCGGTTTGTCATGACAAAAACACCGTAAATATTGCTCAAGAACCCGATTCATCACCTCCGTTTGGCCATCCGTTTGAGGATGAAAGGCCGAACTGTGCTTCAGTGTCGTGCCGCTCATAAGATGAATATCCGGAAATATTCTAGCAGATAACAAAGATACGAAAAGGTGATGTTTTCTTGAGCCTTAGACACTGTCAAGCCCTTTCTGCCTTAGTTTTTGTGGCCTGTGTTCAAGTATTATTGTAGCTGAAAACAAGATGGTTATATAACCATGCTAACTGTATCTATTACAATTATGATATATGGGTTTATATGTTATTTTCTCCTCTATGTCAAAGTGGTGAATATTGAGCACTTGTTGCCTTCATCCTCCATCTCAGTATTCAATAAAATTCCATAAAAGGCTCTTCTGTGGCTGCATATTTTGTATTTTTTCACCAGTTTTTGCTCCTAGTATAATGCCTGTACTATGAATCTTTTACACACATCTATAGCTTAGTTCACTTTCTACATATATTTTCCATTTCCAGCTGTTTCATGGTCGATGTTAATGGATATATTTTCAGTGAGGGAAACAAATGTGTCGATGCTGTCGCTAAAAAGGTCACAGATCAGGGAGCCTGCCCTGCCCTGCCCTGCCAGTGTGGATCTCTAATTGGCTCAAGACTGCTGGTCTTTTGAAGGAGAATTGATTCAAGAATCGAAGACGATTTGCTTTATACTGGAAAAAAGCACAATTAATAACTCGCCACTGGCACAACAGCTAGTACTAATTCTTCATTTGATGGTTACAAGCAGGGAAGCAAGGAGTTGCTTGATTTAGGAGGCAAACAAAATATATTACAATTTCACAAGGTCTCAAGCAACTAAGATCGAGATATTGTTGGCCCCAACGTAAGGGACCTAGACATCAAGTAAGATAGTGATAAAGATAAGATTGAACAGTGATCTTGCTGGTTAAAAATTGCATTACATCAAGTAAAAGGACAAATAAATGAGCAAATCTCAGTGATCAGGCTGTAATTCATCAAAATGCTAATACTATAAAGTAATGCCAGTCATGGAGTAAGTGATCCAATCAAAAGACATGTGAGAAGCAGAACGAAGATGCAAAGTTAATCACAACGAGCTCGACGAAAAAATTACACAATCAGCAGATAATAAAGCATACAATTTTGCTTGTCCCGTTCGTGGGAATGTGATTAGGGACCTATATAAATTAGCACCCCTATTGGTACAGGGACATTGTATTTCTGATAAATATTTATTTGTGTAAACTAAATCCAATAACCAGAAAGAGATTTGGCATAATCTTGAACAGGGTTTCTTAGATAGCCATGCTATGGTTATCAGCATGGCTATCGAGTAACATCACATATGTGTAACACTCCAAAGATAGAGCAATTATGTTGTTAGGAAGCAAATATTTCAACGTTACACCAACTACATCCATAACAATTGAATTGAAACTCATAAACTCAAAGAATTTGATTATCAAGTTAGCAACCCAATTCACCAGCTGCACAAGAGCAAACAGCCTGACACAACACCACCTAGGCGATACAATAACGAAACAAAATAACAAACTTACCGTGAGGAAGTTGCCTGTGTTCTGGCCATTAGCTCTAAAGTAGTTATTTTGTTTAGCTGCCCTGAATGCCAGCTGAGATCTGTCTAGCAGGCTCAGCAGGTGGTGCAACAGCAGAAGGTTTCTCAGGGACAACACGACTTGCCACAGGAGCTGAGTCCTTGGGAGCTGCCTGCTCATTGTTTGCAGCAGGTTTAGGAGCAGGAGCTTCGCCACTGCCGAAAAGGTACCCCAAAGAACTCTGACCCCCACCACTGCTGACTCCATGACCCATTACTTCTTAAAGCTTTTGATTTGAACTTCTGCAAGGACAACAGATACAATCAAAGATTCCAATCAGATGATTAGGCTTGTGAAAATCAATAAGAACAATTGCTGTTTCAGTTGTTTCCAGAAGTATATGCCTTATTTTCATTATAAAAACAGTATATAACAATGATGAATTAAGCTCATGGAATTGGAACTGATCAGAGAAAAAGACAGTATCAAGCTTTGAATGACGGTCTTTCTCAGTATGAAACACCAGTCACCATGGCTGAAATAAACTTGATGTTGTTGAATTAAGAAACTTGATTTCATGTAAATTATCAATAATTTAAGGGAACCACTGATTATATCAACAAACAAAATGCGTTCTAACAGACTAACACCCACATAAATTCCCAAGATTCACTTACTGAATGAAATAAAAGAATCATTTAAAAAGAAAGCAAACAAGGTACATCACCTTGGCAAAATAGATACTTCAGAATTTCGCAGCATTGGATGCAATACCCACCTCCACACGCAATTACAATATACCCTTCTCCGCCCTCAACATACCAAGTAACACAAATTTAATGAGTTCGATAATGAGCAATGCTTTCTTAGAATCCATTGTAATGCCCGCTACTGTTTATCATACACAAAGATAATTAGGTCGAATAGTATGCACAAATAGCTAATTTTCATAGCAGGTCCCGAAACAAAATGAAACACGAGTCACCATGTCTGAAGCAAACTTGATGTTATCAATTCAAGTAACATTATTTCGTGGATATTAGCAATAATTTAAGAGATACACCACTGTATTTATCGGCAAACAAAATAGGTTCTAACGCCCAAATAAAATCACAAAATTCAGGCAATGACTGAAATACAAGTTTCATGTAAAAAGAAAACATGTGAGATACATCACCTTCACAAATTGGAAAAGACAGAATTTCCTAGTGCTGACAGTAATACCCACCCAAGCGAAAATATCTATAAGATTTAAGGAGAAAATTATTAAGAGCGACATGATATCAACAAGACCAGATTTCCATTTCGCATCATATAATACGGTGATATCCAAAATCACGATCAACAGCCCTCATTCCTTACCTCCGTTTAAGACATGCACGCAGCAGTCCTTCAGTGCCCAGATTGGCTAGTGGTTGCTCTAGGGCTTGTGCCTCGAGTTCAATTGAAGACGACCAAAAAGATAGCAGGAAATTTTGGGAATGATTTCTTGGGAACGGTAAGGGCACAAAGGGTAAATTTTCCAAGGAAGCCAGGGGCATAACAGTAAAATTGGTCATTCCATTCTCCCCACCTTAAATAGCAACAGCATTTTTTGATGGCAATATTCCCCATCCATTTCCAGCTTAGTCTCGGGGTTCCGAGAATGCAGCTTATTAACAAACATGCAAAGTAAAGACTGGATATGAGGGGTGTATATAGCCAACATGCCAATTTCTAGTGCAGTAAAGACGTTCTAATAGAGATTTTTCATTTTCGGTACAAAAATACGTAGCAAGCTATGTGAATTCAACGACCCTCCAATCTTAAGTAGCTCCTCCATGCCATCAAAGGGTTGTCTCAGATGGTGAGTCTCGAACACATGTGACCTCTCCTCACAAGATCATCGGCACACTAGTTAACTTCTCAGACCATGTGAACAATATATGAAGTAACCTATTGCAGTCCCCAACAATGTTACCCGAGGGGTGAGTATCTTCCGCTTTACTCTGAATAAGTGGAACCACGCACAAGGAATCAGATTCAATAATGATCCTTCTAAACCGCCTACTCCAAGAAAGCCTCAATCCCTCTCTAATGGCAATAAGCTCAGCAGTAAAGATAGGCATGTCACCAAGATGGGCGCTAAAACCACAGACCCATTTCCCCTCCGAGCTGCGCACCACATTTTAGCCTCAGCATAGCCTGAAAGAAGGGCATACATCACGGTGTTCTTCACAGGAGTTTCGTCAAACACCTTCCCCGCATCATTAACATAACAATTTCGCGTAGAAATCCACCAAAGCACTACCCACAAACATGCTTCCCAATCAGTTGCATTTCTGCACATACGCGCGCCATCTCACCAGAGCAAACACATTTCAGGCAAGCAGTTGAGTTCAAGGAGCTGCATAAAGCGTAAGAATCAACACGAATTTATAAGGATGTAGCTACCACTGGTAGGGAGAATTTTACTCTCAGTGATCCGACGTGACTCGAATTTATAATAAATAAAATGTAGGGAAACAACGTGCTAACCTATTACCCAAAATTTCCGTGGATGTGAAATAACCCTTGGTTCTAAGTTCAGCTTACTTTTTCACTTTATACTACAAGTAGGATAAATGGATCAGTACAATTAGTAAAACCTATCGCACTGGAATGTGATTGCAGCATTGTTTTCTTAGCTAGCATATCGGAAATCCGGAAATTGAGAAACAGATCGTCTTACCAGAACTCAAGGCAGCCAAAGCGCATCACCATAAGCAACATTAGAATTGGTAAGGCAATAACTCTAATAAGCTCAATATTAGTTAGCAGCTACATGGATTAGCTCACACGCTGCTGGTTGTTCCTCTGACTGGCATATCCATATCCATTGTAACCTTGCCTTCCATTGTAATCCCCATTATTCCACTAATTCATATCATCCGATGAATCATCAAACAAAAATTGCAGAGGTAATTTGGCCCATGGATTTTGTTAAGGAAAGTCCAAAGAAGTTTGTTTGAAGATTTTACCTGCTTGTTACCCTGGTTTCGGCCCCATGAAAGACGGACTGTCTGTTTGCCAATAACTGAACAGTTTAATCCTTGAGTTGCCTCCTCTGCATTGCTACTGTTCAAATAGAAAATTCAAAGGCGTATTAAACAATGATGCAACAACTTCCCTCCAGAAATGTTATGATACTCGCTGTGATGCTTATCTCTGATCTCATATATTCAAAGTCATCGAAACAATAATTCAGGAGGAAACAAAATGTCGAGTAACATAAGAATAGAATCTTGAATGGCTTTCTACAAAATGTAGCTTAACACGAATTCAAGATATAATGCGTTAAAAAGGAAAAAAAAAGGAACTCGTAACCCAATTAGCTTGTGAATTGTAACAATGGTTTTCAGTTTAATACAATTTTGATAATTAAACAAGTTCTAAGATGGCATTTAAAAGAATCAACTAACTGCACGAGAAGAGACTTACACAATAAAACAATATGCAATAAGCAAAAGAAACTTCCAATTTCCACTTTCCTATTCGTTGGTCCGGAAAAAAAAAATATATATATATATATATATATATTTGGATTACTCAAAAACTTCACAAGCAAAGAGCATAATGTTCATCCGGACATTCAGTTAGGTAAACATTCAGCGTATTGTGCTACGGTGAGAAATGTTTTGATAAAACCCATTTTTTTTGTTATATCATCTGCACGACTAGTTTTCTAGAAAGAAAGTTCAGTAACAAATCACACAACAGAATTATCTGTTTGCAAATTGTACAAAACCCATCCCTTTCCAGGTGCTATTATGATAGACATCACCTCGCCAAATGCAATAAGCGATTCTTAGGTCTTCATCAGTGACCTGAGAGTCCAAACCTCCCAAAAAAATACCTAAAGCAAATAAGATACAGGTATTAGTCCTGATATTAAATTCTGATCACTAACTTCCAAAAGGGATCAGGACTAAAAGATTTCATGTTAAGAGGAATCATTGTCCGACTGACCTAGGGGCACAGAACCATTTGGTGCATATCCACCTGATAACTGTTTGAACAAATCTCTTTTAAAAGTAAGCAATCAGTAAAACAAATATAGCACAGAGGTATCATCCTACTAATTTTAGTCAAAAGAACAACTAAGGATGAAAACATAATTAAGAAAATTTGACGTCATGGACAAATTAGCAACACGAGAAGGCACAGCATAGATAGTTCTGGTCAGAGAATAATTTTAATAAGTAAATATTATAAATACCTTAAGAATCATTTTTGCGGTGGTGACATACTGATTAACTTGAATAATGGAGTAATGGACACAATGGTCTGTCGAAATAAGCCCGAAATGCTACAATATTAACTTGAATAAAACAAGGCACTACTTACTTCCATGTTCTCAACAATTTTCACAGTTGGATTTTATGCAGAAAAGAATAAATGTTATTGTACGCCACATCAAATGCTTCTTGAACTGCTGGATCAAGGTAATCATGCAATGGCAACTAGTTAGGATTTCTGTGAGTTATCAAAAATAAAATCTCAAACACTTGAGCAAACTTAACATGATAAAATTATCACCATATAATATATGAGATTTAGTACAGGAAATATACCACTGGATCTGAAAAGTCATCGACTCTCTGGACTATCTTGTCTCGTTCCACTTTATCAAATCGCAGTGCATACTTGTTCCAGAGAGAGGGAGAGGGATGACATTTACTATCAGTAGAGGAGACGAACGTAGAAGTGAACTAAAGGGCTTAGCAAGTGCATGAACATATAATTTCAGGCTATTGTAGTTCTAGTCTTCTACTGGTCAAAAGATAATGCTTGAGCTCATCTAGAAAAGCTTATCAAACAAAAGAATTCCAAAGTTTGGTCCTACTCCAAAGCAAGGTCAGGAGATAATTTGAAACAACTGATGTTATTCATAGAAGATTGAAAAGCTGGAACTGTGAATTTAGGATGATATTACATTTTTCCATACTTCTCAGGCACAAACATTGATAGTTGATACAAAATAACATTGACTGGATACGATACAAAACCAGATTGAGTGGTAAAAAAAAACCTACTCCTTAACAGCTTTATCTCCTGTGCTTCGAACATCATCAACAATGGGTTGAACCTGAGTTAACGTCAATATCTCTGATAGGTCAAAGCAAACAGAACACCTATTCGTTCAGACATTAGGTTCATTTTTATGAGAACATCAGATTTTAGGTTCTTTCAGTTTGCATTATTTTATCTTTCAAGATTAAACACGGGTTGATAAGCAAATTAAACCTCTATTTTTATCACAAATTAAGCATAAGCTATAAACATATTGATACCTTTGACCTCAATGTAACAGTAGATTCAACTATTTAGACCAATTTCATCACATTTCCAACATTTGATCAAAATATAAACCACCAAACAATACGAAAAACTACTGCCTTCTGCGTTTCTTGAACTCAATTATAAATCGTACTTTTTTTTCTTTAGGCAAGGTTAACTCAATTATTCTTCAAAACAGTACAGTATGATTTTCATGGGAAAAATTTACTAACTTACTTCAGTGAGAATAAGACCATAACCATCGAGGCGCAATTCTTGCAGCAGCAAATAAACCACTGCTCCGATTGGAAGAAAGAAGCTTACAATCCATTAATGCCAAAACTTCAATACAATTTATTGATCACTTCAAATTGGTTCACAAATTGAGACAGCAATTCGTTTCAAAAATAAAGTTTGTGATTGAAGAAGGAATCTTTTGCTGGATTTTCGAGTTCAAACAGTAAAAAACGGAGACGAAACAAGAGTAAACAAGAGTAATTGTTTCAAGCTTTATGCAATTGCCTTTTACCCCACACTAACTTGAATCCACCATCTACCCATACCCAGAAAACTACCCGATTTTGAGGGCTGGGTACCAGCAAAATTTTAATTTTTATTTATATAAATTGATCTTTGTACAGTTTAATCTACGAAAACGAAAACAAACACTGCATATGCATATTTCTATTGTACTGTTGGAAGACCTCTCCAGTTTACAACTACGTTGGTAACTTGTTAACTAGCTCTAGCAGTAAAGAGGTACGTACAATGAACATAAACTAACATCAAGGTGAAACTTCGCTGGAATGCATAGTAAGGAATTTGACATATATCAACAACTAATTCAAATAAAATTGAATCAGGAATTTAACACATATCAACAATTTGAATGCTAGTTCTGAGTCCACATAAGATAAAAGCCAATCAAAATTGGGGAAATCTGCAGAAATATAATCTCATCGACCAAAAGCAAAGCACAAACTGTGAGAATAAGAATAGATTTAACACCAATTACCAAAACGAGATGGCGGAGGAGAGATACCGAAAGGGCGAAGGATGGTAAACGAGGCATCATAAAATAATAAATATTCCAAATTCAGAAAACGAGCCATAGGCAAATATCAGTAAAAATAAATATCACTACAATCAGAATAAAGTCCTAATTTTTTTTTAAACTAGCCAAGGTATCCACACATTTGGTGAAAGCCACAGTTGCGCGAATACACTTCCAAACATCTCTCCCATTCGCCAGTATTCCTCCCCGATCAGAAACCCCTTCCAGCCGTGCACACAATTTCTCAGCCTCCATATACTTTTTTTTACATTTACTGCCTTTGAGATCTGAATCGGAGCTAGGGTTTGAATTTGATTGTGTGTTTCCCATCTTCTGAACCTCTTCTTAGTTCTTACCCCTCTCTTTTCTTCTATTAATAATGTATGTTTTTTCTTCACCCTCTTCTTCTCGGATTGGAAAAACCCAATAAATAATGTTTTTTTCTTCACCTTCCTATTGATTGTGGAGTTTTATTCTTGTCTAAAAAGTCGCTTCACCTATATATTTTGGACAAACAACGCCTTTTTTTTTTTTTTAATTTTAAAAAAGGAATATTATTGCTCCCCAACTACCGTTAATGAGGAACTTTTTCACTTTTTTTTTTTTTGTTTTTTTACCCACACCCCAAGTGGTAGAGATTCTCGGGATCTCTGTGACTCACGGCCCCATAATGTAGGAGGACGATCTCTGGTGGCCACAAGGGGTTGCCTAACACATTGGATGGATAAAAACTCCACAACTGTATCTGTCAGAGTTTGATCCTGGGTCCTTGTTCCAATTCTGCTACCTGTGTTACCGTTGAGCTAAACCCGTAGGGGTATTTAATAAAGAACCCTCACACCACTTGACCAAGCTGCGAACAATGTTTTTTAGTTCTAAGGAATTATTTTTTAAAAAAATCTAAATATAATTTCATATAAGAAATTTTAAAATGCTAAAAAAGGAAAAATAAATTAAGTAAATCTTTTTATAAAAATTTGAAAAAGACGTTGTTTTTGCAACATATCAGTGAAAGCATTTAGAATTTTGAAAAGATCTTTATCCAATTTTAAAAAGATCTCTATTTGGAGGGGCTCATCTCGAGGTTGTCAGCTACGATTAGGCCATCAGCTTTTTTATAGTTTGGAATTTGGAGAGGCTCGTCAGTCGTCTCGATGGGTCGTCAAATTACACTAAGAATCATGATAGAAAAGAGAGAAAATTGCATTTTTGGTCCCATAAGATATAGGTCAATTTTTATTTGGTTCCGTAATTTTTAAATCATCCTGCATTTTTAGTTTTTCGACAAATGTAGTCCCAAAGTGAAAATTTTTCAATATTTGTCCCAAAAAATTTAGAAATATATATTTATAATATTTTTCCTTAATTAAAAAATACATATCAAATATTAGAATTAATAACTTATACTTTAAAATTATAAAATAAAAAAATAAAAATATATACATAATAACATAATTAATAAAATAATCTTCAATATTGCATGTAGTTAAAAATATGTAAAATAAAAAATTGAAAATAATTAATATTTATAATACTTAAATATTTCTTATATATATAACATTGTATTTATTTAAAATAATTAACGTTGGGTGTAGTTAAAATTAAAAATAACAGAAAATTTATATATATTTTATTCAGTAATATAATATTAATTAAAATTTTAAAAAGTAATCAATAGCCATATATATTTAATGAGAATTCAAAAATAACATCAATATTTTATTTTCAATTAGTAGCAATATATATTAATTATTTTCAATTTTTTATTTTATATATTTTTAACTAAATGCAATATTGAAGATTATTTTATTAATTATGTTACTATGTATATGTTTTTATTTTTTTATTTTATAATTTTAAAGTAATACTTATACTTTAAAATGTAATAATTTATTATTTATTATAAAAATAAAATGCATATCTTGTGGTTGGTATTCTTTTAAAATTTTCCTAATATATATTTGATATGTATTTTTTAATTAAGGAAAAATATTATAAATATATATTTCTAAATTTGTTGGGACTAATATTGAATTTTTTTCACTTTGGGATTAAATTTGTCGAAAAAACTAAAAGTACGGGACGATTTAAAAACTACGGGACCAAAAAAAAATTGACCTATTTCCTATGGGACCAAAAATGCAATTTTCTCTAGAAAAGATAGAGAAATTAAGAATTTTTTTAAAAAAGATCTAGATACTTTATTGTTTAGGGAGTAGTGCTTCATTTATAAAATTTCCTTTCTTAAAAAAATAATAATTAATTAATTAAGTAAGTAAATCTTTTACATTTGGGACGCTCCCAAACTGCATATTGGAGTCCGAATCAAAGTAAATAATGACTCTCTTCCTTAAACGGGTAATTATTGCACATTCGAAACTATGTAAATAAAAAAATTATTATTATTAAAAATACAGCGGTTATATATAAAAATTTGGACTTTTTAAAATTTTATTTTAAAATTATATCATATTATTTTAAAACATAAATATATATGTTTCCGTGGGTATAAATTGCAGTAAATAAAAGGAGATGAATGTTGCTCGCTCTTACCAAAAAAAATATATATATCATCAAAAAGAATTTCCATTTAGTATTCAATAGAATATTACAATTATTCATAAAGTAAGCTACACCAAAACAATTATTCATAGAATTCCATTGAAAAAACACCAAGATTTTCGTGAGTTATTTAAAAGGACCAAATATCCTCAAAAGTTATCTTAAAACCCCTAGTTTGAAAAATGTATGTTTTAGGTTACCAATACACAAGTTATTTTTTCTAAACCCCTTATGACCCTGAAAAGTCTGTTTTGCCCCCACTTTTTCTTGTTTTTTTTTTTTTCCTTTTTTCCCCTCGCCGAAAAAATGGATTTTCATTTTAGGAAAGATTTATCTCATAATCTGCAACCACATTTCCACTTCGTCGGCAACGAGATCTAACCGCGACGACAGTAGGATAAAGGTAGGCGGCGGCAACGGCAACGAAGACAGCAGGATCTTGATAAGCGGTGGCAACGGGAGTCGATTTAGTTATCGTGCCCTATTTCCTGTACTGCTATAAGGTATTCTCAGCGTGTGAATGTTAATTGAATGTATTCCTGGCGTTAATTGAATGTTAATTATGTGAAATAGACAGTATAATTCACTGATAATTTGTATCGAATTGAATTGAATTGCTGATACTTTGTATCTACTCGAATTGTTGATCCTCTGCAAACTGATACTTCAAATTGGTATTCTGAAGATGGCGTTGGCCGGTGACGAAGCTCAAGACAAGCAAATCCTAGGAAGTTGTTGGTTATATGGCGAAATTACGGTGTTTCCAATTCCGATGAGTGCGTCAGTGGAAGAGATTCACGCTCAAATTGGTGAAGAGTGGTCAGACTTCAACTCTGATGCTTACGTAGTACAATACCTCGCACCCCATAAAAAAGGTTTGTGGGTTAGTTTGCGACGCGAAGGACAGATTCCGACTATGTTGAGCTGAGGGCGATTCGGCCTCCTGCCTATTTAGGTGGGAAGCAAGCATCGAAGAGAAGGTATGGGATATCTAATTTTTTCGCTTCTGTATTAACACTATATTTATTAATTTCTGGTCAGTAATCTCATTCTGTGTCAGGAAGAGAAGATATAACCCCTACGCTGATGGTTCATGCTTGGCCACTGTTCGTTCTGAGGTTGAGGATTGATCAGATCCACTGCGTGTTCTGGAGTTGATGATTGATTTTATTCACTCTTTTTTTAAGGAACTTTATTTGTTGTTGTAATCGTATACACCCTTTTATGATTGTTTCTATTTGTTTGAAACTACGTCGATAAATTGCTTGATGCTGTTTTCTCAATTTGATCTAATGGAAACGTTAAGAATGGGTGATAATGACAGATTTTGTCATTAGAAATGCGTGATTAAAAGAAGACTTTGTTCAGTGAAACGTTAGAAATGCGTGATTAAAAGAAGACTTTGTCCAGTGAAACGTAAGAAATGCGTAATTAAAAGAATGTTTTGTCCAGTGAAACGTTAGAAATGCGTAATTGAAGGTTGGGTTTGTCCAGTGAAAGTTTAAGAATGCTTAATTAAAGGAAGATTTTGTCCAGTGAAACGTTAGAAACGCGTGATTAAAAGAAGACTTTGTCCAGTGAAACGTTAGAAATGCGTAATTGAAGGTTGGACTTGTCCAGTGAAAGTTTAAGAATGCTTAATTAAAGGAAGATTTTGTCCAGTGAAACGTAAGAAATGCGTGATTAAAAGAAGACTTTGTCCAGTGAAACGTTAGAAATGCGTGATTAAAAGAAGACTTTGTCCAGTGAAACGTTAGAAATGCGTAATTAAAAGAATGCTTTGTCCAGTGAAACGTTAGAAATGCGTAATTGAAGGTTGGGTTTGTCCAGTGAAAGTTTAAGAATGCTTAATTAAAGGAAGATTTTGTCAAGTGAAACGTTAGAAATGCGTGATTAAAAGAAGACTTTGTCCAGTGAAACGTTAGAAATGCGTGATTAAAAGAAGACTTTGTCCAGTAAAACGTTAGAAATGCGTGATTAAAAGAAGACTTTGTCCAGTGAAACGTTAGAAATGCGTAATTGAAGGTTGGGTTTGTCCAGTGAAAGTTTAAGAATGATTAATTAAAGGAAGATTTTGTCACGTTAGAAATCTTGATTCACTCTATTGTAATGTTGTGGTCATGATTCAATAAATCTTGATTCACTCTATTGTAATGTTGTGGTCATGATTCAATAAATCTTAACGTTTAACTCTATTGTAATGTTGTGTTCATGATTCAATAAATCTTGATTCACTCTATTGTAATGTTGTGGTCATGATTCAATAAATCTTAACGTTTAACTCTATTGTAATGTTGTGGTCATGATTCAATAAATCTTAACGTTTAACTCTATTGTAATGTTGTGTTCATGATTCAATAAATCTTGATTCACTCTATTGTAATGTTGTGATCATGATTTAATAAATCTTAACGTTTAACTCTATTGTAATGTTGTGTTCATGATTCAATAAATCTTGATTCACTCTATTGTAATGTTGTGGTCATGATTCAATAAATCTTCTTTGAATCACGCATTCTTAACGTTTCACTGGACAAAGTCCACCTTTAATTACGCATTTCTAATGTTTCACTGGACAAAGCATTCTTTTAATTACGCATTTGTAACCTTTCACTGGACAAAGTCTTCTTTGAATCACGCATTCTTAACGTTTCAATGGACAAAGTCCACCTTTTAATTATGCATTTCTAATGTTTCACTGGACAAAGTCTTCTTCGAATCACGCATTCTTAACGTTTCACTGGACAAAGCATTCTTTTAATTACGCATTTCTAACGTTTCACTGGACAAAGTCTTCTTTTAATCACACATTCTTAACGTTTCACTGGACAAAGTCCACCTTTAATTATGCATTCTTAACGTTTCACTGGACAAAGTCCACCTTTAATTACGCATTCTTAACGTTTCACTGAACAAGTCCACCTTTTAATTACGCATTTCTAATGTTTCACTGGACAAAGTCTTCTTTGAATCACGCATTCTTAACGTTTCACTGGACAAAGCATTCTTTTAATTACGCATTTCTAATGTTTCACTGGACAAAGTATTCTTTGAATCACGCATTCTTAACGTTTCACTAGACAAAGTCCACCTTTAATTACGCATTCTTAACGTTTCACTGGACAAAGTCCACCTTTTAATTACGCATTTCTAACGTTTCACTGGACAAAGCATTCTTTTAATTACGCATTTCTAACGTTTCACCTGACAAAGTCTTCTTTGAATCACGGATGACCACACCAATACTCAACAATCTGCACTTTTGGTTCTATATATTTCATCAGTTTATCTGTCTTCATATATATAACTGTCATATATTTCATATGGTTCATCAGTTTCTCTGTTATCATAGGTAACGGTCATATAGTTCATCAGTTTATCAAACAAACTCTTATTCTTCCATCTAAAACAAACTTCCTTGCAGGATATATATATACTAGAATCAAACAACAATAAACAACCAACACTAAACATTTCATTACAGAACCAAAAAATATACACTACAATCAACTAACAGTAACATTTAAACTACTATAAACAATCCACAAACAACAAATTTTGGAGAAGCGCTGTCTATATCATCGGGGAGGAAACTGATTAACCTCATCCTGATCTTCCTGAGGGATGTTAGAATTAACACTCTCCTCAGAGTGTTCATAGCCTGGGTAATCCGCGCTGTCCAAGGACTCGGGGTCCGAGTCCCTATTGTCAATGTAGTATGCGTGGAGGTGCTCCTCTTCGCCCTCCAAAAGATGTGCCCACCGCACTTTGAAGATATACCTAAGGTCGTCGTAATAACGACATCCAAATGCCCTGGCGTTGGAATCCCGACGAATAACCTATGTAAAATTAAACATTGAATAATGAACAATTCCACAAAAAAAAAGGGGACACGGATAAATTCGACTTACCTCAATGGAATTCACTTCAAAATATACTGGGGTCTTAATTTCGGCGTGAATACGATTAGCACCCATTTTAACTCCAGGACACGCCAATAATCTACGGAATTCGTAAAATTTTATCTGCAGTTCTTTCACCGCTGCTACAACATCTCGGGCCCAGAATCTTGTTTTGAATCGCTGAGTCAAATCACGCGATACCATAAACAGCATTGTGTCGAAGACTTTTAGCCGATC
The DNA here is from genome assembly GCA_037501455.1 of Lantana camara. Lineage (NCBI taxonomy): Eukaryota > Viridiplantae > Streptophyta > Magnoliopsida > Lamiales > Verbenaceae > Lantana > Lantana camara. The sequence goes on along the minus strand of CM074856.1, from coordinate 137,703,661 downwards.
GATTTCATTCTCTCCGGCATATATCCGAAGACGTTCAACCATGTACTCTTCCACCCATGCCAGAATAGGTCTTGGAGGGAGATTCATGACTTTGTTTGTCAAGGATTGAGATCTGGGAGAGAAAGAGAAGCAGGGCTTCTTGCAGGTGAATGTTTGGGGATGAAAATTTTGCAGATGTCTGCATACAGGGCAAGATTGAAGATACTAATAAAGGTGATTGGACCGTAAACCAACCGTCGCACCCCTTCGTCGCATTGTAAAGTTGATTGGCCAGTCCAAATTTCGGGAAAGCGTGCAGACAACTTTTCATTTAATTCAAGCGTCTCATCGGGAATGCATAATAATCTATTAAGTTTGTAGTGTAAATATTCATTTTATTAGTTATTGAAATGTCTGTTTGTCTAGTTAAAGAAAAATAATTCCAGAAATTATAAGCCGGAAACCCGTTTCGAAAAAGAGTCGCCGGAAAGGCCATTCAGAAAGACTCGCCGGAAATTGGTTGCCGGAATAGTGTAGCCGGAAAGATCAGACGCGGGAAGAAGAAGCAAAGATCAGACGCGGGAAGAAGACAATGGGCATCTATGTTCTTCTTCAATGTATTAAGGGTATTATGGTACTTTTACAGGATTTGGGGGGTTTACAATAAATGGAAAGGATAATAGGGATGAAATATATCTATTTATTGAATTGGGGGGTTTAGCAAAAGTTTTCAACCATACTAGGGGTACCTAGTATGTTCATTAATTTGCCGAAAAACTAATTAACCTCTACTTGGCCGCGCCTAATGTATGTTTTTCTTCACCCACTTGGCCTCTTTTTGTCGGATTGTAAAAAACCCAATAAATAATCGTTCTTGTAGGAAAAGAGTTTTTCATTGTGAAGTTGTATTCTTGTTAGAAAAGTCAGAAGTCACCTCCCTTGTTTTGGGCGCCTTTTAGGAACTATAATTACTATTAAAAATATATGCACAAATATAATTTTTTGTTTTTTATTTTATTTTATTTTTAAATTAAATAAATTAAAATAAAATTAAAAAGGAAACAAAAAGAGATGCTTGACATATTTATTTTTTTTATAAACTCACAAGTCACATCCCAAGTGGCCGGAGGGAAGAGAGGTGCTTGATATTGATTAGGACTTGAAGTGAGATTATTTTAAATCAAATACAATAAATTTGATATATATATATATATAAAATAAATTAAAAGACCCCTTTTTTCTTTTCCTTTTTCTTTTTGAGTCTTCCTTTTTCCCTTTTTTTAATATCCTCAAGAATATATACCTTCCTTTAACTATTTACGATTGATATGCATGAATGAAACGAGGCAACAATGGATCTGAATTGGAGCTAGGGTTTGAATTTGATTGTGTGTTTCCCATGGCTACGAGATCTTCTGAACCTCTTCTTGGTTCTTATCCCTCGCCTTTCTTCTATTACTAATGTATGTTTTTCTTCACTCACTTGGCCTCTTCTTGTCGGATTGGAAAAACCCAATAAATAATCTTTTCTCTTGACTTCCCTAGGTATTCTTGTTCTTGTAGGAAAAGAGTTTTTCATTGTGTAAGTTGTATTCTTGTTAGAAAAGTCAAAAGTCACCTCACTTATTTTGGGCGCTTTTTAGGAACTATTATTATTAAAAATATATGCACAAAATATAATTTTTTGGTTTGTTTTGTAATTTTATTTTTAAATTAAATAAATTAAAATAAAATTAAAAAGGAAACAAAAGGAGGTCCTTGATATATATTTTTCGATTATTTTCTTAGAAACAAGACTTCATAGAAATGGGTTGTTTACCTCTATGTATAACTCATATCCCATTAAATGAAAATATTATACAACCTATTATTTAAGATTGAAAAATTACAAATGAACCCATTTCTTTCAAATTGTTCACGAAAATTTTTCTTGAATCTATTAAATTGATATTTATGTACTATTATTGAAATTATATCAGTGTTTTGACTTTGGTTGATGTAAAAAATAATGGTAAGTTTTATAAATAGTGGAAGATTGCTCATGAAATGCAATTTAATTTATAAAGTTTACTATTTTGTACGTCATTGTAATTGATTAGTAATTAAACCAAAAAAGAGAAAAAGATTAGTAATTATAATTGATTACAATTTTATTCGATAATGATAATCGACCACTTAAGGTAGTTTAAGCATTTCAAATTAGGACGGTTAACTAGTCGAATTTGGATTAACTTCAGATTAAAATCTAATTTGTGACCCACTTAAATAATTAACTAACTTAATTTGGGTCCACTGTACGCCGAACAATTGAGAGGCCCATATATAGATAAAGCCCAATAAAAGGCTAGTTGTGAAATGGCCCGAATTCCTACTTGCTTAATTTTCTTGATAGCACGGCCGTATCAGCCAATAAAGCCCAACATGAATGAAGCCTCCAAAATTGCAGCAATAAATATTGAAGTTCTTGCAACAAAAATGAAAAAGAATAGTCAAGTTCTTGTTCATAAGATAAATGAGAACTCTCAAGAAAGTGGGGAACGCTGCGTGAAAATGATTATTGCGGAGATTGAAGTAGAGTCGTTGTTCGACTTATTAAAGAGATTTTTGCATTTTCTGTACAAAAAGGCGTAGCAAGCTATGTGAAATCAATGACCCTCCAATCTTAAGTAGCTCCTCCATGCCACCTCTACAATACGTGGAAATATTATCTGACATGGAAATGTTACCATCGTCCATGTCATCATAAATGCCACGTGTCCATAGTCTCCAGTATAAAATAGGGATGTATACGAACCAAACCGAACCGAACCGAACCGAACTTTGCTGTTTTTTCTAGCTCGAGGTTCGGCTCGAACTTATTTTGCTCGGTTCGGGCTCGTGTTCGAGTTCAACGAACAATATTTTTCTGATTCGAAGTTCGGTTCGTCCAATGGTTCGAGTTCAGTTCGGCTCGAGTTCGGCTCGGTCTCGAATTCGAGCCCAAGATATAATCTTTATAAAAAAAATCAAAAAAAAAAAAAAACATTATAATATATATATATATATATATATATATAATTTTATTTAAATATAATAGGTCAGCTCGCGAATCGGCTCGCGAGCCACGAACAAGAATAAAAAGGTTCGGGTTCGAGTTCGAGTTCGGTTCGAACCTTGGCTCGAACTTTTCGAATTCGAATTCGAACTTTAACCAGCTCGGTTCGATTAGCTCGCGAACCGGCTCTGTTCGTATACATCCCTAGTATGAAACAGTTGATTCAGGCGAAAATTGTCATGAAATTGACATATTTTTTGAGTTAGTGAACTTTTTTGTCACCGAAAAATTTACTATCTTGAAAACGCTAGTGAGGGTCAGTTAGTATCCTGATTTTGCACTTTTCCCATATTTTAATGTTTTGGCTCTGGTTGAAGTAAAATTGAAAACTATTAATGAAATGCAACTATAATTTATAAAGTTCACTATTGTACGCCATTATTTTTTTGGCTCTATAGCTCATTTTCCATGATCGAATTGGGACGAACTATTTAAAGTGTAAAGCTCTCCCATAGAGATTCGAACTTGAGATCTCTGATTAAGCTAATATAATGTCGAACTGCTAAACCACATTACTGAACAATGGACGGAATATTGTTATATGTCGTTGTGATTGATCTTGTCTAATACGGGCGGTGCTATCAAGTAAACTAATCAAGTTGGAATTCGACATTTGCCGACTAGCCTTTTACTGGGCTATATATATAGGCTTCTCAATTGTTGGCTCAAACTCTTGGGCTAATAAGTGGACCCAAATTAAGTTAGTTAATTACTTAAGTCGGCCAAGGAATTAAATTTTAATCCGAATTCGATCCAAATTGAATTTTAACGGTTATAGTCTCGAGATAATTAGGAATGACAGAATCGCCAAAACTAAAGTCATTCGCATTTCTCCCAATGGTATAAGCTTAAAAAGACTAGATTCTAGTAGCTACAAAAGTAGATTGAGTTCTAACTCGAGCTCGATTTATTTATACGGGTATACTTTAATTATATTGGGTAAATGAGTGAAGGAAATTGCAAATTTAATTTCAATGTTGTATTAGGTTAATTAGAACATTTATATTCGAATTTTTAAGAATATGACTTTTATAGTTAGAGAATACTTTTAATGGACAATGACTTTTAAATGTTAATGTCAAAAAGTTTTTTTATTGAAAATATAGCGTTTTCTTCACCATCAAATGCTATATAATTTAAAGGCGAGTAGATGACTTAATTGTTAAGCATCTGTACTTACGAATTGATAGGTCACGATTCACGAGCTCAATCATCAGGAATAGTTGGGAAATCAATATTAATCATTTTTTTTTCCAAAAAAAAAAAAAAAAAGTAGTTTTGTGTTATACAAGTTTAACAATATTATGTTCAAATCTCTGAGCATGTAGCTATCACTCGAAGGGAGAATTTTACTATCAGTGATCGACTTGACTCGAATTTGTAGCTACCACACATCTATAGCTTAGTTATTTTGTTTGCTCTGTCAGCGGAATGAATTTCCATTTAGTGTTCACTACAATTATCATAACCAATTGAATTCATACCGTAAGATGTGACTTACCTATTGGTTAGAAAACACCAAGAATTTTGATACGCACCCGACTAAGAGACGTTAGAGCGGTCTCAAGCTCGTAGGATAATCCGGCACAGACCCGCCGGCGGGAGAACTGGGGGAAGAGAAAGAGAACAGAGATTTAGGGTAAAGGAAAATTCTTTTATGTTCTGCTCTCCCAAAAACAACATAAAGCAACTATATAGTCAAGACATCCCAAAACTAAGGATTCTCAAGCCCACACGGCAAACCAACCAAGAAGGGAAATACTTAAAGCAAGAAAGGAAAGTACTAATAAATATTGATCACTAAATACGACATCTCTAAAATACGACATCTCTAAGACACTGCATAATCTTGCATCCATGCTGGCGCCTTCTTCACTCTACCACTGCGCCTCTCCGGCCCCTTCACTCTTGCGCCTGCCGACTCCATTGGATCCAACACCTCCGTATCACTCTCCCCCCCATGGAGACTCACCTTGTCCTCAAGGTGCAAAGATGGAAAAGCTCGCCGAATGCTATCCGCCGGCTCCCAAGTCGCGTCATCAAGCGACCCATCGGACCAACGTACTAGCCATTGTTCCTGGGGCTCACCCTTCCGTAGCACCTGCCGAACTTCATGAACTGACACAGGCCGCGACGGCACTTTCCCACTGAGCAAATCATCCGGCAATTCCTGAACCGAGACTGACTCCTTGTTTCCCTTATATTTCCGCAAGAGGGACACATGAAACACCGAATGAATCCGTGAAGACTCGGGCAACCGCAATCGATACGCCACAGGTCCGATCCTTTCCAAGATTTCATAAGGGCCATAATACCTTTTAGCTAACTTCTGGCTGCGCCGACGCACCACCGAATGTTGACGATACGGCTGCAACTTCAACAGCACCAACTCCCCAACCTCAAACTGCACTTCGCGACGCTTGGCATCGGCTGCGATTTTCATTCGAGTTCGTGCAACCTCCAAATTGAGCTTCAACTAGCGCAACAACCCATCTCTTTCTGCCAAGATTTCATCCGCCGCTGGCAACTTACTAGTCCCGCGCCGATAAGGAACCAAGTCCGGGGGAGGCCTACCGTAAACCGCGTGGAACGGCGTCATACCGATGCTGGAGTTATAACTTGTATTCAACGAATATTCGGCCCACGGCAACACCACAGTCCAACGGCTCGGTTTGTCATGACAAAAACACCGTAAATATTGCTCAAGAACCCGATTCATCACCTCCGTTTGGCCATCCGTTTGAGGATGAAAGGCCGAACTGTGCTTCAGTGTCGTGCCGCTCACAAGATGAAGCTCCTTCCAAAACTTACTTGTAAACACTGAATCTCGGTCGGACACAATTGACGCCGGAATACCATGCAACTTCACTACCATTTCTGTAAATAAATGAGCTATCCGATGCGCATCAAAATCCGCCGGTAGCGCGCCAAAATGCGCATACTTCGATAACCGATCGACCACTACTAATATGACCGAATATCCGCGGGACAAAGGAAGACCCGTGATGAAGTCCATACTCACATCCTCCCATATTTGAACCGGCACGGCCAACGGTTGCAAAAGGCCAGACGGGGGAAGCGTCGAGAATTTGGTACTCTGACACGTCAAGCATGAAGCGATATGCTTACGAACATCCCCTCGCATTCCCGGCCAATAAAACACGGACGACAATCGCTGGTAAGTCCGGTGAACTCCTGCGTGCCCCCCAATTGGCGAGTCATGATACTCACGCAATAGAAGACCCCGAATTTCAGAATCTTTACCCACACACACGCGATGCCCGTGAAACAACAAACCATCCTTAACCGCAAAAGGCCCTGGCAACTTGCCCGCGGCGTTATCCACGTGCATCTGGCACAAATCCGACTGACTTTTATTTTCCTCCCGAATCCGCTCCATGATATCCGACAATGGTCGGGAAACCAACGCAAAACAATGTCCCAATACCGGCTCCTCTTCCTTACGGGACAAAGCATCAGCCACCACGTTAGAAGCCCCTGGCTTATATTCGATCTTAAATCGAAAACCCAGTAAATTCCGGACATAAAACTGCTGATCCGGCGTTTGGATGACCTGCTGTAATAATTCTCGCAAACTCCGCTGGTCGGTTCGTATCACAAAATCACGCCCCAATAGGTATTGGCGCCATTTCTGCACTGCCTCCACAATGGCGTACAACTCCTTATGATACGTCGAGGCTGCCAACCGCCTCGGGCCCAATTTCTTGCTAAAGTAAGCAACTGGCTGCTCCCGTTGGAGTAATACCGCCCCAATGCCGGTAGCCGAGGCATCCGTTTCCACCACAAACGGGACATCAAAATCCGGCAATCGGAGAATCGGCGCCGAACTCAACGCTTGCTTCAAACTTTCAAAAGCCACCGTGGCTGCCTCATTCCAATCAAACCCATCCCGTTTCAGCAAGTCGGTGAGGGGTGCCGCCAAGTGAGAATACCGGTTAATGAACCTCCTGTAATACCCCGTAAGCCCAAGAAAACCACGCAACTGTTTAACGGTTTTCGGTGTCGGCCAGCTTAACATTGCTTCAATCTTGCCCTCATCAACCTTTAAAAATCCGTTGGAAATAATATGTCCCAGATAATCAATTGAGGCTGTGGCAAAGGAACACTTTGATAACTTTACAAAAAAGTCATTAGTTCTTAGTAACGACAACGCCACTTCCAAATGAGACACGTGATCTGCTAGAGAGGGGCTGTAAACCAATATATCATCAAAAAACACAATCACGAATTTACGAAGATAAGCTGCGAATAACCTGTTCATGCACGCCTGAAAGGTAGATGGAGCATTCGTGAGGCCGAAGGGCATCACCCTGAACTCGTAATGACCCTCATGCGTCCGAAAAGCTGTCTTATAAATGTCCCGGTCATTCATTCGGATCTGATGATATCCCGACCGTAAATCCAATTTGGTAAAGACACGGGCTGCCCCCAACTCATCAAATAACTCGTCGGCAGTTGGAATTGGGAAGTGGTCCGGTACGGTTACCGCGTTCAAGGCTCGGTAATCCACACAAAAGCGATAAGTGTTGTCCTTCTTTTTAACCAACAACACCGGCGAAGAAAACGGGCTCCGGCTTGGCCGAATAAGCCCCTGCTCCATCATCTCACGAACCAAACGCTCTATCTCCGACTTCTGGAAGTGAGGGTATCGGTAAGGCCTGACATTTACCGGCGCCGTACCGGGAAGTAGGCGAATGCGGTGATCACTCCACCGAGGTGGTGGCAAAGCTGTCGGCAGAGTAAAGACAGCCTGAAACTTGTCAATCACCGTGACAATCTCAGGCGGCAAGCTGGATAGGGAGTCCGCGTCGCCCGGCTGATCGGGAGGAGGGTCGACTATCAGCTCGTAATAGGCTGAAATACCCGCCGCTGCTTGGAGAGCATAAAAGTGATGTAATGTGATTTCTTTCGGCGCCCCAGGGCCTCCTTTTAACGTGACCAACTGATCTCCCCACTTGAATTCCATAACGAGATTTGCATAGTCGTGCGTCACACGACCCAACGCCTCCGTATCAAATTTCCACCTTAAAACTGCATCAGTAAATTCATCCTTGCTTCTCTCATAGAAGAAGGAGAAACCTTCTCCGATTCAGCTGCCAGACACTTCTTCCACTCCAGGTACGCTTTGTTACATTCATCGCCGACTTTCAAATAAGGAAGTACTAGGCCAAGACGAAGACGAAGACGAAGACGAAGACGAAAACATCATGGATTCAGGGTCACACATCTCCCACTCCATTTCCGTAAAGCGTAAATTTGGGGGATCGATGGGGCTAAGGTTAGGGTTTGATTGTGAATTGGAATTCATGGGGTTAGGGTTTGATGGAAGGGTAGGGTTTGATGGAGAATTGGAATTCAAGGGGTTAGGGTTTGATGGAAGAAGAAACTGAGGAAATTGTGTTTCCCATGCCTGCTGCGATCTTAAACCTCTTCTTAGTTATTGACTTATTTCACTGTGGAGAAGCTCTCAAGTCTCACCTACGTAGAATATATGGAGTCACCTCAATTACTTGCCAAACAAGACTTTCCATAAATATATACTAGTAATTGGGGCACGTCGTCCCTACGTGCATAAGTAATATCTAATGTAAGTTGTCTTTGCATATATGTTACGTGCGCGCAAAAATAATTTTTAGTGTAATTATTCACGCTATATATCCTAACAATGGGTGCACGTCATCCCCACACCTGAATCCTCATAAGTTATTTTTTGGTGTAATTTATGAATAATGAAGCGTTTCCTTTAAAAATAGTCCAATGTATAAATGTTTGCAACATCACATACTCAACAAAATTCAAAAATAGATGGAAAGAAAGTATTTTAAGGATCAGTTTCCTACGTGGTTGAACATTGCATTCACACATTAAATACTGAGTTGTAATTCATTGACTTTGTTCTCAAGGAAGACTTGAAACTCTTTTTTCAAGAAAGACTTGAACCTCTTAGAGATCTACTGGTATCTTTCAGAAAAAAATATATTATATAGCTTTTTTATATTTAACTAAAGTTATGTTAAAACATTACATAGTTGCATTCAAACCTTCAAGCAAAAATGGGTTGCAATCTCACCCCAAAATTGAAAAGACTGGCAAAAAATTAGTTGGTCATATAGTTATTCAGAAAGTAATTATCCTAAACAATGGTCACTATGTTCAATTTCTGCACAACCACTATAAAAATGAGTAATAAATAGTAATAGCTAAATCATGAGTAGAGAAGACTCACTTTATAAACATGAACACAAAACTAAAATTTGTTACGGTGCAAATTGTCTCTAAACTAAAAATTGATCCAAAAAGGTATCATTCATTGTTTGTCAAGATTGCATTTGTGTCTAATTCTTTTGGTTGTACTTTTATTTTAAAAGCTATAATCTCATTCCGTTGACAATGCCCAATTTTAATATAAAAATATCAAAAAAATACTTTAATTTTGTTGCAAGTCTTCCTTGAAAACAAATTCAATGAATTACAACTCAGTATTTAATACGTGAATGCAATGTTCAACCAAATAGGAAACTGATCCTTAAAATACTTTCTTTCCATCTATTTTAGAATTTTGTTGTGTGTGGGATGTTGCAAACATTTTTACATTGGATTATTTGTTAGTATTCTGTTATACAATCACAAATTACTATTTTTGGAATATTTCTGTAATTATTAAATAAAAAGTTTTCTTATTGTCCACAAATAATTTCTACAATATATCATAATTATGTTCTTTATTTTCATTATAATTATATTCATTTAGTTTGCAAAATTATTTCTATTTATCTTTCTATAAATAAATATTTCTAATTTGGTTACATATAATTTATTTAATGGCACGGGATAAAAAAAAATGGATCGTGAATTCCATGTTTGTGAAATTGTGGGAACTTGGGTTTTTTATATACAGTTGTTATCGATTGATCTGTTAATTAATTTGATTTTTATAAGATCTAATATTATGGGGTTACTTCCTAAGTTTACAGAGCTTGGTTATATATATTGTAAATACTCCCCAATTTTAATCTTAAATGGTTATTTAGTTATAATTGAATCAACTTTTTAAGATGTCAATACAAATAATCTATTAAATTCCATTTTTTTTTTCTACAGATTGAGAAGTTTATTGCTGACAGTCAAGAAATGGAGGGGCACGATTCAGAAATGGATGTAGAGCTGATACGTCAAAGAAATCGCGCTAGGCAAAGAATAGATCAGATGGGCCAAGAAGATCGAGCCAACCTTCTTCATCGACGAGCAGCGATTCAACAACATCCTATACAAAATACTTCTGATGCTTCGCAACAAGCAAGAATTGAGCGTAGAAGAGAAATCAATCGAATTCGAGCAAGAGAAAGAGCAGAGGCGAGAACACCAGAGGAACATGAAGCACATCTTGCAAGAAGACGTTATATGTACCACGTTCGAAGAGGCAACATCTCTATCCAAAATTTAGGTAATGCATATTACACATCATCTCAGATAATTCATGCTTTGAATGAGGCAACATCTTTATCCAAAATTTAGGTAATGCATATTACACGTCATCTCAGATAATTCATGCTTTGAATGTTCAGGGTATTTTATGATTACTTATAATATTATCTTTATAAGTAATTGGAATGTCTTCATTAAACTAATTCATTGCCTTATTGATGTGGCTTTCTTTATTTTTTTCCTAAATAATCTCACTATTTATATATCATAATTCAATGTAGCAGCAAGTCATTCTAATGTGGATCAGAGGGTAGTTCGTTTGGCTCGCTCAATGCCTATTCCAGTATCAACAAGTTCAAACCGTCCTATTGAACCTGTCATAGAGACTTCGGCTGATCAAGTATACATGGTAACATTACAGATTTGGTTATAACTTATCTATATTACATTTAAAATTCTTAAAGTGAGACTATTATATTCAATTACCACCAGGTGATGTTTCATATACAAGTAATGGAAATATTTCTATTCGTCCAATTCCTCTACCGAATTTTGAATCAATTTCAACTAATCAATTAGAGGCATCGACATCACGTGCTCCACCACCTAACACTCAAGGTACCTACAGTTGAGTAATTTTTATTCATGTTATTTTTTTTATTATTATTATTATTATTTACATTTAACTTTTATTGGATATTGCAATGCAGGTGCATCAAGAAGTAACCATTTCCATAACTGCGCAAGAAATTATTATCCAGCACATCATGTACATAGATTGCAACTCCCCCCCTCAAAAACATGCTCTCATTGTCGTGCGAAGCTATTTCATCGAGAGACAAAAAACTTCTGCTGCAGAGGAGGAAGGGTATTGTTGCCTGAAATACCAGTTCCTGTAGAATTGATGAATCTTTTCACTGATTAGACTGCGGAAGGGCGCATATTTAGACAGAACATACGTGCTTATAAGCACGTGTTTTCATTTACCTCGATGGGTGTGTCACTGGATGAAAATTTAGCCCCATTTGATCAAGGAATTTACACTTTTAGGGCTCATGGTGTAATATATCATAGAATTGGATCTTTATTACCCCATCCTGGAATCCGACCAAGGTATATACAATTGTTCATTTATGATACGGAGCATGAGCTAGAAAACCGGTTACAAGAAACTAGTGGTTTGAATATAGCAATAATTGAGAAAATCAAGCGTATTTTAGATGTACACAATCCATTTGTGGAAACACTTCGCCAACTTTCTCAACGATCAGACATTGGTGAATGTAGATTGCTTATTAAGGAGAAACCTTCCCCTAATCTACAATATACTCTACCAACCGCCTCGCAAGTAGCAGCAATATTGGTCGGTGGAGAAGAAGCGATGGATACAAATCACCGAGATATAGTTGTCCAAACAGTTGCTGGTCAGCTCTTGAACATAAAAGAGTACACAGGCTATTATGATCCACTACAATATCCGCTTTTGCTACCTTATGGGACGTATGGTTGGGATAGTGATTTTCAGACTTTCCAAGGAAATAGAATCACGTGTTGTGATTATTATGCATATATGTTACAGGTAATACTATATATTTAAATTTTCAATAAAAAAAATGAATTGTTAACAGATCTTGCTATTTTTTTTCTCCAGATTCGTGGTACTATCCCATCAATTCTGTTGCATGGAGGTCGTCTACTACAACAATACGTCGTCGACAATTATGTCAAGATAGAGACTCAAAAGTTACGATGGATAAGATTTCATCAAAATGAGATACGTGTAGAGTTGTACGAAGGCTTACAAGATTGTTTAGATGCTGGTGAAAACGATGCCGGTAGTTTTAAGATAAATTATATTTCATAACTACTAAGCCTTTATTTATACCATACGACAAAAATAATAATACTTTTATAAATTGCCAATAAATTATTTTTAGGAAATGTCGGTCGACGGACAATCTTACCATCATCATTTGTTGGAAGTCCTCGCGATATGTATCAGAGGTATCAAGATGCTATGTCAATAGTACAAAAATTTGGAAAGCCAGATATATTTATTACAATGACATGTAACCCTTCTTGGGAAGAGATCAAAAAGGAACTTCTCCCAGGACAGACGGCGCAAGATCGCCCTGATCTTCTTACCAGAATTTTTCGGGCAAAATGTGAGGAATTGAAAGAAGATATTATTCATAAAGGGGTGATTAGGAAAGTTATTGCACACGTACATGTTATTGAGTTTCAGAAACGAGGATTGCCACATGTACACATGTTGGTAATCTTTGATGAGGATGATAAGTTAAATAATCCTGATGATTATGATACGATAGTGCGAGCAGAAATTCCAAAACAAGACGAAGAGCCAGAGTTATATGCGGCTGTCCTTAAGCACATGATACATGGCCTGTGTGGACATACCAAATCAAATGCGCCCTGCATGAAGAATGGGAGTTGTAAAAAGGGATTTCCCAAGCAATTCGCAGAACAAACGAGGAAAGGTAACGACTCCTACCCAGTTTATCAGCGTCGGAATGATAACAGATCTATAGCTTTAGACAATGAAGGGGATGTTGTTATTGATAATGGATGGGTGGTTCCATATAACCCGTGGTTGTTGCTGAAATATGATTGTCACATAAATGTTGAGGTATGCAGTAGCATTAAAAGTGTGAAATATTTGTACAAATATGTGTATAAAGGGCCAGATTGTGTTGTATTTGAGGTTCGACCAGGTCCTAATTATGATGAAGTTAGCAAATATGTTGATGGAAGATGGATATGTGCGCCAGAGGCTTTTTGGAGAGTGTTTAAGTTTCCAATGAGCAGAATTTATCCCTCAGTTGTACGGTTACAAGTGCATCTTCCTAATAGGCAACAAGTCCGATTTTGTAGTCATCAATCAATTTCAGATGTATTGGCTGATGACAGAAACTCAAGAACAATGTTAACGGAGTTTTTCAAAATATACAACGAAGGACGGGAGCCAAATAAATATTTATACAGTGAGTTTCCAAAATACTACAGATGGCTTTCACACGAAAGAGTTTGGGTAAAGAGGAGGACTACCCAAAAGGTGATCGGGCGAGTATATGCAGTATCACCAAATGAAGGGGAAAGAATTTATTTGCGTCTTCTACTAAACCATGTTAGGGGTCCAAAATCATTTGAGGATCTATTAACCGTTGATGGGGTTTATTATTTGACTTTTAAGCAGGCAGCAGAAAAAAAAGGGTTACTTCAAGAGGACAATAACATCAGAGAATGCTTGATTGAAGCTCAGAATTTCAGAATGCCATCAGCACTTCGAAGATTGTTCGCAACAATTTTGTTGTACTGCGAACCGAGTGGAGTTAGAAGATTATGGGATGAAAACTACTCATATATGATAGAAGACTATCCATCTTCGAGTAGCACAAACCAGTTTTATATTTTGAACAGACTTCTCCATGATATCAATGGTATTCTCATGCAACATAAGAGAAATGTAAATGAGTTTGACTTACCTCGAATATCCGAAGGATTTGAGGATTTGGGGACTATAACTGGATTACTGGAGCATGAACTCTCAATTCCTATATCAGATAGTGATGTCAACTCTGTTAATTTTCTCAATGAAGGCCAGTTTGCAGCATTTGATCTGATCAGTCGGGCAATCAGAAGAAAACACAGTGCAATATTTTTTGTGGATGGTCCAGGTGGGACAGGTAAGACATTTTTGTATAAGGCGTTGCTTGCTAATTTTAGAAAAGATGGTTTTATTATTCTTGCCACTGCAAAATCGGGCATTGCAGCAAACCTTCTTCCAGGTGGTAGGACTGCTCATTCAAAACTAAAAATTCCTATCATCTTTGAACCTTTTTCGATGTGTCGGTTCAGCAAGCAATCAGAGTTGTCTTCTTTGATAGAAAGTGCATCTGCTGTTATTTGGGATGAGGCACCAATGGCAAATAGAAAAGCATTTGAAGCAGTGGATCGGACATTCAGAGACATGTTCCGTTATGACCTACCATTTGGGGGGCAAAGTGATGATTTTTGGAGGAGATTTTCGGCAAGTTCTTCCAGTTGTGATTGCAGGTACGAAATCACAAATTATAAATGCTAGCATAGTCCAATCACCGCTCTGGTGTAATGTTAAAGTTTTACACTTATCCGAGAATATGAGAGCACAAAATGATGTGGACTTTTCTGAATTTCTACTCCGAATTGGTAATGGTGATGAGCCAACGATAGAAGATGATATGATACGAATTCCAAATTCTATGTCAATACCTTGGGAAAGCGAACATTCTATTGGGGAATTGATAGATTTCATGTTTCCAGAATTAAGCTCTCACCCATATGACTCGGAATACATGTCTACCCGGGATTTGTTAACTCCTCTGAATGATGATGTGAATAAGTTAAATGAACAAGTTCTAAATGCTTTTCATGGAGAAGAAGTCACGTACTATTCATTTGATTCGGTGGCCGATGATGTGCGCAAATCCTCAAAGAATACTACCAAATTAAAAATTAGAATATTGTGTGAAGTCCTCAAATCTCGATTAGAGGACTTACCTTTTTAATTTGAGTATTCTCCACCCCTCCATTAAAGAATACTACCAAATTAAAAATTAGAATAAAACAATTGCAATATGTAGTAATGGTGAATCAAGATACCTCTAATCGAGCAGGTCAGACATTGAAAGACCATTAACATTCTGTGGTAACCAATCACGAAGTTGGTTAATAGTCCTGCACTCATGAAGCACTCTTAACATTTTAATAGAAATAGATAATATTTGGCTTCTAGTAGCGTTTAACCGAGAACAAAGAGAAAATTATGTACTTTGAATTTACCTACAAAAAGAGAAACGTTTGAATAGTAGATGATTACCTACACATAAATAATTTACTGCTCATAAAGCCAGGCACATAGGTAAAAAATCAATGACAACGCAAGAAATTAGAAAATAAGATCATAGAATTTAAAGAAATATACAAAATACGAAAAGAAAATTTACTTGGGTAATCCCAAGGTACCTTGGTTGCAAGGCGAAATTTAGGAAACTACTAAATTCACGAAAACGACTTTCCAATAAACCAGCTCTTCTACACTTGTGGTTGTGCGTGTTTTGGGGTGAGACAGGGTTCATAGATTTGTGCTGAAAAAAAAAAATTCTAGTCCAAGCGTAATCTCAATTGATGGCCTAACAAAAATCTTAATAACCTTGACGGTGAGAATGAGTTATGAGAAGAAGGATGATCGCCGAAAAAAAATCTCAATAATGTGGATGAGTTTGAGAAGAAGGTGGGTCAATTAAAATCGTGAAGTTGGAAAGTTTGTAGGAACGTGGATTAATTTGAAATTGTGAATTTTCCAAAACAACCTTTAATCATATATAGATTTGGTAATGGTGTTGAGGGTACATATGGAAAATCAAAAAATTGGTCTTGCAGCTTAGAAAACTGCCGTTTGTGAGAGAAAAATCGCTTCCTTTTTTATATAGTATAGATAAAAAAAAAGGGGAAAAGTTCATTTTTAATCTCTAAATATGCCCTTGTTCGATTTTGGTCCTGATCTTTTAATATTTATCAATTTGCATCCTTTATGTTTCAAAAAATCTCAATTTCAGTCCTATAGGCAACAGACATTAATTTTTTAACGGAAAAAGGCTCGTGTTATTCACGTGCCCTGAATAATGTGAGTGGCGCGTGAGTGACACGTGCCTTATTCCGTCAATTTTTTAACGTCCGTTACCTAAAGGACTGAAATTGAGTTTTTTTGAAGCATAAAGGATGCAAAGTGATAAATGTTAAAAGATCAGGACCAAAATCGAACAAGGGCATCTTTAGAGGACGGAAAATGAAATATTCCCAAAAAAAAATTATGAACGTATTTCCTGAAATTTTCCTGAATTGAATATATTTCACCAGTAATTAGTTTCTTCACAACAACGCTCACATCATTCTCAAGTGACAGATAAGTAATTTATGAAGTATTTTTGAGGATCAACACATGATTTGTTTATAAGTTGATATCCATGGTGACTTTTCCCCCCTCCATTAGCAGTAAAAAACTAACTAGTGGTGAGATAAAGTCAATTTAAAAATAATCTTACAAAAAATCCAATCGAAATAAGTTCATTTATAATTTTTCAAACTTGAAAGGATTGTTGTGTAATATTTTCATTTAAAAAGGTATGTCGTCGACTACCAGCAGGTTACTTTGATATTAGATTTGATAATGTACATGTTGTCCGCCGCCAAATGAAAAGCCGTAACCACCGTAATGTGCCTAAGAGTCGCTCCCTTGCTTCGTTGTGCATGTTACGAATCCCCAGGACGCCTTCGACAACGATACGAACAAGGATTGTGTTGACGGTATGTTTCGCCGCTCGGCTAGAGATCACCGGGTGCCATTTTTGACCAACCCTTCTTCGGATTATATCGATGTGTAATAAGGATGGGTTATCTAATTTTATTATCTACATGCATGCTCTTATTCGATATTGTTGTTGTTGTGAGTATTGTTGTGTAATTTTTGTTTTTTGGTTGAATTATATGAGTTGGAACCCCGATAATAATCCCAAATTCGCATTACGAGTTGCTAAAAGGAAAACCATGATCCACCATTTAAATATTGTTGGTATAAAATTTACCGTGTATACTTGCGCAAAAATATATTTGGCAAATAAATAAATCAACTAAGACATATTTATATCATATAATCAAATTTATATCATATGATCAAAATAACAATGAAGTTAACTTAAGAAAGCATACTTGAATGCAATTGGTGAATCGAGGCCCGTGTATCACACTGTTTCTTTAAGGCTTTATTCATCCTCCACGGTGCTTTAGTGAGTGAGTTTGTAGTGAACACAGTACTTCAATGAATTTGTGAGTTGTTCTTCTTCAAGATTAATTCTAATATTCTATGCACTCCTATTTATAGATGATGATGCACCACTTCAAAAGGGTATTTAACTTTTCATAATTCAGTTATTAATTAATAAGACACCTCTTCGGTTATTACCAAAACCATGCAATGTTTCGTTACACCTTTTCGAATTAAGTGACAACCGTTCATCACAACTATTAATTCCAAAGGTCATATCTCTTGGAAACCATTGCATATATTATATATAAGTGTGTCCTTATTAATTATTAACTTTAGTCTTAATTTTCTCATTCAATAATTATTAGATTTTGATAAATTATTATATCAAAATTCCAACAATCCCCCACATGAATGAAAAATTACCCCTTTTGAAGATATGCATATATATGCACATACATTTTGAAGAGTTTCCGGTTAAGCGATATTACATCGAGAGAGGTAGCTTTTGGCTTTGAACCTTCTCTAGTGAGAACTACCGGATATACTTGCCAACTAGTGAACGCGATGTCTTGAACTATTCGGCTTTTGTGTATACCAAGACAATAGGACTTCACACAATATCACTTATAATTAGTTTGAAGTTCTCATTGTTGTGTTCATTTTGACCCTGAACAACTCTTGGGTTTTCATGAGTACTCTCTGAGAATTCAGTCTTTTAAAATTCTCATAGGATCGGCCTCAATCCTTAATCATATAGGTGACTCTTTTGTTAAGAGGTTCCTCTTGTACCTCCTCTTGAAATTTCAAGATATTTCAGTCATTAAAAAAAAAAAAAGAAGAAAAAAAAGAAACAAACTTAACCTCCTCAGGTGACATTGTCTATTTATCATAGGAATGGGTAGTGAGCTAAGTTTAGCCCCCACAGGGCCCTCACATGTTGAGTTGCATTTTCATAACTTGTTTTTCCTTTTGAACCTATTTCTTGGGATCTCCAGTCACATAGGTAGGGTTCCCATTATGGCAACTCTTATTAACATATAGGCTTAAATCTCATTCCCCTCGATAATTTATCAACTTGCTCTATATTTAAACTTTTTGTAAGCGGATCCGCGATGTTGTCTTTTGACTTTATATAATCAATAAAGATAACTCCATTTGAGAGCAATTGTCTTACGGTGTATGTCTACGACGTAGGTGTCGAATTTACCGTTATACATACTATTTTGATTATTTGTAATATAGCATACCAACCATTTTAAATAGTTGATTGATCACCACCATAAACTAAAGTTTCTTTAAAGTTTAATATCACATCTCTAAAACAATATCTATGATATTGATATCCACCTCACAGGTGTTAGTAATAATCTCAGTTGTCTATCATATAAAACATCAATTTGTTTTAATGTAGACTCATCAAAGTCATGGCTTGTAGAATTAACAATCGAGAAACTCGAGCCATTCTTTTCAAAGAAAGATCTATTGTGTCCCTTCGTTCACAAAGAAGTGCCATTTTTCTCATATAATTGCTCCATTTAGATAATATATGATTTTATGTATACATACATACATAAATTTATATAAGACGCAATTATAAACAATGTTTATAATTGTCAAAGCATTGTGTCCACTGATCACACCCTTTCAGGGCATTGACACTCCTTCAATAATCAAGATATACCAATTTCGTAAATAACCTCGGCACTATTAATTACCAATGCGGAATGGGTAATTAATTGATGATGAAGACTTCTTCGTATTGAAGGTATGATGACACCTCTTCATTAATTTTCCTTTGTTAATACATTGTTCCCGAATGGGTATATTAACAAATGAAAGGGTGCATGCCTTCGTACCCCTTAACAATATATAACATCCCTCTTTGAAGGCATCTTTTCTTGGATTTTGAACCGACACAGTTCAGTATATAACGTAATCCAATATGAGAATTAGTAGCTATACACTTGTCTCAAATTTGGCATTTGACATAGCTACTTCCAAGGGAATATTACTTTAATTGGTGTGGGTTTTAAACATCATCTTGTTAAACCCTTTATCTCTATCCATAACTCAATATGAATGTTAAAATTTACAAATTTTGGTAGGTACGCGATATACTCATATATCAACTCAATATACTCATAATTCAAAATAATAATTTTAATTCTAACAAAAATATTTACATATAATGACCACAAATAAATTATTATAGCACACATAGAGATTATAAAATAATTTCTATTTTTCTATAATAATATCTATATTTTCTCCCCCAAATAAATATTGTTGTATACATATAATGTATCTTTATCAAATCAATATTTTCACACAAATATAATAGAATAATAAAGCCTTAAACTTGTTGGTATAAAATTTACCGTGTATACTTGTGCAAAAATATATTTGGCAAACGGTAAGCAGGAACTTCATCTTGTCTTGCCAGCGGCTGAAATTGTTTCCATCGAAGCGATCCAATTTCTGCTGGTTCATGATGCGGAAGGATTCTGTTTCCATCTTCACACGAATTAACACTTTAAGATTGTTGACAACAAACCGATTCTGGAGCAAGTGCATGAGCTCCAGGTAATCGTTAACAAACTCAGAATGGTTAAAATTGTCCTTCCAGAGACATTCCAGGTTGGTGCAATCATTGCAAAACTTCCTCCAGCCTGGAAAGATTATGCAAAGCGTTTGAAGCATAAATCTGAGGATTTGTCCTTGGAACAAATTCAAAAACATCTGTGTATTGAAGAGGAGACTCGAAAACGCGATGGAAAGAATTTGGTTCAAGGACAATCGAGTGTGAACTTTGTTGAATCTAGAAATTCTTCTAAAAAGAAACATTTTGGTGTTAAAAAGAATTCTGGACAATTTAAGAAAACCATACAGAAGCCTAAACCTTCTAATGCTGCTAACAAAAGAAAAGACAAGTGTCATGTTTGTGGAGAAACAGGACATTATGCGAGAGAATGCCCACAACGGAAGAGTGGATCCGGAGTTGCAAATATGGTTGAGGAGAACCTAGTTGCCATGGTGACTGATCTTAGCCTCGATGTGGCTATGATTTCTGAAATCAACATGGCAAGTGAACTTTCTGGCTGGTGGTTAGATTCTGGAGCTACCGTTCACATTTGCAACGATCGAAGGCTTTTCAAGACCTTTGAAGAAACTGTTGGGCAAGAGGTTCAGATGGGAAACAACTCCAAAGCCAGTGTTGGAGGCAAAGGATCTGTCGAGCTCAACTTTACCTCCAGAAAGAAATTAACTTTGATTAATGTCTTGTTTGTACCAGATGTTAGGAAAAGTTTAATTTCTTTTGATTTGTTAGATAAGAAAGGTTTTAAGGTTTCTGTTGAGTCTGGAAAGTTATCATCATGAAAAATGGTGAATTTGTTGGAAAAGGTTATGCTTGTAATGGGATGTACAAGATGTCTATCAATAATATGAATTCTGTTTCTGCTTACATGATTTCTTCAATTTCTTTATGACATAGTCGATTAGGACATGTTAGTGCCAAGAGTTTGAAAAATATGCATGCAATGGGATTAATTGATATTGGTAAAAACGAACTTGATAAGTGTGAAATATGTGCAAAATCAAAAATTGTAAGAAAGCCTTTTCCAAGTATTAAAAGAGAATCGCAAATATTAGATTTAATTCATACTGATATTTGTGAGTTAAATGGAATTTTAACTAGAGGTGGTAAAAGTTATTTTATTACTTTTATTGATGATGCTAGTCGTTTTTGCTATATGTATTTGTTAAGAACTAAAGATGAAGCTCTTAGTTCTTTTGTGAAATATAAATCAGAAGTAGAAACCCAACTTGAGAAGAAGATTAAGGTTCTACGTTCTGATCGAGGCATGGAATATTGTTTGAATGCTTTTGATACACTTTGCGAAGAAAGTGGTATCATACATCAAACAACTGCCGGTTATACACCCCAGCAGAACAGTGTAGCTGAAAGGAAAAATCGTACCTTTCTGGATATGATAAATTACATGTTAAATCATGTAAACTTACCTCACAACTTGTGGGGTGAAGCCCTTCTGTCTGCGTGCTATATTCTGAATAGGATACCTAGTACTGTTGTGAAGACTAGTCCCTATGAAATATGGAAAGACAGAAAACCCAACATAAGTTATTTTAAAGTGTGGGGGTGTGTGGCTTATTTTCGGGTTCCTGATCCCAAACGGACTAAGTTAGGAGCCAGAGCTATTAAAAGTGTATTCGTTGGATATGCTCTTAATAGTAAGGCTTATAGACTTCTTGACTTGGAGTCTAATGTGATAACTGAGTCCAGGGATGTCGAGTTCTTCAAAAATACATTTTCAAAAGATGTTGGAAATGAAACTGAGCCACCCCAAATTGAGCCTAGAGGTCCTATAAGGCCGGTTGTGGAAAATGATGTTCCTACACAACCAACTGAGCCTAGAAGGAGTACTAGAGCAAGAAAAGAGAAAAGTTTGGATAAAGACTTTATCTCTTCTGATGCTTTATTGTTTTTGGTGGAGGGGGACCAGGATAATAAAGTCGTAAGTGAAATACCGTTTGTATTTACACTCGAGACAGATCCTAAAACATTTTTAGAAGCTATGGCTTCTCGAGACGCTTCTTTCTAGAAGGAAGCTGTAAACGATGAAATGGATTCAATCTTGGGTAATAATACTTGGGTATTAGCAGACTTACCTCGTGGTTCTAAACCCATTGGGTGCAAGTGGGTATTTAGAAGAAAACGTAACACCGATGGCACTATCTCATCTTTTAAAGCTAGATTAGTTGCCAAAGGATTCAGACAAGTAGAAGGGATTGACTACTTCGATACTTACGCACCGGTGGCTCGAGTTACTTCCATTAGAATTCTTCTTGCCCTAGCTTCTCTTTATGATCTGTTTGTTCATCAAATGGACGTAAAGACAACATTTTTAAATGGAAATTTAAAAGAAGAAATCTATATGGAACAACCTGAGGGCTTTGTAGCACCGGGAACAGAAAACAAAGTGTGTAAGTTAGTCAAATCTCTGTATGGTTTGAAACAAGCACCAAAACAATGACACGAGAAGTTCGACACTGCTATCTTGAAATTCGGATTCAAGTATAACAGTGCTGACAGGTGCATCTACTCCAAAAGTACAGCTGATTATATGGTGATAGTTTGCTTATATGTCGATGATATGTTGATCATCGGGACTAATATGATTGGAGTAAAGGAGACTAAAAAGTATCTATCCTCGGTCTTTAAGATGAAAGACTTAGGTGAAGTAGATACTATTTTAGAGATTAAAGTTAAAAAACATAGTGGGGGGTTTTTCACTAAACAAATCTCACTATATTGAAAAAGTTCTGACTAAGTTTAATCACCTCGAGATCAAGGAGGTGAACACTCCGTTTGACAACGGACTGAAACTTAAAGAAAATACTGGTAGAGCTATTGCACAACTTGAGTATGCAAGTGCTGTTGGCAGCCTTATGTACACAATGCATTGCACTAGACCAGATATTTCCTTTGCAGTTTCAAAACTTAGCAGATACACGAGCAGTCCCAATGCTGATCATTGGAAAGCTATTAGTAGGGTACTTGGGTTCCTTAAGAGAACTATTAGCTTTGGTTTGTTCTATAACAAATTCCCTAGTGTGTTGGAAGGATACTCAGACGCGAGTTGGATAACTAGCGTGGGAGATAATAAATCCACAAGTGGGTGGGTTTTCACTCTTGCCGGTGGGGCTGTTTCTTGGGCAAGCAAGAAACAGACAATAATCTCTCACTCTACCATGGAATCTGAGTTCATAGCTTTAGCACGTGCTGGACAAGAGGCTGATTGGATTAGAAATATGTTGTTAGACATAGATCTATGGTCGAGTCCAATATC
Organism: Lantana camara; assembly: GCA_037501455.1. Lineage (NCBI taxonomy): Eukaryota > Viridiplantae > Streptophyta > Magnoliopsida > Lamiales > Verbenaceae > Lantana > Lantana camara. The sequence continues at coordinate 137,680,449 of CM074856.1, read as the reverse complement.
TCCAATTTCGCTGTATTGTGACAGCGAAGCTACGCTTACAAAGGCGTATAGTGGTACCTATAATGGTAAGTCTAGACATATTGGTCTTAGACATGCATTTGTGAGACAATTGATACAAGATGGTATCATAACAATTGTCTATGTGAGGTCAAATAAGAATTTGGCTGATCCATTTACTAAGCCTCTGACGAGAGACTTAGTAGCTACAACTACTAGAGATATGAGACTTAAACCACCCGAACCATAAGTGATGGTAACCCTACCTATAATCAAGGTTACCCCTGGTTATAGGTTCAAAGGGAAAAACAAAGTCACGAGTTGGTTAGAGCTATCAAGTGGTCTCATATGTAGTAGAAGATAGCTCAGTAAGTTGCAAAGTGACAAGGTTGAGCCATGCTCTTAACAAAATGCTGCACTAATGCAACTATTGCTCGAGAAACATTTTGCCTATATGAACAAGAAGTGAAGCCGCTTCTTATAGAGAGTTGTGGTTTACTCTCTTAAAGGTTCATGAAACGGGATGTGGCGTATGGCTTTATAAACTCAAAGCAGAGGAGTGCTTGCTGTATGAGAAAGAAAACATGTGTGTGATAACTCCGATTGCATCACAAAGGAGTTGAGGTTCAATCTACGGACACCGTCAACTTCAATGCAGTTTTGAGTTATCTACACTAAGGGAAGGTTCAATGTTCGTCACACCTTCCTCTAGGCATGTGATCTTTGACTAAAATTTCCAGGGACTTGTCCGGCAAAAGAGTAGTTTTCCAAACAAGTGGGGGATTGTTGAATGTGCCATGTATTTGTATATTAATTATTGGAGAATTAATAAATAAATACACAAAGGCATATCAAAGGTTGTTTGGAAATGTGCATTGGTTATTGTTTGGAAAGGTTATTGTGTCCCACATTGGAAAAATAACACTAAGTAGACAGCTTTATATATTAAAATGTTGTATGTGTTATTAAATTATGGGACCCAAGAGAGGACTAATGGGCTCACTCGCGGTGCGGTGCACCGCACCGCCCGCGCACGCGCACGGGCATGGGCCGGGCATGGGCGAATGTGGCGTTTGATGGCGCACTTTGCACTTCGCACGTACGCATCGTCGCTAGGAGCCTCGCCTCAGAGCCAAGAGCCTTAATTTTTGAGCCAGAGCCGTCTTGGTTCAGTCCAAAATTCAAATTGAGAACCAATGTCTAGGTACATCCGAATCTGATTCAAAAGTCAGATCCGTTGAGGGATGTAACAGTCAGGTAGTGGGCAATTATGGTGTTAATTTCAGGTCATTAACACCTGAATTTGACCATTTCAAATTCCCACTTTATGGCTGCCAAACATCTGAAACCTACAAATATACCTCATTCCCTCACCTGAAAATACAGCAACATTCACAGAATTTCTGGCAAATTGCTATTGCATGAAATTCACTTTTCCAGCTTGACATATATCCTGAAAGTACATCGTCTGCAACCTTTAGCAAACTCAAAAAGTAGGGGCGATTAACACTTTAAGGACAGGGAACTTAAGAAAGCATACTTGAATGCAATTGGTGAATCGAGGCCCGTGTATCACACGGTTTCTTTAAGGCTTTATTCGTCCTCCATGGTGCTTTAAGGTTGATTCGTACAGCCTCCCAAGATACAACGATTCTTCAATAACCAAAAGAAGCACTCCAATTGATTACTCCGGCGAACTAAACTAATTGAAAACTCTTCTTATGATATGATAAGTGTAGTGAGTGAGTTTGTAGTGAACACACTTCAATGAATTTGTGAGTTGTTCTTTTGCAAGATTAATTCTAATATTATATGCACTCCTATTTATAGATGATGATGCACCACTTTAAAAGGGTATTTAACTTTTCATAATTCAGTTATTAATTAATAAGACACCTCTTCAGTTATTATCAAAACCATGCAATGTTTCGTTACACCTTTTCGAATTAAGTGACAACCATTCATCACAACTATTAATTCCAAAGGTTATATCTCTTGGAAACCATTGCAAATACTATATATAAGTGTGTCCTTATTAATTATTAACTTTAGTCTTAATTTTCTCATTTAATAATTAATAGATTTTGATAAATTATTATATCAAAATTCCAACAAATACCGTGATAAAAAAATTGTGTACTTTCTTGTTTAATAATGTTCTAAGAGTACTTCTAATTAAGTAATAATTTAAATTGCACTAAAATTGTATCGTGAATCTTGCTTCATAGTTGATTCAATCAATTTCTCGATCAATAACATCGACATCATCATGATTCATTATGTATGAACAAACTAACCATCACAAATTCAGCAAATCTCAATTATCATATCTTTATTCATTTATAATTCGAATGAATATGAATAATATCCTTTTAAATTAAATTCAGATAATATTCTTTTTATATTAATACAAGACGAACAAGACAAAAATGACAATAATATGGCCACTAATTGAATTAGAATTGAAGGTCTAACACTCAAGTCTAAGGACAAGACACATGTTCATAATACATAGCTGGTGTTATTGCGAAAAAACCCAGAATTTTGATAATGCTCGCATATAGATTGTGTGTGTCAGGAGCAGTAAATAAGATGTAAATCTGCAGTGGTGTCAAGGTAACACGAGGCAAATTATCAATCAAAGAAACTATATATCATAAATATGTATAATATAAATTGGGGAAAATATTTTTTTCTATCCCAACTTTGCCTCTTTTTCCAATTTATCATTCAAATAAATTTTTATTGCAAACCACCATCCAACCTTTACGTTTGTAACATACCGCCATTTAAACTTTTTTTTTTGACAATTTTGGTAAAAATATAACTAACATGCATGTTTTATAAAAATGTCACGTGTCATTTTTTTAGCCAAAACCACTAAAAAAACAGTTTAAATGGTACTATGTCACAAATACAAAAATTGAATGGTTGTTTGCAATGAAAATATATTGGGACGATAAATTACAAAAAGACGTAATGTTTCAATGACAAAATTTTTTTTTTCTCAATATAAATCTATTGTAAAAGTAAATCGATCCTATTATTTAAATGAAACGGAGGCTATGAATGCACATCAATATTTAAAGTTATTTAGTTAATTAACTATTATTATGCGCAATAAAAAAGAATATTTGCGTCAAACTTCCACTGAAATAAAAGTAATTATGGAAAGCAAACGTAAATTTTTTTGAAACTTTTGATTCTCATTTGGGGAGCAAACGTAAATTCTTTTGAAAATGGAAAGCAAAAGCAAATTTGAGTCCCCATTTGAGATTTTTTGCACTTTCCCCATTTATAAGTAAGCATAATAAACAAAAAATATTTAACGACCAACTTATATTTATTCTAGCTTCTCCAAGCCGTTTCAGCAAACAAATGAAAATCTATTTAATCTCATAAAAGTAATTCTCAAATTCTGTCATTCCGAACACTCGAAGATTATCGGACAGTGGGGTCAAAATAATTTAACGCCTAATAAAATAATATATTATTAAAAAATAAATTATTTTATTTAAAATATTCATTTTAAAATTATATTAAAAATTTAATTACTAATAAAAGATATATATTATTAAAAATAAAATGATTTATTTAGAATATTTATTTTACAATTATCCTCTATGATTTTTTTCTTTTAAATAAATACATCCATCTGTAAGGGTGTGTTCACAAACTCTACTCCATAAGTAGAAATTAAAACAGAAGTGAAAGGTACCCAGTGTTTGAAAAAAAAAATTATAAGTCGAAAAATAATAAGTACAAACAAGAGTGGATAATCACTTTTAACTTTATGAAGTTACTAATTTACACTTAAATACTTTGAAATATTTATGGATATTATAATATTATATTAATATAAATATTATTATAAATTATTATAATCTTGTATAAAATTATTTATACTTAATCAAACATAGAACTATTTTATATGTACCTTAATTTATAAATTTATAAAAATTAAGAAAAGAGAAAATTTATCTTATAATTGAGATTTTTTAGTTATGAAAGTTTTTGAAATTACGTGATGAGAAGAGAAATAAAATATAAAAAATAAAAAAAGAAAAGATGTAATGAACAGATCAGAGAGTTTTAGTTTGTATGTAAAATATTAATTTAAGAATATTAATGTTTTAATAAAGATATTATCATCAAGATAGAATTTTAAATAAATTAACAGAAAATCCTATAATCTATAAGAAAATCTAAAAGTATGTTCTGGGTTGGATTCTACCTGTTTAAATGTTTTTCCAAATACTCAAGACTGACGAAAATAATTATTTAGAGTTTACAAACAGTTCTTAACTATGTTTTTGAAATTGAAAAAAACCATAAAGTTTATATTATTAAGAGCTCTTTAATATTTAGAATATCATTAAAGAGACTTTTGTTTTTATTTTTGGGGTCATGAATTTTTTTTAGTTATACTAATTTTAAATTTAAGGGGATCAATACAATTTTTTTCATTTTTTTATGGGATCAAAAAAAGTTATTCTTAAAACAAAAATTATAAAAACATATAAAAGATATATAAAAAAAATAACTAATGTTTTTTTCTTAGTGGAGTCAATTGACCCCACTACCACATGAGTGGCATCGCCCTTGGCGGCGAGGGCAGAGAGTGGTGGCGCGGTGAGCTACTTCGCGGTAGCCTGGACTGCGGCATGGATTTTATTGGAAAAGAAGGGAGGAGGCAGCAGAGGGGGTTTTGGAAGGGTTTGGAAATAAATTAAAAAGGGCCATCTTTTGAAACTACTGAGTTGTCAAAATGTTTGTTTGCTCCCCATTTTAGAAATTGTGTCTACTAACTCCCCAATTGAGAATTGTAATTTTCCTTTGCTCCCTAATGACCTAAAATGATTGTTTTACCCTCCATTTAATATTTCCACCATTTTTTTTCCACCATTCAACCATTATTATATATCCATTTAGAACGGCCCCAATCAGCTCGCCGGCGCAAATTTGAAGACGTTCCCAATCAGTTCGCCGGCGACGACTCCATTTCGGCAAGCGTGTAAACTCTGCTACCTCTCTCGCCGTATTTCGTTGTGTTTAGCTTATCTCAGCTCTCTCGCCGACAAAAACGATGGAGCTCCCTAGAATCGTTGATCATGCATGCATAGTAGTTAATACAACATAATTAAAAAATTATGGAATTTTTTTAGTCTATTAACTATTATTTTTTAGAGCAAATTGCATTTTTGGTCCCATACAAATGGACCATTATCACTTTTGGTCCCATGTTTTTCAGATCTGGTGTTTAGTCCCGTAGTAATTTTTTTTTGTCATTTTAAGGACTTCCGTCCAAAAACAGACGGAATCACTGTTCATCCGTTAAATTTTTTTTTTTTTTTGGGTTCATCCATTAATTTCATATATTATATATTTATTATATATAATATATGTACATATATATATACACACACACAAGCGTATGTATATATGTTGCAAAATCTTGACACATTTGAAGCATAACCGTCTGGAACTTTAACACTTTTCAATATCTTGCAAAATCTTTCCTTCTCAGTTTTATCCAGTGCAGAGGATGCCGCTGGTAGCCATTCTTGTCCTAGCTCATCAAGAAAAGGATGAAGTTTTGATCTTATCCCCATAATTTGCAAATCCAAGTGAGCACTGTAATTATCTTCTGACTTGTCCGAGTCCAATAATGTGAATAACACCTTGTCACATACGTTCTTCTCTATGTGCATAACATCAAGGTTGTGTCTAACTAAATTCGTTTCCCAATACGGGAGATCAAAGAAAATGCTTTTTTTCTTCCAATTATAGGGTAATTTCTGGTCCCCCACCTTTTTTCCAAATTTTTTTTCAATGTGCTTTACTTCATCAAATGCCACAGATCCTTTCAAATATGGGGTTGCTGTTCGGTGCTCTTCAGTTCCATCAAATGAACTTTTATCCCTCCGATAAGGATGATCCTCAGGTAAGAATATACGATGACATATAGAACAGAACTTGCGAGATCTATCCAACCATACTGAATTTGTGTATTTATGACAAACGGGACATGCAAGTTCTCCTTTAGTACTCCAACCCGATACAGCTGCATGGCCTGGAAAATCACTGATGGTCCATAATAGAACTGCACGCAATTGAAAGTTTTCCTTAGATGATGCATCATAAGTACTTATTCCCTCTTCCCACATCAACAATGCCCCTGGTCTAAGGCATTAAAAGAAAACTCAGCATACAATGGGTGATCAGTCTATTGAAAATTAAGAATTAAGATAAATAATAAGAATTTAGATAACAAATTCATAATAAGAGGGGAAATGTAAGTCGATTTACATAACAAGTTTCATCACATATCTAGATAAAAATATTCAACCAAGCATCATCATGACTAATACATAGTTTGCTTGGTCTAGTTTACTAAACAACATCATATCACCTAATCCAACCATTGCTTAGAATATGATTAAGATTAACATGTTTGAGCCCAATTAATAAAATATTAAAAACCACAACTAAAATGCTTGAGAAATTAAATATTACAAAAAAGTAGTCCCTCCCTCTTTTGGCAATCATTGTTTCCACTTTTTTACTCTGTATTTCACATTTCTCACAACTCATAAATCTAAAAATTTCATTTTTTCTTTTTCAAATTTATAATGAATCTGTTTTCAGAGCCTGCAGATTACCTTCTTTGTGTAAACATCTTCAACTCTGCAGGATAGCTGCAGAAAGTTTGGTTGTCTCTGATCCCAAAAGGGATAATTATTCTATTTATTTTTCTTATTTAACATCAATATCAAGAAAACTGCCACCCCTTTAATGTTCTGAGTTTTACTTTTTATTTCTTGAAATACTTTAATGTTCTGAAATGAGTACTTCAATGGTGCAACATATTTCGTATTAGATATTCAGATAGAGAGCCTTTGCTAATTGCTTCTGCAAACACCAAACAAGAAACTCTTTTCAAATTCATCAAGAATGATAAACTAACTTAAAATGAAAGTTATCTTGATAATTCAAAGAAATTCAAAACATCTCCGAGATGAAGATCAGATATAAGTCCTCTCCCGTGAATAGGCACTCAAAATTGAACAGACAAAGTCTCGGACTAAAAACCAATTCAGTGAGATAGATAATAGATTAATACCACTTTGAGAAGAAGTCACTTCAGTTGAAGTTTCTGAATGCCGGTAAGCTTTTGTGCTACATTATTGGAGAATATGTTCACATAAATAACACATGACCATCACTAAAGTCTGCCAGACACCGAGTCCCCTAAAATAATTTCTTTGCTCAACCCACCATTGTCACATATGCTACTATAAACTGGGAGAACTAGTTTGAATCATTCCCTTATTAAGATTTAAAGAAAAAGAACAACTAACATAGACAACCAACTGACCAACTAGTATACTGTTAGTGAAAAGTTATAAACCCCCATTGCACAAGCACCACGGAATTAACTAATTACAAGATTCAATGCAGTACATGCTGAGTTAGAAATCGACCAGATTCAACACAGTCTCGACTGAGTCACCTAACTACCACCATCACTACAGTCTACTGCCATGGTTGGTGAAAGGTTGGGCCTAACAAATTAAGTTGTTTCAAGTATACAACAGTCTGAACTTGGTAAATGATGATTAAATTCACCAGCAAACATACTCTGACTGAAAAGAAGACAATTACCAGAATCCAAAAGGTCACGCAGACTTCATTCTGAATTGAAAATTCTAAACTAACAAGTCTTTTCCTTCCTCAAGTTTGCCAAAGAAAGTTATCAAGTAATCATACTAAAGTGCATAACAGAACCGCAAGTGAGTCTATCAATACAAACACCAATTTGGCCTAAAATTACAATGATTTTTTACACATTTACAATAACTAACAGATGCAAAGTAATCAGATGTTGCAGACAAAATGGGCAATTCGTAAGAGGACTAAAACCCAGCAAATTTAATTTGAACCAGAACATATCAACTAATTAGTGGAACTTCAGATACGGGAACTAACCTGAAGCGCTTGTTGTGCGAAAGACTAGTAGAAGAAATCGACTAACTTCATCTGTCGAAGGTGAAAGGGCAGAAAATTAGGATCTGCACAAACCTAAAAAAATAATGTTTATATAAAATGGAAAAAAACCCGTTTACGGGTTCAATAGTGTTAGAAATAGTGCCCTAAAAACCGATTGTATATCTAGGTCTGTCAACGGGTCGGATTCGGATCGGATTTGACCAATTCGGATCCGAATCCGAATCCGATTATGAAAAAAGGTTACCGAATCCTATAGGACTCGGATCTGCCCCAACCAAATTCGAATTGTATCGGATCGGATAATCCGATCGAAATATCTGACCCGATAATGATAGAATCATAAAAGAATGGAGAAGATAGCATTGAAGAGATCTCTCGCAGCAGAGCAGTTGAGAAAAGATGATGGAGAATTTTCCGACAGAAACACGAACTAGATCTAATAGAGAAAACATTAAAAAATTCTTCAAATTTTAAACATCGTATCTATATATCCGGGTGGCCGCAGCAGCACAAAGCACCAGTTGTTCGGTGGTAGGTATCGTGCTTCTGGCGACGGATGAAAGACTGGTGGGTATGGTGGTGGCGGACGAGGCGGACATAAGGCGACGACTGAGAGATGAAATGGAGAGATGAAGAATGTGCACTGAGACGACTTTTTATTTGGCCTAAAATATTTAGGGCTTGTGTTGATTTTGTTTACTCAGTCTTTAAAGTCATTCATATTTAACATTATTATCGTTTTTCTTTTAATATATATTTCCTTAAGAAAAAAAAAATCTGGCTCTCTCTCTATATATATTATATTAAAAAATATATATAAAACTATATATATATATATATATATATATATATATATATATATATATATATATATATATATATATATATATAATCGGATTCGGATCTTTAACGGATCGGACTGTATGATTCCATACCCGATCCATTTAATTCGGATTTCAAATATTTATAATCGGATATGATTCATCGAATCTTTTTATTGAATGAATATATCAAAAATCGGATCGAATTCGGATCGAATTCGGATTAAAATCCAACCCATTGACAGCCCTATGTATATCCGCTTTGTACTTTTCCTTATTGTAATCACAGACAATCTTTGAATGAAATAACGAATTGAGGCAACACTTGTTTATATGCTCTTGTTTGGTATGCATTTACTTTATCTGTGCATGTATGAGAACTCCCCTAGTCCTGATGACTTTAGGACTCTACCATTTAGGTGAAAGCTTAGACTTGAGGTTCCATGTCACTTTATGAGTTAACTCTGTAGTCTTAGGTATAAGCTTTAAAGGGTGTCGCCTTAGACAACTGATTCAAGGCTTATGCTGGGGCTGCACAAGTGATTCATGAAAGTGAATGAGAATCAAGAAAGGACCTACACTTGTATTTGCAAGGTGATTGTTGGTGTGGCGGGCCCGAGACAGAGTGACGGTACAGCGGAATATTTCAAAAAATTTCGCCATAACCTCGTTATCAAAATATATCCCAAATATTTTAATAAAGCAGCGGAATAAATCGGGCAGCATAACTCTAATATATACAGGCATCGATAACATAATTTTAAATCATCTAGCATATAATCACAATATGCAAATAATAATTTGGGCAGCATAACGGTATTACCGTACTGCAATATTGGCTATCAACGGCACTTTTCCAGCACCTCGATATTTTCTCGTGAAACCGGCAAAGCTTCCCCGCAATATCCCCGATTAAGAAATTGGAGTGTGGGCTCCAACAGTATTTCACTAAATTCTTTGAGAAAATAGTTTTCAGAAAAACCCTTTTTTCTAAAACCTGAAAATCCCTATTTTCTAATTAATTAAGTGGATTATATATTAATTATATAACCACCTAATTAAGTAATTAATTAATCCTTAATTAGGATTAATTAATCTAGAGAGAGAGAGTGCCGTATGGCTATGAAATGGCTGCCAAAAATGCTGGAAAGATTTATGATTAAAATGAAATGGGAGCTTGCTCTATTTATAGGCATGAAAAGAGGACCTCATTGCCATTTTTCAAGAAAATGCCGTAGCTCCCAAGTCCCGACGGCCAATCACAGCATACCGGAGTGGAGTGCACTCCAAGGCGAACACGGCGGTGTCCGGCACGCTCCGAACGGGGCTCACACGCGCCCGCACGCTCCGCCCATGTGGCGGCTGTGTGTTTGGCGCGTGTGATGCTCACGCAGGCGTAAGCACCTGCCACGTGGCGGTCCGGTCCGACCGGACGGTTCAGCGCGCAGGCCGGTTCAACAATGAACCGGTCGGTTCAACTTGGTCTGGCTCATGGACACGTGTCAGATTCCCATTTGTCCACGTACCCGGGTCGGACAAACCATGTACCGACCCTACCCGGTGACCAGACCCGTTAAAAACTTCCACGACCCGTTGACTTTTCAGTCAACATGATCTGGGCCGCTACTTCGCGCTGACGCGGATCGATCCTGGCCGTCCATGTGGCGTGCCAAATGGCGCCCAGTGGCGCTGACTCGCTGACGTGGTGTGACACGTCACCTGCCACATCAGCACTTCGCCACGTCACTTTTTTTTAAATTTTATTTTATTTTTTTTTTAGAAAAAATTTATTTTCTCCAAAATAAAATTTCGGCCATTTCCAACTCTTTGGAATTTAATTTATTTTCTCAAAATAAATTACTTAGCTATTTTCAAACTCTTTGGAAATTTATTTCTCTCTCTTCTTTTAATATTTTCTCATTGATCTTCGTTGGGGCTTGCGGGGGGACCTGCAGGACTAATTAACTTTAGCTCCAAACGGGTCAATCTATTATCATCCCATGACAATAATTGATTACCGTTTAACAATATTTAATTCCACTAAATAAATATTGTTGAACTCTAAAATTAATTAAATTATTCACGAATTTCTCGATCTAGGATAATTTTGCATTTTACTTCTCTGTACAGATATCCATGAAAAATAAATTAATACTACTATCATTTATTTTTCACTTCCAATCTGAAATTTCTTGATTCGCCTTAAGTCCAAATTCCTTGTATGTGAAACACATTCAACATACAACTTCGGTGACGCACACACGAAGTACTTTGGCCAAAGTTTTAATTCGAACTTTTGCAAATTTATTTCAGGGATATCTTTAACCTTCCAGCAAGGCTACAGATTCCTCGATCAATATTTCTCTTTAGCACATTTCATGCAATCACCGAACGTACAAAGTATTTTGGCCACCCGTTACCGAGACCTCACTTCTGAGTACATCACAGTGATTAACACTACATGCCTAAAGTAGAAACACAGTCAGGATTAAGAGTCTAATGCTTCCTAGATTTTGTTCATTTTAGATAGCAGTATAAAATGAACAACCTCAGTGGTCCAGTTCGATGTTTCCAATCTCATTGAAAATCATCAATGTGTCATAATTGGAAACTCCATTTCCCTGTGACGAAAGACTAATCATCTTATATAACACATTATAGTCTCGATAAGAACATCTTCTTATCATACTGACTAGAACTTTAATGACACGTGACTTCTGGTATTTAAAGTCTTTTCCTATGAAACACATTTCATATAAAAATACCATCACACGCCATTAATTATTAAATTTGTAAAATACTCATAACTTGCTATAATTTCAGTTTTATTAATCCAAAATATTTACAATATAATTGGATTTTCAGGGCATTATTCCCAACAGTGATATCTTATTGTGTAAGTCATTCATATGCCATATGGAGTCCTTGGCTAAGGCAGTAGATCAAGACATCAAGAAAAGGGTTTCTTGGATTGAGATCAAATGGATATGAAATGCACTTTGCTTTAAGACCGAATTATTAGGGTTCTGATTATTCCCTTACCCTAGATCTTGGTTGAGAGATAGTAAGTAGGAGGATTGTATCTCACATGAATCAATGACTTAAAGGTTCTGCCGAATCCGAACATTCCAATTCAGCTAGGGGTTATACACCTGTTGCTAGACTATGGTCGTTTAATTTGTGGACTGATTAATTTATTAGTGAATTAATTAATTAGGGTCACTGCTAATTGAATTGAGAACCTAGAGGGTCACACACAACAACTTGGTTACATGATTTAAGGCTTTAAAATGATTAAACGAGTTAATCGGGCCAAGAGGGTTCCACACGTGTGAAACCACACGTGTGGGTCACGTGAGGAGCATATGTCCTTGGGACACGTGTTTCACACGTGTATATATATATATATATATTATATATATTAAATAATTAAATGTGTTAATTATTTAATAGACTTTGGTTTAATTTTGAATTAAAAAGAAAGTCTTATTTTGGAGAAAATTAATCTAGTTAATTAATTATGAATTAATTAATTAGATAAAATAAGTTATTTATTTATTTAATAAATAAAGTATAAAAATTATCCAAAAGGAGTTTGGATATTTTGGCTCTCTTAAAAGTTGATTTGAATTAGAATTCAAAGTCAAAGTCAAAATTACTTGATGATCAAGTAATAGGAGAGAGGGACCAAAATCCTTAGCCCATAAGGACTAGGGATTTTCGGCCACCCCTCCCTTTTCTATATATAGGGGAGCTCATGCTCCCCTTAGAGAGTGATTGATTTCTTTTGGTTCATGTGTTGAACACCATCATTTCTCCAAGATAAATTAAACCCTAGGTTAAGCCTAAACACTAACTAGAGAACTAGCATCATTACTAGTTAGATTGTAGTCAAGTTGGTGGACAATCTCTAGAGAGCTTCAAGTTTGACGTTTTGAAGATTCGAGCTTTACCAAGTAGAGGGGATCAAGCCGCGAGAAGAGCATTCTTGGGTGGCTTGAAACGCTTCAAGAAAGATTATTGAAAAGTAAGTTTCTAATCTCTACGAATTTGGATACACGATTGCGAGTTCAAGATCCTTTTGTTGGAAAATTTTTAAATTTCCGCTGCTTTCTGATTCCAGTTTTCCAACAAGTGGTATCAGAGCCACCTCGTTAATTGTGTTTCTAATTTGTCTCAATTATTCTGAATTTGGTAGAAATTCTTAGGCTTGATGCGATTGAGTATTTGTAATTGTTTTAGAAAGTCTGAATTACGAAACTGTATTTTTCCTAAAAGTTTCTGAAAACTGTTTTAGATTTGAAACTGTATAAACTGTTTTTGGATTTCTTGGATTAGTTTTGCTGTTGAACGAAAACACGAAACGAAAATGCGGATTACGACGAACACGCGAAACCCCGCGCGTGAAGGAGTCGTGCGCGAGGGCCTCCCGCGCCGCCGCCCGCCTGTCCTAGGCTCGTGCAGGGCGTCCCCGCCCAGCACCTCCCGCACGCCGTGCGGGAGCCTTCCGGGCTTGCGGCTGTCGCCCGCCCGCACTGGCCGAGAGGGCCGCGCGTACCAGCGCGCGAAGCGCGCAGCCCTTTAGCGTACGGGCCCCGTTTTCTCCATCGCAATCCGATTTTTCGTATTTTGTGTAATCCAGTCCCGATTTTAAATTTATTTTCTTTTATTATTAAAATTAATTTTATTTATTTTAATTTTGAATAAAGCTTAAAATTGGGAATTTCGAGAAATAGAAACGGTTTATATTTTGGGAAAATAAATCTTTAATAAAATTATTAATTTTCAGAAATTAACTGGAATTTTATTTGTTTTAGTAGTTTGGGATTTATTGAAAGCTTTTATAAATAAGACTCGCATCAAGTCATGTTTTAAGTCATTAGGGCTTGAAACGGGAATTTTAATTTATTGGCTAAATTTTAATTCTCGCAAGTTGCATGTTAGGTGATCATGGGTTTAGACTTATGTATGGTTTTAATTTATGCACATGGATGGTTTAAATTGGGGTTGGAGACCTATAGTTGCGTTTTTCAATTGAGGTTGGAGCCTCACTTATGTGCGTACTGTTATGTGATTTATTATGTGGCTTTCCATATTACTGTTTTTGAGGCCGGGGTATGCCCCGTGTATTTGTCTAAGGCCAATATGAAGATTGAGCCTTATTACTTTTCAGTACTTTTTCAAAATTTTTTTGAGAGTAGAATAGGTGGTGAGGTTTTATTTTCATTTTGGAGACAATGCACCCATGGAGTAAGATGGACCACATTCTAATAACAAGGAGGCCATAAGTGAAGACCCCTCAAAATGTTAGGGAGGGGAATCTCAATTGTAAAATGTAATAGAGATAGGGCTCGTATTTTGTTACCGCTTTCCCTTATGTGATTTAAACTGTTTATGTGGCATGTATGTTAGAACTTGTGATTGTGGAGTGGCTCCCACATATCACGCATAAGATAGGTAGAACCCATGATCATCTCATGTTAGTATCATGCTAGGACATGTTATCTGTTTATGTGCTTGTTTGAAATGCATTTAATTGTACTTGCATTAATCAAGACTAATAAAATTGGATAACATACACTACAAGAAAACAGCGGAATTCCGACGGAATTACCGACGGAATTCCGTCGGAAATCCGTCGGAAACATCAAATACCGACGAATTTCCAACGGATTTCCGACGGATGATTGTTGTCGGATAACTAGTCCTCGGAAAAATTTACCGACGGATTACCGACGGAATTATCCGTCGGAAACATTTCCGACGGATTACCGACGGATTTCCGACGGAAATTTTAACGAAATGTTAAAAATAATAACCGACATTTCCGACGGAAAATCCGTCGGAAATCCGTCGGAAATCCGTCGGAAAATAGAATAAAAGTAAATAATCTAAAAAAAATAAAAAAATTATTTGTGAGACCCGAACCACCCCCGAAACAAGCCACACCAACACCTCAGACGAGCCACGAGCCGAGCTTGAGCTCGGCGAGCCAACCCAATGCTAGAATTAATTCCCACGATTATTGCGCTCGCGGGGATTCGAACTCGGGTCTCCAAGAGAGAATGGTGACCCCCTTACCAACTTGGCTAACTTGCTTATTGTTAATATTTTGTCTTTAAATATATTTATATACTTATTTCAAATAATTATTTAAATACGTTTTGTTATTAATTTAAAATATAAAATTTTAAATATATGATTATATGAATTAAATATAATCATATTTATTGGAATTTTTTAAAAGTACTTATTCAAATGAAAATAAAACTCATTAGAATTAAGAGTTCTCCGATCTATTGAAAATATATAGAGTATGATAATAAGAATTTTTTCTAAAATTAATATATTAATTATAAGTTACATTATAAGATATTTGTGCATTTAAAAATAAAATTAGTAATTAGAAAAAAAAATATTTAATTAAATTTAATAGTTTCCGACGGATTACCGACGGAATTTCCGTCGGAAATTTTTATTTTTATTTTTATATTTTTATAGTTTCCGACGGATTACCGACGGAATTTCCGTCGGAAAATATTTATTTTTATTTTCATATTTTTATATGTTCCGACGGATTACCGACGGAATTTCCGTCGGAAAATATTTATTTTTATTTTTATATCTTTATATTTTTATAGTTTCCGACGGATTACCGACGGAATTTCCGTCGGAAAATATTTATTTCTATTTTCATATTTTTATATTTTCCGACGGATTACCGACGGAATTTCCGTCGGAAAATATTTATTTTTATTTTTATATCTTTATATTTTTATAGTTTCCGACGGATTACCGACGGAATTTCCGTCGGAAAATATTTATTTTTGTTTTTATATTTTCCAACAAATTCCGTCGGAAAACCGTCGGTATTCCGTCGGAAAATATTTATTTTTATTTTTATTTTTATATTTTTATATTTTCCGACGGATTACCGACGGAATTGTCCGTTGGAAATGTTTCCGACGGATTACCGACGGAATTTCCGTCGGAAAATATTTATTTTTATTTTTATATTTTTGAAGAAATTCCGTCGGAAAACCGTCGGTATTCCGTCGGAAAATAATAATTTTCCGACGGACTTGATTCCGTCGGAAATTTCCGTCGGAAATTGGCAGTTTTCTTGTAGTGATATATGTTGGTGAGGTCGAACCGGACAACTCTCCGGTTGATTCGAAAATTCCCATTAAATATTAAGCTAATTTCGAATAATAGGTGTTTAATTCGAGGTGCAAATTTTGAATTAAATTCCTAGCATTCCATCAATAGGTTTTAAGTTTAGTAAGTGAAACTAGTTATTGTCTGCGAGTCGTGGGATAGCTAGTGGAGCTTATTAGTTCTTAGTTACCTAATTGATCATTTTAAATGATCAATATTTCTTGATCAATTTTGGCAAGGGCGATGTCCCCGAGTCGTGGGTCGCTCGAACTAAGTTTTGATCATGATCTTATGATTGATGGGTCTAGCTTAACGCCTAAGTAAATATGGATGTGGCACGAGTCGTGGGTCCATATTGAAAGATAGGTGATGCAAAAACAATTACTAAGAGTTCTAAAGGTGTTAGAATTGGTAAGTTGTACCTACCTAGGGTTCTTACTTAGAATATCCGCGAGTCGTGGGTTCGAGGTAAAATGCCTAGGATCTTAGTACCCATTGGGAAACGCGTTCCTCTTAGATCTTTGGGAATTATAGATCTTTGAAAAACAGTGGGAGCTACATTAGATTAAAGACCTTATCTTTTGTATATCGTTATAATTCAGCATGCGCACTAGTTTTCTGTTTTACCATTTAGGTCGTAGATTCTGTGATTCTCTACGTGTTTTGAAATGGCAACCAAAAACCCTCTTGTATCGATCCTCGAGTCAAACAAGTTGACTGGTCCCAACTATTCTGATTGGCTGAGGAATCTGAAAATCATTTTGGATTCTGAGAAGAGAACTTATGTTCTCTCCGGACTTGCAAAGGCAACATGAGGCCATGGAATTTGCTTGGGAGATTTACGACCACTTAGAGCAACTTTACCGCCCTCATGAACGTGTTACAAGGTATAACACTTCAAAGGAATTGTTCCACTTGAGAATGAGGGAAGGTTCAAGTGTCCATGAGTATGGACTCAAGTTTCTCGCCCTTACTGAGAAACTTGCTTCCATGGACATGCCCCTGAAAGATGAGCTTTCAGTGGACCTGTTGCTAGGCTCGCTCCCACCATCATTCAACCCATTTGTCCTTAACTTCAATATGAATCATGCTGGTGCTACTGTAGCTGAGCTGATTAGTCAGCTTTTGACTGCTGAAAGCACGATCAAGAAGGATAATAAGGTTTTGTTGGTGAATGCTCCATCTTCCTCTTCTGGGCCTTCTAAAGGTAAGGGCAAGAAAGCCCAAAAGAAGAAGAAGAAACCCCTTAGGCCCACTGGTGGCGTTTCGAAGGGGAAGGCCCAAAAGAAGAAGCGTGATCAGAAAGAGGATGTTTGCTTTCATTGTGGCAAAGCGGGGCATTGGAGGAGAAACTGCCCGAAGTATAAGGCTACTCTAAAGAAAGGTATGTTTCTCGTTGAAATAAATCTTTCTATTAATTCTAGTTCTTGGGTACTTGATACCGGTTGTGGAACTCATATCTGTAATGATGTACAGATGCTAAATACAGTCCAACAACTCAAAGAAGGAGAATGTGTCTTGAAGATCGGCGATGGCTCAAATGTTCAAGCTCGAGCTTTAGGCACAATTAGATTAGATTTAGGTAGTTTTGAGTTAGTTTTAAATAAAGTCCTTTATGTACCGAGCATTATTCGTAATATAATTTCAGTTCCAATTTTAGATTATGAAGGTTATGAAACTTATATTAAGAATGGTAAATACTTTATCAAACGGAACAACTCTTCCGTTCACATCGGTACTCTAAGTAATGGACTTTATCTAACTCAAAATATCAATGTTATGAATATACAACGAGAAACTAAACGTAAGAGAGACGACAAAGTTTCAGCTCCCTTATGGCACGCTAGATTAGGACACATTTCCAAGAACAGAATTAGCAAGATAAACACTTTAGGATCATTCTCTGAAAATGATCTCAAAGAGTTAACTTCTTGCGAATCCTGTCTCAAAGGAAAAATGTCCAAAGTTCCTTTTAAAGGAACTGTAGAAGGTGCCACTAAGGTTTTTGATTTGATCCATTCTGATATTTGTGGACCGCTTAGTGTAAGCACTAGAAACAATCATCAGTATTTCATAACCTTTACCGATGACTTTAGTCGATATGGTTATGTATACTTAATGAAGTATAAATCTTAAGCTTTTGAGAAATTCCTAGAATTTCAAAAGGAGGTTGAGAACCAAACTGGTCACAAGATCAAAGCACTTCGATCTGATCGAGGAGGCGAGTATCTTAGTGAAGAATTCTTTAATCATCTCAAAGATAATGAGATTATCTCTCAGTGGACTCCTCCGGGAACTCCTCAACTTAATAGAGTTTCTGAGAGAAGGAATTGAACTCTACTTGATATGGTTCGTTCCATGATGAGTTTCACTGACTTACCACCTTCTTTCTGGGGTTATGCCCTAGAAAGTGCAACAAAGATTTTGAATCTAGTTCCCTCTAAGTCAGTCCCTAAAACGCCCTATGAAATGTGACATGGTAAAATCCCTAGTTATTCTTACTTAAGAATTTGGAGTAGTCCTGCTTACGTGAAGAGGACAGTGGGAGATAAGTTAGAATCTCGTTCTAACTTATGCTACTCTGTAGGTTATCCTAAGGAATCCATAGGATACTACTTCTATGATCAATCTGAGCAAAAGGTGTTTGTTTCCAGAAATACCACTTTTCTGGAGGAACCGTTCCTTAAAGAAAAGAAAGGCAAGATCATAGAATTAGAAGAAGTACAAAGTGATCCCACACCACCCACTGAAGAAATGTCCCCTTCTGATCAACTACAACCAATCACGAATTTCGATACACATGTAAATCCTCCTCTAAGGCGTTCTGAACGCACTCCTAGACAGCCGGAGAGATGGTATGGATTCTTCCATGAAATCTCTCAAAAGGATAATGATCCTTTATCATATGAGGAGGCACTTTCAGATTCTGATTCTGAACAGTGTATAGAAGCCATGGAATCTAAAATGGATTCCATGAACTCCAACCAAGTTTGGACCTTGGTAGATTTGCCTGATGGGGTCAAACCCATAGGTTGCAAATGGATCTTTAAGAGAAAGCTTGGAGTTATTGGAAGCATTGCAGCCTACAAGACTGGTTGCAAAAGGATTCACTCAAAGACCCGGCGTGGACTTTGATGAAACTTTTTCACCAGTTGCAATGCAAAAGTCTATTCGAATCATGCTTGCCATTGCTGCATATTATGACTATGAGATTTGGCAAATGGATGTGAAAACTGCCTTTCTCAATGGTGACATTGATAAAGACATTTATATGGAGCAACCCATAGGTTTCACATTCAATGGGAGTGAGCAAAAGGTTTGCAAACTCCAAAGATCAATCTATGGATTGAAACAGGCTTCTAGGAATTGGAACATTCGATTTGATGAATCAGTCAAAGCGTTTGGCTTCATTCAAATTTCGAATGAATCATGTGTGTATAGAAAGGAATTGGAGACCTCAGTGCAATTCTTAGTACTTTATGTAGATGACATCCTTCTTATTGGGAATTCGAAGGATGACATGAAAGTAACTAAGTTATGGTTATCAAACCAATTCGAGATGAAAGATCTTGGTGATGCGTCCTATATCCTTGGAATTAAAATCTATCGAGATAGAACTAGAAGGTTAATAGGACTATCACATTCGATGTACATTGACAAAGTATTGAAGAGATTCAATATGGAGTCAGCAAAGGTTAAGAACCTTCCTATGAGTGTAGGAACATGTCTTTCAAAGAAGATGTGTCCTAAGACTAACCTTGAGAAGGAAAGAATTACTTATACACCTTATGCATCAGCAATAGGTAGCATAATGTATGCAATGTTATGTACTCGACCGGATGTGGCTTATGCCTTTAGTGTAACAAGTCGTTTCCTATCTGACCCTGGAGATGGTCACTGGGCTGCCGTGAAGAATATTCTTAAGTACTTGAAAAGTACTAAAGATTTATTCTTAGTTTACGGAGGTCAGAAAGATCTTACTGTCGAAGGATAATGCGATGCAAGCTTTGCATCCGACTTAGATGATTTTAAGTCAATGTCAGGATACATTTTCTGCCTAAACGGCGGAGCAGTGAGTTGGAAGAGTTCCATGCAAACAACCACTGTAGATTCGACCACTGAGGCCGAATACTTAGCTGCAAATGATGCAGCTAAGGAAGGTGTTTGGATAAGAAACTTCATTTAAGAGTTGAATGTTGTTCCTAGCATAAAATACCCCATTACTGTGATTTGTGACAACACTGGGGCGGTTGCTCAAGCAAGAGAACCAAGATCGCACCAACGGACCAAGCACATTATGAGGAAGTATCACCTAATCCGTGATATTATCAAAAGAGGAGATGTGCAAATTGAGAGGGTCGCATCAGCAGAGAACGTGGCAGATCCACTTACTAAACCCCTTAGTCGAGAAGCTTTCCAAGGTCATCTTCAGAAGATGGGTCTTAGAGTAGCTTTAGAATGGTTTTGACGGGCAAGTGGGAGATTGTTAGGAATAGTGCCATAAAAGCCGATTGTATATCCGCTTTGTACTTTTCCTTATTGTAATCACAGACAATCTTTGAATGAAATAACGAATTGAGGCAACACTTCTTTATATGCTCTTATTTGGTATGCGTTTACTTTATCTGTGGATGTATGAGAACTCCCCTAATCCTGATGACTTTAGGACTCTACCATTCAGTTGAAATGGTTCATGAAACGAGCCCTATTTCACATAAGTCATGATTAGTAAAATACTCCAAGCCGATGAGTCATACCGACAGTGGGAGTGTCAACCTGACTCCTCTAAGGCTTGCTTGTGGGATCACACCCTTAAGAAGGACCACCTTGTTTCATGGAGGTGCAAAGTGTATAGTTGATACGTGCATGATATATGAGGGTACTTACTTCAATAAGTAAGTTCACTGAGGTACCCCGTATGAGAAGATTCCTAAATGGGAAAGGAAGTTTCTATTTCAGGAAATAGAAACTTCCAGATTAGGAAATATCTCACGAGTCATTGATGTGATTAATTGATCCTTAGACTTGAGGTTCCATGTCACTTTATGAGTTAACTCTGTAGTCTTAGGTATAAGCTTTAAAGGGTGTCACCTTAGACAACTGATTCAAGGCTTATGCTGGGGCTGCACAAGTAATTCATGAAAGTGAATGAGAATCAAGAAAGGACCTACACTTGCATTTGCAAGGTGATCTCTTATTGTGTAAGTCATTCATATGCCATATGGAGTCCTTGGCCAAGGCAGTAGATCAAGACATCAAGAAAAGGGTTTCTTGGATTGAGATCAAATGGATATGAAATGCACTTTGCTTTAAGACCGGATTATTAGGGTTCTGATTATTCCCTTACCCTAGATCTTGGCTGAGAGATAGTAAGTAGGAGGATTGTATCTCACATGAATCAAGGACTTAAAGGTTCTGCTGAATCCGAACATTCCAATTCAGCTAGCGGTTAAACACCTGTTGCTAGACTATGGTCGTTTAATCTGTGGACTGATTAATTAATTAGTGAATTAATTAATTAGGGTCACTGCTAATTGAATTGAGAATCTAGAGGGTCACACACAACAACTTTGTTACATGAGTTAAGGCTTTAAAATGATTAAACGAGTTAATCGGGCCAAGAGGGTTCCACACGTGTGAAACCACAAGTGTGGGTCACGTGAGGGGCACGTGTCCTTGGGACACGTGTCTCACACGTGTATATATATATATATATATTAAATAATTAAATGTGTTAATTATTTAATAGACTTTGATTTAATTTTGAATTAAAACGAAAGTCTTATTTTGGAGAAAATTAATCTAGTTAATTAATTATGAATTAATTAATTAGATAAAATAAGTTATTTGTTTATTTAATAAATAAAGTATAAAAATTATCCAAAAGGAGTTTGGATATTTTAGCTCTCTTAAAAGTTGATTTGAATTAGAATTCAAAGCTAAAGTCAAAATTACTTGATGATCAAGTAATAGGAGAGAGGGACCAAAATCCTTAGCCCATAAGGACTAGGAATTTTCGGCCACCCCTCCCTTTGCTATATATAGGGAAGCTCATGCTCCCGTTTGAGAGTGATTGATTTCTTTTGGTTCATGTGTTGAACACCATCCTTTCTCCAAGATAAATTAAACCCTAGGTTAAGCCTAAACACTAACTAGAGAACTAGCATCCTTACTAGTTAGATTGTAGTCAAGTTGGTGGACCATCTCTAGAGAGCTTCCAGTTAGAAGTTTTGATTCGAGCTTTACCAAGGAGAGAGGATCAAGCCGCGAGAAGAGTGTTCTTGGGTGGCTTGAAACGCTTCAAGAAAGATTATTGAAAATTAAGTTTCTAATCTCTATGAATTTGGATACACGATTGCGAGTTCAAGATCCTTTTGTTGGAAAAATTTTAAATTTTCGCTGCTTTCTGATTCCAGTTTTCCAACAAATAGCTCCGGTCAGACTGTACAAACCTCTTCCATTGTGAAAATCCAAAAAATTCGCGATCTTTAGGCCTATGGGTGGAATTTATTGAGCGAGCAGCTTGTAAATTCGAAACCAAGAAGAGTAGATCAGAAATTTAATTTACAGAATGGGTTGCATGTTTCAGGGCCAGAGTGGCGGAAAATTTTTTGGGAGAGGAAGCAAGAATTTACCATTTCAGTGGCGCAGCGGCGGAGCTCTGAAATCAAACCTCTGATTGAATTTCGTTGGATTTCCCCTTGGTTGAATTTCGTTGGATTTGTTTGCGAGGAACCTCTGATTTCTTCGAATATCGTTGATACCTCACAGATTCAGCTTTCGATCGAAGGGTTGGCAGGGCAGCGACGCAGCGGAGGAGCAGTTAGGCAGTGACACCGCGGCAGAGTTCTGGAGCGGTGTAACCTCATTTTCTTCGATTTTGGTTGAGTTTGTTCAATTTCACCTCAGATGCCTCAATTTTCTTTCTTTGATCTTTGATAAATTGCAAATGTGCTTCCCGATGCTTCGCTTTTTTTTTCGTCCAACAAATATTTCCCTCATTTTTTTTCGGTCCAAACCCGCCAAAAATTACCGCCCAAAATCCATCCTCTTCTAATAAAATTAAAGAACGAATCATATTTTATAAAATATATACTATATTGAGACGCTTATATATATAAGCGTCACGATAAAACTATTATATTCTGACGCTTTTAAAAAAAAATGTCTCATTATTATTAATTTAGTTGATAAATATTATATTATTAAACAAAAATTAGATCTAATTTAACGGATTTACAAAAAGCGTCACAATAGGCGGTCTATTATGACGCCTTTTCAAAAGCGTCATATTAGAGCGTCATAACAGACTGTTTTTCTAGTAGTGATATATATATATATATATACTATAATATGTAATACATGTATATATTATATATTTTAATTTATAATATGCATTTTGTTATATGTATTTTAATATATATTTTTTATATATTACGTATAATATATTATATATAATAAAATATATGTAATACCATATATAATATATTTATTTAATATATATATATATATATATATATATATATATATATATATATTTGTATATATTTAAAATATAATATACCTATATATATTATAAAACATAATAAACATGTATAATAAAATATATAAACTTATATATATTATTGTAATACATATATTATATATAATACAAAATACACGTATATATATTATATATAATGCATATATACGTGTTCATATTAAAAATATAGTATATGATGGTGCTGGAAATCAGGTTTCCAGAAATTCAACAACACTTTAGTATTTGTATGAAAAGGGAAAGACCATCACAGGCGTGAGGGCCTCAGGATCTGGGTTTCCTCTTAAGCGTGGGTTCTTCCAGCTAGGATAACACCAAGAATGCAAGTTGCAAGGGTGATGCTACTGTGGTGAAAGTGATGAGAAGCTTGAGAAGATGAGTGAAAATGCCCAGAACAATGTATGCGGTTTGTATGCAGATGATGACTTGGGGGAGAAAGCATGTGTTCTCCCCTATTTATATGTTAGGGGTGAGGGTAAAATGGGTAAATTGACCATGTGGTCCCAAACCTGTGTTGCCCTAACACGTGGCAGCCTTTGAGGGCGTGAGAATGACATTTCTGAAAAGGAGGCGGCGTGTCAGGTACACGGTGCGCACTACCTTTGTGTCAGAGGTTGTTGACGAGGGTCGCATGGGTGGAGGGTCCCTGATCCGTTTTATGAGGGTTCAGATCCACCACGGTGGTGGGGGATCACCCGTGAGCGCACAGATGACGCTCGAAGAGTGCTCAGACGGGTTCCTCATGGGTTTATGATCTTTGAGCGCCAAAACCCGAGCGACAAGAATATGGTCCTCGTGCGGGGTGATTCCTTGAGAAAGGTAACCCCGAGGGCCGGGGCGGGAGAGCCGGGCCCGCCGGTTCGTCCTTGTCGTTTAAATGGTTATCCGAGGCTCAAGGGCCTATACTAGTTGGCAAGTGAGTGGGCTGGGTTGGCCCACGAGCCCATCAATGCGAGGGTGTAGTCTCCGCGTTAGCAGATGGTGACACGTGGACGACTCTGATACAAGTGCGTTTTTGGGCCTCATCATTTTGCCCCCCAAATTCTGTAGTATCGCTCGAGCGTACTGTAGAATTTAATAGGGAGGGAGCCTGGGATTTTAAATTACTCGAGGATCAAGCCATTGCTAGAGAGGTGACCGCTTGTCTTCCGTAACGGACACAGTCTGACACCGCATTAATTGAAGTCATGTCCGCATTTAATGCTGAGTGGGAACGTGGGCGCGTGCACTCCGAGAGACGTGAGGCGGTTACCAAAAGTGGGGGGATTTCCTAGGCGGGAAATGATTGCCATTTGAAATCTTAAACCCTAATT
Source organism: Lantana camara (assembly GCA_037501455.1). Classification (NCBI taxonomy): domain Eukaryota; kingdom Viridiplantae; phylum Streptophyta; class Magnoliopsida; order Lamiales; family Verbenaceae; genus Lantana; species Lantana camara. The sequence continues at coordinate 137,655,610 of CM074856.1, read as the reverse complement.
AATGCCAGCCTTTACCCCTATAAATAGGGATCTGCAAGGCTTTGGAGCCTCTTTCACGCATTCAACCTTCTTCAAGCACATACTCAGCGAGAAAACTCTGCAACCTTCACCAGTTCCGGCGAGTTTCTGTCCTTCAAGCTTTTAGGTAAAACTCCATAACATTTTCCTTATTTTCCTCGTGCTAACATTAGGTTTAGGTTGAGTGAGTGAAATCCCTTGAGTGAAGAGCCACTTTCTGCCGTTGAATTCGTTTCAGAGATTTCTTCCTTCATTGAGTTATCTGCTAGAAATTCCGTCTTTAAAAGTCGAAAAGCGAACATGGCCGGAAACCAAGCTGACGATTACGTAAGGGAGATTGAGGAGATGTCAGTGGGGAGCTCTTCCCCTCACGGCGATGTCCCCACAGCTGTTCCCCTGGCTAGGGCGTCCCCAGGTGAGGGGATTCCCATGGCGATTCCGGTGGCCCGGGCTCCGGCAGATGCTGGGGAAGAAGAGGTGGACGCTGCCGTTCAAGGGATGAATGAGCGCGCCCCTGGAGGGGTGAATGACCTCTTTGAAGAGATGCATAACGTGATGGAAATGCAAAGGCAGGGGGAGAGGGTATTCCCGGTGTTGAATAGTGCCGTGAGACCCCAAGATCACAGGATCACAGTGGCAGTGATGGCTCCTGAGGGCGAAGCGGGGCCATCCGGGCGCCCGTTTGAGGCTGAACCTTCCAGAAGGCGCCAAAGGAGAGGAAAGGAGCCTGCCACTCGAGTGAGGCAAGATAATCGTCATCAAACTGATAGATCTCCGGATGAGATTGTGAGTATTCTGACGCTCGACGATTTGGAGGAGTTGAGGGCGAAAGCTTATTGGGATGAAGCGTATTTCCCATGCGACTTCCTGAGGAGGGGGAGAGGGCAAATCAACCACCACCGGGGATGATGACGGTTTATTGGGATGCGGTCTTGGCTGGGGTTTAAGGTTCCCTATTGCTCACTCCGCTGTTGTCATTTACCACCATCTAGGGCTTTGCCCTTCACAAATTCTGCCCAATGGCATAGCCCTAATCAACACCTTCATAATAGCGATGAGAGCTTTAGGCCATGCACCCTCGATTGCCAATTTTGACAGTCTGATACAAGTAGCTCGTTCGCCACGCTCGTCGCCTACGGATGGGTTTTACTACGCCCAAGCCAAATCAGGATTTAAAATGATAGACTCCCCGTCCACCTCCTACGGCGAGCATTGGAAGGAGAAGTATTCCTTCGTGGGGGCCCCCGGGGGGATTTTTGGGGTTCACCGACAGTGGATAATTCATGGCGAGGGCCCTTTGGTTAGGGAAAGGATGAGGAATAAAGCCTTTGAGGATTGGGCGATGGGTTTAGCCTTCGAGATGAGGAGTGAGAAGAAGTGGATTAAGGCTGAGACTCTGATGAAGAACGAGGGAATATTGTTCCGCTATGGACTATCTTGCCCTCCAGACATGATACTCAACCCTCCAGCTGACATCATAGCCCTCGATGGTTAGATTCTAGGAACTAACTGCTCTAACTTTTAGAATAGCCTTCTAACTTGGTGTGATTGCTGTATTTTTGCATCTGCGATCCAAGCGACCAACTTCTGACGCTCGTTTCTTCTTATTTGCAGGTGTTCAGATACTATCTCAAGGCATGAATGCTGAGGCTCTTTCCCGCATGTTGGGCGCTCAAGGACCCGCCTCTGATCCTCAGCCCCGCAACAACAACAAAACCGTCCTTCCAATGCTCCGAGGGAGAGGGGAACCCGGCGAGGAGCCGGCCGAGGGAATAACGGCGCTCGCGGTTGTGCAGGGAATGAAGCTCCCCTTAGGGGCCCCATCGAAGATTTAACAGTGGAGGGTACCCGTGGGGCTACTCCTCCGCCGGTGGCCCCCGAGGGTCCGATTTCACTGAGCTCGAGCGGATCCCGGAACCGCTCGGGGGAACATATCCGTATCCACGAAACTCTCTGGGCCGACTGTCAAGGGAAGAGGAAGAGGATGCCGGATTCCATTCCAATTTTTGGCAAGGGGAAAGAGGTGGTCGTGGGGCACAGAGGCGAGGGCAGCGACACTTCTTCATCAGAGGATGAAGATTTCTGGAAGATAGGCTGCAAGGGCGACTCTCGCTATAAGCGCCAACGGACTGAGGGTCCGGTGCTTCTGAAAAAGAGCGCCTATTCCGTGAACCTCGTTTCTGACATCGTCGGAAAACTCCAGTTTTCTGGCGATCATGACAAGCTGAACGAGCATGACGCCGCTCGTGTTGCTGACGACGCCTGTCATGCCCTTCTGACGGTAAGTCCTTAGTATCCTCTGAAGACTTTCAACTTCCACTGTTCCCATTCTAACGCTACTCTTTGTTTCTGACTTTCCAGGAGGTAATCCCCAGGTTAAAGAACTTGCAGGGGCGAGCGCAGGCCTACTCCGAGCATAAGGCCAAATACAAGAAATTATTACGAATCTCTGACCCCGTACAGTTGCAAGAGGATTACAACAACATCCACTCCCAACTAACCGCTGCCAACCTTCAGAAGGATCAGCTGAGGGAGAATCTGTAGAAGGCGGACGAGGCCTATCTTACTCTTGATGAGCGTCATAAGGAGTTGAAGGTAGAGCGCGACCGGTTGAGGCAACAGAACCGGGAGCTGGGTGAGCAGCTGGCGGAGAGCACTCGCCGAAATGAGGAAGCAAACAAGGCCCTTGCTGACTTGCAGGGCAAAGTACAGGGCTTGGAGGCGAGGGTATCCTGGGAGACAGTGAAGAAGTTCATACGCTCCAAGGCTTTCGTGTTCGCGGACAACATCCATTGCTTCGACAATGCACGGCGTTTCTTCCATAAAGCCATCGGGCAAATGGTGAAACTCGGCTTGGCTCCCGAAAGCGCTCGGACTGACGCGCGCTTACGCATGGATCTGGATGAAAACTGCGAGCCCATGGTCCAAGATGAGGATCCCACCGAGAGCCTGGCGGAGCCGGAGTACGAGGAGTTGGTGCAAACGCTCCAACGGGAGTTCATAGCTGCCAACGCTCGTGGTCCCGAGCCCATATGGATAGACGATGAGGACACCATCGTGGAGGCAGCGGAGGTTGAGGAACCCAGCGAGGCTCAGACTTCTGACGCACACGTGTTGGCCCCTGTTCCCCTTGCGACTGCTCCTCCCGAGCCCGATGCTCCAGCCCAGTGAAGCTCCCTTGACTGTTAAACACTTGCCCTTGCCAGTTTAAATTCTTCTTCCCATTTATGAACAACTTATGTTTGTACTTAATCCCCCAGTTACTTTCCGGACATTTTGGATCCTTTTATGCTCTTTTACATATATTTGAACTCCTCTTTTAATGCTTGAATGTCTGAATATTTTCTTCTCTACTTTTGAATGTTGAATGACGTTATTTCACTGTGCTTGCTGTTTTTAAACTGGTCTCTCTTATTTGAACGTTTGCGATGAGCGTGTTTGTGTACGAGGGCGTTTTCTTTAAGGGTGCCCTGGCATTCATCACAACGCATCAACAGTTTAAAGTTTGGTAGCGTCTGGTGATTTGAGGGGCGTATATATGGACGCGAGGGTGTTTTCCCTGGGGGTTCCCTGGCCGTATCCGTAATGAGGCTCGAGTTTGAACTTAGGAAACTTCTGGGGATTTGCCTAAGTGTTGGCCCAATAATGTGCACCCTCGTCTTGAACGCTCCATTAGGTTGTACATACTTTAGAAATCATCAGTAGGATTTTCTAAGTATGGGATCAAAGCGAGCGTAACCGTGGGGTTAGCGTTATTTTGAGGGACCCATGAAAGGATTGTTATGGGATCCACTATTCTACGAGTGTGCCCTTACCCAAGAAGTTGAGGGTCACCGGGGTTTTTACGAGCGCGAGCCGGAGTGGCGTGCACTCAGCTGGCGTAAATTAAGCATTTTGCCCCCCCGTTGTCTGACACGCTCGTTCTTAGGATTTTACACACGTACGTATTGTCAAACATACCCAGATAGTGTTGCTCCGAAACGATTGGGGTATTACTTAGGCCGTTCGACGTGGAGGATGCTCGACACGGAGTAGGCCTTATGTTTGCTTAAATCATTAACAAATAAGAGAGCGAATAAATGGCATAATCAAAAAATCAAATGCTTACTGTTATGCTTGTAGTTTCCAAAATGAATACAATATGCTTTCTGTCCAAAGAAAGTATCCCTTGCCGCCAACGGGTAATTACAAAAAAAACTGATGATTACACGTAGAACCTTCTAAGGTTACATGCATTCCATGGCCTAGGGAGACGCTCGCCTTGCAAAGTCTCCAGTAGGTAGGTGTTATTTGCTCGTACCTGAACGACTTTGAAGGGGCCTTCCCAATTGGGGTCCAACTTACCCACATGTTTGGAGACTTCAACTTTTTTGAGGACCAAGTCCCCTAGCTGGAAAGTCCTCTCTTTAACACATTTGTTGTACTGGCGGGCGACGGTCGCTTTGTATTTGTGGATACGTGCCCAAGCAGTATTCCTCTTCTCATCTAACAAATCTAACTCGAGCGCCCGATTGGCCTCGTTGGCAGCAGGCTCGAAATAGGCAACGCGTGCGGACTCTTGCGCAATTTCCGCAGGTATCATAGCCTCGGAGCCATAAACGAGGGAGTAAGGAGTTTCTCCTGTTGCCGCTCGTGGAGTAGTACGGTATGCCCACAGGGCTCCTTGAAGTTCTTCAGCCCACTCTCCCTTCTTACTCTCGAGCATCGTCTTCAGATGCTGGAGTATGTTTCGATTGGTTACCTCCGCTTGACCGTTGGCTTGAGGGTGGCCCACGGAGGTGAATCGCTGCTCGATCCCTAGCTTATAGCACCAATCCCGCGTGTCGGCGGCGATGAACTGGGAGCCGTTATCTGAGATGAGCACCCTCGGGATACCATATCTACAGATGATGTTTTTCCAAATGAAATCTCTCACAACCTTGAACGTTATCTTGGCGACCGCTTCGGCTTCAGCCCACTTAGTGAAGTAATCCACAGCGAGTATTACGAATTTCTTTTGTCCGACCGCCATTGGAAGGGGTCCCACAATATCAATGCCCCACTGATCAAAAGGCCACGAGACATCAATAGGAATCATTTGAGCCGTCGGCAGCTGGGGGGTGTTGGAATGGAACTGGCACTTAGGGTATTTCTTGGAGTAGCTAATGGCCTGCAACACCGAGGGCCAGTAGAACCCACCCCTTAAGATTGTCTTTGCCAAGATTCGACCGCCCGAGTGGTTCCCGCAGCTTCCATTGTGCACATGTTCTAAAACTTCCTTGGCCTGCGAGGGTCTCAAGCATCTCAACGGCGGACCCTGGAAGGATCTCTTGAATAATCGGCCCTCGGCGTCCAATGAGAAACGAGGGGCCTTGTTTCTGATTTTCCGAGCCTCAACTTTGCCGCTTGGGTTGGTTCCATCCTGGAGGAATCTGATAATTTCGTCGAGCCAACAGGGCTCGGAGGGGTCAATCATATTCACCTCCTTCGAAGGTTCGCCTCTACTTATCAGCGGTTCTTCTGTCCTGAGGAATGTAATAGCGCGCTCGCTATGACCGCCCAGGGCGGATGCGAACTTTGACAGAGCGTCAGCATGTTCGTTTTCTGCTCTCGGGATTTGCAAAAGGTGGAATTCCCTGAACTTGGCTATCACCTCCTTAGCGCTCGCCAGATACTGCACCATGGTGGCTTCTCGGGCCTCATAAGAACCGTTAATCTGACTCGCGATCAACTGCGAATCAACGTATGCAGTGACCCGAGTGGCACCATTCTGGAGGGTAATCCTGAGCCCCTGGATGAGGGCCTCATACTCAGCTTCGTTGTTGGTGACTTGGAACGCCAGCTTGATGGCGTAGTCAACTTCAGCTCCAAGGGGGTCCCTGAGGGTCACCCCGGCTCCCCCCTTGCGAGATCGAGGAGCCATCTGTGTGCAGAAGCCATAGGCCATCCTCTGCCGAGTGCCCGGTATCTAAATTGAAACGCTCCACCAATAGGTAGGCCACGACCTGAGCTTGTATCGTCGTGCGAGGCTCAAAGGTGATGTCGAACTGACTAAGTTCAATTGACCATTTAATTAATCTCCCTGAAACGTCCGGCTTTGCAAGCACTTGCCTGAGGGGCTGATCTGTAAGTACCACGATGGAATGCGTTTGAAAATAGGGCCTTAACCTCCGAGAGGCATTTACGAGCGCAAAAGCAAATTTATCTATTTCCATGTATCTTTTCTCCGCTCCTTGTAGAGTCTTGCTTAAATAATACACCGGCATATGCTTACGCTCGCGAACGGCTACGAGGACAGCGCTCGTAGCCTCCAAGGAAACTGACAGATAGACAAACAAAGTCTCCCCCGGGTTAGGTTTGGTCAACAAAGGCGCGCTCGAAAGATACTGCTTCATGTCCTGCAGGGCCTTTTCGCAGTCCGCGCTCCAGGTAAAGTTGCGAGCGTTACGCAGAATTTTAAAGAAGGGCAGATTTCGGTCCGCTGAGCGGGAGATGAACCTATTTAGTGAAATGATTTTACCCACAAGCACCTGGACCTCTCTCAGATTGCGAGGGGAGGGTATGTCCAGGATTGCTTTAATCTTCTCTAGGTTTGCCTCTATGCCCCGTTGGCTGACCATATATCCCAAAAATTTGCCTCCCCGTACGCCAAATGTACATTTGGAAGGATTCAGTTTCATACCATAACGCCGCAGGATATTGAACGCTCGTTTGAGGTCTTCTAGATGAGAATACTGGCGTTCGCTTTTGACGATCATGTCATCCACATATACTTCCATGGACTTTCCGATCTCACACTCGAACATTTTGTTGATGAGGCGTTGGTATGTCGCTCCTGCATTTTTGAGTCTAAAGGGCATGACCTTGAAGCAATAAACACCCATGTGGACTACGAACGCTGTTTTGGGGCGATCCTCAAGAGCCATAAATATCTGATAATATCCTTGGAAAGCGTCCATCATGCTCATAAGTTCACACCCAGCGGTCGAATCCACCAACTGATCAATTCTTGGTAGCGGGTACGGATCCTTAGGACATGCCTTGTTGAGGTCTGTGAAGTCATTGCACATACGCCACTTGTTGGCGCTCTTGGGAACGAGCACCACATTGCAAAGCCATTCGGGATATAGAATCTCTTCTATGTACTGAGCGTCAAGCAGTTTATTGACTTCCTCCTCTATGACCTGCTTTCGGAACCCATGGACATCTCTCTTCTTTTGCTTTATAGGTTTGAAGGCCGGATCCACGTTCAGCCGGTAGACAATAACGCTCGGATCTATGCCAGTGAGGTCGGAAGCCTTCCAAGCAAAGACATCAATATTTTCTCGCAAGAATTCAATCATCATAATCTGAGAGGGGCCGTCGAGGCTGGAACCTATTTGCGTGGTCTTATCGGGATTCCCGGGTTCCAATTCGATGGTCAGGAAGCTCTCCGTAGGTTCCACTCGCATTTCAGGCGTCGACTGTTCGAGCGCCCGCTTCTTACCTGTAATTCTCTCGTGGGAATCTCCCGAGGGTACATGATCCTCGTCTTCCGAGGAGGAAGCCCCAACCGCTCCGAGGGGCGAGTTACCAGCATCTTCGGGTTTGTCCGTGGCCTTCTTTTTATTCTTCTTTTTATAGAGCTTGGCCCTCTTGTGCTCGGGGCCATCTTCATCTAGTTTGGGGAAGTCAACCGATTTTTTGGTGGAGCCTGCCTGGGTAGGTTGTTTGGGCTTGTGGCTTCGAAGGGAAAGTATGTAGCATTCCCATGCTTCCTTAACATTGCACAGTACTTCTCCTGTACCCTCGGGGGTGGGAAACTTGACTTTCTGATGATAGGTGGAAATTACAGCTTTGAAGTCAACGAGGGCTGGGCGCCCAATGATGATGTTGTAAGGTAGGTCCACTTTGACCACCACGTAGAGAACATTTAAAGTTTTTCGCTGTGGGGTGCGACCAAAAGAGGTGGCCAAGCGAATTTGTCCGCGAGGGACGATCTCGGAACCCCCAAAGCCGACGAGGGCTGTTCTGAGGGGTTCGAGCGGGATGTTTGTGATGTTCATTTTCTGGAACGTGGAGTAAGGCAAAACATTCACGGAGCTTCCACTATCAATTAAGACCCTCTTTACAACGTGATTGTGAACGTCTAAGCTAACCACCATGGGGCAGTCAGAGGTTTCACCGACCCCATGGGGCGTTACAATGTGCTCTAAGTCTTTCTCTGTGAAACCTACGCTTTCATCCTTCTCCGAGCGTGATGATTTATCAATAGAGAGCACTGGCCTGGGCCGAGAAGATTTCTGGTCATAACTTCGGATGTAGCGGGGCCGGGAAGGGTTAGAGTCGCCCCCCGAGGGTCCTCCGGCAATCATGTGAATGACCGCGAAGGGCTGGTTTTCCGCGTCCGATGCTTTCCCTTTTCCACGGTCACTGGGCTCGGTGTGATGGTGACGCGGGCTCCGAGAGCGCGAACGGCTTCTCCCACGTGCATGCGCTCGCTCCGCACAGTGCTCGTCGTACCTCTCCAACACCTTTACGAACTCCTTAAGGTGTCCCCCAGCGATCAGCCTCTGAATCTCCCTTTCTAGCTGATGACATTCACTGGTGTCATGCCCTTTCTGCTTGTGGAAAGCGCAGTACTTCCCCGAGCGCTTTTGAGCTTCCGTTTCTCTCAATCTTGGCGGCCTCTTGAATAACTTCTTATCCGCCATGGCATATACTTCGGCTATTGGGCGGTTGAGAGGGATGCGCTCGAACTTCCGAGGGGGTGGAGAGTTTCGTCGAGCGGGAATTGGGCTGCGGCGGCGGCCTCTGATTGAATCTCCTCTGTCTTTAAGGGTTTTGTTGGGGCGAGGGGCGTTCGCCATTTTTTGATCCCTCGCAAGATACATATCTTCGAGGGTGAAAAACGAGTCAGCTATGTCCCTTATCTCCATCAACGAGCGGGGCTTTTTCTTGGCCACTTCTTCCACAAATTCTTTGCTGACATAATGCTTCATGTTAATGGCTCCAAAGAGAACGTGCCTTAAGAAATCCATCGAGGGCTTTTCCACCAGTAGGATTTCCTTGTTGAACCTTCCCATGAATGACCTGAGGGTCTCGCTCGGCCCCTGGACCAGGCTGTAGAGAGCCGTCGCAGCGGGGGCTGGAGCCTTCAAAGAGTTGAAGTGACTGATGAAAGCGTCAGTCAGGTCATGGTATCCTCGGATTGAGCGCGGAGGAAGCTTCTTGTACCAATCCTGGGCCATTCCCACGAGGGAGGTTACAAACACCTTGGCCCAATAGTTGAGGGGGTGATCATATAAATGCATCAAGTGAACAAAGTGATCTAGATGCTCGGCCGGATCTGTAGTTCCGTCATACCTGTTGACGGACGTGGGGATTTTGCCTTTTCCCGCACGAGTCATCAGCACCTCCTCGACGAGGGGAGAATCGCCCGTCGCGATACGGTAATCCCTGTCCTCCGGGTCTTCGGGGCTGGCTTCCCTCCGTCGGCGAGAGATGGGGCTGCGTGGTCTGCGAGCGTCTCTGGCCCTGGACCTCTCGTCTCCATCACGGGAGACGTGAGACCGCGCTCGAGAGAGCTGCTCTACCACGTTCTGGAGCCCCCTAAGCTGATCCTGTACTGCAGCAAGTTGAGGGTCACCGACATTCCTGCGGTTTGCCCTTCCAGTGGCTTTCGATTGGATCTCGTCGTTATTTCCGGCCCCCTCATTTCGAGGAGCCCTTTCGTCTCCTGCGGGTGGTTGCTCTTGCTGGACCCTCGGTGGGGCCTCATTTTCTTGATTCGGTGGTGGAGGAGGTTGCTGGTGATGGGATGCGGGCCCATAACAGTAGCGGTCCGTGACCACATTTTAAAATTTTTATTTATAATACAAGTATTAAAATATTTCTAAAACATTTTAATACAATAGCGGAAGACTAGCCGGATCTACTCAAGTATATACATGCAATTGATAATAAATTTTAAATCATTTAAGCAGATAAATATCTAACATGCAATTAACACTTAAGAGCACATAATTTATCATGCTTAAAAAAAATATAACTGTTAAAATATTACCGTACTGCAAACATGGCTATCTAACGGCATTTTTCCAGCTCCCGAATTCACCTCCCGAGAATCCGATACCCGATTTCCTCGTGAAACCGGCAGAGCTTCCCTGCAATATCCCCAGGGACACCCTCGGAGTGTGGGCTCCGAAAGTATTTCTCTAAATACTTAGAGAAAATAAAACTTTAAACTAGGAAACCCTTTTCAGGGTTTATTCTCCCTAGATTAGGCGTTTTATATAAACACCTAATTAAAATTAATTCCAAAATAATTAGGAATTAATTTAGAGAGAGAAAATTTGATTTTTAGCCAAAACTCTCAGCCAAAATCGGATGATTAAAATGGCCCAAAGTGCAGCCTATTTATAGGTATGAGATTGAGGGTAATTTGGTCATCTTACACACAAATGGAAGGGTATTTTGGTCATTTTGCAAACCGCGTAAAAACCGCGTACCGTCCGGCCAATCAGATCACGCCACGTGGTAGCTCTCTCCGCCGGGGACACAACGCCACCAACCACGCGCCGACACGTGGCCGCACGCGCCCCCACAAGCCGGCCAAGTGGTTGGCGCGTGTTGAAACGCGTACCTCCACCAGATAGCGACACGTGTCCGGGTCTGGTCCGACCCGGACCGGACCCGGTTTGACCCTACCCGAATATGGTCCGACCCTATTCGTTTGAATCGGTTCTGGCCCGAACCGACAACCTGTTGACCCGCCCGGTCAACATCCAATCTCGTCCGCCCATTTGCGCTGACGCGGCGTGATCTCGTCCGCACACGTGGCGCGCCACGCGGCCGCTGTGTCAGCGCCAACTGGGCCCCGCCTGCTGACGTGGCGTGACACGTCAGTGCCACGTCACCCGCCACGTCAACATTTTTTTTTTTTTTATATAAAAAAAATTTAAAATTTTATTTTCTCCAAAATAAAATTCCGGGTATTTCCAACTCTTTGGAACTTCAATTTATTTTCTTAAAATAAATTCCTTGGCTATTTTCAAACACTTTGAAAAATCATTTCTCTTTCTCCTTTTAATATTTTCTCTTTGGGTTTTCAATTGGGGCTTGCAGGGGGACCTGCAGGACTAATTAACTTTAGCTCCAAACGGGTTAATATATTATCATCCCATGATAATAATTAATTACAGTTTAACAATATTTAATTCCACTAAATAAATATTGTTGCACTCTAAAATTAATTAAATTATTCACGAATTTTTCGATCTAGAATAATTTCGCATTTTACTCCTCCGTGTAGATATCCATGAAAAATAAATTGCAACTACTATCATTTATTTTTCATCTCTAATTTGAAATTTATTGATTCGCCTTAAGTTCAAATTCTCTGTATGTGAAACACATTCAACATACAACTTCGGTGACGTTATCACGCGAAGTGCTTTGGCCAAAGTCTTAATTCGAACTTTTGCAAATCTATTTCAAGGATATCTCTTACCTTCCAGCAAGGCCACAGATTCCTCGATCAATATAACTCTTTAGCACATTTCATGTAATCACCGAATCATACAAAGTATTTTGGCCACCCGTTACCGAGACCTCACTTCGAGTATGTTACAGTGACTAACACTACATGCCTAAAGCCGAAATATTATCAGGATTAAGAGTACAATGCTTCCTGAGATTTTATTCATTTTAGATAGCAGTATAAAATAAATAATCTCAGTGGTCCAGTTCGATGTTTCCAATCCTATTGAAAATCATCAACGTGTTATAATTGGAATCACCATTCCCTATGACGAAAGACTAATCATCTTATATAACCACGTTATAGTCACGATAAGAACATATTCTTATCTTACCGACTAGAACTTTAATGACACGTGATTTCGGTATTCAAAGTCTTTTCCTATGAAACACATTTCATATAAGAATACCATCACACGTCATTAATCATTAATATGTGAAATACTCATAACTTGTTGTAAATTCAGTTTAATTAATTCAACAAATTGAATTTTCAGGGCACTATTCCCAACAATCTCCCACTTGCCCTAAATTCAATTTGGCCATACATCTAAGTTTTATTCCTTTCACATGAGTGTCAAAACTCGTTTTACACTCTTTTGCGCCAATACTTTAGTGAAGGAATCTATTAGATGTTTCTCTGTGCCAACAAATAGGAAATCATAAATCCAGTACATCTAACTGGCTGCTTCTCAAGCTACCATGTATTTGACTTTCATGGCGGTGTAAGCAATACAAGTCTGCTTAACATTCTCCAAATAACGATTGCTCTTTCTAGAGCAAACACGTATTCTGATGTCAAACATCTAGAATACAAATCAAATTGTAAATCCGAATCTCTATACTCTATTGAAATGAGCTCACCACTGCGGTAGACAAGCATATAATGTCAACTCCAATATATGTTTTCACTACTACCCAGTGTCAGATTCTAGGGTTTGACTAATATCTGCTGACTTAGACCTATTTCATGATAGACAGCTGGCCTTGTACATAATATGACATACATAAAGCTTCCGCTGCGGAACTCTAATCATGTCCTCTATCTCTTCAGTTGTCATAGGATACTGATCCCGAGATAGATAAATTCCATATCTAAAAAGGTAATGAACCTTTCTTGGAATTTGTCATATTATACCTTACCAGCATCTTATCCATATATGCTTCTTGTGATAAACCAATCTCCTTATTCCTATGATCACGACAAAAGTCTGATCCTCGGAATAACATTGGTCTCACATAGGTCTTTTCTTGTCAAAATGATTTGACGCTCGAATCTTGACCACTGACAAAATTCTTGCATCATTCCCAATGAGCAGAATATTAATTACGTACAAAGTGAAAACGTTACAACGCTATCATGATGTCATTTTGTACACTTCATGGTTCATCAGGCAATTATACAAATCCAAAGAATCTAAATTGCCTTATAATTCTGATGCTCCATAATCTGGACGCTTGCTTAATATCATAAATCGATCTATTAAGCTTGCATTATATGTACCTGATTTCTGGCTGTGAAGCCTTCAGGTTATGCCATGTATATCTTTTTCTTGAAGTTGCCCGTTCAAGAACATAGTCTTTACATCCATTTATTTAATCTCATAATTGATGATGAGATAAAATGGAGAGGATAATGGACTTAAGCATTTCTATAGGCAAGAAGACCTCATAAATGATTTCTTCTTTCTGGGTAAAATCCCTTGCCATAAGTTTGCTCTAAAGTCTCTACTTTTTCGTCCATTTATCCTTTTATCGTTTTGTAGATTCCATGGATATTGACCAAACGGTCAGCGTCTATATCTTTTATAGCTTCATTACACGTGATAGGATCAGATACGTTAGATTCAACCACTTGGGCTAATCTTAGGTATCTTGTCAGGTGTCCTGACAATCCTCCCACTATAATGATGCTCTCGTGTACACGTCTCTACATCACATGTTGTATTTGGTACATCACATGTATCCAATATATTTTCAGTCATCACGGGTTTATGGAAATCAGTATCTAATACTGTTATTTCTTTTAACACTACTTTGCTTCTACCCTTTGCGGTTATCTATGTAATTATCTTTGAAATATTCACAAACATCTTTTGTGATTTCTCAAATTACAAAATATACCACCTCTTGTTTTTCTTAGGATAACCTTAGAACAAGTAAACCTTTGTTCTTTATTCTAACTTGTCAGGATCCATCCTTAACTCGTGAACCAGGCTACCTTAAATCCGAAGATAAAAGATACAGGGTTTTCACCCTAGCTATAGATCCATCAGTGTTTTAGGAACTGACTTAGATAGAACTAGGTTTGTTGTTTTGTGTGCAAGACCCCAAAACGAAATTCATAGGGTAGCATGACTCTTCATGAATCTTACCATCATTATCAGAGTTCTATTTCTCCTTTCTGCAATACATCTTTGCTAAGACGTATCTCATATATATATTTGAGATCCAATCTCATTTGAGAAATTCTGTTTAACTCTGAACTTAGATACTTATCACTACTTCGACCTAATCGAAGTGCCTTGATATGTTTTCTAATTTGATTCTTTGACTTCAGTCTTATATTCTTTGAACTCTTCAACAATTACAGACTTAAGTCTCATCAAATAAACATATATGTATCTAGAGTAATCATTCAAACGAATGATGAAATATCCAAAACTTCCTCTTGCTTGAATAATCATAGGATCACATATCCGTATGAACTGACACAAGCAACTTCATGGCTTAAATACCTTTTGTCTCAAAAAAGGTTTCTTGGTCATTTTAACCTTCTAAATAGGATTCGCAGATTGATATTATTTTCAATTCAATAGGACTCAACAATCAGTCTTTGGATCCTATTCAGATTCAATTGACCAATAGATAGGTGCCACGAAGAAGTTTTTCTTCTTAGATGGTAGGTCAAGCTTCTTAATGTTAAACTTAAATTAGGGTTTTCATTGATGTATAAAAGACCATCTTTTATTGTGCCAGAGCAAATAAACCTTTTATTTTGCTTAGTGGTAAACTTTTGTTCAAAACAAACAATTAAACTATTAGTTATCAAATAACTTACAGAAATTAAATTTCTGTATATATGGCACGTATAATATTAAAACCCTTTTGCCAAAATACGACTTTATAGTCTTTACTGCTAATACAATTACACTTGTATTATCCCCGAGCAGTAGTTATGTGTTAGCCGTTTTTCAACCTTTCTGGTTGGTTTGAATCTTCGCAACAACTTGCAAATATGATTAGTTGATCTCAAATTCACATACCAGGAGTCCGGTGAATTTCCAACTAAACATATTTTCAACGAGTAAGATATCTTCACATCTTATCTAAACGGCATAACAAACAGACAGACTAAGTATTTTGGATAATTTCCTTTTCCAATACCCATTACCACCGAAATAGAAACACTTTTCCATTGTCGGATTTGACTTTCTATTTCTGAACCTTCGATTGGGAACTTTTCCTTTTCTTTCTTCCACTTACTGGCTTTCTAGCCCGTGGATATTGATGTCTGATTAAAGAGAACTTTTCCCTTAGTCTATATCACCCTTTCTGCCACATTGAGGTCGTTCATTGGTTTTTAAAAAAATTAGTTAAAATAATCTTGAACGTTCAAATGACTTAGGCAGAGAGTATAGGATCGTATCCTATCTGTTAAGATTGTCTCTTTAAGCACAGAGGCTTTCAATCTCATTCAGATTAGCTATCATATTCATAATATGATTATGAAACAGTGATCCTTCAAACATCTTTAACTGACAACCGTTTTCATGGCTCGTACCTACATACGACTCTGTCTTCAACACATGTTCTTATCAGTAGACATCTCATGTGTTTGATGCTCAAGAACATTTAAAACAGATGTCAGGATATAAGACTAGCCAGATCATCACACTTGATCTATTTAGAATAAACGTCTTTCTAATCCTGACTGGTTGTAGTTTCCGAAATTTTCGGATAAGGTTCAGTGAGTACGTAAACTTTCGTGTCTCAATACGATGTCAAGATTCATTACTTAGTCAGCGTAGTTGAACCCTTACTAGCCTATTTTCTTATAGACATACAGTTTGGAGTGGGCTAAGAGAGATCGTAATTATAAAACTGAAATAAATAAATAAATGCAAGTTATGATTATGTATTTCACTTTCTTCTGCGTCCAACCAATAAATGAAATCCACGTAAGCATTTTGGTTTACGCAATGGTGACTTAACTAACTGCAGTTGACTCCCCGGAGGCGAGGTCGAAAACCGCTTAGAAAAGCAAGAACTATTCTTAATTAACATGTCATCTAGGTAACTCTTACCAAACAATGTCAATCCACCACGTCAACCCTTGGCCTCTAAGTAAATGTAACATAGCTCCGAAGGGAGGTTAATACATTACTTAGTCAAGTGTGTACCATTACCTAGAAGTCCGTACGAGTAGGTCAAGACACTCCACGGAGGCGTGGTCGAGCTGACTTCCCCGTATTTCATTCTATCCGTAGAAGTCTAATCTTGTATACCGCGAATATATACCCGCCGAAGGGAGTAGTATACATCCACTATACTATAGACGGGTAATGGAGGCCGTGAGAATCCAACTCTTTTCATCTCGCTCCCACTTGAATTTTTAAAAGGTGTGGATTATCTGTTGATTATTTAATAATCACTTTTGGCGTCTTATTGTTGGAAGTAATTAATCTAATTAATACCCTCCCACTAGGATTACTAAATCATATTTAAAATCCTAATAATAATATTTTAAGGTAATTTAATAACTATTTATTAATTAGGCCGAAAAATATTAGTTCAATTATGCATCGCGTCTAATTTCTATTAAACATTACTATTTAATCACATTAAATAAAATATGCATAATTGTAAATATCATAATATCTCATATTATCATGATCATGCCATAAAATAAAATAATTAAGCATGCTTTCATATAATTATCACATAATTATCATGCTTAAAATTTTAAATGACACAAAATAAATATGCCATAAATTAAATCAATTAAGCTTGCTGCTATAATTATCACATAATTATCATGCTTAAAATAAATGACATAAAGTAAACATGTTATAAATAAATTATCTCATAATTTAAATCATGTTTACTGATTCGGTAATTAACCAGGAAGATTATTGAAATCGATTCCCGAAAAAATTACCATTCCACGTAAATTCCCAGGAAACACTGGAGGGGTCACAACGGTCCCACTTAAAAACCAGCCTCCTTTGACAGAATTTACGTGCACAGTATCAGATTTAAAATTATGCATCACATGCATCATATCAATGCATGTATATATCTAGAGCACGGCTTTGATACCACTTGATGGGATGCGGGCCCATAACAGTAGCGGTCCGTGACCACATTTTAAAATTCTTATTTATAATACAAGTATTAAAATATTTCTAAAACATTTTAATACAATAGCGGAAGACTAGCCGGATCTACTCAAGTATATACATGCAATTGATAATAAATTTTAAATCATTTAAGCAGATAAATATCTAACATGCAATTAACACTTAAGAGCACATAATTTATCATGCTTAAAAAAAATATAACTGTTAAAATATTACCGTACTGCAAACATGGCTATCTAACGGCATTTTTCCAGCTCCCGAATTCACCTCCCGAGAATTCGATACCCGATTTCCTCGTGAAACCGGCAGAGCTTCCCTGCAATATCCCCAGGGACACCCTCGGAGTGTGGGCTCCGAAAGTATTTCTCTAAATACTTAGAGAAAATAAAACTTTAAACTAGGAAACCCTTTTCAGGGTTTATTCTCCCGAGATTAGGCGTTTTATATAAACACCTAATTAAAATTAATTCCAAAATAATTAGGAATTAATTTAGAGAGAGAAAATTTGATTTTTAGCCAAAACTCTCAGCCAAAATCGGATGATTAAAATGGCCCAAAGTGCAGCCTATTTATAGGCATGAGATTGAGGGTAATTTGGTCATCTTACACACAAATGGAAGGGTATTTTGGTCATTTTGCAAACCGCGTAAAAACCGCGTACCGTCCGGCCAATCAAATCACGCCACGTGGTAGCTCTCTCCGCCGGGGACACAACGCCGCCAACCACGCGCCGATACGTGGCCGCACGCGCCCCCACGCGCCGCCACAAGCCGGCCAAGTGGTTGGCGCGTGTCGACACGTGTCCGGGTCTGGTCCGACTCGGACCGGACCCGGTTTGACCCTACCCGAATATGGTCCGACCCTATTCGTTTGAATCGGTTCTGGCCCGAACCGACAACCTGTTGACCCGCCCGGTCAACATCCAATCTCGTCCGCCCATTTGCGCTGACGCGGCGTGATCTCGTCCGCACACGTGGCGCGCCACGCGGCCGCTGTGTCAGCGCCAACTGGGCCCCGCCTGCTGACGTGGCGTGACACGTCAGTGCCACGTCACCCGCCACGTCAACATTTTTTTTTTTTTTATATAAAAAAAATTTAAAATTTTATTTTCTCCAAAATAAAATTCCGGGTATTTCCAACTCTTTGGAACTTCAATTTATTTTCTTAAAATAAATTCCTTGGCTATTTTCAAACACTTTGAAAAATCATTTCTCTTTCTCCTTTTAATATTTTCTCTTTGGGTTTTCAATTGGGGCTTGCAGGGGGACCTGCAGGACTAATTAACTTTAGCTCCAAACGGGTTAATATATTATCATCCCATGATAATAATTAATTACCGTTTAACAATATTTAATTCCACTAAATAAATATTGTTGCACTCTAAAATTAATTAAATTATTCACGAATTTTTCGATCTAGAATAATTTCGCATTTTACTCCTCCGTGTAGATATCCATGAAAAATAAATTGCAACTACTATCATTTATTTTTCATCTCTAATTTGAAATTTATTGATTCGCCTTAAGTTCAAATTCTCTGTATGTGAAACACATTCAACATACAACTTCGGTGACGTTATCACGCGAAGTGCTTTGGCCAAAGTCTTAATTCGAACTTTTGCAAATCTATTTCAAGGATATCTCTTACCTTCCAGCAAGGCCACAGATTCCTCGATCAATATAACTCTTTAGCACATTTCATGTAATCACCGAATCATACAAAGTATTTTGGCCACCCGTTACCGAGACCTCACTTCGAGTATGTTACAGTGACTAACACTACATGCCTAAAGCCGAAATATTATCAGGATTAAGAGTACAATGCTTCCTGAGATTTTATTCATTTTAGATAGCAGTATAAAATAAATAATCTCAGTGGTCCAGTTCGATGTTTCCAATCCTATTGAAAATCATCAACGTGTTATAATTGGAATCACCATTCCCTATGACGAAAGACTAATCATCTTATATAACCACGTTATAGTCACGATAAGAACATATTCTTATCTTACCGACTAGAACTTTAATGACACGTGATTTCGGTATTCAAAGTCTTTTCCTATGAAACACATTTCATATAAGAATACCATCACACGTCATTAATCATTAATATGTGAAATACTCATAACTTGTTGTAAATTCAGTTTAATTAATTCAACAAATTGAATTTTCAGGGCACTATTCCCAACAGCTGGGCCCTCAACGCGTTTTGGGCCATCGTCAAGGGGTGCGCTGGGAGTCCTCCAAGAGGTGGGGCCATTCGAGCGCCAGCGTGCGAAGGGAAATACGCCGCAGTGAAATGTTCCCAAGCGTTCTGGACTGCCTGGCCCTCACACTGCGCATATAGCGCTTGAAGCTACTGGGTGGTGATTTGGGGCATTTCTACCACTTGTATCTCTCTTGGCAATGACATGGGGAGATTTAGTGTCCCCACTTGGTAAGGTTGGATCATCGGCATCATCCCGGGCATCATTCCGGGTTGCATAAAAGGGTATTCCGGTGGAGGCATGGCCATGGGATACATACCTGAGTAAGGGAAGGAAGCGTTGGCGGTGTGAGTTGTAGGTGGAACAACGGAACTGGGCCCTTCCGTAGCGTTCCCTCCCGGTGGGAGAGTTGCAGCCGCCGTGTCTGGATTCTCGCCTCCATTCCCCGCAGCTGGTGGGTTCGTACCTCCGGCGGGGATGTTGCTCTCGGCGTTCCCTTCATTGACTGGGGGAAGAGCGCCCTTGTCCCCCACAGCTCCAGACCTGGTTGCAGTAACCATTTTCAGAACCAAAAAGGTGTTATATCTCAACTAGCTTTCAGAGGAAGAATCTGGCGATGACAGTTGTGGTAGTGATGGATTTCCCACAGACGGCGCCAAAAATGATGGTGCTGGAAATCAGGTTTCCAGAAATGCAACAACACTTTAGTATTTGTATGAAAAGGGAAGGACCATCACAGGCGTGAGGGCCTCAGGATCTGGGTTTCCTCTTAAGCGTGAGTTCTTCCAGCTAGGATAACACCAAGAATGCAAGTTGCAAGGGTGATGCTACTGTGGTGAAAGTGATGAGAAGCTTGAGAAGATGAATGAAAATGCCCAGAACAATGTATGCGGTTTGTATGCAGATGATGACTTGGGGGAGAAAGCATGTGTTCTCCCCTATTTATATGTTAGGGGTGAGGGTAAAATGGGTAAATTGACCATGTGGTCCCAAACCTGTGTTGCCCTAACACGTGGCAGCCTTTGAGGGCGTGAGAATGATATTTCTGAAAAGGAAGCGGCGGGTCAGGTACATGGCGCGCACTACCTTTGTGTCAGAGGTTGTTGACGAGGGTCGCATGGGTGGAGGGTCCCTGATCCGTTTTATGAGGGTTCAGATCCACCACGGCAGTGGGGGATCACCCGCGAGCGCACAGATGACGCTCGAAGAGTGCTCAGACGGGTTCCTCATGGTTTATGATCTTTGAGCGCCAAAACCCGAGCGACAAGAATATGGTCCTCGTGCGGGTGATTCCTTGAGAAAGGTAACCCCGAGGGCCGGGACGGGAGAGCCGGGCCCGCCGGTTCGTCCTTGTCGTTTAAATGGTTGTCCGAGGCTCAAGGGCCTATACTAGTTGGCAAGTGAGTGGGCTGGGTTGGCCCACGAGCCCATCAATGCGAGGGTGTAGTCTCCGCGTTAGCAGATGGTGACACGTGGACGGCTCTGGTACAAGTGCGTTTTTGGGCCTCATCAGTATACACATGTATAATGTATTTTATATATACGCGTATTATAAGTTAGATATTATACACATGTATAATGTATTAACAATATATATTTTGTTATATATTATATATTTGTATTTTTTAATTAGTGATTAAATACATATGAATGCCTTTTTGTTTTAATTAAGTTAAAAAATTTAAAATTATAATTTTTCTATATAATTAAAAATTAGAATGAATATATTATATAATATATCATTAATGAAATTTAAATTAAAATAAAAGGAAAAAAGAAAGAAAACCTTGACCAAAAAAAAAAAAAGAAAAGATTATTTTTATATTATATAAAGGTAATTTTAATTTATATATTTATTATAAATTAAAATATATAATATTTACGTATATTACATATTATATAAAATATAATACATATACAATATATAATAAATATATGTAATACATATATATATATATATATATATATATATATGTGTGTGTATATATATTATATATAATAAATATATAATATATGAAATTAACGGATGAAACACAAAAAAAGCAAAAAAAAAAATAAATAAAAAATTAATGGATGAACAGTGATTCCGTCTGTTTTTGGACGGGAGTCCTTAAAATGATAAAAAAAATTACTACGGGACTAAAAAAACCAGATCTGAGAAACATGGGACCAAAAGTGATAATGACCCATTAGTATGGGACCAAAAATGCAATTTGCTTTATTTTTTAATTGGCTTGAATAAAAGAAATGAAACCATTTCCACCGCAGTGAAATGTAATATATATATGTGAGGAAATTACATTTCGGATTCCATAAGATTAGTTCTTTTATAATTTTACTTTCATGTCTTTAAAATTAGACATATTTAGTCCTATTATTTTCAAAAAGTTATAATTCTGGCCTCATACGTCAAATAATGGACGGAAAATGCATTTTTACCGTTAAGTACAATTTGTAGGGAAAAATTATTGTTCATTAGGTTTTTTTTTTGCGGAGTTTGCTTACTAATATCCAATTTTAGCACTCTAAATCAACTTTTAAGCATTACTCTGAATCAATCTCATTAAGGTAACTTGGTGCTAAAATGAGGTATTAACAAGCAAACTCCCACAAAAAACAACCTAATGAACAATAACTTTTTCCCCAAATTGTACTTAACGACAAAAAAATACATTTTTCATCGGACAGATGAGATCAGAATTTCAACTTTTTGAAAATAATGGGACTAAATATGTCTAATTTCAAAGACATGAAACTAAAAATACAAAAAATCTAATCGTATAAAACCAAAAATGTAATTTCGTCTATAAATGTGTATGCTCCGCAATAACTCATAAACGTTATTGCATAAGATAGCATGTAAAAATACATATAGATATCTTCATTATTTGCTTATATTTTACTCATCCATTCAAATTTCAAATGTATTTTAATTAATATCCATATGTCACACCTAAATAAAAATATATCACACATACCCAAAATTACAAAAATTTCAAAAATATTTCAACAATTTTTTTCTTAAAATAATAATTCTCTTATATGAACGAGACCCTAATCATCAAGGGTACGCCCACAGCTCATATTGCGCTTTCTATGTTTGGACATTTTTGCAAATCTGCCGACTTTTAATTGCCTTTGGACATTTGTGCTTCCATTAATGCCCACTTCGCCCTTTACACCCACGGGTTTTGCCCAAATTATAAAACATGTTAAATAAATTGAATTATTATTACGTATTATTGTTGCCCCTCTAGGTAATTACTTTTGCATTAGGGCAATAAAAAGTAAAATTTGTAATTAATAGTTTTAATGCCATTTTCGTGGTGCAAATGCCTCGAGTAGAATGTGGTTAAAAATAATTTTATATTAAATTTTAAAAGTTTTCTTTCATGGTCACTTTTTATTGGCCTACTTATGAACCCTATTTTCAATAGTCTTTATTGATAATAAGCGCGTTTTATTTATACGGATAGATAGTCTTTTATTAAAGGTTCAATGAACTAATTCATGCTCGTAATAGGTATATGGAGTAGAATTTATGGCATGAATTAATCGGAAATTAATTGGGTTTCAATTAATTCTTGAATTTACTAAATGATGGTCCAAATTTTGAATGATAGATCATACATTACGTTTACCATAAAATGGTATAATTTCGCAATTTGATCGACATATTCGTTTAATCAGTGGTTCGGTCCAAATAAACGAGTTATAGAAATAAAACATAACAATACAACACTTTTATTTATTTTTAAAATTAATTTGTTCAAAAACTTTTTTTTTTTTTTTGGTTCAAAAGCCCTTGATATTTGATGGGGTATGAACGTGAAGTGTCAAACTTCGGTCACTTTCTATTTGATATATGTGGGGGAAACTGGAAAATGATTGCCGGGTGGAAGATGGGTTCTACCTGCTATGACAAACACCAAGGACAAACAGTCAGAAGGCCAAGCTGGGAGACTGGGGGGGGATACCCAGTTTGGCTCTCCGACGCTCAAGTCAGTTAAGGAACTGAAAGAAAAGAAAAGTAATTGCAGAGCTCAAGTATGGAAGCTTTCTTACAGTGAAGGAGATGAACTTGTCTATTTATAGTTGAGGGTCAGGGACCCTTTGGTCATTTGCACCGTGTGGTCCTGGCCAAATGTTGCCCTAACACGTGGCGTTATGAGAGAAACCCAGGAGGAATCTTCTGCAAAAGTTGGTGAAAGTTAGTGCTCGCAAGAGTGGCAGGTGCGCGGGCATGTACGGGGTGTCAGAGAGCCGTTTTAGGGGGATGGTAATGAGGGCTAAGAGCACGCTCGTGTCAACCAAGAGCCTTGGAGGCCAGTGAATCCGCTAGGGGATAGAGGCCAAGGCTGTGTAATGAGGGGGAGTGGAAGCTTCGCTGAGGGATAATAACGCTCGAAGAGGGCTTCCAAGATAAGCTGGGGCTTCATTCCGTTTTGTGAGGTGCGCTCGTTAAAGAGCGGCAAGGGTGATCACGCGTGCGTACAGCAGAGACGACACGTGTTCTTTAGGGACTTTGACGGTCGGGGGTCGGGGACGCTCGTTGATAACCTGCCCCAGTCATGAAGGGCCACGTGTTATCTTCTCGCGTCGCCACATGTCCAAACGCGGGTCGAGCGTATTTTGACCCCATCATTTTGCCCCCCAATTCTGTAGTCCTTAGTGATAAGGGCTTTAGAATTCTGCCAATGCAAATCTTCTGCAAAAGTTGGTGAAAGTTAGTGCTCGCAAGAGTGGCAGGTGCGCGGGCATGTACTGGGTGTCAGAGAGCCGTTTTAGGGGGATGGTAACGAGGTCTAAGAGCACGCTCGTGTCAACCAAGAGCCTTGGAGGCCAGTGAATCCGCTAGGGGATGGAGGCCAAGGCTGTGTAACGAGGGGGAGTGGAAGCTTCGCTGAGGGATAATAACGCTCGAAGAGGGCTTCCAAGATAAGCTGGGGCTTCATTCCGTTTTGTGAGGTGCGCTCGTTAAAGAGCGGCAAGGGTGATCACGCGTGCGTACAGCAGAGACGACACGTGTTCTTTAGGGACTTTGACGGTCGGGGGTCGAGGACGCTCGTTGATAACCTGCCCCAGTCATGAAGGGCCACGTGTTATCTTCTCGCGTCGCCACATGTCCAAACGTGGGTCGAGCGTATTTTGATCCCATCATTTTGCCCCCCAATTCTGTAGTCCTTAGTGATAAGGGCTATAGAATTCTGCCAATGCAAATCTTCGAGCGTTGCGCTTGGGGAAGGCGTAGCGTGTTAGGCAATTATCCTTCTGACAGCACCATAAATGCGGTCCTTTCATCTGACCGCTTGAAACACTTATGCATTTAATGCTGATGCGCGTGGGGCGCGTGGCCCTTGGGATATGTGTGATGGTTCAATAAAGTGAACGGTTTCCTAGGTGGGGAATGATTGCAATTTTAAATTATCTTCCAGAAACGTACCAACTTCCATTCCTATAAATAAGGGATTCCGTATCCCCTTTTACTCTTTACGCGATCAGAGCCTCCAGAGCATATTCGAGAAAGAATATCTGCAGAGTGATCTTCAAAGCAATTCCCACATTCTCTAAGTTTTCCAGAAAATTCAAGGTAAACACTTTAGCGAAATCATCTGACTTACTAACCTTAGTGTCGATTAGGGTCCCCTTTCTAGAATTCCTTTCAATCCCAAAATTTCTGAATTCCGCAACCCTTCCCAATCCCTTAAAAACCCTTCTCAAATCATGTCTGGAGACCATGTCGAGGAGTTTTCCAGGGAAGTTGAGGAAATGGCTAGTCGTGGATCGTCTCCCAGGGATGAGGAGTTGGAGGCGGCGGTTTCCGCCATGGGGGAGAGAAATCCAGGGGGTGTGGAGCCTCTTTTCGAAGAGATGGACATGACTTTGGAGGCGATGAGGCAAGGGGAGGTTTTTGCAGTGACGGAGAGGACCACTCATCCCCATCGCTATACTGTGATGGTGGCGATGCCTGCTCCGGCCACGGAGGGGAATAGGGAGGCTGGGCTCTCGGAGGCGCCCCCCAAGAAGAGAAGGACCAAAAAATCTAAAAAAGCCCAGAAATCCAAAGACTTAAACGAGGGTGAGGGCTCGGGTATGCAGGCGACCGAGCGCACTCCTGACGAGACTCCCAGTACAATCACTCTGGGGGAGATAAAAACCATGTTAGCGCCAATATATTAGGACAAGCGTTCTCCTGGGGAATCCCTACTAAGCACGAGCGTGCCAACCGTCCACCCCCTGGTGAGATGGCAGTTTATAAAGATGCAGTCAGTTCTGGGGGTTTGAGGTTTCCGATCCCGGTTCCGGTGGCTACTATCCTGAACAGTTTGAACCTGTGCCTCTCGCAAATTATGCCCAACTGACTCGCTCTTATAACCTGCTTCGTGATCCTCATGAAGTGTACTAAACACGAACCCTCAATGCGGAATTTCAGCGCTCTACTCCAAGTTGTTAGTTCACCGCGCTCGTCCCCCGAGGCGGGTTTCTTCTACTACGTTCAAGCAAAGGCTCATCTGAAGTTGATCAATTCTCGTTCATCCACCTACGGCCCAGATTGGAAGAAGAAGTTTATCTTTGTTAAAGCCCCAGCGGATGATGATTTCGGGGTGGCACGAGAGTGGATTTCGCACAGGAAAGGCTCTCTTGTGAAGAATCGCCTAGACCCCACTTTCCCTGAGAACTGGGCTAGAGATTTGGCTGGAGCGTTGAGGGGCGAGGGCTGGATGATTCAAGCCAAGGAGTTGATAGATGATGCGGAACTCATGTTCCTTTGTGGGCTTACCAACGACCCTCATTATCTCAGTAACCCTCCCGCTCGAGATTTGGAGAGAGAAGGTTAGATTTTAGGGCACTAACCTTTAGATAGGGACGCTAACTGCATACTTGTATTTGTAACTTGTTTTCCAAAGGAGCTTGCATAAAGATTTCTGACCTTTGTTGTTTTTTTCTTGCCCTAGGAGCAAACATTATCATGGCTGGAGAAGGATTCCGAAATGCTGTCCAATTCATCAACACTCGCAACCGCCAGCAGCGTCAAAACACCCAAGAGAACCAGCAAAACGTCCGAGGCTGAGGGGTCGGAAGGGGTGACGGACGAGGCGGTCACCAAGGGGCCAGCTCAAGCCCCGCTCAAACCTCGCAAGGCCGTGGAGAAAATCGAGCGACAAACACAGAAAACAGAATAGTGGCCCGGCCGCCAGTAGCGGTGGACACAAGGGTAGCCAACGCCAATACCGCCCATCAGACGAGGCCCTCCACGAGCGTGGTGATCAGAGGAGCTCGGGGGAGCGATGATCAAACTTCCCGAAAAAGGAAAAGAATGCCCGATACTTTTTCTATAACAAGCAAGGGCAAGCAAGTTGTTGAGGGCCCCAAGGGTGATGGAGATACTTCCTCCTACGAGGAAGAACATTTGTGGGGATTCGAGCGCCGAGGGGATATGAGCTACAAGCGCTCCGCGGAAGGAGGCCCCGTTCTATTGAGCCATGGATCACCCTCGCACGCCATCAGCGACAGCCTATTTGAGAGGGTCCAATTCACAGGGGACCACAAGGCTTTATACTCCGAGCTCGTGGAAAAGGTGACTGGCGACATGATTCATGCCATAATTTCTGTGAGTCACCTTCATCCTTGTAATCTTTGTCTTTTGGAGATGTTATTTTTCAAGATTTTCATTAACACTCCCGCCCTTTTGAGCCCATGCAGCAAGTTCTTCCGAGGGCGAAGAATATCCAAATGCGTGCCACGGTTTATGCTGATCGGAAAGCCAAATACAAGAAGATGGTGCGCTCGAACAGCCCCGCCCAACTCCAGGAGGAACTAGAGGTGGAGAAGGTCAAGTTCATCTCCCTTGAAACGGAGCATAAGAAGCTGGAGGCAGAGATGAAGAAGCTGCAGGAGGATTTTACGAACGCCGAGACCGCTCGGAGGAGCTGGCGCACGCAATATAATAACCTCAACAAGAATACCCAGAAGCTGAAGGAAGACCACGATGGATGGGTCGCCAAATTCAACACTTCAGAGAAGAAGTATGCAGACACGATGAGCCAGATCCCTCATCACATAGAACAGGCCAATAAAGAAGCGCTCATCAAGTTTTGCCACTCAAAGGCGTTCAAATTTGTGGCCTCCTTGCATTGTCTTGATGAGGCTCAAAAAGCTTTTAACTCGGCGATTGTGCAGGGTATTTTCAAGGGTTTGACAGACGTGTCCACTCGTGGAATGCCGGATATGGGGCTCATGTTCAACGAGCGTTGTGTCGAGGAGGATGAAGATCGTGAAGACCCGGAGGTAAACCTTTCCGAGCCGGAGTACAACTTTTTGGTCACGCTCATTCAAGACGAATACATGGCTGCTCACCCTCCGGAGGGAGCCTCTCAGGTGGAACGAAACGAGGGGACTAATAATGCCAGTGCCACTCCCGAAAATCTTCCAACAAACGAGCCTCCGACGCCAACTGACAACGCTCCCGTCCAAGCAAACCAAAAGGCTTTGGTTCCACCGGCTGAGGACAACGAGCCCATAATTCCCCCAGCGCCAGAAAATAACGAACCAGCCCCTCCGCCGCAAGAACCCGCTGCTCCCGTTCAACAGGAAATCGTGAACTTGGAAGAGGATGTTGCTGCTGCGGCTTAAGCTTCCATTTATATTTCCTTTCCGCACTTTTCGTGGGCCATTATGCCCTTGTTTTGCATCATTGTAATAATTTCACTTTTAATGAAAGCTTACTTTCTCGTGATTTGTGTTTGTTTCCATGTTTGCGCGCTCGTTATTGTCAAAATCTCATATTTATAAGACTCTGAGTAATTTTAAGCTCAAGCAAAAGACATAAGAGTACTTGGAAAATTTTGCTAAGTCTTTGAGTAAATATGAGGGTTTTACTTTGTACGTGCCCCCGTTTCAAGACCTGTGAAAATTTTGCCAAAGTATGGATTCAATTCAAGTCTTGAACGAGCGTGAGGGTTCCTTTAACAGTAAGCCCCTGTTGGAAAAACACGAATCAGAAAGCAGCGGAAATTTAAAAATTTTCCAACAAAAGGAACTTGAACTCGCAATCGTGTATCCAAATTCGAAGGAATAAGAAACTTACTTTCTTAATTGTCTTTCTTGAAGCGTTTCAAGCCACCCAAGAACGCTCTTCTCGTGGCTTGATCCCCTCTCCTTGGTAAAGCTCGAATCTTCAAAACTTCTAACTTGAAGTCTCTAGAGATAGTCCACCAACTTGATCACAATCTAACTAGTAAGGATGCTAGTTCTCTAGTTAGTGTTTAGGCTTAACCTAGGGTTTCGTTTATCTTGGAGAAAGGATGGTGTTCAACACATGAACCAAAAGAATTGCCAATTAGCTCTAAGCTCCCCTATTTATAAAAGGGGGAGGACCGAAAATCCTAGTCCTTATGGGCTAGGGTTTTGGTCTCTCTCTCTCCTATTACTTGATCATCAAGTATTTTGACTTTGACTTTGAATTCTAATTCAAATCAACTTTCAAGAGATCTAAAATATCCAAACTATTTTTGGATAATTTTATACTTTATTTATTTAAAATAAATAACTTATTTTATCTAATTAGTTAATTCATAATTAATTAACTAGATTATTTTCTCCAAAATTAGACTTTCTTTTTAATTCAAAATTAAACCAAAGTCTATTAAATAATTAACAACTTAATTATTTAATATTCAATTAAATAGTCACGTGTGGCACATGTGTCACAATGACACGTGTGGCTTCACACGTGTGGAACCCTCTAGGCCCGATTAACTCGTTTAATCATTTTTAAGCCTCAACTCATGTAACCAAGTTGTTGTGTGTGACCCTCTAGGTTCTCAATTCAATAAGCAGTGACCCTAATTAACTAATTCACTAATTAATTAATCAGTTCACAGATTAAACGACCATAGTCTAGCAACAGTTGTTTAATCCCTAGCTGAATTGGAATGTTCGGATTCGACAGAACCTTTAAGTCATTGATTCATGTGAGATACAATCCTCCTACTTACTATCTCTCAACCAAGATCTAGGGTAAGGGAATAATCAGAACCCTAATAATCTGGTCTTAAAGCTAAGTGCATTTCATATCCATTTGATCTCAATCCAAGAAACCCTTTTCTTGATGTCTTGATCTACTGCCTTGGCGAAGGACTCCATATGGCATATGAATGACTTACACAATAAGAGATCACCTTGCATATGCAAGTGTAGGTCCTTTCTTGATTCTCATTCACTTTCATGAATCACTTGTGCAGCCCCAGCATAAGCCTTGAATCAGTTGTCTAAGGCGACACCCTTTAAAGCTTATACCTAAGACTACAGAGTTAACTCATAAAGTGACATGGAACCTCAAGTCTAAGGATCAATTAATCACATCAATGACTCGTGAGATATTTCCTAATCTGGAAGTTTCCATTTCCTGAAATAGAAACTTCCTTTCCCATTTAGGAATCTTCTCACACGGGGTACCTCAGTGAACTTACTTATTGAAGTAAGCACCCTCATGTATCACACACGTATCAACTATACACTTTGCACCTCCATGAAACAAGGTGGTCCTTCTTAAGGGTGTGATCCCACAAGCAAGCCTTAGAGGAGTCAGGTTGACACTCCCACTGTCAGTAGGACTCATCGGCTTGGAGTATTTTACTAATCATGACTTATGTGAAATAGGGCTCGTTTCATGAACCATTTCACCTAAATGGTAGAGTTCTAAAGTCATAAGGATTAGGGGAGTTCTCATACATGCACAGCTAAAGTAAACGCATACCAAACAAGAGCATATAACGAAGTGTTGCCTCAATTCGTTATTTCATTCAAAGGTTGTCTGTGATTACAATAAGGAAAGGCACAAAGCGGATATACAATCGGCTTTCTAGGGCACTATTCCTAATAATCTCCCACTTGCCCGTCAAAGCCATTCTAAATCTATTCTAAGTCCCATCTTCTGAAGATGACCTTGGAAAGCTTCACGACTAAGAGGTTTAGTAAGTGGATCTGCCACGTTCTCTGCTGATGTGACCCTCTCAATTTGCACATCTCCTCTTTTGATAATATCACGGATTAGGTGATACTTCCTCATAATGTGCTACGTCCGTTGGTGAGATCTTGGATTTCTTGCTTGAGCACCCGCCCCAGTGTTATCACAAAACACAGTAATGGGGTCTTTCATGCTAGGAACAACATTCAACTCTTGAATGAAGTTTCTAATCCAAACACCTTCCTTAGCTGCATCATTTGCAGCTAAGTATTCGGCCTCAGTGGTCGAATCTGCAGTGGTCGTTTGCTTGGAACTCTTCCAACTCACTGTTCCGCCGTTTAGGCAGAAAATGTATCCTGCCATTGACTTAAAATCATCTAAGTCAGATGCAAAACTTGCATCGCAGTATCCTTCGACAGTAAGATCTTTCTGAGCTTCGTAAACTAAGAATAAATCTTTAGTACTTTTCAAGTACTTAAGAATATTCTTCACGGCAGCCCAGTGACCATCTCCAGGGTCAGATTGGACACGACTTGTTACACTAAGTGCATAAGCCACATCCGGTCGAGTACATAACATTGCATACATTATGCTACCTATTGCTGATGCATAAGGTGTATGAGTCATTCTTTCATTCTCAAGGTTAGTCTTAGGACACATCTTCTTTGAAAGACATGTTCCTACACTCATAGGAAGGTTCTTAACCTTTGCTGACTCCATATTGAATCTCTTCAATACTTTGTCAATGTACATCGACTGTGATAGTCCTATTAACCTTCTAGATCTATCTCGATAGATTTTAATTCCAAGGATATAGGACGCATCACCAAGATCTTTCATCTCGAATTGGTTTGATAACCATAACTTAGTCACTTTCATGTCATCCTTCGAATTCCCAATAAGAAGGATGTCATCAACATAAAGTACTAAGAATTGCACTGAGGTCTCCAATTCCTTTCTATACACACAGGGCTCATTCGAAATTTGAATGAAGCCAAACGCTTTGACTGATTCATCAAATCGAATGTTCCAATTCCTAGAAGCCTGTTTCAATCCATAGGTTGATCTTTGGAGTTTGCAAACCTTTTGCTCACTCCCACTGAATGTGAAACCTATGGGTTGCTCCATATAAATGTCTTTATCAATGTCACCATTGAGAAAGGCAGTTTTCACATCCATTTGCCATATCTCGTAGTCATAATATGCAACAATGGCAAGCATGATCCGAATAGACTTTTGCATTGCAACTGGCGAAAAAGTTTCATCAAAGTCCACGTCGGGTCTTTGAGTGAATCCTTTTGCAACCAGTTTTGCTTTGTAGGCTGCAATGCTTCCATCAACTCCAAGCTTTCTCTTAAAGATCCATTTGCAACCTATGGGTTTGACCCCGTCAGGCAAATCTACCAAGGTCCAAACTTGGTTGGAGTTCATGGAATCCATTTTGGATTTCATGGCTTCTATCCACTGTTCAGAGTCACAATCTGAAAGTGCCTCCTCATATGTTAAAGGATCATTATCCTTTTGAGAGATTTCATGGAAGAATCCATACCATCTCTCCGGCTGTCTAGGAGTGCGTTCAGAACGCCTTAGAGGAGGATTTTCGTATGTACGAAATTCGTGATTGGTCCTTGTTGGTCAGAAGTGGACGTTTCTTCAGTGGGTGGCTTGGGGTCACTTTGTACTTCCTCTAATTCTATGATCTTGCCTTTGTTTTCTTTAAGGAACGGTTCCTCAAGAAAAGTGGCATTTCTGGAAACAAACACCTTTTGCTCAGATTGATCATCGAAGTAATATCCTATAGATTCCTTAGGATAACCTACAAAGTAGCATAGGTTAGAACGAGATTCTAACTTATCTCCCACTGTCCTCTTCACGTAAGCAGGACAACCCCAAATTCTTAAGTAAGAATAACTAGGGATTTTACCATGCCACATTTCAAAGGGCGTTTTAGGGACTGACATAGAGGGAACAAGATTCAAAATCTTTGCTGCACTTTCTAGGGCATAACCCCAGAAAGAAGGTGGTAAGTCAGTGAAACTCATCATGGAACGAACCATATCTAGTAGGGTTCGATTCCTTCTCTCAGAAACTCCATTAAGCTGAGGAGTTCCCGGAGGAGTCCACTGAGAGATAATCCCATTATCTTTGAGATGATTAAGAAATTCTTCACTAAGATATTCGCCTCCTCGATCAGATCGAAGTGCTTTGATCTTGTGACCAGTTTGGTTCTCAACCTCCTTTTGAAATTCTAAGAATTTCTCAAAAGCTTCAGATTTATACTTCATTAAGTATATATAACCATACGACTAAAGTCATCAGTAAAGGTTATGAAATACTGATGATTGTTTCTAGTGCTTACACTAAGCGGTCCACAAACATCAGTATGGATCAGATCCAAGACCTTAGTGGCACGTTCCACAGTCCCTTTAAAAGGAACTTTGGACATTTTTCCTTTGAGACAGGATTCGCAAGAAGTTAACTCCTTAAGATCATTTTCAGAGAATGATCCTAAAGTGTTTATCTTGCTAATTCTGTTCTTGGAAATGTGTCCTAATCTAGCGTGCCATAAGGGAGCTGAAACTTTGTCATCTCTCTTACGTTTAGTTTCTCGTTGTATATTCATAATATTGATATTCTGAGTGAGATAAAGTCCATTACTTAGAGTACCGATGTGAACAGAAGAGTTGTTCCGTTTGATAAAGTATTTACCATTCTTAATATAAGTTTCATAACCTTCACAATCTAAAATTGGAATTGAAATTATATTACGAATAATGCTCGGTACATAAAGGACTCTATTTAAGACTAACTCAAAAGTACCTAAATCTAATCTAATTGTGCCTAAAGCTCGGGCTTCAACGTTTGAGCCATCGCCGATCTTCAAGACACATTCTCCTTCTCTGAGTTGTTGGACTTCATTTAGCATCTGTACATCATTACAGATATGAGCTCCACAACCGGTATCAAGTACCCAAGAACTAGAATTAATAGAAAGATTAACTTCAACGAGAAACACACCTTTCTTTAGAGTAGTCTTGTACTCTGGGCAGTTTCTCCTCCAATGTCCCGCTTTGCCATAATGGAAGCAAACATCCTCTTTCTGATCACACTTCTTCTTTTGGGCCTTCCCCTTCGAAACGCCACCAGTGGGCCTAAGGGGTTTCTTCTTCTTCTTTTGGGCTTTCTTGCCCTTACCTTTAGAAGGCCCAGAAGAGGAAGATGGAGCATTCACCAACAAAACCATATTGTCCTTCTTGATCGTGCTTTCAGCAGTCACAAGCTGACTAATCAGCTCAGCTACAGTAGCACCAGCATGATTCATATTGAAGTTAAGGACAAACGGGTTGAATGATGGTGGGAGCGAAGCTAGCAACAAATCCACTGAAAGCTCATCTTTTAGTGGCATGTCCATGGAAGCAAGTTTCTCAGTAAGGGCGAGAAACTTGAGTCCATATTCATGGACACTTGAACCTTCCCTCATTCTCAAGTGGAACAATTCCTTTGAAGTGTTATACTTTGTAACACGTTCATGAGGGCGGTAAAGTTGCTCTAAGTGAGCGAATTCCATGGCCTCATGTTGTCTTTGCAAGTCCGGAGACATGTTAGCCAACATAAGACAACGGGCTTGGAGATTATCATCCTTCCACTTCTGGATCGCGTCCCACTCGGCCCGAGTGGGAGCCTCCCCTTCGGGACTAGGCTCCCCTTCGAAGAGAACATAAGTTCTTTTCTCAGAATCTAAAATAATTTTTAGATTCCTTAGCCAATCAGAATAGTTGGGACCAGTCAACTTATTTGACTCGAGGATCGATACAAGAGGGTTTTTGGTTGCCATTTCAAAACACGTAGAGAATCACAGAATCTACGACCTAAATGGTAAAACAGAGAACTAGTGAGCATGCTGAATTATAACGATATACAAAAGATAAGGTCTTTAATCTAATGTAGCTCCCACTGTTTTTCAAAGATCTAAGAGGAACACGTTTCCCAATGGGTACTAAGATCCTAAGCATTTTACCTCGAACCCACGACTCGCGGACATTCTAAGTAAAACCCTAGGTAGGTACAACTTACCAATTCTAACACCTTTAGAACTCTTAGTAATTGTTTTTGCATCACCTATCTTTTAATATGGACCCACGACTCGTGCGACATCCATATTTACTTAGGCGTTAAGCTGGACCCATCAATCATAAGATCATGATCAAAACGTAGTTCGAACGACCCACGACTCGCGGACATCGCCCTTGCCAAAATTGACCACGAAATATTGATCATTTAAAATGATCAATTAGGTAACTAAGAACTAATAAGCTCCACTAGCTATCCCACGACTCGCGGACAATAATTAGTTTCACTTACTAAACTTAAAACCTATTTATGGAATGCTAAGAATTTAATTCAAAATTTGCACCTCGAATTAAACACCTATTTGTTCAAAATTAGCTTAATATTAAATGGGAATTTTCGAATTAACCGGAGAGTTGTCCGGTTCGACCTCACCAACATATATGTTATCCAATTTTATTAGTCTTGATTAATGCAAGTACACTTAAATGCATTTCAAACAAGCACATAAACAGATAACATGTCCTAGCATGATACTAACATGTAATGATCATGGGTTCTACCTATCTTATGCGTGATATGTGGGAGCCACTCCACAATCACAAGTTCTAACATACATGCCACATAAACAGTTTAAATCACATAAGGGAAAGCGGTAACAAAATACGAGCCCTATCTCTATTACATTTTTACAATTGAGATTCCCCTCCCTAACATTTTGAGGGGTCTTCACTTATGGCCTCCTTGTTACTTGAATGTGATCCATCTTACTCCATGGGTGCATTGTCTCCAAAATGAAAATAAAACCTCACCACCTATCTCTACTCTCAAATTACAATAAAAGGAAAAAGACATAAAGTAATAAGGCTCAATCTTCATATTGACCTTAGACAATTACACGGGGCATACCCCGGCCTCAAAAACAGTAATATAGAAAGCCACATAATAAATCACATAACAGTACGCACATAAATGAGGCTCCAACCTCAATTGAAAAAAACGCAACTATAGGGCTCCAACCCCAATTTAAACCATCCATGTGCATAAATTAAAACCATACATAAGTCTAAACCCATGATCACCTAACATGCTTTTGCGAGAATTTAAATTTAGCCAATAAATTAAAATTCCCGTTTCAAGTCCTAATGACTTAAAACACACCTTGATGCGAGTCTTATTTATAAAAGTTTTCAATAAATCCCAAATTAACAAAAACAAATAAAATTCCAATTAATTTCTGAAAATTAATAATTTTATCAAAGATGTATTTTCCCAAAATATAAACCGTTTCAATTTCTCAAAAATCTCAATTTTAAGTTTTATTCAAAAATTAAAATAAATTTTCAAAAATAAAATTTCAAAATTAAAATAAAAAATTGGGACTGGATTGCACGATAAAACGAAAACGGATTACGAAAAACGGGGCCTGTACGCGAAGAGAGCCGTGCGCGATGCAAGCGCGCTGCTGCTCGCTGCTCCTCTTTGCCGAGTGCGGGCATGTGCGGGCGCGCCGGAACGCCTCCCGCGCGGTTACGGGAGAGAGTAGGCGCTGGGGCCTGCGCGCGCCTAGGACAGGCGGGCGGCGGCGCACAAAGCCCGCGAGCGCGACGCCTTCGCGCGCGGGGTTTTGCGTGTTCGTAATCCAGGCTTTTCGTTTCGTGTTTTCTTTCAAAAGCAAAACCAATCCAAGAAATCCAAAAACAGTTTATACAGTTTCAAATCTAAAATAGTTTTGAAAAATTAAATTTTGCAAAAATCAATTTTCAGAAACTTACAGGAAAAAATTACAGTTTCGTAATTCAGGCTTTCTAAAACAATTACAAATACTCAATCGCTTCAAGCCTAAGAATTTCTACCAAATTCAGTATAATTGAGACGAATCAGAAACACGATTAACGAGGTGGCTCTGATACCACTTGTTGGAAAAACACAAATCAGAAAGCAGCGGAAATTTAAAAATTTTCCAAGAAAAGGAACTTGAACTCGCAGTCGTGTATCCAAATTCGAAGGAATAAGAAACTTACTTTCTTAATTGTCTTTCTTGAAGCGTTTCAAGCCACCCAAAAACGCTCTTCTCGCGGCTTGATCCCCTCTCCTTGGTAAAGCTCGAATCTTCAAAACTTCTAACTTGAAGTCTCTAGAGATAGTCCACCAACTTGATCACAATCTAACTAGTACGGATGCTAGTTCTCTAGTTAGTGTTTAGGCTTAACCTAGGGTTTCGTTTATCTTGGAGAAAGGATGGTGTTCAACACATTAACCAAAAGAATTGCCAATTAGCTCTAAGGGGAGCTCGAGCTCCCCTATTTATAAAAGGGGGAGGACCGAAAATCCTAGTCCTTATGGGCTAGGGTTTTGGTCTCTCTCTCTCCTATTACTTGATCATCAAGTATTTTGACTTTGACTTTGAATTCTAATTCAAATCAACTTTCAAGAGAGCTAAAATATCCAAACTATTTTTGGATAATTTTATACTTTATTTATTTAAAATAAATAACTTATTTTATCTAATTAATTAATTCATAATTAATTAACTAGATTATTTTCTCCAAAATTAGACTTTCTTTTTAATTTAAAATTAAACCAAAGTCTATTAAATAATTAACAACTTAATTATTTAATATTCAATTAAATAGTCACGTGTGGCACACGTGTCACAATGACACGTGTCCAGTCACGTGACCCACACGTGTGGCTTCACACGTGTGGAACCCTCTAGGCCCGATTAACTCGTTTAATCATTTTTAAGCCTCAACTCATGTAACCAAGTTGTTGTGTGTGACCCTCTAGGTTCTCAATTCAATTAGCAGTGACCCTAATTAATTAATTCACTAATTAATTAATCAGTCCACAGATTAAACGACCATACTCTAGCAACAGGTGTTTAACCCCTAGCTGAATTGGAATGTTCGGATTCGATAGAACCTTTAAGTCATTGATTCATGTGAGATACAATCCTACTACTTACTATCTCTCAACCAAGATCTAGGGTAAGGGAATAATCAGAACCCTAATAATCTGGTCTTAAAGCAAAGTGCATTTCATATCCATTTGATCTCAATCCAAGAAACCCTTTTCTTGATGTCTTGATCTACTGCCTTGGCCAAGGATTCCATATGGCATATGAATGACTTACACAATAAGAGATCACCTTGCATATGCAAGTGTAGGTCCTTTCTTGATTTTCATTCACTTTCATGAATCACTTGTGCAGCCCCAGCATAAGCCTTGAATCAGTTGTCTAAGGCGATACCCTTTAAAGCTTATACCTAAGACTACAGAGTTAACTCAGAAAGTGACATGGAACCTCAAGTCTTAAGGATCAATTAATCATATCAATGACTCGTGAGATATTTCCTATTCTAGAAGTTTCCATTTCCTGAAATAGAAACTTCCTTTCCCATTTAGGAATCTTCTCACACGGGGCACCTCAGTGAACTTACTTATTAAAGTAAGCACCCTCATGTATCACGCACGTATCAACTATACACTTTGCACCTCGATGAAACAAGGTGGTCCTTCTTAAGGGCGTGATCGCACAAGCAAGCCTTAGAGGACTCAGGTTGACACTCCCACTGTCTATAGGACTCATCGGCTTGGAGTATTTTACTAATCATGACTTATGTGATATAGGGCTCGTTTCATGAACCATTTTACCTAAATGGTAGTGTCCTAAAGTCATCAGGATTAGGGGAGTTCTTATACATGCACAGCTAAAGTAAACGCATACCAAACAAGAGCATATAAAGAAGTGTTGCCTCAATTCGTTATTTCATTCAAAGATTGTCTGTGATTACAATAAGGAAAGGCACAAAGCGGATATACAATCGGCTTTCTAGGGCACTATTCCTAACAGCCCCAACTTAGGTTTGATGAAATTATGCAAAGATTGGCTAAGTCCCAAAGTCGAGCATGGGTTTTCCCCCTTAAGGGCACCCTTATAAATAACACTTGTGTAAATTCATGTGTGTAATGAACTTGTGCCATTTCGTGGACGCATGCGAGGGTCCTATTAGGAATAGTGCCCTAAAAGCCGATTGTATATACGCTTTGTACTTTTTCTTATTGTAATCATAGACAATCTTTGAATGAAATAACGAATTGAGGCAACACTTCTTTATATGCTCTTGTTTGGTATGCGTTTACTTTATCTGTGCATGTATGAGAACTCCCCTAATCCTGATGACTTTAGGACTCTACCATTTAGGTGAAATTAGGGATGGCAACGAGCCGAGCCTTGGCCTTTTTTACAGGCTCAGGCTCGGCTCGAGGCTCGGCCATAAATATTATTTTTAATATAAAAATTAGTTTTTTAATAATTTAATATATTTTTATATATAATAATACATATTAAATGAATATATATAATAAATATATTATTTTTTATTCATTTTGTATAAAATTTAATAAATATATATATAATATTATGTATTTATAAAATATTTATATATATAAAAATTAAAATATTAATTTTTTAAATAAATATATGGGTTCACGAGCTGGCTCGCGAGCCATGAGCCAAGACTCAAAGGGTTTGGGTTCGGGCTCAGCTCGGCTCGTGTGGCTCGCGAGCTGGATCGGCTCGTTGCCATCCCTAGGTGAAATGGTTCTTGAAACGAGCCCTATTTCACATAAGTCATGATTAGTAAAATACTCCAAGCCGATGAGTCCTACCGACAGTGGGAGTGTCAACCTGACTCCTCTAAGGCTTGCTTGTGGGATCACGCCCTTAAGAAGGACCACCTTGTTTCATGGAGGTGCAAAGTGTATAGTTGATACCTGCGTGATACATGAGGGTGCTTACATCAATAAGTAAGTTCACTGAGGTGCCCCGTGTGAGAAGATTCCTAAATGGGAAATGAAGTTTCTATTTCAGGAAATGGAAACTTCCAGATTAGGAAATATCTCAAGAGTCATTGATGTGATTAATTGATCCTTAGACTTGAGGTTCCATGTCACTTTATGAGTTAACTCTGTAGTCTTAGGTATAAGCTTTAAAGGGTGTCGCCTTAGACAACTGATTCAAGGCTTATGCTGGGGCAGCACAAGTGATTCATGAAAGATAATGAGAATCAAGAAAGGACCTACACTTACATTTGCAAGGTGATCTCTTATTGTGCAAGTCATTCATATGCCATATGGAGTCCTTGGTCAAGGCAATAGATCAAGACGTCAAGAAAAGGGTTCTTGGATTGAGATCAAATGGATATGAAATGCACTTTGCTTTAAGACCGGATTATTAGGGTTCTGATTATTCCCTTACCCTAGATCTTGGTTGAGAGATAGTAAGTTGGAGGATTGTATCTCACATGAATCAATGACTTAAAGGTTCTGTCGAATCCGAACATTTCAATTCAGCTATGGATTAAACACCTGTTGCTAGACTATGGTCGTTTAATCTATGGACTGATTAATTAATTAGTGAATTAATTAATTAGGGTCACTGTTAATTGAATTGAGAACCTAGAGGGTCACACACAACAACTTGGTTACATGAGTTAAGGCTTTAAAATGATTAAACGAGTTAATCGGGCCAAGAGGGTTCCACACGTGTGAAACCACACGTGTGGGTCACGTGTCCTTGGAACACGTGTCTCACACGTGTATATATATATATATATTATATATTAAATAATTAAATGTGTTAATTATTTAATAGACTTTGGTTTAATTTTGAATTAAAAAGAAAGTCTTATTTTGGAGAAAATTAATCTAGTTAATTAATTAATTAGATAAAATAAGTTATTTATTTTTTTAATAAATAAAGTATAAAATTATCCAAAAGGAGTTTGGATATTTTTAACTCTCTTAAAAGTTGATTTGAATTAGAATTCAAAGTCAAAGTCAAAATTACTTGATGATCAAGTAATAGGAGAGAGGGGCCAAAATCCTTAGCCCATAAGGACTAGGGATTTTTGGCCACTCCCTTTCTTATATATAGGGGAGCTCATGCTCCCCTTAGAGAATGATTGATTTCTTTTGTTTCATGTGTTGAACACCAGCCTTTCTCCAAGATAAATTAAACCCTAGGTTAAGCCTAAACACTAACTAGAGAACTAGCATCCTTACTAGTTAGATTGTAGTCAAGTTGGTGGACCATCTCTAGAGAGCTTCAAGTTAGAAGTATTGAAGATTCGAGCTTTACCAAGGAGAGGGGATCAAGCCGCGAGAAGAGCGTTCTTGGGTGGCTTGAAACGCTTCAAGAAAGATTATTGAAAAGTAAGTTTCTAATCTCTACGAATTTGGATACACGATTGCGAGTTCAAGATCCTTTTGTTGGAAAAATTTTAAATTTCCGCTGCTTTCTGATTCCAGTTGTCCAACAAGTGGTATCAGAGCCACCTAGTTAATCGTGTTTCTGATTCGTCTCAATTATTTTGAATTTGATAGAAATTCTTCGGCTTGATGCGATTGAGTATTTGTAATTGTTTTAGAAAGCCTGAATTACGAAACTGCATTTTTCCTGAAAGTTTCTGAAAACTGTTTTGTAAAATTTGTTTTAAAAACTGTTTTAGATTTGAAACTGTATAAACTGTTTTTGGATTTCTTGGATTGGTTTTGCTGTTGAACGAAAACACGAAGCGAAAACCCGGATTACGACGAACACGCGAAACCCCGCGCGCGAGGGCCTTGCGCGCCCCGCCCGCCTGTCCTAGGCGCGCGCAGGGTGTCCCAGCCCAGCACCTCCCGCACGCCGTGTGGGTGCCTTCCGGGCGAGACTAGGCACGCCTGCCTGCCGCCCGCACTGGCCGAGAGGGCCGCTTGTACCAACGCGCGGCGTGCGGGCTGCCGCGCGCAACCGTTTTACGTACGGGCCCCGTTTTCTCCATCGCAATCCGATTTTTCGTATTTCGTGCAATCCAGTCCCGATTTTAAATTTATTTTCTTTTATTGTTAAAATTAATTTTATTTATTTTAATTTTGAATAAAGCTTAAAATTGGGAATTTCGAGAAATAGAAACGGTTTATATTTTGGGAAAATATATCTTTAATAAAATTATTAATTTTTAGAAATTAATTGGAATTTTATTTGTGTTAGTAGTTTGGGATTTATTGAAAGCTTTTATAAATAAGACTCGCATCAAGTCACGTTTTAAGTCATTAGGACTTGAAACGGGAATTTTAATTTATTGGCTAAATTTAAATTCTCGCAAGTTGCATGTTAGGTGATCATGGGTTTAGACTTATGTATGGTTTTAATTTATGCACATGGATGGTTTAAATTGGGGTTGGAGCCCTATAGTTGCGTTTTTCAATTGAGGTTGGAGACTCACTTATGTGCGTACTGTTATGTGATTTATTATGTGGCTTTCCATATTACTGTTTTTGAGGCCGGGGTATGCCCCGTGTATTTGCCTAAGGCTAATATGAAGATTGAGCCTTATTACTTTTCAGTACTTTTTCAATTTTTTTTTTTTAGAGTAGAATAGGTGGTGAGGTTTTATTTTCATTTTGGAGACAATGCACCCATGGAGTAAGATGGACCACATTCAAGTA
Source organism: Lantana camara (assembly GCA_037501455.1). Taxonomy (NCBI): domain Eukaryota; kingdom Viridiplantae; phylum Streptophyta; class Magnoliopsida; order Lamiales; family Verbenaceae; genus Lantana; species Lantana camara. The sequence goes on along the minus strand of CM074856.1, from coordinate 137,613,990 downwards.
ACAAGGAGGCCATAAGTGAAGACCCCTCAAAATGTTAGGGAGGGGAATCTCAATTATAAAATGTAATAGAGATAGGGCTCGTATTTTGTTATCGCTTTCCCTTATGTGATTTAAACTGTTTACGTGGCATGTATGTTAGAACTTGTGATTGTGGAGTGGCTCCCACATATCACGCATAAGATAGGTAGAACCCATGATCATCTCATGTTAGTATCATGCTAGGACATGTTATCTGTTTATGTGCTTGTTTGAAATGCATTTAATTGTACTTGCATTAATCAAGACTAATAAAATTGGATAACATATATGTTGGTGAGGTCGAACCGGACAACTCTCCGGTTGATTCGAAAATTCACATTAAATATTAAGCTAATTTCGAATAATAGGTGTTTAATTCGAGGTGCAAATTTTGAATTAAATTCCTAGCATTCCATCAATAGGTTTTAAGTTTAGTAAGTGAAACTAGGTATTGTCCGCGAGTCTTGGGATAGCTAGTGGAGCTTATTAGTTCTTAGTTACCTAATCGATCATTTTAAATGATCAATATTTCGTGATCAATTTTGGCAAGGGCCATGTCCGCGAGTCGTGGGTCGTTAAAACTACGTTTTGATCATGATCTTATGATCGATGGGTCTAGCTTAACGCCTAAGTAAATATGGATGTCGCACGAGTCGTGGGTCCATATTGAAAGATAGGTGATGCAAAAACTTACTAAGAGTTCTAAAGGTGTTAGAATTGGTAAGTTGTACCTACCTAGGGTTCTTACTTAGAATGTCCGCGAGTCGTGGGATCGAGGTAAGATGCCTAGGATCTTAGTACCCATTGGGAAACGCGTTCCTCTTAGATCTTTGGGAATTATAGATCTTTGAAAAACAGTGGGAGCTACATTAGATTAAAGACCTTATCTTTGTATATCGTTATAATTCAGCATGCTCACAAGTTCTCCGTTTTACCATTTAGGTCGTAGATTCTGTGATTCTCTACGTGTTTTGAAATGGCAACCAAAAACCCTCTTGTATCGATCCTCGAGTCAAACAAGTTGACTGGTCCCAACTATTCTGATTGACTGAGGAATCTGAAAATCATTTTGGATTCTGAGAAAAGAACTTATGTTCTCTTTGAAGGGAAGCCTAGTCCCGAAGGGGACGCTCCCACTCGGGCCAAGCGGGACGCGATCCAGAAGTGGAAGGATGATAATCGCCAAGCCCGTTGCCTTATGTTGGCTAACATGTCTCCGGACTTGCAAAGGCAACATGAGGCCATGGAATTTGCTTGGGAGATTTACGATCACTTAGAGCAACTTTACCGCCCTCATGAACTTGTTACAAGGTATAACACTTCAAAGGAATTGTTCCACTTGAGAATAAGGGAAGGTTCAAGTGTCCATGAGTATGGACTCAAGTTTCTCGCCCTTACTGAGAAACTTGCTTCCATGGACATGCCACAGAAAGATAAGCTTTCAGTGGACCTGTTGCTACCCTCGCTCCCACCATCATTCAACCCATTTGTCCTTAACTTCAATATGAATCATGCTGGTGCTACTGTAGCTGAGCTGACTAGTTAGCTGGTGACTGCTGAAAGCACGATCAAGAAGGACAATAAGGTTATGATGGTGAATGCTCCATCTTCCTCTTCTGGGCCTTCTAAAGGTAAGGGCAAGAAAGCCCAAAAGAAGAAGAAGAAACCCCTTAGGCGCACTGGTGGCGTTTCAAAGGGGAAGGCCCAAAAGAAGAAGCGTGATCAGAAAGAGGATGTTTGCTTTCATTGTGGCAAAACGGGACATTGGAGGAGAAACTACCCGGAGTACAAGGCTACTCTAAAGAAAGGTATGTTTCTCGTTGAAATAAATCTTTCTATTAATTCTAGTTCTTAGGTACTTGATACTGGTTGTGGAACTCATATCTGTAACGATGTACAGATGCTAAGTGAAATCCAACAACTCAAAGAAGGAGAATGTGTCTTGAAGATCGGCAATGGCTCAAATGTTGAAGCTTGAGCTTTAGGCACAATTAGATTAGATTTAGGTAGTTTTGAGTTAGTTTTAAATAAAGTCCTTTATGTATCGAGCATTATTCGTAATATAATTTCAGTTCCAATTTAGATTGTGAAGGTTATGAAACTTATATTAAGAATGGTAAATACTTTATCAAATGGAACAACTCTTCCGTTCACATCGGTACTCTAAGTAATGGACTTTATCTAACTCAAAATATCAATATTATGAATATACAACGAGAAACTAAACGTAAGAGAGATGACAAAGTTTTAGCTCCCTTATGGCACGCTAGATTAGGACACATTTCCAAGAACAGAATTAGCAAGAGAAACACTTTAGGATCATTCTCTGAAAATGATCTCAAAGAGTTAACTTCTTGCGAATCCTGTCTCAAAGGAAAAATGTCCAAAGTTCCTTTTAAAGGAACCGTGGAACGTGCCACTAAGGTTTTGGATTTGATCCATTCTGATGTTTGTGGACCGCTTAGTGTAAGCTCTAGAAACAATTATCACTATTTCATAACATTTACCGATGACTTTAGTCGATATAGTTATGTATAATTAATGAAGTATAAATCTGAAGCTTTTGAGAAATTCTTAGAATTTCAAAAGGAGGTTGAGAACCAAACTGGTCACAAGATCAAAGCACTTCGATCTGATCGAGGAGGCAAGTATCTTAGTGAAGAATTCCTTAGTCATCTCAAAGATAATGGGATTTTCTCTCAGTGGACTCCTCCGGGAACTCCTCAACTCAATGGAGTTTCTGAGAGAAGGAATCGAACTCTACTTGATATGGTTCGTTCCATGATGAGTTTCACTGACTTACCACCTTCTTTCTGGGATTATGCCCTAGAAAGTGCAGCAAAGATTTTGAATCTAGTTCCCTCTAAATCAGTCCCTAAAACGCCCTATGTAACAGCCCGGATTTTTGGGATCAGGATAGCACGGGTAAGTAAAGGGTTAAGAGGAAAGCGTTTATAGCCTTAGTCCATTACACATTCCATTTTATGTGAATTATGTGCATTTATGTTCTGATTTACGATTTGTGCCTTTTTGAGAGAATCACATCACTATTCATCCATCGAACCCTAAACCTTTACCTAAACCTTGAGAAACCTTAGAAAGCTGATTTCTATATTTTCCAAACTGGTATCATAGCTTTCATCATTCCGAAATACATTGTTAAAAATTGTTTGTTGAAAATTCCATTTAGATCCCTAGTTACTATTCATCTTTAATTGTAGGAATTTTCGAAACACTTTTACCTATTCAATATTGGGTTCGATAGAATCCTTGTAAAATTTTATGAATTTTGGTATGATTTCCAAATCCTAATTCTTAACGTAGCTTCCGTAGAAATCAAAACCGGCCGAAAAACCCTAGTTTTGGCCTAAATTAGAAATTTTCGGATTTCAACGTTTTTCCTATACAATATTATAACCATTACGATCCTTGGATTATTTTATGAATTTTAGGACCTTTTCCAAACTCTAGTACAAACCCTAACTCGTTTTATAAATTTTTCTTTATTTTTCCCAAAGTACTATTTCTACCGTAAAAACTAATTTTCAAACCGTCCAACATTTGGTATACAATATTATAGTCAAAATGATCCTTGAATTATTTCAAGAATCATGGACATTTTCTCGGGAATCAATTCACATTCTAGCTTCGTTTATGAATTTTATTGTATTTTTCAAAATTCCCGAACGACTACTACTTTAAATGTAGACATTCAAACATTAAGTATTTATACCCATTAGAAAGCTCTTTCGATTCTATTTCTTTTGCAATTTATCTCATTTCAAACTAAACCCTAGACGTTCTTCTACGAATTTATTACCATCTTCATCCTATTTTAGAATTATTTTTATTTGGTCATGATTACTAAAATAATTAATTATATCTTAACTAAACACCTAAGTATACAACTAAACCCCCCTAATAAATGAACCTAGCTTACTCACACCATGATTCATCTAATTAATTGCAACATAAGCCCTTAAATGCCAACTATAAATACCCTTAGAAGCATAACATAAAATTCACACAAAAATCATCACATTTGCTCCCAAAAGTCACGGCCAAACCCTCTCTTCTCTCTAAGGTGCAATTTTCTTTTATTATTTCATGTTTTATATTATGCTTTTAATATTATAATATTAGTAGCATACTTAGGAATAATAAAATTATGCTTTAGGAATTTATTTTTATAATATATATGCATAATTGGGAACTTTATGTGCAATGTGCCTACATTATGAAATTTTATTTAATTAAATGCATGAAATGTGATATGATATAATATGAATGTATATTTAAATAATTATGTTCTTGTTTAATTAAATTTATGATTAGAATAATTTATTTAGATTTAATTTTATGATTAAAGTGCTACATTTGAATTTAATCATGTGTTATGGACTTAGAACTTGTTGAATATGATCATGAACTAGTATGAACATCTTCATGAGCTCAAGAACACATTCATAATGTTCTTGAACAAATTCATGTGCACGTGTGATAGTGTGTGTGTGTGTGTGTGATCGATTTTATGTTATTAAGTGTTTAATTCACAAGAAATTGAATAGTAAATGTTTTCAATAGTAATTTTGACTTTTTGGTCAACATTTAATTAATTAATTTCGAAATTAATTTAATTTTAATTATAAAATATGATTTTGGAATTTTAAATAATTATTTTTCCAAATTAATTCAAAAGTTAATAAAATTATAAAATAATTTCAAAATCAACTTACATTGTTGAATTAAATTCCAAATTTAATTCCTAATACTCTATTTAAGGTTATGACATGATTAATAAATATTTAAGTGGTTAAAGAATTTATGAAACCTAATAAATTAATTATTTTCCCTTAAACAAATGAAATTAAATTTTACCGGGAAAATAATTTCTAAATGATTTGAGAATTCTCTAATATGTTATATTTCTTAAACCTTATGTGATTATGTGATTAGAATCATAAGAACCTAGTTCTAAGTCAATAGTAATTACTTTCAGGCGACAATTGCTCTGAACAGTGGGATCCGTTCCAACCTATTTGAATTTCTGTACTAGGTGAGGGTTAAAATGTTTTCAACTGGAATCATGTCTATACCTATATCTAATTACAAAATGATTTCCAAACCTACCTATTATTTGATTTCCTATCTATACATATTAATATTATACATATTCCTCTTTATGAGGAAAATACAATTAAGTCGGAATCAGGATCTTATACGGACATTTTATATTTCAGTCCTATTAATACTAAGAACTGATTCCCGACTAAGCAAGTCAATCATTATCATTTATCAAAATGGGCCCGGCGTGCAGCTTTGTCGAGCAATACTCGGAAGGTAACGGGCCGAGAGTATTGTTGGTGCCACAGACCGCCACCAACTCTTGGTAGTGGTTTAGCTGGAGGTTAGTTACTCCACGCCAAGGGACTTACAAGGGAGAATAACCTCCCTGGGAGAGATAGCTTCCTCCCACATATTACATATCGTCGGTAGGGTTTGCTCCCCTACTGACACTACGGTGTTGCGGAGTTATTATCATATTTAGTTTTATTAAAGTACTGGTGCCTTGATCAGCCCGATACTATTTTACAAATATTTTAAGGAGATTAGAGGGAGACGCCTTACTTGCAGGCGGTATAAATCTTTTATCAAACGGTTCATCAATTATAAACTAAACTCCAAATACCCCTATCCTGAATTTAAACTTACGAACCGTATCATATTTGCTATATTCTATTGCTATCGTTTTTATAAAAATATATTTATATATATATAATCTAATCTTCCTTCACTTAGTCACTTTGACTAATTCCTCGCCTGTTTCAAACACATGATTTCAGGGAGTGAGGACAACGACACCTAGAGGTGTCATATTTATTAGATCAGGCTTAGATTAAGAGCATTTAATCCTGATCATGTATATATTGCTAATAAATTGCTCTCACATTAACTCCGTACACTACACTATTATATTACCCCCTTACAATATCATGTACTATTTTGTGTGTTATCATGTTACTTGTTGCAAATTTTAAATTCTTTTATCTTCCGCTGCATTTTACCCTACGCTCTACTTAAGTACTGTCTATACCGTTCGCCGTAGTATTTCTCGAGTGCTAGGTCTCACATTCGCTCGAGGGTAGTACGGTGCGGGAGTTGTAGTGTTAGGGGGCGCTACACCCTATGAAATGTGGCATGGTAAAATCCCTAGTTATTCTTACTTAAGAATTTGGGGTTGTCCTGCTTACGTGAAGAGGACAGTGGGAGATAAGTTAGAATCTCGTTCTAACCTATGCTACTTTGTAGGTTATCCTAAGGAATCCATAGGATATTACTTCTATGATCAATCTGAGCAAAAGGTGTTTGTTTCCAGAAATGCCACTTTTCTTGAGGAACCGTTCCTTAAAGAAAAGAAAGGCAAGATCATAGAATTAGAGGAAGTACAAAGTGACCCCAAGCCACCCACTGAAGAAACGTCCACTTCTGACCAACAACGACCAATCACGAATTTCGTACACACGAAAATCCTCCTCTAAGGCGTTCTGAATGCACTCCTAGACAGCCGGAGAGATGGTATGGATTCTTCCATGAAATCTCTCAAAAGGATAATAATCCTTTATCATATGAGGAGGCATTTTTAGATTCTGACTCTGAACAGTGGATAGAAACCATGAAATCCGAAATGGATTCCATGAACTCGAACCAAGTTTGGACCTTGGTAGATTTGCCTGATGGGGTCAAACCCATAGGTTGCAAATGGATCTTTAAGAGAAAGCTTGCAGTTGATGGAAGCATTGCAGCCTACAAGGCAAGACTGGTTGCAAAAGGATTCACTCAAAGACCCGACATGGACTTTGATTAAACTTTTTCACCAGTTGCAATGCAAAAGTCTATTCGAATCATGCTTGCCATTGCTGCATATTATGACTATGAGATATGGCAAATGGATGTGAAAACTGCTTTTCTCAGTGGTGACATTGATAAAGACATTTATATGGAGCAACCCATAGGTTTCACATTCAATGGGAGTGAGCAAAAGGTTTGCAAACTCCAAAGATCAATCTATGGATTGAAACAGGCTTCTAGGAATTGGAACATTCGATTTGATGAATCAGTCAAAGCGTTTGGCTTCATTCAAATTTCGAATGAATCATGTGTGTATAGAAAGGAATTGGAGACCTCAGTGTAATTCTTAGTACTTTTTGTAGATGACATCCTTCTTATTGGGAATTCGAAGGATGACATGAAAGTAATTAAGTTATGGTTTTCAAACCAATTCGAGATGAAAGATCTTGGTGATGCGTCCTATATCCTTGGAATTAAAATCTATCGAGATATTTCTAGAAGGTTAGTAGGACTATCACAGTCGATGTACATTGACAAAGTATTGAAGAGATTCAATATGGAGTCAGTAAAGGTTAAGAAACTTCCTATGAGTGTAGGAACATGTCATTCTAAGAAGATGTGTCCTAAGACTAACCTTGAGAAGGAAAGAATGACTCATACACCTTATGCATCAGCAATAGATAGCATAATGTATGCAATGTTATGTACTCGACCGGATGTGGCTTATGCACTTAGTGTAACAAGTCATTTCTAATCTGACCCCGGAGATGGTCACTGGGCTGCCGTGAAGAATATTCTTAAGTACTTGAACAGTACTAAAGATTTATTCTTAGTTTACGGAGGTCAGAAAGATCTTACTATCGAAGGATACTGCGATGCAAGCTTTGCATCTGACTTAACAGCGGAGTAGTGAGTTGGAAGAGTTCCAAGCAAACGACCACTGCAGATTCGACCATTGAGGCCGAATACTTAGCTGCAAATGATGCAGCTAAGGAAGGTATTTGGATAAGAAACTTCATTCAAGAGTTGAATGTTGTTCCTAGCATGAAAGACCCCATTACTGTGTTTTGTGACAACACTGGGCTGGTTGCTCAAGCAAGAGAACCAAGATCTCACCAACGGACCAAGCACATTATGAGGAAGTATCACCTAATCCGTGATATTATCAAAAGAGGAGATGTGCAAATTGAGAGGGTCGCATCAGCAGTGAACGTGGCAGATCCACTTACTAAACCCCTTAGTCGAGAAGCTTTCCAAGGTCATCTTCAGAAGATGGGTCTTAGAGTAGCTTTAGAATGGCTTTGATGGGCAAGTGGGACAATCTTTGAATGAAATAACGAATTGAGGCAACACTTCTTTATATGCTCTTGTTTGGTATGCGTTTACTTTATCTTTGCATGTATGAGAACTCCCCTAATCCTGATGACTTTAGGACTCTACCATTTAGGTGAAATGGTTCATGAAACGAGCCCTATTTCACATAAGTCATGATTAGTAAAATACTCCAAGCTGATGAGTCCTACCGACAGTGGGAGTGTCAACCTGACTCCTCTAAGGCTTGCTTGTGGGATCACGCCCTTAAGAAGGACCACCTTGTTTCATGGAGGTGCAAAGTGTATAGTTGATACGTGCATGATAAATGAGGGTGCTTACTTCATTAAGTAAGTTCACTGAGGTACCCCGTGTGAGAAGATTCCTAAATAGGAAAGGAAGTTTCTATTTCAGGAAATGGAAACTTCCAGATTAGGAAATATCTCACGAGTCATTGATGTGATTAATTGATCCTTAGACTTGAGGTTCCATGTCACTCTATGAGTTAACTCTGTAGTCTTAGGTATAAGCTTTAAAGGGTGTCGCCTTAGACAACTGATTCAAGGCTTATGCTGGGGCTGCACAAGTGATTCATGAAAGTGAATGAGAATCAAGAAAGGACCTACACTTGCATTTGCAAGGTGATCTCTTATTGTGTAAGTCATTCATATGCCATATGGAGTCCTTGGCCAAGGCAGTAGATCAAGACATCAAGAAAAGGGTTTCTTGGATTGAGATCAAATGGATATGAAATGCACTTTGCTTTAAGACCGGATTATTAGGGTTCTGATTATTCCCTTACCCTAGATCTTGGTTGAGAGATAGTAAGTAGGAGGATTGTATCTCACATGAATCAATTACTTAAAGGTTCTGTCGAATCCGAACATTCCAATTTAGCTAGGGGTTAAACACCTGTTGCTAGACTATGGTCGTTTAATCTGTAGACTGATTAATTAATTAGTGAATTAATTAATTAGGGTCACTGCTAATTGAATTGAGAACCTAGAGGGTCACACACAACAACTTGATTACATGAGTTAAGGCTTTAAAATGATTAAACGAGTTAATCGGGCCAAGAGGGTTCCACACGTGTTAAACCACACGTGTGGGTCACGTGAGGAGCACGTGTCCTTAGGACACGTGTCTCACACGTGTATATATATATGTTATATATATATTAAATAATTAAATGTGTTAATTTTTTAATAGACTTTGGTTTAATTTTGAATTAAAAAGAAAGTCTTATTTTGGAGAAAATTAATCTAGTTAATTAATTATGAATTAATTAATTATAAAATAAGTTATTTATTTATTTAATAAATAAAGTATAAAATTATCCAAAAGGAGTTTGGATATTTTTAGCACTCTTAAAAGTTGATTTGAATTAGAATTCAAAGTCAAAGTCAAAATTACTTGATGATCAAGTAATAGGAGAGAGAGACCAAAATCCTTAGCCCATAAGGACTAGGGATTTTCGGCCACTCCCTTTCCTATATATAGGGGAGCTCATGCTCCCCTTAGAGAGTGATTGATTTCTTTTGGTTCATATGTTGAACACCATCCTTTCTCCAAGATAAATTAAACCCAAGGTTAAGCCTAAACACTAACTAGAGAACTAGCATCCTTACTAGTTAGATTGTAGTCAAGTTGGTGGACTATCTCTAGAGAGCTTCAAGTTAGAAGTTTTGAAGATTCGATCTTTACCAAGGAGAGGGGATCAAGCCGCGAGAAGAGTGTTCTTGGGTGGCTTGAAACGCTTCAAGAAAGATTATTGAAAAGTAAGTTTCTAATCTCTACGAATTTGGATACACGATTGCGAGTTCAAGATCCTTTTGTTGGAAATATTTTAAATTCCCATTTCTTTCTGATTCCAGTTTTCCAACAGGTCCCTCTTCAAGGGTGTCGCTCGTGAGTTCCTGAAAACTTGTCAAAAAGTTTTCCTTTCCTCCTCCTTCTAGATATTGGCCTTTCCAGCCTCAGGGATTCCGTCTTCGAGCGCAAGGTGTCGTAACGAACAACCAAGGCCAACTAGAATTTCCGTCTTCGAGCGCAAGGTGTCCAGTCACGTGACCCACGCGTGTGGTTTCACACGTGTGGAACCCTCTAGGCTCGATTAACTCGTTTAATCATTTTAAAGCCTTAACTCATGTAACCAAGTTGTTGTGTGTGACCCTCTAGGTTCTCAATTCAATTAGCAGTGACCCTAATTAATTAATTCACTAATTAATTAATTAGTCCACAGATTAAACGACCATAGTCTAGCAACAGGTGTTTAACCCCTAGCTGAATTGGAATGTTCGGATTCGACAGAACCTTTAAGTCATCGATTCATGTGAGATACAATCCTCCTACTTACTATCTCTCAACCAAGATCTAGGGTAAGGGTATAATCAGAACCCTAATAATCCGGTCTTAAAGCTAAGTGCATTTCATATCCATTTGATCTCAATCCAAGAAACCCTTTTCTTGATGTCTTGATCTACTGCCTTGGCCAAGGACTCCATATGGCACATGAATGACTTACACAATAAGAGATCACCTTGCAAATGCAAGTGTAGGTCCTTTCTTGATTCTCATTCACTTTCATGAATCACTTGTGCAGCCCCAGCATAAGCCTTGAATCAGTTGTCTAAGGCGACACCCTTTAAAGCTTATACCTAAGACTACAGAGTTATCTGATAAAGTGACAAGGAACCTCAAGTCTAAGGATCAATTAAGCACATCAATGACTCGTGAGATATTTCCTAATCTGGAAGTTTCCATTTCCTGAAATAGAAACTTCCTTTCCCATTTAGGAATCTTCTCACACGGGGCACCTCAGTAAACTTACTTATTAAAGTAAGCACCCTCATGTATCACGCACGTATCAACTATACACTTTGCACCTCCATAAAACAAGGTGGTCCTTCTTAAGGGAGTGATCCCACAAGCAAGCCTTAGAGGAGTCAGGTTGACACTCCCACTGTCTGTAGGACTCATTGGCTTGGAGTATTTTACTAATCATGACTTATGTGATATAGGGCTCGTTTCATGAACCATTTCACCTAAATGGTAGAGTCCTAAATTCATCAGGATTAGGGGAGTTCTCATACATGCACAGCTAAAGTAAACGCATACCAAACAAGAGCATATAAAGAAGTGTTGCCTCAATTCGTTATTTCATTCAAATATTGTCTGTGATTACAATAAGGAAAAGCACAAAGCAGATATACAATCGGCTTTCTAGGGCATTATTCCTAACATGAATGCCGTGTGTTAGTGAGCGTGTTCGTGTGTGTGCATGAGTGTGTGGGTTTGACCCGACCCTTTGACCCGATAAGTGAATAGTAACCTATGAATAGTAATCCGTGAATAGTTATCTGGAATAGTATATGTGAATAGTACTTTTGAATAGTACAAGTGAATTAAAACTTGTGCTTTCTTAATAGACATTTGCACTTAGGGTTTTCAAATCCGGGGTCTAAAATGTGATTTTAAAATGTGTTTTCTTTCGAGGACTTGTTTCATAACCTAAGGTTTTGCGATAAGATTCATAATTTGATTAATTCCTAATCGATTATAGTAAGATCATAGTCCCACGTTAATGATAACTCACTTTAAGGATTCCTTTGTGTGTTATCCTTCTCTAATACCTTAAATGGTATTACTCTCTTGTCATTACATGTTCTGTACTTGTTTTATATGTTTATGTGCATCGTTATAGAAGTGTGTCTTAGTTCTTAAGCTCACCTTAATACACACTTACAGGAGTTAAGGTTGAGCACTGGAATCCCCAGGGCACTGCATAATCTATCCTACCTACTGTTATTCATAGGTGAGGTTAAAAATGTTTTCAACTGGAACCACGAATACTTAATGATTCAATAGTTTTGAAACTCTAAGCCTAATGCTTTACATTCTTGTTTTGAAATACCCTTTATAAGGGATGATTCCTTAAAGAACCCAGACCTATCCGTATTCATTGATCAATGGCACATGTTTTCAAAGTATAGCATCAATGGCACATGTTTTCAAAGTATAGCATCAATGGCACATGTTTTCAAAGTAATGCATCAACGGTTCATGTTTTCAAAGTATACCATCAATGACACATGTTTTCAAAGTAATGCATCAATGGTTCATGTTTTCAAAGTATTGCATCAATGGTTCAATGGTTCAATGCATATGTTCTATGGTTCATACATTCGGATTTATTCTGGATGTTGTCAATGGTGCAAGCAACTCAATGGTTAATGGTATGGGTCCGGCGGTTATGTGTAGAGGTGATGCTCGGGAGGTGAGCGCCAATGACATCACTAATATCGGCCGCCACACTAGGCGATTGACACCGAATTTAATCAGGAGGTTTGGTTAAGTTAGGACAATTGTCGGGAATGGACCGTAAATCTATTCCCAAATCAATGGTTAATGGTCACCTAGGGGTCGCTCCCTGAAGTGAAACTTGGTGGAGGATGGTGCATGTGTGTATGTGTTAGGGTGTTGTTGATCTCGGTCCGACACCCTATTAATGATCATATTTTCTGGAGTAAGGATGGAGTAGCCTAGCTTGCGGGCATCAATGTTTTCATAAAGTTGGTTCATATCTTGCAAAGTTGTTCCCTACCCTTATCCTGTTTTATGAAAATTATATGAACCAAATCTTAGCATATGTGTGCATGTGTGACTGCATTAATGAAAGTGTTTTGAAAACTCTCATTTCTTATAGCATTGCATCCAAGGGTTTTATCACTTGAACTTATTCTTAAGTTCTTCTTCAAAGCTTTGCATTAAAGGTTTTACCTTGCGAACTTTATTTCAAACGTTTACTTTAAGTACTTTCTTTTAAAGATATCCCTCACTTAGTCACTTTGACTAATACCTCCACCTGTTTTTCTGGCCTCATGGTTTCAGGTCTTGTAGCCGCAGTCTAGAGGTATCTTGAAGCTCTAGAGTGTTCATTTTTGCTTGAGTCAGGACTTTACATTATTAATCTATTTTGTGTCTTGCATTTGATATATTGCTGCATTGATACTTTACCTTATGCTTTTGTAATAATCCTTCTGCTACTTGGATACTGCTGCAATTGCTATCTTATGCTCCCGTGATAATGTTCAAGTGATACAGTAATGTTAATAGTCTCTTCTGCTTAACGATCAGTACTTGCTTGTTTATATGCCATCACGCACATGTTTTGAAAAGTTTTAAAATACTCTGATTTTCCGCTGCATAAGCCACGTAGTTAAACACTATTATTGTTAATCGTTATGGACATGCTGTTCGCTGGGGTATTTCTTGGGTGATGGCTCACACCATTACTTGAGGGGTGCTTCAGTGCGGGGGTTGGGGTGCTGCTCTCTACCAGCAAAGTGGGGGCGCTACAGCCTGAGGTGGTATCAGAGCGCCAGGTTAAGTAAGAAGAGACTTGACCTGAATTGCTCATATCATGGAAGATTGTTTGGAGTTGCGTGGTTCTATCTTCTGGCATTCATGTCCATGGTATCTTCATTATAGCCATGGCAGTTCAGCTACGTTATGATCCGAATCAGCAACAGATGGATGAGACATTTTTCAAGCAGTTCGAGGCTCCACCACTATGCCTGTTTCTAGCCGATGAGGTACTTTTTTCTATACTTGGTGCCGATCAAGGAACAGAGGCAGGACTAGTAGCAGTCTAATGGAGGTAATGATGGATCTGATGATGATGAAGCTGATCTAGCAGGGCATGGGCAGGATTGTTTTGGCGAAGGGGATGTATAGCTATAGTAGAAGTTCCCCGAATTTTGGCACCACAGATGACAAATTTCAGACGACATGGAACCACAAGAGGTATTTTGCACTTGGTTTGGATGAATGGGAGTCAACTCGATGGTATCGGGTCCTCCTTATTTTAAATTTTGTTTAAAAATGTGGCCTAATGTAGAAAAATTTTCCAAACCTTACACGTTTATGACACATTCGGCTTTATATTGGATATTTGTTTACTGCTTTCCATAACTGTCATTGCATGAGTCTTAGAGTTGCTTCAAGATACCATTAGGGCCGTTATAGGATCATGTCATTTCCTTTATTGTTATCATACTTGATATGTTATACATGTTTGTGAATTGTCAATGGTAATTGATAATGGAACAATGGATCAATGTTGATATGTTGTTCATGCTTATAAGTTGCTCTTACCTATGTGGTAATGTGATAATGGATTATTGTTGATATCTTGTTGTGGGAATGTGTTATTCTCAGGATTACATGTGACTACGTGAAAATGTGAATACGTGGTTACCAATTATGTGAATCATCCTTACTGTCATGCATTATACACATGTCTAAATGCTTGAAACTTCAGTATCATCATGCCACCGAGAAGAGCACCACGTAATCGCGTACCGCCACCGCCACCCCAAAGAGAAGTCACGCCACAATGGGATCTTATACCGCCAAGGGATGTTACGCCACCACCTCCTAGAAGGGAGGAAGTTCCTGATTTAGCTGATGTGTTGCGACAATTGGTGAGGGCTTGCAATTCTCCTAATGGGAAAACACTAGAAAAGTTTCTAAGGATGAACCCGCCTAAGTTTTACGGTGAACCCAACGACTTGAAGGCTGAAAATTGGTTAACTAGTCTCGAAAAGATCTTTAAAGCCATGGATATCTACCCTGAAGATCATGAACGAGTTCAGTATGCTGCATTTCTATTGGAAAGAGCGGCATTCAACTGGTGGAGGCATACTCAACACATGTGGATAGAGAACAATGTTGATGGAAATTGGACTGAGTTTGTGAAGGAGTTTCAGCAGAAATACACTCCTCAGGTAACACGTGATGCAAGAGAAGCTGAATTTATAAATTTGGTCCAAGGATCTATGAACGTGATGGAGTATGAAGCTGAGTTGGTTAGGCTGATCAAGTATGCACCCCACATTCTAAGTGGTGAGCGTCGTAAGACTAAAAGGTTCATTGATGGCCTGAAACCTGAGCTCCGTTGGGCACTAGCTTCTTTGGATGTCGAGACCTACACTAGAGCAGTTGACAGAGCATTGAAGGTCGAAGCAGCCCATAAGGACATCCGGATAACCGTTAGTCGTCAAGAGCCTTCTAATCTTAAGACTTTTCAAGGAACAAAGCGACTTGATGGATCCACCTTTCAGGGAAATGGGAAGAAACCAATGATGGCACCGCAACAACAACAAAGGGCACCTCAGCAGTATGAAACAACTCAGCCCACTCATGAGGAGATAGCCTGTGACTACTGTAGCCGTAAAGGACACACTGAGGAAAATTGTCGTAAGAAGAATGGTCAGTGTTATTGGTCTGGTTCCCCTGAGCATATAAGGGAACACTGTCCTACCAGGATTAAAAGATTTGGGGTTCAAGACAAGGGTAAAGCGGTGGTGGGTACGACGAGCAAACCAATGGTTAAAGGCAGAGCATATGCAATGGATGGTAATGAGGAGGTTGATCCTTCATCTACTGTGGAAGGTATTGTGCACATTCTTAACACGCCAATTAAGGTCTTATAGACCCTGGTGCCATGCATTTATTCATTGCATCTAATTTATGTGCGCATTTGCAATTTCCACTTGAATAATTGTCATAGGAAATTTGAAGTAAGTTCTCCTTTGGGGACTTACCTCGTTACGGATCAAGTATATAAATGCTGCCCTATATGCACTGGTAATCGCTACTACCCTTCAGATTTCATTGAGTTGCCAATGACGAGATATGGAACCATCCTTGGAATGGATTGGTTGCTTAAGTACCGTGTTAATCTGGATTGTTACAAGAAGGAAGACATCTTGGCAGAGTTGAGAAAAACAATTGGACAACATTTTGGTGTTCTTAAAGACACCAGAGGAGCATGCCGAGCATATCTGAATTGTGTTGAGCACTTTGCTGGATCACAAGCTATATGCCAAGTTCTGCAAATGTGAGTTTTGGCTAGAAAGATTTACATTTCTCGAACACATCATTTTCGAAACCGTAGTTGAAATAGATCCATTAAGGTTGAAGCAGTGATGGAGTGAAAGACACCGAAGAAAGGGGTTTACTCGAATTGGGAAATGTGGTAAATTAAACCCAAGATATGTTGGACCCTTCGAGATAATAGAACGAGTTGGAGAAACTACTTATAGATTGGATTCACCTGCAAGTCATACAAGAATCCACAACGTATTCTATGCATCGCAGCTTCGCAAGTGCTTTTTGGATGAGAAAGAGATAGAACCAGTGGAAGAATTTCCGACAAAACCAAACTTGACTTATGTGTTGAAACCGGTAAAGATCTTCGAAAGAAAGTTTCAGGAGTTAAGGAATAGGAAGATTCCTTGGGTAAAAGTCCTTTGGAAGGAACATGGTACAGAAACATTACCCCTAACTGTTTGCAAAAGAATCTGAGGACAGATTCTCTTTAAGGAGGGGTGATTGTAACAGCCCAAAATAGAGCCTGGAAGAAAAGGGTAAGCTAAGGGCATTGGTAAAGCGTTTATAGACCGTGATCCAACTTTATAAACCTTCATGCATTGCATTATTACATGAACTTTGTGCTCATATGTGATTTGATATGTTTTAAGGGGGAATTCTTGACCTTCGATACAGTTTACTATTCATTTCCCAAGCCTATATTACCCAATGCTTCAATGGAACCTTAGAGGTTCATATCACATGTTTTCCTATCCTTTGAACTTGTTTTCCAAGCTCCGGAAACCTTTCTTGAACCATAAGGGCATTTTGGGAACTTATCGACCAAAGTTACTATTCATCTAAAAATGAGCTTTTTGATTCTGATATCTTATCCTACCCAAGTTTACAGTCAAATCGATCCTTGAGTCGAGACGATTCTATTGAAATCATTCTTGACTTGAAAATCTATTCCGAACTCCGTTTTATTGAAAATGTTTACGAAAAACCCTAGTTCACTATTTCTACTACGAACGGTTTTCATTTGGAAAATGTTTTCTCTTCGGATTTGCACTACTTGAGTTATTTCAAGATTTTAAAGATATTTTACAACTCTTGATTCAAACCCTAGCTCGAAATTTTGAAGCGTACGTATGTACGTAAGAATTCACTATTCATTCTACGTTTTCAACTTTCTATCGGTAAAACGTTTTATAGTCGATATTGGATTCAAAATGATTCTCGATTTATTTCTTGAATTTTGGAAACAATCCGGACTTGAAAATCATTCTCGAAAGTCATTTTTCACTCGTGTTGAGTTTCGGACTCAAATTTCTTATTCACTAAAACTAATGTATCTTTTAAACGGTAAATCCGATTTCGACGTATGAATATGCGTTTCGAAGCTAATTTTTGCCCGGACGGAATGGTGATACTTCCAGACAATCGCCTTCACGTTTTGGAGCTGAAATTACCGAAATAACCCCCAGCAGTCCCTTTTTAGCTTCAAGAACAAAGTTAGCTTCCAAGAGAAGTTTTACCATTTTGCTCTCCTACCCTTACCTATACATTTATTACAAGGTGAGGGGCTTCCAAACAAATATAAATAGAGCCCTCATGCCATTCATTTTCCTTGCTCAATGTTGTGTTAACAACTCCCTTTCTCTCCCTCTCCTCCCCCTCTTTGCCGATCCAAGGCCTCCCCCCTCTCTAGGTTTGTAGTTTTATTTTATGTTATGTTTTTATGTTATGTTTTAGTTTAGTTTATGTTTTTATGTTATGGTATGTTTATATTATGTTTAGCTTGGGTCTTAGGGTCTTCCCTAAGACATATAGGATTTTATTTTATGCATTTATTATATAGTTTTTATGATATGTTCTTAGTAGTGAATTATGATTTAATTGTTTAGTATATGCTATGAAATGTTATGAATTGCTTTAGTATATGGTATGATCATGTTATGGAGCTGTTATATGATGATTATTGATGCATGATTATGATATTTTAATTATGTTCAAGCATGTTAGGCAATGGAATAGTAACCTATGATCAATTATATTATAACTTGTTACATGTTACTATATGGTCTCAATTGATGAATATTACATGATTAATGGTCTTGATGTGCTATGACTTATGTCTATAATATGTTATTCCATTGTTACAATGTTACATGACTCATATGTTATGAATTGAGCTTATGATATGATATGGATTAATGGAATAGTACTTGATCATATGTTATACACTTTGATAGTGTCACATATTATAACCTAAGATAGAATAGTGTTTCATAACTTGATGTTATGCTTTAATTAGACCTTTTAACCATAGGTTATGCCTTTAACCTAGATCACACTTGCTTATAATAACATGAACTTGAACTATAGGTTATAATCAAGATCATAATTGAATTAGGGTGTGTGTATGTGTGCATGCCGTGTATGTGTTAGCGTGTTCGTGTGTGTGCATGAGTGTGTGTTTAGTGTGTGGGTTTGACCCGACCCTTTGACCCGATAAGTGAATAGTAACCTGTGAATAGTAATCCGAGAATAATAATCTGGAATAGTATCTGTGAATAGTACTTTTAAATAGTATAAGTGAATTAAAACTTGTGCTTTCTTAATAGACATTTGCACTTAGGGTTTTCAAATCCGTGGTCTAAAATGTGATTTTAAAATGTGTTTTCTTTCGAGGACTTGTTTCATAACCCAAGGTTTTGCGATAGGATTCATAATTTGATTAATTCCTAATTGATTATAGTAAGATCATAGTCCCACGTTAATGATAACTCACTTTAAGGATTCCTTTGTGTGTTATCCATCTCTAATACCTTAAATGGTATTACTCTCTTGTCATTACATGTTCTGTACTTATTTTATATGTTTATGTGCATCGTTATAGAAGTGTGTCTTAGTTCTTAAGCTCACCTTAGTACACACTTACAGGAGTTAAGGTTGAGCACTGGAATCCCCAGGGCACTGCATAATCTATCCTACCTACTGTTATTCGTAGGTGAGGTTAAAAATGTTTTCAACTGGAACCATGAATACTTAATGATTCAATCGATTTGAAACTCTAAGCCTAATGCTTTACATTCTTGTTTTGAAATACCCTTTATAAGGGATGACTCCTTAAAGAACCCAGACCTATCCGTATTCATTGATCAATGGCACATGTTTTCAAAGTATAGCATCAATGGCACATGTTTTCAAAGTATAGCATCAATGGCACATGTTTTCAAAGTAATGCATCAACGGTTCATGTTTTCAAAGTATAGCCTCAATGACACGTGTTTTCAAAGTAATGCATCAATGGTTCATGTTTTCAAAGTATTGCATCAATGGTTCAATGGTTCAATGCATATGTTCAATGGTTCATACATTCGGATTTATTCTGGATATTGTCAATGGTGCAAGCAACTCAATGGTTAATGGTATGGGCCCGGCGGTTATGTGTAGAGGTGATGCTCGGGAGGTGAGCGCCAACGACATCACTAATACCGGCTGCCACACTAGGCGATTGACACCGACTTTAATCAGGAGGTTTGGTTAAGTCAGGACAATTGTCAGGAATTGACCGCAAATCTATTCCCAAATCAATGGTTAATGGTCACCTAGGGGTCGCTCCCTGAAGTGAAACTTGGTGGAGGATGGTGCATGTGTGTATGTGTTAGGGTGTTGTTGATCTCGGTCCGACACCCTATTAATGGTCATGTTTTCTGGAGTAAGGATGGAGAAGCCTAGCTTGCGGGCATCAATGTTTTCATAAAGTTGGTTCATATCTTGCAAAGTTGTTCCCTACCCTTATCCCGTTTTATGAAAATCATATGAACCAAATCATAGCATATGTGTGCGCGTGTGACTGCACTCATGAAAGTGTTTTGAAAACTCTCATTTCTTATAGCATTGCATCCAAGGGTTTTATCACTTGAACTTATTCTTAAGTTCTTCTTCAAAGCTTTGCATTAAAGGTTTTACCTTGCGAACTTTACTTCAAACGTTTACTTTAAGTACTTTCTTTTAAAGATATCCCTCACTTAGTCACTTTGACTAATACCTCTACCTGTTTTTCTGGCCTCATGGTTTCAGGTCTTGCAGCCGCAGTCTAGAGGTATCTTGAAGTTCTAGAGTGTTCATTTTTGCTTGAGTCAGGACTTTACATTATTAGTCTATTTTGTGTCCTGCATTTGATATATGGCTGCATTGATACTTTACCTTATGCTTTTGTAATAATCCTTCTGCTACTTGGATACTGCTGCAATTGCTATCTTATGCTCCCGTGATAATGTTCAAGTGATACAGTAATGTTAATAGTCTCTTCTGCTTAACGATCAGTACTTGCTTGTTTATATGCCATAACGCACATGTTTTGAAAAGTTTTAAAATACTCTGATTTTCCGCTGCATAAGCCACATAGTTAAACACTATTATTGTTAATCGTTAATGGACATGCCGTTCGCTGGGGTATTTCTTGGGTGATGGCTCACACCAATACTTGAGGGGTGTTTCAGTGCGGGGGGTTGGGGTGCTGCTCTCTACCAGCAAAGTGGGGGCGCTACAGCCTGAGGTGGTATCAGAGCGCCAGGTTAAGTAAGAAGAGACTTGACCTGAATTGCTCACATCATGGAAGATTGTTTGGAGTTGCGTGGTTCTATCTTCTGGCATTCATGTCCATGGTATCTTTATTATAGCCATGGCAGTTCAGCTACGTTATGATTCGAATCAGCAACAGATGGATGAGACATTTTTCAAGCAGTTCGAGGCTCCACCACTATGCCTGTTTCTAGCCGAGGAGGTACTTTTTTCTATACTTGGTGCCGATCAAGGAATAGAGGCAGGACTAGCAGCAGTCTAATGGAGATAATGATGGATCTGATGATGATGAAGCTGATCTAGCAGGGCATGGGCAGGATTGTTTTGGCGAAGGGGATGTATAGTTATAGTAGAAGATCCCCGAATTTTGGCACCACAGATAACAAATTTCAGACGGCATGGAACCACAAGAGGTATTTTGCACTTGGTTTGGATGAATGGTAAGGCCTGAATGGGAGTCAACTCGATGGTATCGGGTCCTCCTTATTTTAAATTTTGTTTAAAAATGTGGCCTAATGTAGAAAAATTTTCCAAACCTTACACGTTTATGACACATTCGGCTTTATATTGGATATTTGTTTACTGCTTTCCATAACTGTCATTGCATGAGTCTTAGAGTTGCTTCAAGATACCATTAGGGCCGTTATAGGATCGTGCCGTTTCCTTTATTGTTATCATACTTGATATATTATACATGTTTGTGAATTGTCAATGGTAATTGATAATGGAACAATGGATCAATGTTGATATGTTGTTCATGCTTATAAGTTGCTCTTACCTATGTGGTAACGTGATAATGGATTATTGTTGATATCTTGTTGTGGGAATGTGTTATTCTCATGATTACATGTGACTACATGGGAATGTGAATACGTGGTTACCAATTATGTGAATCATCCTTACTGTCATGCATTATACACATGTCTAAATGCTTGAAACTTCAGTATCATCATGCCACCGAGAAGAGCACCACGTAATCACGTACCGCCACCACCACCCCAAAGAGAAGTCACGCCACAACGGGATCTTATACCGCCAAGGGATGTTACGCCACCACCTCCTAGAAGGGAGGAAGTTCCTGATTTAGCTGATGTGTTGCGACAATTGGTGAGGGCTTGCAATTCTCCTAATGGGAAAACACTAGAAAAGTTTCTAAGGATGAACCCGCCTAAGTTTTGCGGTGAACCCAACGACTTGAAGGCTGAAAATTGGTTAACTAGTCTCGAAAAGATCTTTGAAGCCATGGATATCTACCCTGAAGATCGTGAACGAGTTTAGTATGCTGCATTTCTATTGGAAGGAGCGGTATTCAACTGGTGGAGGCATACTCAACACATGTGGATAGAGAACAATGTTGATGGAAATTGGACTGAGTTTGTGAAGGAGTTTCAGCAGAAATACACTCCTCAGGTAACGCGTGATGCAAGAGAAGCTGAATTTATGAATTTGGTCCAAGTATCCAAGAACGTGATGGAGTATGAAGCTAAGTTTGTTAGGCTGATCAAGTATGCACCCCACATTCTAAGTGATGAGCGTCGTAAGACTAAAAGGTTCATTGATGGCCTGAAACCTGAGCTCCGTTGGGCACCAGCTTCTTTGGATGTCGAGACCTACACTAGAGTAGTTGACAGAGCATTGAAGGTCGAAGCAGCCCATAAGGACATCCGGATGACCGTTAGTCGTCAAGAGCCTTCTAATCTTAAGACTTTTCAAGGAACAAAGCGACTTGCTGAATCCACCTTTCAGGGAAATGGGAAGAAACCAATGATGGCACCATAACAACAACAAAGGGCGCCTCAGCAGTATGAAACAACTAAGCCCTCACAGGAGGAGATAGCCTGTAACTACTGTAGCTGTAAAGGACACACTGAGGAAAATTGTCGTAAGAAGAATGGTCAGTGTTATTGGTGTGGTTCCCCTGAGCATATAAGGGAACACTGTCCTACCAAGATTAAAAGATTTGGGGTTCAAGACAAGGGTAAAGCGGTGGTGGGTACGACGAGCAAACCAATGGTTAAAGGCAGATCATATGCAATGGATGGTAATGAGGAGGTTGATCCTTCATCTAATGTGGAAGGTATTGTGCACATTCTTAACACGCCAGTTAAGGTCTTATAGACCCTGGTGCCATGCATTTATTCATTGCATCTAATTTATGTGCGCATTTACAATTTCCACTTGAATAATTGTTATATGAAATTTGAAGTAAGTTCTCCTTTGGGGACTTACCTCGTTACAGATCAAGTATATAAACGCTGCCCTATATGCACTGGTAATCGCTACTACTCTTCAGATTTCATTGAGTTGCCAATGACGAGATATGGAATCATCCTTGGAATAGATTGGTTGCTTAAGTACCATGTTAGTCTGGATTGTTACAAGAAGGAAGACATCTTGGAAGAGTTGAGAAAAACAATTGGACAACATTTTGGTGTTCTTAAAGACACCAGAGGAGCATGCCGAGCATATCTAAATTGTGTTGAGCACTTTGCTGGATCACAAGCTATATGCCAAGTTCAGCAAATGTGAGTTTTGGCTAGAAAGATTTACATTTCTCGAACACATCATTTTCGAAACCGTAGTTGAAATAGATCCATTAAGGTTGAAGTAGTGATGGAGTGAAAGACACCGAAGAAAGGGGTTTATTCGAATTGGGAAATGTGGTAAATTAAACCCAAGATATGTTGGACCCTTCGAGATAATAGAACGAGTTGCAGAAACTACTTATAGATTGGATTCACCTGCAAGTCATAGAAGAATCCACAACGTATTCTATGCATCGCAGCTTCGCAAGTGCTTTTTGGATGAGAAAGAGATGGAACCAGTGGAAGAATTTCCGACAGAACCAAACTTGACTTATGTGTTGAAACCGGTAAAGATCTTCGAAAGAAAGTTTCAGGAGTTAAGTAATAGGAAGAAACCTTTGGTAAAAGTCCTTTGGAAGGAACATGGTACAGAAACATTACCCCTAACTGTTTGCAGAAGAATCTGAGGACAGATTCTCTTTAAGGAGGGGTGATTGTAACAGCCCAAAACAGGGCCTGGAAGAAAAGGGTAAGCTAAGGGCATTGGTAAAGCGTTTATAAACCGTGATCCAACTTTATAAACCTTCATGCATTGCATTCTTACATGAACTTTGTGCTCATATGTGATTTGACATGTTTTAAGGGGGAATTCTTGACCTTCGATACAGTTTACTATTCATTTCCCAAGCCTATATTACCCAATGCTTCAATGGAACCCTAGAGGTTCATATCACATGTTTTCCTATCCTTTGAACTTGTTTTCCAAGCTCCGGAAACCTTTCTTGAACCATAAGGGCATTTTGGGAACTTATCGACCAAAGTTACTATTCATCTGAAAATGAGCTTTTTGATTCTGATATCTTATCCTACCCAAGTTTACAGTCAAATCGATCCTTGAGTCGAGACGATTCTATTGAAATCATTCTTGACTTGAAAATCTATTCCGAACTCCGTTTTATTGAAAATGTTTACGAAAAACCCTAGTTCACTATTTCTACTACGAACGGTTTTCATTTGGAAAATGTTTTCTCTTCGAATTTGCACTACTTGAGTTATTTCAAGATTTTAAAGATATTTTACAACTCTTGATTCAAACCCTAGCTCGAAATTTTGAAGCGTACGTATGTACGTAAGAATTCACTATTCATTCTACGTTTTCAACTTTCTATCGGTAAAACGTTTTATAGTCGATATTGGATTCAAAATGATTCTCGATTTATTTCTTGAATTTTGGAAACAATCCGGACTTGAAAATCATTCTCGAAAGTCATTTTTCACTCGTGTTGAGTTTCGGACTCAAATTTCTTATTCACTAAAACTAATGTATCAATGTTGTGTTAACAACTCCCTTTCTCTCCCTCTCCTCCCCCTCTTTGCCGATCCAAGGCCTCCCTCCCTCTCTAGGTTTGTAGTTTTATTTTATGTTATGTTTTTATGTTATGTTTTAGTTTAGTTTATGTTTTTATGTTATGGTATGTTTATATTATGTTTAGCTTGGGTCTTAGGGTCTTCCCTAAGACATATAGGATTTTATTTTATGCATTTATTATATAGTTTTTATGATATGTTCTTAGTAGTGAATTATGATTTAATTGTTTAGTATATGCTATGAAATGTTATGAATTGCTTTAGTATATGGTATGATCATGTTATGGAGCTGTTATATGATGATTATTGATGCATGATTATGATATTTTAATTATGTTCAAGCATGTTAGGCAATGGAATAGTAACCTATGATCAATTATATTATAATTTGTTACATGTTACTATATGGTCTCAATTGATGAATGTTACATGATTAATGGTCTTGATGTGCTATGACTTATGTCTATGAAATGTTATTCCATTGTTACAATGTTACATGACTCATATGTTATGAATTGAGCTTATGATATGATATGGATTAATGGAATAGTACTTGATCATATGTTATACACTTTGATAGTGTCACATGTTATAACCTAAGATAGAATAGTGTTTTATAACTTGATGTTATGCTTTAATTAGACCTCTTAACCATAGGTTATGCCTTTAACCTAGATCACACTTGCTTATAATAACATGAACTTGAACTATAGGTTATAATGAAGATCATAATTGAATTAGGGTGTGTGTATGTGTGCATGCCGTGTGTGTGTGAGCGTGTTCGTGTGCGTGCATGAGTGTATGTTTAGTGTGTGGGTTTGACCCGACCCTTTGACCCGATAAGTGAATAGTAACCTATGAATAGTAATCTGTGAATAATAATCTGGAATAGTATATGTGAATAGTACTTTTAAATAGTACAAGTGAATTAAAACTTGTGATTTCTTAATAGACATTTGCACTTAGGGTTTTCAAATCCGGGGTCTAAAATGTGATTTTAAAATGTGTTTTCTTTCGAGGACTTGTTTCATAACCTAAGGTTTTGCGATAGGATTCATAATTTGATTAATTCCTAATCGATTATAGTAAGATCATAGTCCCACGTTAATGATAACACACTTTAAGGATTCCTTTGTGTGTTATCCATCTCTAATACCTTAAATGGTATTACTCTCTTGTCATTACATGTTCTGTACTTGTTTTATATGTTTATGTGCATCGTTGTAGAAGTGTGTCTTAGTTCTTAAGCTCACCTTAATACACACTTACAGGAGTTAAGGTTGAGCACTGGAATCCCCAGGGCACTGCATAATCTATCCTACCTACTGTTATTCATAGGTGAGATTAAAAATGTTTTCAACTGGAACCATGAATACTTAATGATTCAATCGTTTTGAAACTCTAAGCCTAATGCTTTACATTCTTGTTTTGAAATACCCTTTATAAGGGATGATTCCTCAAAGAACCCAGACCTATCCGTATTCATTGATCAATGGCACATGTTTTCAAAGTATAGCATCAATGGCACATGTTTTCAAAGTAATGCATCAACGGTTCATGTTTTCAAAGTATAGCCTCAATGACACGTGTTTTCAAAGTAATGCATCAATGGTTCATGTTTTCAAAGTATTGCATCAATGGTTCAATGGTTCAATGCATATGTTCAATGGTTCATACATTCGGATTTATTCTGGATATTGTCAATGGTGCAAGCAACTCAATGGTTAATGGTATGGGCCCGGCGGTTATGTGTAGAGGTGATGCTCGGGAGGTGAGCGCCAACGACATCACTAATACCGGCTGCCACACTAGGCGATTGACACCGACTTTAATCAGGAGGTTTGGTTAAGTCAGGACAATTGTCGGGAATTGACCGCAAATCTATTCCCAAATCAATGGTTAATGGTCACCTAGGGGTCGCTCCCTGAAGTGAAACTTGGTGGAGGATGGTGCACGTATGTATGTGTTAGGGTGTTGTTGATCTCGGTCCGACACCCTATTAATGGTCATGTTTTCTGGAGTAAGGATGGAGAAGCCTAGCTTGCGGGCATCAATGTTTTCATAAAGTTGGTTCATATCTTGCAAAGTTGTTCCCTACCCTTATCCCGTTTTATGAAAATCATATGAACCAAATCATAGCATATGTGTGCGCGTGTGACTGCACTCATGAAAGTGTTTTGAAAACTCTCATTTCTTATAGCATTGCATCCAAGGGTTTTATCACTTGAACTTATTCTTAAGTTCTTCTTCAAAGCTTTGCATTAAAGGTTTTACCTTGCGAACTTTACTTCAAACGTTTACTTTAAGTACTTTCTTTTAAAGATATCCCTCACTTAGTCACTTTGACTAATACCTCTACCTGTTTTTCTGGCCTCATGGTTTCAGGTCTTGCAGCCGCAGTCTAGAGGTATCTTGAAGTTCTAGAGTGTTCATTTTTGCTTGAGTCAGGACTTTACATTATTAGTCTATTTTGTGTCCTGCATTTGATATATGGCTGCATTGATACTTTACCTTATGCTTTTGTAATAATCCTTCTGCTACTTGGATACTGCTGCAATTGCTATCTTATGCTCCCGTGATAATGTTCAAGTGATACAGTAATATTAATAGTCTCTTCTGCTTAACGATCAGTACTTGCTTGTTTATATGCCATCACGCATATGTTTTGAAAAGTTTTAAAATACTCTGATTTTTCGCTCCATAAGCCACATAGTTAAACACTATTATTGTTAATCGTTAATGGACATGCCGTTCGCTGGGGTATTTCTTGGGTGATGGCTCACACCATTACTTGAGGGGTGCTTCAGTGCGGGGGTTTGGGCGCTGCTCTCTACCAGCAAAGTGGGGGCGCTACATTTTCAGATGTTGGAGAATTGTCCTCTTGGTGACTTCAGCTTGACCGTTGGCCTGAGGGTGGCCTACAGAAGTGAAGCGCTGCTCAATTCCCAATTCCGAACACCATTCTCTGGTATCTGCTGCGATAAACTGCGATTTGTTGTCTAAGATGAGCACCCTCGGGATTCCGTACCTGCAAATGATATTTTTCCAGATGAAATCCCTTAGAACCCTGAAAGTGATTTTCACAACGGCTTCAGCCACTGCCCACTTCGTAAAGTAATCTACGGCCAATATGACAAATTTCTTTTGCCCGACCGCCATTAGCAAAGGACCAACAATGTCTATACCCCACTGGTCAAAGGGCCATGAGACATCTATGGGGACCATCTGGGCTGCTGGCAACTGAGGGATGTTTGAATGGAATTGACATTTGGGACATCTTTTGGAGAATTCGAGGGCATCCTGTAGAACTGTAGGCTAATAGAATCCACTCCTTAGTATTTTCTTGGCAAGGACGCGCCCTCCTGAGTGATTCCCACAACTCCCTCCATGTACATGCTCATGGGTCTCTTTGGCTTGCGACGGCCTCAAACATCTCATTGGTGGGCCGTGGAATGACTTCTTGAAAAGCCTGCCTTCGCTGTCCAAAGAGAAATGAGGGGCCTTGTTTCTAACCTTCCGTACCTCTATCCTGTTAGTTGGACAAGTTCCATCTCTGAGGAACTTAACAATGTCATCAAGCCAACAAGGCTCATCAGGATCAATAATGAGTACCGCTTGTGTCATGCCCTTCTCTTTAATCAAAGGCTCCTCAGTTCTGAGAAATGTAACTGAGCGCTCAGAGGTGCTTTCCAGCACGGAGGAAATTTGGACAGAGCATCAGCTCGCTCGTTTTCCGCACGTGGGATCTGCAACAAGTTGAATTCTTTGAACTTCTGAATAGTTTCTTTTGCTTTCTCCAAGTATTGCACCATGGTGGCTTCTCGAGCCTCATAAGTTCCTTCAATTTGACTCGCAATCAACTGTGAGTCGACATATGATGTTATTCTGGAAGCCCAGTTCTGAAGAGCGATATGCAATCATTGTACGAGCGCTTCATACTACGCTTCATTATTAGTGACCTGAAAGTCCAATTTGATGGCGCAGTCTATCTCTACACCCTTGGGATCTCTAAGGGCTACCCCCGCTCCTCCCCCTTGAGAGGTCGAGGAGCCATCTGTGTGCAAGACCCATAGGCCATCATCTTTTATTTCAATGGGCTCTAAGCCAAAACTTTTACCAGTAGATCGGCAATCATCTGTGCTTGTATAGCCGTCCTGGGCTCGAAGCTTAGATCGAACTGGCTCAATTCAATAGCCCATTTTATCAATCTGCCGGAAACATCAGGCTTGGAAAGGACTTGTTTCAAGGGTTGAGTGAGGACCGTTATGGTATGTGCCTGAAAGTAGGGTCTCAATCTCCTCGACGCATTGATGAGGGCGAAGGCGAACTTCTCAATCTCCAAGTATCTCTTCTCAGCGCCCTGTAGTGTTTTGCTCAAGTAGTAGACTGGTAGGTGCTTACGTTCGTGCACAGCAACTAAGACTGCGCTCGTCGCCTCCTGGGAGACAGAGAGATAAACGTACAGCTTCTCACCTTCCATTGGTTTGGTAAGGAGCGGTGCACTCGAGAGGTACGCTTTCATGCCCTGCAGCGCTTTCTCACACTCATCAGTCCAAGAGAAGTTCCGAGCGTTGCGCAAAATTTTGAAGAATGGGAGATTCCTGTCGGCGGAACGTGATATGAACCTGTTTAGAGAGATGATTTTTCCTACCAACACTTGTACTTTTCTAAGATTTCGGGGAGAAGGGATATCCAAGATAGCTTTGATTTTCTCCGGATTTGCCTCAATCCCTCGTTGACTGACCATATAGCCCAGAAACTTTCCACCTCGCACATCGAACGTGCATTTTGAGGGGTTTAATTTCACGCCGCACTCACGCAGGATGCCGAAGGTGCGCTTCAAATCTTCCAGGTGTGAGTCATGGCGCTCGCTCTTAACTATCATATCGTCCACATAAACCTCCATTGAGCCCCCAATCTCCTCCTCAAACATCCGGTTTACAAGGCGCTGATATGTGGCACCTGCATTCTTGAGCCCGAATGGCATAACTTTGAAGCAGTAAACTCCCGTATGCACGACGAATGAGGTTTTCGGGCGGTCCTCCAGTGCCATGAAGATTTGGTAATACCCCTGGAAGGCATCCATCATGCTCATAAGCTCACAGCCAGCGGTCGAATCCACCAGCGGATCAATCCGTGGCAAAGGATATGGGTCTTTGGGGCAAGCTTTGTTGAGGTCCGTAAAATCGTTGCACATGCGCCATTTATTAGCGCTCTTGGGTTCGAGGACCACGTTACAGAGCCATTCTGGGTACAAGATGGGTTCAATATATTCTGCCTCCAAGAGCTTATTCACTTCTTCTTCAATGATTTTTCTCCTGAACCCCTTGGCATCTCGCTTCTTCTGTTTGACAGGCTTGAATGAGGGATCTACATTGAGCCTGTGAATGATAACGCTCGGATCTATCCCTGTTAAGTCGGAAGCTTTCCATGCAAAGACATCAATATTCTCCTTCAGGAAATCAATCATTAAAACCTACGAGGGGCCTGAGAGGCCGGAGCCAATTGGCGTGGTTTTATCCTTGTTCCCCGGCTCTAATTCGATCGTGAGAAATTTCTCCATGGGCTCGATTCGTACTTCAGGCCTGGGGAGTTCGAGGGCTCGCTTCTTTCCTGTCAGGCGGTTGTCGGTAACTTCCTTGTCGCCCTCGTTGATATCGTCATCCGAAGATCTTTCGACCACGCCTAAGGGGACATTCTCGTTATCCCTTTTGGCATCAGGGTCCTTCTTCTTGTTCTTTTTCTTATTCAGCTTGGCCCTCTTACGCACCGGGCCATCTTCATCTAAGTTTGGGAAATCCACCGATTTCTTGGCGGATCCCGTTTGGAGTACTTTCTCTGATCTTGGACTTCTAAGGGATAACATGTAGCACTCCCATGCTTCTCTCACATTGCAAAGAACCTCGCCAACTCCGCCGGGGGTTGGGAATTTGATCTTCTGATGGTAGGTGGAGATGATTGCCTTGAAATCAACGAGGGCGGGCCGCCCAATGATGATGTTATAAGGAATCTCAATCTCCGCCACCGGATACGTGACCATGAGCGTCTTTCGCTGCGGGGCGCGACCAAACGAGGTGGCCAAGCGAATTTGCCCTCGCGGGACAACCTCAGAGCCCCCAAAGCCAATAAGGGCTGTTTTGAGGGGTTCAAGTGATACATTTGTGACGTTCATCTTTTGGAAAGTTGAGTAAGGCAAAACGTTAACAGAGCTTCCACTATCTACCAGCACCCTCTTTACAATGTGATTGTCTATGTCTAGGCTAACCACCATGGGGCAGTCAGAGGTTTCACTCTCCCCATAAGCTAGATCCTTATCACTAAACCCTATCACCTCTTTCTCAAGAGGGCTCGAGACATTTGAATCTTTAATGGTGTAGACATGTTTGGGCACTGAGGGACGTTGATCGTAGCTCCTTATGTGTCGACGGCGAGAAGCATTGGAGTCCCCTCCTGATGAGCCTCCCGCGATCATGTTGATGATAGCGAAGGGGGTGTTCTCTTGCTCTGTTAACTTCTGCTTCCCACGAGCGCTGCTTTCTGGAGGGCCTCGCCCTCGAGGCTCCTTGAGCGTGACGGGCTTCTTCTTCTATCACGCGATCTCTCATTACAACGCTCGTCGTAACACTCCAGGGCTCGCACAAACTCCTTCAAATGGCCTCCAGCAACAAGCCTCTGAATTTCACTCTCCAACTGGCGGCATTCATCTGTATCGTGCCCTTTCTTCTTGTGGAAGGCGCAGTACTTGTTTGATCATCTCAGGGCCTCAGTGTCCCTCATCTTGATGGGTTTTTTGAAGAGCTTCTTGTCAGAGAGGTTGTAAACTTCTGAGTTCGGACTTGTAAGGGGGATACGCTCGAAACGACGAGGGGCAGGAGGAGATTTTTTGCGCTCTTTCCTGATAACATCTTCTCGTCTCCGCTCTTGGTGACACTCATGTCTTACTGGGCTAGGGTGTCGGGGCCTATTCGTCCCATACATATCTTCGAACGTGAAGAACGGCTCGATAACTTCTCTCAAGGCCATGAGGGATCCTGGCCTTCTCTCTACGATGGCATCGGTAAACTTTTTACTGACGTATTTCTTATGATCTACAACCTTAAAGAGCACTGGGATCAAGAAATCCATGGAAGGCCTCTCCACTTGCAATATCTCTTTGTTAAAACGGGCGAAGAACGAGCGAAGAGATTCATTCTTGCCCTGCACTATATTGTAGAGGGCGGTAGGCGCAGTGACGGGGGCCTTCAAAGAGTTGAAGTGATTGAGGAAAGCGTTGGCCAACTCTTCATATGAATGTATCGAGCGTGGCGGCAGCCGCTTATACCATTCTTGAGCCATTCCTACAAGGGAAGTAACAAAGACTTTGGCCCAGTAGTGGCTCGAGTGCTCATATAAGTGCATCAAGTGTAAGAAATGATCCAGGTGTTCCGCTGGATCTATAGTCCCGTCATAGCGGTTGACAGAGGTGGGAACTTTGGCCATTCCTGCTTGGGCCATCAAGACTTCTTCTACGAGGGGGGAGCCCCTCGCAAGCGGATGATACTCATAAGTACCAAAATTCTCCTCATGCTCTTGGCGGCGGGGGATTTGTAGCTGGCGATCTTGGTGACGAGCGTCTCTGGCATTAGCTCGTTCATCTCTCCCGTGGGAGATCTGAGACCGTGCTCGAGAGAGCTGTCCAACTATATCCTGTAACCCCTGCAACTGGTCTTGCACAGCCACGAGGAGGTTAGGATTTCTTTCTTTCTCTTTGCCCCCCCCCCCCCCTGTTTTGTGGCTCGGGAGGCTCGTTTGGAGGCATGGGAATCTCCTTCATCCTCTAGGTTGATTCTATCCGACGGGCCTTTACCTTTGCTGGCTTGAGGGCGCTCGTCACCTCCCTTTTCTGGGGCATCTCTCTTTTTGTCAGGCGGAGGCGGCGGTCTGGCTTGCAAGACGTTTTGAGCCGCCGTTAGGGGATGAACCTGCCACCCTCGTGGAGGGGCCATTTGAGCGGTTGTCCCTGGGGGGAAGTAAGTAGTTGTGAAATTCTGCCAAAAGTTTTGGACGGCCTGGATTTCACATTGGGTGTACAGAGCCTTCAACTGCTCCGAGGTTAAAGGTAGCAGCTCTACCCCATCAATTTCTTTGGGGACAACGATGGGCAGCTACATTTGTCTAGCGTGGTAGGGCTGGACCATGGGAATCATGGGAGTCGGGGTCAAGGTGTACCCCGATGGCGGCATCATATGGGGATACGCACCAGGCTGGGCTGGCGGCGCGTGGATTTGACCCTGGGAAACAGGGATCCCAGATCCTCCTGCAACGACGATGGAGAGAGGATCCACGGGGGGGACAACCGTCTCCAAGGGAGGGGCGGACCCATATGTTTTGGGTGTGCCGCCAATCATAGGCGGAGGGGGACGACTGTTCATGTCTTAGGGAAGATTATCTCATCCCCCTGCTGTTCCGGAACACGTGGTGACCATGATGTTTTAAGTAACGGGTGTTTGTTTTTCTACTAGCAAAGAAGGCGAAAGAGAAGGTTTCCCACAAACGGCGCCAAAAATGATGGGGTATGAACGTGAAGTGTCAAACTCCGGTCACTTTCTATTTGATATATGTGGGGGAAACTGGAAAATGATTGCTGGGTGGAAGATGGGTTCTACCTGCTAGGACAAACACCAAGGACAAACAGTCAGAAGGCCAAGCTGGGAGACTGGAGGGGATGCCCAGTTTGGCTCTCCGACGCTCAAGTCAGTTAAGGAACTGAAAGAGAAGAAAAGTAATTGCAGAGCTCAAGTATGGAAGCTTTCTTACAGTGAAGAAGATGAACTCGTCTATTTATAGTTGAGGGTCAGGGACCCTTTGGTCATTTGCACCGTGTGGTCCTGGCCAAATGTTGCCCTAACACGTGGCGTTATGAGAGAAACCTTGGAGGAATCTTCTGCAAAAGCTGGTGAAAGTTAGTGCTGGCAACAGTGGCAGGTGCGCGGGTATGTACGGGGTGTCAGAGAGCCGTTTTAGGGGGTTGGTAACGAGGGCTAAGAGCACGCTCGTGTCAACCAAGAGCCTTGGAGGCCAGTGAATCCGCTAGGGGATGGAGGCCAAGGCTGTGTAACGAGGGGGAGTGGAAGCTTGTCTGAGGGATGATAACGCTCGAAGAGGGCTTCCAAGATAAGCTGGGGCTTTGTTCCGTTTTGTGAGGTGCGCTCGTTAAAGAGCGGCAAGGGTGATCACGCGTGCACACAGCAGAGACGACACGTGTTCTTTAGGGACTTTGACGCTCGAGGGTCGGCGACGCTCGTTGATAACTTGCCCCAGTCATGAAGGGCCACGTGTTACCTTCTCGCGTCGCCACATGTCCAAACGCGGGTCGAGCGTATTTTGACCCCATCAATATTATTATTATTATTATTATTATTATTATTTAACTTGAATTATCATATGAAAATTTGTTAAAAAAATATTATATATTTTTGAATTTTTTTGATCAAATCTAAACATAGGGTAGGTGTCCTAAAATTAATTGATCCATTGAATTGTGTCTCTATAAAGGATGAAAACCATTGAAATGTTGTGCCTTCTGATCTGACCATTTATTTGTGATCTCAATTCTCAATATGGACCACTTCTTCACTTTTTCTTTTTTCATGGCCAAAATTGCAATATATGTACAAAAATATAAATAAAACATAATTATATTATCCTAAATTCATATTAAGCAGTCAGATAATTATAGTCATTATTAATTCTCTAACTATATATATTTATATATGCCAATTTTCGTGATAAAGTAAATTCTTGTAATAAAACAAGAAAATAATAATAGCAAAAGACTGACATACACACATACCTAACAATTGTATTTCAGCTAGTCCACTTACCTAACAATAGTGCCCCCCCCCCCCCCCCCCCCCCCCCCCCCCCCCCCACCATCCTTGTGATTGGACTCGTGCCAATATTGCTCCAATTGTTTAATTAGTTCATAGCTTTCAATCTTCTTTATTTCTTTCAATCCTTTTTTATATTATTTAGGATACATAAGTATATTTAAATATAATTTCATTAGGTTCATAATTTAGGCTTAAAGATCTTATAATTTGCCAGAAAAATTACAAACACGCCTTCCATTAGAATTTTCCATTAAAAGATTGATATGTAATAGTACTACTCGCTTCTTGAATTCCATAGTGTTCGATAGTGTCAACAATAAGATTTAACTTATCGATTGCTCAATACGAGTCAATCTTTTGAAAAATTTTGAGGACACCAATGGTTCACTATGTATATATAGTCTGTTAGGTTATATAATCAATAATTGAGTAAATTGCCGAAAACTACCTCGTGTTAGGCGAAAAGAACAAAAAAAACCCCGTCATATGGAATATCATCCAAAGAACCCTGTGTTTTCTAAAATTTTGCAAAAAAAACCCTGAGCACGTTGTGTGGCCCTCACGCGCGTTGATTGCGTGTAGGAATGTGTTTTTTTGGGATAAAATGTCTATAATGCCCTTAATGAGTTAACTGCATAAAACCCCCTGTGTTTGTCCCAATTTGCAAAAAAAAACCCTATGTTACAAAAATTAATTCAAAAAACCTTATGTTATTTAATTTTTTGCACATCACCCCCTCATTTCTTTGGTCAACTGTTAAAAAAACCTTATGGAGTAAGGGTATTTTAGGGTTAAAAGATTTAATAGTTGACCAAATGGAATAAGGGGGCCGTGTGCAAAAAATAAAATAACATAAGGTTTTTTGAACTAATTTTTATAACAGAGGGATTTTTTTACAATTTGGAACAAACACAGGGGGTTTGGTGCAGTTAACTCATCAATAATTAATATGACCTAACAAACTATATATACATATTTTTTGATTTAATATCTCATTTATTTAGATTCGAGTCACATTGAATTATTTGTTCTCCTTATTAATGATCGTTATTAATTAAAAATTTTGAATATGAAACTTTTAATGAGTGTCGAATCGTTAATTACATCATTCAATATTACCATATATATATACATGTGTACAAACGTAAATGATGTATAGAGATAATTATTCCTATTATTTTTCAAATTCTTTTAGCAAGCAGTAGACGTTGGACAATGAAAAGGCAATTTGTGGATGTAATGGGTTTTTCGTACATTATTTTCCACGTCCTTTTCATTGGAGTTCGATCAGTTTAATTATTTGGTTAGTTAACTGATTTGAAAGATTATGGTTTAATAATCTGAATATTATATGTGAAGTTTCAACTGTAAAGATTTGAAAATTAGAAAAATTATATAGTATTAATTGAGCCTCAATTATTCTGTGCATATATGTGTTATCCATTTGGGCTGCCCTCCTTCGGGAGGGTCCCTTTTTCAAAAAATATATATATATATATGTGTTATCCATTTAACCGTCCCCATGTCCGATTATCCACTAAATTATATTGGTTTCTTGAAAGAGGTTTCTTAGGTGTGGGTATATTATTATTATTATTATTATTATTACCACCTCCTTGCAAGAGATTTTTCTTTCGTTATATCTCAATTATTATGTGTTGAAATAGATAGTGTAGGACTCTATTTATATATAATAGTCTCTCATTTAAATATTCAATCACAAAACCTCTTCCTATAAATTTTTAAATACATATTTTTCCCTCTATATCTATATATATTGTTTAGGTCGGGAGAAGAGTAATATCGATAAAATTAATTCTTCTCGACAATAATCAGATCACGAAATTCAATACATCCCTTGTTCCACTACTCAAACTTCTTCTCAATATCGTGACCCACCCGTTTTAGCTAACGCATTGGCACAACAATCAAAAAGAAAATACTTCAAAACATAATAAACTTCCACAATCACTCAAAAAACTTCCCAATTTCAAAGTGCATTATGGCTACAGAATCCGAACGGATAATCTTACAACGATATACCATACAAGACAGGCACATCAGCAATAAATTATTGCGAGAAAAGTTGAAAAAATGGGGCCTAGATTAATTAAAACTAGGAATTTGGCAATGAAAATGATGATATTGACAAAAACAAATTACGCACGACCGATCATGTTTCGAGGCTGCCTTATCTTAACCACCAGCTCGAAATCTATGCACAAGGATAATAATGTTCGTCTACCTGAATCTATCTATCACAACTCTTGTCTCTATGGAAGACAATGCACTTAGTTTTACTCACTATGCTGCATTCAATTGAGTGGACCCCCAACTTCTTGCATGCATGGGGTAAATTACTAAAAATAAATAAATAAAAAATGTCCCGAATAAACTCTGATTTGAGTGTCGTCGTAAGGCTTTTATTGGAACACTTCATAACAATTTCTCCGAGGAAGGTTTTGGGAAGAAATCAGTTTTTATCATTCCCATCGAATTCTGCACAAAGCAAGAGACGTCGTTCCAAAAGTAGGTCGACTCTGTTAGAATAATACGAAGCTCTATTTGCTATTGAGATTAATATACTTTGATGACTCAAACTACAAAATTATTTACGGATAATTATCTCCCGGCGTCTAAAATGGTTTTATTTGTATCTATAGCATGTTGAAGCAAACACTATTTTGATTTTGAATAAAGGTTAATTTGATTTTTTGTTTTAAGAGGATCAATGCTGGTTCCTAACTACCTCCGATATATAAAACTCGAACTCGTGACCTATCCGTTTACATGTGCATATACTTGAATAAAAGTCAATTTGATGTTAGTATCAAAGTCCATTATTGTACATATTGTTACCATTAAATCATTGGTTAAAGCCTTTCCAAAAATATTTTACCAAGAAAATGATGTGTACTTCCTATTTGTTTGTCAATTTCTTCTAAACTTAGGGATCATTTTCTCACATCAATTAACGTCAATTTGACCGTGATAATACAATAAAATTGACCTTTCTTATTAGAGATGCCATGCCCCTTGCTATTCTCCCTTGTTCTTTGCACATCAATTGATAGCTATTCTTTACCAAACCCTAATAATAATTAGGGCTAATCACAGAAAACCCCCCATCCTTTGGGGGTTTTGGCACTTTCCCCCCTGTCCTTTCATTTTTGGCATTAAACCTCCTAACCTTTGAAAAATATCACACTTAACTCCTTGTAACAAACTTTAACAAAGCAAATCTATACAAAGTTGATCTCAGATGTGTAGATATTATATATCAAATCGAAGCTCTCGATGCAAGGAACACAACAATGGTCTCGAAATCAAAATCCGACAACCGACGAAGTAGAAATCATCGGTTAAAGATGATGCACGACGAACGAAGCTTTTGGCGGCCAATAGGGTTGGCTGGGGTATGGGCTTTATTCTCCTTGGAGAGACGAACACGATGGCGATGGTCTTGAAGCTTGGGTCGCTATGACGGAGGAGAAATCGATGCTCAAAATTTTTTGAAGGGGTTAAGTGCAATATTTTTCAAAGGTTAGGGGGTTTAATTCCAAGAATGAAAGTAGAGGAAGGAAAGTGCCAAAACCCCAAAGGAGGGGGGTTATGTGATTAGCCCTAATAATTAATAACTTGAGAAGTGAATAAACAAATAAATAGAAAGATACCACATGAAATTGTCTTCCAAATATGTTCATTTAGTCAAATTACATGCGGGTTTCGTTGTTAATTAACAATGCATTAAGTCAAATTTTTCATAAATTATAGTTCCATATTGATAGAGAATATAATTTATATTTTCCTAAGTCAAGATAATCGAGTCGAATTCAACCCCCAAATTAACTTAAATGCTATAGTTATGCTATTGGTAAAAAATCCTTTCAAACATCAAAATTACTAGCTCGGCCCTTGATCACTCAAAATTACATCGACTTCGCCCTCAAAAGCAATCAAAATTAAATATAATTTATTTTAATTTAAACTTTTTGTGTTGTTGCGTCTAAATAAGAAAATCTTCTTTGGCGCAAACAATTAATATTTGATAAATCTTATATGAAAATAAGGAAAATTTACATCTGACTATTCTCGCTATTAGATCTAATTATAACGCAATATATTTTTATCAGGAAATTACAATATCATCCCTTTAATTTATATTCCGTTAGTAGTCCCTCCATTCCGTTGGGGTTCCGTCATGATTTTACCTTGCAATCCTAAAAATATCCTTAAGTATTTTCACAAAATTTAAAATTATGAAAATATCCCTATATGAAATATTTAAAAAATATTACAAAGACATCCCTGCCAAATACACCAACAAAATGACCCTTTCAATTTGAAAAATTGCGAAAATAATTAAGCGGAATCACAGGACAAAATCACGACGGAACCCTAACGGAATGGAGGGACTACTAACGGAAAACAAATTAGAAGGACTACATTGTAATTTCCTAATAAAAATATATTATATTGTAATCAGGCCTAATAGTAGGGTAGTTAAATGTAAATTTCCCTAAAAATAATTCAAAAACACACACATATATATATATCTAAGTGTTAATTTATATACACACACTATATATATATATATGCATATGAGATTTGGGATGATGTATGGCGTGATGATATTGATATATAATGTCCCCTCGCAAGTTGTGGAAGTTTAGTTTATTATGGGAAGAATTTGAATAATATATATAGAGTCAAAGTACTTAAGCTAGAAAAGCTTGAGCAACTGGATATTATATGATTCGAAAGGGATGGCAAAATATACAATGCATCAACTGTTTAATTTACTTGTCAAGATTGGCATATCGATCATATAAATCAACGAGGAACCTTGGTGTGGGACCTTTTTACCGTTTAACAGGTCATTGCTTCCCAAAGCATATCAATCATCTTCTTCCTCTTGTTCAATGCTGATCATATATATAAAGTTTTTTGGAATATTCTTATTACTAATAATAATGGAGCGGAGGATTTAGAGACAAAATAAATAAAGTTTTATCTTTTTTGAATAAAAGATTAATTGTTTCAATTAATTATTCCCTATCAAGAATTCAATACTCCGATTATGGATGTCGATCAAAACAGTCCCCCGAATGACATAGTTCAGACTTCGGATGTGCAAGATATAAATTTGTTCTTCAAAGACAGACTCAACATGATTTCAAACAGATAATCCTCTAACTGTATTAATTACCGACCCTTTTGTTAAGAACGATAACCGTCTCTGAGCAATACTCTGCATTGATTTTTCCTAATATAGACTAACTTATAAGTTTTAAGGTTATTATGATATTATCTATTTATAAGTTTTAAGGTTATTATGATAATATTATCTATCTTAACTTTAAAGATTTATCGGAGAATTTTAAAAATAACTTGTCTTGACGAAACCGATCAATTATATAATTGAATATGTTATATTATTTAATTAGTCACATTTTTAAATTTATATCTATAGATATAAAATGATCTCCATTTTCATTACACACATTTAGTGGAATTAGATTACCAAATTATAAAGTGGTATTCAAGGACCAAGTCGTTCGAAATTGGTGATGTGGCCACGTTTTTAATGGCAATTATCTCAAGGGTTGTTAATTAATTAAGTCGTGTTACACGGTTAATGAATTATGATGAGCATTGTAATTGTAATTAGTATAATTATGTGACCAATGCAGCTTGATTAATTAATGATTTATTTAACTCAATCCCGTTGACATGCTCATAAACAGCTCAAGCCTCAAAAGTTTTACTTCCACGAGGCAATGAATTATGGAGGTATCTTAACTTTATTATCATTATTATTATTATTGCCATCGTTATCATTATCATAGAAGTTAGGAGTTGGGATATCATAAAATAAGATTTCATTTTGAAAAAATATTCCTCAAACTTATATTTCAAAGTTTAAATAGTAAAATTCTATGTACTAACATGAAGCAATAGCAAAACTTATAATCAACCCTCTCATCTACCATAGCCCCAGTTGACAGTTGTATGCCCAATAAGCAAAAGTTAGTGATAATTGGGCTTATGCCCAATATAAACCTTGCTAAGTGGGCCAGATTAAGAGCCATTTTGTTACGTAGATATGGTCCATTTTTAATCCCAGTTTTATTTGCATGCTCTTTGTTATAAGCATCAACTTCTCCTTTTGCGCTATGATAACTTAATTAGAGGTCTGGTGTACCAGTCGCTGAGAATACAGTTATTATTGATGGAGAGCCCTATTGAAAGGTGCGGCTAGATCACCTCTTGTTGGATCTTTTGGTTTGGTACTGTTTCACACTCAAAACAAAAAGGAGGGAGCTACGTCTGAGTTAAACTTGGAGATTGAAGTATTCTTTCGTTTCTCGACGGTGAAGTAAGACCAAGCTCATGTGCTTATTATCCTAGGTCGGAACAAGTTGATAACATCCCCTTTATTAAGTCACGCGGGGGACATGGGGGCGAAAAAAGGACGGAGAGGGATGAGGTTTCTCTCGCTTTTGGCATAGCGCGGAGGATGACTTTTCATATACCAACAAGCTAAACTTTGAATAGAGAGAAGGGGAGAAGAATTTACTCTGTGGCTCAATCCTTATCGAATGAGTGTATTCGTTCTTTCTGTTCTATATATACAATATATTCTAATTTTCTTTTTTTTTGTTGGGGGATATATTCTAATGACTATAATAAAGCGTTACTACTATTAAACGAAGTGTTAGATCTAAATGACACTTTTACTAATTAATTTACACACAGATGAAATTGATACAGGAGGCGAAGTAGGTGGGAAAGTTGTTTCTAATGTCAAAACAACACAAGCTGATGTTAATTTGTCTCCTTTTAATATTGATAATGTGGATAATTTTGGTCCTGTTAATAATGACAATGTGGATAAGTTGGCTCTTGTTAAAGGTGATAATTTGGCTGTTGATCAGGGAAAAATTAAAGTCGAATATGTTCCCGACACAGAATCTGATGACAGTGATTTTGAGGCTAATTTGAGGGGTGGAAAGGGTCATGATGATGATGGTGAGTACACAAAATATATAGACTCTGAGGGAGAGTATGCAGGGGTTAAGGCTGTTAAAGAATCCGAGAGTGAAACTGAGAGTGGTTCAATTACAGATTCTAGTGAAGCTAACTTAAATAGTAATTGTTCAAGTGACGATGAAAATTATGTTGACAATCTTGTCTTTCAACCTGAAGACACCTTTGATTCTGTTTTTAGACTTGAACAGAGATATGCAAATAGGACAATGTTCAGAGAGGCTATTCATTCATATGCAATAAAAATAGGTAGAAGTTTGAAGATAGAAAAAAATGACTGTAGAAGGATTTATGCAAGATGTAAAAAGAAGAATCATGGCTGCGAGTGGAGGATTAATGCAGTTAAAAAGATAAATGAAGCATCTTATGTTATTAGGGAGTATCAACATGTACATAAGTGTAGTAGGTCAAAGGAGGTTACAAATGTTAACTCAGCATGGTTGGCCAAAAAATTTATCGAGTTTTTTAGAGCCAATCCAAAGAGGGATTTAAAGAGGAGGCAACTGCTAAAATAGGGGTCAATGTGTCTGATGTACAAGCTTACAGGGCAAAAAGAAAAGCTGCGTCAATGATCCAAAATGACTATGGGGATCAATATGGGAAATTATGGAATTATGCAAATGCATTGAAGGAAAAAAGTCCAGGATCCACCATTATTTTGGATGTGGAGAATAACAAATTCCAGAGGTTCTATGTATGCTTTGAGGCATTGAAGAGA
Source organism: Lantana camara (assembly GCA_037501455.1). Taxonomy (NCBI): domain Eukaryota; kingdom Viridiplantae; phylum Streptophyta; class Magnoliopsida; order Lamiales; family Verbenaceae; genus Lantana; species Lantana camara. The sequence continues at coordinate 137,571,811 of CM074856.1, read as the reverse complement.
GGCTTTTGGGCAGGTTCTAGAAAGGTTACTGGTGTTGATGGGTGTCATTTAAAGGGCCCAACTGGAGAAGTCTTGTTAACTGCTGTAGGAATGGATCCCAATAATGACTTATTTCCTATTGCCTATGCAGTTGTTGGTGTTGAAAATAGGGTGACATGGGAGTAGTTCTTGAACTTGTTGAAGGAGGATATTCTCAAGGAGAAGGAGGAGACATATACTTTCATTTCAGACAAGCAAAAAGGATTGATTCCTGCATTTGATAATGTATTACCTCTCGTGAACAATAGGTTCTGTGTTAGATACCTTCATGGAAACATGCAAAAGGCTGGGTTCAAAGGACTTGGATACAAACTGGCTCCAGTGAAGGCTGCAAGAGCAAGCACTGTCCCACATTTTGAAGCTGCAATGGAAGAAATTGCAGACATGGATAGGAAATGTCTGCAATGGCTCAATGACAAACACCCCTCACAATGGTCAGTTTCACATTTCAACACATTCTCAAAATGTGACACACTGCTGAACAATCTTTGTGAGTCATTTAATGCATGCATAATGGCTGCAAGGGAGAAACCAATACTCACCATGCTTGAGTGGATAAGAGAATATTTGATGAAAAGAAATCAAAAACTAAGGGATATGTGTGAAAGGAAATGGGAAGGAAGGCTTATTTGTCCCAAAATAAGCAAGTTGCTACAACTAAACACTATAAAATCAAGCAAGTGTGTTCCAATCAAAAGTGATGACACAAAATATGAGGTTCGATCATTATATGTACTACAGTTACAGTTTTATCAATTTATCTTACTTTCTGTACAATGATATGTGGCATGATCAGTGATTTCTTTTCATTTTCTCGTAGGTAGGATCATTGGATGGCTCAAGGTATGCAGTTGAGTTGGAGAACCATTCGTTCATGCAGGAAGTGGGATGTCTCTGGAATCCCATGCAAACATGCAATCAGTGCAATTTCTGCACAAGGACATAATCCAGAAGATTATGTAGATCAGTGCTATCACGTGTCCACTTTTAGTTTCGTATATGGAGAAGCCATAATGCCTATGGATGGCCCTACTTTGTGGGATAAAACAGGTTACATACCACCTTGTCCACCAAATTTTGGAAGAAGGCCTGGTAGACCTAAAAGAGCAAGAAGAATGGACCAGGACGAAAAGGCAAGCAGAAAAAAGACACAAGAAACAAGTCAAAGGATGAAAAGACAAAGTTACAAGGTCACTTGTAAGTTATGTGGTATAAAAGGCCACAACAAAAGAGGTTGTAAGCACAAGAAGGATTTGGAAGAAGTGTATGGTGAAGAACAAGTTGAAAAATTAATAAATGATTGGGTTACAAGTGCTGAAAGGAATGATGAAACCATGCATGAAGAAGTCACTCAAAAAGATGGAAAAGGTCCAAGCATAACACAGACACAAGAAGAAGGTCCAACCAAAATGACCGTAAGTACTCTAACTATAATTCAGTCTAGTGAGTATGCATTTGTAAACTATATTCTCTTGTCTTCATGTATTTCTTCTCTACAATGTATATTTGCAGGCTAGGAAAAAGGCATTTAAGGGGCCCAAAAAGTACATCTTCTTTAATGATACTACAAAAGATGACACAACTAAATGTGAGTAAATTGTAACTAGATGAAGTTAGGACAAATGGTTGTTTTTGAGGATGAACAATGTTTATGATAGGACAGATGATTGCTTTTGTAGATGAAAAATATTTATGGTAGGAAAGTTGGTTTGGTTTTGTGTATGAGCAATGTTTATTGTAGGACAGGTAGTAGCTTTAGCGTATGAACAATGTTTACCATAACAAGTAGTAGCTTTTGTGTATGAACAATATTTAAGTACTTCAATGCATTTGGTTCTTGATTAATTGAATTCTAAATGCTAATTTGATATGAAATGGATGATTTCCGTTCAGTTATTTAAATTTGTTGTCATGGTCACTTGAATTGTAATTGCAAAGGCTAATTGTACTTAAAATTGATGAATAGTAATGATAAATGTTTGTTGCCGTAAGAATTTGGTCTTTGTAAATGGTAAAGAACATATAATTTCCCTCCAAAAAGGTTCGTACATGTGATCTTCCCTCTTAAAATTGACACTAACAGCTGTTAACACCATCTAGGACTGAATGTGAAAGTTTTTTATTTTAGGACTAAATGTGTCGAAATTAAAATGTGCGGGACTTTCCAAAAAATTAAGGGACGAAAAAAAATCATCCTTTAATCTATGGCACTAAAAGTGCAATTTTCTCTTACAGAGAAATATTACATGAATGCACATCAAGCTATGGCCATGGCGGTTCGAGGAAATTGAAATCCAACACAACTCTTTCCTCTCCAATTATTCAAGTTGATAGAAGGTAAAATCTCTGCTCCAAATAACTTCAATTGCGGTTGGCTATGTGTGTTCTCTAATTTGTAATTTTTTTTTTTTGTTTAATCACAGCAGAACATCATCTTGTATCTCTGGGAAAAATAAGGGTGGTACATTGGGAATTTTTTGTTGTGTAATGTGAGTGTTTGGTTGTCTGTGTACGCTGTGTTGGGGTATCTCTCTTGTTTTGATCGTACCTTTGAGCTCTGCTCTTCTTAGGAACAATGGTATCCTCTAATCAAGTAGTTTTCTCCATCGCCGCACTATCCCTATCGGGAGTTGCGATTTTGACTATATTAAGAAGAAGAAGTTCAAGCTCAAAAGCTATTTGGCTTCATTGGTTAAAGGTATTACCCTTTCTTTTGTGCTTGATTCAGAAATCTAATGTCAGAATTGAGATGTATTATCGTTGTAGTTCTGGGCAAATGCTTCATTTTAAGTACAGAGAAAACAATTTTTCTTGTGGTTGAAATCAGGGTGGCTGGGGTGTTGAGGGCGAGGATTTCATTAGTCAATTGCCCGATGATCTTTTGCTGGATAATCTTTCTCGCCTGCCGACAGTAGATTCTGTGAGGACAAGCATTTTGTCGAAGCGTTGGAGAAATCTTTATGTCCATGTGCCTCTCATGGGGTTTTTTTATTTTAAAACATTCGCCTCTGAGCAATGTTATTGTTGTAGGCGCCCTTTTGGAACGCTTTATCAACGGAGTGGACGCATTTTTGAAGCTGCATTCTGTTTCTAGCATCTATTCTTGCAGGTTATCATGTTCTCTCATGAGTTCCTGCAGTGATAAATTTTGGGGATGGATTTATTCTCTTGGAAGATCTAATATCGAGATCCTTCATCTCGATTTATTGTGCTGTGATGTTCATAATGTTTTTGCTCGTTTTAGGGGTCTACCTTTCAGTGTGACCTGCAAACTATTTTCTAAAGTTCCGTCATTGGTCTATTTCCGTCTAAGAGGGTGCAATTTTTGTTCAACTCGTGAAATCATCCGACCCAACTGCCTCAAGTTTCTTGACCTTGATAGGGTATCGATTACTCCTGAAGCGATATCTTGCCTTTCATCCAATTGTTTGAACCTCGAGGATTTGTTCATGGAGAATGTAATTCATCACCTAACTTTACGTTGGGTATTTGTGACTCCAATCTCCGGTTGAAGTGTTTTGTCGTTAAATTATTCTCCAAGATAAATGGGATAGAGCTTCGGACCTGCAATCTTGAATACTTCGAGTATTTTGGTTGCAATTTGATAAATTTCTCTTTTGAACACATTCCAAAGCTCGAAAGATTTGTGTTCTGTCTTCCACATGGATTAGATGGCGAGGAATCTACAAGTTTTTCTTGGGGCGAGATTGCAAAATCATTGCCTCCTGTTCCAACCTTAAGTCTCCAGATTTATGGGCAGTATCATGAGGTTTGAGAAAGCTTGTTCCAATACTTCCGGTTTGTTTGTTTCAATATAAGCTATGATATATATGGACTTACTGTTTATTGTTTAATATCTTCAGATGTATACATCAGTCGGGTTTAATATACTGAGAAATGTTAGGCATTTGCTTTTGGGATTTTCCATGTTTAAACCCGATCAACTTTCTATTTCTTCAATTTTACGGATGTGCCCTGCTCTATGCGAATTCCACCTGCAGGTGAGTGTTGTCGTGTTTGAGATGTAGTTTTTGAAATAAGATTCGTTCCCTTCTTCAATATATCAAGAATTGATTGGCTCCCAATAAGATGCAACGGAGTGGACACATTTTTGAAGCTACATTCTGTTTCTAGTATCTATTCTTGCAGGCTATCATGTTCTCTCCCGAGTTCCCGCTGTGATAAACTTTTGGGATGGGTTTATTCTCTTGGAAGATTTAATATCAAGGTCCTTCATCTCGATTTAGTGTGCTGTGATATTCATGATATTGTTGCTTGTTTTGAGTATCTTGGTTTCAGTGTGACTTGCAAATTATTTTCTCAAGTTTCGTAATTGGTATATTTCCGTCTAAGTGGGTGCGTTTTTTATCCAACTTCTGAAATCATCCGACCCAACTGCCTCAAAGTTCTTGACCTTGATAGGGTAGTGTTTACTGCTCAAGCAATTTCTTGCCTTCTATCCAATTGTTTGAACCTGGAGGGTTTGCTCATGTAGAAATATATATCACCTCATTTACGTTACGCATTTGTAGCTCTAATCTTCGGTTGAAGTGTCTTGTCGTTAAACTATTCTCTGCAATAGAAGGGATAGAGCTTCGGACGGACAATCATGAATATCTGGAGTATTTTGGTTACAATTTGATAAATTTATCTTTTGAACACATTCCAAAGCTCGAAAGATTTGTTCTCTTCCTTCCACACGGATTAAATGGCCAGCAACCAAGTTTTTCTTGGGGCAAGATTGCAAAACATTGCCTCCCGTTCCAAAATTTATGGGCAATATCATGAGGTTTGAGAAAGCTTATTCCGATTCTTTCGCTTTATTTGTTTCAATATAAGCTATGATATGAACTTACTGCTTATTGTTCAATGTCTTCAAATGTGTATGTCAGTCGGGTTTAATATGTTGAGAAATGCTAAGACATTTGCTTTTGGGATTTTCCATGTTTGATCAACTTTGATGGGTGTCGAAGCCACCAAAAATAAACCCCAAGTATTGCACACAATTAAAATTGTAAAATAGTGGCAACGGGTATCGATCCACGGGGATTGGACAAGTTTGTAATCTTTTAATACGCCAAAAAACGATTAATTAAAATAAGGGGAGGGGGGGTTTGAGATTTTTAACCAAACTAATAATGAAACTAAATAAACAGGAATAAAACTGAGTAAATAGATAAAAGATTAACAATTAACTCAGCTGACACTTATATTAACTCAGTAGATGACGAATAGCTGGGATTTTCCTACGCATGCATCTGACTATGATCACGGACAGGGTGATTAATTCCTCGTTAGGCTAGCTATAGTTACCAATTACCTTAGGCTCCCTCGTTTCTTCTTACTCTTAGAATAATCTGAAGAAACTCCTAAAGACTATTCCCTAACCAACCAACAACCCTTATCAGAAACTCCTTCAAGGATTCAATTAGTTAATTGCTTTGCACCCTAAAGAAACACTAACCCTAACCGACTAGGTAGAAACTCCTACTTCGCCTAATTAGACCGTAATATTCCACAACACAAAATCAGCCGAACTTAACAACCTAGTGTTGATCGCTACTTCGTTAATTACCCGGTTAGACTCCACCAAATAAATTAACTAGCTTTATGTGAATTGCTAATCCTAAGATTCGAGCTCTTAAATCAAAGAACAAGGCAAAACACAATATCATAAAATCGGAAATAAAACGAATAACTTAGATTAATCAACCCAAACAAGTTGTCTCACACAATCCAACACATGCTTTGGAAAATCCCAACTAAAATATAAATTAGCTACTCATGACGAAATTAAACAAACTAAGTCTGAAAAATAACATAGTACTCAAATAAAAATAGAAGGAAGGAAAGGGAAAAAACTATTGATGCTCCAAAGTTCCTTTCCCCTCCCGAATTAGAGTTGCTGCGGCGTGAATTTGAATAGGAGAATGAAGTTGTTCTTTTCCTCCATTGCTGCGTGCCTTTTGTAGCGCCAAGGAGTATCACCCCTTTTGCTCCATATTCCCCACGTTCTTCATCAGATAATTGGGTAATAATTCCCCAAGTAATGTCCAAACCGTAACAGCAAGAACGTACACCACTACTCTGTTGAATTAATTTCCAAAGATAAGTAGGAGATAGTGGGCTTTGTGGAAATTAAAAAGGCTTCCTCCATAGTGTTGCACGGGCCTCTTGTCTCCAAAAAGCTTCAAGTGGAATCTCCCCCATTTAATGATGTTTTTAATCCTTCAAAATCAAAGTTGGGCCTGTGTAACTCTTTCCACCGTGGTAAACAATCAAATGTGGGCTTCCTTCTAATTAATCCAAACAGGTGCGTGCCAATTTCTCCAATCTACTTCCAAATTTCCATGAAGCATGTTTCCTGCGTGAGAATACAAAACTTAATTAATTACCCATAACGAAGCCGAAACGAAACGTAATAATTCATGCTCAAGAATTTAGATAAATACACGACACATCAAATCCCCCCACACTAGGCAATGCTTGCCCCCAAGCATAACAGGAATCAAAGCTACAATCACATTCTAAATCCCAACTACAGCAGTCCGTTGTGTAAACTAGGAAACATTTGTCGTTACCAAAGACTGTCTACAACGAACATAATCACAAAGCCAAGATTGAAATCAACCTTCCAAAGCAAGAATCATAAGAGCTCGAATATCAATTATAATCACGCATGATTATGTTAATTCCATTTATCCAATGCAAACAAAGGAAACAAGTATAAAGTAGTTAGTTTAATCGAATATCAATCAATATTACGCATATGTTAAAGAATACCAAAGATAAGTGAAGAACTAAGTTTCATTCTTCTAGACAAGCAACCCATAAAACCTAGAGAGCTTTTAAAAACAATATTCTTCCAAAATATCTCTCTTTCTTGTTTCCATCATTTTCTTTTTTTTTTCTGTCAGCAACTCTTTTTTCTTTGTCTTTTTTTTTCAGTACTGATTTTCTCTTCTTTTTTTTTTTTTTGTTTTTTCTCGTTTCTTTTCTGAGTTTTTCGCAAAGCAAGCAAACTACAGTTGTTTATCCCTTTAAGTGTTGGGAAACCAATTTCAAGAGCGGCCGAATTAGCAAGATACGGCCCTACTCATGGACGTAATTGATTTGGAATTCTTCCAAGGCCAGAGGAGGTGTCACGCGAGTTCTACTGACCAACCTTTCTCTAGTTGGCCCCTCGCAAGCTCCCCCTCACACTAAATGCTCATCAAGTCAAACATAACTTAGCTCAACACCAACCTACCGTTTCTCAATCAACTAAGCACTTTTGATAAGATTCACTCGTAGCATGGTTCCAATTTAGCACACACAATATTGAGTTCAACTGTTTATGCTCAAGCTCACATAATTCCTACTATGTCAAGTGTCAAACAAACTCAACTTCATGTCATGCGAATCATAAATAATCAAAGGTTCAAACTCAGTTTCCTCTTCAAAATTCAAATCCACCACAAACAGGATGCTGTAAGAAGTTCTTTAGAGGGGATATAAAGCCATAGTAAACAATTCCATGTTATGCAAATTATCAAATGCCAAGCAGCCCTAAAACTGAACTAAGCATAGTCCCAAAAAAAACATTTTCATGCAGCAATTCATCAAAAACATCAGAATATCAACAGCAACATTTAAAATGATCAGCCCCTAGCACCCGCAAAATTATCCCAAAAACATGCAAAAATGGACCTCCAATCAGCCCTAGTACCCCCCCCTCCCCCCCACATAAAACATGTTGTCCCCAACATAAAGTAAAGCAGAAATGAAAAACCGAGGACTTCCCTGAACCCGGGGGGGGGGGGGGGGGGGGGGGGAGGGGGGAGGGGTGTGATATGCCGCTCAGCGGTGCTGATGAAGCTCTCGGACGAGAGTAAGGAGAGTACTAAGTTGCTCCTCAATAACAGGAATGCGGTCTTCCAATCGCGCAAGGCGCTCTTCGGTGGTCGGCGGTGGAGCAACAGCAGGCGCACGGCTCCGTCGAGCATCCGTGTGGAATACCCGAACCGGAGCTTTAACACCTGCAGGAGTCATAGAGACAATACCTTCTACACGGACTAACAACATCATCAAATCAAGCGATAACAAATTAAGATATTCCAAAGGCCGTGCAACGTGAGTCCCTAAGGCTGTTATGTCCATCAAATCGTGAAAAACAGCAAGACGAGTAATAACATGCCCCATAATAAGTGAACGAGATGAAGCAAGTGCATAATTGAAAGCAGTAACAACCCAATAACCCAAGTTGACTTTTGTTTTAGTCACCATAGCCCACAAGAAAAATAATTCAGTTTGTGTAACTGTGGGTGCACCTTTTGTTCTACCGAAAAATGAGTAAGCAAGAAATCTGTGCAAATAACGCAAAGCCGGGTCAATAATGTGCCTATCACAACTAGAATCAGAATAATCATGCCCAGGGCGTCCCGTTAACAAAGTCCAGGCTGTTTTCACATTAAAATCAGGAGGGTATCCACAAACACGCATCACAGAAATGGGATCATTCCTATCAACACTTAAAGCTGCATTAATATCAGTGATAGAAGCCTCAAAATTTTGCCCAAGCAAACGATAAGAAATCACGGGAGAATTAACATCCAAATTGGCATGCTTATCAAACTGGAAAGTGCAGAAAAATTCATAGACCAACTCATAGATAATCGGACAATCTAGCATAAAGAAAGAACGCCAACCAATTCCATCAATCAATTCCATAACTCTATCATGAATATTCAAGGTGTCTAAGGTTGGAGTATGGAGCATTTTACCTCGAATTACCTTACGTTTGGGGAGGCTGCGAAGACGAGCTTGATGAGCTTCACTCTCAAAACTGAGGTAACCAATTTCCTTCAGAAATTTCAGCGCTGGGACAATATGCACATCACTGCCTCTGTTGTGAAAATGCTGAGTTGGATCCATAGCTGGATCGAATGGCTGTCGCTCGGTCTCTGCGTCACCGTTGATGGAGTCACGGCCTGAGATGGACTCGTCGTCTTCATCCGGGGCTGCGGATCCGGAAGTGGCCTGAGAAGGAGAATCGTCATCCTGAATCGTTTGAGAAGCTGCGCCAGAACCAGTTTCCGGGACAAGAACAGGAGTGGAAGATCTCCCCAGCTGGGATGTTGGCCGGGCGCGGAGGCGAGTGGAAGCACGACAGAGTGGAGCTGGTGGCGGCACGTCTGAGGCGGTGGTGCGCGGGTGGCGCGTCTCTTCCGTGAGGGACCACAACGACCTCTGTTGGAGGCGGAGGAAGAGAGAGGATGGTGGCGGGCGCGGTGATGGGCTGCTGCTGTACGCTGGAGAGGGACGGCGAGCTGGTGATTCGGTCGGGGGAGGAGGGCGGCGACGTGGTGATGGCGCCCTGGCTCAGATCGCCGGCACTGCGAACGGAGGTGGGTGGTGGAAAAGTGGCATCCGCCGCCGTGACAGGTGGAGGAGAAGCGGCGGTGGGCGGAGAGCTGTGAGGGCGGAGCCGTGCGAATCTGTGGCGCGAAGGGACTGGTGGTTGAGCCGGAGATGCGGTGCCGCCGTCGAGTTTGAGCGGTGGTTTTCTGGGGCGGTGGATCATCCCGTTCCCCATGGCCGATATACTAGGGTTTATGAATTGGGGGAATGTTTGGAGGTGGAGCTTGTTAGGGATTTGGAATTTTGGGTGTTATGCGTGATTGGGGGTGTATGTGACTGAAATTGGGTGTTAATGAAATGGGGTTAATGAAATGGGGCGGGTCGGATTGGAGAGAGAAGCGGGTCGCGGGCAGCGGAGCGGGTAGGGTGGCGGATAGTGGAGCGGGTCGCGGATCAGGGTTAGTTCATGGGTTGGGTCTCCTTGTTTGTAAAATTGGGTCCAGAACCCTGTCCGTGACCTCAGACAAGTATCCTCACAGTAGCTTTAAACCAAATTCACCAGTCTTTTGCATCACCAAATCCGAAAATTAATCAACCTGGAACACTCCCCCACACTTATCCAAAGATGCCAGCTTCCCATTCACCTGAAAACACGCAAATAGAAGACTTACAACGGGCAAGGAAAACGAGCAAAGAAAGAGAACGAAAAACAAAGGAAACTAAAGCAAGGGAAAAGAAATATGGGTTGCCTCCCATACAGTGCCCTTGTTTAATGTCGCGGACTCGACGAGTTCTTGATTCACACTCAAGCCCCTAGAGGAGGATCCTCTAGATTCATCTTTTCAACCGTATGTGGCTCGAATCCCTCATAAAATGGCTTAAGTCTATGCCCGTTCACTTTGAAAGTCTTATCCGTATCAATTTCTCCAATTTCCACAGCTCCATGTGCAAAGGCTTTAATCACAACATACGGACCAGACCATCTTGATCGCAATTTACCCGGAAAAAGTCTCAATTTGGATTGATAGAGCAACACCTTTTGTCTGACTTCGAAACTCTTCCTAGACAACATCCCATCATGAAATGCCTTAGTTTTGGACTTGTAGATTTTGGAATTTTCATAGGCATCATTTCTAATCTCCTCTAACTCTTGCAATTGAAGCTTTCGATGCGTCCCGGCCTCCTCTAAGCCAAAGTTACACTTCTTGATCGCCCAATAAGCTCGGTGCTCTAGCTCAACCGGGAGATGGCAAGCTTTCCCAAAAACCATTCTATAAGGCGACATACCGATCGGAGTTTTGTACGCCGTCCTATAGGCCCAAAGTGCATCATCGAGTCTCAAACTCCAATCTTTACGGTTAGGACTAACCGTTTTCTCCCAAATAGACTTGATTTCCCTATTCGAGACTTCGGCGAGGCCATTTGTTTGTGGATAATAGGCCGTGGAGGTGCGATGGGTCACATGATACTTCTTGAAAAGTGCCTCTACCGTTCGGTTGCAAAAGTGAGTACCCCTATCACTGTTATGGCTCGAGGAATTCCAAACCTGACAAAAATGTGAGACCTGACAAAATCCACAACAACTTTAGAATCATTAGTCCGGGTGGCTTTAGCTTCCACCCACTTCGATGTTGGAAAACACGAATCAGAAAGCAGCGGAATTTAAAAAAATTTCCCAACAAAAGGATCTTGAACTCGCAATCGTGTAACCAAATTCGTAGGGATAGAAAACTTACTTTTCTTTTGTTCTTTCTTGAAGCGTTTCAAGCCACCCAAGAACGCTCTTCTCGCGGCTTGATCCCCTCTCCTTGGTAAGCTCGAATCTTCAAACTTCTAACTTGAAGCCTCTAGAGAAAGTCCACCAACTTGATCACAATCTAACTAGTAAGGATGCTAGTTCTCTAGTTAGTGTTTAGGCTTAACCTAGGGTTTAATTTAATCTTGGAGAAAGGAAGGTGTTCAACACATGAACCAAGAATTGTCAATTAGCTCTAAAGGGGAGCATGAGCTCCCCTATATATAGGAAAGGGAAGGGGCGGCCGAACCTAGTCCTTATGGACTAAGGATTTGGTCCCTCTCTCCTATTACTTGATCATCAAGTATTTTCCAACTTTGACTTTGAATTCTAATTCAAGTCAACTTTTAAGAGAGCTAAAAATATCCAAACTATTTTTGGATAATTTTATACTTTATTTATTATAAAATATATAACTTATTTTTATCTAATTAATTAATTCGTAATTAATTAACTAGATTATTTTCTCCAAAATTAGACTTTCTTTTTAATTCAAAATTAAACCAAAGTCTATTAAATAATTAACTAATTAATTATTTAATATATATATATATACACACGTGTGTGACACGTGTCACAGTGACACGTGTCACTCACGTGAGCCACACGTGTGATTTCACACGTGTGGAACCCTCTTGGTCCGATTAACTCGTTTAATCATTTTCAAGCCTCAACTCATGTAACCAAGTTGTTGTGTGTGACCCTCTAGGTTCTCAATTCAATTAGCAGTGACCCTAATTAATTAATTCACTAATTAATTAATCAGTCCACAGATTAAACGACCATAGTCTAGCAACAGGTGTTTAACCCCTAGCTGAATTGGAATGTTCGGATTCGACAGAACCTTTAAGTCATTGATTCATGTGAGATACAATCCTCCTACTTACTATCTCTCAACCAAGATCTAGGGCAAGGGAATAATCAGAACCCTTATAATCCGGTCTTAAAGCTAAGTGCATTTCATATCCATTTGATCTCAATCCAAGAAACCCTTTTCTTGATGTCTTGATCTACTGCCTTGGCCAAGGATTCCATATGGCATATGAACGACTTACACAATAAGAGATCACCTTGCAAATGCAAGTATAGGTCCTATCTTGATTCTCATTCACTTTCATGAGTCACTTGTGCAGCCCCAGCATAAGCCTTGAATCAGTTGTCTAAGGCGACACCCTTTAAAGCTTATACCTAAGACTACAGAGTTAACTCATAAAGTGACAAGGAACCTCAAGTCTAAGGATCAATTAATCACATCAATGACTCGTGAGATATTTCCTAATCTGGAAGTTTCCATTTCCTGAAATAGAAACTTCCTTTCCCATTTAGGAATGTTCTTACACGGGGCACCTCAGTGAACTTACTTATTAAAGTAAGCACCCTCATGTATCACGCACGTATCAACTATACACTTTGCACCTCCATGAAACAAGGTGGTCCTTCTTAAGGGCGTGATCCCACAAGCAAGCCTTAGAGGAGTCAGGTTGACACTCCCACTGTCTGTAGGACTCATCGGCTTGGAGTATTTTACTAATCATGACTTATGTGATATAGGGCTCGTTTCATGAACCATTTCACCTAAATGGTAGAGTCCTAAAGTCATCAGGATTAGGGGAGTTCTCATACATGCACAGCTAAAGTAAACGCATACCAAACAAGAGCATATAAAGAAGTGTTGCCTTAATTCGTTATTTCATTCAAAGATTGTCTGTGATTACAATAAGGAAAAGTACAAAGCGGATATACAATCGGCTTTCTAGGGCACTATTCCTAACAATCTCCCACTTGCCCGTCAAAGCCATTCTAAAGCTATTCTAAGTCCCATCTTCTGAAGATGACCTTGGAAAGCTTCTCGACTAAGGGGTTTAGTAAGTGGATCTGCCACGCTCTCTGCTGATGTGACCCTCTCAATTTGCACATCTCCTCTTTTGATAATATCACGGATTAGGTGATACTTCCTCATAATGTGCTTGGTCCGTTGGAGAGATCTTGGTTCTCTTGCTTGAGCAACCGCCCCAGTGTTGTCACAAAACACAGTAATGGGGTCTTTCATGCTAGGAACAACATTCAACTCTTGAATGAAGTTTCTAATCCAAACACCTTCCTTAGCTGCATCATTTGCAGCTAAGTATTCGGCCTCAGTGGTCGAATCTGCAGTGGTAGTTTGCTTGGAACTCTTCCAACTCACTGCTCCGCCGTTTAGGCAGAAAATGTATCCTGACATTGACTTAAAATCATCTAAGTCTGATGCAAAGCTTGCATCGCAGTATCCTTCGACAGTAAGATCTTTCTGACCTCCGTAAACTAAGAATAAATCTTTAGTACTTTTCAAGTACTTAAGAATATTCTTCACGGCAGCCCAGTGACCATCTCCAGGGTCAGATTGGAAACGACTCGTTACACTAAGTGCATAAGCCACATCCGGTCGAGTACATAACATTGCATACATTATGCTACCTATTGCTGATGCATAAGGTGTATGAGTCATTCTTTCCTTCTCAAGGTTAGTCTTAGGACACATCTTCTTTGAAAGACATGTTTCTACACTCATAGGAAGGTTCTTAACCTTTGCTGACTCCATATTGAATCTCTTCAATACTTTGTCAATGTACATCGACTGTGATAGTCCTATTAACCTTCTAGATCTATCTCTATAGATTTTAATTCCAAGGATACAGGACGCATCACCAAGATCTTTCATCTCGAATTGGTTCGATAACCATAACTTAGTCACTTTCATGTCATCCTTCGAATTCCCAATAAGAAGGATGTCATCAACATAAAGTACTAAGAATTGCACTGAGGTCTCCAATTCCTTTCTATACACACAGGACTCATTCGAAATTTGAATGAAGCCAAACGCTTTGACTGATTCATCAAATCGAATGTTCCAATTCCTAGAAGCCTGTTTCAATCCATAGATTGATCTTTGGAGTTTGCAAACCTTTTGCTCACTCCCACTGAATGTGAAACCTATGGGTTGCTCCATATAAATGTCTTTGTCAATGTCACCATTGAGAAAGGCAGTTTTCACATTCATTTGCCATATCTCATGGTCATAATATGCAGCAATGGCAAGCATGATCCGAATAGACTTTTGCATTGCAACTGGTGAAAAGGTTTCATCAAAATCCACGCCGGGTCTCTGAGTGAATCCTTTTGCAACCAGTCTTGCTTTGTAGGCTGCAATGCTTCCATCAACTCCAAGCTTTCTCTTAAAGATCCATTTGCAACCTATGGGTTTGACCCCATCAGGCAAATCTACCAAGGTCCAAACTTGGTTGGAGTTCATGGATTCCATTTCGGATTTCATGGCTTCTATCTACTGTTCAGAGTCAGAATCTGAAAGTGCCTCCTCATATGTTGAAGGATTATTATCCTTTTGAGAGATTTCATGGAAGAATCCATACCATCTCTCCGGCTGTCTAGGAGTGCGTTCAGAACGCCTTAGAGGAGGATTTACATGTGTATCGAAATTCGTGATTGGTTGTGGTTGATCAGAGTGGGACATATCTTCAGTGGGTGGTATGGGGTCACTTTGTACTTCTTCTAATTCTATGATCTTGCCTTTCTTTTCTTTAAGGAACGGTTCCTCAAGAAAAGTGGCATTTCTGGAAACAAACACCTTTTGCTCAGATTGATCATAGAAGTAGTATCCTATGGATTCCTTAGGATAACCTACAAAGTAGCATAAGTTAGAACGAGATTCTAACTTATCTCCCACTGTCCTCTTCACGTAAGCAGGACAACCCCAAATTCTTAAGTAAGAATAACTAGGGATTTTACCATGCCACATTTCATAGGGCGTCTTAGGGACTGACTTAGAGGGAACTAGATTCAGAATCTTTGCTGCACTTTCTAGGGCATAACCCCAGAAAGAAGGTGGTAAGTCAGTGAAACTCATCATGGAACGAACCATATCAAGTAAGGTTCGATTCCTTCTCTCAGAAACTCCATTAAGCTGAGGAGTTCCCGGAGGAGTCCACTGAGAGATAATCCCATTATCTTTGAGATGATTAAGGAATTCTTCACTAAGATACTCGCCTCCTCGATCAGATCGAAGTGCTTTGATCTTGTGACCAGTTTGGTTCTCAACCTCCTTTTGAAATTCTAAGAATTTCTCAAAAGCTTCAGATTTATACTTCATTAAGTATACATAACCATACCGACTAAAGTCATCAGTAAAGGTTATGAAATACTGATGATTGTTTCTAGTGCTTACACTAAGCGGTCCACAAACATCAGTATGGATCAAGTCCAAAACCTTAGTGGCATGTTCCACCGTTCCTTTAAAAGGGACTTTGGACATTTGTCCTTTGAGACAGGATTCGCAAAAAGTTAACTCCTTAAGATCATTTTCAGAGAATGATCCTAAAGTGTTTATCTTGCTAATTCTGTTCTTGGAAATGTGTCCTAATCTAGCGTGCCATAAGGGAGCTGAAACTTTGTCATCTCTCTTACGCTTCGTTTCTCGTTGTATATTCATAATATTGATATTTTGAGTTAGGTAAAGTCCATTACTTAGAGTACCGATGTGAACGGAAGAGTTGTTCCGTTTGATAAAATATTTACCATTCTTAATATAAGTTTCATAACCTTCACAATCTAATATTGGAACTGAAATTATATTACGAATAATGCTCGGTACATAAAGGACTTTATTTAATACCAACTCAAAACTACCTAAATCTAATCTAATTGTGCCTAAAGCTCGAGCTTCAACGTTTGAGCCATCGCCGATCTTCAAGACACATTCTCCTTCTTTGAGTTGTTGGACTTCACTTAGCATCTGTACATCATTACAGATATGAGTTCCACAACCGGTATCAAGTACCCAAGAACTAGAATTAATAGAAAGATTTACTTCAACGAGAAAGATACCTTTCTTTAGAGTAGCCTTGTACTCTGGGCAGTTTCTCCTCCAATGTCCCGCTTTGCCACAATGGAAGCAAACATCCTCTTTCTGATCACGCTTCTTCTTTTGGGCCTTTCCCTTCGAAATGCCACCAGTGGGCCTAAGGGGTTTCTTCTTCTTCTTTTGGGCTTTCTTGCCCTTACCTTTAGAAGGCCCAGAAGAGGAAGATGGAGCATTCACCATCAAAACCTTATTGTCCTTCTTGATCGTGCTTTCAGCAGTCACAAGCTGACTAATCAGCTCAGCTACAGTAGCACCATCATGATTCATGTTGAAGTTAAGGACAAATGGGTTGAACAATGGTGGGAGCGAAGCAAGCAACAAGTCCACTGAAAGCTCATCTTTCAGCGGCATGTCCATGGAAGCAAGTTTCTCAGTAAGGGCAAGAAACTTGAGTACATATTCATGGACACTTGAACCTTCCCTCATTCTCAAGTGGAACAATTCCTTTGAAGTGTTATACCTTGTAACACGTTCATGAGGGCGGTAAAGTTGCTCTAAGTGGTCGTAAATCTCCCAAGCAAATTCCATGACCTCATGTTGCCTTTGCAAGTCCGGAGACATGTTAGCCAACATAAGGCAACGGGCTTGGAGATTATCATCCTTTCACTTCTGAATCGCGTCCCGCTCGGCCCGAGTGGGAGCCTCCCCTTCGGGACTAGGCTCCCCTTCGAAGAGAACATAAGTTCTCTTCTCAGAATCTAAAATGATTTTTAGATTCCTCAGCCAATCAGAATAGTTGGGACCAGTCAACTTGTTTGACTCGAGGATCGATACAAGAGGGTTTTTGGTTGCCATTTCAAAACACGTAGAGAATCACAGAATCTACGACCTAAATGGTAAAACAGAGAACTAGTGAGCATGCTGAATTATAACGATATACAAAAGATAAGGTCTTTAATCTAATGTAGCTCCCACTGTTTTTCAAAGATCTATAATTCCCAAAGATCTAAGAGGAACACGTTTCCCAGTGGGTACTAAGATCCTAGGCATTTTACCTTGAACCCACGACTCGCGGACATTCTCAGTAAGAACCCTAGGTAGGTACAACTTACCAATTCTAACGCCTTTAGAACTCTTAGTAATTGTTTTTGCATCACCTATCTTTCAATATGGACCCACGACTCGTGCGACATCCATATTTACTTAGGCGTTAAGCTAGACCCATCAATCATAAGATCATGACCAAAACTTAGTTCGAACGACCCACGACTCGTGGACATCGCCCTTGCTAAAATCGATCATGAAATATTGATCATTTAATATGATCAATTAGGTAACTAAGAACTAATAAGCTCCACTAGCTATCCCACGACTCGCGGACAATAACTAGCTTTACTTACTAAACTTAAAACCTATTGATGGAATGCTAGGAATTTAATTCAAAATTTGCATCTCGAATTAAATACCTATTTGTTCGAAATCAGCTTAATATTTAATGGGAATTTTCGAATCAACCGGAGAGTTGTCCGGTTCGACCTCACCAACATATATGTTATCCAATTTTATTAGTCTTGATTAATGCAAGTACACTTAAATGCATATCAAACAAGCACATAAACAGATAACATGTCCTAGCATGATACTAACATGTAATGATCATGGGTTCTACCTATCTTATGCGTGATATGTGGGAGCCACTCCACAATCATAAGTTCTAACATACATGCCACATAAACAGTTCAAATCACATAAGGGAAAGCGGTAACAAAATACGAGCCCTATATCTATTACATTCAACAATTGAGATTCCCCTCCCTAACATTTTGAGGGGTCTTCACTTATGGCCTTCTTGTTACTTGAATGTGGTCCATCTTACTCCATGGGTGCATTGTCTCCAAAATGAAAATAAAACCTCACCACCTATCTCTACTCTCAAATTACAATAAAAAGAAAAAGACATAAAGTAATAAGGCTCAATCTTCATATTGGCCTTAGACAATTACACGGGGCATACCCCGGCCTCAAAAACAGTAATATGGAAAGCCACATAATAAATCGCATAACAGTACGCACATAAGTGAGGCTCCAACCTCAATTGAAAAACGCAACTATAGGGCTCCAACCCCAATTTAAACCATTCATGTGCATAAATTAAAACCATACATAGATCTAAACCCATGATCACCTAACATGCTCTTGCAAGAATTTAAATTTAGCCAATAAATTAAAATTCTCGTTTCAAGTCCTAATGACTTAAAACACGACTTGATGCGAGTCTTATTTATAAAAGTTTTCAATAAATCCCAAATTACCAAAACAAATAAAATTCCAATTAATTTATGAAAATTAATAATTTTATCAAAGGTGTATTTTCCCAAAATATAAACCGTTTCAATTTCTCAAAAATCCCAATTTTAAGTTTTATTCAAAAAAATTAAAATAAATATTCAAAAAATAAAATTTTAAAATTAAAATAAAATTGGGACTAGATTGCACGAAATACGAAAAATCGGATCAGGAAAACGGGGCCCATACACGAAACGGGGCTCACGCGTCGCAGGCGCGCGCAGCGCCCGGCCAAGGCCGGGCGAGTGCGCGCACTGCGCGCGCGCGCCCTGTCGGGCGACGGTGGGCGATGGGGGGCCATTCTCGGCGCGCCCGGAAAGCTCCCGCACAGGCGTGCGGGAGGTGCTGGGCGTCTGCCCTACGCACGACTAGGACAGGCGGGCGGTGGCGCGCGAAGCCCGCGCGCGCGACGCCTTCCCTCGCGGGGTTTCGCGTGTTCGTCGTGATCCGGTTTTCGTTTCGTGTTTTCGTTCAAAAGCAAAACCAATCCAAGAAATCCAATAACAGTTTATACAGTTTCAAATCTAAAATTGTTTTCAAAAATTAAATTTTGCAAAAACCAATTTTCAGAAACTTTCAGGAAAAAATTACAGTTTCTTAATTCAGGCTTTCTAAAACAGTTACAAATACTCAATCGCATCAAGCCTAAGAATTTCTACCAAATTCAGAATAATTGAGACGAATCAGAAACACGATTAACGAGGTGGCTCTGATACCACTTGTTGGAAAACACGAATCAGAAAGCAGCGTAATTTAAAAAAATTTCCCAACAAAAGGATCTTGAACTCGCAATCGTGTAACCAAATTCGTAGGGATAGAAAACTTACTTTTCTTTTGTTCTTTCTTGAAGCGTTTCAAGCCACCCAAGAACGCTCTTCTCGCGGCTTGATCCCCTCTCCTTGGTAAAGCTCGAATCTTCAAACTTCTAACTTGAAGCCTCTAGAGAAAGTCCACCAACTTGATCACAATCTAACTAGTAAGGATGCTAGTTCTCTAGTTAGTGTTTAGGCTTAACCTAGGGTTTAATTTAATCTTGGAGAAAGGAAGGTGTTCAACACATGAACCAAGAATTGTCAATTAGCTCTAAAGGGGAGCATGAGCTCCCCTATATATAGGAAAGGGAAGGGGCGGCCGAACCTAGTCCTTATGGACTAAGGATTTGGTCCCTCTCTCCTATTACTTGATCATCAAGTATTTTCCAACTTTGACTTTGAATTCTAATTCAAGTCAACTTTTAAGAGAGCTAAAAATATCCAAACTATTTTTGGATAATTTTATACTTTATTTATTATAAAATATATAACTTATTTTTATCTAATTAATTAATTCATAATTAATTAACTAGATTATTTTCTCCAAAATTAGACTTTCTTTTTAATTCAAAATTAAACCAAAGTCTATTAAATAATTAACTAATTAATTATTTAATATATATAAATATAATATATATATATATACACACGTGTGTGACACGTGTCACAGTGACACGTGTCACTCACGTGAGCCACACGTGTGATTTCACACGTGTGGAACCCTCTTGGTCCGATTAACTCGTTTAATCATTTTCAAGCCTCAACTCATGTAACCAAGTTGTTGTGTGTGACCCTCTAGGTTCTCAATTCAATTAGCAGTGACCCTAATTAATTAATTCACTAATTAATTAATCAGTCCACAGATTAAACGACCATAGTCTAGCAACAGGTGTTTAACCCCTAGCTGAATTGGAATGTTCGGATTCGACAGAACCTTTAAGTCATTGATTCATGTGAGATACAATCCTCCTACTTACTATCTCTCAACCAAGATCTAGGGCAAGGGAATAATCAGAACCCTAATAATCCGGTCTTAAAGCTAAGTGCATTTCATATCCATTTGATCTCAATCCAAGAAACCCTTTTCTTGATGTCTTGATCTACTGCCTTGGCCAAGAACTCCATATGGCATATGAACGAATTACACAATAAGAGATCACCTTGCAAATGCAAGTGTAGGTCCTATCTTGATTCTCATTCACTTTCATGAGTCACTTGTGCAGCCCCAGCATAAGCCTTGAATCAGTTGTCTAAGGCGACACCCTTTAAAGCTTATACCTAAGACTACAGAGTTAACTCATAAAGTGACAAGGAACCTCAAGTCTAAGGATCAATTAATCACATCAATAACTCGTGAGATATTTCCTAATCTGGAAGTTTCCATTTCCTGAAATAGAAACTTCCTTTCCCATTTAGGAATGTTCTTACACGGGGCACCTCAGTGAACTTACTTATTAAAGTAAGCACCCTCATGTATCACGCACGTATCAACTATACACTTTGCACCTCCATGAAACAAGGTGGTCCTTCTTAAGGGCGTGATCCCACAAGCAAGCCTTAGAGGAGTCAGGTTGACACTCCCACTGTCTGTAGGACTCATCGGCTTGGAGTATTTTACTAATCATGACTTATGTGATATAGGGCTCGTTTCATGAACCATTTCACCTAAATGGTAGAGTCCTAAAGTCATCAGGATTAGGGGAGTTCTCATACATGCACAGCTAAAGTAAACGCATACCAAACAAGAGCATATAAAGAAGTGTTGCCTTAATTCGTTATTTCATTCAAAGATTGTCTGTGATTACAATAAGGAAAAGCACAAAGCGGATATACAATCGGCTTTCTAGGGCACTATTCCTAACATTCGATACATAATCAACGGCAAGAATGATGTATAGATTACCGTAAGACGAAGGAAAAGGACCCATAAAATCCATACCCCACACATCAAAAATTTCACAAATAAGTATAGGATTAAGAGACATTTGGTTTCTAGGACCTATATTTCCTGTCTTTTGACAATTCACACAACTTTTGCAACACAAGTATGCATCTTTAAAAAGTGTAGGCCAGAAAAATCCACTTTCTAAAACTTTATGAGTTGTTCGTTTAGGACCGAAGTGGCCATCATAAGCATGACAAAACTCTAGTATGGATTTTATTTCATTTTCAGCTACACAACGCCTAATAATTTGATCGTTGCCTATTTTCCACAAGTAAGGGTCATCCCAAATATAGTATTTAGAATCAGACTTGATTTTATCTTTTTCAGACCTAGACAAATGATCAGGCAAAGCACTAGTAGCTAAAAAGTTAACAATATCAGCATACCAGGGAGTCAGGAAACCTGTCTGTAACCTCGGGTAGGATTCCTGAGCAGCAAAAAGTTGTTCATCTGGAAATTCATCATTGATAGGCAGAGAATCTGGCTTAAGGACTGGAATTCGGCTGAGATGATCAGCTACCAGAGTCTCACATCCCTTCTTATCTCTTATCTCTAAGTCGAACTCTTGTAAGAGTAAAATCCATCGAATGAGCCTTGGTTTCGCATCCTTTTTGGTGAGAAGATACAGTAAAGCTGTATGATCAGAATACACAACAACTTTAGTACCAAGTAAATAAGGACGGAATTTATCCAAAGCATAAACAATTGACAAAAGCTCCTTTTCGGTAGTAGTGTAGTTGCTTTGGGCATTGTCTAGCAACTTCTCGGCATAAAAGATCACGTGAGAGTTCTTGTTGATCTTTTGTCCAAGTACGGCCCCCACGGCGTAATCGCTTGCGTCACACATGATCTCGAACGGGTACTCCCAATTCGGTGGTTGAATGATCGGGGCCGAAATCAATTTTTCTTTCAACAAGTCAAAAGAAGCTTTACATTCATCATCAATCTCGAACTTCACATCTTTTTGGAGCAACTTGCACAACGGTTTGGTGATCTTCGAGAAGTCCTTAATGAATCGCCTATAAAAACCTGCATGTCCAAGAAAGGAACGTACTTCCCGCATACTCGCGGGGTAAGGCAAGGACTTAATGACATCAACTTTAGATTTATCAACTTCAATACCATGTACATAAATAATATGCCCCAAAATTAAACCTTTATCAACCATGAAGTGACACTTTTCATAATTCAAGACCAAATTCGTCTCAATGCAACGTTTCAATATTGTAGCAAGATTATTAAGGCATTCATCAAAAGAGTTTCCATAAACCGTAAAATCATCCATGAATACCTCAATAATTTGCTCAACATATTCAGAAAATATACTTACCATGCACCTTTGAAAGGTGGCCGGCGCGTTGCAAAGTCCAAAAGGCATTCGCCTAAATGCAAAGGTCCCAAATGCACATGTGAAAGTCGTCTTTCCTTGATCTTCGGGTGCCACCGGAATCTGATAGAACCCTGAATAACCATCAAGACAACAGTAGTGAGTTTTACCAGCTAAACCTTCGAGCATTTGATTAATAAAAGGGAGGGGAAAATGATCTTTTTTAGTAAGAGAATTAAGACTTCTATAATCCATACACACCCTCCAACCATTTTGAACTCTAGTAGGAACTAACTCACCATCCTTGTTTTCAGCAACCGTAATTCCCGTTTTCTTGGGCACAACTTGAACGGGACTTACCCACTCGCTATCGGATATCGGGTAGATCATACCTACATCAAGGAGTTTGATGATCTCCTTTTTCACTACCTCCATCATTGGTGGATTGAGTCTTCGTTGTGCTTCACGGCGTGGTTTGGCACCTTCTTCCAAAATGATTTTATGCATGCACGTAGAAGGACTGAGTCATTTGATATCAGCAATGGTCCATCCAATCGCCTGTTTGTACTCCCGAAGAACTCTGATCAATTTCTCCTCTTCCAGACTGTTGAGCGTACTGGCTATGATCACTGGCAGTGTCTCTTTGTCTCCCAGATATGCATACTTCAAGTGTTCTGGCACTGTCTTAAGTTCCAGCTTAGGGGCCTGTAAAACAGAAAGTAAAAGTTTAGATTCAGACCGATTAAGCTCAAAAGGTACAAATTTAGAACTTGTAACTTGGAGAACTTCCATAGCATAAATTATCTCAAGCATGTTTTCAGAAAGGGTGAATTTATCATCAAATTTCTTCATTTTATCAACGGACAAGTTATGGCACAAGATATAGTCCAATTCATCATCATGGTTCAAGGCAAACACTTTATTAGTCAAGTTATCTATGATATCAACATTGTAGACACAAGACACATCATCAACATGTTTCATAGCATCATACATATTAAACTTGACCATTTCACCATCAAACTCTAGAGTCAAAGAACCACTATGAACATCGATTTTCGCTTTAGCCGTGCTAAGGAAAGGTCTACCCAATAGAATGTCCGAAGACTTAGTAGAACTATCCTTTTCCATATCAAGAACAAAGAAATTGGCGGGGAAAATTAATTCATTCACTTGTACCAAAACATCTTCTAAGACACCCTCGGGATAAACAAGCGAACGATCGGCTAATTGGATAATAACCCCGGTGTGAACTAATGGACCAAGACCCAAAGAAGTGTAAATGGACAAAGGCATCACATTAATAGAAGCTCCCAAATCACACATAGCCTTACCAATACCAATATTACCAATTTTGCAAGGGATAGAAAACATACCTCTATCGCGACACTTAGGTGGTAATTTCCTTTGTAAGACGGCTGAAACATTTTCACCAACACTCACCTTCTCATTACCTGTCAACTTACGCTTATTGGTGCATAATTCCTTAAGGAATTTGGCGTAGCGTGGAACCTGTTTGATGGCCTCGAGAAGTGGAATGTTTACTTCAACTTTTTCAAAGAGAGCCAAGATGCTCTTATCCTCTTTATCTTTCTTGTTCTGAGCCAATCTCTGAGGGAATGGTGGTGGTACTACCAACGGTTTAGGCTTCTGAGTGATTTCGACCTGTCTGGAAGTCTGTCCGTGATCGCTGGCAGGTTTCTTCTCAATTTCTTTTTCAGTTTCTGTACCAGAAACCTGCATCTGATCACTTTTTGGAATTCTGTCCACTGGAGGCTGCAATTCCTTCCTGCTTCGCAACACAACCGCACTCACATTGTGTCTAGGGTCATGTGTTTGCGACGGTAGCTTGCCTTGGGTCTCCAATTTACTCACCGAAGAGGCAATTTGTCCCATATGAGTCTCCATGGTCTTGATAGTATCCTCTATCTTTTGAATCCTGTTCGTCGTATCCTGTTGATATTTCTCGGAATTAGTGGCCAACAAACGAACAATTTCACTAAGAGGCGTACCTGAACCCTGAGGGTGTTGTGGTCTTGGCTACGGTGGAGGCGGTGGACGAAAATTCTGATTATTTGGTTGATTATTGGCATAGCTTAAATGCGGGTGGTACTTCCATCCAAGGTTGTAAGTGTTCGAATAAGGATCGAACTTTCTCTGCTGAAAATTCATGGCATTGACATCCGCGGTTGTCTCCTCATGGAGTGTAGGGCACGCATCGGTTGGGTGCTCGGGGCTAGTACAAATGCCACAAACTCTCGCTGGTGGATTCATACCTACATTCATTTTCTGCACTAAGGTTGTTAGTAAAGTCTCAATTTTATTAAGAGGACTAAGAGTTACCTCGTTCACCCTTCGAGGGATGTCCTCTCGAGCTCCAAATTGTTGAGAATTTGCAGCCATAGTAGAAATAAGCTCTCTAGCTTCGGCGGGAGTCTTGCTAACGATAGCTCCACCACTTGCGGCATCCATCATTCGGCGTTCCATCAGAGTTAAGCCCTCGTAAAAGTATTGGATGACTAATTGATCCGAAATTCCATGTTGAGGGCAACTTGCTAGCAACCTCTTGTATCGTTCCCAATACTCGTAGAGGCTCTCGGAATCTTTTTGTTTAACTCCACAAATTTCTCGCCTGATGTTAGTTGCACGAGAAGCTGGAAAGTACCTCTCTAGAAATTGCCTCGACATTTCAGCCCAAGTAGTGACCGTACCCGAAGGTAAGTAATACAACCAATACTTAGTTGCATCTTGCAATGAGAATGGGAAGGCCCTAAGCTTAATTCGATCCTCCGTGACGTTGTGTGGCTTCATGGATGTGCACACAAGGTGGAACTGTTTCAAATGCTTATTCGGATCTTCATTTTCCAAACCACGGAAAGTGGGCAACAAATGGATGAGGCCTGACTTCAGTTTGAAGCCCTCTTGCAGTGCTGGAAAGGTTATGCACAGTGGCTGTTGAGCTTCAGTTGGTCGGGCAAGCTCACGAAGCGTTCTGTTGTGAGCCATATCCTGTCCGTGATCACTGTCAGGTTCACTGACAGTCTATTCTTCAAATTCCAACTGCTGTTCAGTTTCAATGTCTGAATCCAGTTCAAACAGACTCGAACTTTCACTAACTGCTGCTTGTTCTTTCCTTTGTCTTGTCCACTTCCTAATCTTCTTAGAGGTCTTTTCGATCTCGGGATCGTATGCAACGAGTTGTCCCGAACGAAGGTTCCTAGGCATAAGAAAAGAAACAAAGTCAATTAAAAACCAAGTCCCCGGCAACGGCGCCAAAAATTGATGGGTGTCAAAGCCACCAAAAATAAACCCCAAGTATTGCACACAATTAAAATTGTAAAATAGTGGCAACGGGTATCGATCCACGGGGATTGGACGAGTTTGTAATCTTTTAATACGCCAAAAACGATTAATTAAAATAAGGGGGGGTTTTGAGATTTTTAACCAAACTAATAATGAAACTAAATAAACAGGAATAAAACTGAGTAAATAGATAAAAGATTAACAATTAACTCAGCTAACACTTATATTAACTCAGTAGATGACGAATAGCTGGGATTTTCCTACGCATGCATCTGACTATGATCACGGACAGGGTGATTAATTCCTCGTTAGGCTAGTTATAGTTACCAATTACCTTAGGCTCCCTCGTTTCTTCTTACTCTTAGAATAATCTGAAGAAACTCCTAAAGACTATTCCCTAACCAACCAACAACCCTTATCAGAAATTCCTTCAAGGATTCAATTAGTTAATTGCTTTGCACCCTAAAGAAACACTAACCCTAACCGACCAGGTAGAAACTCCTACTTCGCCTAATTAGACCGTAATATTCCACAACACAAAATCAGCCGAACTTAACAACCTAGTGTTGATCGCTACTTCGTTAATTACCCGGTTAGACTCCACCAAATAAATTAACTAGCTTTATGTGAATTGCTAATCCTAAGATTCGAGCTCTTAAATCAAAGAACAAGGCAAAACACAATATCATAAAATCGGAAATAAAACGAATAACTTAGATTAATCAACCCAAACAAGTTGTCTCACACAATCCAACACATGCTTTGGAAAATCCCAACTAAAATATAAATTAGCTACTCATGACGAAATTAAACAAACTAAGTCTGAAAAATAACATATTACTCAAATAAAAATAGAAGGAAGGAAAGGGAAAAAACTATTGATGCTCCAAAGTTCCTTTCCCCTCCCGAATTAGAGTTGCTGCGGCGTGAATTTGAATAGGAGAATGAAGTTGTTCTTTTCCTCCATTGCTGCGTATCTTTTGTAGCGCCAAGGAGTATCACCCCTTTTGCTCCATATTCCCCACGTTCTTCATCAGATAATTGGGTAATAATTCCCCAAGTAATGTCCAAACCGTAACAGCAAGAACGTGCACCACTACTCTGTTGGATTAATTTCCAAAGATAAGTAGGAGATAGTGGGCTTTGTGGAAATTAAAAAGGCTTCCTCCATAGTGTTGCACGGGCCTCTTGTCTCCAAAAAGCTTCAAGTGGAATCTCCCCTATTTAATGATGTTTTTAATCCTTCAAAATCAAAGTTGGGCCTGTGTAACTCTTTCCACCGTGGTAAATAATCAAATGTGGGCTTCCTTCTAATTAATCCAAACAGGTGCGTGCCAATTTCTCCAATCTACTTCCAAATTTCCATGAAGCATGTTTCCTGCGTGAGAATACAAAACTTAATTAATTACCCATAACGAAGCCGAAACGTGGAGTAAAACGTAACAATTCATGCTCAAGAATTTAGATAAATACACGACACATCAAACTTTCTATTGCCTGAATTCTACAGATGTGCCTTGTTCTATGCGAATTCCACCTGCAGGTGACTCTTGCAATTTTAATGTTTAATTTATATTTTCGACATTTTTATTGTTGTTATCATTGTTATTATATAGAGATCATGTTTGAGGAGTAGTTTTTGAAATAAGTTTCGGTCCTTTCTGCAGTATATCAAGAATCGATTGCCTTCCCAAAAGATGGCACGTATCTTGTTAAAAATGGACTTTTGTTGACAACTTTTGTGTGACCTTACAAGCTTTATAATATATATGCTAGCAATTTGGCACACTCAATGCATCCCATCCCATCTCTAGACTGTTCAATAGAAGTTAATTTCATAAATATGTATGTATTTATATGAACATGTTGATAATCCAATTAGTTTTTCATACAGGTGGAAAGATCATCAGGAGTGCCAGCTTCTAGAGGGGAACCTCGAGCGATGGGCGGAGGGAGTTTGGAATTTCATGACCAATTGAAAAAGGTCACATTTACAGGGTTTTCCGGAACGAAGAGCGAGATGGCAGTTGTTGAATACTTCCTGAGAAGTGCATTGTTCCTGGAAAAGATGATCATCAGCTATTGTTTCTCACAGTATGTGGGTCGCAATAAGTGGATAATGAACGGACAAGTTTCATTGACAGAAGAGAGACACAAAGAGATTGAGACGTTGGGAAAGCATGTTGTTTCTGAAAATGTCGATGTTATCATTCGACCTATATATTTATGTAACGCCCCGGCGGAGGGCAATCACATCCTACCCCGCGCTAAGGTTCTAGCTCGTATATGAAACTGACATCCATTTACGCGCTGTTCCCAAAGCAAGCGGTGACGGACGAACAACCTGGCTAGGTGGTACCTAAACAACTCGACTCAACGCGCCGTAAAGAAAGCAACAGACATGCGGAAGTGAGCATAAATTTTTTCAACAAACATGTAGCATGCAATCGGAATCAATTCATTAACGTCAATTAACAAGATCAATCACGCATCACACAGTTCAACGGGTTTAAGAGCATGCAACCTGTCCCGACAAGGAATAATATAAATACGGGTTCCACTCCCTAGGCACCTGTCCCGAAACAAAATCATAAATACGGGTTCAACTACCTAAGCACCTGTCCCGACAGAATAATATATCCAAATATCATTGGATCATCACGATCCCAACCTGTACAATTTTCATAAACAGAATTCATACAAGAATGTAACGTTTCCAACTATAACATAATGCCCACCAAGGCTAACGAAAGCGTTAAACCATAATAACGTACATGAACATCAACTTAAAGTAAATGCAGACTCGACACAACTTCTACGAGCCAAGACTCTATGACGCACCGCCTAGCAAGACTCCAGGAAACCTGCAGACAATACAAAGGTTGAAGAGTCAGTTCAAAAGGAACCGGTGAGGATTTACTATAAGGAATATAATAAAGTGGGTACAATGCATGCGATATCAAAGGTGTTTATGATCCGCTTAACTTTTCAAAATCAATGCAAAGGGGTTTTCAAAACAACGGATCACAAACTAGAAACAGGCTCGGCGAGTACGAGCACTCCATCCTTACTTCCCAAACCAAGTGAAATCAAACCAATCCATCCTTAACGCCGTTGATGTCGAAGGTGTGCACCCCCCGATCATAGCAAAAGATCCATGGAGAAGTGGGTCCATGAAACCGACCTTCTCCCAAGCTTACCTCAACCCCGAACCCTCCTCGGAGTCTTAGCAAACTTGTCCAAAAGTGGGTACTTCGTAAGGGTGCAACCGTCCGCCCTTGCGTTCCCGGTCTTACCACTTACTCCGCCCCGAGCGCTATCAAAAGAACCAACCAAGCAAGCGTCCTTGCAAGGTATACATAACCTCGCTACACAACTCACACATACGTAATATTCGAACGGAAGTCTCAAAACCATTTTGGGTATGTATCCCATATACCAAAACTTCAAGTTTTACTTGTAAACCGTTTTCCACAAGCAAATATTCATAATACAAGCAAAGCTCACAAAACTTGGCTTATAAAGCCTAAATATACGTTTTCAAAACGGGAGTTCAAAACCAACAAATATGAAAGGCTATAGGTGTCCACAGTTTTGAAAACATTTTACATATATATAACTCCTCACCTGGACCAAAGTTAACCAAGAAGAAGTCGACCAAACGAACAAGAAGCACTTAACCTCCTGTGGCTCACCACCTATACAAGACATGCACGCACTCCACAATTAAGACTGGACTCAGAAGATAACTTAACACGACGCACGGCGAAGTATCATGCTTATCATGAGATTTATGAATGCAAGGATGGCTCTATCGTGCATATCATGATATGTCATGGCCAAATAGAGCATAAAGAATGCACAGCAAGCCATGGATAGGCATAAGTTTAACCACATAAATCATGAGAGGTCAATGGACATGTATGTAACCTTAACAATTATCAATCATACATAAATGGCACATAAGAGTCCAATTTCCATAAGTTATCAAGTTGATTGAATGCACATTAACAAGTAAGTTTCAAACATAATATAAAGTATGTCCCAAGTTCATAAGATTATAATTAACAAGAATAATATCACATTTTGCATAGTTACATCATACAAATCCATCAAGGTCTAACGAAGATCATTCATTCAAAATACTAAGTTCATGTCTCATGTGAAATGCATAAATAAGAACAATTCGGTCATTTAAATGTGTATGAAGTTTTCAAGATTCTAAACATAGCGATTATAAGTCATACTTGACAATTAATTCAATTATTATACATAATAGATCATAATCTTAGTCAAGGATAAGTTCATGTAACGTTATTACATTCATACGTCATGCTCACAATGAATAAGGCATATATTTAATCACATAAAGTCATGCTTTTAAGCTTAACGGCATATTCACGATTCATTTGTATCATACTTTAGGAATTCATAACATGTTTTGGCGTACGAGCTCAATCATAGTATACATTCATAGTTTCATGGAAATTACACAAACATCCCCTAAGCAATTCATAATGGTTTAGGAAAATTACACAAACATCCCCTAAGTTATTCTCCTAGTTTCAAAGTCATAACATGAATACCCTTTTATGGTTTCTAACAAAATTACACATACATCCCCTTATCAAGTAAGCAAGCAAGAATTCAAGACTTAATCATATTATTCAAATAAACAATCCGGCATGGTTTCATCTATTAAAGCATGAATCCTAATATCAATATTCCAACAAGATTCATATAACAAATGCATATCTTCTCAACAAGCAATCTCACATGACTCCACATATCGATTAGATAATAATTCCAAGAATTGACTTAGTTTAATTTAGGCATACAAGAACACTTCTAATAATTTAAAGAATACGAAAAACTATCATTTTATAGCATAAATTGTCCATTGAGCATTATTACGACTTACACGAGCAAGGACTAATTATTTACAATCATAATAATCATCTTTGAACATCTACCAACATGAAAATAGAGGCTATTCACAACCAAACCAAGTTTACGAATAAGTCGTATATTAAAGTTACCAATTTATATACATTCGGCACAAAACAAGCATAACAACCTATCAAAAAGGGGTAACCGGATTCATATCGAATATCAAATATATCCATCAACATGTATACAATCATATTCTAGCTCAACGAAGTCATATTGGCACGAAAATCAATCAAAACGACAATTAAACGATAAATTCCAATAATTCAAGAAACACGAAATAAATCATAACAAATTAACCGAGTATCCAAACGACAAACGGAAGATGGCGTTAGACTCACCGCATCGAGACGGACGTTCTGTCAGAAGGCCTCCGGAGCGCCGCCACTGTAGCTGCCGGAAAAGCCGCCGGTTGCCACCAGGCCGCCGCCGAAGGTTGTCGGAAAATTCCCAAAAAATAAGTCCCGAATGTGTTCCTCATGCTCGTTCCGAATCTTCAATCAATTTCTCGAAATTCTGA
The DNA here is from genome assembly GCA_037501455.1 of Lantana camara. NCBI lineage: Eukaryota > Viridiplantae > Streptophyta > Magnoliopsida > Lamiales > Verbenaceae > Lantana > Lantana camara. Next base: position 137,540,580 of record CM074856.1, on the reverse strand, counting down.
GCGGTTTGTCTCCAATTTCAGATCTAAGAATACGAAACCCTCAAAATCTTCAAATCGTGATTTCTCCCAAACCGCTAAACGAAATTCGAAACCGTAAAAAAGCAATGGCTTACCATGTCGAGCCCGTCGAAATGCATATGGTATCGGCCGAAAAATTTCACCGGAGACCAGCGCCGCCGTCTGCCGCCATCTGCGCCGCTGCTGCTGTTCATCGCCGCCGATTCGGTGGGTCCCAGGTGGCAAGGTTGGTACCACTCGACTCGGTTTGAGGTCCCGAGTATTTCCCCCAAGGTTTCGGCGCCGAAGGATGGCCGGAGTGGCCATCCCGCCACCCGTGCAGGCCGAGCCACCGCGCGCTGCTGCGCCCTTCGCCGTAGCTCCGGCTACGGCGGTTCTTGCCGCGAATCACCACTATGGTTAGGTAGGCCTCGTCTCCAGGAGTAAAATGCTATATTCATTCACCCGATTTCGTCGCCGGAGGTCACCGGAATGTTGCTGCGAAAAGTGACGAAAATCAGCAACTTTGGGAGCTCCGTTCTCTCTCGTTTCTTGTCGGATCTCGATTCCGAGCATACGGTTGTGTTCCTTGTTCCGAGTACATCGATTTCGACTATTTTAATGTCCAATTTGGTGAAGAATTGACGAAGTTGAAATTTGAGAAATGGGGCTCTTTCCTTCGTGTCGTTTCAGCCGAGAAAGGAGAGGGGAGAGAGAGTGTGTGTGGGAGAATGACAAGAAATGTGTCTAGATACATGCTATATACAAACCGGGTAGTCTTAACACGTAGGAAAAATAAAATAACGCGTTCAATTAACCGCAAAATAATTCTTGTAGGGTCTCAATTAAACATATAAGTCCCGAATTAATTTTACAATTTAAATTGGGGAATAATTTTACCAATTAGGACTTAATTCAATTTAATTTTAGAAAATCTTTCGTACAATTAACAATACCCCAAAAGCATATAATTGACAATTAAATCACAAAGAATTCGAATAAATTCAAATTAAACAAGTTAATTAACATAATAGATTTAAACTCAAGTTTAGCAATTATTTCGTAGAAATAAGTTCGAATTAAATTGAATTAAACTATTCAAGTCACGTACGCACGTAATAATTAAATTAGCAATTAATCATCAAATAATCTGAATAATCACATATCAAATTAAATTCCGATTAAATCATACAAGTCACGAAATTCACAAATTAACATACAAGTGTGAAAACTTACCCGAGAATGTCGTTCGATCGTGCTTCGGAGATGCGGGACGTCACAACCTTCCCTCCTTAAAGGAATCTGGTCCCCAGATTCTTCTAGTGTGAAGTTACACAATTGCATTAGAGTTGCCTTCACCTACTTCTCGGTGTTGTCTTATAAACAACTTCTTGTCTTGTTAAGGTGTTCTCGTAAGACTTTATCCACTTAAAGTTCTCTTTGGTTTCTCAACTCTTGAGATTTCTGTTCTTGAGTTCTAATTCTCTTGGAATCTGTCTACAAAGCTCTCGAATTCCTTTCTCGAAATATGCGAGGATACAATTCCGGGTGTTAGATTGAAGGATAATCTTAACATGCTCCTGAGGTTCCCACGAACATACTTTGCCATAGTAGTCCGCCACTATCCAAGATCGTCCATTCGAGCTACTTCAATACTTCTCATTCGTAGCCGACTGAGAGCAAGTTGTTTGAACTCTCGTCACCAGGGTTGTCATTTTGAAATGACTAGTTCCTTCTTCGAGAGTTGTAGGTTCGATTTTCTGTTCAAAGTTCCAACCAACTCATTCGTCTTATCCAAATGGTTCTTCACTCGTGAGAATTCTCATCTTGAACTACCGCCGAAACTCGAACAAAATCTAGTCTGGTTCTGAGCATTGTCATGAAGTCTCTCGAACGTTCATCCAATATTTTGATTCGTGTCCTTACCCTTCTATGTGAATAGACACTCAGACTTTGTAGCTTGTCAAAAACCTCGTATTAGGTTGTACGAGTAGTATCTTCCATAGTTAAGTCCAACATAACGGTTGCAATCCCCAAACGTGAGTAGGTTAGTTGACTCGCGAGATTAGCCTCCTTCGATTGGTTGTACTGACTTCCGCATTCTGCATACACGTCACTCTAACTTCATTGAAAGTTTCTGTGTAAGGCTTTGATCAATGTTGTACGCTTGTTAAAGCCAATCTTGGTGCTGAAGTTGTTCCCCTTAGGATCAAGGGAAGTTATCTCGGAAGAAGCCTTGAGATGGCTAACCGTCGAAGTAGTAGTCCGTCTTAGACTTTACTCCTTGATCCGGTGATTAAGACACCGTATCCTCTAGGTCACATCTACGGATTCTTGACCACCTTTAACTCTTGTAGTCTTCACCTTCTTGGATACCTAGATCTTCGTCTCTTCGAGACAAGAAATCTTTATATAGCGTTTGGATGATTGACCCCTTCTCGAGCATCGTGTCATCAGTGTGAGGGAATCTCAACATCTTCTAAAGCCACCTGCTTCCGATCGTAGCCAAAGCAAACCGAACACAAAGCACAACAAAGAGTAGAGAACCCCGTCTCCAAACAAATAAGTGAGAGCACCCCGTCTCTCGAGCACACAAGTGAGAGCACCCCGTCTCTCAAGCGCCTAAGTTCAAGAGAATCCAACATCTCCTGAGCGACTAGTTTGAGAAAAGATCCGACATTTCTCAAACACCTAAGTTAGGAAAATCCAACATTTCCCAACATCTAAATTGAAGGAATCCAACATCCTTCAAACACGTAAATTAGGGAGAATCCAGCATTTCCCTAGCACATAAATTAGAGAGGACCCAACATCTCTCTTGCAGACAAGTTAGAGGGAATTCACATCTCTCTTGCACATACATTAGAGAGGTCCCTACAACCCCTAACATGTCTTGGCATACATAACCATCATAAAAGAATCAATTGCATACACATAGGTTTGCATATTTAAAATGAAATGCGGTGCATGTTTTTGCGTACCTTTAATCAACTAATGTCGGTATCCCTTAGAGCATAGGTTGCGCATCCATGTCCTATCTCAAGGGGGACATTGCGATGGAATTTCCTCTACAACACATAGTCGAAAGCATATGTGTAACGCCCCGATTTTTCATTAAATGATTTCTTATATTTACTATAATTTTATAAAATTTCATTTTATCAAACTTTCATAAAATTTCATGAATTTATATTAAGGGACCAAATTGCATAACATTTTCAAGGACCAAATTGATCTTTTTCCAAAAAAAAAAAAAACCTCATATCCTTAATTGTATAACTTGAAAACTTGAAGGATTAATTGGCAATTTGGCAATTTTCACATAAATCAAGAATGGGGTTTTACGTAATGCATCTTCAAGCTTCTATAGTCTCATTTTACCCAATATTTCCCAACAAATTTGCTTCCTCTCATTCTCGGTACTAAGAAGTATAAAGGAAGAAAATATTTCAATCCATTTCATCAAAGTTTTTCAAGGAATTTGCCAAGTTTTGGGGAGATCATCTTCTTCATCATCCATCTTCTCCATTCTTTCTATTTAAGGTTGGTTTTGCATGAAGGGGATGATTCTTGACCATATTTGTTGGGTTAGGGTTTGGGATTTATATGCTAGGTGAAGTCTTGGTAGATGGAAGCATGATTATGTGATCTTATATTAAATTATAGCATGATTTAAGTATGAAATCTTTGAAGTGTGGCATGGATGATCAAGCTTGGATCATGAGCATAAGTCATGAATTCTTGATGTTATATTGTGTTTTAAGGGTTTAAGTGTTTAAGGGTTAACTTTTGGATATTGATACATTATATTACCAAGATTTGTGTCTTGTGTTGATTGAAAATGGAGTTTGTTGCTTGCCTTGTTGCTTTGCCGAGAGCCTCCCCTGTTCTGCTCTGTTTCTTCAATTGCAGAACTGGGAACGACCGTTCCCAGCCTTAAGGCTTCGTGGGAACGGGCGTTCCCACCTTTTCAAATAAATGGGCGGCCGAGCATGGGAACGGCCGTTCCCATTTTGGCCTGTGAGCCGGAAGGGCCGTTCCCAGCTTCCGCGTGCTTTTAAATGAAAAAAACGTTGGCGCGTCTTTGGGGATTACGGGAACGATCGTTCCCATTTTACAAAGGGGTCCGGAACGGCCGTTCCCACCTGACATGCAGAACAAAATATTCTGCATAAAATTACATTTTTAGCCCCTCGTTCCAACGTCTTCTGTGACCCCGAATTGCTATTATATGATCCAATATGTAGTGAAACAACATGTTGTCATGCCACATTGCATTTTCCTTGTCATCTCGTTGCATTTCCGCCGTTCGGCATATTTAGGTCATTTAAAGTTATGTCTCATGTGTACCCGTCTATTTTTGCACAGACCAGGTTCGTAGGAACGAGAAGCAAGCCCAGTAGGCCGTGCCCTACTTGTCTCTTGTCGGTAAAGGTGAGGTTTAATTGTTGATTGCAGGAAACTTGTACTATCTCGCATGTACTTCAAGCCAAGCTGCATATATATCTTGTTACACATCGTGCACCATGTTACAGTGATTGAATCATGATCATGTTACCGTGATATCGTGAATGGTGAAGGCTCGCAACCTTCCCAATATTGGAGTGATGGAGTTCATGGAGTGATGGAGTTTCTTGGGAGTGATGTAGTTCCTGGAGTGATGGAGTTTATTGGGAGTGATGGTGTGTAGTATTGATACGGGTGCCATGTAACTGAATTGCATGTTTACCCATTAGTTCATAAATCGTGAATATTGACAGGCATAACTTGCAGGTTATTGCACTAATGTATTTAAGCCTCACTCAGTCTTCCGTGGACTGACACCCCACCTTTCAGGTACTTGAGAGCGGTCGTGGGCTAGGCGGGAGTCGAGTCCGGTCGCACATTCCACAGAGTCTAGCATTCCACTTTCATGTATAGAACTTTTGGCATCCTTTTCTGATTGTCGTTATATTTTGAACAGATTGATATGTATAAGTATGCAAGAGATGATAATGTATTGATAGTTATATATTATTCGGTGCTTCCGCTTTACTTTATTGCATGTGTAGTTTAGTTCCCGCCTAGCTTGTTGGTATTGCATGGTCACCCGTTCGCTATAGCTTTGATTTAGGTATGGACTTTCTATTTCATACGTGGATCGAGGCTATAGTGCGGGGGTGTGGCACCTCCACGTGTAAGGGGTGCTACAATATGTATGTATGCATGATGGTTAGTAGGCACCTATGAAAACTATAAGCAGTTTAGTTACAAAACTGTTGTAATCACATAAGTACATAGTTTCAACATAAGATACTCGCAGTCCTTAATTAAGCATATAAGTTCAGTCAACTCAATTCAATGGGTGCAAAAGTAAGTAATCTATAAGTTGCTAAAGCAAGCAGACAGTTAAATAAGTTATCCAAGGAGAGTTCAAATTATCTAAGGCAAGAACACAATCATTTAAGGTGCTAGCATAATTGATTATAAAACAATTGAATTCTAACATATTAGTAACAAGGAGCATGTATTTCTTAAGTTTCCATAGCAATTAGGCAAGTAGTCAAGTCATTAGGTTCACATTCGAAGCATGCTTCTAACAAGTACAAAATTCAAGCTAAAAGCACTTATGGAGAAGCTATAAGCACATAAGCATGCATTTCCAATTTAAGCAACCGAAGTAGTCATTTAAGAAAAATGAATTCTTTCAATACAAGTCAATTAACAGGTGAGCAAGCAAGTCTTCATTTCTAAGATAATCATACAATTAATTCAATTGCGTCTAACACGATTCAATCTCAGCAAAAGCATAAGCGCAAGTGTATTAAAAGATGTAAGCATGTAATCAAGTAGTTCAGAAAGTTCATGCCCATTAATCAAAATTGCCAAGTCAAGTAAATGCAATGCACAAATATTCCTATGCCGTACGACCTAGACCGACACAAGACGACTCAAGAGCCCGGTTTTGAACCTTCGGCTTTGATACCACACAAATAGGGTGTAACGCCCCGGTGGAGGGCAATCACATCCTACCCCGCGCTAAGGTTCTAGCTCGTATATGAAACTGACATCCATATACGCGCTGTTCCCAAAGCAAGCGGTGACGGACGAACAACCTGGCTAGGCGGTACCTAAACAACTCGACTCAACGCGCCGTAAAGAAAGCAACAGACATGCGGAAGCGAGCATAAATGTTTTCAACAAACATGTAGCATGCAATCGGAATCAATTCATTAACGTCAATTAACAAGATCAATCACGCATCACACAGTTCAACGGGTTTAAGAGCATGCAACCTGTCCCGACAAGGAATAATATAAATACGGGTTCCACTCCCTAGGCACCTGTCCCGAAACAAAATCATAAATACGGGTTCAACTACCTAAGCACCTGTCCCGACAGAATAATATATCCAAATATCATTGGATCATCACGATCCCAACCTGTACAATTTTCATAAACAGAATTCATACAAGAATGTAACGTTTCCAACTATAACATAATGCCCACCAAGGCTAACGAAAGCGTTAAACCATAATAACGTACATGAACATCAACTTAAAGTAAATGCAGACTCGACACAACTTCTACGAGCCAAGACTCTATGACGCACCGCCTAGCAAGACTCCAGGAAACCTGCAGACAATACAAAGGTTGAAGAGTCAGTTCAAAAGGAACCGGTGAGGATTTACTATAAGGAATATAATAAAGTGGGTACAATGCATGCGATATCAAAGGTGTTTATGATCCGCTTAACTTTTCAAAATCAATGCAAAGGGGTTTTCAAAACAACGGATCACAAACTAGAAACATAACCGGCTCGGCGAGTACGAGCACTCCATCCTTACTTCCCAAACCAAGTGAAATCAAACCAATCCATCCTTAACGCCGTTGATGTCGAGGGTGTGCACCCCCCGATCATAGCAAAAGATCCATGGAGAAGTGGGTCCATGAAACCGACCTTCTCCCAAGCTTACCTCAACCCCGAACCCTCCTCGGAGTCTTAGCAAACTTGTCCAAAAGTGGGTACTTCGTAAGGGTGCAACCGTCCGCCCTTGCGTTCCCGGTCTTACCACTTACTCCGCCCCGAGCGCTATCAAAAGAACCAACCAAGCAAGCGTCCTTGCAAGGTATACATAACCTCGCTACACAACTAACACATACGTAATATTCGAACGGAAGTCTCAAAACCATTTTGGGTATGTATCCCATATACCAAAACTTCAAGTTTTACTTGTAAACCGTTTTCCACAAGCAAATATTCATAATACAAGCAAAGCTCACAAAACTTGGCTTATAAAGCCTAAATATACGTTTTCAAAACGGGAGTTCAAAACCAACAAATATGAAAGGCTATAGGTGTCCACAGTTTTGAAAACATTTTACATATATATAACTCCTCACCTGGACCAAAGTTAACCAAGAAGAAGTCGACCAAACGAACAAGAAGCACTTAACCTCCTGTGGCTCACCACCTATACAAGACATGCACGCACTCCACAATTAAAACTGGACTCAGAAGATAACTTAACACGACGCACGGCGAAGTATCATGCTTATCATGAGATTTATGAATGCAAGGATGACTCTATCGTGCATATCATGATATGTCATGGCCAAATAGAGCATAAAGAATGCACAGCAAGCCATGGATAGGCATAAGTTTAACCACATAAATCATGAGAGGTCAATGGACATGTATGTAACCTTAACAATTATCAATCATACATAAATGGCACATAAGAGTCCAATTTCCATAAGTTATCAAGTTGATTGAATGCACATTAACAAGTAAGTTTCAAACATAATATAAAGTATGTCCCAAGTTCATAAGATTATAATTAACAAGAATAATATCACATTTTGCATAGTTACATCATACAAATCCATCAAGGTCTAACGAAGATCATTCATTCAAAATACTAAGTTCATGTCTCATGTGAAATGCATAAATAAGAACAATTCGGTCATTTAAATGTGTATGAAGTTTGCAAGATTCTAAACATAGCGATTATAAGTCATACTTGACAATTAATTCAATTATTATACATAATAGATCATAATCTTAGTCAAGGATAAGTTCATGTAACGTTATTATATTCATACGTCATGCTCACAATGAATAAGGCATATATTTAATCACATAAAGTCATGCTTTTAAGCTTAACGGCATATTCACGATTCATTTGTATCATACTTTAGGAATTCATAACATGTTTTGGCGTACAAGCTCAATCATAGTATACATTCATAGTTTCATGGAAATTACACAAACATCCCCTAAGCAATTCATAATGGTTTAGGAAAATTACACAAACATCCCCTAAGTTATTCTCCTAGTTTCAAAGTCATAACATGAATACCCTTTTATGGTTTCTAACAAAATTACACATACATCCCCTTATCAAGTAAGCAAGAATTCAAGACTTAATCATATTATTCAAATAAACAATCCGGCATGGTTTCATCTATTAAAGCATGAATCCTAATATCAATATTCCAACAAGATTCATATAACAAATGCATATCTTCTCAACAAGCAATCTCACATGACTCCACATATCGATTAGATAATAATTCCAAGAATTGACTTAGTTTAATTTAGGCATACAAGAACACTTCTAATAATTTAAAGAATACGAAAAACTATCATTTTATAGCATAAATTGTCCATTGAGCATTATTACGACTTACACGAGCAAGGACTAATTATTTACAATCATAATAATCATCTTTGAACATCTACCAACATGAAAATAGAGGCTATTCACAACCAAACCAAGTTTACGAATAAGTCGTATATTAAAGTTACCAATTTATATACATTCGGCACAAAACAAGCATAACAACCTATCAAAAAGGGGTAACCGGATTCATATCGAATATCAAATATATCCATCAACATGTATACAATCATATTCTAGCTCAACGAAGTCATATTGGCACGAAAATCAATCAAAACGACAATTAAACGATCAATTCCAATAATTCAAGAAACACAAAATAAATCATAACAAATTAACCGAGTATCCAAACGACGAATGGAAGATGGCGTTAGACTCACCGCATCGAGACGGACGTTCTGTCAGAAGGCCTCCGGAGCGCCGCCACTGTAGCTGCCGGAAAAGCCGCCGGCCGCCGCCGGGCCGCAGCCGAAGGTTGTCGGAAAATTCCCGAAAAATCAGTCCCGAATGTGTTCCTCATGCTCGTTCCGAATCTTCAATCAATTTCTCAAAATTCTGAGCGGTTTGTCTCCAATTTCAGATCTAAGAATACGAAACCCTCAAAATCTTCAAATCGCGATTTCTCCCAAACCGCTAAACGAAATTCGAAACCGTAAAAAAGCAATGTCTTACCCATGTCGAGCCCGTCGAAATGCATATGGTATCGGCCGGAAAATTTCACCGGAGACCTGCGCCGTCGTCTGCCGCCATCTGCGCCGCTGCTGCTGTTCATCGCCGCCGATTCGGTGGGTCCCAGGTGGCGAGGTTGATACCACTCGACTCGGTTTGAGGTCCCGAGTATTTCCCCCAAGGTTTCGCCGCCGAAGGATGGCCGGAGTGGCCATCCCGCCACCCGCGCAGGCCGCGCCACCGCGCGCTGCTGCGCCCTTCGCCGTAGCTCCGGCTACGGCGATTCTTGCCGCGAACCACCACTATGGTTAGGTAGGCCTCGTCTCCAGGAGTAAAATGCTATATTCATTCACCCGATTCCGTCGCCGGAGGTCACCGGAATGTTGCTGCGAAAAGTGACGAAAATCAGCAACTTTCGGAGCTCCGTTCTCTCTCGTTTCTTGTCGGATCTCGATTCCGAGCATACGGTTGTGTTCCTTGTTCCGAGTACATCGATTTCGACTATTTGCATGTCCAATTTGGTGAAGAATTGACGAAGTTGAAATTTGAGAAATGGGGCTCCTTCCTTCGTGTCGTTTCAGCCAAGAAAAGAGAGGGGAGAGAGAGTGTGTGTGGGAGAATGACAAGAAATGTGTCTAGATACATGCTATATACAAACCGGGTAGTCTTAACACGTAGGAAAAATAAAATAACGCGTTCAATTAACCGCAAAATAATTCTTGTAGGGTCTCAATTAAACATATAAGTCCCGAATTAATTTTACAATTTAAATTGGGGAGTAATTTTACCAATTAGGACTTAATTCAATTTAATTTTAGAAAATCTTTCGTACAATTAACAATACCCCAAAAGCATATAATTGACAATTAAATCACAAAGAATTCGAATAAATTCAAATTAAACAAGTTAATTAACATAATAGATTTAAACTCAAGTTTAGCAATTATTTCGTAGAAATAAGTTCGAATTAAATTGAATTAAACTATTCAAGTCACGTACGCACGTAATAATTAAATTAGCAATTAATCATCAAATAATCTGAATAATCACATATCAAATTAAATTCCGATTAAATCATACAAGTCACGAAATTCACAAATTAACATACAAGTGTGAAAACTTACCCGAGAATGTCGTTGGATCGTGCTTCGGAGATGCGGGGCGTCACAATTTACGAGGAACACAATCTGAAGTAGTCTGAGGAACACAATCTGAAGTAGTTTGCAAGAGAGATTCTCATATGTACATATAGAATTCTGCATAATCTCAAGTAGTTTGCAAGAGAGAATCTCATAGGTACATATAGAATTCTGCGGAAAGACGTATTGGATGAAAGTCGTATATATGTGCTGCTCAGAGGGAGATCTTTCATATCTTTCGAGACCCACCTTGATTAATCAATGTATTTTTGCAATTTTCTTTTTCTAATTCTTCATCTCGATAGATTGCCTATTTGACAAGTCTACAGGACCCTAACACACTTCTTGCGAGTTGAGCTTGTTTGCAAAGATGGACCAATTTTTGAAATATTGAATTTGAATTTGATTGAACTAGTGTATATATATATAATTTTTTTTTTTTGTTGCAGTGTGAATTCCCACGGCATATGTAGGAGGGTCCAACAGTCCTCCACAATCTCTCCCAACGGGTGTTCTTCCGTAGTTCTCCTCTTCACAAGATTCACCACTATTTCGAAGTCGCTTTCCACCTCGATTCTAAAAAATCTTTTTCCCAAGCGATCTTTAATACCTGAGGAGTCCCGTTAGCTCCGCCGTTGTTATGTCCATATCTCCCAGCTTCATCGGAAAACCAACTTGGCATATTCCATCTTCATTTCTTACGACTCCTCGCTGCGGCTTTCCTTTCTTGAGCAAGGTATATATATACACAAGGTAATGTATTATGTGATATTTTGGGTTTATTTTAATTGGATAAAAAATAGCACTTGTACAATGGTATTTGATGTGTCTATGGTGGTATTGCCATGCAAGAGAAAATAAAGCTACGTCAGAATACGAGTCGGATTTCCGGCCGGTTTTCGGGTCTCCGGCAATATTTTGCATTAATTTACAACTTTTGGAAAGATGTGGGTTAATTTTGTGGTCGGAAAACTTATTGTACCAACTTTGCTGAATGAGTGGACTTGATATACCATTTTTGCAATTTTCCCTGTTCCTAAATAACGTTTCATGATTGACTTTTGAGAAATTTAAATATTAATATTACAATGACAACATGATTAACTTTGAAAAATACATTATATATTTTCATACAAGTGGTTAAAGAATTCTTTTTTTTAATGTAATAACTCGAGTTTAAATCTCTTTAGAGTGTGTGCGTTAGAAAAAACAAAAAATTATATTCCTTACATCATGTGACGACCATGACAACAATATTACATATACAATTGAAAAAACGAATTTCCATGCAACCATGACAACAATATTACATATACAATTAAAAAAACGAATTTCCATGCAAACTACCATTTAATCTTTCAAAATTCTACAAACAACCATATGACTTTTCGAATTTTACAAACCGTCCTTAGAATTCATTTTTTGGTGGTTTTTTATTCGATTGGAAACTATACATTCAAAGAATTAGAAAACAGGCAAAATAATCTGAATTGAGAAAATATGTTGATGCATAAATTATTTGAAAAAAATATTCATCCGATTCTACGAAAAAAACACTTTTGTAGGGTATAAAGATTTACAAATCGAAAAAAAGTTGTCATTCAAATCGCAGCATTTTAAAATTGGGCACCGATGCTCCAATGTTTTCAGGATCGGACCGTTAAGCGAACCGGAAAACTGACTGGGTTAAGGGTTAGTGGTTCAACCGTTGGGTCAATCGTGGTCGAACCGGTGACGTCATAATTATATAATAAATAATATTAAATATTAAAAATAATAAGAAATAAGAATATATTTTTAGAATACATAACTACAATTAAAATTTTATATTTTCAAATATAAACAATAAAAATATCAATTCTATTTAACTCACCAAAATTTTGTCAACATTAGAATAACAATAAATAAAACAATTATCTTGAATTCAATAAAAAGTCCACCGTAGAATCGTGAATTATGAATAGAAAAGTTAAATTAGGAAGAGAAAAATTACTTGAAATTGTGTCTGAGTGCCAAGATAATAGATTGGAAACTTTTTTTTTTTTTTAAAATGCAAAAAAAGTTCGAGAAAAGTGTAAGAAATTAGAGAAAATGAAGTAAAAATTTTCAAAATAAATTGATTTTTTAAACCGAACGGTTCTAATGACCCGAAAGCGGTTCGAATGACAACTTTTTTTCGGAGTTATGTGTAATTATCCCTAAACATAAAACTTTTGATAATAAAGAATAAAACAAAGAGAGCCGATCACACAGACACACAACAAATACATCGCTGCAAAAACTTAAATTATATATAGAAAAATTTACATCTAACTAGTAACTACTATACTATTAGACCTAATTACAATGCAGTTTATCTAATTTTTTTTTCCGTTAGTTGTTCCTATATTTCGTTAAGGTTCCGTCATGATTTTTTCATGTAATTTCGAAAATACCCTTAATTATTTTACAATTTTTGAAATTGAAAGGGTCGTTTTGTTGAAATATGTAATAGACAGAGATTTTTTTTTGTAATATTTTTCAGATATTTTATATAAGGGTGTTTTGGGAACTTTAACGGAATGGAGGGGTTACTAACAAAACATAAATTAGAAGGACTATATTGTAATTTTCTAATAAAGATGAATTGCGCCGTAATTAAACCTAATAGCATGATGTAAATTTTTCGTATTTCTATATATACTTACATATTTAGTTCTATATTCCATTTAATTGGATTAATTCGAGTGTGGACAATGAAATAATACATAGAGAACAAGAAAGCAAAAGTAGAATACCAAACATTGTTTCGGTATCTTAGATACCCAATTCGATCTAAATTCAACTAATCATACAATTTGCGTAAAAAACTTATCTCCTCATTACATTAATTAGTTTAGCCGAGTAAGATTCCTAATAGAATTACCGAATCAAGAAACGGTAAGGTTACCGCAGTCAAAACTAGCCTTCTTCAGCAACATTCCAGCCATCAACTTAGCCATAATCTTATCCCTTATCAAGTTCAACACAACCCCATCACTCTGCTGCATAAATCCCACCATATAAGATGTGATACTCAGATCAAAGTTCCTCCATTTCCTCTCCCTTGCATATTTTTTTAGCCCGTTATTGATCCTACGCTGCTCGGTTTCTTCGTAATCTTCATCGCTCGAAGGCTTCTCCTTTAGGACCTCGGCTAGAACTCCAGCTAAAACGATGCTATCTTCTAACACCGCACAACCTCCTTGACCTAGATCCGGTGTCATGGGATGCAATGTATCCCCGACCACACATATGTTGTCTTTGCTTATGTTTCCCGAAAGCAGTTCCCATGGATGTCGGAATCTCAATGGTGAACAATCGATGTTTTCTAGCTTAGTTTGTTCCATCACATCTTTTATCTTGTCCGAGACTTTTCCGAGTTTGCTGATGATGAATTGCTTCAACTTTACAGGATCATTCTCTATCTCCTCACCTTGAAGAGGACTAAAGGTGAAAAACCAATAAACTCCATGATCATCACACGGGATGACACCATATCGAACACCCTTTCCGAAGAACTACATCAGCTTAGGCTCGAAACCATGGCCATCTTCAAAAGATACGAAAGCCCTAACAGCAGATCGCCCCACGAAAGATGGCTTGCTAAACGCCACTACAGAATTCACTCTGTTAGGATTGTGTCTATCCCTATTTTAGGGAGGAAATCAAGTCAATCTGTAACAAATTCCCTAACTTGTAGGATGTCTACGTCTATATGTTTAGGGTTGATTGTATCTCTTTCTCATACAGTTTATAATGAAAAACATAACTTCTTTCTTCAAACCTCGTTCTAGCATGGCATCAGAGCCGAGTTTCGATTCATGAGACTCAGCCATAAACATCATCGTCTCAATACCTTTCGCCAACCTTTCGGCCTAAAACCAGGCCAATAAACTGGAAAAAAAAGCACAACCACCATGTCAGAAATCCAAAAAGTTAAAACCGAACCAAATACAGACCTTGCAACTCAGATTGCAAACCTACTAAACAACAAAACAAATCTGTCCAAACCTGATAACTTGTCGATTGGTTTCAAATTGAACAACGACAATTATCCCGTATGGGCAAGACTCATAAAGATAGCAATTGGAGGCAGGGGATGCCGTTCACACTTAACAGGTATCCCACCGGCTCCACCAGAAACAGATCCGACATACGATCAATGGGAACAAACGGATCAAAACGTATTCACATGGATAATACAAAACATCGAAGTAAGTCTAGTGAATAACGTCTTACAGTATCCAACGGCAAAAGCACTATGGGATGGACTCGCAACCACGTACTGCAGTGGCTCCGATCCGTTGCAAACCTTTGACCTGCACCGAAAAGCCAACACACAAAGACAGGGACAAGACAGTCTCGAAGATTTCTGGAACAAACTACAGGGAATATGGATGGCACTTGATCGGAAACAACCCAATCCGATGAAGTGCCCAGAAGATATCACCATATTCAATAAAATCACTCAAGAACATCGACTGTACCAATTTCTTACAGGAATTGATGATCGGTATAACCCCATCCGGAGAGATATTCTGAAATTAGAACAAAGGCCCTTAGTCGAGTCTGCCTACGCCACAATCCGACGGGAGGCTGCTCGTCTCCAGATCTTGAAGATGGCTGCCGGCGGCGAGGAGGATCTTGCATCACAGGGCGTGGGCACCGGACTTGTTGCGCGGAGAACAGAGAGAGGCAAACCTGGTGGGGCACGGCGGCCTGAGAACTCAAACCACTTAGACGTCGCCGACCGGAGAACATCACAAAGGGAGGACAAAACCGGCCTGGTTTGCTCTCACTGTGGAAAACCGCGGCATACCAAAGAAGGGTGCTTCGAAATCGTTGGTTTTCCCGATTGGTGGCCCGGAAATCGCAACACCACCGACTCAACGACGACTGGAGGACAGAGGCGGGCCAATGTCGCTGTAGGCGTCGTCGATCGGGCACGAGACGCCAATACAGCGGCGAGAGAAGGGAACAGGGGAGAACAGAGCACCACCAGCGAGGCGGCGGATGGCGGTCGGAATCTGGGACAGGCCAGCGCCGCAGTCGCCATGGATCTCAGAAATGGCGAAGAAAAGGCTGGAGACGGAGGTAAGAGATCTGGGTCTCCAAACCCTAGATTTAGCAACAAAATGGCAGCTTCCTTTTTTAATTATTGCCCTATGTTTGAGAAATTGCAATTAAAACCCCTTGTTTCTGATGCTTTACAAAGAAAACCCCCGGGTATTAAAAATGTGAATCAGGCATTTCAATAGGACCCCACAAAGACACAAGCCTATCATACCCGGACATCTGTCTCTGCTCCATGGATCTTTGACTGTGGGGCAACTGACACAATAACGTGTGATCCAACAGATATTCTGGAATCTGTCCCATCCACACAGAGTCACATTCAGACAGCTAATGGAGAATTGGCTGAAGTCATAAAACAGGGATCTGTCGCCATCACTCCCAAACTCAAATTGAAGAATTGCCTCTATATTCCCACATTGTCATGCAAATTGCTTTCATTAAGTCATCTTACAAGAGAATTGAATTGTGAAGTTCTAATTAATTCCCGGTTTTGCCTTGTACAGGATATTCATACGAAGGAGATTATTGGGTGTGGTACTGAGCGAGGAGGCCTCTATTATGTCGATGAAGTTAAACCCACTTCCACCGCACTCCTGTCACACAGTACTGCTGATAAACAAATTTGGCTTTGGCACCGGCACCTTGGTCATCCATCCTTAGGGCATTTTCATTTATTATTTCCCACATTGTTTCAGAATAATCACATGACTACTCCAGATTGTCAAACTTGTTTAGCTGCTAAAAGTCATCAGACATCTTTGAAAGTGAACAATTCTCGGGTAGATTCTGTGTTTTCTTTGGTTCATTCTGATGTTTTGGGACCTTCCCCTGTTTCAAATAAAGGACATTATCAGTATTTTGTGTTATTCATTGATGATTTCTCTCGTATGACCTGGGTTTATTTCCTCCAACATAAATCTGAAGTGTATGACACCTTTGTGGCCTTTTTTCATATGATACAAACTCAGTTTAATCATACCATTCGTGTGCTCCAATCAAATAACGGGAAAGAATATGTAAACCAAAAAATGAGTGACTTCTGCAAAACCCATGGCCTTATCCACCAAACTACTTGTCCCAATACTCCCCAACAGAATGGGGTCGCTGAAATAAAAAACCGAACACTTCTAGAAATAACCCGTGCCCTACTAACCGAATCTCAGGTTCCCAACCGTTTTTGGCCTGAAGCGGTTGCTACAGCCACCTATCTCATCAACCGACTTCCCACAAAGATCCTCTCTGGCAAGACACCCCTGTCTATGCTACGAACCCAAACCGATATCCCTCCGACCCTCACTTTACCCCCAAGAATTTTTGGTTGCACCGTTTTTGTGCATGTTCCCAAAACTGACCGGAGCAAACTTGATCCGTGTGCTATTAAGTATGTTTTTTTGGGGTATGCTACACATCAAAAGGGATATAGGTGTTATAACCCGGTCACTCGTCACGTTCATGTCACCATGGATTGTGATTTTCTCGAAAATGAATATTATTATCTTACCCAACCTAGTGCTCAGGGGGAGGGTAGTACTGGTGAATTCCTAGGTTGGCTTGACCCGACACTTGCTGATATTCCTGCTTCCGCTCCAACACTCAATATCATTCCCGATCATGCTCCTCCGGATAATATCCTAATTGAGGTAAGTGATCAACCTGATTCTGCTCTCCCTGATGATAATGTCCCTTCACATGATACCCTGATTGATCATACTGAAAGTGCTGACTCTACCTCCACAGTTGATATAGTGAGTCACAGGTACACTTTGCCACAGAGAAATACAAGGGGAGTACCACCCAATAGGTATTCTCCGCAACACGTGACACGAAGCTCGCGGTATCCCATAGGGAATCTGGTCAGGGGGAGCATCTCTCCCACAGCAAAGGGGTTTCTTGGGAAACTCTATATGGAACAGGTTCCAAGAACGGTCCAGGAAGCTGAACAGTCAAGGGAATGGGTACAGGCAATGGAAACTGAAATGAGTGCACTCCGGAAAAGTGGTACATGGGAGAAGTGCAACCTTCCTGAAGGAAAAAAACCAGTCGGGTGTCGTTGGGTTTTCACCATCAAACAAAAATCAGATGGCACGATTGAAAGATATAAAGCCAGGCTGGTGGCAAAGGGGTATACTCAAACATATGGCATAGACTACTCAGAGACTTTCTCCCCAGTGGCAAAGATTGACACCGTCAGGGTGCTTCTGTCAATAGCAGCAAATAAAGGATGGCCTCTTCACCAGTTTGACGTGAAGAATGTATTTCTTCATGGAGACCTAACAGAAGAAGTGTACATGGAAGCACCACCTGGTTTCACCTCAGACTTTAAGCAAGGAGAAGTCTGCAGGCTCCGGAAAGCTCTCTACGGACTCAAACAGTCTCCACGTGCATGGTTTGGCAGATTCACAGTGGCAATGCGACAGTATGGGTACATACAGAGTAACTCCGATCATAATCGATTTCTTAAACGGAGGGGAGACTTGGTCACTTGTCTGATTATCTATGTGGACGATATGATTATCACTGGAAGTGATACGGAAGAAATGAAGAAACTCAGAGAGAGCTTGTTTAGAGATTTTGAAATGAAGGATCTGGGAGGGCTCAAGTATTTCTTAGGCATTGAGGTCCTTCGATCAAAACAGGGCATCTTCATATCCCAGAGGAAATACATCCTAGATTTATTGGCTGAAGTTGGGATGATTGATTGTAGACCGGTTGACACCCCGATACAAGTTAATCACAAGCTCGTGATAGAAGATGATGGAGAACCAGCTGACAGGGGGAACTATCAACGATTGGTGGGGAAATTGATCTACTTGTCTCACACCCGGCCAGACATCGCGTATGTTGTCGGAGTGGTCAATCAGTTTATGCATCAGCCTCAGAAGAATCATATGGAGGCCGTGGTAAGGATCATACGATATCTGAAAGGAACAGTGAGACATGGGATAATGTTTGGAAGATATGGTCACTTGAATATTGAAGCATACACTGATGCTGATTGGGCAGGAAACCCGAATGATAGGAGGTCTACATCGGGTTATTTCACTTTGATTGGAGGTAATGTGGTGACATGGAGAAGCAAGAAACAGAAAGTGGTTGCTCTCTCGAGCAATGAGGCAGAGTTTAGAGGTGTTGCAAACGGAGTAACCGAGCTTCTTTGGCTCAGGAAGTTGATGACCGAGATAGGCTTTCCTCGGCAGAGTCCAAGCGTGCTAAAATGTGACAATAAAGCAGCAATAAGCATTTCAGGAAACCCAGTACAACACGACCGGACAAAACATGTTGAAGTTGACCGTCACTTCATAAAAGAAAAGCTGGATGAATGAGTTATTGAGCTACCCTTTGTTAAGTCAGAAGACCAATTAGCAGACATCCTCACAAAGGCCGTTTCCAGCCAGATATTTCAGAAGACACTTGACAAGTTAAGAATTGGGATCCCATTACTTAACTTGAGGGGGAGTGTTAGGATTGTGTCTATCCCTATTTTAGGGAGGAAATCAAGTCAATCTGTAACAAATTCCCTAACTTGTAGGATGTCTACGTCTATATGTTTATGGTTGATTGTATCTCTTTCTCATACAGTTTACAATGAAAAACATAACTTCTTTCTTCAAACCTCGTTCTAGCACACTCCATCGCATCCAATCAATACCTTAATCAAACATGCACAAATATACAGATATATAAGTATTATTATACTCTAAACGATCTAATTTATTAATTTCCAGTCGTATTATTACCTTAGTTTTTATGACAGTTCCATCCGTAAGATGAATGTGTTTGAAGGGATTATGAATTTCTATATTAACCACTCTGGAGGAATATCTAATGGTGCCCTTCAGAAGCTCGTTCTCGAGTGTTTCTAGCAGTATTTTCCTACACACATCGCAGGTCGTGACCATTCCTGCAAATCACGAAACCACACTTCTTAAGAGTACTCTATATGAAAATAATTGAATAAATCCTCAACAACATATAGTTAGAGATCATTACACTAACATAGCTCAAGGTTTGACATAATTACACAAACTTCCCTCGTTTGTTTAAGAAATTACAAAAATTTTCTTATTAAGATAATTACACTAACATATCATAATCTTTGACATAATTACACAAACTTCTCTTTAACGTTTAACAAATTACAAAAACTTCCCCTGCACATTTGAATCGATAAATTTTCAAGATTTCAATATCTTATTTTTCTCTCGCCACTATAATAGCATGCGTTAGGACTTACTGCAGATCCACAGCTCTAAAAGACATTTCTGAAGTAGTATGTCCAGTGTTTGCTGATATTGCCACGATGCTGCAATAATCAAACAGATTTCTTAACTAAATCATTAATGCTTAATTAATTTTCAGAAAATATATAGTAATACCCAAATTATAAAATTTCAACATTATTTATTAATTAGAAAAAAAAATACACGAAAAAAATAATAAATTAAATCATTACCCTTTAAGGCTTGTGTGTTTTGCCCGAAGAACATCTCCTATGCCAAGAGCATCTATCGCCTTCCAAGCATTAGTCCAAATTCCAAGAGCAAATCCTGCAGTTCTCAGACTATATGCTGACTCCAAAACTAAACTCTTTATACCCAATCTAACAAGAAAAAAAACATAAATGAATCTTTAGTATAAATAAGACATAGCTACGAGCCAACAAGGTTTAACCAAGTGGTTTAAAATTCCTTTCTCGAAGGCAATGAGTCAAGTTCGACACTTTGGACGTGTGTGTTTAGAAAGAAAAAAGATAATTACGAATACCCCTAAATTTAACCTAGTTATATAAAGAATTATACTTGATAAAAAGATGGATCAAAAGGGTTTAACAGCAAAAATGTTTGAGGATACCTGTGAAGTCCCAGAGAAGTTGCGAGGCCAGCAATTCCAGCTCCAGCAATCACTATATCTTCCACATTTTCCATTGCAGATGTTGAGCTTTCTCTTCTCTTGATTGTATCGAGTTTGATTTTACTTAAAATATAAAAGAATTGAAGAAACCCTAGCAATGGTGGCTTACACAGGCGAGAGGAAGAAGACGGGAATTAGGGTTTCAAATATAAGACTTTATTCAAATGAATTTCGTTATACTATTACAAGTAGCAGCCCCTATATATACAGGTTACACATCTAACGGTTAATAAGGGAGCGTAATTAAAACGCTACTCACAAAGCAATTAAAACACGCTTCTTACAAATAAAAGAAAAGAAATAATAAATCTAAATTCCAACACCCGCCCTCAAGTTGGAGCCTCGTTATACAAAAAGCCCAACTTGGATAAAATACTTCGAAAACGTGGTCCGCCGAGTGATTTAGTAAAGATATCTGCTAGTTGTTGAGATGTATTCACATGTCTAGGTAAGATGAAACCTTGCTTGAACTGGTTTCTCACAATATGGCAATCTATCTCCAAGTGTTTGGTTCTTTCATGGAACACTGGATTCTCGGTGATGTGTAGTGCAGCTTTATTGTCACACCACAATTCAATAGGATGCTTGACTGAAATCTGTAGATCTGCTAACAGGTAACTAAGCCATTGCAATTCACAAACTGTGGCTCCCATGCTCCTATACTCAGCTTCACATGAAGATTTGCTGACTGTTGCTTGTTTCTTGCTTTTCCAGGAGATGAGTGCATTACCTAATAAAACACAAAAGCCTGTTAGTGATCTTCGTGTAAGGGCACAAGTTGCCCAATCTGCATCACTATATGCAGTAAGGACAAGATCATTCTTAGCTGGGAAAAATAGACCAGCTGTACTATTTCCAGCTAAATAGCGAAGAACATGTATAGCTGCTTCCCAGTGAGACTTCATAGGATTAGAAACAAATTGACTAAGTTGCTGCACAGAAAAACTGATGTCAGGCCTAGTCAAATTTAAGTAGAGAAGTCTCCCAATCAAGCGCCTATATTGAACAGGATCAGAAAAGGGAACATCCTTTTCATTATCAAACTTATATCCTGCAGACAAAGGAGTAGCAACAGGCCTGCAGTTTTGTAACCCAGCATCCATAAGCAAATCAAGTATATATTTCTTCTGAGTTACCATCATACCATTGGAACATCTAAAAATTTCCAAACCTAAAAAATACTTAGCATTTACCAAGTCCTTTATAGTGAATTCAGAATGCAAGTATTGTTTAATATCCATAATCACAGTGTCATCAGTTCCTGATATAAGTACATCATCAACATAAACTATAAGCATGATAAAACAGTCATTTCTGGTAAAAGTGAACAAGCAGTGATCATTGGAAGATTGTATAAAACTGCAAGCAAGAAGCTTATTAGTGAACTCCAAATTCCACTGCCTAGAAGCTTGTTTTAATCCATAAAGGGATTTCTTTAGCTTACAAACTTGCCCTGGTTTAGCCTTAAGATAACCAGCTGGGGGAAGAAGATACACATCTTCATCCAAATGACCATGTAAAAAGGCATTGTTTATGTCTAATTGATACAAACCCCAACCCTTAGCAGACACAAGACTAAGGAAAACCCTAACTGTGACAAGTTTAGCTACTGGGGAAAAGCTATCATAGTAATCAATCCCAAAAGTTTGATTAAATCCCTTAGCCACTAATCTAGCTTTATATCTATCTAAGGAACCATCAGAGTTATATTTCACCTTGAAAACCCATTTAGAACCTATGGCTTTCTTATTAGAAGGTAATTCAGTAAGTTCCCAGGTTTCATTTGTTTCAAGAGCTTGAAGCTCCTGATTCATAGCATCTACCCATTCAGGAAATTTCGATGCCTGAGCATAAGTAATTGACTCAGGCACAGGAGCTATCTGAGCCATAAAAACTTTGTAACTATCAGAATAGGGTAAATAATCATTAACAACAAAACAATTCTCTTGAAGGGCTACAGTATTCACTTCAAATTGTACATTGGATACATAATCTTGCATCCAAACAGGGGTGGATTTAGTTCTCTGACTTCTTCTGATTTCCTGAATTTGTGCAGGTGGATTGAGATTAGAAGGGTCATTTGTAGTAGAAGAAGAATTAGAAGGGTCATTTGTAGTAGAAGAAGAACGGTCCCCCATAATCTCAATCGGCCTGACAGAGAAAAGGTCATCAGAAGACTCCTGTAAATGAGGAGAATCATGTACAAAAATCTGAGATGGAGGAACAACAGAGGTAGTATGACCTTGGAAAGGAAAAATAGTTTCAAAAAACTTGACATCTCTGGAAACTAACACACTGTTAGAGTCCAAATTATACAGCTTATATCCCTTTTGGCCATCAGAGTACCCTAAAAATACACATTTAGAAGCTCTGGGGGAAAACTTCCCTTTCCCAGGTCCAGTATTAACAGCATAGCATAAACAGCCAAACACTTTAATGTTATCATAGGAAGGAGTTTTATTAAGCAACCTAGAATAAGGTGTTTTCCAATCAAGAACCCTGGTAGGTAATCTGTTTAACAAATAAGTAGCAGTTAAAATAGCATCACCCCAAAATTTAATTGGTAAATGGGAATGGAAGAGTAAAGCCCTAGCAATTTGAAGGAGATGTTTGTGTTTTATCTCCACAACCCCATTCTGTTGTGGAGTGTAGACACAAGATTTTTGATGTATGATCCCATTGTCCTGGAAGAGAGTTTTGCAATTGAAATTTACAAATTCTCTTCCATTATCACTTCTGACAGTTTTGATGTGTTTGCCATATTGAGTTTTAATGAGAAAAATGAAGTTTTTTAGAATAGAAAAAACGTTTTTTTTATAGGGTAAAAGGTATGTCCAAACACATCTAGTGTAATCATCAACAATGGTTAAAAAGTAGTGGCAGCCTGAATGGGTTGGTACCTTATAGGGACCCCAAAGATCTATATGAATGAGATCAAAGGGTCCCTGTGAGATGATACTGCTAGTGGGAAAAGATAACCTGTGTTGCTTAGCCTTTTGACATACATCACAATGCACATCATCAGAATTAAAATGCACAGGAAAATGTAAGTGTTTCATGGCAACAATAGAAGTATGGCCAAGTCTATGATGCCACAGATGACAATCTGTGGAACTAACAGATAAGCAATTGTCACTCCTGTTACAAACAACAACAGGATTATTCAAAGGACAATTCTTAAAGGGTGTTAAGTTCCCTTTAAAAATGTCAGACACTTCAGAAACAACAGTAGCTTGATGGATAACACTTTTCCCAGAATCAAAAATGTAAAGACAGTTACAAGTGTGTCCAGAAGCAAGAATATCTTTAGTTTTCTGGACCTGCAAAGCCCAATGGTTTTTAGAGAAAATAAATTCACTGTCAGTAGCATTGGTAAGTTTATTAACAGAAATCAGGTTGTATTTAAATGAAAGGATATACAGAACACTCTCTAAAGTGACTTTATCAGATAACTTCACATTGCCAATGTATTTAACATCATAAGAGGTACCATCAGGCAAAAACATAGGAATGTTACTCTTAGGTTCAAAGTAATGTTCAAACATGTCAAGTTGTGAGCATATATGACTAGTAGCCCCTGAGTCTATGATTCAATGATGCCTGTCTAATTCAGTAGAGCAAGCTAAAACATAATTATGGAACTTACCTGAGAACTCAGAGGCAAAGTGCAACTGTTCTGAGCCTCCAAACTTGCTTTCCTTGAAAAACTTAATGAGTTCCTGCCTTATCATCTCAGAAACATTAGTACTAGACTGGGAAGGAGATGGTACAGGTCCAGTAGGTAAATCCAGTGGAGATTCAGCCATCACATTGGCCATGTTCCTGAAACCTTTCTTAGAAGTATTAACTCCACTGGATTTCCCTTCCTTGAAAGCCTTATACCACTCTGGTTCCCCAGTGAGTTTAAAACAGGAATCAGTATTGTGATTATCAGAATTACAAACATCACAGTGGCGATACCCCTTGTCCTTTCTCTTGTTGGTTCCCCTACCCATACCAGTCCCTCTAGAGTTGACATTCTTAGAAAACATAACAGTATTACCAGGAACATCCGAGAAGGCAATATGCACATCTCTCTGTGACTCAACCCTAGATATAATGGAATATGCTTTATTAACAGAGGGGAGGGGGTCCATTACAAGAATCTGGTTCCTAACAGCATTATAAGAGTCATTAAGGCCCATGAGGAACTGGATAAGCATATCCGAGGACTGTGACTCATGGATATAGCGCAGGACAGCACAAGTAGGGCCAGTAGTGCAAGTGGGAGGATCATTCAAATTGGCCAATTCATCCCAAAGAAGTTTTAACCGATTAAAGTAAGAGGCCAGGGACAAATTACCTTGTGTGATTGAGCTTATATCGCGTTTTAACTGATAAAGAAGGGGACCATTGCATTGACCGTACCTCTGGTCCAAATCCTCCCATAGTTCCTTGGCCGTACTCGCATAGAGAAAGCTCTGGTGGATCTCAGGGGACAAGGAGTTCAATATCCACGCCTTGACGGTACTATCAGCTCTCTTCCAAGTTTTGTAACTTGGATCCTCAGGAGGCGGTGGATCTATAGATCCATCCACGAATCCAAGTTTCATCTTGGATTCCAAAGCAATCTTCATAGTTCTGCGCCAAGTAAGGTAATTCTTACCCTGCATCGTGACCGTAACAACAGAAAGCAGTGAGGAGTCACTGTTGGAGATGTTAAGAGAATCATCTTGAGAAGATGAAGCAGTAACAACAGCAGACTTGTTCTTATCATCATCCGCCATGATAGAAACACAAAGACGGAAGCGAAATAAGCGGAAAAACGATAGAACAATGGGTAAACAAGAGTAAATCTGAGAGAATGATCTTCAGATAACAGATCCAAGGCTAAAATCCTTAGATCTAGAGGAAACCAACAGAGATCTGGAACGGAAAGGACCGGATCTGTAGCAAATCAATCGAAATCGCGAAGAGAACGAGAAGCAGATCTGAGACGAGAGATCTCAAATCTGAAAAACAGAACTGGTCTTGAGATTAGATCAGAGGAAATCAGCAGAGTTCGTAGCAGAAAGCGTAAACAAAGAGGCAGGATCTACAAGAGAACCTGCTCTTGATACCATGAAGAAACCCTAGCAATGGTGGCTTACACAGGCGAGAGGAAGAAGACGGGAATTAGGGTTTCAAATATAAGACTTTATTCAAATGAATTTCGTTATACTATTACAAGTAGCAGCCCCTATATATACAGGCTACACATCTAACGGTTAATAAGGGAGCGTAATTAAAACGCTACTCACAAAGCAATTAAAACACGCTTCTTACAAATAAAAGAAAAGAAATAATAAATCTAAATTCCAACAAGAATCAATACTGGATCATGAATTTATATACAATAGATCTGCTTGGGAGAAGATGAGGATGAATGATGAGACTCGTGGCGAAAGGCAGTGCCCATATAAGTCCATAAATACACGTACGGGGTCAACTTATATATATAGAAAGGATACTATAAATGTATATTATCTTATCTCTGACAGTGTCTATCATTTATCATCATAGTTCACGTACAAAATTTTGTCCTAATCTATTTATTCGGCTTTGGCTTGGAGTTACATAAATGGGCCATTGTTGTTGCCCTTTATTTCTGTTAACGTTACTAAGCCCATATTCTAGTAGGTTGTAATAATGTAGTTAGGGCTGTCAATGGGTCGGATTTTAATCCGAGTCCGATCCGAATTTTATCATATTCATTCGATAAAAAATTTCAATGGATCATATCCGATTATAAATATTCGTTATTCGAAATAAATAGATTGGATATGGAATTAAGGAATCCAATCCGTTAAAGATCCGAATCCGCTTTTTTTTATAATATTTATTAAATTAATTATTTTATTAGTAAAAAATATTAAATCGAATAATTAAAAATAAAAATTTCACATATGTTCACTATAAATAATAATAAAAATTAAATTATTTATTCTAAAAAATATATTTTTCTTTATTAATAATCTTAAATCAATCTATTTCAATGCATATACACAAAACCATTAAACAATTCATCAAGTAATAATTATTTATTAAATATAAAATATTTATATTTATTTCTTTATAAAAAATTTTAAATTTTATTGTTAATCGGGTCGGATCTTTTATCGGATCTGATCCGACCCGTTAACATGCGGACTTAGAATTAATGAATCTGAATCCTATAGGACTCGGATTCGGATCCGGTTATCGGATCTTCTTGTCGGATTCGGATCCGAAATTTCCTGATCCGATCCAAATCCGACCCATTGACAGCCCTAAATGTAGCCTCTAAATTGCCTATTAATACAGCTCACTTGAGGAGGGCCTTCATATTGGGCTAGAGCACCATGGGAAATGCATAGTAAATACTTTTAGGTCAATGGATCGACTACATTCAGTTGGTTCCGAAGGGACAAATTAATTACAAAATGTAAGCGTGCAGTTTGGAACATCATTCTTGAGCACAATATGGGTCTTGTAGGCTTGTGGGAGACATGTCTACTCCTTAACGGGCCGCTGAGTACCTGTTTTACTTTCTCCAACTGCTTTGTTGGGTCGGGGTGTGGGCGTCCTTAGGGTTGGAGTTTCAACATTTTGTTATAAGAAACAAAAATGATCACCGTTGAAGCAAAGTGATTCGACAATATACTGGCTAATTAGAAGTGCCGTATTCGAGTTGTTTGCTTCAACAATATACTGGCTAATTAGAAGTGCCGTATTCGAGTTATTGGTTATGCAACGATCATTGATAGGAAGTATTAAACTTATTTGACTGTACTCGAAAAACTGAACCTGTAAGACTACACTAGAATTCCTAATTGGATATGGAACAAAAATAAAAGAAAGAGCAATACATTCGAGTCTTTTCTTAAGTACAAGTGCTAAAACATTGCAGGATCAAGAAGCAATAAGCTTGCCACAATCAAAACTAGCTTTCCTCAACATCAGCCAAGGTATTAACTTAGCCAGAATCTTATCCCTAATAAAATTCAAGACAACACTATCACTTTGCTGCATAAATCCCATCAAATAAGATGTACTAATTAGATCAAAGCACCTCCATTTTCTCGCTCTTGCAAACTTTGCAAGCCCCTTTTTGATCCTAAGATGCTCCTTTTCCTCGTAGTTTTCTTGTTTTTCTTCATTAGGTGGCTTTTCCTTTAGGGCCTTGGCCAAAACCCTAGCTAAAACGACGCCATCCTCTAATGCCGCACAACCTCCCTGACCTAAGTCTGGCGTCATAGGATGTAATGCATCGCCGGCTACACAAACGTTGCCTTTGCTTATGTTTCCTAATAGCAATTGCCATGGAGGTCTGAATCTCAGTGAAGCACAAACCATGTTTTCTCCCTCTCAATGAGAGAGAAAAATAAAAATCAACCCCTACCGCTGATGTTTCAGATGCAACTCTAAGACCATTTGGGAGAGTGGTTATCATGGTTTTTCCAGGCTCAACATAATCAGGCAATGGAGGGGGGAGTACAACATCCTTAAGTGGGAACTCTAGTGGTGGAAGTGAAGACAACTTCTTGCCCGTCAGCCAACCAAATAAACCTCCTGACGATGACTTGGTTGCAACAGCACTTGTACTACCATATCTGGCCAATGCCCCGCAGCCTGTTCGTCCCTGTCACCAACCAGATCTTTGATTTATTTATAGATGACTGCAGCAACTCCCACCCTACGTACGGAGACAGAAAACTCGAGAACGTGATATTGCAAGAATGTTGTATAGTCCTTAACACTCTAAAAAGGAATTCCATAGTGCTGCCATTATACAATCCTAATTATATAACATGTTCGAGAAGCTAGTCCAAAAGAACCCAAACTCCCCAATTGCCAGGGCCAAACAGATATCGAATTTGTAACCATAATTACTGAAACTACAGTATCAATATAATCCTCCTACTAATATACATATAACTTTAAATTAAGCTACCCGAAGCTTAGGATATAAGTACTGCAATAATAATGATTCAATTTATTCGCAAGCAAAATTTTTATCAAACATAATACAAAACAATTACAAATAATAAATGCACCAGTCAGATAATTATAATTAACAGCTCCCCGGTACATAGAATTACCATTAAGGATAAAGTTACAATTCCATCATAACCAGAACAAACTATATTTCCGCCACTGCTAAAGTTAAATGCTCCTACCCGACATATATGATTCCATTAACAGCTCCGAGCCTAAGCTAAGGATCAAGAATAAAGATCTAAAAACAGAGTCATTAGCAGAGACATCACCGAGCAGCCATCAGATCTAAGAACAGGATCATGAGCATACCAGAAAGACAGGATACGTAAATAAAGACAGATCAAAAACATCAATCGATGTTTGGTGAAGCTAGGTTTTAAAATGGGGATATAGAAATGATTACAGACCTTGAGAGCCCTCATTCGGGAGGCCGCTGTTCTATACATAGTCAAGAAGCGAAGCTCGATGGTGAATTGAAAAGGCGTGAGCTTTTGTGAGAATTAGGGTCTGAGACTGCACATGCTGCAAGAACGAGGGAGGAGAAGAACACCGGGGTGCGCTTTGTGGAGAAAACGGGGAATCAGGATCCTCACGCGTGCGAATGTTCATTCAACTTGAACTGACAAGTGCGAAATATGAATTTAATTTTAGGAGTTTTTCAATATGAATTAGCTTGGGTCGTTTGAAAAAACTGTCCACCAATTTGAAATATTTTTACTTTACTCTCCTATAAAATTATATATTATACTATTATATAAATACTATATTAAAATATTTTAGTACTATATTTTTGTAAAAATTATACAATATATTTTGAGATATATTTTAAGTACTATATTATTTAAAAATTATACAATATTTTATCAAAATGAGGAATTAAGTAAAATATAATGTCCAATTGGAGATTTATCCTACATTATCCCTTTTAGGTTTTCTTTATCTTTTCTATTTTTCCCCGAAGGTTTTTCAATATATAACTTATTAGTTACTCATTTTGATGTTTGAATACATTAAAAAATTAATATAATATTCAATGTTATTTTCTCTTGTCTGAGTTAAATGTTTGTATTGGATGTTAACATCATATTCAATATGTGTCCATAAACTGAATTAAAATTATAATATATTTTATTTTGATTTATACTATGAGAGAAGCAACAGTGTCTCTTAGATTTGATTTCTAATTCTCTTTTATAGTTTATTTATTTATTTTTTTCATTATAAACAGAGCTCGTCACAATAACTTATTTATTTTATTAACTTCATTTTTATTATTTTTTGTATATACTTTTTATTTTTTTCCTCATATTTTTTAATTTATATTTTAACTATTTTTTATTATTATATAATTATTAAATTTATATTAAGATTAACAATTTAATTTAATATACTTAAACAATAATATTTTCTTTTCACACGTATGTGCTAGTAATATATTATTATTCGATATTCCGATCATGTAAATGTGACTTTTGAGTTACACGTATTTTAAATAAAAATATATATATAAATTAAAAATTTTCTAACAACACACTCGATAGATTGTGATTACTCACTGGGTAAATTAATTTTATAATTTGGCTTGTTCATCAAAAGGCACAGTGATAACTGATATCGCAAACTAATTAAATTCGAATAAGATATAAACTCCTTTCTCTTTGGTCATAGGCATATTTTTTCGAGACTTTTGCAAAAATAATATTTTTTTTATTCCTGTTGCAAATAATGGTACCGGATTGGAGGGAGTTAATATTTTGGTATTAATAGCGGAGTTTAGCCGCGACTCCGATTATTTTATTGTTATTTATTGCGGAGTCGCGGAGATCTCCTGCAACTCCAATATTTTATACTATTTTATTAGGAGTCGCAGAGATCTCTTGCAACTCCTAATTTTTTTTTTAATATTTTGTATGGAGTTGCATGATAAGCGAGACTAGTTGCTTTTCGTTTTTCCCTGATTTATTATTTAATTATTTATATCTATATCATCAATTATTTGTTGTATTTTGAAGACTTGTCTTTTCTTTACATCACTTTATTATATTCATGCATCTGCATCTGACAGTAAATGAATAGTATTTGATGGTACATTGAGGTGACTACTCAATATTGCAGCTCAAATTGAATTATTGCATTTGAAAGTTGAGTGCATTATTGTATCTCATACATCTCTATTTATACATCTGTATATCGTTCACAGTCCATCCATCCGAAATATTTTTGAGTCCAAAACTCTTTCCTCAATTTTTCCTTCAGTCAAGTTTCGAGTCCCTCTTCTATAATGGAAGCAATTGAGTTACTTGTTTTTTATGGGGGAAATTATACTGTCTCCAATAATTCCGTTTTTTACGATTTAGCCCAGTAGCATCAACGAGAATTTCACGTTCAATCTCTTTTGATGGTCTACTTCAGGAGGTTTATGGTCTAATTGGTCTGAACCGAGCGCGATACACAATTCAACTGTTATCGCCCTTCTATATCTCAAGGTCCCCGATACCACTGGAAACAGTCATTGAAATAAATGACGATCGAGTATTGTGGTGTTACACAAATCCGGAGGCCCAACTTGAATCTTTTAAGGTTTTTGTTATCGTTGAACCAATCCACACACAAAGATCCGTAGAGGTTAGTTGGAGTGAAGACATGCGAAGCTATATGGATTTGCTAAGCCAAGATAGGTCTTCGGTCACCAGTGGGTTCGAAGTATTTGGTATCAATGACCCAAATCCTTCATTCCAACAAAGCCACCATGGCGAGGCTTACGTAGAACCACAAGTTGCGGAGTTGGAGGACGAATTACCAGATGAATCCCAACAAATGGATGATGAGTTGTCGGATCTAGAGATAGATGATGTGCCGAATGCCACTGCGAACGACACCGAAGAGGTTGCCGCTACTGAGGATGTGTTGACACAGCCCCACACCGGAGATATGAATCCACAACTCCACGAAGCTTATCCGTTCTACTCCGCTACAGGATCTGAAATGAACGCCGATTCTATGGATTTGACATCTTGTAAATGGAGTCAATTTTACAATCCCAATGTTGGTAGATTGGCTCATGGATGACATTCCAAAGCAAACTACATGCTCAAGCCTCCGTCAAGGACTACTCGATTCGATGGGCGAAGCCAGAATTTTCTATACAACTTAGTAAACCAACATTCTTCAAGGTTTACTGCAAGCACCGTGAGGCAACGGGTTGCCCATGGGCAGTGCGCGTCCAATTTAAAAAGTTATATGAAACTTGGGCGATAAGTGTATATAATGGGGATCGTACTTGTGGTGACGACTACATCCGTAAGGATCATCAGAATTTGGATACGAATTTTATTGCTGGGTTGTTGATTGGTCATGTCCGGACCAACTATGAGTACGCTGTTGCCGGTGTCCAGCAGACCGTGAAGGATTTCTGCGGATACGAAATTGAGTATTCAAAGGCCTACCACAGTCTGCGACGTGCTAAGGAGCACTTGTACGGTACTTGGGAAAGCTCGGTTAGCAGTCTCCCGAACTTCATGGCTGCACTTCAAAAATGGAACCCAGGTTAACCCCAAATTTAATGTCCCATTTGTCCATGATTTACACTGATTTATAGTACACTATATTGTATTTTACTTTATCAATTGACATGCAGGGACCATAGTGGAGTGGCAACACCATCCACGTGGATGAGGTAGGCCCGGAGTAGAGATGATACACTTAATGTTTTGGGCCTTTAGACCTTGCATTGAAGGGTTCAAACATTGTCGGCCGGTCGTTTGTGTTGATGCCACCCATTTGTACACCAAATATAAACATAAGCTCATGATTGCTGTTTATGTAGATGGCAATCAAACCATTCTTCCTCTCGGGTTTGCTTTGGTAGATGAGGAGTCTACTGGCACATGGGGTTGGTTTTTGAACTTATTGTGCCTACACATCATAGGAGACTCGCACGAGTTTGTGACCATAATTTCCGACCGCAATAAGGGTATAATTAGGGCCGTAAATGAAGGGTATGGGTCATTTAGTGGTGAACAAGGATGTCACCGTTACTGCTTGAGGCACTTGTGTTCCAATATCAATTCCAAATTTAGAAAGCCACCACTGAAGGATCTTTGCTGGGTTACTGGTACGGCAGCCGATGAATTTTCATTCCAGCAGGCTTTTAATCGTATTCAGTCCATATGTCCTGAAGCTGCCACGTATCTGATGGGTATAGAGTTGGAAAGATGGATGTTCTATCATGATGGAGGCCGTCGATTTGGAACGACTACCACCAACCATGTGGAGGTATGCAACGGCGTGCTCAAGGGAGCCAAACGACTGCCAATTAGTGCAATTGTTGAGATGACCTATATTAAGCTTACTCGTTATTTCAACGAGAAGTTACAATTGGCTAGACAACTAAAAGCCGATGGTCGTGCATTCACCGCATACACGGATAGTATCTACAGAGAAAATGCTAGGCTTGCTTCCTTAAACATTGTGCACTAATATCATGAACGTAGGCGTACAAGGCCGTATTGCCCGATTTGCTGTCACGTTGAGCACGAGGGAATGCAGTTGTGGTTCTTGGAAAAAATTAGGCATTCCATGCCCACATGCTATCCAAGTCTGTAGACATGTCAATGAACCTGCTTCCCGATACATGCCATGGTATTATGAGATTGACCATTTCGTGGAAACATACAGCGGTAAATTCTATCCTATATGGGCGAAGGAATACTGGTCATCTGCAGGTTTTGATCTGGTGCACAACCCAACAATGAAGGAGATACGAAGACGTGGTAGAGATAGAACAACGCGAATACTGAACGAAATGGACCAACCGGGGCCATCTCGCCGGAGATAGATGGTAATTGTATGGGTTTTTTTTTTTCATGTTGTAAGCTAATGTTGTGATGTTAAGAAGACTTTGTGATGTAGTCATGTTACTTTGTGATGTAGTCATGTTACTAATGCAAGTATTAAAAACAATACGACGGTAACATATATTACTAATACAAATATTTATAACTATTTACAAAATAGCTAATGTCCCTGATGTCCTAAATGACCTCCAGTACCACAACCTCGTGCCCGTGGAATTCTTTCACTCCTCCTCCTGGGAGGTCTGACAGTGACTTCTTCGTTTCCTTCTAACGAGAATGGGACTGGCGATGTCCCAAACTGAGGGCGATACGTGGCTTCATTGAATGCAATAATTTGAGAAGTCCCAGCGACACTGTCGGATTGCGAAAAATATGGGGTATAAGGTGTGTAATGAGTCTGCCCAGAGGTACTTGCTCCTTCGAATGCCGGCGTAATGGAGGGAGCAAATGCAGAATGAGGGTTATTGTCCCACTTCCCAAATGAGGGAGATGCAGGCGGATGGGGTTGGCTGGCAGTGGGTCGAGCTTGTTCTGGACTTCGAGCTCGCCGCCTACTTCGGGAACCCCTGCGAATTCTTATTTGCTCACTGACTACTTCCGGATTCGCATGCCCTCTTTCAACGTCTTGTAATGAACGAACCACTTCTCTATTAGTTTCACATAAACTCCTCAACTGAACTGGATCGGTGTCATCGGTAACGGACAAGTAGTTATCCATCATATACGCCAACCCGGTGGACTGAAATTACAAAATAGAGCAACTCAACAAACAATATATAAAATTCAGATTTACTTTAAATATATATATTTCTTACCATCGCATTCCATGTCGCATGATCGGGCGGTCTGTATCCATTGTCATGTATCCTTGGTGGTGGCGAAATAAATTTACGCGTTTTCCTTTTATGCCACTCATGGTACCCTTCAACAACATCACCCCTTGAAGTCACATGTTCCCCTTCAATTTGGTGTTCATGCGCCGTAAACCACCTAGCAATGTAAACCTCATGTGTCGCATTCCAGTCTTTGTTTGTATAGCCTTTGCGTGTCAATCCATGCAATGTTTGTCTAACCTCTCGTAGAGGTTGGGGATGTGGAGGAATAGACTGAACAATGCCGAATTACCGCGTCACTCGCTCGAGATGTAACTCCTCAATGATGTTGTAGTGAATCAGTGGACACAGGCAACGCCATAATTCTGGAGCGCATTCCTCTGGGAGTTGTCGTATATCTGCTAACGACATATCATACGGCATCCAATCAAACTGCAAACCAATTTCATCAATGTCAAACATATTTCCCAAGAAATAATATACGTAAGCTGACAACCAAATAAAACGTAACTAATTACCTCATACGGTGATAAGTTATCAAGCATGGCCCTAAAGATCCTAACACTGTTCCTTGTGGTATGCGTCCGCGAGAAATACGTAGTCCATCTACAAATAATTTATACAATGCATTACAAAATTATTTACCAATAAATTAACTTTAGGTAGAGCATGAACGATGCATGTGAAATAATATTACCTGACACCATACGGGGGGATTGGGAGTACCCGACCATTTGAAAGCTCTCTTACTCCTACAGGCATTCGTGGTGCTCTTCGGCCGGGCCTGATGGAAGAGATACGTATCCACGCCCACATCTGCAATATGATTTTTTAATAATTATTATACCCAACTTGACAAATAAAATATTAACATTTTTCGAACCAACAAAACAAATAAAATAATATAATTAGTTAATAACGACGTATTACCTGTAACAATTGTAAAGCTCCACCAATATTCTGATTATGGGTGCAGCTGTTGCTCACTCCACATAATTCACGGTATAAAAATGCCAACACTGCACTCCCCCAGCTATAACTCCGACACTCTTCTACAATACGCATATGTCGTAGATATAGTAGGGACACCTTATTTCCACTAGTGTCTGGAAACATGTATGCACCCATTATCAGTAATGCAGCACACCTGGCGTGTTGCATTACCACCCCGGCAGGACTGTCTGGATTGAGCGGATTTTCCATTAAGTGTCTTCTTAAAGCGACCATCTTAATTCGTGATCCAATAAGATCATCACCGTTTGGGAAAAATCCTAACATATCACCACAACAATCCATCCAAGACTCATACGGTGCCGGAGGTGCATCAATCCCAATTATTGGATCACCCCGAATTGGAAGGCCCCATAGTATAGCCACATCCTCCAAAGTAATGGTGGCCTCCCCAACGGACAGGTGGAATGTATGCGTCTCCATATGCCATCTTTCCAATAATGCAGTAATTAAATGTGCATCGCTTAGTATATATCCACAACTAAAAACTCCATAAAACCCCATATCATACAAGATAGCAATGATATCATCATTTATGTGTACATATCTATCGTCTTCGGGATCGTGACTAAATCCAGTCGTGTTATTGTGTCTTGGGATTACAATCTGATCGATATGCCCATTAAAAACATATTCCGAGCGATGCATGTCTTGTAAATAAAGTAAATCACCTTCTTCCGGACCGTAAATATATCTAGACATCTAAAAAATAAAAATAAAACTCAATTAGCACCTAATATAACAAAATATTTCATAACCCGACTCAAATATTCATTACAATAACTAACTTAATACTTTCAGTTATAACTAAATTAATTAAAATAACTAACAAATTAATTATTGGTAGTTTAGATCATTACCAACAAAATTAAAAAATATACCCATATACCACATTAATGTTACCATGACTAATTAGTTAAAGATTAATACTAAACTCATTATTTATAACAAACGTGATAACCGAGATTATTAAAAAATATGCCAAACTAACAAACTAACTACTACGGATAACATTTTCAACTTTAACTAAACATTTTATTACAATAACTAACTTAATACTTTCGGTTATAACTAAATTAATTAAAATAATTAACAAATTAATTATTGGTAGTTTAGATCATCACCAACAAAATTAAAAAATATACCAATATACCACATTAATATTAGCATGAGTAATTAGTTAAAGATAAATACTAAACTCATTATTTATAACAAAAGTGATAACCAAGATTATTAAAAAATATGCCAAACTAACTACTACGGATAACATTTTCAACTTTAACTAAACATTTTATTATTTATAATCTATGTAATTATTAAAACTTTTAAGAAGTATAATATTTTTTAATGAATTAATAACTACAAATTAACATGAAGAATACCATAGATTAGCAAACAAAAACTAACATATTACCATCCTATTACTAATTAACATCATATTTACAAAATTTAAATAATTAATTACAAAATAAATGAGAAAAAAAAAATTGCCCAGATTGTACTTACCTTCACCGAGTGGGCGGCGCCGGCTGCCTTTCTGTAACGGACACCTCGAGCTGGGCTGGCGGAGGGCGGCGGAGGGCTCCTCCAGCGGAGAAGGGGCACCAAGGCAAAGGAGAAGACAATGGCGATGGTGGTGAAGGTCCAGATCTAGATCTGGACCACAACTTAAAACAAAAATAATAATTTTTTAATCGGAGTCGCGGGTGTCAGACGCGACTCCAGAGAATATTATTAAAAAAATATTGGAGTTGCAGGGGATCTCCGCGACTCCTAATAAAATAATATAAAATTTTGGAGTTGCAGGAGATCTCCGCGACTCCGCAATAAATAACATAAAATAATCGGAGTCGAGGGAAATCTCCGCGATTAATACCAAAATATTAACTCCCTCCAATCCGGTACCATTATTTGCAACAGGAATAAAAAAAATATTATTTTTGCAAAAGTCTCATATTTTTTCAAATGTATTGTTAACTACATATATAAATTTTAAAAAATATATATCCGTTATTGCCTAAACAATTAAAGATAACAACTATATAAATAATGGCATGCCAAAGCTATTTCACAATTTATTTTATATTTAATTTATATTTGATAGCGTCAAAATTCTAAATGTTAAAACTTAACCCGTCAACATTGGGCTACCAAAAATGTATACATGATTAGGCTGCTAAGAATTTATACTTTCAGTTCCACTCAAGCTGCGATAAGAAAGACGAGAAAGGGTGGACTAAGTTTGATTTTACCGTTTTAAATCCTTCGATGCTTAAATCACTTTCAAATTTTAGGTAGTTAAGTAGCTAAAGAGTTTGAATACTATTAAACACACGTACCTACCTGAATAAATGATAGAGTATTTATAGTGGAGTATGAAAGTATATAAATCAAACATTAAAGGTGTTGCATTAAATGTCATATCTTTCGATCGAACGCTAAGCACGCTTTCAACTTGACAGATTAGACGTGTTAACTTTTCTTTGCCCTTTAAGCCAAATCTAATATCTTGGGTATTAAATGCCTACGACGGGTTAATACACTGGTTTCAGAGGATGACACATATTCCTTTGGAAGTTGTCGATTAGAGCCAAAATGTTACCTTTCTACCTTATGATCTAATGGTCTAGTTGGCAAGGTCTATGCCCGAAGAAGTCATTGGACCCCATATTGTTTGATTTGGAGATTGTTTGGGTCATTTTTAGCTATTCAACCCATTTGAGGGTCCGTTTCGATCTATCGACCTTAATGCATGGGTCACCTCTTGATTGGTTCAAACTAGCCTAGAGGCCAGATCTCAAAGGTTGACACCAAGTGCCAATGCGACACTTCTTGAGGTGTCCATGCGACCTTTCACGATTTGTACATAATGAATTTAGAATTCTTACGGTTTCTCTCGAAATATGTTACATGACCCAATTAAATTATGTCACATCAGTATCCTATTGCATTCATATAATTTGAAGTTATATCATAATTTAATGTATTGAATTCTCAATTCTATATGACAATTTGAAGAATCATCCAATTAATATGCATGAAAATTATTCCTATTTTACGTTTGAAAAGCTGGGCATTTTGATAATTTCATTGTAATAATTTTTAAAAAACATTATCAAGTGCGTTCTTATGATTTATGAATCTTATCATTATTTTATGTTAACATATTTTCCTTTGTTTACTTAAAAAAATAAAGGGGGAATTATTAAAGAGAACCAAGTATGTTAAAAACTTTTCCTAAGCCTCCTAGTTTGAAAAATATATGTTTGAGGTCACCAATACACAACATATTTTTCCTAAACCCCCTAATCACTTAAAAAGACTGTTATGCCCATACCTTTTTCCTGTTTCCACTCCAATTTTGCTTCTTCCAAACCTGTACTTTATCTAATCTCACCTGCCATTACGGGAGTTTTCTTCTTCACTTTTCTTTGCACGATTGGTGCCCTAATTCTATTCTGGCGACGGAGAGTAGGATTGTAAAGCATTTCAGCAGCAATGTATGAGACTTTTTGCCTTATAAAATTCATCAATGTTGTATTATGTCGTGATATGGTTGTGCTTAATTTTTTTGGTTTGTTATGTTGCATTTCATTTTAAATCTAATATTTTTGCAATGTTTTTCCCTGAAATGGATCTGAGTTTGTTTTATCGTGTTTTGTTTCTTTTATTTCTTTATGCGAACTAAGGCTTCGATGGTTGTTAATGGACAGATCACATTGTCAATATGTTTCCTTCAACCTCGTCGGCGCAGGTTCAGTCGAGCCCGTTCTGTTATTGTGGTGTTGCTACCCGTGTTTTCATTTCTAAGACTCCGAAAATCCTCATCGTAGGTTTGCTAAATGTCGCAAGGGAAAATGTAGTATGTGAGCGTGGCTTGATCCAGAACTGACCCCTAAAATGAGATTACTTATCTCAAGCTATATTAGAAAGGTCGCTGACCGGGACGCTGAAATCAGAGTTCTGAAGATGAAGTGTAATTTTTTGGCACCTCTTCTTCTTATCTCTTGGCCAGCCTTCCTAGTACTACGCTTTATTTGATTCTTATTTGTGTAAGATTATGGGTGATTCTTCATTTTTGGTAATATATTCACCCTCGGTTGTAAGCCTTCATTTAAACAAGCATGTAAATATTGTATTTTGCAAAAACTACAGCGTTGAGTTTCTTGAAATGGTAATATGCGTAATCGAATCCAGAGTTTGTAGAGTTATGCGTGAAATATGCGTAATCGAATCCAGAGTTTGTAGAGTTATGCTTGAAATATGCGTAATTGAGAGTTATGCGTGAAATATGCGTAATTGAATCCAGAGTTTGTAGAGTTATGCTTGAAATATGCGTAATTGAATCCAGAGTTTGTAGAGTTATGCTTGAAATTGTTGGAAAACACGAATCAGAAAGCAGCGGAAATTAAAAAATTTTCCAACGAAAGGACCTTGGACTCACAATCGTGTATCCAAATTCGAAGGAATAAGAAACTTACTTTCTTTTATTCTTTCTTGAAGAACGCTCTTCTCGCGGCTTGATCCCCTCTCATTGGTAAAGCTCGAATCTTTAAACTTCTAACTTGAAGCTCTCTAGAGATAGTCCACCAACTTGACTACAATCTAACTAGTAAGGATGCTAGTTCTCTAGTTAGTGTTTAGGCTTAACCTAGGGCTTTGTTTATCTTGGAGAAAGGATGGTGTTCAACACATGAACCAAAAGAATTGCCAATTTGCTCTAAGGGGAGTGTTGGAAAACACGAATCAGAAAGCAGCGGAATTTAAAAAAATTTCCCAACAAAAGGACCTTGAACTCGCAATCGTGTAACCAAATTCGTAAAGATAGAAAACTTACTTTTCTTTTATTCTTTCTTGAAGCGTTTCAAGCCACCCAAGAACGCTCTTCTCGCGGCTTGATCCCCTCTCCTTGGTAAAGCTCGAATCTTCAAACTTCTAACTTGAAGTCTCTAGAGAAAGTCCACCAACTTGATCACAATCT
The DNA here is from genome assembly GCA_037501455.1 of Lantana camara. Taxonomy (NCBI): domain Eukaryota; kingdom Viridiplantae; phylum Streptophyta; class Magnoliopsida; order Lamiales; family Verbenaceae; genus Lantana; species Lantana camara. The sequence continues at coordinate 137,500,425 of CM074856.1, read as the reverse complement.
AACTAGTAAGGATGCTAGTTCTCTAGTTAGTGTTTAGGCTTAACCTAGGGTTTAATATAATCTTGGAGAAAGGAAGGTGTTCAACACATGAACCAAGAATTGTCAATTAGCTCCATAAGGAGCTCGAGCTCCCCTATTTATAGGGAAGGGGGTGCCGAAATTCCTAGTCCTTTATGGGCTAGGATTTTGGTCCCTCTCTCCTATTACTTGATCATCAAGTATTTTCCAACTTTGACTTTGAATTCTTATTCTAGTCAACTTTTAAGAGAGCTAAAAATATCCAAACTATTTTTGGATAATTTTATACTTTATTTATTATAAAATAAATAACTTATTTTTATCTAATTAATTAATTCATAATTAATTAACTAGATTATTTTCTCCAAAATTAGACTTTCTTTTTAATTCAAAATTAAACCAAAGTCTATTAAATAATTAACTAATTAATTATTTAATATATATATAATATATATATACACACGTGTGTGACACGTGTCACAGTGACATGTGTCACTCACGTGAGCCACACGTGTGAATTCACACGTGTGGAACCCTCTTGGCCCGATTAACTCGTTTAATCATTTTCAAGCCTCAACTCATGTAACCAAGTTGTTGTGTGTGACCCTCTAGGTTCTCAATTCAATTAGCAGTGACCCTAATTAATTAATTCACTAATTAATTAATCAGTCCACAGATTAAACGACCATAGTCTAGCAACAGGTGTTTAACCCCTAGCTGAATTGGAATGTTCGGATTCGACAGAACCTTTAAGTCATTGATTCATGTGAGATACAATCCTCCTACTTACTATCTCTCAACCAAGATCTAGGGTAAGGGAATAATTAGAACCCTAATAATCCGGTCTTAAAGCTAAGTGCATTTCATATCCATTTGATCTCAATCCAAGAAACCCTTTTCTTGATGTCTTGATCTACTGCCTTGGCCAAGGACTCCATATGGCATATGAATGACTTACACAATAAGAGATCACCTTGCATATGCAAGTGTAGGTCCTTTCTTGATTCTCATTCACTTTCATGAATCACTTGTGCAGCCCCAGCATAAGCCTTGAATCAGTTGTCTAAGGCGACACCCTTTAAAGCTTATACCAAAGACTACAGAGTTAATTCATAAAGTGACAAGGAACCTCAAGTCTAAGGATCAATTAATCACATCAATGACTCGTGAGATATTTCCTAATCTGGAAGTTTCCATTTCCTGAAATAGAAACTTCCTTTCCCATTTAGGAATGTTCTCACACGGGGCACCTCAGTGAACTTACTTGTTAAAGTAAGCACCCTCATGTATCACGCACGTATCAACTATACACTTTGCACCTACATGAAACAAGGTGGTCCTTCTTAAGGGCGTGATCCCATAAGCAAGCCTTAGAGGAGTCAGGTTGACACTCCCACTGTCTGTAGGACTCATCGGCTTGGAGTATTTTACTAATCATGACTTATGTGATATAGGGCTCGTTTCATGAACCATTTCACCTAAATGGTAGAGTCCTAAAGTCATCAGGATTAGGGGAGTTCTCATACATGCGCACGTAATGGAAACACACAAAAACACGTATTGGCATATAAAGAAGTGTTTGCCTATAATCAATCGTATATTATTCAAAGATTGTCTGTGATACAAGAAAAGTCCCAAAGCAGATTACGTTGAATCGGCTTTCTAGGGCACTATTCCTAACAATCTCCCACTTGCCCGTAAAAGCCTTTTAGGTATTCTAAGTCCCATCTTCTCAAGATGCATTTTGAGAGCCTATTGACTTTGGGCGTTTCCAAAGTGGATCTGCTATATTCTCTGCTGATGTGACCCTCTTGTTTACACATCTCTTAGGAAACACCTTTTCCTTATAAAGTGATTCGTAATCACGTGTTCAGTCTCTTGGTGAGGTCTTGGTTCTCTTACTTGAGCAACCATCCTTTTTATCATACAATATGATCAAGGAGTTGTTTTCATGCTAGGAACTTCATCTAACTGGTTAGATGGAGTTTCTTACCCAAACACTTAACTTAGCGTTATATAATACGACTAAGTTCTCAACTACGACAGTCGAGTTTTGCAATGTCCGTCCTTGGAACCCTTTCCAACACATTGCATTACCATTCTGGTAGAAGTTGTATCCTTTCAATGATTTCATAATCATCTATGTTTGATGAACGGTTACATCAAATATCCTTCTAACAATAAGATCTTTTGGGCTCTGTAAACATATCCTCATTTCTTCTCAAGTACTCTGAGGACATCCTTTACAGAGATCTAATGACCTTCTCTGAGGTCATATTAGATTCGGCCTACTACGCTTAGTGTTGCGCCATATCTAATTTAGTACATAATTTTTTTATACATTATGCACCCTTTCACTTAAAGGGATTTTGGACATTCTAACTTTCTCAAAGTTATCTTAGGACACATACTCTTCAAAAGAGATGTTCCATTGTCCATACTAAACTCCTTTTAGTACCGTGGTTATGTACTCATTTTGTGATAATCCTTTTATTCTCTTAGATCTATCTTCTATAGATCTGAATGTCGAGAATATAGGATAATCACTAAGATCTTTCATGTCAAACTGTTTCTTAAACAAGAATTGGCAACTTTCACGTCGTCCTTGACATTCCTAATGAGAAAGATGTCGTTTTCTAAAGAACCAAAAATTGACTCTTACATCACTAACTTTCCTATGTACACTTTGAGACTTATTCGACTTCCATCTGTGTCAAACGATTTGACTATCCTATGGAATCGAATTGTCTAATCCTAGAAGCCTTTATCAATCCACAGATTGACTTTAGGGATTTGCATACCCTATGCATACTCCCACTGAATATGAGATTTATAGAAATACCTTATTTCAGTCTCTTTCAATCTCATATTGAACAAGATAGTTCTCATATTCATTTATCATATCTCATAGTCAGAATATGAGGATATGGTAAACACAACCCAAATGGACTTTTGCATTTCAACCGTCAAGAAGGTTGTAGTGTTTTCATTTACTCGAAGCTCTAGGAGCTTGATCCTATCAGGTGGATCAACCAAGGTCAAAACTTGGTTTAAGTATATGGAATCCATATTGGATTTCAAGGCTTGCTTACACTACTCAGATTCCAAATCTGACAGTGTCTCCTCTTCAAGTAATTCCTTGGCTATCTAGGAAAGCGTTCTAAACGCATCTAAAGAGAAGGGTTTCACACGTGTACATACTCTAAAATTTGGCTAAGTTTTATCAGATGGGCTCGTTTCTTCTATATGTGGCATGGATATTTTTCCTCAAATTTCTTTGAGGTCTGCTTGCTTGCCTTTCTTCTTCTATAGGAACGATTCCTTAAGAAAGATACATTCCTTGAGACAAACAACCTTTGTCTAAGGGAATCGCAGAAACGATATCCAATATCATTGCATAAACTTGAACTTATTTCAAGCTTATCTCCCACTATCCTCTTCAAGTAAGAGGATTCCATTGAATTCTTGGATAAGAATAATTAGGGAATTTAGTATGCCATATTGCATAGTGCAACTAAAGGACTGATTTTGGAAGGTACTAAATTCAAAATCTCTAACTGCACATTCTAGGAGTTTGTTCCTAGAATGATTATAAGTCAGTAAAGCTTACTATGGAATGGACCATATCCTATTAGGTTTCATTCCATCATTCGGAAACACTAAGGTGTTCTCGAATTAGTTTACTGAGAGATAATCCTATTATCTCTAAGATGAGTAAGGAATTAGTTGCTAAGATATTGGCTATCTCGATCATATCGATTTACCTATAACTTATGACTACTTCGGTTCCTAACCTCCTTTCGAAATTCTAAGAATTTCATATAAGTTTCGAATTTGTACTTTAACAAGTACATTCATTCATAATGATTAAACTGACGATTGTATCTAGTGCTTACATTAAGCATCTTACACTCATCAGTATGGATCGAAATCCACTATAATTTTGGAATGTTCCACGTTTCTTATAAACGGGATTCAGGAACGCTTCCCTCATGACAGGATTCACAGGAAGTCAACACTATAGGTTCATTTTCATAGAATGATCCTAAGGTGTCTGACTTGCTAATCCTTTTATGTTCCAAAGTAATTCGAAGCTTTGTCATCTCACTTACTTTTGTTATCTCGTTGTATGTTCAGAACATTAGTGCCTTGAGTCTTTGCACAACGGCTTATGCAGAATTGACTTAAGACTAGTAAATTCTATTCCTAGTAGAATTACTAAACGAGGTAACATTTCAAAGTACTCATACTCTTTGCAGTTCCCTTTCAAAGTCCTTATTTGCTACCATAGAAGCAAACGTCCTATTTGATCTCTAGTGTCTTTTGGGCGTACCCCTTACATGCCCCTCCATTGGGCTCTTAAGGGTTTCTTCTTCTTTAGGCCTTCAAGCCTTTAACTTAGGGAGTTTTAGAAGAAGAATTAACCATCTCAACCTTTTATTCCTTTCTTAAGGATGCTCTCAACCATTATCAACTTAAAAGATTAACTATGCTACATTAGCATCATTCTAGTTGAGCATAAAGGGTTTGAATGATAGTCGAAGCAATGTAAGCAATCAGTGCATTGAGAACTCTTTTCTCAGTTGATGATCGAGACCATAAGATCTTCAAATAAGATCTTTAGACCTTGTTCGCGTGCACTTGTTTCCTCATTTGGAATATTGAATAATTCCATAATGTTATACCTTGTAACATTTTTATGAGGTGGTTCAATTGCTTTTCAGTGGTTTGGAAAAATCCATTCACCTCAGATTGCTTCTCTTTTGGCCCGGGTCGACTTTTCACAATTGAAAACTTCGCCCTTTAGAGAACGCCTTTCTCTAGTCGGATTCTAAAATGAATTTTAGGATCCGAAGCCATTTAGAGTTAGTCAGGACTTAGTCAACTTATTTGACTTAAGGATGGATACGAATGGGTTTGCATTTCATATTGTAGAGAATCACAGAACTACAATCTAAATGCTAAGCAGAAAAATGTGGGCATGCTGAATTATAACGATATACAAAAGATAAGGTCTTTAATCTAATGTAGCTCCCACTGTTTTTCAAAGATCTATAATTCCCAAAGATCTAAGAGGAACACGTTTCCCAATGGGTACTAAGATCCTAAGCATTTTACCTCGAACCCACGACTCGCGGACATTCTAAGCAAAATCCTAGGTAGGTACAACTTACCAATTCTAACACCTTTAGAACTCTTAGTAATTGTTTTTGCATCACCTATATTTCAATATGGACCCACGACTCGTGCGACATCCATATTTACTTAGGCGTTAAGCTAGACCCATCAATCATAAGATCATGACCAAAACTTAGTTCGGACGACCCACGACTCGCGGACATCGCCCTTGCTAAAATTGACCACGAAATATTGATCATTTAAAATGATTAATTAGGTAACTAAGAACTAATAAGCTCCACTAGCTATCCCACGACTCGCGGACAATAACTAGCTTTACTTACTAAACTTAAAACCTATTGATGGAATGCTAGGAATTTAATTCAAAATTTGCATCTCGAATTAAACACCTATTTGTTCGAAATTAGCTTAATATTTAATGGGAATTTTCGAATCAACCGGAGAGTTGTCCGGTTCGACCTCACCAACATAGATGTTATCCAATTTTATTAGTCTTGATTAATGCAAGTACACTTAAATGCATTTCAAACAAGCACATAAACAGATAACATGTCCTAGCATGATACTAACATGTAATGATCATGGGTTCTACCTATCTTATGCGTGATATGTGGGAGCCACTCCACAATCACAAGTTCTAACATACATGCCACATAAACAGTTCAAATCACATAAGGGAAAGCGGTAACAAAATACGAGCCCTATCTCTATTACATTTAACAATTGAGATTCCCCTCCCTAACATTTTGAGGGGTCTTCACTTATGGCCTCCTTGTTACTTGAATGTGGTCCATCTTACTCCATGGGTGCATTGTCTCCAAAATGAAAATAAAACCTCACCACCTATCTCTACTCTCAAATTACAATAAAAAGAAAAAGACATAAAGTAATAAGGCTCAATCTTCATATTGGCCTTAGACAATTACACGGGGCATACCCCGGCCTCAAAAACAGTAATATGGAAAGCCACATAATAAATCACATAACAGTACGCACATAAGTGAGGCTCCAACCTCAATTGAAAAATGCAACTATAGGGCTCCAACCCCAATTTAAACCATCCACGTGCATAAATTAAAACCATACATAGATCTAAACCCATGATCACCTAACATGCTTTTGCAAGAATTTAAATTTAACCAATAAATTAAAATTCTCGCTTTAAGCTCTAATAGCTAAAAACACGACTTGATGCGAGTCTTATTTATAAAAATTTTCAATAAATCCCAAATTACCAAAACAAATAAAATTCCAATTAATTTCTGAAAATTAATAATTTTATCAAGATGTATTTTCCCAAAATATAAACCGTTTCAATTTCTCAAAAATCCCAATTTTAAGTTTTATTCAAAAATTAAAATAAATATTCAAAAATAAAATTTTAAAATTAAAATAAAATTGGGACTAGATTGCACGAAACACGAAAAAGGACGGATCGCGAAAAACGGGACCCGTACGCGGAGAAGACCGCACGCAAGCGGAGCGCGCGCGCGCGCGCGACAGACACGCACAGCGCGCGGCCAAGGCCGCGCGAGTGCGCGCGCTGCGCGCGGCTTTCCCGCAAGCATGCGGGCGGGGTGGGCGGCCAGTCTCGGCCGCCCTGGGCGGGCGCCCCTAGGCGTGCGGGAGGTGCTGGGCGACTGGCCGGTCTGTCCCGGCCAGGCCTGGGCGGCGACGGGCGGACGGCGTAAGGGAGGGCCTCCCGCGCGGTTGCGGGAGGGAGGCGCGCGAAGCCCGCGCGCGCGACTCCTTCGCGCGCGGGGTTTCGCCTGTTCATCGTGATCCGGGCTTTCGTTTCGTGTTTTCGTTCAAAAGCAAAACCAATCCAAGAAATCCAAAAACAGTTTATACAGTTTCAAATCTAAAATTGTTTTTCAAAAATTAAATTTTTATAAAAACCAATTTTCAGAAACTTTCAGGAAAAAATACAGTTTCGTAATTCAGGCTTTCTAAAACAATTACAAATACTCAATCGCATCAAGCCTAAGAATTTCTACCAAATTCAGTATAATTGAGACGAATCAGAAACACGATTAACGAGGTGGCTCTGATACCACTTGTTGGAAAACACGAATCAGAAAGCAGCGGAATTTAAAAAAATTTCCCAACAAAAGGACCTTGAACTCGCAATCGTGTAACCAAATTCGTAAAGATAGAAAACTTACTTTTCTTTTATTCTTTCTTGAAGCGTTTCAAGCCACCCAAGAACGCTCTTCTCGCGGCTTGATCCCCTCTCCTTGGTAAAGCTCGAATCTTCAAACTTCTAACTTGAAGTCTCTAGAGAAAGTCCACCAACTTGATCACAATCTAACTAGTAAGGATGCTAGTTCTCTAGTTAGTGTTTAGGCTTAACCTAGGGTTTAATATAATCTTGGAGAAAGGAAGGTGTTCAACACATGAACCAAGAATTGTCAATTAGCTCCATAAGGAGCTCGAGCTCCCCTATTTATAGGGAAGGGGGTGCCGAAATTCCTAGTCCTTTATGGGCTAGGATTTTGGTCCCTCTCTCCTATTACTTGATCATCAAGTATTTTCCAACTTTGACTTTGAATTCTAATTCTAGTCAACTTTTAAGAGAGCTAAAAATATCCAAACTATTTTTGGATAATTTTATACTTTATTTATTATAAAATAAATAACTTATTTTTATCTAATTAATTAATTCATAATTAATTAACTAGATTATTTTCTCCAAAATTAGACTTTCTTTTTAATTCAAAATTAAACCAAAGTCTATTAAATAATTAACTAATTAATTATTTAATATATATATAATATATATATACACACGTGTGTGACACGTGTCACTCACGTGAGCCACACGTGTGAATTCACACGTGTGGAACCCTCTTGGCCCGATTAACTCGTTTAATCATTTTCAAGCCTCAACTCATGTAACCAAGTTGTTGTGTGTGACCCTCTAGGTTCTCAATTCAATTAGCAGTGACCCTAATTAATTAATTCACTAATTAATTAATCAGTCCACAGATTAAACGACCATAGTCTAGCAACAGGTGTTTAACCCCTAGCTGAATTGGAATGTTCGGATTCGACAGAACCTTTAAGTCATTGATTCATGTGAGATACAATCCTCCTACTTACTATCTCTCAACCAAGACCTAGGGTAAGGGAATAATTAGAACCCTAATAATCCGGTCTTAAAGCTAAGTGCATTTCATATCCATTTGATCTCAATCCAAGAAACCCTTTTCTTGATGTCTTGATCTACTGCCTTGGCCAAGGACTCCATATGGCATATGAATGACTTACACAATAAGAGATCACCTTGCATATGCAAGTGTAGGTCCTTTCTTGATTCTCATTCACTTTCATGAATCACTTGTGCAGCCCCAGCATAAGCCTTGAATCAGTTGTCTAAGGCGACACCCTTTAAAGCTTATACCAAAGACTACAGAGTTAATTCATAAAGTGACAAGGAACCTCAAGTCTAAGGATCAATTAATCACATCAATGACTCGTGAGATATTTCCTAATCTGGAAGTTTCCATTTCCTGAAATAGAAACTTCCTTTCCCATTTAGGAATGTTCTCACACGGGGCACCTCAGTGAACTTACTTGTTAAAGTAAGCACCCTCATGTATCACGCACGTATCAACTATACACTTTGCACCTACATGAAACAAGGTGGTCCTTCTTAAGGGCGTGATCCCATAAGCAAGCCTTAGAGGAGTCAGGTTGACACTCCCACTGTCTGTAGGACTCATCGGCTTGGAGTATTTTACTAATCATGACTTATGTGATATAGGGCTCGTTTCATGAACCATTTCACCTAAATGGTAGAGTCCTAAAGTCATCAGGATTAGGGGAGTTCTCATACATGCGCACGTAATGGAAACACACAAAAACACGTATTGGCATATAAAGAAGGGTTTGCCTATAATCAATCGTATATTATTCAAAGATTGTCTGTGATACAAGAAAAGTCCCAAAGCAGATTACGTTGAATCGGCTTTCTAGGGCACTATTCCTAACAGGGAGCTCGAGCTCCCCTATTTATAAGAGGGAAGTGGCCGAAATTCCTAGTCCTTATGGACTAGGGTTTTGGTCTCTCTCTCTCTCCTATTACTTGATCATCAAGTATTTTGACTTTGACTTTGAATTCTAATTCAAATCAACTTTCAAGAGAGCTAAAAATATCCAAACTATTTTTGGATAATTTTATACTTTATTTATTTAAAATAAATAACTTATTTTTATCTAATTAATTAATTCATAATTAATTAACTAGATTATTTTCTCCAAAATTAGATTTTCTTTTTTAATTCAAAATTAAACCAAAGTCTATTAAATAATTAACACATTTAATTATCTAATATATATATATATATATATATATATATATATATATATATGCAATATATATATATTCACACGTATGGGACACGTGTCACAAGGACACGTGTCATTCACGTGAGCCACACGTGTGGAACCCTCTTGGCCCGATTAATTCGTTTAATCATTTTCAAGCCTCAACTCATGTAACCAAGTTGTTGTGTGTGACCCTCTAGGTTCTTAATTCAATTAGCAGTGACCTTAATTAATTAATTCACTAATTAATTAATCAGTCCACGGATTAAACGACCATAGTCTAGCAACAGGTGTTTAACCCCTAGCTGAATTGGAATGTTCGGATTCGACAGAACCTTTAAGTCATTGATTCATGTGAGAGACAATCCTCCTATTTACTATCTCTCAACCAAGATCTAGGGCAAGGGAATAATCAGAACCCTAATAATCCGGTCTTAAAGCTAAGTGCATTTCATATCCATTTGATCTCAATCCAAGAAACCCTTTTCTTGATGTCTTGATCTACTGTCTTGGCCAAGGACTCCATATGGCATATGAATGACTTACACAATAAGAGATCACCCTGCATATGCAAGTGTAGGTTCTTTCTTGATTCTCATTCACTTTCATGAATCACTTGTGCAGCCCCAGCATAAGCCTTGAATCAGTTCTCTAAGGCGACACCCTTTAAAGCTTATACCTAAGACTACAGAGTTAACTCATAAAGTGACAAGGAACGTCAAGTCTAAGGATCAATTAATCACATCAATGACTCGTGAGATATTTCCTAATCTGGAAGTTTCCATTTCCTGAAATAGAAACTTCATTTTCCATTTAGGAATGTTCTCACACGGGGCACCTCAGTGAACTTACTTATTGAAGTGAGCACCCTCATGTATCACGCACGTATCAACTATACACTTTGCACCTCCATGAAACAAGGTGGTCCTTCTTAAGGGCGTGATTCCACAAGCAAGCCTTAGAGGAGTCAGGTTGACACTCCCACTGTCTGTAGGACTCATCGGCTTGGAGTATTTTACTAATCATGACTTATGTGATATAGGGCTCGTTTCATGAACCATTTCACCTAAATGGTAGAGTCCTAAAGTCATCAAGATTAGGGGAGTTCTCATACATGCACAAATAAAGTAAACGCATACCAAACAAGAGCATATAAAGAAGTGTTGCCTCAATTCATTATTTCATTCAAAGATTGTCTGTGATTACAATAAGGAAAAGCACAAAGCGGATTTACAATCGGCTTTCTAGGGCACTATTCCTAACAATCTCCCACTTGCCCGTCAAAGCCATTCTAAAGCTACTCTAAGTCCCATCTTCTGAAGATGACCTTGGAAAGCTTCTCGACTAAGGGGTTTAGTAAGTGGATCTGCCACGTTCTCTGCTGATGTGACCCTCTCAATTTGCACATCTCCTCTTTTGATAATATCACGGACTAGGTGATACTTCCTCATAATGTGCTTGGTCCGTTGGTGAGATCTTGGTTCTCTTGCTTTGAGCAACCGCCCCAGTGTTGTCACAAAACACAGTAATGGGGTCTTTCATGCTAGGAACAACATTCAACTCTTGAATGAAGTTTCTAATTCAAACACCTTCCTTAGCTGCATCATTTGCAGCTAAGTATTCGGCCTCAGTGGTCGAATCTGCAGTGGTCGTTTGCTTGGAACTCTTCCAACTCACTGCTCCGCCGTTTAGGCAGAAAATGTATCCTGACATTGACTTAAAATCATCTAAGTCAGATGCAAAGCTTGCATCGCAGTATCCTTCGACAGTAAGATCTTTCTGACCTCCGTAAACTAAGAATAAATCTTTAGTACTTTTCAAGTACTTAAGAATATTCTTCACGGCAGCCCAGTGACCATCTCCAGGGTCAGATTGGAAACGACTTGTTACACTAAGTGCATAAGCCACATCCGGACGAGTACATAACATTGCATACATTATGCTACCTATTGCTGATGCATAAGGTGTATGAGTCATTCTTTCCTTCTCAAGGTTAGTCTTAGGACACATCTTCTTTGAAAGACATGTTCCTACACTCATAGGAAGGTTCTTAACCTTTGCTGACTCCATATTGAATCTCTTCAATACTTTGTCAATGTACATCGACTATGATAGTCCTATTAACCTTCTAGATCTATCTCGATATATTTTAATTCCAAGGATATAGGACGCATCACCAAGATCTTTCATCTCGAATTGGTTCGATAACCATAACTTAGTTACTTTCATGTCATCCTTCGAATTCCCAATAAGAAGGATGTCATCAACATAAAGTACTAAGAATTACACTGAGGTCTCCAATTCCTTTCTATACACACAGGACTCATTCGAGATTTGAATGAAGCCAAACGCTTTGACTGATTCATCAAATCGAATGTTCCAGTTCCTAGAAGCCTGTTTCAATCCATAGATTGATCTTTGGAGTTTGCAAACCTTTTGCTCACTCCCACTGAATGTGAAACCTATGGGTTGCTCCATATAAATGTCTTTATCAATGTCACCATTGAGAAAGGCAGTTTTCACATCCATTTGCCATATCTCGTAGTCATAATACGCAGCAATGGCAAGCATGATCCGAATAGACTTCTGCATTGCAACTGGCGAAAAAGTTTCATCAAAGTCCACGCCGGGTCTTTGAGTGAATCCTTTTGTGACCAGTCTTGCTTTGTAGGCAGCAATGCTTCCATCAACTCCAAGCTTTCTCTTAAAGATCCATTTGCAACCTATGGGTTTGACCCCATCAGGCAAATCTACCAAGGTCCAAACTTGGTTGGAGTTCATGGAGTCCATTTCGGATTTCATGGCTTCTATCCACTGTTCAGAGTCAGAATTTGAAAGTGCCTCCTCATATGTTAAAGGATCATTTTCCTTTTGAGAGATTTCATGGAAGAATCCATACCATCTCTCCGGCTGTCTAGGAGTGCGTTCAGAACACCTTAGAGGAGGATTTTAGTGTGTATCGAAATTCGCGATTGGTCGTTGTTGATCAGTAGGGGACGTCTCTTCAGTGGGTGGTGTGGGCTCACTTTGTACTTCCTCTAATTCTATGATCTTCCCTTTCTTTTCTTTAAGGAACGGTTCCTCAAGAAAAGTGGCATTTCTGGAAACAAACACATTTTGCTCAGATTGATCATAGAAGTAGTATCCTATGGATTCCTTAGGATAACCTACAAAGTAGCATAAGTTAGAACAAGATTCTAACTTATCTCCCACTGTCCTCTTCACATAAGCAGGACAACCCCAAATTCTTAAGTAAGAATAACTGGGGATTTTACCATGCCACATTTCATAGGACGTTTTAGGGACTGACTTAGAGGGAACTAGATCCAAAATCTTTGCTGCACTTTCTAGGGCATAACCCCAGAAAGAAGGTGGTAAGTCAGTGAAACTCATCATGGAACGAACCATATCAAGTGGAGTTCGATTCCTTCTCTCAGAAACTCCATTAAGCTGAGGAGTTCCCGGAGGAGTCCACTGAGAGATAATCCCATTATCTTTGAGATGATTAAAAGAAATTCTTCACTAAGATACTCGCCTACTCGATCAGATCGAAGTGCTTTGATCTTGTGACCAGTTTGGTTCTCAACCTCCTTTTGAAATTCTAAGAATTTCTCAAAAGTTTCAGATTTATACTTCATTAAGTATACATAACCATACCGACTAAAGTCATCAGTAAAGGTTATGAAATACTGATGATTGTTTCTAGTGCTTACACTAAGCGGTCCACAAACATAAGTATGGATTAGATCCAAGACCTTAGTGGCACGTTCCACAGTTCCTTTAAAAGGAACTTTGGACATCTTTCCTTTGAGACAGGATTCGCAAGAAGTTAACTCTTTGAGATCATTTTCAGAGAATGATCCTAAAGTGTTTATCTTGCTAATTCTGTTCTTGGAAATGTGTCCTAATCTAGCGTGCCATAAGGGAGCTGAAACTTTGCCATCTCTCTTTACGTTTAGTTTCTCGTTGTATATTCATAATATTGATATTCTGAGTTAGATAAAGTCCATTACTTAGAGTACCGATGTGAACGGAAGAGTTGTTCCGTTTGATAAAGTATTTACCATTCTTAATATAAGTTTCATAACCTTCACAATCTAAAATTGGAACTGAAATTATATTAGGAATAATGCTCGGTACATAAAGGACTTTACTTAAGACTAACTCAAAACTACCTAAATCTAATCTAATTGTGCCTAAAGCTCGAGCTTCAACATTTGAGCCATCGCCGATCTTCAAGACACATTCTCCTTCTCTAAGTTGTTGGACTTCATTTAATATCTGTACATCATTACAGATATGAGCTCCACAACCGGTATCAAGTACCCAAGAACTAGAATTAATAGAAAGATTTACTTCAACGAGAAACACACCTTTCTTTAGAGTAGCCTTGTACTCTGGGCAATTTCTCCTCCAATGTCCCGCTTTGCCACAATGGAAGCAAACATCCTCTTTCTGATCACGCTTCTTCTTTTGGGCCTTCCCCTTCGAAACGCCACCAGTGGGCCTAAGGGGTTTCTTCTTCTTCTTTTGGGCTTTCTTGCCCTTACCTTTGGAAGGCCCAGAAGAGGAAGATGGAGCATTCACCATCAAAACCTTATTGTCCTTCTTGATCGTGCTTTCAGCAGTCACAAGCTGACTAATCAGCTCAGCTACAGTAGCACCAGCATGATTCATATTGAAGTTAAGGACAAATGATGGTGGGAGCGAAGCTAGCAACAAGTCCACTGAAAGCTCATCTTTCAGTGGCATGTCCATGGAAGCAAGTTTCTCAGTAAGGGCGAGAAACTTGAGTCCATATTCATGGACACTTGAACCTTCCCTCATTCTTAAGTGGAACAATTCCTTTGAAGTGTTATACCTTGTAACACGTTCATGAGGGCGGTAAAGTTGCTCTAAGTGGTCGTAAATCTCCCAAGTGAATTCCATGGCCTCATGTTGCCTTTGCAAGTCCGGAGACATGTTAGCCAACATAAGGCAACGGGCTTGGAGATTATCATCCTTCCACTTCTGAATTGCTTCCAGCTCGGCCCGAGTGGGAGCCTCCCCTTCGAGACTAGGCTCCCCTTCGAAGAGAACATAAGTTCTCTTCTCAGAATCTAAAATGATTTTTAGATTCCTCAGCCAATCAGAATAGTTGGGACCAGTCAACTTGTTTGACTCGAGGATCGATACAAGAGGGTTTTTGGTTGCCATTTCAAAAAACGTAGAGAATCACAGAATCTACGACCTAAATGGTAAAACAGAGAACTAGTGAGCATGCTGAATTATAACGATATACAAAAGATAAGGTCTTTAATCTATTGTAGCTCCCACTATTTTTCAAAGATCTATAATTCCCAAAGATCTAAGAGGAACACGTTTCCCAATGGGTACTAAGATCCTAGGCATTTTACCTCGAACCCACGACTCGCGGACATTCTAAATAAGAACCCTAGGTAGGTACAACTTACCAATTCTAACACCTTTAGAACTCTTAGTAATTGTTTTTGCATCACCTATCTTTCAATATGGGCCCACGACTCGTGCGACATCCATATTTACTTAGGTGTTAAGCTAGACCCATCAATCATAAGATCATGACCAAAACTTAGTTCGAACGACCCACGACTCGCGGACATCGCCCTTGCCAAAATTGATCATGAAATATTGATCATTTGTAACTAAGAACTAATAAGCTCCGCTAGCTATCCCATGACTCGCGGACAATAACTAGTTTCACTTACTAAACTTAAAACCTATTGATGGAATGCTAGGAATTTAATTCAAAATTTGCACCTCGAATTAAACACCTATTTGTTCGACATTAGCTTAATATTTAATGGGAATTTTCGAATCAACCAGAGAGTTGTCCGGTTCGACCTCACCAACATATATGTTATCCAATTTTATTAGTCTTGATTAATGCAAGTACACTTAAATGCATTTCAAACAAGCACATAAACAGATAACATGTCCTAGCATGATACTAACATGTAATGATCATGGGTTCTACCTATCTTATGCGTGATATGTGGGAGCCACTCCACAATCACAAGTTCTAACATACATGCCACATAAACAGTTTAAATCACATAAGGGAAAGCGGTAACAAAATACGAGCCCTATCTCTATTACATTTTTACAATTGAGATTCCCCTCCCTAACATTTTGAGGGGTCTTCACTTATGGCCTCCTTGTTACTTGAATGTGGTCCATCTTACTCCATGGGTGCATTGTCTCCAAAATGAAAATAAAACCTCACCACCTATCTCTACTCTCAAATTACAATAAAAAGAAAAAGACATAAAGTAATAAGGCTCAATCTTCATATTGGCCTTAGACAATTACACGGGGCATACCCCGGTCTCAAAACAGTAATATGGAAAGCCACATAATAAATCGCATAACAGTACGCACATAAGTGAGGCTCCAACCTCAATTGAAAAACGTAACTATAGGGCTCCAACCTCAATTTAAACCATCCATGTGCATAAATTAAAACCATACATAGATCTAAACCCATGATCACATAACATGCTTTTGCGAGAATTTAAATTTAGCCAATAAATTAAAATTCCCGTTTCAAGTCTTAATGACTTAAAACACGACTTGATGCGAGTCTTATTTATAACAGTTTTCAATAAATCCCAAATTAACAAAAACAAATAAAATTCCAATTAATTTCTGAAAATTAATAATTTTATCAAAGATGTATTTTCCCAAAATATAAACCGTTTCAATTTCTCAAAAATCCCAATTTTAAGTTTTATTCAAAAATTAAAATAAATATTCAAAAATAAAATTTTAAAATTAAAATAAAAAAAATTGGGATAGGATTGCACGAAATACGAAAACGGATCACGAGGAAAAAAAAACGGGGCCCGTACGCGAAAGCGGACCGCACGAGCAGTAGTGCGCGCGGTCCCTTCGCCCAGCTTGCGGGCAACGGGCGGCCAGTCTCGGCCGTCTTGGGCGGGCGCGCCCCGCACGGCGTGCGAGAGGTGCTGGGAGGGACGCCCTGCGCGCGCCTAGGCCAGGCGGGCGGTGCACGCGAAGCCCGCACGCGCGACACCTTCGCGCGCGGGGTTTCGCGTGTTCGTCGTATTCCGTGTTTTCATTCAAAAGCAAAACCAATCCAAGAAATCCAAAAAACAGTTTATACAATTTCAAATCTAAAATAGTTTTCAAAAATTAAATTTTGCAAAAACCAATTTTCAGAAACTTTCAGGAAAATATACAGTTTCGTAATTCAGGCTTTCTAAAACAATTACAAATACTCAATCGCATCAAGCCTAAGAATTTCTACCAAATTCAGAATAATTGAGACGAATCAGAAACACGATTAACGAGGTGGCTCTGATACCACTTGTTGGAAAACACGAATCAGAAAGCAGCGGAAATTAAAAATTTTTCCAACAAAAGGACCTTGGACTCGCAACCGTGTATCCAAATTCGAAGGAATAAGAAACTTACTTTTCTTTTATTCTTTCTTGAAGCGTTTCAAGCCACCCAAGAACGCTCTTCTCGCCGCTTGATCCCCTCTCATTGGTAAAGCTCGAATCTTCAAACTTCTAACTTGAAGCTCTCCAGAGATAGGCCACCAACTTGACTACAATCTAACTAGTAAGGATGCTAGTTCTCTAGTTAGTGTTTAGGCTTAACCTAGGGCTTTGTTTATCTTGGAGAAAGGATGGTGTTCAACACATGAACCAAAAGAATTGCCAATTTGCTCTAAGGGGAGCTCGAGCTCCCCTATTTATAAGAGGGGAGTGGCCGAAATTCCTAGTCCTTATGGACTAGGGTTTTGGTCCCTCTCTCTCCTGTTACTTGATCATCAAGTATTTTGACTTTGACTTTGAATTCTAATTCAAATCAACTTTCAAGAGAGCTAAAAATATCCAAACTATTTTTGGATAATTTTATACTTTATTTATTTAAAATAAATAACTTATTTTTATCTAATTAATTAATTCATAATTAATTAACTAGATTATTTTCTCCAAAATTAGACTTTCTTTTTTAATTCAAAATTAAACCAAAGTCTATTAAATAATTAACACATTTAATTATTTAATATATATATATATACAATATATATATGACGGGTTCGGAAATGGGTGAGTCAGAATCCGATCACTCTCTATTTGTATTTGTGGAGGAAACCACCGGAGCTTCGCCGGAAACGTGAAAGTGGGCTCTACCTGTTGGGACAAGCACGAACAAGATCAGAAGGCCAAGCTGGGGGAACTGGGGGTGATACCCAGTTTGGCTCTCCGACGCTCAAGTCAGTTCAATGTAGAAAAGAATGTAAGTTCAGTCACAGTTGCAGCGGTGAAGAAAGCTTAAAAATTGCTTACAGTGTAGAAGATGACTTGGGTTATTTATAGTTGAGGGTCAAGGGCCCTTTGGTCATTTGCCTCAAGTGGTCCTGGCCGAATGTCGCCCTAACACGTGGCGCTGTGAGAGAGAAACCTAGGAGGAATCTTCTGCAAAAGCGGCCCAAAAGTTAGTGCTGGCAACAGTGGCAGGTGCGCGGGCATGTACGTTGTGTCAGAGAGCCATGTGGGTGGTTGGTAACGAGGGCTTGAGAGCGCGCTCGTGACAACCTAGAGTATTGGAGGCCAAGATATCCGCTGAGGGGGATGAAGGCTCCAGTTCAAGTGACGAGCCAAAGGGGAAGCCGCTCTGAGGGAGTGTGACGCTCGAAGAGGGCCCCTTTGGCACGTGGGCGTACCAATCGTTTGGTATGTAGGACGCTCGTGGGAGTGATAGCGCTCGTTGGCTTGACTCACGAAGAAGGGTTGCGCTTGTTTGGCATAGCGCTCGTTAGGCTGATGGATGCAGCCTTGGGGAGACAGATGTCATCATCACGGTGATGCCACGTGTCCTAGCGTGGGCCGCTCGTATTTTGACCTCATCATTTTGCCCCCCAATTCTGTAGTCCTTAGTGATAAGGACTGTAGAATTTTGACACGCTCAATCTCTTGCACGCAACGCTCGTATAGGACTTGGCGTGTTGAGCAATTTTTCCTCTAAATGCGCCATTAATGCGGTCTCTTCAATTGACCGTTCGTATCACTTCAGCATTAAATGTTGTACTGTTCTGAAGCATGCCAAGCAACAGAGCATTAAATGCGGATGCGCGTGGGACGCGTGAGCATAGGGAAGCATGCGCCGATTCCATAAAGTGGGCGGTTTCCTAGGCGGGAAATGATTGCCATTTTGAATTTATTGCCTAAAACGGTACCAACTCCCATCCCTATAAATAAGGGATTCTGAAATCTCCACACCCTTTACGCATTCAGAACTTTCAAGCACCTTTTGCAAAAAGAATTCTCTCGCATTCCAGTTCTTCAGAGCACCTTCAACCTCTTCTCCAGTTTTCTCAAACACCTTCAAGGTAAATTTTCAGTGTGACTTTCTAACTTTGCTAACCGTAGATTCGGACTTTAGGATTTTGTAATCTCTCAGATTCTCGTCTTTCTGAACCTTAAACTCTCTCCAAGAAAAACCTTCAAAACCTCAGTTTCTGCCATGGCCGACCACCACATTGAAGAATTTGCCCGTGAGATCCAAGAGATGGCCACCGAGAGTTCTTCTTCCCACAATTCCCCCAGAGATGAAGAGTTGGGGGCGGCGGCAATGGCTATGGAAGATAGAAACCCAGGCGGCGTGGATCCTCTTTTTGAGGAGATGGATCTGGTGATAGAGGCAGAAAGACAAGGAGTCACCCTTCCCATAACTCAAAGTGCCACACACCCCCACCGCCATAGAGTGACCGTGGCCGTTGCAAATCCGCTTCCAGTGGCGGAAGCCGTAACCGGGCCTTCAGAAAGGGCCCGTGACAAGGGCAAAAGTAAGAAAGCCCAGAAATCCAAAGGACCCAACGAGGGGGAGGGCTCAGGTTATCAGGCTACCGAGCGCACCCCAGACGAAACTCCCAGCACAGTCACCGTGGGAGATGTAAAGACGATGATGGCCCCCATTTACTGGGACGAGCGGTATACTTGGAGAATCCCACAAAACCACGAGCGTGCAAACAATCCGCCTCCCGGGGAAATGGCTGTATATGTGGACACCGTGAGATCAGGAGGCTTGAGGTTCCCTATCTCAGTCTCAATGGCCCATTTGCTGAATGACCTGGGCTTGTGTCCATCCCAAATAGTGCCCAACGGCTTGGCCCTCCTGACCTCTTTCATAATTCTGATGAGGACCATGGGTTACGAGCCCTATTTGCGGAACTTCAATGCCCTTTTCCAAGTGGTCAGCTCCTCTCGCTCTTCTCCTGAGGCGGGTTTTTATTACGTCCAAGCGAAGGCCCATATGAAGCTGATCAACTCGCCCTCGAGCACTTATGCCATTGATTGGAAGGAAAAATTCATCTTTGTCAAGGCTCCATCAGAAGAGGGCTTTGGGGTGATCACGGAATGGGGCTCGTACTCAAAGAGCCGTTTGCCACCCTCACTCCCCAGAGACTGGGCTAAAAACCTGGCAACAACCCTAAGGGACGAGGGTCACCTTATACAAGCAAAGGACTGGATAGACGATGCGGAACTCATGTTCTTGTGTGGTCTTACCAACGACCCTCATTTCCTTGACAACCCTCCGGCTCGTGACATAGAGAGAGACGGTTAGATTCTTAGGGCACTAACTTTAGATAGGAATAGATACTAACTTCTTTTCTTGTACTTGTAATTTGCACTTAACAATTCTTGTCCAAGGATTTATAACCCTCGTACTTTCATTTTTGCAGGAGCCGCTATCTTAGAAATGGCCGGTGGAATCAGACAAGCGGCTCGTTTTGCCCATGGGAACAGAAATCAAACCCCACCGGGGAACCAACAGCGCGAGCCACAACGCCCTCGCAACCGCAATGATAGAGGGGACGCTCGTGGGGGCGCCAGTTCAAGCGCCAACCCTGAGGTGCAGCCCCCTCGTGGCCGAGGGGAACGTAGATTGGTCCCGAGGGAGACCAGGGGAAGGTCAGAAAGAGCGGGAGATGCTCAGTCCCCCATCCCTGCAGAGCAAACAAGGCCGGTAACCACACTGGCGATCACAGAAGCTTCTCCAAGCGCAAACAGGCCTTCCCGCAAGAGGAAGAGAATGCCCGACTCCGCCGCGATCGAGGGCAAAGGGAAGCAAGTTGTCGAGGGCCCAAGGGGCGAGGGGGACACTTCCTCTTCAGAGGAAGAGTACTTGTGGGAGTTCCCCCGTCGAGGGGACAGAGACTTTACCGGCGCCCCCGACGGCGGGCCGGTTTTGCTGAGGCCGGGCTCGGTCGCCCAGACTATTACCCAGGATTTGCTCAGTAGGGCTCAATTCTCAGCAGACCACAGGCATCTCTACAGCGAGTCTGTAGAGAAGGTGACGTTCGATGCAGCCCACGCCCTAATTTCCGTAAGTCTTCATTCCTTGCAATTTTCTTTTCTGTAAATCACCATTTTTTTTGCTAACACTTCTCCTCTCGTTTACACAGCAAGTTCTTCCCAGGCTCCGGAACGTGCAAATGCGAGCCTCCACCTACGCCGAGCGCAAGGCCAAGTACAAAAAGATGGCCCGCTCGAATGACCCGGCTCACATTCAAGGGGAGCTGGATGCTGAGATAGCCAAGTATGAAACCCTCAAGGGTCTGTACAACAAAACTGAAGAAGAGCTGTCAAAGCTGAAGGAGGACTTTGTGGCGGTTGATGGCGCTCGAATCCGTTTGGGCAACCAACTGGCCCAGACTAATGAGCAGTGCAAAAAGGCCGAGACAGAGAGGGAGAGCTGGAAGGCAAGGGCTCTTGAGGCCGAGTGCAAATTCAACGATACCGTGAACGAGTGGCCTCGGAGCCTAGAGCGCGCAAGTAAGGAGGCTCTCATCAAGTTTTGCCACTCCAAGGCTTTCAATTTTGCTGCTTCCCTGCATTGCTTGGAGGAAGCTCAGAAGGCTTTTAATCTAGCCATCGAGCAAGGCATACATAAGGGGCTGACGGATCCTGCTATGAAAGAGGCCGAGGGCACGGGGCTCATGTTTAACGAGCGCTGTGAGGAGGAAGATGACGAGGGCGATAACCCTGCTGATTCCATCGCGGAGCCTGAGTATGGGTTCTTGGTCAAGCTCCTTCAAGATGAGTACATGGATGCTCATCCGGCGGGTGATGCTGCTCAAAACGACGATCCCGAGAACGAGCCACAAGCGCCGGTCATAGAGGATGCCCCAATCCCAATTGATGAAGGTGCCAACGCCCCCGCTCCAGATGCCAATGCGCCTGCTCTAGATGCC
This sequence comes from Lantana camara, assembly GCA_037501455.1. Lineage (NCBI taxonomy): Eukaryota > Viridiplantae > Streptophyta > Magnoliopsida > Lamiales > Verbenaceae > Lantana > Lantana camara. The sequence continues at coordinate 137,478,692 of CM074856.1, read as the reverse complement.
AATGCCCCCAACGATCCGCAAGCCCTTCCGCAAGAGCCTGAGGGTCCAGTCCACGGCCCAGTTCATGGCCCAGTTCTGGTGATTGTTGATGAGGACATCGCCCCAGCTGCTTGAAACTTCTTCCTTTATAGCTTTTCCTTGTACTTTCCTGTTTTCCTGTCTTTAGCTTGTAATAGAATTTCATGGGCCTTTGAGCCCTTTGCTTTGTAATGATTTCCTTTTGCAATGAACAAACATCCCTTTTTTGATGACTTTGTTGTTCTTCTTGTCCATTTATGAATCATATAGTAGGACTGTGTAGCATATTCTGTGGATGTTTTGCTTCTGTGATGATGTTTTGTTTCTGCGATGAAAAATTTGTCTAAGTCTTGAGCGATCGTGGGGGTCTTACTGTGAGATTGCCCCCCACTCAAGACTTGCATAGATTTTGTTTTTGTTCCTGAAATTGAAAATTTATCTAAGTCTTGAGCGTTCGTGAGGGTCTTATGGTGAGATTGCCCCCCCGCTCAGGACTTGTATAAATTTTCCTTTTGATATAAGCCGTGAAAATTTGTTTAAGTCTTGAGCGATTGTGAGGGTCTTACTGTGAGATTGCCCCCCCGCTCAGGACTTGTATAAATTTTCCTTTTGATATAAGCCTGTGAAAATTTATCTAAGTCTTGAGCGTTCGTGAGGGTCTTATGGTGAGATTGCCCCCCCGCTCAGGACTTGTATAAATTTTCCTTTTGATATAAGCCGTGAAAATTTGTTTAAGTCTTGAGCGATTGTGAGGGTCTTACTGTGAGATTGCCCCCCACTCAAGACTTGCGAAATCCCTTTTTGATTCTGAAGCCATCATTCGAGCGCTCTGGCTCTTATCGTTTTTCTGGTTCTGCAAGGAATCCCATTTTCGAGCGCGAGGCGTTTTAAGAAACGACCAAGGCCTACTAGGACCTTTTCTGTGGTAGATCCCATTTTCGAGCGCAGGGCGTTTTAAGAAACAACCAAGGCCTACTAGGATGCGTTCTTATAGGAGATCTCGTTTTCGAGCGCAAGGCGTTTTAAGAAACAGCCAAGGCCTACTAGGATGCGTTCTTATAGGAGATCCCGTTTTCGAGCGCAAGGCGTTTTAAGAAACAGCCAAGGCCTACTAGGATTTTCTTCGCAATCTTCTTCCAATTTGCCTAATTGGTTTTTAGCGTAACCAGTCTATCCTTATGAGGGCGTCCCCCCATGCGGATTAGAGTGCTGGCCAGCGTAACCCATAAGAGATAACAGCATTCATATTGGAATGGGTTGCCAACCACGCTCGCGAAGGCGAGGGACGTGGGACTTATCCATTCAAGCAACCAAAGAAACAGGGATATTAATGAAATTAAAAAGATTATGTTACCTTTTACTTGTGATTGGAAGTACATAGAACCCGTCAAAGAGGGTTGTTACATCAGAGTTTGCAAAGAGCTTTTAAACATAAAACCTCCGGAGGTTACATGCATTCCAAGGGCGAGGCAAGCGCTCACCTTGAAGTGTCTCCAGGGTGTAAGTGTTGTTAGCTCTGAGTTGTATGACTTTGAACGGGCCCTCCCAATTGGGGTCCAACTTGCCCACGTGCCTGGATACTTCCACTTTCTTCAAAACCAAGTCTCCCAACTGGAAAGTTCTTTCTCTTACCCGCTTGTTGTACTGTTGGGCCACAGAGGCTTTATAGTGGTGGATCTTAGCCCATGCTCTGTTTCTCCTTTCATCCAGCAAATCCAGCTCCAAGCTCCTGTTGCCCTCGTTGAGTTGAGGCTCGAAATAGCCAACACGAGCGGATTCACTTACTAATCTCTGCTGGTATCATTGCTTCTGATCCATAAACGAGCGCGTAAGGAGTTTCTCCAGTTGCCGCTCGTGGAGTGGTGCGATAAGCCCAAAGCGCTCCTTGCAATTCTTCAGCCCATTCACTTTTCTTGCTTTCAAGCATGGTTTTAAGATGTTGCAAGATAATCCTGTTAGTAACTTCCGCTTGCCCATTGGCTTGAGGATGCCCTACAGAGGTAAATCGCTGCTCGATCCCCAACTCAGAACACCACTCTCTCGTGTCAGCCGCTATGAACTGGGATCCGTTGTCAGAAATGAGCACCCTCGGTATGCCGTACCTGCAAATGATATTTTTCCAAATAAAGTCCCTTACAACCTTGAAAGTGATTTTTGCAACGGCTTCAGCCTCGGCCCACTTGGTGAAGTAATCGACGGCTAAAATGACAAACTTCCTTTGTCCCGCAGCCATGGGCAAGGGGCCCACAATGTCTATTCCCCACTGGTCAAAAGGCCAAGAGACGTCTATTGGGATCATCTGTGCGGCTGGCAATTGAGGGAGATTTGAATGAAATTGGCACTTGGGGCATTTCCTTGAAAATTCAATGGCATCTTGGAGAACTGTAGGCCAATAAAACCCACTTCTCAGAATCTTTTTTGCCAAGATACGCCCTCCGGAATGATTCCCGCAACTTCCACTGTGTATGAGCTCGAGCGTCTCCTTCGCTTGTAAGGGCCTTAGACATCTCATTGGGGGTCCTTGAAATGATTTCTTGAACAATCTCCCCTCGGGATTCAAAGCGAAACGAGGGGCCTTATTTCTGACTTTCCTGGCTTCCACCTTGTCAGCTGGGGTGACTCCATCCCTAAGGAAAATGATGATGTCGTCAAGCCAACAGGGCTCGTTTGGATCAATCATGGCGATCATCTCGGCGGCGACCCTTTCCTTGATCAATGGTTCCTCAGTTCTGAGGAAAGTAACAGAGCGTTCGGAAGTGCCTTCTAAAGCTGAAGCAAACTTTGACAGAGCGTCCGCACGCTCGTTTTCTCCGCGCGGCACTTGAAGTAGGTGAAATTCCTTGAACTTCCTAATGATTTCTCTGGCTTTCTTTAGGTACTGTACCATGGCGGTTTCTCGAGCCTCATAAGTTCCTTCAATCTGGCTCGCTATTAATTGCGAATCCACATAAGCAGTGATTCTGGAGGCTCCATTCTGAAAAGCAATATTCAACCCTTGCACGAGGGCTTCATATTCTGCTTCATTATTAGTGACCTGGAAATCCAGCTTGATTGCAAAGTCCAGTTCGATCCCGTCGGGGTTTCTGAGGGCCACTCCTACTCCTCCCCCCTGAGAGGTTGAGGAACCGTCTGTGTGCAGTACCCATAATCCCTCATTCTCTGCAATGGTGGGCTCGAAGCCAAAGCGTTCAACCAACAGATCCACCACAACCTGAGCCTGTATCGCGGTCCTGGGCTCGAAACATAGGTCAAACTGGCTCAATTCGATGGCCCACTTGATTAATCTGCCAGATACGTCCGGTTTGGACAACACTTGCTTCAAGGGCTGGTCCGTGAGAACTGTTATGGAGTGCGCTTGAAAGTAAGGCCTTAGCCTTCTGGAGGCGTTAATAAGAGCGAACGCAAATTTCTCAATCTCCAAATATTTCTTTTCAGCCCCTTGCAATGTTTTGCTTAAGTAATAAACGGGTAAGTGTTTCCGTTCCCGCACAGCGATCAGAACCGCGCTCGTGGCTTCGGGGGACACGGAAAGATACATGAACAACCTTTCGCCCTCGACGGGCTTAGTCAGCAGTGGTGCGCTCGATAAGTAAACTTTCATATCCTGCAGCGCCTTTTCGCATTCCTCTGTCCAAGCAAAGTTACGTGCGTTCCTCAAAATTTTGAAGAAAGGAAGGTTCCTGTCCGCCGAGCGTGAAATAAACCTGTTCAACGAGATGATTTTGCCTACAAGGACTTGCACCTCCCGCAGATTTTGAGGGGAGGGAATTTCCAAGATGGCCTTGATCTTCTCCGGATTGGCCTCAATTCCCCTCTGACTGACCATGTATCCCAAGAACTTTCCCCCTTGTACCCCAAAGGTGCACTTTGAGGGGTTCAACTTCATTCCATACTGTCGCAGGATTGAAAAGGTGCGCTTGAGATCTTCCAAGTGGGAGTCCTGGCGCTCGCTTTTGACAATCATATCGTCCACATAGACCTCCATGGACCTCCCAATTTCACTTTCAAACATCTTGTTGACGAGCCGCTGATATGTAGCTCCGGCGTTCTTAAGTCCAAAGGGCATGACTAGGAAGCAATACACCCCCAAATGGACAACGAACGAGGTCTTGGGGCGATCTTCTGGAGCCATAAAGATCTGGTAATATCCCTGGAAAGCATCCATCATGCTCATGAGCTCGCAACCAGCGGTCGAATCCACCAGTTGATCAATCCGGGGCAGCGGGTAAGGATCCTTAGGGCAGGCTTTGTTGAGATCAGTGAAATCATTGCACATGCGCCACTTATTTGCGCTCTTGGGCACCAAGACGACGTTGCACAACCACTCCGGGTACAAGATGGGCTCGATATATTGGGCCTCCAAGAGTTTATTAACTTCCTCTTCAATGACTTTTTTCCGAAAGCCATGTACATCCCGTTTTTTCTGCTTGATGGGCTTGAAAGATGGATCCACATTAAGCCTATGGACAATGACGCTCGGGTCAATTCCTGTGAGATCAGAGGCTTTCCACGCAAATACATCCTTGTTCTCCCTTAGAAAATCAATCATCATGATCTGAGAAGGCCCTGAGAGGTTTGAGCCTATCTGTGTAGTCTTATCTTTGTTTCCAGGCTCCAGCTCAATGGTAAGGAATTTCTCCGAGGGTTCGATCCTTACCTCAGGGCGAGGAAGTTCGAGCGCCCTCTTCTTTCCCGTCAAACGATCGCCAGATGCTGGTTCACTCTCTCCCGGCTCGTCTCCTTCTGAGGACGATCCTCCAATGGTCCCTGGGGGAACATTTTCGAGGGGATTCTCCCCGTTGTCTCCCCGCTTCTTCTTGTTCTTCTTCTTGTTCAACTTCGCCCTTTTCCGTGCAGGGCTGTCCTCTTCTAGATTGGGGAAATCCACTGACTTCTTGGTGGAGCCGACTTGGAAGGTTTTCTCCGCTTTTGGCTTTCTGAGGGACAGCATATAACATTCCCAAGCCTCTCACACATTGCACAGCACTTCTCCCACGCCCTCGGAAGTGGGGAATTTAATCTTCTGGTGGTAGGTGGAGATGATGGCCTTGAAATCGACGAGGGCAGGGCGCCCGACTATGATGTTATATGGAATGTCAATCTCCACCACCGCATACGTCACCAAGAGTGTTTTGCGTTGAGGGGCTCGGCCGAACGAGGTAGCTAAGCGTATTTGTCCTCGTGGGACAACTTCCGAGCCTCCAAAGCCAATGAGGGCTGTTTTGAGAGGCTCGAGCGGGAGATCAACCTTCATTTTTAAGAATGTAGAGTAAGGCAAAACATTAACGGAGCTTCCACTATCTACCAATACCCTTTTTACAACATGGTTATGAACATCTAAACTAACCACCATGGGGCAATCTGAGGTTACACCCTCCCCATGGGGCGCTACAATATGTTCTAGATCCCTATCATCAAAGCCTATTACATCATTTTCTCTTGATCTTGGAGCGCTTGACCTCTGGATAGCGTAGATAGGCTTGGGTACTGCTGGGCGTTGGTTGTAGCTCCGGACGTACCTCCGTCGGGAGGCGTTTGAATCCCCCCTGATGATCCTCCTGCAATCATATTTATGACTGCGAAGGGCTCGTTTTCTTGCTCAGGGGCTTTGCCTTTGTTGCCTCGGCGGCTGCTGCTTTCAGGGGGTCCCCTACCCCTTGGGCTCTTTGACCGGGAAGGACTCCTTCTTCTCCTTCCGGAGCGCTCGTTGCATTGTTCATCGTAGCGCTCGAGCACCCAGACAAACTCCTTCAGATGGCCCCCTGCAACGAGCCTTTGGATTTCAGCCTCCAACTGACGGCACTCATCCGTGTCGTGCCCTCTCTGCTTGTGGAAGGCGCAGTATTTGTTCGAGCGCCTGAGTGAGTCTGTTTCTCTCATTTTGATGGGTCTTTTGAAGAGCTTTTTATCGGAGAGATTGTAGACTTCTGAATTTGGCCGGGTGAGCGGAATTCGCTCGAATCGACGAGGGGGTGGTGGCGACCTTCTGCGCTCTTGAGGGCGCTCCTTCTTGATGGCCACATCTCGCCCCCGCTCGTGATGAGGTCGCTCGTTCCGGGCCGGGCTGTGATGTCGGGGACCATTCGTCCCATACATATCTTCGAGCGCGAAGAATGGCTCGGCTATTTCTCTTAGGCCCATGAGGGTCCCAGGCCTTCTCTCCACGATGGCATCAGCAAATTTTTTGCTCACATATTGCTTGTGATCCACAGCCTGAAAGAGCACTGGGATCAAGAAGTCCATCGAAGGCCTTTCCACCTGCAAGATCTCCTTATTGAAGCGGGCGAAGAACGAGCGCAGTGATTCACTCTTGCCTTGCACCACGTTATAAAGGGCTGTAGGTGCGGTGACGGGTGCCTTCAAAGAATTGAAGTGGTTGAGGAAGGCATCGGCCAGTTCTTCATACGAGTGGATCGAACGCGGCGGCAGTCGCTTGTACCACTCTTGAGCCATTCCTACCAAGGAAGTGACAAACACTTTCGCCCAGTAATGGCTGGAGTGCTCGTAAAGGTGCATGAGATGCACAAAATGATCCAAGTGCTCAGCTGGATCAATCGTCCCGTCGTAACGGTTGATGGAAGTGGGGACTTTGGCCATTCCTGCTTGGGCCATCAGAACTTCTTCGACGAGGGGTGAACCCCTCGCCAGTGGGTGATATTCATACGTGCCGAAGTTTTCCTCCGGCTCCTTGCGACGGGGGACCCTTGGTGGAGGGTCCTTGGTGCGGGTGCTCCTGGCGTCAACCCGTTCATCCCGACTATGGGAGATCTGAGTCGAGCGCCCTCGTGAGAGCTGTCCCACAATTTCCTTGAGACCCTGCAGCTGGTCTTGCACAGCCGCGAGGATGTCAGGATTTACGTCAACTTGCTTGTCCTTATGGGCTCGTGAGCCCCTCCTGGAGACATGAGAGTCTCCTTCATTTTCGTTTACTCTCTCCGTGGGCTCTTTATTCCTGCCCATGGAGGGACGCTCGTTGCCCTCTTGTGGGGGCACGTCTCTTGCTGGTGGTGGTGGTGGTTGTGCCCTCAGGACAGCCTGGGCTTCTCTGAGGGGAAAGTTCTGTTGTCCGCCTAAAGGGGCCGCAACCTGAGTGGCCTGCCCAGAGGGGAAGTACATGGAATGGAACCTTTCCCATGCCCCCTGAGCCGCCTGAACCTCACATTGGGCGTAAAGAGCCCGCAATTGTTGGGTGGTCAGTGGAGGTAACTCCACTCCTTCAATCTCCCTGGGGACCACCACTGGGAGTTGGAGCTGTCCGGCATGGTATGGCTGGACCGGCGGCGTCATCATAGCCGGAGTAAGAGTGTAGCCAGGCGGAGGCATCATGTAACTTTGCATTCCAAGGTTTATCTGGGGATGGACCCAGGAATTCTGTGCAAGCGGCGGTGGAGCTGAGAGAGAAACTCCTCCCGCGGTGGTGGGGATGGGCATCGCCGGCGGTGCAGGGGGCGGTGCAGAGGATTCAGCTTGTGGAGTCACTCCTGCAGCGGGAGGTGCTCCACCAGCGGCGACGGAAAGAGGTGGTGCTCCACCAGTAGCGGTGGAGGGAAGAACGATATTTGCATCCTGGGAGGTGTTTTCTCCTCCTCCCACAGCTCCAGATCTCGTTGCAACCATGGCTGTTAAGGATACGGCTGTGCTTGTTTCTCTACCAACAAAAAGAAAGGAAGTAGAAGGAAGATTGGTTTCCCACAGACGGCGCCAAAAATGACGGGTTCGGAAATGGGTGAGTCAGAATCCGATCACTCTCTATTTGTATTTGTGGAGGAAACCACCGGAGCTTCGCCGGGAACGTGAAAGTGGGCTCTACCTGTTGGGACAAGCACGAACAAGATCAGAAGGCCAAGCTGGGGGAACTGGGGGTGATACCCAGTTTGGCTCTCCGACGCTCAAGTCAGTTCAATGTAGAAAAGAATGTAAGTTCAGTCACAGTTGCAGTGGTGAAGAAAGCTTAAAAATTGCTTACAGTGTAGAAGATGACTTGGGTTACTTATAGTTGAGGGTCAAGGGCCCTTTGGTCATTTGCCTCAAGTGGTCCTGGCCGAATGTCGCCCTAACACATGGCGCTGTGAGAGAGAAACCTAGGAGGAATCTTCTGCAAAAGCGGCCCAAAAGTTAGTGCTGGCAACAGTGGCAGGTGCGCGGGCATGTACGTTGTGTCAGAGAGCCATGTGGGTGGTTGGTAACGAGGGCTTGAGAGCGCGCTCGTGACAACCTAGAGTATTGGAGGCCAAGATATCCGCTGAGGGGGATGAAGGCTCCAGTTCAAGTGACGAGCCAAAGGGGAAGCCGCTCTGAGGGAGTGTGACGCTCGAAGAGGGCCCCTTTGGCACGTGGGCGTACCAATCGTTTGGTATGTAGGACGCTCGTGGGAGTGATAGCGCTCGTTGGCTTGACTCACGAAGAAGGGTTGCGCTTGTTTGGCATAGCGCTCGTTAGGCTGATGGATGCAGCCTTGGGGAGACAGATATCATCATCACGGTGATGCCACGTGTCCTAGCGTGGGCCGCTCGTATTTTGACCTCGTCAATATATATTCACACGTGTGGGACACGTGTCACAAGGACACGTGTCATTCACGTGAGCCACACGTGTGGTTTCACATGTGTGGAACTCTCTTGGCCCGATTAACTCGTTTAATCATTTTCAAGCCTCAACTCATGTAACCAAGTTGTTGTGTGTGACCCTCTAGGTTCTCAATTCAATTAGCATTGACCCTAATTAATTAATTCACTAATTAATTAATCAGTCCACAGATTAAACGACCATAGTCTAGCAACAAGTGTTTACCCCCTAGCTGAATTGGAATGTTCGGATTCGACAGAACCTTTAAGTCATTGATTCATCTGAGATACAATCCTCCTACTTACTATCTCTCAACCAAGATCTAGGGCAAGGGAATAATCAGAACCCCAATAATCCGGTCTTAAAGCTAAGTGCATTTCATATCCATTTGATCTCAATCCAAGAAACCCTTTTCTTGATGTCTTGATCTACTGTCTTGGCCAAGGACTCCATATGGCATATGAATGACTTACACAATAAGAGATCACCCTGCATATGCAAGTGTAGGTTCTTTCTTGATTCTCATTCACTTTCATGAATCACTTGTGCAGCCCCAGCATAAGCCTTGAATCAGTTCTCTAAGGCGACACCCTTTAAAGCTTATACCTAAGACTACAGAGTTAACTCATAAAGTGACAAGGAACGTCAAGTCTAAGGATCAATTAATCACATCAATGACTCGTGAGATATTTCCTAATCTGGAAGTTTCCATTTCCTGAAATAGAAACTTCATTTTCCATTTAGGAATGTTCTCACACGGGGCACCTCAGTGAACTTACTTATTGAAGTGAGCACCCTCATGTATCACGCACGTATCAACTATACACTTTGCACCTCCATGAAACAAGGTGGTCCTTCTTAATGGCGTGATCCCACAAGCAAGCCTTAGAGGAGTCAGGTTGACACTCCCACTGTCTGTAGGACTCATCGGCTTGGAGTATTTTACTAATCATGACTTATGTGATATAGGGCTCGTTTCATGAACCATTTCACCTAAATGGTAGAGTCCTAAAGTCATCAGGATTAGGGGAGTTCTCATACATGCACAGATAAAGTAAACGCATACCAAACAAGAGCATATAAAAAAGTGTTGCCTCAATTCGTTATTTCATTCAAAGATTGTCTGTGATTACAATAAGGAAAAGCACAAAGCGGATATACAATCGGCTTTCTAGGGTACTATTCCTAACAGAAATATGCGTAATTAAATCCAGATGTTCATGTCTAACATGTTCATGTAATATTATTCAAGTCTAACATTGAAGTCTAACATGTTCATGTAATATTATTCAAGTCTAACACTGAAGTCATACATGTTTATGCAATATTATTCAAGTTTAACATTGAAGTCTAATATGTTCATGAATTGAAGTCACAAGTCTAACATTGAAGTCTAATATGTTCATGAATTGAAGTCACTCCGGTTTCATGCAATATTATTCAAGTCTAACATGTTCATGCAATATTATTCAAGTCTAACATTGAAGTCTAACATGTTCATCTGTGTTTTGAAACCCGGACCGGATCGGCCGGTCGGACCGGTGACCGGCCGCCAATCCGGTCCGGTTAACCCCTTTAAACCAGTCCATTTGTGAACCAGTGTGGCCCGCTAAAAACCGGCCCAAAATCGGTGGAAGACCCGGACCGGACCGTTAAGCGGGCCGTTCGGCCCGGAAATGCCCTTTTTTTTTTCTTTTTTTTTTTCAAAATTGCAAAACCAATTAATTATGCTCCAGCAGAGATTTAAACTCTCAACCCCTAGGATATAAAGGGAGTGTACAAACCAATTGAGCCAACTTATGTTATTGGTATTTTCTCATAAAGATTTATATATCTTTGATTAATATCATATTAAGAATTACATTATTGGTGAATATTAATTATTATTTAAACTATTATAATACTTCATAAAAATTCAATTTAAGTTTGGATAATATAATATGAAATATTTTATTTTTTATAATATATCTTTAAAAATATAAATGCATGTGTGTTATTTTTTTATTTATTTACAATAAAAAGTATGATATTTATTAAATCAATCTTTCATCTATATTATTAATTTGGTTGATGTTCTAATAATAGAATTTCAAATTATAAATATACGAACATATAAATCAAAAATCTAACTAAATAGAAAAATAATGAGTAGTTGAAAATGATTTAAATTATATATATATATTTTTATATTATTTAGTTTATTTGATTTTTTTAATTAATATTTATAATATTGTATAATTGAATATAATTAATGCTATATTACTATATATATTTATATAATTAAATATAATATTACGTAATTATGACGTCATACCGGTCCGACCGATGGTCCGACCGGTCGAATCAGTAAAACCAGTAACCAGTAAGGAGTCCCGGTTCGACGTCTGGTCCGGGTTTCAAAACATAGATGTTCATGAATTGAAGTCACTCCGGTTTCATGCAATATTATTCAAGTCTAACATTGAAGTCTAATATTATCATGTTCATGTAATATTATGTAAGTCTAACAGTGAAGTCATACATGTTCATGCAATATATTGATTACGCATATTTCACACCCCACTCTACAAACTCTGGATTCGATTACGCATATTTCACGCCTAACTCTACAAACTCTGGATTCGATTACGAATATTACATGCCCAATTCTACAAACTCTGGATTTGAGTACTCATATTTAACGCCCCACTCTACAAACTCTGGATTCAATTACGCATATTTCACGTCCCACTCTACAAACTTTGGATTCGATTACGCATATTACATTCCCCACTCTACAATTCCTGGATTCGATTACGCATATTTCACGCCCTCAATCAACAAATGCAGCTTTGAATTACGCATTGTACTCATCGTTCAACAAATGCAGCTTTGAATTACGCATTGTACTCATCGTTCAACAAATACAGGAACTGGAATTCCACATAAACAAACAAAGAAAGAGAACAATTAGAATGTAAGAAGTTATTGTTTCTTGGTTCAAGACGGAAGTAACCATATTTCAATAAAACGTGGGTGATGTGCACACGGTAACCAGCGATGGGGACTGCGTAGTAAGCAAACTCTTGGAAATTTGTGGATGCTTTGTAAGTAACTCCACGTAAAGGCAAATAAATGCCCCACAGTCCAAGTTGTCTGCTGTTTGAGTACGAAAACGAACGGGTTCAGGGTACTTATCTGCTGCTCGAAATACGGAATATCCCTTATATTCCCAATACGATTCATGAAACAACCCCATACCTTCTCCGTGTGACGTGATATAGCCGAAGACATGGAGTTGTATGAAGTGAACTTCATCTCCCTGGTATCGTACACAACCAAGTGTCAGTGATGTCCAGTGTGCAATGGGAATATGATGTATTTGCAATTGTTCCTGACACTGTAGTCGAGACTTTCCGGTTGTAGCAAGTAATGATTCCTCAACTCCGGTTTCTCAAGAAATTTGCTCATCTTCCTCACCGACATATAACGGCTCGCCTCTGATCCTTTCAGTATAGCCATTATATGTTGCGTAAGAAACGAGGAAACGCAATAGATGTTGTGTGGTTTTTCAGGAATGTAGTCATCACCCATCAAAATATCGAAATAGGCCTTATACCCCGCTGATTCACGGATTGTCCCCATAGCAACTGCTGGGAAGGTGGGCCCAGAACAGTAGCGGTCTGGGACCACATTTTAAAAATTTTATTATAATACAAGTATTAAAATATTTCTAAAACATTTTAATACAAAAGCGGAAGACTAGCCGGATCTACTCAAGTATATACATGCAATTGATAATAAATTTTAAATCACTTAAACAGATAAATATCTAACATGCAATTGACACTTAAGAGCATATAATTTATCATGCTTAAAATAAAATAACTGAAAAATATTACCGTATTGCAAACATGGCTATCTAACGGCATTTTTCCAGCTCCTCGAATTCACCTCCTGAGAACCCCGACACCTGATCTCCTCGTGAAACCGGCAGAGCTTCCCTGCAATAACCCCAAGGACACCCTCGGAGTGTGGGCTCCGAAAGTATTTCTCTAAATACTTAGAGAAAATAAAACTTTAAACTAGAACACCCTTTTCAGGGTTTATTCTCCCGAAATTAGGCATTTTATATAAACACCTAATTAAAATTAATTCCAAAATAAATCGGAATTAACTAGGAGAAAAAGAGATATGGTTTCAAAGCCGAGAACTCAGCCAAAACCTCTCCCAAAGTTGTATGAAGAAATGAGGACCCAAGGCCCCTATTTATAGGGGAAAAACCGAGGGCAAAAAGGTAATTTCACACCCCCACTTGCGTGCACAACTGGGACACGAATTCCAAGGTGACTACGTCCAAGGTCTCGTCGCCACGAATCCAACGCCGCCGAGAACGCGCCTATCGGAGGTCACATGCGCCCACACGTGCCGCCTTTACCACTCGCTGCTAGGGCTTGAGGCTGACATGGCCTCTTCTGAAACAGCCACGTGTCTGGGTCCGGTCCGACCCGGAACCGGACCCGGACCTGGTCCGACCCTATCCGAGACTCGTTGACCCGGTTCAACACAAATCTGGGCCGTTCATTGGCGCTGATGTGGCGTGATCTCGACCGCACATGTGGTGCGCCAAGCGCCACCTGGGCCCCACCCTGCTGACGTGGCGTGACACGTCAGTGCCACGTCACCTGCCACATCAGCATTTTTTTTTTTAAATTAAAATTTTATTTTCTCCAAAATAAAATTTCGGGCATTTCCAACTCTTTGGAACTTGATTTATTTTCTTAAAATAAATCCCTTGGCTTATTTGCAAACACTTTGAAAATTCATTTCTCTTTCTCCTTTTAATATTTTCTCTTCGGGTTTTCAATTGGGATTTGCAGGGGGACCTGCAGGACTAATTAATTTTAGCTCCAAACGAATTAATATATTATCATCTCATGATAATAATTAATTATCGTTTAACAATATTTAATTCCACTAAATAAATATTGTTGCACTTTAAAATTAATTAAATTATTCACGAATTTCTCGATCTAGAATAATTTCGCATTTTACTCCTTTGTGTAGATATCCATAAAAAATAAATTGCAACTACTATCATTTATTTTTCATCTCTAATTTAAAATTTATTGATTCGCCTCAAGTTCAAATTCCCTGTATGTGAAACACATTCAACATACAACTTCGGTGACATATCCCGAGAAGTGCTTTGGCCAAAGTCTTAATTCTAACTTTTGCAAATCTATTTCAGGGATATCTTTTACCTTCCAGCAAGGCCACAAATTCCTTGATCAATATAACTCTTTAGCACATTTTATGTTGTCACCAAATTATACAAAGTATTTCGGCCACCCGTTACCGAGACCTCACTTCGAGTATATTACAGTGACTAACACTACATGCCTAAAGCCGAAACATTATCAGGATTAAGAGTACAATGCTTCCTGAGATTTTATTCATTTTAGATAGCAGTATAAAATGAATAATCTCAGTGGTCCAGTTCGATGTTTCCAATCCTATTGAAAATCATCAACGTGTTATAATTGGAATCACCATTCCCTATGATGAAAGACTAATCATCTTATATAACCACGTTATAGTCTTGATAAGAACATATTCTTATCTTACCGACTAGAACTTTAATGACACATGATTTCAGTATTCAAAGTCTTTTCCTATGAAACACATTTCATATAAGAATACCACCACACGCCATTAATCATTAATATGTGAAACACTCACAACTTGCTGTAAATTCAGTTTAATTAATTCAACAAATTGAATTTTCAGGGCACTATTCCCAACAATCTCCCACTTGCCCTAAATTCAATTTGGCCACACATCTAAGTCTTATTCCTTTCACACGAGTGTCAAAACTCGTTTTACACTCTTTTGCGCCAATACTTTGGTGAAGGAATGTATTAGATGTTTCTTACACTTAGCCAACTTTCAGGAAATCTTGAAGCCAATATATCTCTTTGGTTGCTTCCCAAGCTACCATGTATTTAACTTCTATGGCGGTGTAAGCAATACAAGTCTGCTTAACATTCTCCAATTAACGGTTGCTCCTTCTAGAGTAAACACGTATTCTAATGTCAAACATCTAGAATACAAATCAGATTGTAAATCCGAATCTGTGTACTCTATTGAAATGAACTCACCACTGTGGTAGACAAGCATATAATCTCAAGTCCTTCTCAAGTACTCCAATATATGCTTTCACTACTACCCAGTGTCAGATTCTAGGGTTTGACTAATATCTGCTGACTTAGACCTAATTCATAATGGACATCTGGCCCTGTACATAATATGACATACATAAAGCTTCCGTTGCGGAACTCTAATCATTTCTTTTATCTCTTCAGTTGTCTCAGGACACTGATCCGAGATAGATAAATTCCATATCTAAAAGGTAATGAGCCTTTCTTGGAATTTGTCATATTATACCTTGCCAGCATCTTATCCATATATGCTTCTCGTGATAAGCCAATCTCCTTATTCCTATGTTCACGACAAAAGTCTGATCCTTGGAATAGCATTGGTCTCACATAGGTCTTTTCTTGTCAAAATGATTTGACGTTCGAATCTTGACCACTGACAAAATTCTTGCATCATTCCCAATGAGTAGAATATTAATTACGTATAAAGTGAAAATGTTACAACGCTATCATGATGTCATTTTGTATACTCATAGATCATCTTGGTAATTACATAAATCGTAAGAATTTAAAATTACCTTTTTTAATTCAGATGCTCCATGATCTCGACGCTTGTTTAAGATCACAAAACGACCTTATTAAACTTACATCATATGCACCTGATTTCTGGTTGTGAAGCCTTCAGGTTGTACCATGTATCTCTTCTTCTTGAAGTTGCCCGTTCAAGAACATAGCCTTTATATCCATTTATATAATCTCATAATCGATAATGAGATAAAATGGAGAGGATAATGGACTTAAGCACTGTTATAGGCGAGAAGATCTCATAAATGGTTTCTTCTTTCTGGGCAAAATCCCTTGCCATAAGCTTTGCTTTAAAGTCTCTACTTTTGTCCATTTCTCCTTTTATCGTCTTGTAGAACCCAATTTTATCTAATAGAGTTTAATGCCTTCAGGCGCCTCAACAAGTTCAAGACTTTGTTAGAATACAGAGATTCTAACTTAGATTCCATGGATATTGACCAAACGGTCAGCGTCTATATTTTACAGCTTCATTACACATGGCAGGATCAGATGCATTAGATTCAACCACTTGGGTTAATCTTAGGTATCTTGTCAGGTATCCTGACAATCCTCCCACTACAATAATGCTCTCATGTACACGTCTCTACATCACATGTTGTACTTGGTACATCACATGTATTTAATATATTTTCAGTTATCACGGGTTTATGGAAATCAGTATCTACTACTATTATTTCTTTTAACACTACTTTGCTTCCACCCTTTGTGGTTATCTATGTAATTGTCTTTGAAATATTCACAAACATCTTTTGTGATTTCTCAAATTACAAAATATACCACCTCTCGTTCTTCTAGTATAACCTTAGAACAAGTAAACCTTTGTTCTTTATTCTAACCCGTCAGCATCCATCCTTAACACGTGGACCAGGCTAACTCAAATCTGAAGATAAGAGATATAAGGTTTTAACCCTAACTACAGATCCACCAGTGTTTTAGGAACTGACTTAGATAGAACTAGGTTTAGTGTATTTGTTGCTTTGAGCGCAAGACCCCAAAACGAACTTCGTAGGGTAGCATGACTCTTCATGAATCTTACCATCATTATCAAAGTTCTATTTCTCTTTTCTGCAATACATCTTTGCTAAGACGTATCTCATACAAATAGTTGAGATCTAATCTCATTTGAGAAATTCTATTTAACTCTGAACTTAGATACTTATCACTACTTCGATCTAATCGAAGTGCCTTGATATGTTTTCTAATTTGACTCTTTGACTTCAGTCTTATATTCTTTGAACTTTTCAAAATTACAGACTTAAGTCTCATCAAATAAACATATTTGTATCTAGAGTAATCATTCAAATGAATGATGAAGTACCCAAAACTTTCTCTTGCTTGAACACTCATAGGATCACATATCCATATGAGCTGGCACAAGAAACTTCATGGCTTAAGTACCCTTTGTCTCAAAAAGGTTTCTTGGTCATTTTAACTTTCTTAATAGGATTCGCAGATTGATACTGTTTTCAAGTCAATAGGACTCAACAATCAGTCTTTGGATCCTATTCAGATTCAATTGACCAATAAATAGGTGCCACGTAGAAGTTTTTCCTCTTAGATGGTAAGTCAAGCTTCTTAATGTTAAACTTAAATTAGGGTCTTCATTGAGGTATAAAAGACCATCTTTTATTGTGCCAGAGCAAATAAACCTTTTATTCTGTATAATGGTAAACTTTTGTTCAAAACAAATAGTTGAACCATTACTTATCAAATAACTTACAAAAAATCAAATTTCTGTATATATGGCACGTATAGTATAAAAACCCTATTGCCAAAATACGACTTTATAGTCCTTACTGCTAATACAATTACACTTGTATTATCCCCGAGCAGTAGTTGTGTGTTAGCCGTTTTTCAAACTTCCTGGTTAGTTTTAATCTTCGCAATAAACTGCAAATATGATTAGTTGAGCTCAAATCCACACACCAGGAGTCTGGTGAATTTCCAACTAAACATACTTTCAACGAGTAAGATATCTTCATATCTTATCTAAACGGCGTAACAAATGGACAAACTAAGTATTTTGGACAATTTCTTTTCCAATACCCGTTACCACCGAAATAGAAACACTTTTCAATTGTCGGATTTGACTTTCTATTTCTGAACCTTAGATTGGGAACTTTTCCTTTTTCTTTCTTTCATGTACTGGCTTTTGAGGCCGTGGATATAGGTGTCTGATTTAAGAGAACTTTTCCCTTAGTCTATATCACCCTTTCTGCCATATTGAGGTCGTTCATTGGTTCTGGTTAGGTTAAAAAAAATTTATTTAAAATTAATCCTGAACGTTCAAACGACTTAGGTAGATAGTATAGGATCATATCCTATCTGTTAAGATTGTCTCTTTAAGCACAGAGGCTTTCAATCTCGTTCAGATTAGTTATCATATTCATAATATGATTCTGAATCGGTGATCCTTCAAACATCTTCATAACTAACAACCTTCTTATTGGCTCATACCTTCATACTATACTATCTTCAAAACATGTTCTCATCAGTAGACATCTCATACGTCTGATGCTCAAGAACTTTTAAGACAGATGTCAGGATATAAGACTAGCCAGATCATCACACTTGATCCATTTGGAATAAGCATCTTTCTAATCCTGACAGGTTGTAGTTTCCGAAATTTTCGGATAAGATTCAGTGAGTACGTAAACTTTCGTGTCTCAACACGAAGTCAAGATTCATTTCCTAGTCAGCATAGTTGAACCTTTACTAGCCTATTTCCTTATAGACATATAGTTTAGAGTGGGCTAAGGGAGATCGTTATTATAAAACTGAAATAAATAAATAAAAACAAGTTATGATTATGCATTTCACTTTCTTCTGCGTCCAACTAATAAATGAAATCCACGTAAGCATTTTGATTTACGCAATGGTGACTTAACTAACTGCAGTTGACTCCGCGGAGGTGAGGTCGAAAACAGGGGCAACTCCAGAATTTCCGAACAGTGGGGTCAAAATTTTAATTCATAATAAAAAAATATTTAAAAAAATATTTTATTTAAAATATTTATTTTACAATTGTCCTCTATGATTTTTCATATTTTGGAACCGCACCATAATTTTATCGTGACTAATCGTATTGAACACATCCTTTTCAATATATAGGGTCAATACACTTTTTCCTTTTTTTTTAAGTGGGATCAAAAGACTTAATTTTAAAATTATAAAATTAAAAAACATAATATATATATATATATATATATATATATATATATATATATAAAATAAAATAATTGAGTGGGGTCAACTGACCCCACATTGAAGGCTGTGGCGTCGCCCTTGGTCGAAAACCGCTTAGAAAAGCAAGAACTATTCTTAATTATCATGTCATCTAGGTAACTCTTACCAAACAATGTCAATCCACCACGTCAACCCTTGGCCTCTAAGTAAATGGAACAGAGCTCCGAAGGGAGGTTAATACATTACTTAGTCAAGTGTGCACCATTACCTAGAAGTCCGTACGAGTAGGTCAAGACACTCCACGGAGGCGTGGTCAAGCTGACTTTCCCGTATTTCATTCTATCCGTAGAAGTCAATCTTGTATACCGCGAATACATACCCGCCGAAGGGAGTAGTATATATCCACTATACTATAGACCGGTAATGGAGGTCGTGAGAATCCAACTCTTTTCATCTCGCTCCCACTTGAATTTTTAAAAGGTGTGGATTATCTTTTGATTATTTAATAATCACTTTTGGCGTCTTATTGTTGGAAGTGATTAATTTAATTAATACCCTCCCACTAGGATTACTAAATCACATTTATAATTCTAATAATATTTTAAGGTAATTTAATAACTATTTATTAATTAGGCCGAAAAATATTAGTCCAATTACGCATCTCGTTCAATCTCTATTAAACATTATTTATCTAATCACATTAAATAAAATATGCATAATTGAAAATAGCATAATATCTCATATTATCATGATCATACCAAAAAATTAAAACAATTAAGCATGCATTCATATAATTATCACATAATTATCATGCTTAAAATAAATGGCATAAAGTAAACATGTTATAAATAAATTATCTCATAATTTAAATCATGTTTACGGATTCGGTAATTAACCAGGAATATTATTGAAATCGATTCCCAGAAAATTACCATTCCACACAAATTCCCAGGAAACACTAGAGGTGTCAGTGTCACAACGGTCCCACTTAAAAACCAGCCTCCTTTGACAGAATTTATGTGTACAGTATCAGATTTAAAATTATGCATCGCATGTACCATATCAATGCATATATATATCTAGAGCACGGCTTTGATACCAGTTGCTGGGAAGGTGGGCCCAGAACAATAGCGGTGCGGGACCACATTTTAAAATTTTTATTATAATACAAGTATTAAAATATTTCTAAAACGTTTTAATACAAAAGCAGAAGACTAGCCGGATCTACTCAAGTATATACATGCAATTGATAATAAATTTTAAATCACTTAAGCAGATAAATATCTAACATGCAATTAACACTTAAGAGCATATAATTTATCATGCTTAAAATAAAATAACTGAAAAATATTACCGTACTGCAAACATGGCTATCTAACCGCATTTTTCCAACTCCTCGAATTCACCTCTTGAGAACCCGATAACCGATCTCCTAGTGAAACCGGCAGAGCTTCCCTGCAATAACCCCAGGGACACCCTCGGAGTGTGGGCTCCGAAAGTATTTCTCTAAATACTTAGAGAAAATAAAACTTTAAAATAGAACACCCTTGACACGTCAGTGCCACGTCACCTGCCACATCAGCATTTTTTTTTTTAATTAAAATTTTATTTTCTCCAAAATAAAATTCCGGGCATTTCCAACTCTTTGGAACTTGATTTATTTTCTTAAAATAAATCCCTTGGCTTATTTTCAAACACTTTGAAAATTCATTTCTCTTTTTCCTTTTAATATTTTCTCTTCGGGTTTTCAATTGGGGCTTGCAGGGGGACCTGCATGACTAATTAATTTTAGCTCCAAACAGATTAATATATTATCATCTCATGATAATAATTAATTACCATTTAACAATATTTAATTCCACTAAATAAATATTGTTGCACTCTAAAATTAATTAAATTATTCACGAATTTCTCGATCTAGAATAATTTCGCATTTTACTCCTCTGTGTAGATATCCATAAAAAATAAATTGCAACTACTATCATTTATTTTTCATCTCTAATTTGAAATTTATTGATTCGCCTCAAGTTCAAATTCCCTGTATGTGAAACACATTCAACATACAACTTCGGTGACGTATCACGCAAAGTGCTTTGGCCAAAGTCTTAATTCGAACTTTTGCAAATCTATTTCAGGGATACCTTTTACCTTCCAGCAAGGCCACAGATTCCTTGATCAATATAACTCTTTAGCACATTTTATGTTGTCACCAAATTATACAAAGTATTTCGGCCACCCGTTACTGAGACCTCACTTCGAGTATATTACAGTGACTAACACTACATGCCTAAAGCCGAAACATTATCAGGATTAAGAGTACAATGCTTCCTGAGATTTTATTCATTTTAGATAGCAGTATAAAATGAATAATCTCAGTGGTCCAGTTCGATGTTTCCAATCCTATTGAAAATCATCAACGTGTTATAATTGGAATCACCATTCCCTATGAGGAAAGACTAATCATCTTATATAACCACGTTATAGTCTTGATAAGAACATATTCTTATCTTACCGACTAGAACTTTAATGACACATGATTTCAGTATTCAAAGTCTTTTCCTATGAAACACATTTCATATAAGAACACCACCACACGCCATTAATCATTAATATGTGAAACACTCACAACTTGCTATAAATTCAGTTTAATTAATTTAACAAATTGAATTTTCAGGGCACTATTCCCAACAGCAACCTCATAATATCACTAACAAACACCCTTGTTTCATCGCCGCATACAAATACCACTTTATCACTGGAAAAAAATTAGGGACAAATTATGCATTGATACAAAACTTAATTCAATTACTAATCCCTAAAATAATTACGCAACAAAAACAACTTACTTGAATGTCTCAATGTAGTTATGAATCACCCCATCAATCATTGCAAGGGCTTCCTCATTCAAAGATGTACGCCAGTCGAAGTCCTTTCTACCCACAAACGACTTTAATTCATTGGGAACAGAAAGTATGTTGTCATCATCATCATCATCATCCAACAAAACATGATGATCTGCTTCATGAGGGAGCTCAACAGCATCTTGATGATCAAGCACCACCGCAAGTCGCTCAACCTCATCAACAGCAGCAACACTCTTATCTTCATCAGGCCCACCAACAGCCGCAACACCCTTATCTTCATCAGGCCCACCAACAGCAGCATCCTTCTGCCATTCCTTTTTCAAGTCCACTAAAACATCACAAAGAACTAAATCCACATAGTCAAGGCTATTTTGTTCCACCCCATCTTCATCCCCCTCATTCTCTTCATTCTTCTCCTCCTCTTCATCCATTCCATCCTTCTCCTCCTCATCATCCTTCACCTCATCTTCCTTCTTCTCCTCCTTAGACACCTCATCAGTAGCACCCTTCTTTTTTCTTTTACTAGACTTTGCTGGCTCCTTCACTTTTTTCCTCTTAGCACCCTTCTCCTCTGATACCCCCTGTTCTTCACCTTCAGAATCACACCCACTAACATCGTCATCAACCTCATTTTGGAATGCACACTCTGGTATATGATCTACACATTCCAGTAACCTAAGTTCATTCTTATCAGCAGGTTTAATTGGATGCAGCTGCAAGCAAGTTTAATATGAGCATCTAGTTTCGAATAATCCATGCATACATAAGGTTTGCAATCATAATGTGTGCTTACGTCGGAGATTCTCAGCTCGCTGAAACTCTTTTCAATTGCTTTTTCTTGTGTAGGCAAGATAGTTTTCTTCCACTTCAAAAAACGTGAAAAAACTTGCCCCCCCACGGCTTGCCCACATGAGGGAAAATGCTCATGGAACCAGGCCTGAGTGTAGAACATGATACGGGGATTAAAAGGACAAACACTACACAGCTTACATGTAAATATAAAATAACAGAATATATAAATTCTTACCATCAGCCCCATGCTACATCCATCAAGGAACTGTCTCTCCCCAGCTTTAAATGTCTCCATTGACAACAACAAAAAGTTATAAACAGCAGCGCCCCAAGCGGATCGGTTGATATACTCTAACTCATCTACATAGCATATCAGACCAATTGACAGCTTAAAGGTGCTGCGTGGAAACAACATTGTAGAAAAAACAAACAAAATGAACATTCTTGCAAAATCATCGATGCCTTCGGCATCACTCCTAGAAGCCAATTTCTGTAAACTGGCCAATATGTTCGAACGTGTCACCCTACCGTTTTTGTCATTAAAATACAGGCGACGGCATTGTGAATTCAATCTAACAATAGGGTCAACGGGATATTACATTGTAGACCCAGCACAATGGAGAGCTCCTCAACGGTAAAAGGTACACTGACATTCCCGAAGTTGAATGTCCGCTGGTTGAAGTCAAAACGTTGTAGAAGGAAACTAACGCGTTTGCTTGTAGTTTGGAATCCAGGCATGTGAAGGAAAAACCCAAAAGGAGTTGCCCCGTATCCTTTTCCTTTGGGCATCAGTTAGGGGACCAAGCTCGCCCAATTTCTATGTGAAATATATGGGAGAACAACGGCAGAGTATGTCGTCGCATCGCTTAGTTTTGCTGCAGCTAGATCCTTTTCCAGGTGTAGATTTCGATGATTTTTGCTTTAATCGCGCCATACTTGACAATGGAGGCTGTAAAATAGATTGTGTAATTGAACCGCCCTAATGTCGAATTGAATATCTGTAACGAAGAATAAAAAACATAAATTGCCGAATCACAAAATTTACACATACCAGGGGTGAATTCTTCAACGGCGAATGTCTTCTTCAAGCACGACGACCGAAATATGATCGGAAGCGGGATCGGCAGTGGGGGTAAAGAAGAGAAAATTTGATCAATCACAACTGAACTCTGATTCTTGAACTGAGATCGTTGAACTCAACAATGCAAGGGCATTACAGTCTTCTTACACAATATAGGGGGTTCAGGAAAAGTATGTTGAATATTGGGAATCTAAAATAGTGGCATTTCAAATTAGAGGGTTTTGAAAAAGTCTTCAGCCTTACTAGGGACCATTCATTAATTTGCCAAAAAATAAATAAATACACATATATTAGCACCGCAACATGAAATCTATGTTCTCAACTCCCTTACTAAACATGCACATGCCCTTCCGTTAACCAAAAACGAGGGGCAAATTTACAAATATCCCAAACGTTTTAGACGAAATTTTAATAAATTCAAAGTTTAGGGGCTCAAATAGAAATAACTCTATTTTACGAAGTAGAAATATAGAGAAATTATTGATCTCGATTCTCCACTCGGCGATTTCCGTAACTGGTAGAAGTAAAGGAACAAGGCAACAGAATGGGCATAAGGCTCGTATTAATGGTGAACAAGCAAGGGCAGACTCGTCTAGCACGGTATTATGAATATCCAAACCTTGAAGAACGACGCACTCTCGAAGGTGAAATTGTCCGCAAATGCCTCGCCCGCAACGAACAACAGGTTTCAATCTGTGTGTGTGTGTGTTTGCGTGTGTATCTGCTGCTATCATTTAAGTTTCATCCGCTTGTTTCTGTCTCTTCAATTCGCTGATTGAGTTATTTCGGAGAGATTTGGTTTCTTAGCAAAATTAGCTGATCGTATCAAAATTAGTTGTATGGAGTTGGCCTGCAATTTGGTTGGTGAGTGGATTTAAAGAAGACATTTTTGCTTGGTATTGTGTGGTGGTAAGTATATATTCATTATTCATATATTTAGGATGAGAAAATGAAATGGAGGAATATTAGAAACTGCTGTCAGATGGTGTTTGGCTTTTGATTGGAGGTGTAACAATGTAACTAATCTGTTTTTACTAAATTGATGATGTGCTTTGAAAAAATTTGAACAATAACTCAGAATTATTAGATTTTTGAAATCATCCAGTTACTAAGAACTTCAGACCCCACCCAGTATTTACATATTGTCTTTTGATCGTTGGTTTTCATGCTTGCTAGCTTATTCTTTTCACGTCTTTGCTGGACAGTGTTCATTTGTTGAGCATCGAAACTACAAAGTTGTGTATAGGCGATATGCATCGTTATTTTTCCTGGTTGGAGTGGACAACGAAGAAGTAAGTACACTGTTGTTTTATTCATGGCTGGTATCTGCTGGATGTTATAATTCTTGGTCTTCTGTAATTTGATGGACAAAATGGCTTCTCATTGTAAAGAAATTGATACTCCAACAAAGTTTGGTTCCTTACTCTCGTCTAATGGCTGAAGCAGGTCGCACATCAATACCGCTATATAGTTTTTCATCATGTTTGTTCCTAAGGTATAATTTCTGAAAAAAGATAAAGAAAACATACAAATTGGCTTGAGGCATGGTGGATAAGATATCGGAAGAAGCTTTGGCGGTTTCCAGTTTCTTTGGGTGATACTCAAAATTATGTATAATGATTCAGATCTTTATTTCCTATACTGAGTAGCCCTTGATGGAGGCAAAATTAGTACCGATGAAACATCTCTTTGGAATATGTTTGCTGGATTTTCCAGATTATGTTACTTCAACGAACAATTTAACCTGGAGTAAATTGCCGAAAACTACCTCGTGTTAGGCGAAAAGAACAAAAAAAACCCCGTCATATGGAATATCATCCAAAGAACCCTGTGTTTTCTAAAATTTTGCAAAAAAAACCCTGAGCGAGTTGTGTGGCCCTCACGCGCGTTGACTGCGTGTAGGAATGTGTTTTTTTGGGATAAAATGTCTATAATGCCCTTAATGAGTTAACTGCATAAAACCCCCTGTGTTTGTCCCAATTTTAAAAAAAAAACCCTATGTTACAAAAATTAATTCAAAAAACCTTATGTTATTTAATTTTTTGCACATCACCCCCTCATTTCTTTGGTCAACTGTTAAAAAAACCTTATGGAGTAAGGGTATTTTAGGGTTAAAAGATTTAATAGTTGACCAAATGGAATAAGGGGGCCGTGTGCAAAAAATAAAATAACATAAGGTTTTTTGAACTAATTTTTATAACAGAGGGTTTTTTTTACAATTTGGAACAAACACAGGGGGTTTGGTGCAGTTAACTCATTTAACCTGTGTAGTGATGGGGACCGTATTTTATGCAACATATAGAATAACTGATTTTACCAAGTTTCTGATCCTTATCATGAATGAAACATTCCCTTAGGCCAACTGAAGTCATATTCGTCAACTATATAATAATTCATAATCTCCCAAAAAATAAAGAATTGAAAAAGGAGTTTTTTCGATATCCTGAATGAGGTTGCATCATAAATGTGGTTATTCAAAACTGCTGTTTAATTGCCTTCTAATAACCTTTTTATTGTTCTCAGCTTTCCCTTTTCTATGTTTGCAAAATGAACTCGCCATCGTGGAATTCATACACCTGCTAGTCGAAACTATGGATCGTCGTTTTGGCAATGTGGTAAGTTAGTAATTGAAAACCAGTCTAAACAAATTCTATTTGCTACATTTTACATAAATAATAAATTCCTTGACTTGTGCCTTTACAATGCGAGCTGGATATCATGTTTCATTTGGAGAAGTCACATTTCATGCTGGAGGAGATGGTCATGAATGGCTGTATAGTTGAAACCAGCAAGTCCAATATCGTCGCTCCAATTCAGTTAATGGAGAAAGCATCGTAGGATGTTAACTCTACTACACTCAAAAGTTCCCAACATTTGATAGCCCGTTGTGCTTATATGTAAGTTTACCTGTTTCAGCAAAACATGGCGATTTTGTCGTTTCGTTACACAAGCACAATTATTTAGTACAATTCCTTAAATATCTGACTTGGTAGCTTATTGTTGAAGTTTATTTATTTTCGAAATGAAAAATGGAAATTGATGAATAGTTCTTTTCATTCTATTCACATCATTAGGATCTTGAAACAAGTAAACAATGTCATGAATCTTTCTTGTAGAGTCTCATAATGAGGGTGCCTACTGCCCAGCCATTGCAGAAGCATCCATGACCATGAATATATTTACAAAGAATACCTAAATTGGAATAGACCAACTTGATTCTCCCAATGCATGAACCAATAAATTTATACTCAACTATGCATATCAAGGAATAAGAACATCAAATTGCTGCTGGCCAGCCACCTTTCCTAGGATCACTAACTGCAGTTAGTATTCCATGAACTACATCGTCGTTTTTAGCTTTCCGGCCAAGATCCACCGTGTTTGTCAGATTTTGAACCACTAGCTGGCAGATTGCTCCTCCTGCTTTGGCCTTCAGTTCATGGCCCCTTCCTCTCAAGAATTGCTTTCTCTCTTCAGAAAGTTCAATATGTTCGCCGTCAACCACAGTCCAGTTCCCGTACGACACAACATTTGGGATTAGCTGCACATATTCCACAGGGAACACAAAATTGAAAAATAATAATAATAATAAAAATTTCTAATCCTTAAAACTAATGAAAAGATTGCATGCAAAAACATGGAAATTTTGCAGTTTTCATCGCACTCCCCCCCCCCCCCCCCCCCCCCCCTTCCCCCCCTTTAAAGTACCCTGTGGTAGACTCTTGCACTCTGGACAGCTGCTAAAGGTTCCATCCCCAGTACAAAATGGTTGATGAAAACCTGTACAACTGCAGGAATAATATCTAAACCACCACTGCCGCCACCAATAACCCCAGCCAACTGATTCTCCTATTAATGACAAAAAATGCATTTATCCATCACCATTATCCAAGAAAATTAGAAATAAATGTAAAAATTAAAAATTAAAATAGAAACTTACCTTGAGTACAATGATGGGGGTCATGGATGACAAGGGTCTCTTATTGGGTCTAATGAAATTACTAGGAGCCGGAGGAAGCTTATCCGGCTTCACTTCCGTTGGTGTACAGAAATCATCCATTTCGTTGTTGAGAACAGTGCCGGTCGAAGGAGAAAGCACCCCAGCTCCAAAGGGATAATTCACTGTTGTTGTCAAAGAGACAGCATTTCTATCTTTATCCACAACGCAGAAATGGCTCGTCCCGTGATCCCTCAGCTGACTCCATCTGGAAAAATCGTAAAACAAGATTTGGCGATATGGATAAATTAATCTGCTATTGAATAGGGAGAATGCGAAAAGAACGAACGGGCAAACCTAGGAAGGTAGTATTCAGGAGGGAAGGTGGTGGTGTCGAATATCTTTTCTCGAATCCCCTTTGCAAACGAAGGGGAAAGCATATCAGATACTGTTTGGCTGATGTTGACAAAGTTAGGGTCTCCAAGATTCATTCTAATGGCAAACATGTGTTTCAGGGCTTCAATCATACGGTGCAGGCCTAATGGACCTTCAACAGCTTCCCAATTTCCATAATTTTCAAGCACATTCAGCACCTGTTGTTTCTCATTTCATTCAGAATACATCAATTGAACATCAGGTTTTTGGGTTAATTACAAGTACACTCCTGAGAAATGCTATGTCACAATGTGTACCCCTCTTAAGTATGAAAATGACACTGACATCGCCCCGTTTATAACCCACCCCACCGTCCAACCACTAGAGTCGGAAAAGTTCCATCAGTGGTTGTAAGTGTAATTTTCATAGTTAGAGGGGATACAATTCATTTGCTGATAGATTCTGAATGTAATTAACCCAAAATATTAGTACTAGAAATAGAGCACAAAGTTATTTCATCTAATTGAAATTCTAGTACTGACAATTTGGGTTAATAACATTCAGGCCCCATTAGAAAATCATAGTATAACCAATTGTACCCCTATAACTAGAAAAATTACAAATACACCCCCTTACTTCAGAATTGCATATGCACCCTCAGAGCAGTAGGGTGGGCCAAAAACTCTATCAATGGGTGTTAGTGTGATTCTCATTGTTGTAGGGATATAACTAGTATAATATCATTTCTTAAAGGGCCTAAATGTAATTAATCCATAACTGTGAAAAGCTAAAAGTGAAACTCTAACAAAGAAACTGACCAGAGAAAGCCCAAGTGTTCCACTGGAAGGAGGCGGCATCCACAAAATCTCATATCCCATAGCTTTTACTGCAACTGCATCAGTCACTTTCACTTTGTAGTTTCTCAAATCCTCCATAGTCAAAATTCCACCTGCGTTTCTCACGTCTTCAACCAATCTTTCACCAACCGTTCCATTGTAGAAAGCTTGAGGTCCTTGTTCTGCCACTGCCGTCAAGCTGTTCCCAAGTTCCACATTATAACATATATCACTAGCCTTCAGGAGTTTACCATTTGGTGCATAGACTTGTTGTAAACCGGGGTCGGTCATTATCATTTTTCCCTTTTCGGCAATGTTGAATCCAAGATAAGGGCCCACTATAAAGCCTTGTTTGGCAAGTTTAATAGCAGGCTCAAACAGAGTTTTCCATGGCAACCTCCCGTATTTTGACTAAGCGAAATGAAGCCCAGCTATTTCACCGGGAGTGCCCATTGATAAAGCACCTTCAAACTTGGCTTGTGAATGTTTCTCATACATGTTCTGAGATTAACAAAAGAGAATGCATAGCATTGGTAAGGAGCTGAAGAATGAGTACAAGTGGTGGTATTCCATCCCACATTGACCAAGTATTGAAGAATTGAAGGGCAAAGACAATTGGTCCCTTATGATTTCGAGATGCTCAGGCTGTTTCATGGTTCATGCAGGAAATTTAGACATTTTATCCTCCGGATTTGATATGCAGGGATTGAAGTGCAGTTATTAAATAAGTTTGCCCAACATTTACCAGTCACCTGTCCAACCTTCCGGTTAGATACAAACGACATTTAACTTTTTCTCAATATTTTTGATCGAAGGATTACTTTCGACAGATTAGGAACTAAGGTGATACTAATGCCAAACTTAAGGAACAAATACGGCATTTTCCAAATATTGAACATGACAAAGAACTCATTTGAATCCATCAAAAATTCATTTCCAAAAAGTTATTCGTAACCCAATTTTTGCGTTATGCAGCATGCGTAAGAACACTAATTTTTATTCCTACTAATTTTATAACCCTCTGTATAAAGGAATAATTGCACCAGACATATCTGATGCTTGTCTAATTACAAAAACTTCCCCTGAGGTTTGGAAAATTACAAAGAATTCCCCTGACAACTCTAAGATTTGGCATAACACATGCTCTTATATAGTAAGCGTAAAGAGTAAAATAAGGTAGTCATGCAAAAACTAGAGATGAAATCATCAAAATTCGTCTACCGAGATGAACTAATGGTTAACGCTTAGGGGACATTGTGTAATAATACCAAAGCTCAGGGTATGTCAGTGCAATCATCCATGTATAGCATCCAGAAAATTGATAATTTTGCCCCCTGTCATGTCAATTGCAAGAGCACCGGTTGATTCCGAAGAACGAACAACCATGAACCCTCCACCTCCAATTCCGCTCGAAATGGGATGAACAACTCCAAGGCACAATGCTGTTGCAACTGCAGCATCAACCGCGTGCCCGCCCTTTTCGGGCATGGACACACCGATTTCTGAGCAACGACCATCGTCCGCAGCAACTACTGCGTGCTGGGATTCTATTATATCACTATTACTAATCCAAATTCTGTTATCAGCCTTGTGATGATCGCCTCCCTCCAAAATGGTCAAGTTCCCTCTTAGAATAAGGCCTGAGTTGATTCCAAAACAAAAGAAGACTTACAATTTGGATTTTCTTTCATTTTAAGTTAAAAATTTTAACTCTTATTCACCATTTTCTTGGAACTAAATCCTCCAAAACCGTATCAAGGCTGTTCAAAATTTCTCTTTTCTCTTTTTCTTGTTTCTTTTTCCAGGGGTTAGTATATTAGTCAGAAATGAAAGTATCAAATTGAATGCAAACTGACAAGGAACAAGAGAAGACAATTAAAATGAAACAAATAAAACTCACATGCTGTGATTATGACTGCTGCGAAAAAAGGAAACCACAGAACTCTGCTCCATCTCCTCTTCTTGCTGGAATTCCAATCAATTCCCAGCAGCGAAGCCTCCAACCCCTCCTTCCCCATAAACTCCACAACCAAGAAAAAACTCTCTCTCTCTCTCTCTCTCTCACAAAACACACAGACAGAGACAGGCACAGTGAATAGGACTGTGTGTGTATGTCTTCTGGAGTTTTCTGTGGTGCTGGTTATGGATGACACTTTTCTGAATTATATCTGTATATCCCCAGTGAACTCATGCATCTTGTCTGAGGAGTAGTTGTTGAGACTTGAGAGTCACTGGGCGACAATATTGGGTGTATTACTGTGTTAGCCTGAAAAAAGAAGGAATCTTTCTCCCAATTTGTATGATCCGCCACCAAAAAATATCTTGAATATCTTTTTTTGGTTTTGCATATCTTGAATATTCACTATTTTGGGTAGGGGTGTCAAAACTGGACCCGATCCGTCAACCCAACCTGTCAACCCGACCCGATCCACTCATCTAAAAATCGGGTTAGGATTGGGGTTTTTCGGATCGGGTCGAATTCGGGTCGGGGGAACGGGTTCGGATGGGTTTCGGGTTGACCATATTGTGGGTGACCCGATAACCCGAACCCACCCGATTTAACCCGACCCGAAATTTTTTTTAAAAAATCTATATTTAATTTATTTAAATTATATGGTGTATTAATTAGATAAAAATTTATGAAATGATAATTGGTTTAGGATTAGATATACTTAAAAAATATTAATTAATTTATTATTTAAGAATAACGTGATTTATAATGTTAATATTATATAATTTGTCTAAATTATATTATTTTGTTAATTAGAAAGACATACATGATTGTAATATTATTAGAATTAAACGAAGTTCATGGACAAAATGAGATGTATTTATTTAAACTTAAACAATTAGAATTGCATTATGATTAGTTTAGTAAAAAATGTATTATTCGATCAAATAATTATTATGTATCTAATTTATATTTTACATAATAGCCCTATTGATTGAATTTTATTAAATTTACATTTAGAATTAGATGGAGTTGATATAAAACTTAAATATAATTACATTTAGAATTAGATCTTAATTAAGATTATAGACAAGTTTTTAATGTGGGTACAATGTATTAGAGTTAGATTTAGAATTTGATTAAGATTAAACTTGTAACCAAATTCCTATCCATAATTAAGTACTTATAAATTTTCAATAGTAATTTATAATGCATATGGGTTTACATAATTAACTTAATTAAACATTAGTGAAATCATTATTGTAAGGATATTTTGACGATGAATAAATTTCAATAAAATCCAAAATTCAACTCGTTATTTTATAATATAATATAATAGACTATTAAAAAGTTGGTTAGTAAAATAATTTTTTTCCATAAACATGTGATTATTATTTGAGAACAAAGTGATTTATAATGTTAATATTATATAATTTGTCTAAATTATATAATTTTGTTAATTAGAAAAACATACATGATTGTAATATGATTAGTATTAAACTAAGCTTACGGATAAAAAGAGATGTATTTATTTAAAGTTAAACAATTAGAATTGCATTATGACTAGTTTAGTAGAAAATATATTATTCGTTTGACATAATTTTTACGTATCTAATTTATATTTTACATAATTGTCCTATTGATTGAATTTTATTAAATGTATATAAATAAGAATTTAAATAGAGTTGATATAAAACTTAGTTATAATTACACTCGGAATTAGATATTAATTAAGATTATAAACAAGTTTTTAATGTGGGTATAATGTATTAGATTTAGATTTAGAATTTTATTAAGATTAGACTTGTAACCAAAAATCCTATCCATAATTAAGTACTTATAAATTTTCAATAGTAATTTATACTGCATATGGGTTTACATAATTAACTTATTTAAACATTAGTGAAATCATTATTGTAAGGATATTTTGACGATCAATAAATTTCAATAAAATCCAAAAATCAACTCGTTATTTTATAATATAATATAATAGACTATTAAAAAAATAGTTAGTAAAATAATTTTTTTCCATAATAATTATACAACATAATTTGATTATTTGCAATACTTCTCTCAATATTTTGAACTAATCATCTCATTATTTTGATTATACAATATAATTAACTATATAAACAAATTGTTGCACTATAATAACTATTTAAACAAATTGTTGCTTCCTAGTTCCTTCCGAGAAGGTTTGGAACTTTGGATGGTATTTCTCTCTCTCTCTTTTATTTTGACCCTACAACCCGAAACCCGGAATCCACCCGGACAAAAAGAATATGGATACTATATAAGCAGAAAACCCTAACTATGACCTAAAATTCTCATCTTCCTTCTTGCATTTCAGCCGCGGCGATACAGAAATACAGAATCCCTTTCGTCCACCCAGATTTCCTTGTCTCACCGCCGGCGATTTCGCCATCGGCTACAGCTTAGAGGTACGTTACAGGTATATTTGGTCTCTTCTTCTCCTCTCTTTTATTTTTTTAATTTCTTCTAATTTTACAGTTGATTTCTTCTCTCTCGCCCACCTCTCGATGCTTCGCTTTTCCCACCTCACCGCCGCCTACATTGTGTCGCCGACAAATATAGGTACGTTATTCGACCCCTTTATCTCATCTCAATTTACGGAGTTAGAAGATCTGTGGGATTGTTAAAATACCTTGAGTTAGTTACGAATCTAAGATTGGGGTTTCTTGAAGGCTCAAGAGTTTTCAGGTTGGTTCTGTTACTCGTTTACTTTGAAATTTTAGTGAATGTTTTAATTAGAGAGTTTCCAGATATCGTTTTGTCTCCCTTTAGTTTCAGTTCTGTTCTGCTTCAAAACACGGATTGGCTTTACAGTTCTGTTATTCTCTCTTCTTTGTGTACAAAATCTGGTTTTTCTCTGTTGCCTTGGCGAGAATCTGGTTTTTCTCTGAACTAAATAATATTCTTGAAATTTGAGAACAAACAGATTGAGCTAAAATAAAAAAAATTAATATGACATGAAACTTATTCTTTTATTGTTTTTCCAGATTTACAATGAAAGATTTATTTGGAACTTCACTGAACAAATAATATTCTTGAACTGATAAATATGAGATAAAACTGATAAATATGAAAGATTTACAATGTTACTCTTATTCAGTTATTTGGAACTTCCCTGCACCAAATAATATTCTTGTTTTCTGCTTTCTATACAAATTTCAGATTCTATGAGCTAAAAAATGAAAAATAAATTTCATACCATCATTGAAAACAAATGTGAATAACATTTTCTTTGTTAATGATGTTATTACCAGACTACTGAAAACCATTTATTTCATACCATAATTGAAAACAATTATTTCTTATTTCAATTATATCAATCTGTTGCAATGTAAATAACAGATTCCATTTGCATGATATGCTACTTTATATAAACAGATTCTTTTATGCCATTTAATGAAGCTATTTTGTTTTATTATTTTCATGGCTCTAAACTGATGAGTTAACCGAAAATATCATGTCTTTGTATTTGAATCAAAATGATGATCAATCTACTACGGCTACTTGTATTGATGATTGAAAGTAAGTAATCTTTTTAATCTTTCTTATATTTAATATATGAATATCATAATAAGAATTTAATTCTAATTAACTTGCATATTCTTTTTTGGTAGGATGACTTGATGAAGAGTTTGTTGGAAGAAGATGCCCATGATATGGAATTATGCTTTGATGTTGAATTTGAAGTGTTTTGGACTTGTATTTTATAACTGTCTGAAGTTTGTTTGGTTTTGCAATTAAGTAGAAGTTTATTTGGAATTAGGCAAATTTTGGAGTAAGTGACTGATGTCTGTGAAGTTCATAGCACAATTGCCAATTCTGTGCCAATTTTGTTTGTTTTGGAATAGCAGAATGTCTGAAGTTCATAGCTGAAATGCATTGACAGTTTCTTTGATTTTTCGGGTCGGCTCGGGTTGTAAGGGTGGGTCAGGTCATCGGGTGACCTGAAAATTTTCAGGTCAACCCGAACCCGATAGGTTCAGGTTCGGGTTGGCCTTCTCGGGTTCGTTTCGGGTTCGGGTTGGGGTTTTTCCTGTAATGCCCCACCTCAACCCGACCCACCTGAATTGACACCCCTAAATTTTTGGGCATGCCATAAATGAATCTTGAATAAAAAATAATAATTTTTGATGATGGGAAGAACTCAGAAGTCTTTTTTTTTTTTTTTTTGACAGCAACACCCTCCCCAGAGGGCGAAAATCAGACACAACAATCAGCCAAAAGGAAATCAACGAGGAAGGATGGACAAATCGACCCACCCACGCAAGCCGGAGCTGCATTCCTAGTTAAAGTATGAGCCACCACGTTGGCTTCACGACGAACGCACAAAAACGGCAATGGGAAAAGGAGGCAGCAGCCACTTTAATGTCCTGAACCAGATTCCCAATTGGTGAGAAGTCCTCAGCAGAGTTCACAATTTTGTTCACTAGATTAAGACAGTCACTTTCAATCCACACCTTATGCCACTTACCCTCAAAAGAAACCAATAATATCGAAATTAGGTTACGTGTGACCAATTTAAGTTTGGGAAAATCTTTGAATAGTACCAAAAAGTTGAAAAAATTCCTTTTAGATCCCCAATTTTGAAAAAGTTCCCATTCAATCCCCAATTGAAAAACAAAATTCCTTTTAGGTCCCCACAAATAGTACAGGTTCGTACATTGTCTTTAGGAATTGCATACATTTTTTAGGGAATTGCGTATAAAAATCTCGGAATCTCGTATATACGAGATTCCGGGATTTTTATACGCAATTCCCTAAAAAATATACGCAATTCCTGAATTATTATACAACCTTGGGGAGTGAAAAGAAATTTTATTTTTCAATTGGGGAGTGAACAGGAACTTTTTCAAAATTGGGGAGTGACAAGGAAATTCAGTTTACACTTGGGGATTTTTGAGGAATTGTCCGTTTAAGTTTTACTATTTTTATTTATGATTTTTTGTGTTCCTTTTCGTGGGGAGTATCTCCAATTGTGAATAAAAAAGTCATTTTTATCGTTTTACTTGATAAATTTTCAAACTGGACGACACTATAACATTGTTGGCCACTTGAATTTGATAACGTCGCCAATCCCCATAGGTATCTTCATTGCTTCACTCAAAAGCCGGCATCATTAGAAACTTCCAAATTAGATAACGATTGATTTTGATATATAATAATATGCATTTTCTCCTAATACCAGATTAATGTTTAGTCTAATTAGCCCAAAAATGTTGTTGGAAATTGCAAAACTTGATCAAAATCCCGCTCAAACCTCAATACCATCCAAAATGAATACACGGAATTTACACACGTTTTTTATTTTTACAAAAAAAATAAAAATAAACGCGGATTATAAATTTGAACCCCTCGTTATTCACAAGGAAATAATAAATTTGAACCCCTGATTTTATGGTCCTAATTAGTAATTGCATTTACAAACGCATTATTCCTCTCTTCTAATATGAATAATTTTACTCTATCATGATATATTGAACAGCTCACGATAGTCCATAATATTGAGGATACATATTGTAATTTTCATATTTAGAAGTTGTAATATTGGGAGCATATATTTTATTTGGGAATTTGTTAAATTTTAACCAAATGAGGGATATACATTGCAATTTTTCATAATTCAAATGGGGTAGAATCCAGATGTAATTAACTCAATTTTAACATACCCGTTACTTTTACAATGTCTTATTTTGATTTAAAAAATTTATGGACAGCAAACCAAAACAAAAATGGAACTTAAAATGAAGAGATAATTGACAGAAATTTAACTGCAGTGTCCACTGGTGCACATAGGTATGAATGGAGGAAAATTATGGTATTACAATAAAGAAAGGCTCTTGCTTTAGTAAAGTTGCTCTAGCACTATAACTTTGCCACTACTTGAATATCACGATAATATTACTAATATTCATTACTTGTCGCAAAAGGTTGAATCCCCAACCCTAAGGGTCCCCCACACCCCGGCTCGACGAAGCAAGTGGGAGGAGGTAAATCAGGTACTCAGCGGTCCGTTAAGGGGGAGATGTGCTTCTCACTAGGTCTACAAGGAGCCCACCCTCAAAGCCCAAATTGGACTCAAGAATAAAGCTCCCACACTGCAGCCTGTGGGAATTCAACCTTGCACCTTGTCGCAAATCTGCCCCTCCGGAACCAACTGAGCTACGCACTGCGGGCTACTAATATTCATTACTTGTCGCAAAAGGTTGAATCCCCAACCCTAAAGGCCCCCCACACCCCGGCCCGACAAAGTAAGTGGGAGGAGGTAAATCAGGTAATCAGCAGCCCGTTAAGGGGGAGGTGTGTTCCTCACTAGGTTTACAAGGAGCCCACCCTCAAAGCTACTAATATTCATTACTTCAAAGGTAGTTAGGTAGACCATTTTTTATGAAAGCCAAGGCTTCAATACTATGATGCACGGATACGGACACGACACGACACGGATACGGCGACACGGATTTTTTCTTGAATCTCCCACGTGAGGAGTGTCGGACACGGTGTCCGACACGAGTGTCCGACACGACACGACACGGTAAAATGATATTTTTAGGAGTGTCCGTGCATCATAGCTTCAATAGCAATTATATTTAATTGGCTAAAGCCTAGAGGTTCTTCAAGGTCATTTAGGGAAAGATCTTAAAAAATGTATGTTAAAAAGGTTTTTTTTTTTTTTTTTTTTTGTGGGAACTAAAAAAAAAAAGGTTAAATGACTTGCAAATTTGATAAGAGTGAAAATGTACAAATTGATTTGACATTTGTATGAGAGAACATGTTTGATAACTCACGTCAATAACAGTTTGGCCCAATTATTTAAAAAAATTATTTTTCAAAACAATAACCGTATGTGTTAAAAAAAAAATGCTTGATTAACTTCCTTTTGGAATAAATAGAACAAACAAGTACACAATTATTTGTCAATAGGGATTGGTCCAAGTAGTTAATGAATTCATTTTCGAAGATAAGATCCTGAGTTCAAACTCGCTTGGGTGTGCTTGTGTTAATCTAAAAATAAAAAAATAAAAAAAGAGTACACAATTACTTCAAATAAGGCCAACGGTACAAAAATGGCCAAATTCGTACTTGTTATATTAATGAATAAGGGTACAAAAATGGCCAAATTCGTACTTCTTATATTAATGACAGATTGACAGTGGGAGCGCTATGGTACTGCCGTATTAAGTATTAACTGGTGTTGTTAAGGGGTTGAATTTGGGTCTGGAAAATTTGGACCACAATCCAATTACTAGACCCGATACCCGGATACTTCACTAAATCCGATAAAGATCCAACCTGTTTAGTCATTAAAAAAACTTATAAAAAAAACATGACAAAATAATACATAATATTTACAAAAAAATTGCTTATTTAATAAACATTATTTTTCATTACATTCATTTGAAGAAACATAAAATTTTGAGAAAACAAAATATTAAGAAGAATAATATTTTTACAAAAACATAATGAAACAAATATATTTAGAATACAATGATACATACATTGAGTTTTTGATATAATAAATACCATAAACAATTAGATTCAAATATTTAGTTGATTGAATTTCTTAATTCCACATTCAAGTCATTAATTTCGTATTACGTATATTGATGATATTGATAATCATATATTATCCATGGGAAATATTCAAATTTGAATCGGATTTAGCACGGATTCAGATTAAACCATAGTCGGATTCAGATTAAATCATAGTCGCAGAAACCAACACATAAAATGAACTAAGAGCTGGAAAGCGTATTCCAGTTTGGTAGCGTTGTGCACTTAATTTGATTTAATAATTTTCGGGCCTACTAACCCACATTACTTCTATTATTGCGTTGTAATTTTTCGTTTGGTACACAAGTTTATGGGTAAGCGTGCAAGCATGTTAGACTTAATAAGTTGTTTGGTAAGATACAGTAACAGCCTTGGGTCCCACCAAAAAAAAAAAAAACAGCCTTAGGTATTGCATCTTTACAATTTTAACCTTCAATTGTGCAGATGAAGTTAGGGAGTGGGGGCAGGTATTGGTAATAAAATTTTCTACAGTGAAAAGCAAAAAATGAATGTCACTTAATATCACCTGATTTGGGTTACGAGAGTCTGCACTTAATATGGGAACAGTACGAGCTTTTGGTGGGCCGGATACTAAAGCCTTTCAGCCCGCAGACTTTAATGTCTGTTACCAAACAGAAAATTAACCTTGCTTGTTCATACCAATATACCTTAATATAGGTTACCAAACACTTTCTTAAAAAGAATAATTGCTACACATATTCACAAGGAAAATCTGGTAAAAGAATGATAATTTTGGAACTTCTTTTGCAGCCTTATATACATCTCTCCCCTTATCACTATTTTCAATAAATTGTTGGTATGAAGAGAAACCTCACACAAATTAATTGTTACTTTTCTGTGACAATTACTAAATACTAACAGCCTTCAGGGCTGCCAGAAAACACTCGGGTCACCGCTGTATAATGTCTTGTCCTGAATCTCAAGATTAGCAACATGATAATCAATCAGCCGTGCTTGGACAAGTTTACACAGGAGAAGTCCACAAGGCAGCATCCACCAACCACTTTCATCCCTGCACCGACAATCATCATCGTAGGCAAAAACCGAGATCAAGTTCCATGTCACACACACACACACACACAACACGAAGTAAAAAAACAATAAAAGGATTGTTTAAGAAGGACTTTGATTGAATGGCTATTGATCGATGATCAGGAACAGTGAAAGCTACTTACATGCTAAAATTCCAGGCCTGGAAGTTTGAGTGTCTTTTACTCGACTGTGTTTGATTATTGAAATGAACTAGTCCACATATGAAGGCAACAACCTGTTCCATATAGTTAAACAAGTAAATAATGTTGAGCACCATAGCCTCAATAAGATCATAAAATTCTCTACAATAGATATTGGACATTGGATGGCAAAACACAGAAACAAACACCCCTTTTTCAATGATGAAAGGCCCAACTTTTCAACAGACATAATACATAGTTTACATTTTTCTTCTCAAGATCGGTTGTACACCAACTTCGTTTCCTTTGGCCACTTGGAAGAACCAACCTATGAGACAGTATACTATTTTTGGTTGATAGCAATTTAAAATACATTTTTATTATGGTAGTCTATAAGAAACTATAATTTGGTATTGCTTTAAACAATCTGGCGTATAATAAAAGTTGTTCATGAGTGAAAACTGCAAAAGTACTTACAACATTAATCACCGAAGTTGCATTCCACAATGCATATACTCGTGCAAGTCCAGCTGATCGTCTTGGTCCATGACTAAATAATGCATTAATGCCAGCGGGAAATGGAAGAAATATGCCAATAGGAGGAACAAACAAAACCAAGAAGACATCCAGCAAGGATATCGAATAAAGCTGAAGCAGAAGCAGCAAAACTAAACTAACATCTCCTAAAAGAAATACCGAGATGACTAAGCCAACAAGATCCTGCAAAACCCAAAAAATGGCGGGACATAGAAAGAAATACTTTCAGTGTCATACGTGTGTGTGTGTGTGTGTGTGTGTAGTATCATCAAAAGGCAATTCAACAAACTCAATGCAGTTGACTAAATCAAACTCACTTGATGGCAAACTGGCCTGATGTTGCGCATTACATAGTAGAAAGGATAAAATAATGTGAATCTCTCTTCAAGGTTATCAAGGGTATTGGAATTTAGAACTTCCCCAAATATCCTTTTCTGCATCGATACATTCTCACTGATCCTAACAAGATCCAATGCTTTTCTCCAGCGATTAGCAGGAAAACTGCATTTTACACCAAGAAGAGAGAGAAAGAGAGGCTGAGACAAGGTTATCAATTTACCAGCATTATATGAGGAATATAAGGAACAGATGAAAGTGATTTACAGTGGTTGGTTTTCAGGTGAAAAAGATCTTTCTTGATCCTGATGATATGAATTCATAGTTTCATCTTCTATGCCACAGACAAGAAGTCCAAAT
The DNA here is from genome assembly GCA_037501455.1 of Lantana camara. NCBI lineage: Eukaryota > Viridiplantae > Streptophyta > Magnoliopsida > Lamiales > Verbenaceae > Lantana > Lantana camara. The sequence continues at coordinate 137,438,358 of CM074856.1, read as the reverse complement.
TGGCAATATCCACTGGATGAAGGTTGAAAACGAGTCAAATCAATGCGTACACCATGGGCAGATAATGTTCTATCAGCATGTGTCTCAAGCCAGCTGATGACTGGGTGAAAAGTTTCACTTAGATGGCCACAGCGGACTAAACGGTTGAGCATTGAGACCAGCCACTAGCCTATACCAAATTGTTGGGGGAATGGACTGTAACAGAGGAAAGGAACACAAATGTAGTTGATATAAATTAGAAAGGGCAATTACACTGATATACCCTGAGGTTTGACCTAATTAGACAAACTTCCTTGAGTTTTGAGAGATTATAACAAGTCCCCCTGCCAAAAAATTTATATTACATATAGATCGATGAATTTGGATGTTTTCATCTCTAATATTTTAAGAATACCCTATTTTTTCCTTGAAACTTTAGAATCAATATTTGACTTTAAATTAATGACTATAATAGCATGAATTAGGTCAAATCTTTGTACCAAGTGAAGTTTTTGTAATTTCTCAAACCTCAGGGTAAGCTTGTGTAATTAGGTCAAATCTCAGGTTATTCAGTATACCCAATTACTGATTAACAACATTAACTGTATTTTAATAAACTGACGACTAACCTGACTCATTAGATTACTGAGAATATTATCATTGTGAAGAGAGAAAGGAACCATGTAAGATCCATCTCCTCCAAATACTAAAGACATTGGAAACCTTTGATCAAGGCGAGGCGGGAGATCGTCCCTCTTTTCATCTCCACCGAGGAAAAAATCAACATAAGCTAGCATTAAATCAGAAGTTGCAGCAACCTGGTTATGAACGGAATCGTTAGTCAAATAAGGGATCTAATCTCATTGAGACAAGATATAGGCATTGGTGAATGAATGGATTCATTTACTTGTAATGAAGCCCAAACTGAAGAAACTGAGACATGAACAAGCTTGTTTGGTACAGTTGATATTTAGAGCCTTAGTATAACTCCAAGAATGTAATGATGCACCAACTACCACAAACATACCAAATGCACCAACCTTATACATGGCACTAAATGCAATCAATTTGATAGTACAATCTCAGATATTTTTGGCTTTTATAACACAATATGCTGCATCTATTGTTTATCCAGAATAAACTAATTAAGGAAACCTTACTTTAGAAATGCCATTGGTAGTACAGGACTACAATGGCTTTGGTAGAGATGTAAAGTTCTCACAACTTTATGCTGACAGGTTTTGCTTATTCTGGAATACTATTTAATCAGGGGCAAACTAAATTGAGCCAAGCAAGTCATTTATTGAAAACCTCTAAACAATAAATTGTCTAAACACTAGTCCTATATTGCAAATTATGGTGAACTGACCTCTCTACTAGAAATATACACAGGAGCTCCAAAGGGGCTAAGAGACGAGCAAGTTTAAGCAAATCAGACAAATTGTGGAAGGCATCCTCACAATTGTACATTCATTGGGGAGATTGAGGCTGGTCTCAGATTTCCTCAATTATACATTGTATTCTGACTCTATCATATACCATTTAGTCAATAACTTCCAAGTTTGACATCATAAGGGATCGGGAATTGAGATACCTTCAGCCCTTCGTAGAGAGCTCGTGACCGGCAAGAACGCAAGCAAGCATGATCCAAACTAAATTGAGCCAAGCAAGTCATTTATTGAAAACCTCTAAACAATAAATTGTCTAAACACTAGTCCTATATTGCAAATTATGGTGAACTGACCTCTCTACTAGAAATATACACAGGAGCTCCAAAGGGGCTAAGAGACGAGCAAGTTTAAGCAAATCAGACAAATTGTGGAAGGCATCCTCACAATTGTACATTCATTGGGGAGATTGAGGCTGGTCTCAGATTTCCTCAATTATACGTTGTATTCTGACTCTATCATATACCATTTAGTCAATAACTTCCAAGTTTGACATCATAAGGGATCGGGAATTGAGATACCTTCAGCCCTTCGTAGAGAGCTCGTGACCGGCAAGAACGCAAGCAAGCATGATCATATTCTGAACATACATATTCACGGAGTTGCTGTATTTTTTCCTTCCTACGCCACTGCAGCCAAGACCATGCCAGCGGATATGCAATAACACAGAGGAAGCAATATACTGATCCTTCCCACCATAGATAAGAAGCTAATGCATTTATCTCATCAACAAATATGTTGAAAGCATCTTCATATCTATCAAAAGATAAGGTGTGCATTAGCATGCATATAATGTCTTTAATAGATAGAATAATAATATAACAGCCACATTTCTCAACAGATAATTCTAACTTTTGTTTTCCAAGAAAGTATCCATATAGCTACAAATAAATGACTATCTAATTAAGAAATAGAGAACATACACTATTTCCTTCACTTCTTTAGGAGGCGAATGGGGGAGATTCCAAGGTCCACTGAAAGTATTAGCCCCCAGAAAGTACATGCGATGGACGTGGGATTTGGATTCGTCAGCTTTACTAGTTTCCAGAACCTAGGTAAGAAAGAATGGTTTCAAAAAGGATATTAACCCAGAAACTCCTCCAAACTTGGCTTGAGAAAAGACGCAGCAAAAACAGAGGACCTCATTAAGTGATTCTAGAAAAGGGAATGAGCGATCAATTGGAGAGCAACGCCGGTTAGGCATTAGACCTGGCAATTCTTCTCCAGTAGCAAACTTCACTCACTAAGAACAAGAGCTAAGAGGATGAGTACACTCAAGAGTGAGAAACCAAATAACCATGGCCCTCCAAAAGTATATATCAGTTCTTCAAGGGCGGTATAACAATGAGGCATGTGATATCTGTCAGATATACACTTGTATGGACATGGTGCTTCCATGACACCTCCTGTAAAGCAGATGATTATTCAGGATAAGAAAACTCCCTCTGAAAAATAATGAGTATAGTTATATAAAACAAACTTGAAAGGATTGCAATAGATATCTCCATTATAGACAATATAAAGTCAGTAAGGTGATCCCAGTGACAGTTCATAGAAGGGTATGACTACATAAAATGGAAAATCCAAAAGATGGCAAAATGAAACAAACTTTAGAGTACCTTGAAGAGCAATATATACAGCACGATGAGGAAGATCATGAGATGGACAATCACGGCAAAGGGTACTATTAGATCCTGTCACATTCTTATATGTCCCAAGAGGGCATTCCTGTGTTACGTTAGAAGTTGGTAATGTTAGAACAAATAGACACCGAGTCCCCCCTTTCAAGAAAAGCTTGTATAGGGTACAACTATTTTATCTGATGATAGTTGGTAGTGTATAGTAAGGCATGAGAGGTTTTAAGGCTTGTGAGTTCATGAAAGAATAATATCCAGCATGAAGTGAAGGATATTTTCTGAACAAGATTGCTGAAATGGTGTTAATGAAACTTTTTTGTGTAAGTTTTAAATGTAGCAGAAGAAATGGGCTTCCTTAAAACAACATTAACGCCAGTTGACTACTTTACATAGTACTACTAAGATAATATTGAAGATGGTTTATAAGGGAAAAGGGAAAGAGGGGGGTGGGTGGGTTTCATTCTCAAGATAGGACCTTATATTTCTACTTACCTTACAAAATATCCCATAGAGCCCTTTTGGACAGGCTTTTCCGCTCAGAGTCCCATTTTCACCTTCTCGTCCCAGACCTCGACCAATCCCTCCTCTGCAGTTCAATCATCAGAAGCAAAAGGTGAGAGTGAAAGAGCATGAAAAGATGTACTGAACATGGGAATTCATCCAGAACCAAACTTTTCCTCGAAAAACCTACTGGTTATAAAGATCCACAAAACCAAATACCTCTTGGAAAAGCAACAACACATAGTTAACTAATTAACAGAATCCAGACAAAAGTATATTAACCAGCATTTCAGGAAGTTCTCAAAGGACTACTGTAATTGGCTGGAATACAGACTAGTATGATCAAATCAAATTACCCGGGCAGAAGATAGAAGAAGCACATATTTTTCTATTGAGGAGTCCAGTTGCGAGTTTTTCAAAATAATCCACTGAGTTTCATGATGGTAATTGCTTATAATGTGCGATGTTGGAAAATAATCTGTCAAGTTGGACGGCATGTCAGAGACAAGACATGCCTCCGACACACCATGGCGTGTCACAAGTTAGAGAAACACAAAGGGAATCGACACCTCTGATTTATTTCCTAGACATTGGACAAAGGGAATGTCAAATTAATAAAATTAGTGTTACAGTATCTAGACTAACAGGTTCTCTTTTTTTTCTCCAAATTTTTTTGAAAGCTTAAAACTAACTCCTTTTCTTGAAAATCAGACATGGATTTCACATACGATTAATGATACAAACTTTTGGTTCTTTATACACTCAATTTTTTACCAATCACATACACACAAATTTGAATATATATATATATATATATAATGCATTTGCATGAATTGTAATAAAAAATATCTATTATATATTGGATTGTTTAATTGAAACCACGCCGTGCCCTAACATTCAAAAAATGCCATGTACACTGTTTGTATACTGTAGTGTTCATATGAGTGTGCTTAGGTCATTTGAACCATAGGTGGACCAACAGTTATTTAGTTAATGGCAGATACTACTCCGAGTCAATCATGCCTCACTATAAGGTCACTAGTTAAACTAAGTAATATGATATGCTAATGTTTTAGTATTTAGTAAGCACTCACAGGCATGTAAGTGACATGTGAAATCCATTTCTTTGGGAACCACTCGGTCACCCCATTTTTAATGAATAAGAAGAATATCTGATGCAATGTGCTTATGATGATTTCAATTGTTTTATACCATATCATGGTTTACACAGCCCTTTACATTACATAATATACGACTCAAATTTATGCACGAGAAAATATATTTCAATCACCATATGTTAAGAGGTATATAATGCCAAACCTGAAACCGATAGTTCCTTTGACAATGGACATTGGCATGTATTCATCACCAACAGGCATTTCTGACCAGTGAAAGTGAATCCTTCCACCGGCTCCACCACCAGAATTAGGACTTCCATGCCCTCCAGAGGTTGAGATAATGCCAGTATCATCAAGGATGAGTTTATGGATAAATAGAAGAATAGTTCCTCCAGATCCACCCTCTGAACCTACATCTGGGAGAAACCCAGCATCCCTCTGTACGATATATTTCCCGTAACTTTCTCCATCAGCTTTAATTTCACCAAGCACAACCAACTTTGACAGTGAGTGCTCCACTGAACCCATCACTGTTTGAGGAAACACGTGAACAGAAGTTGTGAATTAAGACTTTGCTTAATGAAATCAATTTAGGAAACGAATGGTGACCGTCAATGTAAAGTGTTCATGTATCATGACCCAAGTTAATCATAAGCAAATAGTGTTCCCAATCTTCAGACAGTACCACAAAAGTAACTGTGAACTCTTAAAAATAGCCATGAAATTGCTAGTTTTCAAGGTTCCGAGTGACAGTGTCCTATGTTCAATGTTTTTACTTGGAAATTTATATGTTACCTGATGGATACTTGACAATGGACGGCCACATAGACTGACAAAAAATATAAGTTCTCGAAAATGAATCTCATGAACAAAATCAAGAGCTAGAAACACAAAAATGATAAGACTGATACTTATCAATACCGATGAGTTTTGGCTAGAATTTTCACAGTGAACTGCTGTGTGTCATGAGGGTGAATATTAGATAATCAAAATGACAATCTAAAACAAGTTCTTGGAGATGAACCAATCATAACTAGCAAAACCTAATGAGACACAGCTGCTAATGAAGAACAGCGAAATTTAATCAAATTTCCAAGGTTAATTGTTACCTGTAATGGGAAACCACACCTTCTTAATGCAATATGAGTGCGAGGACATGAAGTTATATCAGATAAATTGATATACTTGTTAATCCATAGTAATAATTGAAGGCAGACCATGAAACACAAATAAATATACTTCAATACATTTAATATGTGAAGGACTCCTCGTCCTGATACATATAGAAGAACCAACATCATCTAAAATTATTAATTTGAGATCTTACCGATAATTCCACCGCCAGTAGTTGCACCAGGCAGACTCTGATTTTCACTCCCTCCACTACCAAGTTCACAAGGCAACTCAGCATTCCCATATGCCATTCCACCACTGATATAACCTCCATCATAATATGCATCCCCACCTTTACCACCATGTCCAGCACCACTGCTAAGACCATTAGGGAGAAGTTCTCCATGACCCAATCCACCAGTGCAGCCTGTACTCATTCAAGTTAAACATTTCAAATCTGGGCATAATGCTTATAGTGACTTCTAAATTTTGGAAGCAGCAAGCCATTGATGAAATTATGGAATAAATTTGGCAGGAAAAATACTAAAATAGTTTTGAAACAAGTTATAAATTTACTGAAAGATGCAGCTTTCCGCAACATCATATTTTGTTGATGATGAAGCACTTTCTACAAAGGGAAAATAACATACCCAGTCCGGAAGCACTTATTGAACCATAAGTTGTGACAAACACAATCCTGACCGAATGGAAATGAACAACAGATCCTTCAATGGATCCGTTAACAATAACGTCCTCAACTCGACATATCTGCACAACAAAGTAGCTTAACCCTCCAATATAGGAACACATGTAAAAAGGGAGTAAGAAACACACACTACTATGACCGATATTAAGAACTTCTAACCAAAGAAAATCCGCAGAACGGAATCTGAGAGTTGGAACACCTGGAGAGTGAAGGATAATGAAGCATTACATTGCAATCCTCGGGGTGGGTGAATCAATTCAACAGGGCAGTTTTTGTTTTTACAGTACAACTTTGGTTCCCTACCATTGTCAGAAAATAAGTTTTTTTAATAAATTTAATCTGGGACGAGTTAATCTGAAATGTATTTAGAGCACTTACATGTGACTTGCATTCTCATTTTGCAGTGGACCTCGCAGAACAGATCCAAAACCAACCTTCATTAGAAAATCAGTCACAGCATGAGCAATTTACTACGATTGTAACTAGAAGTTATTGAAATAGTGGAATCACCAAAAGTTATTGCAGAATAAAATATAATTATTGAAAACAAAAACAACTGAGATGTTGAAATTATTAGATTTTCTAATTTAACAAAACGTCTATAGTTACTTCACAAAAGAATTTAACTAGAATGTCTCATCATCTAAAAGCTAAGTTATTAGAGAGAAAATAGAGATTTAATAGTTAACAGCTCAAACATGACTCTTTACACAGGTCAAAGTGTCTTGCCAAGGTCAAATGTGTTGAAGTTTTCATAATTTGGCTGCTGACATAAAGCTCTGCACTTCAGAAGGCTTGAGTTGTGAGGGAGCAAGAGGGAACCAAATTTCATAGTCTCCAGGAATTCAAAGTAGATGCAGAAACGGTTAATGGTCGCTTACATAGGGCTTCCACCTTAGGTTAGAACAAAAATTCACGTCTTAGGTTAATCTACACCCCTTTCGTCAAAACATGCAAGAGAACATGAATGACAAGGCCATTCAATAAGTTTTGATGCAAAAGGTTTTATGATCTAAGAGGAATCAATTCATAAACCCTCTGTAAGCTGGCCAACATACCAAGAATAATAAGAATACATCAAATTCTAGAAGAAGGTTAGCCTCAAACAGCTGCTGTACATCTGATACATTATTTGACAAATTGAGCTCCATTTTTCTTCACCAGAATTTTATTCGGATGAGAACAAACAAGAGAATCAATCCCAACATAGTACGTGCTCAAGTTAGAAAAGCATACATAATCACAACAAATTTTTATGTTCAAAGTGAATGGCAGTTTGGTAAAGTAGCACGTGAAAACTGTAGTCACCATGAAATTTATTAGATCAACTCGAGCAGACATACATCTCAATTTCTCATTATAATGTTTTGGCTGACAGGTTTCAAAAATCCAATCAGCAGAAAGATCAGAGGATGGCCAATCATTTCAGAGTTTAGCAGGAAAGGAAGTGTTAAGAGTTTTAAGGAGCTTTACACTGATAGCGTAAAATAAGGACAAAACCAAACGCTGAGCTTCAATAACAACTCCTGGGTCTGTCAAGTTCAATGATCCTTGTCCATGAAGCCCCAAATTTGCAGTTGAACGTATAATGGATGACCCCTGGCAACAAATAGTATTAAAATGTGGGCAACTGCAGAAGGGTCCAATTTTACGAAATGTGGTTAGCCAATTTAAGTTACCTTAAGTACAACTAAATTGCTGGCTTCAAGAAAAGAAGTTGCGACAATTGGATCACTTTCCCCATGTATAAGCATTTTGGAATCTAACATCAAGTGGATTTTGACTGACATTCGCAATGCGCCATAGACCTAAAAGTAATTCCATTTAATGTATCATGCCACTAAACTGAAAAAGAAATGACATAAACAAATATGATAAAGGTCCATTGCATCAGCAGGAAGCAACCCTAAATACTTCAAAGGAAAAACAACTTTTGTTGTGAAAATGACTTGATGAGAAATATTTTAGAGAAACATAACCAAAACTGCACATTACATGCTTTGAGGTATTAGCACATGCTCTTTCAGAGGATCCTTTGTATCAAACATTAACAATTGATGACTAATAATACAGAACTTATAATTGCTATAATAGCATGCAAAGAGAGGGGAAAATGGAACAAGATAAATGACCTTCCTGCTAAACGACTAAAATCTAAATGCAAATATAATTTGGATAAAGCATATGAAATGATTGGCGTAAGTACAGAGCTTGCCTTCATTACTCACTCACTCATTAGAAGTTCTTCAGCCAACAGTTGAAACTCTGATAAAACGTAATGCACAAGCCCAAACCTCAGAACTGCTCCACATGATAAACTAAGTTGTCCTCTAATCTATTAAATAAGTTGCATAGGACAGTTAAACAGAAAGATGTGTATGGTGGGGAAGCTTTTATAGAATATCAATAACAAAGCAAACATAATATACAATAAATTGCAAACTCCCAAAGCACATATTCAAGAAGCATCCAATGAAATAATGCAAGGTAATATGTTTAAAGTAAAACAGGAAAAATCAAACAGCTACCATAAATTCCAAAAAGAGAGAGAAAAAAAAAAAAAAAAAAGAAAGACCCAAAATGCAGTTGAGTGAGAAATGCAATAAGGCAAAGTCAAAAGCTCAAAGACAAACAAACTCTAATAATTCTTTGTATTATCTTCAGTAAAGGAAATGAATAAAAGAAAGCATAAAAATTTTTAATTCCACCAACCAAACCTGGATTCTATCTTTAATCTGGCTTGGCATATCAAGATAAGTCTTCCTAAATTATATGATCAGTATGTCATCAAAATGTATTAAAAAAAATGATTTTGCTGGTAATAGCCAATGGTAAGTTTCTTTTCTTTACCTTTTTTTTTTTTTTTTTCCCCTAGTCATATCATCTTACGAGCATATTTACAAATAAATTTACCCCTAAAATTGGAAAGACATAAATGTAGAAAGCAGAAATTCGGCGTAGTAATTAGACCTATTGCATTGAAAAATTTTATTTACAAAGTTGCACTTCTGATTAGTTCATAAGCTTCATGATATTTTGTTCAGGTAACACATTTTCAACCATTTTCCCATTGGCTTTTGGAAGTACCTACAATGCTAAAACTCAGGGCGCTGTTGCCCAAAACTCACTTATTATTGCCACCTACAGCTTCAGTCTTTGGAACAGAAATTGCCGCCATAATATATGAACAGAAAAATGTAAAACATAGAAACCAAGAACTACATTGAAAATATATCTAAGAATTGGTATGCTGGGACTGAGATTGTTTACTTAAACACCTGAGCACGACTCCATAGCAAAGGAACACTAGCTTGAGCATGATCTTGAATGTAAACATGTGTCCATAGTGGCTGGGTCGGGAATTATAAAAGAAGTGTATCAGTATCTGTTGACATATTGTTATTGTTGATAACAAGTCTTCGTGGAACAGCATCAAAGAATGTTCCAGCAGCACCTGCATTCATGGGACAACCAAAGCTTCTTCCTCCTGTCAAAATTAGGACACGTAAGAGGGAAGTCCACAAGAATTTACATTTCAATCTTAAATCTGGCAGCTAAAAGCGCAAGGGGAAGTATCTGATTTCTGAGGCTTGTCCATGGTTTACTTGAAGACAGAGGCTGACCAACAAGGAAAATGGCATATATAAACTTATTTTCAAGTTCCATGAAGGTTTATGTGACACGCCATAATGCTGGATGGCAGAAAAATCTATAACCAAATATGAATATATTCTAGTTCAAATAGAAACTAAAGGAAAGCTGTCATGCCACGCATGGTCTCTTGTTATCACTCATGCATATCCTATACATAGGGGCGGAGAATCAGAACAGACCTTCTGTAGATAGTTTCAGAAAAAATATTTCTGAGAGGGTCAATAAACTGTATCATAGAACTACACATAAAAAACCAGTCAAGCAGCCCATGCTTTGAGACTTCCCACTTATTATGATAATTCATGAAAACACTTGGACATGTGCCTGATCAAAGAGGGAAGGTAACCGCATGTGCTATTGTTACTCTCTAAAAACTTTCCAGCATGAAGACAGGGTCAATTGCTTATATATTACAAGACTACAGAGATGCCCAAACGAAAGTGAAAGTTAATGTCTAACTAATTATTAAACCTAGGTATTCATTCAGAGTTATAAACCGTGGAATACATGCAAACATTTGAAGGGGAAGCGCAGCATCATTTATGTTTTACTACAGAGGTAAAGACAAATAGCTTGAACAATAAGTCAAAGCTAGCTAGAGCAGGATGGCTGAAACTCCTATTAACTAGGACAGAATCAAAGCACATCAACATTTTATTCTTTTCTGCAGTTCCGCTTTTATGTTATTTTGCAAATTACACCAATTATAGAAAAGCAAGGGAAGTAGCAGTTGTCACAAACTTATGATAATTGAAAAGCATTAACAAGTAACTTTCTCTGGTCATATTTTTCCAAACATTCTGTATGATGAGGACAAAAACCTTCACTAAAAGTATCAATATTTAGGAAAGCCTCATGGGTAAGATATGTGCTAAACTAGTGCATTTATGGCCTTCTTTTAATTCTGATTCATAATTCTCACTTTAGAACTTTAACCATGATAGTTACAACTAAAGTAGATTTTCTTCCCTTCATACCAATTTTAAAATGTAATAACTAGTGAAAAAACATGTTTCTCACCAATTTTAAAATGTAATAACTAGTGAAAAAACATGTTTCTAACCAATCTTACCATGCACCACAAATATGGCACTGTCACGCCTGCTTACAACATTGACAGAGATTCTCCCACCACCTCCCCCAGCAAATCCATCACCTCCAATAGCACTTCCTGTCCTGCCCCTCAGACAAGAATAGAGTCAGTAATATGATTATGGCCCTAAGAAAGATGGAAAGATAATGTCATGGTGATAATCCCATAAGCTAATTAATAACCTACTACGAACTGATTAACCAAACTAGCACGAGTCCCACACAAGGAGGTTGAAGATTATGGTTTAATACAGCAAATCACACTCTATAAGCAAGTAAGGCTGACATTTGGCTAATTCCGTCATACTGACTAAAGAACAGAAACAATGCAGTTCATAAGTTCACATATAACTGATCTTGACTGTAAAATCAAAAACAACTAAACAGCTTAAAGAGCATTTAAAACCACAAGACATGGCAATTCTACAACACAAGCTAAAAAAAAGTTAGCATAATATGAAAATAGACAAAGGTGAACTCAAATGCAATACATTATGTTCGACTTGATGCAAATGCAGCCACCAGATCCTCCTCCACCATTGATCCCACCATCTCCTCCATCTGCCAAAAACAATGCACTGAATTCCGTTATATTCTGCACCTCCAACCAAATCCTTCCACCCCCTCTTCCATCATAATCCTCCTCCCTATTAGTCGTCCCTCCTTTACTGCCAAAACTCCATGGAGTATCCAAAGACTCCCAGGAATACGAATCCCCACCCCCAACAATCTTCCGGGAGCTTCTTATTATCCATCACGCAGCCACCACCCTGTCCATCATCAGGCGTCCCTGTAGATGGAAGTGGTGGCTCACCAGCTCCCCCAGTTGCATTAATCAACGAATTCCCAAACAAACTCGCGTTTCCGGCTTGTATATGGACCGAACCAAAATTAATTGCTGCCAGGGAGTGCAATCTGAATTCACCGGATATATTAATCTCAAGCGAACAAGCCGATTTAGGGCAGCCTAAAGCCACTCCCTTGAGTATAAACAAATTCCCCCTGCCCGTGATTCCAACGTTGTCCGAGAAATTCAAGCTGTTGTTGAGCGTGCCGACGCCCTTCAAATCTTTGCATGAGAGCGGCGGTGGTTGCGGCGGCGGAGAGTAATCGCCCCGGCAAAACTTGGACGCGCGATCATATTCGACGATCGAGAAATCTTGGTGGAACGGAAATGCTATCCCAATTGAGCCAACCACGTAAAGGAAAAGAGAAGAATACAGAAAAAAGGTAAGCGGGCTGGCCATGAAAGCTCATGAGAGAATTGAAAAGCTTAATTGGGAAACTGTAAAATTCTGGGGCAGCAATGATGTGTGCTCTGTGTGTATGTATATACTGTATGCGTGTGAGGTGGAGAGAGAGCAGGCATGAGCGAGAGAGGGGAACAGGTGTCGACTGTAGAGCGTAGAGAATGCGAGGAGTTCGGGTATTACTATTAGCTCCGGTTTTCATTTTCATCCAAGTATGTATCGTATCTGGCTATCAGCTATCAATAGTCAATACCCTTCCTTCTTTCCTTTTCCTTCGTCACCACCAAAATCACAGAAAGTACGACCTAATGCTTGCACTTTGGGCCCCACTTATATCTATTATAAACATTTTTGTATTTATTTCTATGGTGTTATAACTAGTCGACTCATCTTATATAGTTATATTAATTTAATCAAATATTATGTGTTCAAATTTTGAATTTACTACTAACTTAATCGAATCTAAGTTCAAAATAAAATTTTACCAGATGGGTTTTCTTAGAATTTTATATTTCATATCAGATATATATTTATGTTATGGTACGTGTAGTTTGGTATGAAATCTAAGATCCAAAATGGAAGTCCTAATTTTGAATATGGTGATTGCAGATGTTGCAACCCAGGTCCAATCAAGCGCTTCCTAAAAGTTCTGCCTATGATAATGTTAATCAGACTATATTATCATTTTTATTTTCTTAATAAAGCCACTTTATATCCAAATTGAATGACTGATAAATAATTTATTTTGTTCCCAAAGAACAATTATTATTAATAAATTTACAAATTAGTTAGTAGGGTCTTTTTTTTTTTTTTTTCTTTTACGGGGTATGGGCCGCAGCCCTTTTTTGGGATACCACTCCCGTGATCATATAAATCCACGCCAAAAAGTTATAAAGGAGATAGGGCTGTCAACGGGTTGGATTCGGACCGGATCAAGAGATTTCGGATTCGAATCCGATAAGAGAATCCGAATATCGGATCCGAATCCGATTCGGATTCATTGTTTTTTAATCCATATATAATAGGATCGGATCGGATCCGATATAAGATCCGACCCGATTAGTAATAATTTTTATTTTTTTAAATAACAAATTTTATATAAAAAATAAATATAATTACATAATATTTAATAAATAATTATTATTTAATGAATTATTTGATAGTTTTGTTTATATTTATTTAAAATAAATTAATTTAAACTTATTAATAAAAGAAAATATATACTTTTAGAATAAAAAAATTAAATTTTATTATTGTTTAAAATGATAAATATGTGAAAATTTTAATTTTAATCATTTTACTTAATATTATGTACTAGTAAATAATTTATTTAATTAAATATTATAAATAATATCAGATTCGGATTCTTAACGGATCGGATTCCTTAAATCCATATTCACTCCATTTATTTCGGATAACGAATATTTATAATCGGATATGATCCATCGAATATTTTTATCGGACGAATATATTAAAATTCGGATCGGACTCGGAGCGAATTCGGATTAAAATCCGAGCCATTGATAGCCCTAAAAGGAGAGATATCAAGCAAACAAAATCAACCAGATCCAAAAGCATAGTGGGCCGAAAATCAAGCAAATAAAAACAAACCAGACCCAAAATAGGGAGGGTCGGAAATCAACCGAAAAATGACACCAAAAAAAAATTCCAAAATGGGGCCAAAACAAAGCCACCACCTGTCCGCCTAGGACAGTGCACAACCGTAATCAGCGCGCAACAGTAATATTTTAGTTAAATATTGATTTTTTTATTTTTTTTTGAAATTCAAACCCTCAAAGGGGAATATTATTGAACATCAAGAGGGACAATAACAAAAATACAATGAATAATAGGAAAATTAACGCAGGCCGAAGCCGCAATTCCAACAGATTTGTGAGCTATTACATTAGCATCACGTTTAATAAAAGAAACAGGCTCCTTGAAGTTGAAGATCCGATTTGGGTGAAGTTCCGCAGCCACCTTTTCTCCAGATTGAAAAGAACACTTTGGTCTACAGCAGATAACTCGACCAAAAAATTTTCCCGGAGAATCACATAACATAATAAAAAGAACATAAAGAAACTGACTGAACTTCCATACGAAAGAGATAAAGAACTTGACATAACCTAAAGAAAAAAACAAAAATCGTATCGACGTAACAAATCTGAGAATCTGACAGCGGAATAGATCTGAATCAACCCGGCGGTGGAGCATAGTATTCTTCTCCGCCGGATCGAAACTTCAATTGATTGTTTTGTTTTGAGTTTGAAACACGTAGATTAGGGTTTTGATTTTTGAGAGAGTTTGAGAGAGAGAATTTTTTAAATATTGATGATATATTTAATATGTGAAGTAACTTGAGAGTATTTGTTTATTAATCAATTAATCATATTAACCGACATAATTTTTTTAATGAAGTGATCAGGTTTTCCAAAATGTGTCTTTATGCGTATTATGCATCTATCATTTCTTCTTAAATTTGATTTGTATAATACAAATAACTTGATTGTGTCGAAATTTAATGCACAAACATCTCCAAAAATTAATCCAACGAGTATTCGAAGATTTGTTTGATGTGAAGAATTGTGATGTACTAAATAAAAGTTTGTGTAGATGCCATTGAATTTAAGCCAGAGTTTGTTATTCTTTCTGATATTATTTGTTTAATTCCTCTGCTTTGCTTTAAAAAAGAAAAAAACTAAAAGTTCTCCCTAGTCCCTACTTTTTCAGTTATTTTACCGTCAAACTGGGTTTGTAAAATTAATTATTGAACATAATTTTTTAAGGTTCCATAACCACTGTGGTTGCAAAATTAAATTACACAAATCCTTATTTTTAACATATATCAAGGGTGAAAGAAATAATTTTTTGTTTAATGCAGATTGTAAAATTGATAATATATGTTCTTTGGAGTCTTCTTTCTCCATTCATTTTCGTCGTAGACTTAGCGTTTTTACTTTTCAATTCATGATAAATAAATAATTATTACTTATATTTACTTGATAACACTTAATTATGTAATGGCTAAAATGACCACTACAAGAAAAAGTGTTTGTTACTACGGACAAATAATCGTAGCGAATGGCCCAAATTCGTAGCAAAAACCCTTTTGCTACGTATTTACTACGAATTTCTGATCGTAGTTGATGTGGCCGTAACAAATATTATACTACGATCAAATGATCGTAGCAAATACTATTTACTACGAAAATTTTAGCTTTTACTACAAACCATAATTCGTAACAAATATGGAACAAATATATTTAACTTTTGCTACAAGTACACTATTCGTAGTAAAAAATTAACATTAAGTTTAAAAATTAACATTGACTACAACTAATATCCCGTAGTAAAAAATTTAATTTTTTTTTTTTCATAATTATTGTTTAATTTTTATTAAATTATAAAATTTTCCATATTTCCCTAAAATACGTTAATAACTACATTATCATCATAGAAAAACAATCCAATGAGATATAAAATAAAAGGCAATCCAATGAGAGAGATAATTATATAATCATACCAATAATGTTTAATATCATTATCCACATTTTTCCAAAAACTAACAAAGAACTGTACTACAATCTTCAACCGGATAAATTAACAAAGAAACTAACATATTAACATCCCTAGATGCCGCCGTTGTTTCGGTTAGAATCTTGTTGATCATCTCTTGGAACGGTTTTCTCTGCCTCAACCTGATTGATGGAAGATAATCATGACATAACTTGACTGTTAACAAACATAACACTAACATCAGCTCAATAAGCATACATGGTTTCATTAGGCTACATGCCTTAAATTCCTTAAGGATCAATAAATGACTTATGTTGAAGAAAACAAAATCCACGAACATTGTCTACCTAAAGACGTCTATTTCAAATCCTGTTTCTTGATTCCTTAACATTCTTACTTATTCTCTAAATCTAGATGCAATCAAACATACTAATCAGCATTCATAATTTTGGCAAACGATTAGCTTGAAAAAAAAGGATATATATACAATCTGAAATCTCAAAGACATTGACCGAAGTACAGAATTACATTTCAAGAAAATGCAGAAAAGTATGATCAATTCTAAAATGACTATGCACTAATTGTAAACATTCTCAATAAACAATCAATCATCATAACAATAAATTCCAATCAGGCTTTAACTAGAATAAAGACCACCAAGCAATATGTAATGTGCAATGCAACTATGTTCATGTCCTTAATTGCATCTTGTATAAAGTAGTATAAAGGACTAAATTATCTAGCTTTAGAAACCATGTGCTGTCCAATCATATTCAAAAAATAATAATAAGCAGCAGTGTTATTTTTGGTAAGCTTAAGACAAAATGGTAGTTAAAATAAACCTGCTGGATGCTAGAATCTGTTGCTGAAGCTACAGAATGAATTGGCTGCTGTAGATGTGACACATATGTGGAGCCACCACCTTGTGGAAATGCATGCCCATTTGTCCTTCGTCTACTTTGTCTGGGATGTCTTGGCTATTAGGAATCTGTAAAATGTAAAGGAAATACATTGTAGATAAAAGTGATTAACTTAAAAGGCTTGAGGCAATATCTACACTGAAAATATACTTATAGACAACATAGTAGGTCAAAAATACAACGAACCATTTCTAAGTCAGTGCTTGAGCATAAAACCAATTTATTCACCGAGGGAACTGGAGATGTTTAATTGAATACATTTAATCATTTCAGTTTCTTTAATTCAAGAGCATTTGTGCAAGCTTTATATTTTCCTTGTAATCATTATTGTAGTCATCCTTTTCCCACATGTAAAAACAAAGGAGTAGTAATGAGACAGACAATAGCATATTCTCATAAAATGAACACTCATCATATAGACAAAGAGGCACACATTAAGTCATCTTCTACTGTCAACTTCCTAAAACTCAAAACTAACCAGATTACAAAAAAATATGAATGCAGATAAATATCGAATTGCAATAGGGGTTTAGCATTTAACCTGTATGATGATTGAATTGTAGCCCAAATTGTTCAGGTATATCACAGCTCATTGAACATACACGCTAATAGTGAAGATCACAGTCAGGACATTTGCAAATGAGAGTCTTATACACTTCTCATAGAGCTGCCTCTTTCTTCTGAAAAATCACGGTCAGGACATGGGAAAACGAGAGTCAGCGGCCTTCTAAATGCATGATCTTACCAATATAATACAAAACAAGTGATCACAAGCTCGTATTTTAAGCCTTTCATCGGATATTGTGATCAATATTCAACAACTAAAGGCGAGACAAACAAAATAAAGCTCAAATAAAAACTTCTCATATTAAAGGCATTTGACAGGGACCTTAAACTTACCCCAGAGCACTCTCGAAAAGGCACATAATTACTTTTGATGGTTGAGAATTGCAGTGTCATGTTTACCTTACCAATATTTCTCGAGCATTAAAAAGTACAGTATCGAATTGCAGCAGGGGTTTAGCATTTAAGTTGTATGATGATTGAATTGCAGCCCAAATTGTCCTGGTATATCAAGGCTCATTGAACTAATTACAAACTGGCCGACTATTGATTTCATGGTTCGTAAATTTAAAAAATTTTGAATTTCTTGAATAAAGAAACCATTTTATAACTAATACAGGTAGTGGAAAGAGCTTTTACCAACTGGGTAGAATCAACGTCAAGTATCAAAAGATACACGCTAATGGCGAAGATCACGGTCAAGACATATGTAAACTAGAATCTTGTAGACTTCTCGTAGAGCTGCCTCTTTCTTCTGCAAAATTACGGTCACGACATAGGCAAACGAGAGGCGACGACCTTTATTACACCCCTAACAGCTCTTCTAAGATTCCATCTCTGAAAACATACACAAACAACCTTAAAAAATCATACAAAAGCATAATTCCAAATGCAAGTATGACAATCCATGTTCATCTTCAGTGGTAGTACTGAAAACAAGAAGTTAGAAGGAATTAAACTCTCTGAACAATTCATAAACCAAAACCAAAACTAAATGAAATGACCAGAGAAAACGAAAAAAAGCAAGCTGGTTTAGAGTCATAATATTAAGGAGTACCAATAAATGTTATCAATGTCAAGTTAGATCAAAGATTGGGTTATAGTGATGCAACATATTAACCAAATATAATTACAAGTGTGGTGCATCTGTACATGATAGATATCTAATCCTAACCTCCTCATTTGAGATATTAATGCTTTTGTTCAAACTAATTTAGATCTATTATTACGTTAGTGTACAGATATATTCTATTAATAAACTAACAAAGATAGCAAGCAAGTAGCAATACCTGAGTATAATCTCAAATAAATGCAATGGATATCGTATTTTTGGTAGTTATGCATGACAGATATAGCAATTAGGCATGAAAGTTAAATTAATTCAAATAATGAGAGAAAAGGAAAGACTTATCGCTTAAAAAATAAAAGATATATTTCTAAAGGGGGCACTATTCTACTTAAGCTACATACTATAATATTAGCTCATACATTCCAGATTTTGTAAACATTGGACCTGAACACAAAGTTAAGCCCATCCCCCCGCCCAAAGGGGAAAAAAAATGTAATTTGCAAGAGTAAAACACAACTCAAAACCATTAGGATGCTCCAGAACTATTTACTTTCACCACTCGCTCAGTTCAATGATAACCACTGGACAAAATATTTTATGGAAGAAGGATATTTGTAAATTAGCTTGCTTATTCAAATTCACAAATCACAACCATAAACTATTTCAGAATCATATTTCGAAGTGTGTAAATTAACAATTTAACAACAAAATTCCTATTTTGAAAATAAGGAGACCAATGACACAAAACTAAAATTTATAAGAATAACACAAAATGTAAATGAAATCACACGCATAACTAGAATTATAAAAACTTAACCCAGACCTGCATGATCAACTACTCATTTACCTAAATATAAGAGGGTCTAACTATGTGAACCACGGCTTCCATTCTGCTCAAAAAACACCAAGTGCTCAAAACCCCAAACTAATTTAAAGACTGACTTTTTCCAAAAATCGAATAGTTTTTTCAAGATTCAATCTCTTTGCTGAGAGATTAATGGATAATAATTTCGGAACCCTAAACACTTTATACTAGAAGAAATTAGATAATGAAACCGAAATGAGAATTTACTCACAAAAAATTAATTATAAAAACCTGTTTGAGGGAAATTGGGGAAATTGGGGAAATTAAGATACCTTGTTAGAAGGGTTGGTGCTTGACTTGCTCTGTGCTGCAATTTCTGATTGGATCTTCCGAGGATTACTCCGCCTTCGATTTTCTGGAGGAGAATGGAGTTTGGATGAATCATGCGATACCTGATTAAGAAACAATTTCGCCAAATGGATCGGAAATGAGGAAGAGAAACATAGATTTTTGCAGACCAATTAAGAGCATTTCATCAACTAAAGCTAGATCGACTTCAATTGAAACAGCAGATTCTGAGAAAATACACCTACTCTGTGATTCAATCTTCCAAATGCCGATATAAATCATCAATGTGTGTGAGAGAGAGTACCTGAGTTGCAGCAAGATGGCGTTATTGGCTTTGGCAGAAGGAGCCACACGTCTGCAGAAACAATTTCTTGGCGGCGTTCTTAAGTTTCCACGACGCTCCACCACCTCCTCCGCCCATCTCCGCCACACAAAACTTGCAGCGTCAAATATAGATAACAATCTGAGGAGACAAAACCTTACCGTCGATTATCGGTAAGAAGATAACGGCTTGGTGGGGGAGCTAATGAGTTAGGGCTTTTTCTTTTTTTAGTGAGTGAAGAGAAACAAAGTAATGAAATGGTTGAGAAACAGAGAGTGGAATTAGAGGTGAAAATAAGAGCGGGAGACATGCCGCTCTTATTTGCCCTGAAAATTTTCATCTTTTGTTGATGAATTTTAAAATATTATCAAAATTATTATTGATAATATTTTACAATTTGATAATATTTTACAAAAAAAATTGTAAAATATTATCAATAATAATTTTGATAAACTATTGCTAATTTATTTATTTAGACTTTAATAAATTTAAATATATCAAATTCTTAATATATAACTTATATTAGAACAGACCTTCATTTTATAATTCTATCTAGTTCATATATTAAAACATCTATTAATTTATGTTTTATTTTTAATTAACAATTGAAATGTAATAATTTTTTATTGTTCAATAATGGCCAATATTATGAATTGGTGATCGAGGAACAGACTTGATCATCTTATAAGTACTATCTCTTTGGCTAATAAAAACTACGTCGTTTTGATAATGGACAATAAAAAGAATGTGCCAAAACTTTATAAGACAATATTTAAGATTTAATTATATTTTGTAGCAAAAAATTATCAAAACTACGTCGTTTTGATATATTATTTACTACGATAGCGGCTTCGTAGTAAATAAGTGTCTTATTCCTTAACTATTTACTACGTACAATAAATTGTAGCAAATAACTATCTTTTACTACGATCAAATGATCGTAGCAAAAAAAATTGTAGTAACAAGCCATTTTTCTTGTAGTGGACTTTTTGCATAAATGTGATAGAAGAATTACAAATGTGATGAAGAATTACAAATGTAAAATGGATTAAAACAAGAAGATGAGATTACAAATATGTGATCCTTCCACCCATGTACATTATTAATCATGTACATAAATCTTCCTTTAACATAATCATTCTCTTCAGCCAAACACTTTGATTTAATCCCTTTTAATACTGATAAAATAAATGAATTATTTTTGCCAACGCCACTCTTCCTTGTCGCTTGCAAAAATATCTACCATTTTATCTTTGCAGGAAAATACTGCACAAAATTATTTCAAGTCAGCACAAAAAAAAAAAAAAGTTTAAATAAATAATTATTTCCAACATTAAAAAAGAATTAACTAATTTTAATTTACCTTCTCAATGAGGGAGAGGTAGTATGGTTTCACTTTCTCAACATCAACCCTAACTTTGCTCTTGCTGTACAAGTCATATTTGCTGCAAAAAAATTAATAAAAAATAAAAAAACCTTAGATATATATCATCCATTGATAAAGATATTCAATAATTTATATTTATTTTTATGTAAATAAAATATATCTTTGTAAATTACTTGAAATTTTGTAGCCACTTCAAATTCTCTTTATACTCCTCATTCATCAAGTGAGTATATGCTCCAGCCCTGTGCAGAGCTGCATAAATAAATATAACACATTAGTTTACAGTCGAGATTAATTAATTTTTCAAATTAAAATTAAAGTAAATAAAACACAAATTCTTACGATAAAATGAATGGTATCGGACGATGAACAATCCAGCCGAAGGTAGAGTTGTCCCATTTTCCTTAGCCACCTAAAAATTATTCAAATAATAATTGTATTTTAGTGATTGATTTTCATAAGCAAAGTTAAAACTTAGGAGAAAAAAATGAAAAAAAAAATAAAAATTTGTTCTTACCAAGCATGTAATCATCATGGCCCCATGACATTAAAACGTTCTCCAGTGACCAGTCCACATCCTTCTTGGCATATTCCATTTTTAGTGTTGTACGCAGGGTTGTGAGTGTCAACATTGTCCTTAAAGTAGTGTATTTCAAATTAAAATTCAATTAATATTATTAGCGCATTTAATTTAATTTAATTTATTGAAAGATGTAACGCATTTCTAATGGAAAATTTATTTCCATAGCTTTTAGGTATGATATATAGTTTATTACCTTGTGGTGCACAATTGATTCATCAAAAGCACATCCAAGAGGGTGTGTGTCGCCTGCATAAGCATACATTATTATTATTATTATTTAAAAATGATTGAAATTGAAAATAAAACTCAATTTTATTTATTTATTTTTCGGTAATTTAGACAGTCACGAAAGACAGCCTATTGAGGTAGCTCCCCAAAGCTGGGAAGAAGCAGCACTTTTCCAAGATCTGCATTATGAATATAATTAGCACCACAAAAGTATATGCTTCTCTTATTGTCACAAATCTTTTCTTCTTTTGTTGCTATGCATGAGTTACGAGTTAGTCGCACAAGTTAAATATAAAACTCGAGCACGATATTCTTGAAATTTCTATAAAGAAATAATTTCTAAATATTACTGCCTTTTAAATTAATAACAACTAGGGAAATACTAAGGATAGGATAAAATGTGCGTATATATATATATGTACCATGGATGAGGGCAGTCAAATGGAGCCAATCTTCATTAGGGTAATCCTTTCTGATAGCTTCAGCAGTTTGCAACAAATGCTCAATCTGTGGTTCACAAGATCAGGATCACTGTCATCCACAACTTCATTCAGAAGCTCACAGCATTCCCAGATGCTCATCTCTATTCTGTCAAGTTTTCTATACTTTTCCCTCATTTGCTTCAAGTTCACCTGCATACATATTATTTTCAATTTAAATGGACAAATTTTCAGTTTTATTTTGTCTTAAATCCTGCATGCGTAATTAATTCAAATGGATAATAACGGATATTCTCGAGGGTTATCAATAAATTAAAAAGAAATCTTTATACATACAGTAGTTACGAAATTACAAATACCTTCCCGTGCATATCTCACATCAGGGTTGCTTTGTGATTGGACTAAATCTCAGAGATATTGGAAATTATCCCGATTAATAATTTTCACTTACAAAGTCATATGTCTGCAGGTTAATGTGGTCCAATCTGCAGAACTCCTCAACAGATTTCTGCCTCTCACTCTCTGCATCATAGTCCCTGTCAAAGATTTTCAACCAAAATCAGTTTAATTATTTCTGTACAACAATGTTGTATTTTAGTGTCACGTTCCTCATAAAAATTATACAAACTTTAGGAGAAGCAAAATGTATAAAATTAAATTAAATAATACCTGAATGATATGTGTCAATAGGTCACACCCATTGAAGCGTCCTAAAAATGAGCAACATTTTTATGGACACTTATCGGACATCACGGAAACACGCCAATGTTACGTTATCGAAGACGAGCAAGATTTTGGGAGAGGGATGAGATCGAAATGTACACGTCTAAATTACTATAAAAATTATTCAAGAAAATAAAATAAAGGGCCATAAAAGATATGAGGTAAATGAATAAATCATGAGATAAAATATAAAATAATAATAACAACAAAAAAAAAAACAAAAACAGGCTGCTCAATTTGGAGGGTCATTTTCCCAGAAAGAATTAAAAAGGGTTTGTAAATAACAGAAAGGGAATGGGACAGACGAAAGATAAAGACCCTTTTTTTCTGTATAGAAATGGTATGAAACAAAGCTCCTTTTTGATGGGTTGAGAAGGTTTGGAAGAATGAGGGTATTTATAGTGGTATAAAAAAGTCCTTAACTGATATGTTGGAAGGTTTCGAGTCCTCAACAGAAAATCTATCTGGAGTCCTTTACTGAAATTATCTAACTTTCCTTAGCTGTTCTTTTGCTTCATCCATACAAACTACAAAGGCCGCTCAAGGTTGGACCACAATAGCTTATCTTATGTTCTTTACTCTCTTTTAGCACGTGTCTCAATGTTGACCTCATTATTTTATTTTATTTTTATTTATTTATTTATTTTTTTTGACCACCAGCCGAAGAGGCTAAAAAAACCAAACTAAGACAAATCAGCTAAAACAGAATCAACAACGAAATTCGGGATATCCGACGAACCAACGCAGGCCGAAGCCTCATGATCCCCTGATGGGAAAGAAAGATCCCTAGTAAACCTTCTCAATAGTATAAGTCCCCTGGAGAGTGTGTTCCCCCCGCCCCCCCTAAATTTTGAAAATTTTCGTTTTCCCCTCCTTAAAATTTGAAAATTTTTGTTTATTACCTATATTTTTTAGAAAAATTTTATTTTCACCCCCCCCCCCCCCCCAACCTAAATTTTAAAAAAATTCGTTTACTACTTATATATTTTAGAAAATTTTACAATTTTGCCCCCGTTATTTTAGATTTTCGCCCCCCTAATTATATATTTTATCCCGTTGCAATTCCTGGCTCCGTCCCTGCTTGTGGGCCACTAAATTGGCACCACGCCTAGTGAAACAAAACCATATAGCTGGAAATGAGATCAAGAAAGAGATTTTTTCTTTCCTGGCGTGGAAGCCCAAGGACAAAAAGCAGTCATAGTCTAAGGCAGCGGTAAACAAGGGAAAGGCAGAAAGGTTGGTTCTTCGATGAACCTGCAGAATAAATGCTTTTAAGTCCCCCTTTGTAAGTGAAGGAAAAGTAGTTCCGGTGAGCGGTTCAGTAAGTAATCGATTCGATGCCGAGAAGCAAGCACGAAGGAGCTTAATATCCGTGACAATGTTCCCCACGTGGGAAAGATCCTCCTCTCCTCCATTGATGCTATTAATCAGATTTAAGCAATCACCTTCCACCACGACCTTAGACCATCCGAAATCCCGACCAAGGCGGATCGCCGAGAGGGCTGCTTGAGCTTCGGCCACCAACGGGTCAATAGAGTGACGTCGCGTATCAATCTCCCATCCCACATAGAGACCATCCGAATCCCGAGTCACAATCCCAATGCCAATAGAATTCAAATCCGCGAACACAGCACCATCGAAGTTTATTTTAATCCAACCGTGATCCGGTTTGCGCCACCGAACATCCAGAGGAACGATCTGTCCCGGCATCTGTTCCCTATCGATAGGGGTAGGCACAGACAGCATCTCCAACGCCCAAGAGATCAGCTCATGCGGCTGTTTAGTCAACCCTTCGCTCCGTTTTTTGTTCCTGTAGTTCCAGATAGTCCATAGAACTGTACTCATCTTTTATTATATTAGGCATAACAGAATATATATTTTCAAAAGGAAAATGATAAAGCAAAAATAATAACGTTTGGCATAAGTGAAGACACACGCGCTTGTGGTGAGAGTAGTGAAGGTAGGGAATGAGTCAGCTAAACATGTATATAGGTATTATCTTTATCTAAGTGGGAGCAGAAATTGGAGTGTCAGTGACTCGGAATACAGTCATGTACTCATATCCTATCCTATGTGATGCTACCGCAATCCAAGTAATTAAGTTTTTATATTATAATTGGATTATTTGTTATGAAATTATTTATTTTTAGCCCATGATCACTCTTGTTGTTAGGTTAAACCGAGACCCTATTTTGTGCTGCAATTGGCCCGAGTGTTGGCAGTCTTATAAGTATCCTAACCCAGCTAGACAAGCCCAATCGGTACAACCAGGCCTGGTGGAAGTTTCGGCCCAGCAGGCGGCTCGGCTCAAAAGGAGAAATATGCCCGTTTTGAAGAGAGAAAAAGAATAAATAAGGAGCAGTTAGGCTAAGGAGAAAAAGAGGGGATGAGGACCACTTCCAAAAGATGATGGCAACGATCCCGATAGTGGGGAGAGTTGGTTCCCTAAAAGATAGGAACACTTCTGCATAAAGGATAGATTTTTAGTATTTGGGATCATGAGATTTTCTCTTTAAAATTACGTCTTTTACAGAAACAGGGGGAGGATTCTCAATTTTTCTTCTCTGTAATCTCTTCTCAATAACAACATCAAATATTCTTCTCAGAAATAACAAAATCCAATTTCTTTAGCCAGATTATCTCTGTTATTATATTATTTCATAATTTATCTATCGTTATTCTGTTTATTTTCTTTAATTTAGTGGTGCTGAAATTTATGACGCATCACTTGGCGCCGTCTGTGGGAAGCCTCGATTAAATCGAGCTGAGATGTGAGAATGCGTTGATTCAAAACTCAAGTCTCTAAGATAAGTTCAATTCTAATTGTTTTTCTTTTTGTATTCTTCATGAAAATTATGCAACACCTAGACTTTAGTGAAGTTTGTACTTATTCAGTTTTTACCCTAAATGCATTGAAATCTTTTAGAAATATGTGCATGAACCATGATGTTCGTTTTCCTTAATTGGTTATGGCTTGGTTCTTCCCAATCACGATTTACGAATTCTTTTTAATTTAAGAAAGAGGGAATATTACAATTAAAGTGGGAAGTGAGATATAATTGCCTATTTGAAGAATGCATTGCCTTGATATCTTAGTGGCAGAAATTACTTGCGTTTTATGCTGCATGAAACTTGTAACAAGGTGAATTTCTGGAGTATTAGATCATAGTCGGAATATTGATTCTCATAGTTATGAAATTTGAACATTTGTTTTTAGAATCCAACAAAACTATTCTTACCTGCTAATGTACATGGTTTTGCGTTTTTGACTCTACCAAAAACGAACATATTCTCATGATGCAAACCTTGAAACCAAGGTCTAATAATGAATTAATATTCTTAGCTGCTGGGACGCTGACCAGCAAGGACGTACAAAAAATCTTGGCTGCTGAAATGCTGAATGGCTAGGATATGCAGAACCCTTTAGCAGTTGGCACTGAACACCCAGGTGCAGAACTTCCTGGCTACTGGAACGCTGAAGTAACCAGGACACGCTGACCTGCGCTGATGCAGGGTCGGGAGAAAAACTACGATTTAGCTGTTGAAGGTTCAGCGAGGAGATCCGAGGATGCCCTTCCGAGATTGATATGGGAGCCACTCACTGAAGAACATGGCGCACAGGGAGAATCCTCCCTTCAAGTAGCAGGTCAGTAGGCAGGGCCGTTGGCGAAGCTGCTACCAGGACTGTCGACAGGGATAAACGTTCCAGGATGGCCCACATATCAGACCAATTTGAACTCTTCACCATTAGATAGGACTGGGAGCGTTGGGGAAACAGGAAGAGGCACCCTTCTTCTAGCTGGAGCCTCCCACCTAGGTTAAGAGAACTTGGTTCCCCTGCTGCCCAACCAGGAAGAGGGGACATGATCCTCCCTGCTATTCAAAGAAGTGGAGGAAGCGGTGCACTCGTCACCATCTAAACCGAACAAACATTTGGAAATACGATTTAATGCAGGAGGATCATCAAAACACATCTACCCCTATCAATCAGGAGGTAGGTATGAATGTCCAGGCCACACAGGTATAAGTAGACCTTCCTACGAATGGAGAAAGGCATGTCCCACCAGCGGTTTTTGGGGGCCCGACACCTAACTCCGGTGGAAAGAGCGGTCCCGCCAGCCAAACATGAGGGAGATGACCTGGAGAATTCCCCCTGATCATTCAGGTAGGATTAGGTCCTCACAAAAGTGCAGGAGGAGTCAATATAAACTCCAGTGTGAACTTTTAGGGAGGCGAGAATGCTGGAATGTTTAAGATAGGAGGGTTGCTAACAAACCAAGAAACAGGAACGCTGATGGCAACTCAGCAGGGAACAAGACAGGATGTCAGAAATGAACACGACCCTGACTAGGTAGAACGACTGCTTGAAAGACTCAACAATGTTGAGAATAAACTCAAGATAGGGCCGCACAGGATCCCCAGAAGAGACGGACCATTAAGTCAGGAGATCATGACCGAAGAATTCCCTGCTAATTAAAAGACCTCAGGCCTGCGTGAGTATGACTATGGGCATGGCGCTGACAACTGGAGGCACCTCAAGGATGAGATTGAATGGTTAATACAAGAGGGGTACTTACAGGAACTAGTATGTTGGGACAAGGCAAAAGATCGAAAGATGTTCCCTCGGAAAGATGTGACAGGAAATGTTGCAACTAATATGACAGGAAGGAATCAACCAGGAAGGTACCCCACCAGGAGAGAACCAAGCAGGATAAAGTCAAGAAAGCTAATGCAATATGAGAGACAGGAGGGTCCCTAGGGGATACGAACTCCAGGGATGATAGGAGTAAAGAAAGAGCACCACGTACAAGAGAACATAGCACCAACTGATATTCCCTCCCGAAAAGGGATCATCTAAACGATATCTGGAAGGCCGACGGATGAATACTCTCATCGAGCAATGAGGGCCCATACCAAGACTGTTGGCCAACAAGAATACGAATGGGAAATAATCCTAAACGTGGAGGAAAGCACACGACTCCCTACTATGTAGTTTGGCACTATGGCCCCGGCAGGAATGCAGGTCTGTTACAATGATGCCTTGATAATCGTGCCAGATATAGCAGCCAATGAGGTGGAAAGAATCTTTATTGACAGAGTAGCAGTTCATCCTAAGGGGATTGTGGCACTCTCTTGGCGTAGAGAAACACCAAAACCCATGACAACCAAGATAGTGTTATTCCTATTAGTTGACCTCTCATCCACATACAAACGTGATATTAGGAAGACAAGATGGAGTAAAAAAAAGTCACAGCAAATTAGCGTACGTTCAAGAAGTGTTATGTTAAAAACAGTACAACTAGTAGATAAGCAGGATGCCGAGCAGAGAGAAAAGAACCAGGAGTGACAAGGGAAAAAGAGTGATGGAATATGTTGAGGAAGGAAACGAGAAGAATGTTCATTCGAGGATCCAACCTGCGGAAGAATTGTTATCCATAGAGTTACTCCCCGGCGATCCCACTATGGTGACCAGGATAGGTTCGCAACTTGAACCTGAGTTGGCAGGAAGATTAGCAGGTTTCCTTCGGAAAAAGTATAGTTTTCTTTGCAGGCTTACCGACGAAATTGAGATGCATAGATCCCTACATCGCGATGCACAGATTAAGTGTCGATCCAATAATCCGACCGTTTAAGTAAAAAGAAAGAAAAACAAACATGGTCTAGAAAGAGAAAAGGTAATACAGGTAGAAGTAGATAAGTTACTGGGGCAGGACGGATAAAGGAGACTTTAGAGACTCGAACAATGTATGCCCTAAGGATTATTATCCCTTACCTAGTATCGACCGATTGGTGGATTCGGCTCAGGATACGAGCTATCAAGTATAACGAGTGCTTAACAGGGGTATTACCAGAGCCTGTGCTACCTACCAGAGCAGATAGGACGTAGCATGGGAGTATACGTAGATGATATGTTGGTAAAGAGCAGGGAGGCTATCGATCACCTGACACACCTAGAAGAAGCTTTCCAGGTACTCAGGAAATGTGGCATAAAGTTGAACCCAATAAAGCGTTCTTTCAGAGTCAAAGGAGGAAAGTCCTTGGGATTCATAGTGACAAAGAGGGAGATCGAAGTCAATCTGACCAAGATCAAAGCAATCTAGGACATGAAAGCTCCTACCACAGTGCAGGAAGTACTACGCTTGACAGGCAGGGTCGTCTCTCTCAGCAGGTCCATATCCTGAAAGCCTTTGATAACTTGAAGCAATATTTGGCAGAAATATCTCTCCTCGTTAAACCGGTCCCAAAAGAACCGCTCTATGTCTACGTGGTAATTACCAGGCAGGTCATCAGCTCCATCCTGATCAAGACGAAGGCCTGGGCAGATTTCGTCACAGAAATGACCACGCCCTCCCAGGAGGAAGAACAACCCTGGCTACTCCACGTGGATGGATCAACCGCCAACACAGGAAGTGGTACAGGTATGGTGCTGACCAGCCCAGAAGGGGATGAGTTGGAATTCGCCATATGATTTGAATTCCAGGTCTCGAATAATGAAGCAGAGTGCAAGGCACTTATAATAGAATGAGCTTGGCAAAGAAAGCCGGTGTTGAGAGGTTGGCGATGTACTCGGACTCACAGCTGGTGGCATGCCAAATAGAAGGACAATACGAGGCTACGGCCAAAAGAATGATAGGATACCTAAAGAAAATAAAGGATATGGAAAAGAAAATCGCATCTTTCCGATTACGTCAGGTACCTTGAAAGGAGAAAATGAAAGTTGACTCCCTCGCTAAGGTGCTAACTCTCTAGAAGCTTCACTCACAAGAAACATCACGATGCTGACTTGCCTAAGTTCTAATAAGGAGCAGGAAGTCTTAACCTACCTGCGGACGGGAAAGAAGCAACTCAGTTATAAAGCAAAGTTTTGCGATCCACCTTACTCAAGGAGAGTGTTAGGCAAGAAGTCCCTAACCAGGCTACTCCTTAGGTGTCTACGGAGGAGGAAAGTCGATATGTATAGAAAAAAATTCACGAGAGAAGCTGTGGAGACCACCTAGGGTATGCCATATCAAACAGGAAAATCTTGAGGGCAGGATACTTCTAGCCTACCTGGAAGGAGGATGCAAAGAATCTCATATCCAGGTGACAAAAATATCAGGGATATGCGCCCCTAATGCACCAGGCAGGAAAGCTTTTAACAGCCATGTACGCCCCTTATCCGTTTGCAAGATAGAGGATCAACGTAGTGGATCCTTTCCCCATGGGAAAATCTAGAGGTGATCGAGGAGGCACGGGACCAAACTCTTATACGCATAGGCAAGTGTACGAACAGGGGGATTAGCGTATACAACGAGAGGATTAAGGCTCGAGAATTCCAGGCAGGTGAACTGGTACTCAGGAAAGCAGACACTCTAAAGCAGGCTGGAAAGCTCAATCCATCCTGAAAAAGGTCACATAAGGCCATCAAGATAGTAGAATGAGGATCCTATAAATTGGAAGATATGGAAGGCAAAGCGCTTCTACTACCGTGGAACATCTAGAATTGAGCGTACTCCTACAACAAGTAATATCTTATATTAACTCTATTTCCTATATTGATCATATCAATATAATGATTTGAATTATGCTTGCATTAGATAACTCAGTTCATAAGGCACAAGTCATTAATGCATGTTACTCTTTTTATATATTGCATCATGAATTCACTATTGTACTAAAAAAAGGTGCATTAATGGCCTGAGAATCTCGCAGTCTTGAATCATTATTCACTGAGTCGATTGTACATCCTGCTATAAACACATCCTATAAGCCCGATCAGCTCGGCACCATCTTATAAGCCCGGCTAGCTCGGCACCTTCTTATAAGCCCGACCAACTCGGCATCATCTTATAAGCCCGACTAGCTCGGCACCATCCTATAAGCCCGACCAGCCCGGCACATCTAAATATCTATTCAAGGAGTCGATTACATCCTCCTTTGAATACATCTTGTAAGCCCGAAGTTCGGCATATCTATCTTAATATTTATGCAAGGAGTCAATCACACATCCTCCCATGCATCTATCCCACAAGCCCGACAAGTTAGGCATATCTCAATATTTATGCACGGAGTCGATCATACATCCTCCAATGCATCTATCTTACAAGCCCAAAAAAACTCGGCGTATTTAATATTCACTCGTGGAGTCGATTACACATCCTCTTAATACATCCTACAAGCCCGACAAGCTCGGCATGTTACAATATTTTATTCACAAAAATCAAACAGGTACTCGCGCAGGTAGGCTTCTTTGAAAATATAGTGTAATGTGTTTTTCTTCATTTTGTACTTATTGCATGTCTCCATAAAGCATATGAAAACAAGGAATAAAGGGAATACTTTTAGCAAAGATCAAAAGGCAAGTAGATTGACTTGTCCAAGAATCTTAAAAGCATACTAGAATGCTCAAGAAGTAATATTGCTCAATAGGCCAAATAACGACAAAACCAATCTAGCCATGTCCTAAGTATAACATGGCACAAAACGAAAAGTCCAAACTAAATAGCATAGCAAAAGATAAAAATGGGAAATAGAGGCTAGGCTTGCAGGTAGGAATGGTGACTCATGCAGATCCCGTAGTCTCATCTCACAAACCAGCTGAGGCAGGAGGTTTCGAACCTGGATCCTTGGAAGCAGCGCCACCTCCCAGCTCCTTAACCTGGCTGGTGGTATGTTCATCACTCAGGAGCGTTTCCTCTCCAGCGCCCAAATCAGCAGTTTGGAGAGATGAACCCAAAATGAGAGCTGGAGAACTTCTTCCCTAAAAAAAATAAACAGATGTATGAGAAATGCAACAACTTAGAAAGAAAGAACAACAGGGGAAATGCGTACAAATCATAAAACGTACCAGCAGAGGAAGGCTTAGGAGTGGCATGGTCAGTGACCTTTCTACGATGCTTGAACGTCCAGGAAAGATAGGTCCGGCTCAAGAGGTAGAAGTCCAGACGAAATGAATTAGTTAGTGCACGCTTTGAAGCCATCCGAAAAAGAGGAGATGGCAACTTTGCCCTGAGCTAGCTGGGAGAATCTGTGAATTTCTTCCTGGAACTCACCAGATAGCTTGAATGCAGCCATCCCGCTAGATTAAGTTGAGGCCCTGAATTTCTTACCCGCCGGGGTGTGGGGGAAGTCTTTATAGGCCTGCTGACGGACCTCGTCCTTTTCTGATTCAAGCTTTTTTAGCTCGGTCTCTAATGTTTTCACAGAAGCCTCTTGTTACTTACGGAGAGCCTGTTCCTTCCTATAATTTGCCTCTAAGCGGGAGCACTTCTGGATCAGTTCCTGTTCAGTAGGAGAGGGTGACGAATCCTGTCGTAGTAGGTGGGCAACAAGCATTCCTGCCTGCAGGAGAAAAACAGGAGGGGAACAGTAAGTCGAATGAATGTATCAATAGGTAACAAATTAAACAGGTAGCAAAGAGAACGTACCTGAGAGACAGCCAGGGCAGCTTACTGGCGAACCTTTGCAGGAGGTAGGCTTGCCATGAAAGCTTGATCAGTAGGGGGAGTGATCCCCCGTGACAGTTGCATGCCTACCTCAGCATCCTGGTTGACTAAAACAGAGGCATTGAAAGACATGCACCTCTAGAAAAGGCTGGAACGTAAGATCCATTTTTCCAGTATTGAGCTGGGAGGACGATGTAGGACGCTCTGCCAGGGGAGGGGAGCCCTGACGTATCAGGAAGGATTGGCAGGGAGAACTTGAAGACTTTCTGTTTCCTCGAAGAACCCTTGGGCTCATCCACATGGAGATTCTGCTGACCCGCCTGAGCATCCAGGTGTAATCCTTCATCATGTGTCCCAGTAGGTGTGCATCAAATTCAGGGAGGAGAAGATCCCCACGATGCTTGTAGCGGGCAGCTGAATGCTTGGTTTGTGCCTTCATGACTAAATCAATAACGACAATATAAGGGCAAAGATAAGTATGCGTTTGTGATTAAATATAATAATAGGTAATATGCATGTGTAATAGCAAATAATATGTTTTTCTGTAAGTAGAGCATAATACATAGGCTATACTTGAATTTTTGCTTATCTGAAGGAAGCTCATGATGCTTTAGCTCTGTCAGAAAAATGTCAAAATGCATATTGTTTGTGTTACATTCTTTGCAAGCAGCTGCAGTGTACCTGCCACCCAGGTGGTGCTCACTTGAGTCTAGGGGGTAGGTAAGCGAACATAGAAATACCTGATGGCCCAATTTTGAGGGGAATTATGTGTTCGAAACTTTTTTTTTGCAGACTCTGAAGAGTCTCCTGTCGAATGGATATCAACTTTT
The DNA here is from genome assembly GCA_037501455.1 of Lantana camara. Lineage (NCBI taxonomy): Eukaryota > Viridiplantae > Streptophyta > Magnoliopsida > Lamiales > Verbenaceae > Lantana > Lantana camara. The sequence goes on along the minus strand of CM074856.1, from coordinate 137,404,700 downwards.
CTCTTTTCCCTCTTCCTAGGGATATGATAATCACACTATATCTTCTTGATTTTATGCTTACCAAGTTGGTTAAGATTAATCTCTTACTGAAATCTCATCTCACAAATTTCTTAATTTTATTTTTGCAAAAAAACGAGTAAGATTTTGCAAAATCTTTGAGGATTATATGGAGAACGTATCAGACAAAACTTGAGTTTATCCTATAAGGAAATTTATTAATGCAGGACTGTTCCTCAGATAGCATAAGTGAGAAGATCCTGGGCGAAGCAGGTATGCAGGTGAGGCGAACCAGGTAGGAAAGTAGAAAAACTTGGAACCATTCAACTGAAGAAGGACGAACAGGGATTAAATTCGAGCTTTACAGGAAGGGCGGCACTCCTCCCCCCACAACCGCTCCATGATTCTACACTTTTATTGAAATGGAAACAATGGTCGGGTCGAAAATGATATTATTTAAGAATGAGGAAATAACTAAAAATACCTCATTATTGGATTATCGTTGAGAGCACCTCGTTAATCTATTAATAACTCTCACAGTCAGACAAGTCCGACTACGAGAGTGGGGGGAGTGATGATGCTACCGCAATCCAAGTAATTAAGTTTTTATATTATAATTGGATTATTTGTTATGAAATTATTTATTTTTAGCCCGTGATCACTCTTGTTGTTGGGTTAAACCGAGACCCTATTTTGTGCTGCAATTGGCCCGAGCGTTGGCAGTCTTATAAGTATCCTAACCCAGCTAGACAAGCCCAATCGGTACAACCAGGCCTGGTGGAAGTTTCGGCCCAGCAGGCGGCTCGGCTCAAAAGGAGAAATATGCCCGTTTTGAAGAGAGAAAAAGAATAAATAAGGAGCAGTTAGGCTAAGGAGAAAAAGAGGGGATGAGGACCACTTCCAAAAGATGATGGCAACGATCCCGATAGTGGGGAGAGTTGGTTCCCTAAAAGATAGGAACACTTCTGCATAAAGGATAGATTTTTAGTATTTGGGATCATGAGATTTTCTCTTTAAAATTACGTCTTTTACAGAAACAGGGGGAGGATTCTCAATTTTTCTTCTCTGTAATCTCTTCTCAATAACAACATCAAATATTCTTCTCAGAAATAACAAAATCCAATTTCTTTAGCCAGATTATCTCTGTTATTATATTATTTCATAATTTATCTATCGTTATTCTGTTTATTTTCTTTAATTTAGTGGTGCTGAAATTTATGACGCATCACTATGTATATTTCCCCATTAATATCGACGGCTGAGCTGTACCTGTGCTCATCTTTACTCCTTAAAAGTCAGCCCAACCGACGTCCACCGTTGTGCCACGTCATCCTAGTCACCTAATTACTGCTTAATTTAATTCATTCCCTTTAATCAAAAAAATTTTTTTTTAAAGTGATAATTTAATCTGAGGACCCCAAATTACCGACAATTTTGGTTTGCCGGTGAGATATTTGTTCCACAATTCCATCGTGCTAAATCCCTGTAACCCTAATGGATCACGACATCACGTCATAACTGTGCTATATTTGTTATTTAAATATGGAATTGTTTTTCTATTGTTTTGACCGAATTATATTCAAATTAAAATTCGACCAAATTAGGTTTGAATAAGAATTGATTAGATTTGGAGTAGAATTATCGTTTTATAGTCTTACAAAATGTAATTAAATACTTCTTGCATTTTGTTGTTCTTTTGATTTTTTGGAAATTAATATCTAACTTTGACCTTTTGAGTTGAAATTAAAAGGATAATGATTTAAGGATTGAGATATTTTAAATTACGATCATCTTGACCGATTTGTTGATTTTGAATTTTGATTATCTTGCAGATGTATAAGTCTAATTACGATAAACATGTAGTCATGTTTTGAGAACCTAATGCTAGGAAACTAATGTATTCTTTATTTCATCTGCTTTGTTTGATGACATTTGTTAGTTGTTTTTTTTGCCTGGTCGTCAAAAAAAAAAAAGAAAAAAAAGAAAGAAACTAATGCTAGGAAAAGAGGAACGATGGGACAGATAATCTAGAAATTGTTGTTTATTATACACAAGTCAAGTAGCAAAATTCTTTTGTTCCTATAATGTGGTTTTAATTAATATAGATAAAATTTATGTTGAATAATGATATTCAAATAGTGATAAATTATTATTATTATTTTTTTAAGTAACTCACGGTAACGAATTTATGTTTGCCAAATAATAAGTGTCGGTATTGATACTCTGTATGATTCAAGGAATTTGGTAACGTAAATAAAAATAATAATTGAAAAAAATGAATATCGGGCATTTAATTGCAAAGGAAAGAAAAATAAATTGAGAGGGAAAAATGAAAGGAAATTATAACATTAAATGATTTCTTTTAAAGAAAAATCAGCTATTATATTATCAAATCAAAAGTATAACCAATGCGATGAACTAGAATAGCGCAAATCGAAACTGTAAGGAACAAAGGCTAAAGCGGATGAACTAAATAATTAGACTCACGCTAAATACCAACCTCTATGGAAAATATAAAATACTATAAAATAATAAAATCAAATCCTAACAAAGAAACTAAAATTCCATGCTAAATAGACAAAATTCTACACAAAAGACTCCTAAATAACTTAACTTCAAAAATGCAATGGTGATGCCGATCTATGAAGATAGAGTTTTTATTATTACGATTGATTCAACCAACATTATCAAAAAGTCAAATATGAGAGCGTAGATTTGAGAGGGTGGCAATCAAGCAGATTTAAAAGGACTATAATAAATTTGAAAGGGTAGAGACAAATTTAAGGTGATGATAAATATGAAAGAATGACGATTAAACAAAATTGAGATGCATCCAGCTGAATAAATTTGAACTGGTCCGATAGTAGAAATATATTTTCCATCATAGAGTTAAAACTTCAATTAGGTTTAGTTTCTTAGAAGATTGAGAATGGAGAGTTTCTAAAATTAAGCACTCACCACAGTGATTTGATAACATAAAGGATTTTATGACCATTAAATTATATTAACATAAAATAAAACTCATCATGCATCATAGATATCATTAATAAACAAATTGGAAAACATTCCTATCACTTGAAATAATTCGATTCTTATTTTGTAACATACTTACTTGATTCGCTGCAAATTGCAATATTTACATTATCAGATCACTCGTCTCAAGTCAAAATTATTTTTGGTGAAAAAAATCTACGTCTGTCCTAAAATATCTTTGGACGTACCTACACGCTTTGGAACTTTACAATTATGGTGCGAACTATTTTCATGGTCACGGGGAAAACAATATTATTTGAATTTTTAATTTTTTGTGGTATATATATGTTCGTGCGTATTATGATATGGCCAATCATACATACATATATGTGTCATGTGTGTTTGACTGTTTGATATTTGTTGTCACCATCTTCAAAATGAATTAACGAATCATGCAAGTTGGGCAAATTGACTCTTCTATTGTCCCAATTTAATTTAGCTCGTTTTCTTTATGTTTGTGGGTGATGGTATTTTACTTTTATTGAAACCAACGATAATTTATAAAGCAAGATATATTTCAAGATTTGATATAATTGAACTTGATGCAATATTTTTGGATTCTATTTCAATCATAAGAATTCCTTTGAAGAACTTAAATATGTTCATAAATATAAACTTGAGAATGACTTAAAATTTATTAAAAGAAAAAGAAAATCAATATAATCAATAGTATCTTGTTTCTCCTCACATATATAGCACACTTAGACAATATCAAAAACCCTAGAATAATGCTATCTTCCCTAAATCCTCCATATTTAAAAGTTCTCAATAATGTAATTGCTAGAAGCAAACCATTAAAATTTAAAACCCCTTTTACGATTTTCAAAGTTCCTCTAAGATTTTTCATTTGTTATGGAAAAGTTATATTAATATATTTAATCTTAAATATATATATATATTTAATATACTTATAGGAACATTTCTTCATATTTTAATACAACTAATCAAATTAACAATTTATCATAATTTGGACTGAAGTTAATTCCCTTCTGATTAAAAAAAAAGCATCACTTTATTTTGCAGCTTTTTTTATAGAAAATTCTGACCCAAAATTATTCTATATTTTGTTTGAACAATTTATAAAATCTATATATATACTAATCACTCACGTAAACATTATTCAAAATTTTATTTGATGCATCCAATTTAATAATGTTATTATGTTTCTTTTAATACTAAATTACAAACACAAAATATATAAATTGTAAATAATATATCTAACTGAAACATAAATATAAGAGAATAGTAGAAAAATCATTGAAATCAATAAAGAGGCGAAGATACGGCAGAGGGAAGAAACTAAGAAAGAAAAATAATAAGAAAATAACAAACCGAGAAATAAAATATAATTATAAGCCATATCATAAGAGGATTCATGAGAGCCATATAATTTAATTTTATAATAAGTTTAAGTCGAGATTTTAAATTTTAATTAAAAATTATATGAAATAATGAAAATAATAGCTACCAAAATTTTCATTAGTAATCGATCTAAGAATTAGTTGATTTGAGTTGTCGAGCTGATTGAGATTCTTAATTCGACTTGTCAAGTATTTATATTTGTGGATCCTACTCGAACGACAAACACTAAATACAAATTGAGTGAACTAGTCGGGGTTTAACCGGTAACGCTCTTTCGATTTTCAAATCAGTGTTGAATGCTTTCAAAAGTGTTTAATGAGTTTGAATGCCTTAAATGTGATTACCTGACATTGTTCATGATTCGGGTATCTATAGTTTTGGGCCATGTACACACCGAGTTAACACATTGAGTGTGACGCCCCGTCTTCTCGACAATCCAGGTATGTCGTCACGAGAGAGTTTGATTTGATAATTTTGAGATTTACGTGAATTCACATGTCTTACGTGTCAATTTGTATCTTATATATTATGTGCGCATTAGAATTTAATTAAATGTTCTTGGACTCAATCGTCCAATAATTGCAAATTAGGGACCTAATTATATTTAGGGTGTTTTAGCCTTCGTGGCTACTTTGAGCTCGGGATTCGAATTCGAATTCTAACCTTGTCATTGAGTTCGTTTCGAGGATTCAGATTCAATGAATTAACCTTTTATTTTCTAAGCCATTTGATAACCCTACCATTTTAAAATCCGATCCGAGTGGACCGGATACCGTTCGACCCTACCCGTTTGTCCGACCCGTTTTAGCCCTCTCCATCATTTTCTCACGTGAAGCAAGGGAAGAGGAAGAAAGGAGAGAAAACACCCCTTTGCCCATTCCAAGATTACGTACTTTATTTCTACCGATTGAATTCCTTTGTTCTTGCTCGATTCCTTGGTTATGGCGGATTGATGAATAGTGCCTAAACGCGATAACTTGCTCCCAACGTGTTTATTTACGATTTAAATTGATACTAGTATGTTATATATGTGTAATTTGATGCATTTTGGTGTATTAATTGGTTGGAATGTGGTTTGGGTTGGTTTTGGACCATTTCCCGTCGAACCCCTGCTTCTTTGCTGCTGTTTTTCGGAGAAGACGACCCAACACGGCCGTGTCGAACCTTAGTTCATTTCCAACACGGCCGTATCAGGCTCTCGAGTTTGAATTTTTTTAATCCGACACGACCGTGTCAGTTTCCAGGCCAATATTGACACAGCCGTATAGACCTCGTCCGAGCTCCAATTGATCTGATTTTTGAACCCACGGAAACCTCTTGAAGTCTAGAACATCCTCCAATTGGAATCACCTCATTATCTTTTGTCATTTGTGAGATATAATTGTTTGAAATTTGTGTCGCTACTTCGACTAAATTCTGCATTCATCCAACTTCGAACCTACGCCATTTTCGCCTCGGTTTGAACCACAATTCGAGCCACCTACCATTTGAAACGTCTATGTGTCTAGTTTCATTCCCAAGAAAAAAAACTTAATTCCCATTTCTCAAACTCAAGTTATGATCTTTTTCCCTCAGCTTGTCCGCTTTGGAAATCTGTCAGTTTTTCCCCGTTTTCACTCGGAACCCTTTTTCGTGTTCTTATTCCGTTTTTATCGTACCTTTCCACCTCCAAACTTGATCCTAACTTGTTTTATCATGTTTATGCTTATGTATTTGTTCTCATATGCATTATATGTTACTCAAGTAATGTGAATTGTTTGCATGAAACATATTTGCACTTTGTTACGTATCTCTACCTTGTATTATGCTTTAATTGTGCATATGAACGTGACATATGATTATAAATGGTTATGATGGGTTATGTAATGTCTTGAATTACATGGATTTGGTTTGAAAATAAAATTTTCCTAAGTACTTGCATTTCTTTAAGTGTCAATGCATAAGCCGAGCGTCTACGTGGTTCATTGTGAGTCTAAACCTTGTGTTTTGTCTTTAGTTTGTTCAGGTGCACCCGGGGTGGTGTTTCGCAGTCCGTTTTGATTCCGGGGTGAATCACGTGTTTGGTTCTTGGCTTCGTCGATGTAAGGTGAGGTTAGGTTATAGTTAAACCCTATGAATGTGGCCGTTTTCAAAGTATGTGAACTATGACCTTTATTATACATAAATATGTGCGAGATATGAAATTTGTAAATGGTAATATGTTTCCATGTATAATGAGCAATGTACAAGCCTACGTATGCTTGATTTAATTTGATTGGATTCAATATGATTGGTAATGCTAAACCACGCTTCAAACCGTGTACCTCGTATGAGCCGGGAGCTACGAGAAAAGGAATAGGCTAAGGATTTAACACGGAGAGGTATGTAAAGCGTGGTTGTGGCAAGGTAAAGAATGTATCTTACGTATGTTATATTTCTAATTAGTAGCGGATATGATTGATTGAATGAATGAATGGGGCCCAGGAGATGTGGGTAAGGGGGACCCGGGACGACCATAGGGGTCGCCGGTTAACCCTGTCCTCACTCTCCACATGATTGATAGGACTAACCCGGAACCCACCAGGAGGTTTGGTTGGATGATGGGAACCTGAGGGTTTGAGTGTTCGCGCTCCCCTCGTCTGATTGGATGGTTTGGGTCGCGCAACCCTTCCATCACCGGAGAAGGAGGTATATGATTGTTATGCATGATTGATTGATATGTTTGATTGTACGATTCATATGAGGAGCCCAGGATGGGAATTGTTACTCGTACCCACCGAGTTTTACATGTTTGCTTTGTCAAAGTTCGTGAAACGGGGATAGATTTTTAACTATGACAAAATATGGATATTTTGAATATGAAAGATAAGAATTGATACGAATTGATATGAATCGTTATGATTTGATTTGACTTGATTCGGTATGATTTGGTATAATATGGGTCCTTGAAGCTTCAATTCGTTCGGTTTTCTTAAGAATACCTATATGTATATATCACGGGCAAAACTTTGGTGTGTAAAAACTATCCCTGAGTTCACGACCTGTATGTGATTGGAATATGCTTTGCTCCTGTATATATATATATAGCGTGTGTGGGTATCCCCTCACTCAGTCGAGTTGTAGACTGACCCTCTCCCTCCCCAACTTTTTAGTGTGCAGGTTTGGCGTTGAAGTTTCAAGTTAGGCGGAGTTGTGTTGAGTCTTTGAGTCGGTCAAGTTGAGTTAGAAGAATCTCTGCATTCGCATATGTATTTAAATTATGTATGATTCGACTTTGTAAGTTATGAATTTTAATCTTTATGCATTGGTTATTGAATTGCCCTTGTCGGGCTTTGTTATGAGTTAAAAAGAGGCCTGAGGAGCCCAAGTCTGCTTGTGGTTCGTGTGTTTAATTTCTGCAGGCCCGTGGCCAATGCATGTGTTTGGATTTTATTTCTGCTGCCCTCTGTTTTGTTGGTTGGTTATGTTTGCAGGGTCTAAGTTCCGCCTAGCTTAGGAGGTTGTTTTATTTGTCTCCCGTTCGCTATGGTTTGATATGGGTGCGGACTTTCCATTTCGTTACTCGTGTTGAGCCATAGTGCGGGGGTTGTGGTGCCTCACGTGAGGGGTGCTACATTGAGTGTGTTACATTTAATACATATGTAATCGATTTGACTCATTAATTACTATTTTCGACCTGATAAAAACTGTGCCCATTGCACTACTATTTTTCTTTTGGCAAATACCAAAACTCAGGAGCATTGATTGCTTCTCTGTACACTGTCCTGGGGAGTAATGGCTACAAGTGTCCTGACATTCTTGTTCAGTTAGGGGTCAAACACCTGTTGCTAGACTATGGTCGTTTGATCTATGGAATGATTAATTAATTATGAATTAATTAATTAGGGTCACTGCTAATTGAATTAAGAACCTAGAGGGTCACACATAAAACCCGGTCATGTGGGTTAAGGCTTGAATCGATTAAACGAGTTGATCGAACCATTAAGAGAATGATGGGGCCCCTCACGTGTGAATCACATGTATGGGGCACGTGAATGACACGTGTCCTTAGGGACACGTGTAGTCACACGTGTATATGTGTATATATATTAAATAATTATTGTGTTAATTATTTAATAGACTTATATTTAAATTTGAATTAATATTAAAGTCTAATTATGGAGAAATAAAGTCTAATAAATAAATAATTATAAATTAATTGTATTATTAGTCTTCAAGTTATTTATTATTTAATAAATAAAGTAAAATAAAATATCTAAGAGAATTATTTATTACGAAAACTTCAAGGATCTCTCGTAAGAATTCAATCATCATGATCTGTGAGTGACCCCATCGAGATTTGAACCAATCTGAGTGGTCTTTTCTGGATTCCCAGGCTCCAATTCGATGGTCAGAAATTTCTCTGTGGGCTCAATACGAACCTCAGGCCGCGGGACTTCGAACGCTCTTTTCTTTCCTGTGAGGCGGTTTTCTGCTTTTCCCGAGGGCGTTTCACCCTCACTGTCCGAGAAAGATCCTCCTACCGCCCCCCGGGCTTGTCCTTCTGGCGGCCTTTGACTGGACCTCTTCCTCTGCGGCCCTTTTCTCTTGAGGGGCCCTCTCTTTCTCTACAGGTTGCTGGGCCTGCTCGCCCCTCGGCGGGGCTTCTCTCCCAGGAGCTGGTGGAGGTGGTGGCGGTTGAGCCCTCAAGACATTCTGGGCCTCCATCAGCGGGTGCGTTTGCCATCCTCCCATAGGAGGGGCCATTTGAGCGCCAACCCCCGTGGGGAAGTTGGTGGCGGTAAAGTTTTTCCAAGCATTTTGGACCCTCACTGAGCGTAAACGACTTGGAGTTGTTGCTGAGTCACGGGGGGCATTTCTACCCCCTGAATCTCCTTTGGGATGGAGACTGGAAGCTAAATTAACCCCGCCTGGTATGACTGGATCATGGGCACCATTTTGGGCATCATTCCGGGCATGCACATTTACCTAGGAGGAGGCATGGCCATATGGTAAGCTCCTGCAGTAGTGGTCATGGCGGGGACGTGCTTCGAGGGAGGAACGACTGATCTAGATCCTCCAGCTTCATCTACGGTAAGGGGATCCACTAAGGATCTTTTTCCCTTGTCTCCAGCGGCAGCAAGGGGGAGTCCGCCATCAACAGGTGGATGGTTGACCCTAGATGCAGCGGCAATGGCGGTGTTAGGGCCCCCTTCCTGATTCTCTGTGTTCCGGGGAGGAAGATCCCCCCCCGTTATCCAAAGCTCCAGAACGCGTAGCAGTAACCATGATAGCAAGTCTGGTGTTACTTTTCAACTAGCAGAAAGAAGAACAGAAGGAGAAGATGATGGATTCCCACAGACGGCGCAAAAAATGATGGTGTAGGAACTGGATTAGTATCAAAGCACCACCAATTTAGAATTTGTTTAGAGGGGAAATACCATCACAGGCGTTGAGTGCCTCAGGAACTGGGTTACCAAAGTTACGTTGGTTCTTCCAGCTAGAATAACACCAAAGATGTGTGATATGAATGCAATGGAGTGTTTGAGCTTGGGAAGGAGAATCAGAGGAAAAAATGCCCAGTTGTGTATATGCAGTATGTATGTAGAAGATGACTTAGGGATGTGAGTGAAAGTCCCAGTATTTATAGGTTGAGGGTGAGGGTGATTTGGTAAATGTAACCAAGTGGTCCCAAACCCTATGTTGCCCTAGACACGTGGCGTCGTGTGATGGTTTGAGAATGACATTTCCGAAACATTCCTAGTGATAAGGGGTAGTGGAGTGTCAGGAGAGTGTGCACTGAGTGTGCGTGTCAACGGCAGTTATGGGAAGGGTTTCCCCAAGCGTTCGGACACTTTTGAAGGAATTGCCCGAGCGCACAAGCGCTCATGGGAAAAGTTCCGCAGGCTACTCTGTCCGAGCGTGGCGACGCTCGGGTGATGTTCGGGGTACATGACCGCGGATCCCCTCAAAGTGGACTCTCCCGGGTCATAAGGAATAGGCCATGTGAGGGTAATAACCGTTTTTTCGAGGCGGTAATACCAGCGTTAGGCGGGACCAGCAGGGGGGATCCCACGCTCGAAATATGGGCCCAAGCAAGTGGGCCTCTGGGAGCCATGTATGTGTGAGTGGGCTGGGTCTGTCCCTCGAGCCTACATTTATGAGCGTCAAAGCTCAAGCTTGTTCAGTCCTTATTCTGGTACGCTGTCTGGATTTGTGACACGTGTACGGGGATGATCCGAGCGTGATTTAGACCCATCAGATCTATATATACGTATAAATATTATAATGGTATTAATATTTTCATGTTTATACGTAGATTATATGATTTTATTATATTTAATATAATGTCTGATATTTAAAACTAAATTTAATATAAATACCAAATTTTGTATTTAATGAATATTTTAATCTATTATGCATATCTATGAATTTATAAATAAATAAAATAATATATTGAACATGTACTATAGTTAAATATATAATATATATAGTATATTTTAATATTTTATTTATTTCTAGATGTTGGTATTGGCCCGTTATGAATAAAATGTTTGTTTGGTATGATGGCCCAAGATTATGGGTCACTATTTGGAATGAGAAGTAACATATTTGATTTTTATATTATTATTGTACTTAAAAAAAAAAAAAAAGACATCCGTTATTATTTGATTTACCGGGGAATTCCCGAAAACTCCCCAAATGATAAGTCCAGTTCCTTTTAGCTCCCCATTTTCAAAAATGATGTATTAAAACTCAAGAATCGCGTATCTAAAACCTCAAATGATGTATTTGAAATACAAGGAAAAAATCATGTATCTAAATCCCAGAATCATGTATCCAAATCCCATAATTGCGTATCTAAATCCTAGAATCGCGTATCTAAAACCCCAAATGATATATTTAAAAATGGGGAGCTAAAAGGAAATTTTCAAACCCATGGGGAGTTTTAAGGAATTGCCCCTTGATTTACTAACTTTTGCGACCTTAGATAAACTTTTTATCGACAAATGTGATTTTTCCTTTATATATATATATATTAAATACATTATTGAAAAGTGGGAAAGTTGTTTGGTAATTGACGAAGAGGGCGGCCAAAAATTTAATTAATACACATCTTTCGAGAGTTATGCTGGCATAAGGACAACCACCCATCCCTATCCTCCATCACCGTTCCCTCTGTTTCTCTCCTCCATTCTCTTTCCCATCTACCATTTTCATCTTTAAAGAAACAATCTGCTTATATTTTGCCATCTCCGATCCGTAGAAATCTTTAAAGAAACACTCGTCAGCCCCTTGAATTAATCAGCTTCAGTCTCACATCTCTTGAATTAATCAGCCTCAGACTCAGATCCTTGAATAAATCAAGCTTCAGCCTCAGACTCAGATCCTCGAGTAGTTCAGCTTCTTGAATAAATCAGCCTCGGATCCTTGAGTAATTTAGCCTCTTGAATAAATCAGCCTGTCTCAGATTACACTCCAAAGTTTACACCTTGAATAGTCTCAAATTACACTCCAAAGTTTGCACCTTGAATAGTTTCAGATTACACCTTGAATAATCAGATCCAAAGCTTACACCTTTAATACTCAGAAGATCCAAAGTTTACACCTTTGGTACTCAGAAGATCCAAAGCTTACACCTTTGATACTCAGATCCAAACTTCCAAGCCAGCCTCAATTTCTGTCTCAGATCCAGTTCCGAAAAAATCCGATCCAAAAAGTTTAAGACTTTGATACCTTGAATTGAATACAATCTCTGCTCCGCTGGTAAGTCTTTAATTCTAATTCAAATTCTTGTAAGTCTTTGGTTCTATTTCTCCCCATTGGTAAGTCTTCGATTTTATTTCTTTTCCTTTTTTTGGTCGGTCCGATGCCGAGCTAATTAAAGAATTGCAAGATCTTATTAAATTGGGGATAGAGGGGCGTATGTTTGTTATAATTTCTGCTGCCGAGACAATACATGGTGTTAAATTCATGAGACAATACATGGTGTTAAATTCATGACGGGTTGATATTAGGTGTGTGCTAATTTTCTTTTGTCAAAATTATCGTTGAACTTAGAGAAAGCCACGGAACATGTTCACTCACAATCTATAACTACTAAAATTCAACAAAGTTTTCTATGACTACTCTATAACTACTAAAATTCAACAAAGTTTTCTATGACTACTCTATAACTACTAAAATTCAACAAAGTTTTCTATGACTACCATGGGGGAATTCTCTCATATGTGAAACGAGAGATGGGTGGAACGGGACTAGGGACGTCAGTAAGGATAAGGTCTGTGAAAGATGGGGTGGGAGGGGGAATTCCATGAATCTGCTCAGGTACAGGGACAGTCTTGAACATATCTTTGAAGAATTTTTTGATCAAGTTGCTAAATTTTTCGCCCCTCAACTCCACCTTCAGTCTTGGCCTGCATGTGAGTTTGTGTATATCCAAACACTTCTGATCCATGTACAGTTGCTTTTTACAAACATGGCATTTAACTGGTTTTGAATTTAGTTTGTTATATGTGGATGACCAGATGCGTTTTTCGTCGCTCCCAGGCTGAAAAAGAAAATTTAGAAAAAAAATTACAAAAAAATAGATTCATAAGAAATTATGAAAATTTATACCTGACCACCCTTGCATGTGTTAATGTGTGTCATTAATGTCCATGGCCATCCTCTTATGTAATCTGTGCAGTTGGGACATAACAGTGGATAAAAAGTTAAGAGTAAAGGAGGATTCTAAATCAGGTCTTTCAACAATCTCAAACGTGTATATTCTGTATCGTTTTTCGTCTGTCCCTCCAAATGCCCAAGAAAGTAACTTTGCGTATGGGGGTGGCAAGATGATGTTATATGGCTCCCTCTCCGTTTCTTCCTGTATGAGATAGTTTTGAAATTTATAAATAATTAGTTATAAAACAGTTTTAGAAAATCGAAAACCTTACATTGTCATATTTGAATGTCTTCTCATATGCTTCAAACTGTCCATATTTGAATGTCTTCTCATATGCTTCAAACTGTCCAGGCTTATTGTAGTGCGAAAGCATGGGCTGCAAAAGGCAGAAGTTTGAATTTTGTCAATAAACTTTTGTAAGAGGGTTGATTTTGGATGTAAACAGTTTGTAAGAGTGTTGATTTTGAATGTAAACATTTTGTAAGAGGGTTGATTTTGAATGTAAACAGTTTTGTCTGAGTTGATTTTGAATGATATTGTAATTCTCTTAATTTGATAAACATGTAATGTATTAAACATGAATACTTGCCAATCTCTCATTGTGCTCAATCAATAGATCCTCTTTGATCACCACTCCAAGTCCTGATTGATCCTCTTCGATCACCACTCCAAGTCCTCGCACTGCAGATATGGGATCAGATATGTTGCTGGACAGTTGAGCCTTCCGAAGCAACTGAGTAGATTGCATTTTGAATGAGCTTGAGTGAAGACACACACAAGACACACACACACAAGACACAGAGAGAGAGAGAATAGCGATCAATTTTAGCAGATTTCATTATTTTTTTCCTATTCCGCTAGCTAATCAATTTCATTCCAGAGAATTTGTGAACATACTCAGAACAATCATCCAACCAGCCACTGCTAACAATTCATATAATCAGAAAATAGACCAAAGCCACTGCTAACAATTCATATAATCAGAAAATAGACCATCAGTTGAACCTAAATTGAAGTGATCACCGAGTTAACTCCAAATATTGGAGATTGAGGAATCGAAGGAGTCCTTGTATATATCTTTGCACCATCTTAGGAGATCTAGTTGTACAAATCTCTTTATGGTATTGCAAAGATATATACAAGGACTCCTTTGATTACTCAATGTCCTATACCAAATTCACAAAAAAACAGAAAAAATTCAATTCTGCGCGTAAAAATAGAGAGAGAGAGTAGCGATCAATTTTAGCAGATTTGATTATTCCCCTTCCATCCGCTAGCTAATCAATGTCATCAGTTCAATTTCCAGGATTGCGAACAAATGAAAATTGTTAAAAGTTGAATGTTCTATAGTGTCAGGCAACACAGAACAATCATCGAACGAACAATCATCGAACGAACAATCATCGAACAATTCATATAATCAGAAAATAGACCAATCTAACCGCAAACGCACAAATCCTAAAACAAAAACGTTCTATACAAATTGCACTATACGTATATGCATACACACAGAGTACCTGTTGTTGCCTAACGACCGTTTCTCCGAGCGAGGAGGCCTGTCTTTTGATCGCGTCCATTGAAGAATTGATAAAAGCTCGAGACGTGCAACCTTCGGTAAATAGGGAGAGAGAGAATGAGAGCTCTGATTTGGTATTGTGAATAAGCAGAGAGAAATCAATGGCGAAAATGAACGTCGTCGGAACAGCTCTCTCCTTCAAAATCAGAAATGGCGAAAATGAACGTCGTCGGAATAGCTCTCTCCTTCAAAATCAGAGCTCTCTACTGTAGATATCTAATTCAGCTGAATTTTGAATTTATGCCTTCAAAAACGAGGGGCAAAATATATAGATACGCGGTAATTTTCTTTTTATTTCATTTTTATTTTGTTTACCATTATTTTGTTTTAGATGTTCGAAAAGAATAAAATTATTGGGCTCAGTCTCAGGCCCAATTTTGCATTGGGCCAGGCAGTATACTTTGTTTTAAATATTTTTTTATTCAAATGGTATTGGATGATTAAAAAAAAAAAGGGACAATTATTATTACACCCTATTTAAATTTATAAAAGTATCAACAGGCTCCATCCCCCAAAATATTACAAATACCCACCATTACGGTTTATAATATTACATTTTAGTATACTTTCATTACATATGCATTGCAGTTTTACGTAAACTAAAAATCGGCAAAATATGGGGAAAAAGAACAAAAAGAATATAAAAAAATTATTAAAAAAAATAAAATGAAATGAAAAAAAAAAGAAGAGTTATCATTAAAGGAACGTGAATTAACTGACGCGTTGTAGAAACGATAAAAATAAATAAATAATCAAATTTCTAACTTTGTATAATGATAGTAATCTTGCACACTCGTTATGGACTTACGGTGCAAATAAATTATTATTTAAATATATTAAAATTTAAATTTAAATTTATATTTATATATATTTTATAATTATTTTTAATATAATTATTAAATTATAATAAATAAATAAATAACATAAGATAATATTATCAATTAAAAACATTTAAAATATAAGGGGAAAAAATATAAATTTTTTATATATATTAAAAAAATTAATTGAAGTGAGGTTCGATCAAAACAAGAGATAAAGTTGTTATTATCTGTCTCTCTCGAATTAATATAGATAACAATAGAAGCTGGAATTGTCCCTTTATCGGCATGTTAGTAGAATCGTCTTAAGCTGCCTTGTTGCTCCAACAAAAATATTAGGCAACCATAACTTAATCCCATGTGAGCTTGCGTTTATGGCTGCACGCTTGCTTGTCCATTATGTAACGTCTCATCACCGAGTGAAATTATTTAACGGTTTGATCCTATATTAAATTAATTAAACGTCTTGAGTTTGAATACTTAAAAATGCAACTACAATTGATATAGAGAATTTTATACTGATTCGTCCTAATTCGACCTATGCAAATAAATTATAGAAACAAAAATATTATGCAACGCTCCGTTTGTCATAATATATAATATCCAACCAATTAAAAAGAAAAATAAGATAAAAAGCTTTTTTTTTTCTTTAAAAAAAAAAAAGTTAATCAGTATAAAGATATTTTAGCACTACGTATTAACAAATAGCTAGTGATAGTAATTAATGTTTATTCCAATTTTATTTTGATTTTTCTTTTCCAGTTTATGGGCATATATGTTGATTGAGAAAATCCCTCATTTCCCGTGAGCCAATTATTTTAATTGAAGTATGAAATGCACGGAATATTGAATTTAAATTTATGATGTTTACTAATTTAAATAGTCAACTATTTCTTAAACTTAACAAATTGATGCATAATTATGAGTGAGATCCGACAAAAAGATTCCAAACTGTCATAATTGGCCTTAATGAAGTCAAAATTATAATATTCCCAAAGTAATAAACAAATTTAAATACAGTGAAAAAGATTATTTTATCATCCGAACCTTGCTTTATTTGTAATTTATTATTTCAATAAATTTTCATCGTAAACCACCATTTAATCTTCGTATTTATAACATACCGCCATCTTTTTTTTGGTGAAAATACAACTGACGTGTACGTTTTATAAACATGCTACGAACAACTAGAAAAGGTTTAGATGATGATATGTCACAAATGCAAAGATTGAATAACAGTTTACAACAAAAATTCGTTTGGATGATAAATTGGAAAAAAAATCGCAAATAGAAAAAAATCTTTTTCCCTTATATATATATAAAGATCAAGCACACTCTTCTCCCACCATCTATCCAAAACCTCAGCCATGGACACCACTATCCTGCACAATCTCCAAGCCACCCCAAACACGCCCTTACTCATGCTATCACCTATGTTTTGAAATCCGGACCGGACATCAAACCGGGACCTCTTACTGGTTACTGGTTTTACTGGTTCGATCGGTCGGACCATCGGTCGAACCGGTATGACGTCATAATTACGTAATAATAATATTTAATTATATATATTTATATAATATCATAAATATTAATTAAAAATAACTAGATAAGCTAATTAATATGGAAAATTAAATATAATTTTAAATTACTTTGAACTATTTATTAATTTTCAAACAATATCACTAATAATAATATTTCAAATTATAAATCTACAAATATATAGAGAAATTATCTAACTAAATAGCAAAATAATCAATATTTAGCAAATTAACAATATAGATAAAAGATTAATTTAACAAATATTATACTTTAAAGAATAAAAAAATATCACATGTAATATATTTTTATAGATAGATATCGTTAAAAGTAAAATACTACACTTTATTTTATGTGCTTAAATTAAATTTTACAATATATTGCAATATTTATATTTATAATAATATTTTCTAAAATTCAATTTTTAAATATAACCTATAGATTTAATGATTTTATTTTTTAAGGGTTCCCATCAAGTTAACCATTAAAAAGGGAATATTTTCTTTTCTAATGAAAATCTAATATGAATCTCCTACATAATAAGTACTAATATTTAATTTGAACAATATGTACCAACAAATAAGATGTCCCAACTGGTTGAAGCATTGATTGGCAATATCAAGGATGCAGGTTCGATTCCTGTGTTTCTCAGAAAATTGGGATTTTTTAAATTTTCAACCAGAAAAACCGGTCCATCCGGTCCGTTAAACGGTCCGGTCCGGTTTCTACCGGTTCAAACTGGTCCGACCAATGGCTGGGTTTAAGGGTATATCCGGACCGGAGAGGCGGCCGGTCACCGGTCGAACCGGTCCGACCGGCCGGTCCGGTCCGGGTTTCAAAACATAGGCTATCACTAATCCTCATCTTTGTCATTACCATTTTATCACCCAAACTATTCAAGAAACACCCTTTTCCACCCGGGCCCAAAGGATTACTCGTGATGGGCAACATGGGCATGGTCGGCCAGTTAAACCACGGCGACCTGGCGGCGCTAGCCAACATCTACGGCGGTTTAACCCACCTGAAAGTTGGAAACGTCCACATGGTGGCGGTTTCCACGGCGGAGATAGTCAAACAGGTCCTCCAAACACAGGATAACATCTTCTCCATCAGGCCAACGACTATTGCCATTAAGTACTTAACCTATGATAGAGCTGACATGGCACGATTATGAAAAAACTCGTGGGGCCAATAATCCCAAGTAATTAAGTGCGTAAACCTCCGGTTCCTTCCAGTTTGACCTAAACTCGCAAAACCTCACTGAAACGAATAATTTAATTGTTCCTTCTTTTTTGTCAAGCTATAGGAGTCGGCTGCGGGGATTCGGTTAAAAGGGACGCCCAAGTCTTTTTTTAGTTATGTAACCACTACTTTCAAAAGAATTGGTATATAACCCTTTGCTTCATTATGTGCAATTAACTCTTAATTAATTACTTTGCTTAATTAAATAGTTGCCATGTCAGGATTTTGCAGACTCTTTTTGGCCCAAAAATTTATACAAAATTAGAATCGGGACCCAAATCACATTCAACCAATTCTCTCTCCCCTTCCTGTATGTGCGACGAAAACCCAACCCTATTTTTCTGATATTTCTTCTCCGATCGCCGTGCTGTGCAGTGTTCGTTTGATTCTTCAAAAACCCTAAGTATCACCTCTCTCTGATTACACGTACAATGGCAGACAACAACAATCAAAGGTATTGAAAGGTTTCGGTTCGTGATTACACGGACATGATCAACTGCAGTACAGTCCTGGTGCCATCAAAAGATAAACTTCTGCGGAGTAATCTGGAGAAATCTAAAGGATGCATTGCACAACAGTTCAATGCTCATGAATTTTCTGTTCGCGGAATTGGAGCAGAGGTTATGGTTGACTTGAACAATATGACGTGCACATGTGGTGTCTTCTAGATGGATAAGATCCCCTGCCCCCATGCATTATCGGCGTTAAGGGAGCAAAACCCAATAGGGTTTGGACAAAGAATATATTCCCTATGCTCCCAATTTTACACTGTTGAGTACTGCATACTTGCATATTCTGAAACAATATTTCCTACACCTCCAGAGTTACAGTGGGAATTGCCTGAAGATATAAGTATAAAACAAGTACTGCCACCACCACTGAAGGTGCGTGTTGGAAGAAAAAGGATGATGAGATTCCGGGCACCTTCTAAGGGAAGAAAAAGATACAATGCCTGTTCAAAGTGTGGAGGAAAGGGTCACAAAAAGACTACATGTGATCAGAATGTCATATAGATAAATAAATTGTATAATATAGCTTTATTATTTAATTAATCGCGCAGACGATTTAATGAATCGCACACGCGATTTGATGGATCGCACACTCGACTTAATTAATCGCTCAGGCGATTCTTCAGCCAAGTGGCATATTTCTTTTTTTAATTAATCGCGCATAAGATTTATTGAATCGCTTACGCGACTTAATTAATCACGCAAGCGATTCTTCAGGCAATTGGACATATTTCCTTTTTTAATTAATCTCGCACAAGATTTAATGAATCGCTCACTCTTCTTTATTAATCGCGCAAGTGATTCTTCGGCCAAGTGGGCATATTTCTTTTTTTAATTAATCGCGCCCAAGATTTATACACTGGTACCCTTACAAACTTGAATAAGGACACAAAACCACTCAATCACGCAGGCGATTTATGGATTCGATCAAGCGATTCTTCCTATAAATCGAATTTTTTTATTAATTTGAATAATTTTATTAATCTCATTGCTTGTTTTTTGTATAATATGATCCCAGATTGTTAATTTGAATAATTTTATTAATTCAATTAATATATAATAATATAATTACATTTGGAATTTAATTCGATTTAAGACAATTTAAAACCACTCAGCTTGATACATTAATTTATTTTTTAAATAATCGTGCTCATGATTTAGTGAATCGCTCACTGAATTTAATGAATCGCGCAAGCGACTTAATGAAAATACAGGAGAGAGCTTTGAGAGCTTTGTTTGGCCTTGCAATAGATCGTTAGACACTGTAGAAGAACTATGCAACGTGTAATACAGGAGAGAGCTTTGAGAGCTTTGTGCAGCCTGTCCATAACAATGGTCTTACCCTGGAAAATGCAATTGTCTCACAAAGCATCTCAAAACTCTCTCCTGTACTGCCCATCGTATAGTTCATCTACAACGAGTAAACTAATAGGGCAGACTCTTTTACAGATCTGCGAAGGATTGTTCCTTTGGATTGGAGAAGGCGCCGGAAATATTCATGATAAGAGGATGGAAGAGAAAAAAGTGAATTAGGGTTTGTCAATGGAAACAAATTTATACTTGAGTAGGAGCGTCGATTGGAGTGTGTAAATTTGTGAGTTTGCAAAATAGCCCCTGGAAGATGATAATATTACAAAATATTATAGCCGTTATATTATGACAGTTATACACTGTTTATCCGTATTATATCTGTTGGTAGAGATCACTATATAATTCTTCTGATTATCATTAAGGAATTTAAAGATCATGGCAAGTTCAAATAGCTCAACTTTTACACGCAGAAGTTCTCTTAGATATAGAAAGGAGAAATGCAGGGATTGCGATAAGTGGGCTACAATCAAGGTGGTTGATAGAGCAGATAATTCCAACAGGGGAAGATTATTTTATTGTTGCAATTTGCATGGCTTTTCTCAATGGTGTAATCCAATAGAAGAGCAACAGCCACAAAACGATGAAGGTGAAGTCTCAAGCAGGAGGACACCACTCATTCCACAAGGAAGAGAGCAAAATATTGTGAACAAGTGGATAATAGTCAATTTGTGTCTTTTAGTAGTATTTTTAATGATTTGTATCTGGAAATCCATAATGTAACTTGTCTTAATGATTTGTATTTGGAAATTTATATTGTAATCATTTAAGTTACTAAATCGCTCAATAGATTTAAGGAATCGACCAAGCGATTCTTCAGTTAAATCGAATTATCTATAATTTGATTCAAGTTCCCTAAGGTTATTGGCCATTACATACATCATGGAACTTGAATTTGGCCACAAATATTAATAAATCGCTCACGTGATTCAATGAATCGCTCAAGCGATTTTTCACCTAGATCGAATTATTTTTATTTAAAAATAATTTTATTAGTCCCCTAGCATGTTTTTTTTTTTTTTTTTTTTTTGCGTATGATATGAGCCCCATCGTGATTTTTCTCCGTGGGCTATGATGTATTGCAAACTTAAGTCATAATCCCAAACAAATCTTAACATCATCTTTGTTACCATGTACAAAACATTGTGTTTGATACAATCACCTCAAGCTTGGGCATATCCGGGTTATACACTGATCCCATTACAAATTTGATTCAAGTTCCCTAAGGTTATTGGCCATTACATACATCATGGAACTTGAATTTGGCCACAAATATTAATAAATCGCTCACGTGATTCAATGAATCGCTCAAGCGATTTTTCACCTAGATCGAATTATTTTTATTTAAAAATAATTTTATTAGTCCCCTAGCATGTTTTTTTTTTTTTTTTTGCGTATGATATGAGCCCCATCGTGATTTTTCTCCGTGGGCTATGATGTATTGCAAACTTAAGTCATAATCCCAAACAAATCTTAACATCATCTTTGTTACCATGTACAAAACATTGTGTTTGATACAATCACCTCAAGCTTGGGCATATCCGGGTTATACACTGATCCCATTACAAATTTGATTCAAGTTCCCTAAGGTTATTGGCCATTACATACATCATGGAACTTGAATTTGGCCACAAATATTAATAAATCGTTCACGCGATTCAATGAATCGCTCAAGCGATTCTTCACTTAGATCGAATTATTTTTATTTAAAACTAATTTTATTAGTCCCCTAGCATGTTTTTTTTTTGCGTATGATGTGAACCCCATCGTGACTTTTCTCTGTGGGCCATGATGTATTGCAAACTTAAGTCATAATCCCAAACAAATCTTAACATCATCTTTGTTACCATGTACAAAACATTGTGTTTGATACAATCACCTCAAGCTTGGGCATAACCGGGTTATACACTGATCCCATTACAAATTTGATTCAAGTTCCCTAAGGTTATTGGTCATTACACACATCATGGAACTTGAATTTGGCCACAAATATTAATAAATCTAGGGGGTGGCGTTCGGGTCGGGGAATTCGGGGGTTTTTGTTTTCGGGACGGGTACCCGATCCCGACTTAAAAGTTCGGGATCGGGTATTGATTGACTCCCCGATCGGGGAATTCGGGTACCCGAATTCCCCGACCAAATTAAAAAAATAAATAAAAATATTATAATATATAATACTTATACAATTAATAGGACCTACACCATTTCTTATACAATTAATAAGTTATTACTTGTTTCCACTTTTTAATTCCCAAACGCAAACCAACTAAGAATTGGTTTTTCATTTTCCTGACAACTTGTACAGAATGTTTGAAGCTTCATTAAGTCATGTTTGAACTCTTTTAACCTTTGTAATTATAAATGTTATGTTAATTGTTGAACAAATGTTCAATTCATATGTTATTCCAAATTAGGTACTGTTATAAATTTATAATTATTAAGCCTTTGCAAGTTGTAATTTTCTTAAATTACAAACTGTAATTAAGCGTGATTGAATTTGTGATGGGAAAAGCTTGAAAGCTGAAAAGCAATATTTGAAAAGGCCGAAAAGCGTCTAATTGAAAATTTAAAAATCCAAAAAAAAAAATAGGGCGGGCTCCCCGATCCTGTCCTGAAAAAGTCGGGTACCCGACTTTCTCGGGACGGGACCGGGCTCCAATTTTTCCTCCCCGATCCCGAACTCCCCGAATCCCGAATTCCCCGTCCCGCGCCCACCCCTAAATAAATCGCTCACGCGATTCAATGAATCGCTCACGCGATTCAATGAATCGCTCAAGTGATTCTTCACCTAGATCGAATCATTTTTATTTAAAAATAACTTTGTTAGTCCCCTATCATGTTTTTTTTTTTGTGTATGATATGAACCCCATCGTGATTTTTTCTCCGTGGGCCATGATGTATTGCAAACTTAAGTCATAATCCCAAACAAATCTTAACATTATCTTTGTTACCATGTACAAAACATTGTGTTTGATACAATCACCTCAAGCTTGGGCATAACCGGGTTATACACTGATCCCATTACAAATTTGATTCAAGTTCCCTAAGGTTATTGGCCATTACACACATCATGGAACTTGAATTTGGCCACAAATATTAATAAATCGCTCACGCGATTCAATGAATCGCTCAAGCGATTCTTCACCTAGATCGAATTATTTTTATTTAAAAATAATTTTATTAGTCCCCTAGCATGTTTTTTTGCGTATGATATGAGCCCCATCGTGATTTTTCTCCGTGGACCATGATGCATTGCAAACTTAAGTCATAATCCCAAACAAATCTTAACATCATCTTTGTTGCCATGTACAAAACATTGTGTTTGATACAATCACCTCAAGCTTGGGCATATCCGGGTTATACACTGATCCCATTACAAATTTGATTCAAGTTCCCTAAGGTTATTGGCCATTACACACATCATGGAACTTGAATTTGGCCACAAATATTAATAAATCGTTCACGCGATTCTTCACCTGGATCGAATTATTTTTATTTAAAAATAATTTTATTAGTCCCTAGCATGTTTTTTTTTGCATATGATATGAGCCCAAAAAAAAAAAAAAAAAAAGCTCTTGTAATATACATGTCCGAGAAGGCGGCAATCTTTGTGTATTTTATATTATAATTTACTTTTTGTCTGACAGTTATGTTTATTTAATATATATATCACCAACCAGTCAAACCAATCACCATCATTAATTAATTTGATAACAGTTATAAGCAAACAAAAAAGCGAGAAAGAGGAAAAAGGACTGTTCTTCTTCATCATCTTCCTCACGAAGCAAAGCAAAAAAACTAGGGTTTTCTGCCATTTTCTCTCCCGGATTCAGTGTATTATCACATTTTCGATCAACTAAACAAGATGTCATCGGTGGGAGCAAACCAATGCCCCTTAAGGGAAGGAGAAGACACTACTGATCCCATGTAAATATCGCAACAGGCCTAGTACAAAGTAATGGTTCTTTATTTTTTGTTTTCCGTTTTTGTCCTGGTCTTGAAACTATATTCTCTTGTTTATATGCGGTATTTTTTGTTCTTTATTTTGAAAAGAATCTCTTAGTCGCTTAATTGATTGATTGAGTCGCGTACGCGATCAAAGTGGCGCCTTTTATATATTTCAAATATTTTCTATTTACAAACGATATTTTGATACATTTCAGGAGTTTAGAGATGAAGAATCTGCAGAAGGGACCTTCTACATACGGAAAAATAGGAGTAAGCGAAGGCATTCGAAGAATATGGGTATGACAGGGTTATTTGATGACGTGGAGGATGATGACGAGGAGTTAGACGTAGAATATGAAGAAGAGGTCACCCGGAGCATTGATTTTGCAAAATTCAACATTCGCCCTTTCTGGGAACGGTACTTCTTCTCTGCAACTGTGAGGATAACAGTCCGGTCATCATGGGAGCGCCTTTCCCCAGTAAAAGAATTCCTTGAAGAGAACGGAATAAATTTCGAAGGAGTATTTAGAAAATATACCCAAGAGCTGCCTTCCGGCTGGAAGCGGTTTTCAGGCAGCCTCCTTCATTATCTTATGATGTACTCCCTCCCCACCAAGAAAAGGCATGAAATGTGGGTCCTGATAGGATAAAAGCCAGTTAGATTTGGCTTAAGGGAGTTTGCTCTTGTTACTGGGCTTTATTGTGGTGCTGGTAAGATGCTCGATAGAGCTGATGAATTGAGGGTTATAAATAATGCCGAGGATTTTCTTAAGAGGATCCTCCATAAGAAATGGAAATCCAAAGTGAAGGATACGGATTTGGAAAAGTTATTATTCAATAAGAAGATTGCTGTGGAAGATCGGTTGAAGATAGCCCATGTGCTTTTTGTACAAAATATTTTGCTTGGTATTGAAAAGGGAAGAGTTGTAAATAGGGACTATATTTGTTTTGCCAGTGATTTGAATTTTTTTTATTCATATCCTTGGGGACTATTGTCATTCAATATGACAATGGAATCAATAAAAAAAAGGGAAAAGGATATTGCTCAATGGATGCCTCCTACAGAAGAGGACTCCAAAGCGAAGACCTATCATGTTTCAGGTTTTCCATGGGCCTTGCAGGTGATTATGATCATCCAATTCAGTTTTTTTTATTCAACAAAATCGCTCACGCGACTTGATGAATCGCTCACGCGATTTTAATGATACAAAACCTATAATACATCTTTTTTGCTGTTTGTGCCTTTTAGGCGTGGGCTTACGAAATGTGCCCAACGATAGCAAGTTATGGGAGCGGCCTAGTACCTGAAGATCCCCACATGTCCAAACTACCACTCCCCAGGATGTTCAGATGGCTGCACACGAGAGGGATCCCAATTGATATTGAAGAACTGCTGCAACAGATAAATAATCATGGACCTGAGGTTTGAACAAAATTTATTTTATTTTCTTTGGCATGGATCAGTGAATATCTTTAACATCTATTATTTTTTGATGTAACAGGATCATGTACGTCCATTTTTGTTTCCCTCCAACAGTGAAAAGAAAATGAGTTATACCAGGGACCTTTATGAACAAACAAGTTTAGAAGCCGAGGATGAACCCATTGATTATCTTCATCAATGTTTAAAAGGGTGCACCCGTTTGATCATTAGGGATGAATTACCCCCGAGAACAAATGCCCCTCCAGTCCAAGAAGATGATAATCTCATGGATTGGTTCCCCTCACCATCACATCCAACTACAGCACCACCTTGAGCAGAACTTAATTGGGGCACCGCACCCCCAACTGCCACAACACCTGGCACCGCACCCCCAAATGCCACAGCACCTGCCACAGCACCCTCAAATGCCACATCACCATCACCTGCACCAGCTGCTGCATTGCAAATACCTCTTGAAATTCAACAGTTTATCCAGAAAGCGGAAGCTAATTCTGAATCTTTGAATGCAACTGTTGAGAAAATATGGCTGCATTTGGAGAAGGAAAAACAAGACCAAGCGGAAGCTAATTCTGAATCTTTGAAGGCAAATGTTGAGAAAATATGGCTGCATTTGGAGAAGGAAAAACAAGACCAAGCAGGCCGTAGTGTAATGGTGTAGGAGGTTGAAGGGTCTAAACGTCAAAGACCAAGGAGAAATAAAAGAAAGCCCACATACCTCCTGTCGCCTTATACGCAACAAATTAAAAAGGATTTGCAAAGCTAGAGCCATGGCTAAAGAAGCAACACCGGCTTTAATGGCTCAACCCCAACTGCCTTGTCCGGAAACCACAGAAACTTCCACTACCATATCTCACTCTCACAAGAGATGGTTATCCAAAAATACGGAGAAATCTGGTTCTAGCTACTTATACAACTGGGTTTTCAGTGCTAAGCCGGGAGACCGAATTCCAGGACAAAGTCAGGATTTCGGCCCGGAATTCTTCATAACCATCCTCAGAAATGGGAAATGGTTGAAATCCGAGATAAACTTGTTATTTAGTTTATGTTAGTTAATACATGTATGATCCTTGTTTTTATTATTTTTATGTTGGTTATTGTTTTTATTTTGGTTCACTCGTTACAGCATTTGGAAGAGTGTTTGGCCAATATAAGGCTTAAATAAAAAAGGCTCCCAGATCAATATGTTCAGGATTGTGTGGTCCTTGATGAGATTTTCTTCGAAAAGCTTAAAACGAATTATTTTCTCGGAAGGGGGCTCATTACAGAGGCAGATTCAATTGCTATTGGTGAAGATGGCAATATCATAATTATAAAAAGGGCAAATACTGCTGCCAATGCTCCGAGGGATGCCAAAGCCGGCGTTAGGGTTGGTGCCAAGAGTGACAAGGGTACGAAGACTGTGCATGAACCCATCGACCTCGAGACTGTCTCGCATTCATTTGATGTGATGCGAAATATCTGGAATAATCCCATCAAGTGGAAGGGCTATGTTCTGTCGTATACAACTGGTGTTGAACCACTTTTGCATGCCTGGGCATGGGAAGGAGCAAATAAATTTTATGGCGTAGTCAACGTAGGAAATTCCCATTGGGTGGCCGTTGAGATTTTGCCCTAAGAGGGAGTCATCAAAGTTTACGACAGCGGTGGTGGATCACTTGACCATAGGAATTACCAAATTGCTTTGAACCATCTGTGTGTTTACTTTCCCAAATTGTTGGCCCACACAGAAAAATTCAGGCATTTAGGTGACAGCCTCAACCGCATGTGGAAGTTGGAACTTGCTCCGTGTCCAAAAAATAAACGAAGGTACATAACATATAACATAACATTTACTAACTCTTCAAAATTTTTTATTATATTTTAATTTAATTTCTATTTTTTTTTTCAGTGGCGATTGTGGACTATATTCCTTATATTACATTGAGCTTCTCATGCGTGGGGAACCGATGGAAATTCTGGATGACGATAATACCTCTTTTTTAAGGTTACGTTTAGCATCCGAAATATTTTTTGGAGTTGATAAATACAATATTTAAGTTCTACAGAATGTATTCGTAATATTTATGTCCAATTCCTTAATAAATCGCGCGCGCGATTCTTCATCTGTATCTAGTTATTTATTTGATTTAAATATTTATTTGATTTATTTTTACCCTAAACCCTAAAAATTGAATGCATGTAGCCTTAAATTTTTCTATAAATACTCCAATTACTACCAAGTTCATCCTCACACCTTCCTTCAAGCAAAACCCTAGCCGCTTTCTCATGAAGCTCAATAAGTACCTTACTGTTGTTAATAGTTGTACATTGCTCATGAAGCTCAATAAATTCGTATTTATATGTTTATGATTTGAATTAATTTAGAACTAATTGAATGCATATAGCCCTAATATTTCATATAAATAATCCAGTTTCCAAATAAATAGCGCACTCGATTTAATGAATCGCTCCTTTGATTTTGTGCCTATATCCAATTATTTAGTTTTTTAAATGAATCGCTCACTCGATTTATAGAATCGCTCCCTCGATTCTTCAGCTGAATGGGATTATTTATTTTTTTAATTGAATCGCGAACTCGATTTAATGAATCGCTCATGTGATTTTGTGCCTACATCCAATTATTTATTTTTTAAATTAATCGCGCACTCGATTTAGAGAATCGCTCACTCGATTCTTCAGCTGAATGAGATTATTTATTTATTTTTAATGAATCACGGTGATGGGTCCAGGAATGGATGGGTCTGAATCCGATCACTTTACGATTTGTATTTTGTGGAGGAAACCACCGGAGCTTCGCCGGAAAAAGAGAAAGGGGTTCAACCTGTTGGGACAAGCACAAGAAGAGTCAGAAGGCCAAGCTGGGGGAACTGGGGGTGATACCCAGTTTGGCTCTCCGACGCTCAAGTCAGTTCAATGTATGAAGATAAGTGTAAGCTCAGTTACAGTTGCAGTGATGAAGAAAGCTTAGAGAATGCTTACAGTGTAGAAGATGACTTGGGTTATTTATAGTTGAGGGTCAAGGGCCCTTTGGTCATTTGCCTCAAGTGGTCCTGGCCGAATGTTGCCCTAACACGTGGCGCTGTGAGAGAGAAACCTAGGAGGAATCTTCTGCAAAAGCGGCCAAAAGTTAGTGCTGGCAACAGTGGCAGGTGCGCGGGCATGTACGTTGTGTCAGAGAGCCATGTGGGCGGTTGGTAGCGAGGGCTTGAGAGCGCGCTCGTGACAACCTAGAGTAGTGGAGGCCAAGGCATCCGCTGAGGGGGATGAAGGCTCCAGCTTAAGTGACGAGCCGAAAGGGAAACCACTCTGAGGGAGTGGGACGCTCGAAGAGGGCTCCTTTGGCATGTGAGCGAGCCCATCGTTTGGTGTGTAGGACGGTCGTTGGAGTGATAGCGCTCGTTGGCTTAACTCCTGAAGAAGATCCGCGCTCGTTGGGTTCAGCGCTTGTGAACTGATGATGCATCCTTGGGGAGACAGATGTCATCATTTCGTGATGCCACGTGTCTTGTCGTGGGACGATCGTATTTTGACCCCATCATTTTGCCCCCCAATTCTGTAGTCCTTATTGATAAGGACTGTAGAATTTTGGCACGCTCTATCTCTTGTTCATAGCGCTCGTGTAAAGCTTGGCGTGTTGGGCAATTTTCCTCTGAAAGCGCCATTAATGCGGTCTTTTCAATTGACCGTTCGTATCACTTCCGCATTAAATGTTGGTACTATTCTGAAGCCCTTGAAACGTCAGAGCATTAAATGCGGGTGCGCGTGGGGCGCGTGAGCATTGGGAAGCATGTGCCGGTTCCATAAAGTGGGCGGTTTCCTAGGCGGGAAATGATTGCCATTTTGAATTTATTGCCTAAAACGGTACCAACTCCCATCCCTATAAATAAGGGATTCTGAAATCTTGTCATTCTTTACGCATTCAAAACTTTCCAAGTCTCCTTTGCAAGAAAAATTCTCTCGCATCTCCAGCATCTTCAACCTCTTCTCCAGTTTTCTTCAGAAACTTTTCAAGGTAAATCTCCAGTGTGAATTTCTGACTTTGCTAACCGTAGATTCGGACCTTAGGATTTTGTAATCCCTCAAATTCCCGTCTTCCTGAACCTTAAACTCTCTCCCAGAAAAACCTTCAAAACCCCAATTTCTGCCATGGCCGACCACCACATTGAAGAATTTGCCCGTGAAATTCAAGAGATGGCCACCGAGAGTTCTTCTTCTCACAATTCCCCCAGAGATGAAGAGTTGGGGGCGGCAGTAATGGCTATGGAAGACCGAAACCCAGGCGGAGTGGATCCTCTCTTTGAGGAGATGGATTTGGTAATAGAGGCAGAAAGACAAGGAGTCACTCTTCCCATAACTCAAAGTGCCACACATCCCCATCGCCATAGAGTGACAGTGGCCGTTGCGAATCCGCTTCCAGTGGCGGAAGCCGTAACCGGGCCTTCAGAAAGGGCCCGTGACAAGGGCAAGAGTAAGAAAACCCAGAAATCCAAAGGACCCAACGAGGGGGAGGGCTCAGGTTATCAGGCTACCGAGCGCACGCCTGATGAAACTCCCAGCACCGTCACAGTGGGAGATGTAAAGACAATGATGGCCCCCATCTACTGGGATGAGCGATATACTTGGAGAATTCCCCAAAACCACGAGCGCGCAAATAATCCGCCTCCTGGGGAAATGGCAGTATACGTGGATTCCGTGAGCTCGGGAGGCCTGAGGTTCCCCATCTCAATCTCAATGGCCCATTTGCTGAATGACCTGGGCCTGTGTCCGTCCCAGATAGTGCCCAACGGCTTGGCCCTCTTGACCTGCTACATAATTCTGATGAGGACCATGGGTTACGAGCCCTATCTGCGGAACTTCAATGCCCTTTTCCAAGTGGTCAGCTCCTCTCGCTCTTCTCCTGAAGCGGGTTTTTATTACGTCCAAGCGAAGGCCCACATGAAGCTGATCAATTCGCCCTCGACCACTTATGGCATTGACTGGAAAGAAAAGTTTATATTTGTCAGGGCTCCAGCGGAAGAGGGCTTTGGGGTGATCACGGAATGGGGCTCGTACTCAAAGAGCCGTTTGCCACCCTCACTTCCCCGAGACTGGGCTAAAAACCTGGCCACAACCCTAAGGGACGAGGGTCACCTTATACAAGCAAAGGACTGGATAGACGATGCGGAACTCATGTTCTTGTGTGGTCTTACCAACGACCCTCATTTCCTTGACAACCCTCCGGCTCGTGACATAGAGAGAGACGGTTAGATCCTTAGGGCACTAACCTTAGATAGGAATGAATACTAACTGCTTTTATTGTACTTGTAATTTGCACTTAACAATTCTTGTCCAAGGATTTATAACCTTCATATTTTCATATTTGCAGGAGCCGCTATCTTAGAAATGGCCGGTGGAATTAGACAAGCGGCTCGTTTCGCCAACGCTCAGAGGAATCAAGCTGCCCAGGGGAACCAACAGCGCGAGCCCCAACGTTCCCGTAACCGCAATGATAGAGGGGACGCTCGTGGGGGTGCCAGTTCAAGCACCAACCCTGAGGTGCAACCCCCTCGTGGCCGAGGGGAACGTAGGTTGGTCCCCAGGGAGAACAGGCGAACGGAGAGAGGAGATGATGTTCAACTCCCCGTTCCTGCAGAAACAACGAGGCGGCCAGTGACTGCCCTGACGATAAGAGAGGCTTCCCCGAGCGCGAGCGCAAATAGACCTTCCCGCAAGAGGAAGAGAATGCCTGACTCCGCCGCGATCATAGGGAAGGGCAAACGAGTGGTTGAGGGCCCCCGAGGCGAGGGGGACACTTCCTCTTCAGAGGAAGAACACATGTGGGAGTTCCCCCGCCGAGGGGACAGAGACTTTTCTGGCGCCCCCGACGGCGGGCCGGTTTTGCTGAGGCCGGGCTCGGTCGCCCAGACTATTACTGACGATTTGTTCAGCCGGGCTCAGTACTCAGCAGATCACAGGCATCTCTACAGTGAGTCTGTAGAGAAGGTGACGCTCGATGCAGCCCACGCCCTGATTTCCGTAAGTCCTCGTTCCTTGCATTCTTCTGTTCTGTAATTTACCATTCTTTTGCTAACACTTTTCCCCTCGATTACGCAGCAAGTTCTTCCTCGGCTCCGGAATGTGCAGATGCGAGCCTCCATATATGCCGAGCGCAAGGCCAAGTACAAGAAAATGGCCCGCTCGATGGACCCGGCTCACATCCAAGCGCAATTGGATGCTGAAATCGCCAAGTATGAGACCCTCAAGGGTCTATACAACAAAAATGAAGTGGAGCTGTCAAAGCTGAAGGAGGACTTTCTAGCGGTTGATGGCGCTCGGATCCGTTTGGGTAACGAACTGGCACAGGCCAACGAGCGGCACCAGAAGGCTGAGGCAGAGAGGGAAAGTTGGAGAACGAGGGCTCTGGAGGCAGAGAGGAAGTTTGCCGATACCATGAATGAGTGGCCTCGGAGCATGGAGCGTGCAAACAAGGAGGCATTGATCAAATTTTGCCACTCCAAAGCCTTCAACTTTGCTGCTTCCCTGCATTGCTTGGAGGAGGCTCAGAAGGCCTTCAATCTGGCCATCGAGCAGGGCATACACAAAGGGCTAACCCATCCTGCCATGAAGGAGGCCGAGGGCACGGGGCTCATGTTCAATGAGCGCTGCGAGGAGGAAGAAGATGATCCCAACGACCCCGCAGACAGTATAGCGGAAATGGAGTATGATTTCCTGGTGAAATTGATCCAGGATGAGTACGCCGATGCCCACAGGGAAGGGGGTGTGGGTCCATCTGATGCTCATGAAGACGAGCCACAAGCGCCGCTCATAGAGGATGCCCCAGCTCAAGTCGCTGAAAATGCCAACGCTCTAGATGCCAATGAGCCTGCTCCTGCCAATGCCCCCAACGATCCGCAAGAGCCTGAGGGTCCCATTCACGGCCCAGTTCAGGGCCCCATTCTGGTGGTTGTTGATGAAGATGTCGCCCCGGCTGCTTGAGACTTTTCCTCCATCATTCCTTTGTATTTTTCTGATTCTCTGCTTTTTCTTGTAATAGAATTTCATGGGCCTTTGAGCCCTTTTGTTTTGTAATACTTCCATTTTGCAAATGAATAAAGATTCCGTTTTCCATACCATTGTTCTTCATTTCCTTTATGAATCGTATAATAAGACTGTGTAGTATACTCCTGTGAATGCTTTATTCCTTTGATGCAATGAAAATTTGCCTAAGTCTTGAGCGATCGTGGGGGTCTTATTGTGAGATTGCCCCCCCACTCAAGACTTGCATAAATTTTGTTTTTGCTCTTGAAATTGAAAATTTGTCTAAGTCTTGAGCGCTTGTGAGGGTCTTACTGTGAGATTGCCCCTACGCTCAAGACTTGTATAAGTTTTTCCTTTTGAAAATTTGTCCAAGTCTTGAGCGATCGTGAGGGTCTTACTGCGAGATTGCCCCTACGCTCAAGACTTGTATAAATTTTATTTTTGCAAATTTATCTTGAAAATCTGTCTAAGTCTTGAGCGATCGTGAGGGTCTTACTGTGAGATTGCCCCTACGCTCAAGACTTGTATAAACTTTTGCTCTGGGAGAATTTGGCTAAGCCTTGGGTGTGTGCGAGGGTCTTACTGAGTGGTTGCCCTCGTTCAAGACTTGCGACATTCTTTCCACCCTTGGGGGGATTTTGCTAGGTCTTGAGTATTTGCGAGGGTCTTACTGAGTGGTTGCCCTCGTTCAAGACTTGTGCAATTCCTTTTTGATTCTGAGGCCATCGTTCGAGCGCTCTGGCTCTTGTCGTTTTCTTGGTTCTGCAGGAAATCCCATTTTCGAGCGCAAGGCGTTTTAAGAAACGACCAAGGCCTACTAGGACTTTTTCTGTGGTAGATCCCATTTTCGAGCGCAAGGCGTTTTAAGAAACAGCCAAGGCCTACTAGGATCCGTTCTTGTAGGAGATCCCGTTTTCGAGCGCAAGGCGTTGTAAGAAACAGCCAAGGCCTACTAGGATTTTCTTCCATAACCTTCTTCCAATTCACCTGTTTGGTTGTGAGCGTAACCAGTCTATCCTTATGAGGGCGTCCCCCCATGTGGAGTAGAGCGCTGGCCAGCGTAACCCATGAGAGATAACAGCATTCATATTGGAATGGGTTGCCAACCACGCTCGCGACGACGAGGGACGTGGGACTTATCCATTCAAGCAACCAAAGAAACAGGAATATTAAAGAAATCAAAAAGATTATGTTACCTTTTACTTTGTTTTGAAGTACATAGAACCCGTCAACGAGGGTTGTTACATCAGAGTTTGCAAAGAGCTTTTAAACATAAAACCGCCGGAGGTTACATGCGTTCCAAGGGCGAGGCAAGCGCTCACCTTGAAGTGTCTCCAGGGTGTAAGTGTTGTTAGCTCTGAGTTGTACGACCTTGAATGGGCCTTCCCAATTGGGGTCCAATTTCCCCACGTGCTTGGATACTTCCACTTTCTTCAAGACCAAATCTCCCAGCTGGAAAGTTCTTTCCTTCACACGCTTGTTGTACTGTTGGGCCACAGAGGCTTTATAATGGTGGATCTTAGCCCACGCTCGGTCTCTCCTTTCATCCAGCAGGTCCAACTCCAAGCTCCTGTTGCCATCGTTGAGCTGAGGCTCGAAATAGCCGACACGAGCGGATTCATTTACAATCTCCGCTGGTATCATTGCTTCTGATCCATAAACGAGCGCGTAAGGTGTTTCTCCAGTGGCCGCTCGAGGGGTGGTGCGATAAGCCCAAAGCGCTCCTTGCAGCTCCTCAGCCCATTCACCTTTCTTGCTTTCCAGCATGGTTTTTAGATGCTGCAAGATGATTCTATTGGTAACTTCTGCTTGCCCATTGGATTGTGGATGTCCTACAGAGGTAAATCGCTGTTCTATCCCCAACTCAGAACACCACTCTCGTGTGTCTGCTGCTATGAACTGGGATCCATTGTCAGATATGAGCACCCTCGGTATTCCGTACCTGCAGATGATGTTCTTCCAAATAAAGTCCCTTACAACCTTGAAAGTGATTTTTGCAACAGCTTCAGCCTCGGCCCACTTGGTGAAGTAGTCGACGGCTAGAATGACAAACTTCCTTTGTCCTGCAGCTATGGGTAAGGGGCCCACAATGTCTATTCCCCACTGGTCAAAAGGCCAAGAGACGTCTATTGGGATCATTTGTGCGGCTGGCAATTGAGGGAGATTTGAATGAAATTGGCATTTGGGGCACTTCCTCGAAAATTCAATGGCGTCTTGGAGAACTGTAGGCCAATAAAACCCACTTCTCAGAACCTTTTTTGCCAAAATACGCCCCCCAGAATGATTTCCACAGCTCCCGTTATGAATGTGTTCGAGCGTCTCCTTTGCTTGTGAGGGCCTTAGGCATCTCATTGGGGGTCCTTGAAATGATTTTTTGAACAACCTCCCCTCGGGATCCAAAGCGAAACGAGGGGCCTTATTTCGGATTTTCCTAGCTTCCACCTTGTCAGTGGGAAGAATTCCATCCTTAAGGAAAATGATGACGTCATCAAGCCAGCAGGGCTCGTTTGGATCAATCATAGCGATTATCTTGGTGGCGACTCTTTCTTTGATCAAAGGTTCCTCAGTCCTAAGGAACGTAACAGAACGTTCAGAAGTACCCTCTAAAGCTGACGCAAACTTTGACAGAGCGTCCGCTCGCTCGTTTTCTCCTCGCGGCACCTGAAGTAGATGAAATTCCTTGAACTTCCCAATGATTTCTTTGGCTTTCTTTAAGTACTGTATCATGGTGGTTTCTCGAGCCTCATATGTTCCTTCAATCTGGCTCGCTATTAACTGTGAATCCACATAAGCAGTGATTCTGGAGGCTCCATTCTGAAAAGCTATGTTCAAACCTTGCACGAGGGCTTCATATTCTGCTTCATTGTTAGTGACTTGGAAATCCAGCTTGATCGCAAAGTCCAGTTCAATCCCATCGGGGTTTCTGAGGGCCACTCCTATTCCTCCCCCTTGAGAGGTTGAGGAACCATCCGTGTGCAGTACCCATAACCCCTCATTCTCCGCAGCGGCGGGTTCGAAACCAAAACGTTCAACCAACAGATCCGCCATAACCTGAGCTTGTATCGCTGTCCTGGGCTCGAAGCATAAGTCAAACTGGCTCAATTCGATGGCCCACTTGATTAATCTGCCAGATACGTCCGGCTTGGACAATACTTGTTTCAAGGGTTGGTCGGTGAGAACTGTTATGGAATGCGCTTGAAAGTAAGGCCTTAGCCTTCTTGAGGCGTTAATAAGAGCGAACGCAAATTTCTCAATCTCCAAATATTTCTTTTCGGCTCCTTGCAAGGTTTTGCTCAGATAATAGACAGGCAAATGTTTCCTCTCCCGTACAGCGACCAGAACCGCGCTCGTGGCTTCAGGAGAGACAGAAAGATACATGAATAACCTTTCGCCTTCGACAGGCTTAGTCAGCAGTGGAGCGCTTGATAAATAAGCCTTCATATCCTGCAGCGCCCTTTCGCATTCCTCTGTCCAAGCAAAGTTACGTGCGTTCCTCAAGATTTTGAAGAAGGGAAGGTTCCTGTCTGCCGAGCGTGAAATAAACCTGTTCAACGAGATGATTTTGCCTACCAAGACCTGTACTTCCCGCAAATTTCGAGGGGAAGGAATTTCCAAGATGGCCTTGATCTTCTCCGGATTGGCCTCAATTCCCCTCTGACTGACCATGTATCCCAAGAACTTTCCCCCTTGTACACCAAAGGTGCACTTCGAGGGATTCAACTTCATTCCATATTGGCGCAAAATTGAAAACGTGCGCTTGAGATCCTCCAAATGGGAATCCTGGCGCTCGCTTTTGACAATCATATCATCCACATAGACCTCCATGGACCTCCCAATTTCACTTTCAAACATCTTATTGACGAGCCGCTGATAGGTAGCTCCGGCGTTCTTAAGTCCAAAGGGCATGACCAAGAAACAATATACCCCCATATGGACGACGAACGAAGTTTTGGGGCGGTCTTCCGGGGCCATAAAGATCTGATAGTACCCCTGGAAAGCGTCCATCATGCTCATGAGCTCGCAGCCAGCGGTCGAATCCACCAATTGATCAATCCGGGGCAGCGGGTAAGGATCTTTAGGGCAAGCCTTGTTGAGATCAGTGAAATCATTGCACATGCGCCATTTATTTGCGCTCTTGGGCACCAAGACTACGTTGCACAGCCACTCCGGATACAAGATGGGCTCGATATACTGAGCCTCCAATAGCTTATTGACTTCCTCTTCAATGACTTTCTTTCGAAAGCCATGTACATCCCGTTTTTTCTGCTTGATAGGCTTGAAAGATGGATCCACATTAAGTCTATGGACAATGACGCTCGGGTCAATCCCTGTGAGATCAGAGGCTTTCCACGCGAATACATCCTTGTTCTCCCTTAGAAAATCAATCATCATGATCTGAGAAGGCCCTGAGAGGTTTGAGCCGATCTGTGTAGTCTTATCTTTGTTTCCAGGTTCCAGCTCAATGGTAAGGAATTTTTCCGAGGGTTCGATCCTTACCTCTGGGCGAGGAAGTTCGAGCGCCCTCTTCTTTCCTGTTAAACGATCGCCAGATGCTGATTCACTCTCTTCCGGCTCATCTTCTCCTGAGGACGATTCACCAACGACCCCTGGGGGGACATTTTCGAGGGGATTCTCCCCGTTGTCTCCCCTCTTCTTCTTATTCTTCTTCTTGTTCAATTTCGCCGGTTTCCTTGCTGGGCTGTCCTCGTCTAAATTGGGGAAATCCACTGACTTCTTGGTGGAGCCGACATGGAAGGTTTTCTCCGCTTTAGGCTTTCTGAGGGACAGCATGTAACACTCCCAAGCCTCTCGTACATTGCAGAGCACTTCTCCAACGCCCTCGGAAGTAGGAAACTTAATCTTCTGGTGGTAGGTGGAGATGATAGCTTTAAAATCCACGAGGGCAGGGCGCCCGATTATGATGTTGTACGGGATGTCAATCTCCACCACCGCGTACGTTACCAAAAGCGTTTTGCGCTGAGGGGCTCGTCCGAATGAAGTAGCCAGGCGTATTTGCCCTCGGGGGACAACTTCTGAGCCTCCAAAGCCAATGAGGGCTGTTTTAAGAGGCTCGAGCGGGAGATCAACCTTCATTTTTAAGAATGTAGAGTAAGGCAAAACATTAACGGAGCTTCCACTATCAACCAATACTCTTTTTACAACATGGTTATGAACATCTAAACTAACCACCATGGGGCAATCTGAGGTTACACCCTCCCCATGGGGCGTTACAATATGTTCTAGATCCCTATCATCAAAGCCTATTACATCATTTTCTCTTGATTTTGGAGCGCTTGATCTCTGGATAGCGTAGATAGGCTTGGGCACTGCTGGGCGTTGGTTGTAGCTCCGTATATGCCTCCGTCGGGAGGCGTTTGAATCCCCCCCTGATGAGCCTCCTGCAATCATATTTATGACTGCAAAGGGCTCGTTCTCTTGCTCGGGGGCTTTGCCTTTGTTGCCTCGGCGACTGCTGCTTTCCGGGGGTCCCCTACCCCTTGGGCTCTTTGACCGGGAAGGACTCCTTCTTCTCCTTCCGGAGCGCTCGTTGCATTGTTCATCGTAGCGTTCGAGCACCCGGACAAATTCTTTCAGATGGCCCCCTGCAACGAGCCTTTGGATTTCAGCCTCCAACTGTCGGCACTCATCCGTGTCGTGCCCTCTCTGCTTGTGGAAGGCGCAGTATTTATTCGAGCGCCTTAGTGAGTCTGTTTCTCTCATTTTGATGGGTCTTTTGAAGAGCTTCTTATCAGAGAGATTGTAGACTTCTGAATTTGGCCGGGTGAGCGGAATGCGCTCGAATCGACGAGGGGGTGGTGGCGACCTCCTGCGCTCTTGAGGGCGCTCTTTCTTGACTGCCACATCCCGCCCCCGCTCGTGATGAGGTCGCTCGTTCCGGGCCGGGCTGTGATGACGGGGACCATTCGTCCCATACATATCTTCGAGCGCGAAGAACGGCTCGGCTATTTCTCTTAGGCCCATGAGGGTCCCAGGCCTTCTCTCCACGATGGCGTCAGCAAATTTTTTGCTCACATACTGCTTGTGATCCACAGCCTGGAAGAGAACTGGGATCAAGAAATCCATCGAGGGCCTTTCCACCTGCAAGATCTCCTTATTAAAGCGGGCGAAGAACGAGCGTAGTGATTCGCTCCTGCCCTGCACCACGTTGTAAAGCGCTGTGGGTGCGGTGACGGGTGCCTTCAAAGAGTTGAAGTGGTTGAGGAAGGCATCGGCCAACTCTTCATACGAGTGGATCGAGCGCGGTGGCAGGCGCTTATACCACTCTTGAGCCATCCCTACCAAGGAAGTGACAAACACTTTCGCCCAGTAATGGCTGGAATGCTCGTAAAGGTGCATGAGATGCACAAAATGATCCAAGTGCTCCGCTGGATCGGTTGTCCCGTCGTATCTGTTGATGGATGTGGGGACTTTGG
Source organism: Lantana camara (assembly GCA_037501455.1). NCBI lineage: Eukaryota > Viridiplantae > Streptophyta > Magnoliopsida > Lamiales > Verbenaceae > Lantana > Lantana camara. The sequence goes on along the minus strand of CM074856.1, from coordinate 137,365,790 downwards.
CCATTCCGGCTTGGGCCATCAGAATTTCTTCGACGAGGGGTGAACCCCTCGCCAATGGGTGGTATTCGTACGTGCCGAAGTTTTCCTCCGGCTCCTTTCGACGGGGGACCCTTGGTGGAGGGTCCTTGGTGCGGGTACTCCTGGCGTCAACCCGTTCATCCCGACTATGGGAGATCTGAGTTGAGCGCCCTCGTGAGATCTGTCCCACGATATCCTTGAGGCCCTGTAGCTGGTCTTGCACAGCCGCGAGGACGTCAGGATTTACTTCTACTTGCTTGTCCTTGTGGGCTCGTGAGCCCCTCCTGGAGACATGAGAGTCTCCTTCATTTTCGTTCACTCGCTCCGTGGGCTCTTTGTTCCTTCCCACGGAGGCACGCTCGTTGCCCTCCTGCTGGGGCACTTCTTTCGCTGGTGGTGGTGGTGGTTGTGCCCTCAGGACAGCCTGGGCTTCTCTGAGGGGAAAGTTTTGCTGTCCGCCTAAAGGGGCCGCAACCTGAGTGGCCTGCCCAGAGGGAAAGTACATGGAATGGAACCTTTCCCATGCCCCCTGAGCCGCCTGAACCTCACATTGGGCGTAAAGAGCCCGTAACTGTTGGGTGGTTAGTGGAGGTAACTCCACTCCTTCAATCTCCCTGGGGACCACCACTGGGAGCTGGAGTTGTCCGGCATGGTATGGCTGGACTGGTGGCATCATCATCGCCGGAGTAAGGGAGTATCCAGGAGGAGGCATCAGGTAACCTTGCATTCCAAGGTTCATCTGGGGATGGACCCAGGAATTCTGTGCAAGCGGCGGTGGAACTGAAAGAGAAACTCCTCCAGTGGTGGTGGGAACCTGCGGTGCCGGCGGGGCAGGTGGTGGTACGGGGGATTCTGCTTGTGGAGTCACTCCTGCGGGGGGAGGTGCTCCACCATCAGCGACGGTAGGTGGCAGTGCTCCGCCAATAGCGGTGGAGGGAAGAACGATATTTGCATCTTGGGAGGTGTTTTCTCCTCCTCCCACAGCTCCAGATCTCGTTGCAACCATGGCTGTTGAAAACGAAGATGTGCTTGTTTTTCTACCAACAAAAAGAAAGGAAGAATATGGAAGACTGGTTTCCCACAGACGGCGCCTAAAATGATGGGTCCAGGAATGGATGGGTCTGAATCCGATCACTTTACGATTTGTATTTTGTGGAGGAAACCACCGGAGCTTCGCCGGAAAAAGAGAAAGGGGTTCAACCTGTTGGGACAAGCACAAGAAGAGTCAGAAGGCCAAGCTGGGGGAACTGGGGGTGATACCCAGTTTGGCTCTCCGACGCTCAAGTCAGTTCAATGTATGAAGATAAGTGTAAGCTCAGTTACAGTTGCAGTGATGAAGAAAGCTTAGAGAATGCTTACAGTGTAGAAGATGACTTGGGTTATTTATAGTTGAGGGTCAAGGGCCCTTTGGTCATTTGCCTCAAGTGGTCCTGGCCGAATGTTGCCCTAACACGTGGCGCTGTGAGAGAGAAACCTAGGAGGAATCTTCTGCAAAAGCGGCCAAAAGTTAGTGCTGGCAACAGTGGCAGGTGCGCGGGCATGTACGTTGTGTCAGAGAGCCATGTGGGCGGTTGGTAGCGAGGGCTTGAGAGCGCGCTCGTGACAACCTAGAGTAGTGGAGGCCAAGGCATCCGCTGAGGGGGATGAAGGCTCCAGCTTAAGTGACGAGCCGAAAGGGAAACCACTCTGAGGGAGTGGGACGCTCGAAGAGGGCTCCTTTGGCATGTGAGCGAGCCCATCGTTTGGTGTGTAGGACGCTCGTTGGAGTGATAGCGCTCGTTGGCTTAACTCCTGAAGAAGATCCGCGCTCGTTGGGTTCAGCGCTTGTGAACTGATGATGCATCCTTGGGGAGACAGATGTCATCATTTCGTGATGCCACGTGTCTTGTCGTGGGACGATCGTATTTTGACCCCATCATTTTGCCCCCCAATTCTGTAGTCCTTATTGATAAGGACTGTAGAATTTTGGCACGCTCTATCTCTTGTTCATAGCGCTCGTGTAAAGCTTGGCGTGTTGGGCAATTTTCCTCTGAAAGCGCCATTAATGCGGTCTTTTCAATTGACCGTTCGTATCACTTCCGCATTAAATGTTGGTACTATTCTGAAGCCCTTGAAACGTCAGAGCATTAAATGCGGGTGCGCGTGGGGCGCGTGAGCATTGGGAAGCATGTGCCGGTTCCATAAAGTGGGCGGTTTCCTAGGCGGGAAATGATTGCCATTTTGAATTTATTGCCTAAAACGGTACCAACTCCCATCCCTATAAATAAGGGATTCTGAAATCTTGTCATTCTTTACGCATTCAAAACTTTCCAAGTCTCCTTTGCAAGAAAAATTCTCTCGCATCTCCAGCATCTTCAACCTCTTCTCCAGTTTTCTTCAGAAACTTTTCAAGGTAAATCTCCAGTGTGAATTTCTGACTTTGCTAACCGTAGATTCGGACCTTAGGATTTTGTAATCCCTCAAATTCCCGTCTTCCTGAACCTTAAACTCTCTCCCAGAAAAACCTTCAAAACCCCAATTTCTGCCATGGCCGACCACCACATTGAAGAATTTGCCCGTGAAATTCAAGAGATGGCCACCGAGAGTTCTTCTTCTCACAATTCCCCCAGAGATGAAGAGTTGGGGGCGGCAGTAATGGCTATGGAAGACCGAAACCCAGGCGGAGTGGATCCTCTCTTTGAGGAGATGGATTTGGTAATAGAGGCAGAAAGACAAGGAGTCACTCTTCCCATAACTCAAAGTGCCACACATCCCCATCGCCATAGAGTGACAGTGGCCGTTGCGAATCCGCTTCCAGTGGCGGAAGCCGTAACCGGGCCTTCAGAAAGGGCCCGTGACAAGGGCAAGAGTAAGAAAACCCAGAAATCCAAAGGACCCAACGAGGGGGAGGGCTCAGGTTATCAGGCTACCGAGCGCACGCCTGATGAAACTCCCAGCACCGTCACAGTGGGAGATGTAAAGACAATGATGGCCCCCATCTACTGGGATGAGCGATATACTTGGAGAATTCCCCAAAACCACGAGCGCGCAAATAATCCGCCTCCTGGGGAAATGGCAGTATACGTGGATTCCGTGAGCTCGGGAGGCCTGAGGTTCCCCATCTCAATCTCAATGGCCCATTTGCTGAATGACCTGGGCCTGTGTCCGTCCCAGATAGTGCCCAACGGCTTGGCCCTCTTGACCTGCTACATAATTCTGATGAGGACCATGGGTTACGAGCCCTATCTGCGGAACTTCAATGCCCTTTTCCAAGTGGTCAGCTCCTCTCGCTCTTCTCCTGAAGCGGGTTTTTATTACGTCCAAGCGAAGGCCCACATGAAGCTGATCAATTCGCCCTCGACCACTTATGGCATTGACTGGAAAGAAAAGTTTATATTTGTCAGGGCTCCAGCGGAAGAGGGCTTTGGGGTGATCACGGAAAGGCCTTGAGAGCGCGCTCGTGACAACCTAGAGTAGTGGAGGCCAAGGCATCCGCTGAGGGGGATGAAGGCTCCAGCTTAAGTGACGAGCCGAAAGGGAAACCACTCTGAGGGAGTGGGACGCTCGAAGAGGGCTCCTTTGGCATGTGAGCGAGCCCATCGTTTGGTGTGTAGGACGCTCGTTGGAGTGATAGCGCTCGTTGGCTTAACTCCTGAAGAAGATCCGCGCTCGTTGGGTTCAGCGCTTGTGAACTGATGATGCATCCTTGGGGAGACAGATGTCATCATTTCGTGATGCCACGTGTCTTGTCGTGGGACGATCGTATTTTGACCCCATCACACGGAATCGATTTAATTAATCGCGCACTTAATTCTTCATCTAAATCGAATTATTTATTAGTAAATTTAATGAATCGCTCACGCGATTTAATGAAGAATACCAAAACCATTAAAACCAGTAAAATCAGTTACAGCATACTAAATCAATAAAAATAGAACAACATTCAGTCTGCTTTCATTACAAAACAAGTAAAATACACTAACAATTCATCAGCTAAATAAAGGTGAGTTGTTATGGATTGGCAAGCTTTTCATGTGTCATCCAAATTATGGATTGGTAGGTTTTTTTTATAAAAATATATAATAATTGTTCTTATTTGGCAACAAGTCCTACACTAATGGCGATTTCCAGGAGCATTTCAATCAAATACGGTTGATTTAAAAGAGTCAGGCAACCGAGACGAAACAATTTAAACTAAATCGCGTACTCGATTTAATTAATCGTTCACGCGATTGATTGAATCTAGTACTCCAAATATTGAAGGATCGCGCACTCGATTTTTTTGTATTTTTACTTCAATGCAAAGAAGTCATTCGAATGAAGCAACATTGGCCAGAATTTTGTCATTTCTAAAGATAATAACATGCGCTTTGTTGTATTTTTTTTTTATCACAATTTTTGTGTAATTGTGTGCAAAAAAATACGAAGTAGCATGTTATTATCTTGAGATAAGACACACTGGAAGCCGGAGAAGGGTCGGTAGGGAAGGCAACGACAGCGACAGCACAGAAGGGGAGTGAGGGAAGGCAACGGCGGAGACACCACAGAAGGGGATTTAGGCTAAGAAGAAGATGAAGAAGGGGAGGAGGAAAATGAGATTTAGGGTTTTGTTTTTTTGTTGTATACGTATAACTTATACATTTATTGTTTTTTTGTATAACGCCCCTAAGGTTTCTCCTTTTACAAATCGAACTAATTACCTTTGGCATATGAGTTTAATAGTGCCAAGTCAGAAAATATCGGAAAAGAAATTGAGGGTTATATCCCTAAAAAAAAGAGCGTCCCTTGGGGGCCTAATTCTCTCCTGTTTGATAGCTGCTTAGATATTTCACCGGAAAAAAGACAACAGTGAGAAGAAAAGAGAGAAGAAAAATTCGATATTCCGTAGTGAGGTGGGAGAGAGTGAAGGCGAAAATTCCGATCAATGGCACCACCTCACGGCGGCGATGCGGCGGCGGAGGTCAGTGACGAGTCAACTCCTCAGCGTCCAATTTCTACTATTCTCTTCATCATCGGTAGACTTTTTTTTTTTCCCCCCCGTTTTTTTTTGTAATTTTTTTGTTCATTTTTGAGGGATATATACTGATTTCGGAGGTGTGTGTGAAGCTATGCAAACGGAGGCGGCACCTCTGGTGGATAAATTTCAGCTGGTGGAGGATCCTGACTCTGTGTATGTTTCCCTTTGTTCTGCTGTATGCTTTTCGGTTATCAGGTGTTGTTATATCTGGTTTAGGTCGAAGAATTAACTCGTTTGTGTTTGGAGCTGGGAAAAAGCTGGACCGGAGAGCTTGTTTATTTGTTTAGTTAGTATGATGCTGATATTTGTTGGGTATAGAGGGATAAATCAGCTTGTTGGATCATCTTATTATCAATATATTTCTGGTTCGGAGGTGGTGTTATCAATTATGAAGTTGCTAAACTTGTTTTCTTTTCACTAAATGATTGATAGAAATGAGTGTTATGAATTTTCTGCAAGGGCTGTTAACCAGTCAGTAAGTTGAACTGCAAAGGGACCTAGTAGAAGTATTAATTTGGGAAAAAGAATGGTTATTCTGTACTAGTGTTTGGATGGAGGAGGCGTTGATTTGGGAATACCTTATAATTTGATGTGGATTTTGTACATTACCATCTTGAATTGATTATGCAGGTTTCCAATGGGGGTGCCATGGGTGAGGTACTATGGCAAATACAAAGATTTGAACATCAACATTGTTTGTCCGGGGAAAGATACAGGATTAGGTTTGTACTTTTTCTAATTCTCAGCTCGTAAGTCTTTTATTGAGTCTTGATGGTACGCGACTGTGCTCGTTGTTATGTCCTATCTGTATTAGCTGTCTTTCTTGTGGTATCTGTGATGATTGTGTTGTGGGATTGCATACTTAGTGATTCTCTATGGGCATCTCTTTTGAGTTGTAGTGTTCTGGTTGTGTTAGGAATTGGGCAGTCATTGTTTATACTTTGCAATTTTGTTTTGTGTCATGTTTTTATTGACATCATTCTCATCCTGCAAAGGAACACTTATCTGCAAATGCTTTATGATGGAGGAAACAAATATGCATGCTCAATTAAATGCTTAGACCGTGAATTGTGTGATTGACCTGGCAGTTTAAGAAAATCAATTCAGCAGATCATCGTATCTAATATCCAAGTTTCTCACTTCTAGCTACTCAATGAATTATTTATTTATCAGGTGTTGACTGCGTTGGAACAGTTTCTGCATCACTTCTGACTTATGCTTCTATTCAAGCATTACAGCCAGACCTTATCATAAATGCAGGAACTTGTGGAGGATTCAAGGTATTATAATTTCAATTATGATGTTGCAAGGTATTTACTTGTGTACTGTGCTGAAGCCTTAGAGCATGTAAGGACTCTTTTGATATTCTTTTTTAACGATGCCTACAATTTTCAGGCAAAAGGTGCTTCCATTGGTGATGTATATCTTGTATCAGATGTTGCTTTTCATGATAGAAGAATTCCTATCCCTGTAAGTCCCCCCCCCCCCCCCCCCCCTTTCCTGTAACTGTAATCATTTTAAATTGCTTAAATATAGAATGTAGATAATGTCTGTTTTGAGTCATGTGTTTGACTTTTACACTGCTGTTCTGAACTTCACAGGTTAATTTTCATAGTTCTTGACATTTGCAATATAGTTGTATTGCAATTGGGAAGACATCAGTTGTTTTGTGATAGATGATGTTCTGTACCTCAGACTTAGGTGTAGGTTCCATTATTTTGTTCCATAAGTTCATTTGTCTTGCGTTTATCTTACAGGTGTTTGACCTTTACGGTGTTGGCTCACGTCAAGCATGCTCCACACCAAATCTTGGAAAGGAGCTGAACTTAAAGGTGCCTTCAACATATCTTTTGGAAGATCAATAGTAATCTCGGTGGCTTTCTTGGGATAGAGAATCCTGTCTATGGATATATAAGTACCATGCTGCTTTATATCCGTGCATGTATTTTATTTGTGTTCATGTATGCGTCTATTGTCCATAATTACACTGAAAGATCTCAATTTTCTTGTATGTTTTAGGTGGGCAAGTTGTCTACTGGTGATTCTTTGGATATGTCCCCACATGATGAAGCAGCAATAGTTGCAAATGAGGCAACTGTTAAAGACATGGAGGTACTTCTCTCGGCTTTATAATTCTCCATGCAATCATCTACCTTTTAGTGCGACTTAAGGTGTACATATTTCACGAAGTTCCTTTAGCATATTTTTATGTAAATTTCCAGTGAAGGCCTGATCTTGGTGCAATTTAGAATCATCCTCCCATATTTTAACACATAAAACAAGGTAGGCAATAAGGAAGCGGCTCATGGGACGTGATGTGAAGTGTTCTTTTAGTTATGGATAATATAAAAGCACAACCATAGAAAAGGGAAAATTATTTTTTGGCATCAGAAGTATGCTAGTTTTCACACTTTACCATCCAAACTTATTTATTTTTACTCTTTACTCTTTCAACTATGCAAAAAACTTGTTCACCACACGAGTGTCATTTCAATTCCATCACCAATTTATCAAATTGAAGTTCATAATTTATCTTCTTCACGAATGTTATCAAGGATAAAATTAACAATACAAAAAACTCGATTTACCCGAATCCTATGAACACCATGTATCTCGTTGAACATTCCACGGCATGCTGAATTGTGGAAAAAGTTCAGATTGTAAGCTTGAAAAGCTGCATCTTTCCTATACCTTTTTTCTGTAACAGTAATTTGTACTCCGAAATATATTTAAACTACTGCCAGTGAGAGGGTTATTGAACTTGGTTTCTGATTGCCGTGTACCAGGGAGCAGCTGTTGCTTATGTGGCAGATCTCTTGAAAGTCCCAGCTGTTTTTCTGAAAGCTGTTACCGACATTGTCGATGGTGAAAAGCCAACAGCCGAGGAGTTCCTGCAAAATTTGGCAGCAGTAACAGCTGCACTTGATCAAGCAGCAACACGAGTTGTTGATTACATCAACGGCAAGTGTTGCTCCGAGCTGTGATTTCTTCTTAAATTGAGCGTATAATATTGAAAGAAAACCACCTATACATCTAAATTTACTAGTTAAATGGCCTTCCTGTGTGTGATTATGTGTTTCTGAAACACATACTAGCATTTTGTCTCCAGCCATGAAGAATATATTGATGGCACTGTATTCTATTTGCACATTTCAGTGTTGATAGGTCACATAAGTTCTCACTTTATAGTTTAGATTGTCAGTGAATGTGGACACTTTCGTCGCATGAAGCTGTTTTCCATGATGTAGTACATCAATCACACGAAATATGTAAACTTCTTGTCTCTCTCGTTATATTGATTTGGTTGGATCAAGTTCAAGCTAGAATCATGTGGAAATATAGATAATTAGGATTGCCCTACTAATTTCAGTCCTGAATTAGTACGATCGAATTCAACCAATTATAAGTCTTTTGTTGGAAGGACAGAACCTAGCAACTAATTATCATCCTTCAGTAACTCCTCTAAGCAACTTGGAGCCTTAGTCCAGACTTCCTCATCCGCAGTATTGTCATGACCCATTTTAGCAAGCCTGTGAGTGCAGTAGTTCCCTTCGCGTCGAGCATGCATCAAATTAAGATCCCAAGGCTTACGAATGAAATTAACACAGTCAGCCACCATGTTGGCAAGAGGGTGATCAATGGGCGAACTCAACCAATTATATGAGCAATTATATCATACTTGTTATTTGATTGATAATTTTTCTCTCGTTTTACTGATGTTGGACAATTGGTCGAACAAGGTTGGGACTAGAATTTGAAGCATTCAGCATCTAGATTTACCAGTAAGAAGCTTATTCTTAGAAGCTATCTATAATAATACTAATAATTGCTTCTCAAAACCAAACCTCCAACCAACTCCCTCTACCAAAAGGGTCACGAATTCCTCTCCCAAGAACTAAATCAATACAGAACATCACATTACAAATATGTTCACATCCCACATCCCTCTGCATGTAATAATTTAATAACAATCACTTGATGAGTATATATAGACGTAATCCTCCCCTGAATTCTACACTTAGAAACCAAAAATTCATTCATTTTTTTCTGGAAAATTACAAAGAAAACATCCATGGGAAGTGAGGACACATTCCAATGCTTGAAGAGTGTTGATCCAGCTGGAAAAGCTGCTGTTCTTGCCCTTGGCAAGGCATTTCCACACCAACTTGTAATGCAGGAGTTTCTTGTTGATGGGTACTTTAGGAACACTAATTGCGACGATCTCGAACTCAAGCAGAAACTCACGAGACTATGTACGTTTTCTCCTCCTCTTCTTCCTCGCCGTATGCCATGTACGGCTTTGAATTTTGTTTTCGAACATTCCGTGGGAACGGAGTTGGGGCCGCCTGCCCCCTCAATATTTGGGGCCCTTGAAATAAATTTTGAGTTTTTCTCTGTTTCATTCAATCTTGAACCACCTAAAATCCTGACTCCGTCCCTGACTACTAAAGCTGTTTTATTTTTCCTAATTTTCAAGTATAGTTCACCTCAAGAATCAATCGAGCTCCATGCAAACACCCTGCACAACGCAACATAACACACATACATCTTTTACACAAGTTCATATTTTTATCCTTCCAAATGTGTTGCATATATGATAACATATACATGTATATATTTTCTCATAAGATAACTAATGCACACACAATTCTCAGGCAAGGCAACCACAGTGAAAACCCGATACGTAGTAATGTCTGAAGAAATCCTGTCAAAATACCCAGAACTCGCCATGGAAGGCGCCCCCACGGTGACACAACGTCTCAACATCTGCAACTCCGCCGTGACAGAAATGGCCATCGAAGCCTCACAGTCATGCATCAAGAAATGGGGCAGAACCGTATCCGACATAACTCACGTAGTCTACGTCTCCTCCAGCGAAGCCCGTCTCCCCGGCGGTGATCTCTACCTCGCCAAAGGTTTAGGCCTCCGGCCGGAGACACAACGTGTCATGCTGTACTTCTCCGGCTGCTCCGGCGGCGTCGCCGGCCTCCGCGTCGCCAAAGACATCGCCGAGAACAACCCCGGCAGCAGAGTTCTCCTCGCGACGTCGGAAACCACCGTTATCGGATTCAAGCCGCCGAACGCCGATAGGCCATACGACCTCGTTGGCGTGGCGTTGTTCGGGGATGGCGCCGGGGCAATGGTGATTGGGTCGGGTCCTTTTACGGGGGATGAAAAGCCGCTTTTGGAGCTGCATACGGCAATGCAGCACTTTCTGCCGGATACTGAGAAGGTCATTGATGGGAGACTTACCGAAGAAGGGATAAGCTTCAAGCTCGAGAGAGAATTACCACAGATAATTGAGGATAACATTCAAGATTTCTGCCATGGATTAATGGGTTTTGCCGGTTTTTGTGAGGGTGATTATGATAAGCTGTTTTGGGCGGTTCACCCCGGTGGGCCGGCGATCTTGAACCGGCTGGAGAAGAAGATGGAGCTTGGACCGGAGAAGCTGAGTGCTAGCAGAAGGGCTTTGGCTGATTATGGGAATGCTAGCAGTAATACCATTGTTTATGTGTTGGAGTATTTGTTGGAAGAGATCAAGAATGGGAAGAAGGTTGATGATGATGAATGGGGTTTGATTCTGGCTTTTGGGCCTGGGATTACTCTTGAAGGGATTCTGGCTAGGAGACTCACTATCTGAAGTGTGTGAAAACAAGAAAGATTTGATTTTGTTGTTTGGGGGGTTCATGATTTGTTCATGTTGTTTGATTTCTTGTAGTTTTGATTCAAGTTTATGACCATAAAGAATTTATAAATTGTGGTTGTTTGATGAAATAGTTACGATTTGGTAAAAATAAATGAATATCTAGCTCTAGAACTATGTTCATCTATGATAGATACATATGGACACGATACGGATAGAATAACATGGATATCTTTTTGAATTTTTCTCTCACCAGATGTGTCGAAACATGGTGTTCAATACAACACGAGTACAAGACAAAAAATGACAATGGAAATTAGAAAACAAGAATTAAAATAAGAACTGTGAATATTAATTCAACTGTAAAAATGTTCCAAGTATTCGAAACCAAAATAGTACTGATACAACTAATCATATCTGTTTTCTGATAACTTGATATTGATTTTTCAACATCGTTTTGCAAGAACTGGGCATGTTTTGTATAAAACTTACACAACAATGGATTATACCACCCCTGAAGGAAGACGTAGCACAAGCTGTCCCCCGAAAACACTGCAGGTTACAAAAGCAAGGAGTTAAATCGGAAAATTCAGTGGAGAGCGAGCGAGAGAGAGAGAGAGAGGAGAGAGAGAGAGAGAGAGAGAGAGAGAGGAGAGAGAGAGAGAGAGAGAGAGAGAGAGAATTTCCGGACCTTTTAACATAGTAGTAGCAAAAGTCGGCAAGGATGAAGGTCTGAACAACTTCCGAAATAAGAACCATGGAAGGCCAGAGTCCATAACCCAATGCAACAAGGAGCTGGCCTCGACTGTCCAAAACCTGAATTACGGACAACTTCAACCAATTAGAAACCGGAGAAACTAATCACTATTGGTTTTCAAAGTTGAGCTCCTAATAAACAAGAACCTATATCTAATTATTGGTTTTTAACTCCACAACGGAGCGGAGAAATAGGTAATGCTTGCTTAGTTTCTGGACCGCATAATGGTACATGTATCTATAAATATTACTCCGACAAACATAACTGATAACCCATACAGAATAAAAGAACATCACAAGATTTTTTTTCTCCCTGTACCCAAGCAACTAATGAATGATATAGTTCATAATTCAAACCTGGAGAACCCAGTGAGCACAGCTCAAGAACCTCGCAACACCCAAAGCAAATACATAATGAGCTGTAAACGGTTCAACAATCTGCCAAGAATACATTAAAAATGTTATAGGGTCATCATATGTTGACACCTTACGGAGAAAGAATTAGCGTGTGTAGAGATAATAGGATTTTATAGTTAAAATTTTACCTTTGTATTTTGCATGACACGCAGTTGAGGTAGCACAGAGACAGCTTCAAGGTAAACACAGAAAGCCCAAGCAATCCTATTGACTATATGATGTGTTGTCGATGGGTGAATTAATAAGGCTAATATAGCACAAGGTCCCACCTGCACAGAAAAACAAATTTTCATGTCTGAAGTTTTATGAAATTTTATTTATTTTTCTTTCTTTAGGTGTGGGTGGGTGGGGTGGGGTGATTCTTGGTTAGTGAATGAATGATAGGAAGTTCCAGTATGAGATATCTTTCCTAATATTAAGTGAAAATAAAAAACCTTGCACAAAACAAACAGCTCTTTCCCACAAGAAGGCTTACCACATAATAGTGTGCAAAATTGTCTTTATCCTCCATGTAACTCGACCTCAGATTAAAACGAATCATATAAATAACCCACAATGTCGTAGCCAGTGTAGCCATGTCGAGCAAAGTGTGTATGTCATATTCCATCACAAAACTGCAATACAGTCTAACAGCCAAAAATAAAGCTGTTAGCTCCTGGGATTTGAGCGAAAGCCCTGCCACAAGCAATAAATAGAAACAAAGACGATCAGCATTTTACCATTACATAGAATACAGAGCGAGATAGCACAGAACAATTAGGCGCCTACTTGCGTCAATCATAAAAACAATAAATTGGACAAACAAACATCAAAATACAAAAACTATACGTGTTAGTATGCCGGAAAGATTGAACTTTGCATAACAAGCCCCGAGATTGAACTTTGCATAACAAACCCCGAGATTGAACTTTGCATAAGAAAAACCCATAAATATTGATGGAAATGGAGTCATTCACTATATTTATCAACAAAGCAATGTTGATAAACACCAAATTTGACTATTTTTCAAAATAACATTACAGGTTGTAGTATTTCTGCAGTTTTACACAGACTGCAAGCTAATACAATTCTCACTTGTGGCCCCAGTTCAGAAACAACGCAATAAAATCCCATCTTTCAATTCGAAAAGTAAGGTCAAACACATTGAGCAACATTTCACAAAACCAAAAAAAAAAAAAAAAAAGAAAATTAGAAGTCCTTTGACCGTTTGTCCGGCTCCCAATATCCCAACATCATCAAATCTCCCTCACAAACCAATCAATTCTCAAGAGTTTCAAGCTTCCCCATCCCTTAACAGACTTCTAAACCATAGCGAAAAAGACATCTAAGTTAGACCGGCCAAGTAACTCCAAACTAAGCTTCAAGACAGAAATTTTCGGAATATATATATAATTTTTTCAATACCTATAAAAAATCATGCTAAAGCTGAACCCCCTTTTGCTTTATCCCCCAAAATTCCCAGCTCCCAAAGCTCCAATTTTTCTCCTCCCCGTCACACCACATTGAAACCAAGAACACACAAAAAACTCAATCACAACACAGAAAAACGCGGTACCAGCACAAGTCTTCTCCTTCATCAACTTGTAAATCAGAACACAAATTCCGATCGAGTGAACAGCCTCCGCAGCCACAAACAAGTTATCATGATCGTGAACAATTGCCCGAAGGATAACAAGCGCCACCATGCCGCTAATCACGGCCAGAAACCCCTTCACCTTCGGCGGCTGCCGCCGCACCCATGTCGACACCGCCTGGATCGGCCTCCTCGGTGGCCTCATACTTGTATGCCCAATGTAAGTATCACTCTCTCTCTACCACTCTCTCTCTCTCCGATGGAAGTTTGATCGGAAAATCTTAGGGCACAAGAAATGGGAGGAAGAAATTGGGGATGAGTTGTTTTCCTTATGATTTGGGGGAAATGAAATCATTATAGTATAGGTTGGAGTCAAACATGTCAAATTAGTCATTTCAAAGTCCTTTTTGGCAATTACCATTTTTTGCAACTTTTTTCCATTTTTTCACCGGGGAATTTGAGAAAACTCCCCAATTGGGGGGTCAAATTTCTTTTAACTCCCTATTTTCAAAAATGATGTATTAAAACTCAAGAATCGTGTATCTAAAATCCTAAATGATGTATTTGAAATATAAGGAAAAAAATCATGTATCTAAATCCCAGAATCGTGTATATAAATCCCAAAATCGTGTATCTAAAACCCCAAATGATGTATTTAAAAATGGGGAGCAAACTCAAAATTTTTCAACTCATGGGGAGTTTTCTCAAAACCCCCCTTTTTTCACTCTCTTTCTGAAAGGTCCATTTATTTATTTATTGATATTTATGTCCATTTTTTATTCTATTCACTCAAAAAAATAAGAAAAAAGAACATTATCGTCATCAAATTGATTTAACAATTCGCCAAGAGAAGTTGGTTCAAATGGTTAAAAAGCTTAATTTTTTAGGACAATGTGTCGGGTTCAAATCCCTCTAACCACTTGGGGGTGTATATTTAAAAAAAACAAACAAACTCAAATAATGGTGAAAATAAAAATTTTAAAAAAATTGATTTAATAATTCTAATCCGGAATATATATATATATAACAAAAAGAATTTATTAAAGAAATTAAAAAATATATAATAAAGTTCAAATTTTTATCCATTTTTATTAGATTTTTTTAAGATTAATACAAAATGGTATAAATATTTATATTTATATTTTTCAAAAAAAAAAAAAAAAAAAAAGGAGTGTATTTATATTTGTAAGTTTGGGAGAAAAGACGCATTTGTATCATATTATCTTTTCTTTTAACAAAGTTTATTTTGTGTTACAATAATTTAAAGTATGACTAGTTTTCTAGTTCTCAATCAATAAAAAAAAAAATAATAATTCTAAATTTATAAATAAATTGATTTTGTCTGGAAATTTGTAATTTATTGACATTTATGGGGGTAGGAGAGGTAAGGAAACTCATATTTATTGTTATCTTTTAGAAATGGAATATGAAATAGATTTTAAAAAAAAAAAAATCAGAATGGAAGAGTAGTGGTGCAGTTGAGTGAGGCATAAAATTAGGAAGAAACACATGCCATCCAATTATTCATTATTCCACTCAATCATCGACAAAGTTTGTTCATGGATTTTTGGTAGTTTCAACTACACAATCAAGATATCTCTCTTCTTTTTATCTGAAATTGCTTTGTGTAGAGTTATAATGTACGGATATGGTAACATCGACACGACATGATACGGTGATACGGATTTTTTTTTTAATTTCCCACGTAAGAAGTATCGGACATGGTGTCAAACACGAGTGCCTGACACTATCCAACTCAACACGACACGGCAAAATGATATTTTTAAAAATATCCGTACGTCATAGGCGTAGTCGCGCGTAGAGCATCTACATAACTCTTAAGTCTCTCCCTCTCTCTCTCATGAACACACATACACAAAGAAAAGAAGAAGGTTCACAACCAGAAAAACAGACAATATCCCAGAATGAGAAAGACCTCCACAAAAACAAGAAAGAATGATACTGTTATTACTAAACTCAATACAAAGCTCACAAAAGAAACAACATTCCCTGCATTTCACTCTTCCTAACCCTCAACCTTCCAAAAACCAATCTCTCCCATTACTCACACCAGCAACAAACACTTCTCCATGTCAATGGGATCAAACAGATCATTCCAACACCATGTTACAAAAAAGCACAAACAAACCAGTCAAAATTTCTTCAGAAAGTCCACGAGGACGATCTTTTCAACACGGGCTTCATCTGCTTGTCTTCCTCGAGGGCAATCATCCCCAAATGAGAAGGATCTTCGAGCAACATTTTGGCAACCAAATATCCGGCAATAGACCACGTCTGGTTTTTACGGGCTTGCTTGCCGATATAGCGACCTAGTTTTCCATCATAGTACTCGGGCCAAGAATCTTTGGACAACCTCGTTTCAGCGAGCTCGATTGCCCGTCTCGCGATCTGGGGTCGCCCCGTTTTGATGCAGGCTGCTGTGAGGAGCCATAAGAGCACTGTGGGACAATGAAAGTATATAGTTAGATAAATATAAGATTATTGTTTTTGGTGGTTCTGGATGCCAATACTCAGCTTGGTTAGAGGATTTTGGTGATGAAGTAAAATGACTAGGGAAAATGGCACAAAAGTTGAAAAATATAAAACTCGAAGTTGTTTTTGGTATCAGCATGAATAATCAAACGAAAACAACAAGAATCTAAAAAGTTTTTCTTTTACCTGGCCAAGATCCACCATTATGATAACTCCACCTCGTGTTCTTCGGGTCACACCCCGTTACAATTCTCCACTCATGATTCTCAATAGCCGGATAACAGACCTTCAACGGCATATCTCCAACCAGCTCATCCCACCTCGACTCTATCAAATCCATAATAGCCATCGATTGCTCATACGTAGCCAATGAAGAAAGTATGGCTATACAATTTCCCAAACAAAACCAACGAAAATCCATGTTGGATGGCCCCACGTTCCCAACAAAGTACCCCCCATGCAAAGGCATGAAGTCAAAGATCCATTCGGGGAGGGAATCGGGCATGATGTTGAACTTGTTGACAGCTGTATGGGAATATTCCTCGGTCTTGTAACGGTATATGTCGTTGAGCTGTTTGGGATCGAGCCAGAAGTAACTCCTCATGTGGTAGCTTAAAGCATGGAGGCGTTTGGATATTAGTTCTAGAAGCTCCTTTCCCGGACCGTCGTGCTTTAGTAGAAGCATCGCGCATCGAAGGGCCATGAAGAAAAGGGCTTGTATCTCGATTGGGTAGCCATATACACCCTAGAAATTTGTAACACAAAATGCAGTGAGAGACCATTGGAGAAAAATAGATAGATAGGGAAAGTTTTACATTTACTACCCCTCATGCTTTGTGCAAATATAAAGTAGTGCTTGCACTTATTATTCCGTTAATTACCAAAATTATCGTGACTCCGTGAGGGACTAATTTGTAATTTTACCAAAACTGAGGGGTGCAGATGTAATTCCCTTAACTATATGTACGCACACACACACACATATATGTGAAAATTACGCTGACATGCCCTGAAGTTTTGACATAATTACACCCCAGAGATTTGTGAAATTATAAAAGCTTCCCCTTCCAAAGAATTTACCAATTGGCAGCACATATCATTTAGTATTTGACTTTAAGAATAGGATGCTTAAGAACAGTTGAAGATAAACCATGTACCTGTCCAGATTTAAAGCAAATACTTTAACTGGGGAAGTTTTTGTAATTTTTTAAAGCTTAGGGAAATTGATGTAGTTATGCGAAACCACATGAATGTCAGTGTAACTATCCCAAATATTTAACATAATATCTCCAATAATCCTACTACAACGAATGACAAATAACTACGCATAAAGCGAAAAAATATATAAAATAAAAACACGGAAAAAACTCACCATTCTACGATCAATCATACTGCATCCATCAGCACAAAGAAGAGTGGGGAATGTATCAAAACCTTCAGACAAACATAAACTAAGTATCAATCTCATGCCCTTCTGACATTCAGGCATTTCAGCCAACGAAGCATCTCCAGTCGATTTCGTGTAAGCTCTCAGTAATATAATCCACCAGAATCCGGAATCAACAGGAGCAACTCTTCCAATAGCACTCTCGCCAAAATCTGCTATTAGTGTCTCCGTATTCCTAACTGGATCATGCAACACTTTGAAACTAGCTGGCATAACGCCTTCTCCCAATTGAAATCTATCGATTTTTTTCTCCCATGATTGGAGACGAAGGGTTTTTAGGATGAAATTTTTCACTACTTCGGGTTCTCCGTTCATTAGAAAAGCCAATGCACTGGGAACAAAATCCCTCACAAATACCTGCATGCCTCAAATAATTAAGATCAAGATTCTAAAATTTTCAAATAATAATTCCAACACCTCCCTCGTAATTATGTGAAATTACACAAGTCTCCCCTCTTATTGTTACATATTGTTAGATATGTCATTATAGAGAAGCTTAATGACTTCCAACTAGCTTTTGTCAAAGATAGTCCTGAAATTCAAACAATAATACCAATACCTCCCTTGAAATTAACGCAATTACACAAATCTCCCCTCTTGGTTTCAATATTACATATAACACCTCGTAACAGATAGCCACCTTACAGTTACCCCCTTCTATTGAAACACTACAAATATTTAGGTGTCGTATTCATACAAAAACAACTTCCAAAGTAGATTTTTTCAAGGAAAATTCTGAATTTAGAAGTAAATTCCTACAACTCCCCTGCAATTATGTTAAATTACACAAATCTCCTTTGTCAGTTTCAGCATCACCTTATAGTTATCCCTCAATAGATCATTACACATAGTTAAACACTGCCAACACTCAAAAGCTTAATACACTTCACAACTAGGTTGCTCCACAGCATATGAACTGGTAATCCAACTTTCTTGAAATTTTTTCAATTCAAACAGGCATATTTTGTAATATTGAAAAGGGGCAAGCAACTGTGTTTCAGCTCTCACCTGATCATAATTGAGTTTCTCATCAGAATTATCCAACGCAGCAATCGTCCCCACAGGCTGGCCACGAAAGTAAACCAATGATCTTCTCAAATTTTCCCATGCCTCACCAATCATTGGGTGTGGTTCATAATTTGGCCCATACCCATATTGTGACGTGGGTGTATTGAACCCGGACCTTCCTGAACGTCTCCCGGGGGAAAATACACTATCAAAATGGTCGAAAGCTCTGAAGTGGTCTCCTCTTGAAGGTGGATGATGAGGAGATAATCCCAATGGAAAATCAGTAAGAGACCTCTCGTCGCATGATCTCTGTCTATCAAGATTCAAGTTTCTAGGCTTGATGGGCATTCTTGAGAAATCATATTCTTCCAGTTCATTTGATGAGTCTGCATTCTTGATTGAACCGTTTTGTGGGACGTCTGCTGAAAATAGGGACATTTTGCTGCAAGTCTTTGTTAGCTGTCAATGAATGTTGTTTGGTGGTGAGATGCCTTGATAATCTGCATTTTTGTCAAGGTTTAGCTGATTAAACACTCAAATTCACAAATAGAGTAGACGCACACACACAAGATTAAAGAAAAAGGGATTAACAGTCCAGACACATACTAAACATGCCAAATGGAAGAGATTGTCACACACTCAACGTACGAAGTCACAGTGTCAGAACATATATACACACTAAACATGCAAAATAACATAAATTGATAACATAGATAAACAAGCACACACTACATAACACGTGTGGCGGATCTACTGTTAGTATGGACATTACTGCAGATTCCTCTGCATAAGTCAAGATCAGTTAATTAGACACTCTTTCATGAACAAATTGAGCTACACACATACACAAGCACAAAGAAATACATACAGCCCAATAGTGCGTAATTTAGTAAGGATGACATAGATACACACACAAAACACACTATAACAAGCTAAGTGACAGGTCTACTGTTAGCATGAGCACTCTTGCAAATCTCAACTATCAAGATCACTCACTGAGCAGTCCTCAACTATTCTGCATTCTTTGTCAAGAATCAGCTAATTACACTCTTTCTTTCGCACATTGAGTTACAGACATACATTAACAATGGTCAAGACAAGGTTAGATCAACAACCATAAGCCAAGTACATCAGCAGAATATACACTGATTTACCCACTCCTGAGCTCTCAACAATCTGCATTTGAAAACATCAAACACTAATTGACTCACTTATTGAGCAGCCACCACTAAATTATCACCAAGAAGGCAAGAACTAACAAAACCTTCATAACTTTCCCATTTTGCCAAATCACATCTCTTCAGATTCATCAAGATTTCATAAACGAGAAACGACCCATATGGAGAAAATCCCATAAAACCATAAAAAAGAGAGGATCCATCTTACCCAAATTGATTCCTACCAAAATCCAGATAATATACGATCCAAACAAGCAAGAATCAGAATCGATCAACTAAAAACACATGCACTAAAAACATACCCCACAAACAAAAACCACGAAATCGAAACATTAAAACCCCAATCGCTTCACTTACATGAACTTATTCCCGCTCAATTAAGACCACGAATAAATGCAAGAAACGTATAATCAATGTAAAAGGGACTGCAGCTGTATTCCCAAAGTGGGTCCAAATACACCCATCAAGCCCATGTAATCCACATCAAAAATCACCAAACACAAAAGGGTGGCACCGGATACATCCGTATTTTGCAATTTGTATATATTATCTAAAAGTTGTGTGTGTAAAGCTGGCACACACAACTCACGGGAAGAAGATGAAGTGGGCACCAAAAATCTCACTGATATTTTCTTGAATGTATTCAGTAAACCGCAAAAACTGACTTGAGGGGGTGAAATTGCATTGGAAATGGGGTTTTTGGCAGCAATAATGTAGGCTAAAAGTTGCAACGAAGGGAATTCTTGTCAGTTTACCCCACGTGTTTCCCCAACAGAGGCGATGAGATTGACGGCTGAGAAAGTGCGAGTGAGATCGATCCAATATAGGGAAAACAAGAAATCAAGATTCAATCTTTATGAATTATTCTTATTTTTTTATGAATTGTTCTTACTTGATGGGGATATATATCTAAAGATTTACATTTTTGTGTGAATAAATTGCATGAAAGTGAGGGATGACAGTCTTCAGAAGCATATTAAATAATAATTAGCTGAAAAGAAATATGTTATATAATTGTTGTTGGTGTTGATCTCTTTGATTTGATGGCTAAGTGGGCCCAGTGATCAATGGACATCACATAATACATATTATTAGAAGAATTGAAGTATTAAAGCCCAATAATGTTTTCATTGGGCTTTTAATTTCAACTAGGATGCCTGATAAGACTTATTAAGCAATAATAAGTTAGGTTATGAACATTTAAAAATCTGTTTTTAATCCTAATAAGTTCTTTTTTTTTTTCCCTGCATTGGAAGTATCTTCAGCTTATTTTCCCTAAATACTCACTGTATTTTTTTTAATATTCAAACTTAAAACCTCTAATTAAACTATTATTTAGATAAAATTCATATTTTACTTTATTTTCTCATGTATTTCCTTATATCGAATGGAAATAACAACTTTATTTATTATGAAAAGACGATATTAAAAAAGTGATTGCTTGTTGAAATGTCTACCAAATCACAGGACCATGACGAAGAAAGATAACGGAAACTGTTATCTGACATATATAATTTAGTTTTGATTAATAACTTTATATACACATATATAACGAACTTCTTAGCTCATAAAGTAGTAGTAATTAATATTCAAAATTACAGTTAAATAGTTTCTTAACATTATAATTACCAACATTCATTTCATTATCACTTAATATATTATTTTTCCCTCTCTTTCTTTTATTTGTATGGTTTAGAGCTGTGAAAAAAGTTATTATATAATTATGACATCACATCGATTTAATCAGTGATCGAATCAATAAGATTTTTGGTTCCACGTCCCGTCCGAGTTTTAAAACATAGGTACAGAGTTGTGAAAAGATTATTGCATTAAATAAAAACAAACGGCTATAAAAACACACCACCCAGTCCCAACCCTCAAAAGACGAGCCAAAATTTCCACTTTTCAGCATGAAATATCCTTCTTAAATCCCTCTTGATTTTTTTTTTTTTTGAAAGCAAATCCCTCTTGAATTAATCAGCATAACGAAAAGAAACAGTTTTCATTTTAATTTTTGTGAAGGAATATAATTCACAAAAATAACAAAAATGTCGCAAAGAAGCAGCACGGTTTCATCAATCTCAGAGGCAGTCTGCTTGTGCTTGAGCCCTCCACCGTATCCGGTGCTTCTGATATTGGCCGTAATCTTCTTCCTCGTCGGCCTTCAATGGTACGCTTCATACGAAGCCGCGGCGGAGGTGGCGGCGGATGGCATGGGATGGCTGCTCATGGCGGTGCCGCTGGTGTTGCTGTTTGCCGTTAAGTGGCTGTCGAGATCAGACTATTAAGTAACACTGCTTCTGCCGGGGTGAGTGGCGGCGGGAGGTGGAGTTCCGGCGGCCGGAGGGTGGGGTCACCGCCGTCGCGCGGCGGCGGCGGTACTACTTGCATTTTCTCGATAGCTTGCTGAACTTTGCTGTTGTAAATTTTTGTTCCTTTTTGTTTTGGGGTATTTGTTTAAAGACGCTATGAAGTCCTCTCTCTTATAAAGTTTATGAACACTTTATAATGATATATGTTGCTCTTATTAAGACAAAGCAATTGAAATTAGTCAAAATTCCAATTTTTAGAACCAAAGAAATAAAATATTTGGTGAACATTTCTCCTTAATCAATTCTCTTTTTTAATTAAAATAACATTTACCATAAAATAAATTCAATTAGATACAAAAACTAAATTAAAATCTGTTTCAAATATTCAGATGCCAAATTTTATATATATATATATATATATATATATATATATATATATATATATATATATATTATGACTCTTATATCATTGAGTAGTGTAATTTATTGATTCAATATTATATCCAACTTTTTAAAAAATTGTCCGTTTGAGTTTCTAAAATGAATTATTATTTTGTTGGTGTACACGTGGACATCCACCAACGACCAATCTATTCATTGACTTGCGACTAGTTATAAATGCCTCAAATAGTGAGACAATTAATCATGAAAAATAAAAATAATTATCATTAGTATCGAAAGTTTTATAACTTAATGGTCTAATCCAAATCGATTTAAATTAGATCGGATATAGAACCCCCAAAACAACTTTTGCCATAAACATTCATGGTAATTACTAAAACCCAAAAGTTTAATTATCATTATTTAATTGAAATAATTTAACGAACCCGAGAGTGCACGAGGGTATAGCAGCAACAAGTATGAAATGAATCGGGGGTAATTTGAGAAAACTCCCCAATTGTATTGTCAATTTTTAGTTTGCTCCCCAAATCTAGAAAAATTTTAGTTCACTCCCCAATTCACATGCATAATTTGAGTTAACTCCCCAATTTTGGGGGCAGATACCACATATGGCGATTTAGATACACCATATGACGATTTAGGTACACGATTCTTGAATTTTATTAAACATGCATAATCGTGTACCTAATTCGTCATATGGTATATCTAAATCGACATATGTAATATTTGTCCCCAAAATTGGGGAGCTAACTCAAATTATGCATATGAATTGGGGAGTGAACTAAATTTTTTTTAGATATCGGGAACAAACTAAAAATTTTTCAACCCATGAAAACTCCCCATGAATCGAGCATTGTTTGTAGAGAAAAATGGCTAAAATACCAAAAAGAAAGAAATTAATATTGCAAGAGGCCCATCCCCGATTAGACGAAAGCCCATACTATGATACTGTTAGACCATAAATGTAAGTGTTAAAAGCATGTCCATGTTCATCTCACTTAAAGCCTTAAGCCTGCATCTGTCTCTTTTCAGTTTTCATATTGATTGTACAGACAACTCAGGGCATGGCCCATGATTGTATCAATTATCAATAATCAATAAATATTAAATATTTTATCTCAAGTTATATTTCATTCTATAAATACATACCCAAGTGTAGTTAATCTAAATACATCTAAGAAATTATAATCTCCTCACATTACAATATGCTTTTATAAACAAAGATTCGAACTGCTTATTGTAAACTATCAATAGCATTGTAATAATGTAAATTAATTGCATTGTTTACCCTTATCTTATATCTCAAATAGTACATTGCAAGTTCATTTAACCTCCAAAATAACATATTTATAGCAATACTTCCTTTTTCATCACATTACACATATGTAATGTGTAATAAAACACGATGAAATACATATATCATGGTAAAAGATTCGAAATGCACAGAGCTCGACTACACTGAGTAACTAATCAGACCCTCCAAAGGGAAACCACTTAGAGTGGAACGACGACTGATAAGACACCAACACCAGCAAAACCACCACCATAACCGCCACGCCCCAGGGAAATCCGGACACCCCACGAGCCAACTCCCGCCTCGCCTGCCCCCCGTTGGGGGAGGAAGACCACAAGTTGTTCAGCCACCCCCCTCCGGCCGGCAGGATATTACAGCGCACGAAAAATATGAGGAAAACGGGCAACAAATAGAGCAGAATCCTGAAACTAACCATAGTATACTGCATTTGCTCCTTGTAGGTATTGTACTGTGAGAGCGATAGCAAGAAGACGACGATGGCGAAAAGCGCCATTAGGGGAAGAGGAGGGGCCAACATGGATGACAAGGTTTGATCTGCCCAACCTTGTCTCCATTCGGGACCTCTTCTCTTGGTGTGAATCCAATCCATTTCTTCCTTATTGTTGCTGTGAGAATGTGTGTGCACATATAGGAAGGGAAAGGTGGGAGTTGCTTTAATAGGTAGGTGGCTTTGGCATATATGCTTTGAGTGTGGGTTGTGGATTCTTCACAATCTGCTTTATGGTTGCATTGTAGTTTACTCAAGATGTGGGTTTCAATATTTAATGACAAGCTTAAGCCTTAATGAATCTGAACCTTCTTCTGTACCCTACCCCATCCCCCGTCTCGGTCTCGCCCTCTCCCCGACACACAAAAGAATAATGGGTGTAATTTGTCAATCTATAAGATTCATGATAACCTATTATGTGCAAGAAGTCTCCTCTGTGTGTGTGTGTGTGTGAACGAAACACAAATTCAATCAGACTTTTCAAAATTGCTGCGGAACAGCCTCGTATTATTTGCAAGATGATCGGTCGGTTTGGAGATAACATTACACTACAGCAGGTTATGATAAAAATTGCAACTCAAGCAGGCAAGATATGCTGCATTTTATGTTGGGCATAAGTGGAACATTAATGACACACATTTCACAAGTTTTTAGAGGAAGAGGCCAAAGGTGATATACCATTGTCGGGATACTGCTCTCGGTACAATTGACTTCCTCAGCAGTGTTCTTGGTTCTGATCCAAGAACAATCAGGCTGCAACCTTCTTTGAAGTTACGGAGTTTATGATGGTGGCGAACTCAGGACCCTAGCAGGAAAAGGCATGAGCATTAAACGATTGCGGGAGACCAGAATACAATTGTGTTGTTTGTGTATACATCCGTTAGAAGGACGCAATATTACACTTGGTACCCCTCCAGATGGAAATAAACCCGGGAAATATAAAATATTACAAAATGCTTCCTCTCGCGTATTTTTCCATATAAGCGTTTAAATGTCCTGTAGTTTGCAAAACTACTAGCAGTATTTCATGTAATACGTAAAAACTTTCAGGGATGGTTTTTGTAATTTGTTTATATAAGTCGGTACCAAGCGTAATGTTACATCTATCCAGTGGGTGTAGGTGTAAATAACTGGTTTGCATCACAAAATTGTTTGGCAACAAAGCAACTTCAGGTCAAATCTTAAAAAAATGCATCTTGGTGCACATAAGTTGGACGTATCTATTTTTCATATTATGATCTCTAGTTTAACACATAAATCAGTAGGTATTATTAGTTGCAAGATACAGGTAACACAATATAGAAACCAAATAAAGATGAAAGAAACATATAATATCACAGAATTTAGTTTGCAATACTAACAGCATAATAATACCTTGAGGGAAGCACCGCCAACAAGAAATCCATCAATATCTTCTTGTTTTGCGAGCTCAGCACAGTTGGCTCCATTGACGGATCCTGTGGAGAAATTTATAAAGGTTTTAGAAAGCACAAGCAGCTTGAAAATGAAAGTAATTTCCATTAGTATAACTATAACCCCATGGTTAAAACTTAATCTTGATAAAAAGAATTGGGAAATACGGTGGTGTTTGCAAATACTTGTGCTTTTGGAGAAGTAGAAGAGAAATTAAAGTAGTATAGAAGTTGGAATAGTAAAAGTGGTGAGTGTTGGTGGGCTTAAAATAAAAGCAAATAAACATTTCGTGCAAAAAAATTGAAAAACATTTTTATTACAAAAATACCCAGAAGGCTGAGCTAGAAGTTGGTCCATAGATGCTTAGAAGGGCATGCATACAATGTTTTTCAGTGTGCAAACACTTCCTAAAAGATAGGAAATGGCAAATCAAGTTCAAGCTGAAAATTGCATACCTCCATAAATAATTCGTGTTTTTGAAGCAACTTCTGCTGAGACATTCTTACTCAGCCAATCCCGAACAGCAGCATGCACTTCCTGAGCCTGCTCTGGTGTGGCCACTTTACCAGTTCCAATAGCCCATACAGGCTCATATGCAACAACAATGTTATCCCAGCTTGAGACGGCATCTGCACATCATGAAAGCAAAAAAATAGTAAATAAATAATTAACAATTGGGGCATGAACAGTGAAGCATGTGTGCGAGTTTTTAAACTTGCCGGCAAAAGCCTTCATCTGCTGGAAACAAACATCAAAAGTTTTTCCAGCTTCCCTTTCTTCTAATAACTCCCCAATGCAGGCTATTACTCCTAGACACTCGCTCAAGGCATAAGCAGCTTTCTTCCCAATGAACTGCAGAAGATAGCAGTTGATCAGGATTTAAAGCATAGAGTAGATTGTAATTCGAAGTGCAAACTGTCAAATAAGACAAGCTGCTATGGAAATTAATTCATGGATTAAATGAAAAAGAACTCTTTTGTTCGCTCTTACCTGATCATCTTCTCCGATTACATGTCTCCGTTCGGAGTGCCCCAAAACAACCCACTTGCATCCAAGATCTTTCAATTGCTCCACACTATATAAAACATGGAAGGATAACTGTTATTCAAAGATGATACATTTATTCACCACAATATCACTAAGTTGTAGAGCACACCATGAACTTAGAAAAAGTTTAAGCAAAAAAAAAAAAACAGTGGATAGCAAAATTAATATGTAATTATCATTGATGCTAAAAGGAAATTTCCCCAATGCCTAGAAGAAATAGCAGCTAAGGTACACGATTTTGTTGATGTGATCCATCTATAAGTTTCCAATTAAAAGATGCTCAAAATTCTTTTTACAATAGAAAATGTGAATCACATGATCAAGCACTGGAACACACCTGATTTCTCCAGTAAAAGCACCTCCTTTTCCAGTCCAACAATTCTGACCAGCTATCTCAATCCGATCAGATAATGAGTTCTTAACCTGATCAATGTAGACGAAAGGAGGTGCAACAACAACATCTGTCATTGTTGAAGGAGACAAGCATTAAATGGGGGAAGAGTTCAGACACTTAGAAAATCTAAAGAACAATGTACAGGCACCAGTTAACTCAGATGCAGCGAGATGAGATAATCATAGCAGAGGATAACTCACCAACATCAGATTCCAATGTTGCACTGTTCAAGTCAGAAACAAGCTTGCTTATGGAGTCTTTAGTCCCATTCTGAGGCCAATTGGAAGTCACAAATCAAAATAGTGTGGTAAACGTTCAAGAAACAAAGATAAGACGCAATTCATTGGCAATCAAATGATTCGTCATGGAAACAAATTAAAACACTTTCGTAGCACAAACCCATGTCTCCCTGAATCACGCTGCAAGAGGCAGTACACCGAATAGGAAATTGAGAAGCTAAAGTAATACTTACACATTTCCAATTCCCACCAACAAAGAACTGCAGGCAAAACAAAACACAGCGATTAGACATAGAACAAGCAATTTCCGCAATAATTTTATCATAACAATCAGTCACAACTCACATGAATACACACGTTTTGGTACTGATTTCCTTGAAAACTACTCAAACTTTCACTGATGAAATCTAACTCACTTTTTGCCATTTTGGTATCAATTACATTTTTCTAAAATTTATTCCATTTGAAATTCATACATCTCCTCAACAACGTCTTCTCAAAACTACTAGTCCGACATAAGCAATTGATTAAATTAATTTCAGATCTGAAAATGTAAGCAACACACTTAAAATCAAGCCGAATATAGCCAAACAAACCTTGCCGGAACCTGCCATGGCGACAACGCTACGACAGCCTTTGTTCGAGGACGCGAGGCGGAGATGAGAATCGCCATTTCTGAACAACGACCGAGTTGAAGTCGGGCGGTCACTCTCGAGCTTGAAGAAGGATTTACGTAGAGCGGAGAACTGAGTCAGCTGTCCGGAAACGGCGGCTCCGCCGAGTGATGTGGAGACAACCACCATTGTTAGATTCCCCTGCTCCGCCGCTCACTGTCAAAGTGTATATTCTACTGTCGCAGAGTGAAGTCTATGTTGAAACCAAATATGTGGCATTCTAATTTCTTGTAATAGCCTGCCAACCTATAACCATGCCACGCGCGGGGGAGGAGCGTGATAAACAAACGCCCAAGAAAAATAAATTAGCCCTTTAAAAAGCTTTTGAAAATTACTTCCAACTTAACTTTCAAAATTACTTTCAATTCGTATAATTTTTCCTAAATATATGAAAATATATTTTGGTAGAGGAATCGCATTACTAATATTTTTATAATTGGTGTTAAGAATATGAAAATCACATTAAGTACTATTAGCAAAATGATAGTTTTATGAATAAACTGATAAAATCTTCAAACTAAATAATTTTGGTTGAACTATTTTTTTTTTTTTATGGGACACGACACTCGAACCGGTTAACTGTAAATTTATATGCATCAATGTGATGTCAATCTAGCAACGGAAGAACACATACTTATGGTTAGAGTCCACAGGGCTATTGCTAATGTGGTCTGGTTGTTGTCTAAAAAAGGAAATTTCGTCAATTTCATAGTTGCATGCTAGCCACGGAATGTGACACTTCCTGATCCTTTTGTTACTATAATTTTCACCCTGCATATGCAACATCGACTTTGTCCGGATGATTGAGCGCCTCCACGAGAGGCCAAAGGGAGATCCGAAAACTTCGTATAATATGAGGGGTTGTTATGTCATGTATGACCATGTTTTGTCTTCTAAGATTTTATCGGCCAATAAAACTCCTAAATATCTTTGTTTTTTCAAGTTTGTTGCCCACTTGATATTCCTTGTTATTTATTTTCGTGGGCACTCGAACATGAACGGTGTATATGATCGTTGGGTCATGAACGATTATATTCTCTCTTAGGTCTGGTTGATTATATATGAAGTGGGGACCTCGATAAACAACCCTGTCTTAGCCGGTTCTTTAAAAAAAAAAAAAACTATAAATTTTTATGTGTAAGATACTTATCACCATATTTATCCTGAAATTTGGTTGAATTTTATATGTTAAAAAGGTAGAATTTATATATATTTATTAGTAAATAAAGAGTATATATCTTAGCACGAGCCATCACCCGACTGGGGATTGTTGGTTGAGACTTCTCAACAATTAGATTCACCCAAACGACGCCGTATACCAAGTCCAGCATAAAAGCATAAAAGATGACTGAGATAGAACGAAGGATACCAATGATGAGGTGCCACTTGCCAGCAACTAGAAAAAGGGTGCGTGGATATGGATGAAGGGCGGGCGTCCGGCAGCTCTACGCCTTTACATGCGCCTCTCGTGTTTGTTCTATTCACCATCAGATATATATAATACAACGCAAAGTAGCAATAAATTTACGATTCAACGCTATGCAAATTTAAAAAGAATTTAAGATTTGAATACCTGCGATGCAACTACTAGTGGTAGGAAAAAAGAATTTAATAACTAAGTAGTTTGGCCCGTTCAGTATGAATATTTTACATCACCAAGTGAGATGAGGGCAACGGTAACGGAACGAGTACAGAAATAACCAGACCGAACCATCAATCACGAGCTTAAGGAACCATTTATCCAGTAGTTGTGGCTCACAGCTTGCATAGTATATAATACCATTTACCCTAATTAAAGGAAACAAATAGACGTACCAAGAATGGGGCAAATGGAAAAATAGGAAAGTAAACAGCCAAGGAAAATCCAACAAACAGATGAAAGAGGAGAAAACTGTCAAATACTGGTCATGTGTTCATTACACCATAGATTAACACCAAATAATACATGAAGCCAAGAAGTCACCTTTTTCTCCCTAGAGCGGCTTCGAATGACGAAATAAGCTGAAATACTAGCGTGTAACAAATGGTTAATTTTTGCATAGGAGGAGCTAATGGATGATTGAGGCAATAAAATCTGCAAAGGCATGTGGCTAAGTGATAAAGAAAGTAAGGAGGGAATACTAATATAGAAGAAGAGTACTACGATGACTTAGCTATTGAATTACACTTCCCTTTCCTTTGTTAGTCGTCTAACTTTTTGACACCAGCAATGCTGTTAGATGAAATAGCCTGCACACTGTGAGTTGAGGAACATCCACTAGAAGAACTTCCATCTGTATGGGTGGTTTCCGTCCTAACAGACTTTTTCGCTTTTATTTGCTTCGATGAAGAATCCTGCACAAGGATGACAAAACCCATAAACAATTTACGAACTTTATAACAAACTACTTTTTCCAGTTACTTCCGCTAACGGAATATGATTACTTGTTGTAATTTCAAACACAACCAATGGCTTATGTTCACCTGCTCGGATGTAGATCCAGGTGTTTTAAGTTCTAGATCCGTAGTAATCTCATTTGAATCATCACTCTTCTCAATCCGGCTCTCCCCATCTAATGGTTTGTTTCCATGGTCTTGTCTGCTTGCAGAATTAGATCTATTAGCTTGCTGCATGACTTGAGACACATGCTGTGAGGACTGATGTTCAATCATGGTACTATGTGTCATGTAAGGAACATAAGTAGGGTGCGGATTTGTTACTACTCCTGAGTTTTGGCTCCCATAGAAAGGATATGGCTGCATGGATGGATGTATGGGAATTGGGCCGGTTGGTATGGGGACTGGCATCGGAAAAGGGTAAGAAGATGGATGCATGACTAGAGAATGATCCATTCCACCCCATGGATACATGGTCCTCATTCTCTGTATGTATTGCGTGTTAAGGTTCTCAATATCGGATTTGAGAGAGGCCTTTTCTTCTCTCAGGTCATTCTTCTCCTGAGTTAACTGCATGAAAAGAAAGAAAGGACTGAAACGTTACATCCTGCTTTAAATGGTCTCGCTGTAACTAAGAATCTATCAACAGGAATCACCTCACGAGCTTCATCAGTGAGAGCAGCATACTCGGACTTTAATCTGTCAACTTGAGAAGTCAAATCCTTTAGCATTTGAATCGTGTCAGTGAGAATAGAAGCTTTGTCGTTCTTAGGCCTATCTGGATCTGCAAACGACGACATTCACGACATTTGAATGTCAATAAATTGAAAGGGCGTCATAGTTGGTTTATGATGTGCATGATTTAAGAGATTAATTAAACTTCTGCAAGGTAATTGTGAATATATGAAGAATGCAAATCCCCAAATACTTCACAGCTAACTATTATGGAGCTATAATAATATTGCCTTATTGTGATGCATAAATAAATCAAGGGGAGGGTTTACCAAGTGTATTGCCCAACTCTGTGAACTGCTCGTTCAGACGGTCCCTCCTCAATTTCTCTCGATCCGCCTTTTGAACTTTCCTTGCAGTAACAGAGTCCTTTGTTTCTATTTCCATCCTTACGTAAACAACAAATACACAGGAAAGTGAAGAAGATATTTGTCAGTGAAATAGGTATAGAGGCCAGAGGGAGAAAGAGATATTCTCAGAGGACTTTACTAGAAATACTCAAGAAATACAATTAATATAGAGTGAATTCACATTCTGCTGAGCTCACTGAAATCTTCATTCTATATGATTTCTACAGAACTGTTCCATCGCCTATCCTTGATTCCCCATTACTACCACGATTGCGCTCAAAATCCTAGTCGAACCCCCAATACTACTACAACTAGCTAACATCTTCAACATGAACACAACAAACACGATTACGCACAAAATCTACCGATTCACAGCATGAACAAAACCCGAAAAAACAAAATTAAACAAAAATACACACTATATAATCAAAATGCAAGTAAATCAAAGGGCTCTTACTTGCAATCGGGATTAGAACGAGACGACGGCGCTTGCAAATCCGGCGAAGACTGGAAATTCCCCGAATTCTGCACCGATTGAAGAAATAGCGAGTCCGGCTTGATTTGATCCATAGCCGAACAATTAATCCTTCAGAATCTGTTTGTCGTTCGAAATCAGAGATTTTTGGAACAATTAATTCTTCAGAATCTGTTTGTCGATTGAAATCAGAGATTTTTGGGGATTTAGGTGTTGTGGATTTTGAAGCTCTCTTACGCCAGTGCTCTGCCGAGACGATATCGCATTTCGGTGCGATAGTGGTATATACCGTTATCCCACTGCCCGCACGACTGTTGTCTACTTAATTTGTAGTCCCTCAACTTTTTGTTTATTCGTTTTATGCCCAAAATTGTTTGTCCATAATTAAGGCTAATTAGAAAAAGTATCCCTCTTACCTCTATACAATTTACAAACTCTCTCTAAATCTTTTAAGAATTACATTGATGACCCCTTAAGTTTGCATAATTTGAACTTCATGTGATGTTTATAAAATAACAAGGGGGACATGCGGACGAACGTCTAGACGGAGTGCACGTGGAGATTGGTCGGTCGGTCGGTCGGTCAGTGTAAAGTTATTTTAAAGATGAAAAATTTTACCAACTTGAGGAATTTTAATTTCTTACTACATCAACAATTCTTCATAAAGAAGATTTTGGATGAAGATAAAAGAGGGTGCGACACCTATTTTATTTTTTGCCAAAAATGACATATGTTCTCAATATTTATTAAAAGGTGCAGGTGCAGGTGCATGTGATGTTTATAAAATAGCGAGGGGTACACGTGGACGAATGTTTAGACGAATTGCACGAGGAAATTGGTCAGTCAGTCGGTGTAAAGTTATTGTAAAGATAAAAAATTATACTGACTCGAAGAATTTTAATTTCTTACTACATCAACAATTCTCCATAAAGAAGATTTTGGATAAAAACAAAAGAGGGTACAAGTACAACACTTATTTTATTTTTTGCCAAAAATAATATACGTTCTCAATATTTATTAAAAGGTGCAGCAGGTACATGTAATGTAGGGATGGCAACGAGCCGAGCCCGAACCCGAACCCTTTATTTCTTGGCTCGTGGCTCGTGAGCCGGCTCACGAGCCCATATATTTAATTAAAAAAATAATATTTTTAATTTTTATGTATATAAATATTTTATTAATATATAATATTATATATATATTCATTAAATTTAATACAAAATGAATAAAAAATAATATATTTATTATATATATTCATTTAATATATATTATTATATATAAAAATATATTAAATTATTAAAAAAACTAATTTTTTTATTAAAAATAATATTAAAGGCCGAGCCTCGAGCCGAGCCTTGGTCGAGCCGAGCCCGAGCCCTGAAAAAAGGCCAAGGCTCGGCTCGGATCGGCTCGTTGCCATCCCTAATGTAATGTTTATAACGAGGGGTACACGTGGACGAACGTCTAGACGGAGTGCACATAGAGATTGATCAATCAATCAATCGGTGTAAAGTTATTATAAAGGCAAAAAATTATACCGACTTAGAAGAATTTTGAACCTTGGTGGTATATTATTTTGATAGTATTGCATCACTCTTATATTTATTGCATCAATACTATTATTTTGCATCAATCACTCCTATTAAATTGCATCAATACTATTATTTTGAAAAATTGCATCACTCTTATATTTATTTTGATAAATTGTACTGATCAATACTATTATTTTGAAACTCCACCAGGTGATACAAAATTTAACAATTCGGCGCTATGTTAACTTAATAAAATGATTATGAGTTTTAACCCTTTAGAACATATATTACTATATCGTATTTTATGTATTTATGTTATATATATTTCTCTCACGCAAACATTAACTTTGTTGAAATTCATTTATTATCCCAAACTTTTAAATATTTGAAAATTACCCCGGATAAAATACAAATTTATAATTCTGTCTCTAAAATTGTGTGCCTATTTTGGCGACATTGTTGTTTAGTCCACGGCTCCAAGCGTTAAAACTCTCCCAGTTTTCTCGACTCAGTTACTTCTCCGTTCTGCGTCTTTGGGGCAAGCAAAACAATTAGAGATGAATTTGACAATTAGGGCTTTTTTGATCCTATCTCTGCTCCTCTTCTCCTCATCGTTTCTGCAAGGTAAGTATCATCTCAGATCCAGATCCAATTTTTGTTTTATAATTGATTTTTTTTTGTTTGAAAATCGAATTCTTTTGAAGCTGCATTTGCTTTTCTCTATGTCAATCCATGCACATGCACGGAAATTTTGGTTTGATGCCTGAGTTTTATATGGGTAGGGGACTTTCGCATTTCGATTTGTCCGATGAGGGTGTAGATCAGATCGAGGCACATTGTTTTTGATTAGCTAGTTTTTTATTGTGTTTTGAGGATTTGATTATGTTACTGTGGAATGTTAGGTTTTAATTTGATTGTGTTTTTTATGCGTTTCGGGTTTTTTTGTTTGCGAATGTGTGGCAGGTGTGGGATTAATGTGATTGTGTATTTATCGTTTCTGAATGCATGTAGAATTTTCCAGACTTTTGCTATCTGTTAATTGTTATCTTGACATTGTGAAGTCAGTGGAAATTTATTCTTAAACAAAGTAGTTTTGCGGAAGATGGAAGCCTTTGTTTGCATTTACTTGCATAGACTTTGTCTTTGATTTGTTCCGATTGATTGATCTGCTACTTATTTGTCATGATGCAAAGTTTCCTAAATAATCTCTGTGCTTATATCTAACTTATTTATTGCTTCATTCATGAATTGAACACCTTTATGTGCATTGATCTTGTTCTTTTTGCTCTGTAGTTGCAAGATGTGAACCAGATCCTGATGCTGAAGTTGTTGAGTCTTCTGAAGGGGGAGATCTTGGGATATCTGGTGATGATGGCCAAAATTTTGATATAGGGAGATTTAGTCCGTCTCCAGACGTGGAAACTATTTGTGTTTTCCCCAAAAACCCCAAGAAATGTTAGTTATTGCTCGTTATTTTTATTTTCCTGTTTAGTGAGATGTTTATTAGTTATCCTTTGTTGTGTTTTGTTTCTCTCTGTTGCTCTTTGAATTGTGTCTAAACTTAGCACCCTCTTGTTTTACAGTGATTGAAGCTGGAGAAGAAAGTGAACTTCTGGTCGGATTAAAGAATGATGGTAAGCATGTGTTAGATGGGTGTGCCAAACTGGCAGTATGCTCTTTAGCAATTGTTATTTAGTTCTTTGTAAGTTTCTTTGTATCAACAACCGTGGGTTTGCGGATAGCTGACTTTAGAATTGCCATGTTGTGGATGAAAATTTCAGGAGAATCAAGCATTAATATTATTGCGATCCAGGCCAGTGTGCATCTTCCTTTTGATCACCAATACTTGCTACAGAATCTTTCTGCCCAGGTATTTCTGGCTTACGACATGATTAGATTATTCTTTGTGAGCATACATCATGATGGGTTTTGCTTTGTTTCCAATAAGCTTCTTTGTTACCTTTTTGGGAAAACTACAGCAACCACCCATTGTTGGGTTTCTCTCATCCCTTCCTCACGAGAAAGATCTAAAACTGTCCCTTGCTTCAAACTTTTTCTTCTTGTCTAAGCTTTGCCTAGTTCACCAGATACAACATTTATCTTGAAATTATGGATTAGGATGTGGCTTGTACCTATAAAGCCTTATTTCCAGGCAAATATGATTTATTGGATAGTTATTATACTGATGTGTATATTTTACATCTTACCAGTCTTTTAACAATGCATCAGTCCCCGCGTCAGCTCAAGCAACTTTCCCTTATATATTTGGAGTAAGCAAGTTCTTACAGGTAAGCTTGCAGTATTATAGAAATTTACTTTCCTACTTTCCTGCTGCAAGTCACTATCAGGATTCATTCTCTAATTTTTCAACTTGTCTCTTCATCTTACAGCCCGGTGCCTACGATCTCGTTGGGACCATTGTTTATGAGATCAACCAAAACCCTTTCCAGAGTACCTTCTACAATGGAACAATTGAAGTTACTGAAGTAGGTGGCATGTTCAGTGTAGAATCAGTGTTCTTGTTTTGCCTTGGTGTAACTCTTCTAGCTCTTCTCTGGTTTTGGATTCGCAGCCAAGTACAAAATCTGTCCAAGGTGAGATCTTACTGCACTTGTACTGTTTACCATTATGCTATTTGATATATAGCAGAAATTTGGGGGCAGAAGTGAGTTTTGAGTCCAACTCGGCTATATGATATAGAACCTCTAACAACTGCTCATTGTGCTGTTGTTCAAGTTATATGTCATGTTGGCCTTCGGATGCACAATTTTGTTATGATACTTCAACAATAAAAGAACATACGAATTTAATATTATGCTGCATATGACTTTGTCAGCCTGAATATAGGATCATGTCCAAGGTTAATGAATTAATTTGTCACAATCGGTCATTCATTCACTGCACGTAAACTGTAAAACCTGCGTCTCTTTCTAAAGCCAAAGTCCCATTTGCTGCTATTGATGTTCAGAAAACCAAGAGGGTTGCAAAGGTGGAAGTTGGAACTGGGACGACTGATGCCTCAATGGACGAGTGGTTGGAGGTTCGTATCAAACCATCTTTCCTCTCTCGTACATTTGGTTTACAATGATTTGAAAATCGCGTAATTGCTCATATGCATTTATATATCCAGGGTACTGCATACACTCAGTCCAACAAATCGAAGAAGAAGAAGTAGAAGATCATGCTAAACAGTTCAACTGTAAGCAGCAGTTCAATGGAGGCAATGATTCTTGTAACAAAAAAGCTTAGGAACTCAATTATACAAAAGAGATGAGAAAATCGAGTAGATTTATTTAAGAAAATTAGTACGGGAAGGGCCTGCTTTGCTGTTGTAGCATGAGGGAGAAACTGTTACATTTTCTTTTATTGTTTTTAGACATTTCTGCCATTTAGCTGTTCTAATTGGTAATTTAATTGAGAAGGGCAACAGTTTTGTTACAACGCTTAGTTATTGCCATGTGACAGTTAAGTTATGACCATTTTCAGCTTTGTTTAGTCGTTTTTTAGTGAACATATTATGCATCATTAAATTTTCTTTGCTTGCTCATATATATATATATTGGAATTTTGCTTACTCATAATCTCATATACAAACAAGTATATGGGCAGACAAATTTGGTTTTTTCAAGACGATGATTCGGGTCAAATTAATAATTCGGGTTAAAATCTCTTTGGTCATTTGGGAGAGTATGTTTAATTTTTTATTTTTTATTTTATTTTATTTTTTAAAAGTTTGTGGGTAGACAGATAATTGAAATTAAGAAATAATTTTTTTGGTTTTTTTTATATATTCTAATTGTTTCTATTTTTTAAAAAAAGAATTAACTATCTATCAATAAGAGGTTGTATGTATATAAGTGAAGTGAAATTTGAAATAAAATGTAAAGAATGGTTGTATTTATATAAGTGAAGTGAAACTGGACATGAGATACAAAAAGATATTCAACCCCACAAAGGAGTTGAGTTTAATGTTCCTTCTTGACTAGGGACAAGTATGCAAACTTAGGTAAAGTTCTTAAAAAGATGAGCAATTTTTTTATTTTTTTTATTTTTTTGGTTTTGACAATTCAAGTTTGGATTAAATAATTTGGATTTGGGGAAAGGATTTTAACAAAAATAATGGCTGAAAGGGAAGTCCTCCATTGAATAGGGTGAGAAAGACACGTTCGGAAATGGTTAAATTAGCAAGAGGAATGTCTTTTACTTCTTTTCTTTTGAGGGATCCCTCATAGTGAAGGAGGCTTCCCGGACTCATAACATACGGCTAAAAACAAGACATTTTTCCCCGGACTCATAACATACGGCTAAAAACAAGACATTTTTCTTTCGAGGGATCCCTCATAGTGAAGGAGGCTTCCCGGACTCATAACATACGGCTAAAAACAAGACAAGAAGAATGTCAGTAGTCTCTACCGTCGTTGCAGGTAGATTGATACTTATTTTACTTAAAGAGGACAAATTTACATACATTACATTATCAAAAGATTTGCACAACCACCCATTATTAATGACTTGTGGGAGAATTAGGTGGGGATTTGAAATTCATAAATAATCTTGAATTATTCTAGACTAGATGATTAATATGTACTAGATTTGGACCTAGAAAATCGGTGTCTGGGCCTGGGCTAAAAGTTTAAGGTTTTGTTTTTCTATAAGCACAATTATTGAAATTATTAAAACCCTATATCAAAGTCTATTTATATAATTTAACTATTATTGAACTTTAGGATTTCAATTATTACAAAAACTTAGCCCACAAGTTAAGTTAATTCACATGAAGTTGATTAAATTAAATGAGTGTCAATGTTTCATGTTTTTAAATTTATCATAATTATTTTTTTTAATAGAGTTAGATTGGTATGAAGTAGGTTTGAATCTCTTGGTTAGTTATCTCGTCTTTTAAATACTTATACATCAGCATATTTGATGATGTATATCCTTTTTTAATTATAAAAAAGAATGAAACATATATATATATATATATATATATATATATATATGATATTGGTTTTGGATATAATTTTTGGTTTAAGACATAAGTTTTTTTTTTTTTTTTTTTGAAAAACACACACAAAGTAGAATTCGAACTCGAGTCATTCTCATTAACCATTAATTGGACCAATCCCTGTTAATATGTCCAAAATCCAATTGAAAGACCGAAAACCCTAATCTTTGTAGCTTTTAGTACTCAATCTTAAATACCTTATAACTCACGTCGGAAAATATAAATTATAAACTAAAGTTACTTGATTTTTAAATTTTTATTTATAATTTAGACTTATTTGCGTTATGCCGAAAAATTCTTCGTGTAATCACTAACGAGTCTTCATAATTATTCAAGTCTACGATGTCATGAGATTTTCATAATTCATTTAACCCCACTTAATTAATTTGTATAAATGAGTTGGTTGATAAAATAGAGAAAATTAATCTCATTTAATGGAGATATATAATAAACGTAATATTTGATTGCTACCCTCGCCACGTGATCATTTATATATATATATATATCTTTTCTTTTGTAATAACTTACACGAAATTAGAAGTGAGCAATTAGTATATTTGGAAAGGAAAATAATCCGACCCCAATAAAGTCTAATATTTTCCATTTCGTATAATAATTATATATTGTATTTGGTATACAAATCCAGCTTTCACATATATATAAACAATCACAATATAAAAGATTAAATAACTTTAATGCCAAATATTCCACATCAGAATTTTAAAGACGTGGTGTTCAATTCATAATAACTTGACAATTCTCTCGTAAAAGCTAGTTTTTGGAGAGTGAGTTGGTCGAACACATTATTCGTCATCAGGACAAGTTATATTCTAGGTCTGTCTCTCCCGCAAATTCATTCCCGTCCCTCTATCCGCAGATATATGGTCATTCTTGAAATATATTACTCCCTTCAGAATTTAGCTTTTGTGGATGAATTAGGTCGATCAATCACATTATTCATTAGTTAATCAGCGGAGATCGACATCAAACAAATACTTCTCGACGACTAATTACATGACAACTATTTCTCAATCCGAAATCATAGTTCGATAACATTTTATTATCTAAGAAGACAATATTATTTCTTCCATAAAAAACAATCCAACTAGTTTTGAGGTGGGGGTGATTTCACCATTTCATATTCCCAACTAACTTTATGTAATATCATTAAATTATACTTCGGTGTAATTATATCTCACACAGAATCACTTCTCAGTTCTCACATATATATAACAAGATATGCCTCAAGAATCACAAGCAGTAAGCAGAAGCTGCAAACACATACAGCTTTTCCAGATTCTTCTGGGCTAGCTATATTTGTCCTTCATTTAATCCTAAATAATTTTCTTAAATAGTCGAAAATCTCAGCAATGAGTGTTCATTTTCGAGGTTTCTTGTTCTTGTCTTTGTTATTTGTGGTGAGTTTCTGCAATGCAGATCAACAGACAATCGAGGTTGTCGGGGTTGGAGAATGTGCTGATTGTAAGGAGAATCACTTCAATGAAAATGAGGCCTTTTCAGGTACTTCTACACGTATACGTGCATGATGCTCTTCGTGTTGATAATAGCTGTATTTGCATGCTCAAATATGAGTTCTCTAATTAAATTAATGTAACGTCATGTCATATCGCCAGTTAAGTCACACTTGATGGTTAAGTTGTTATCTAATCACAATCTGTAATTTGATGAGTTAGGTTTATTTTTTAATATTATGACATTTTGCATATCATAAATTATTTTTATAAAAATAATAATGTTTTTTTATGTTGAGATAGAATCTCGTAATTATAGATTCATTTTTTGATAATATGAAGTTAAATATGATAATTTTGAAGAATGGAGGGATTCATACTAGTTAAACAATGTCTAATATCCCCCACTATCAAGATTTTATACTGTCTTTAGGTTAGAAACGATCATTTTTAATTTATACGTATTTCTGTTACTATATAAGGATTATATTTGCTATTTAATATTTGAATATCAAGGAATAATCATATACTTTTAATACCGTCACACACACACAAAAAAAAAATACATTAATCTTAAAAAATAAATTAGAAAATTAAGCTTTTATTTTTTGAGAAATTCTAATTTATTCTATAAATCTTTTTGATAAAAAAACTTAGTAATCCATTTATATATCTTACCAATTAATTTATATGTAGGGCTTCGCGTTACAATCGACTGCAAATCGGAAACCGGCGGAATCAAGCGGTTCGGAACCACCGAGCTAGACGAACAAGGCAAATTCAAGCTTCAGCTCCCCCAAGAAGCCGTAGAACAAGCCGGCCAAAAACTCAAGCAAGAATGCTATGCTCAGCTCCACAATGCAGCCGACGCCCCTTGCCCTACCCACGGCAGCTTAGAAACCACCAAAATTACCTTCAAGTCCCACGAAAATGGCAAGTTCATTTTCGGCCCCGTAAAACCCCTCCAATTCTCGACTTCACTATGTACTTCAAAATTCTTGTGGAAAAAGAAATTTCCCAAACTACCTTTCCCGCCGGTCCCGATTTACGAACCGAAGCCGAAGCTGCTTCCTCCACCTATTCCTGTCCACAAGCCAAAGCCGAAGCCGGAGAAGCCGATTTTGCCACCGGCTCCTGTGCACAAGCCAAAACCTAAGCCGCCGGTGGTGAAGCCACTTCCTCCGCCTATTCCCGTCCACAAGCCAGAGCCAAAGCCAAAGAAGCCGAGCAAACCAGAAGACAAGCCAAAGCCGAAGCCGAGCAAACCAGCTGATAAGCCGAAGCCGAAGCCGAAACCTAAGCCGCCCGTGATTAAGCCATTGCCACCACCAATTCCACTATTTCCAATCCCACCAATCCATAAGAAGCCTTTGCCCAAGATCCCTCCAAAATACTTTCACCACCCCAAAATTGGCTATTTCCCACCACCGGCTATTCCTCATCCATGAATTTATTTTATTTTCCCCACCAACTTGAATAAGTTATCAAATTTTTGAAATTTCTTTTTTCTAAATTTAATTTCAATGTTTGAAATCTCATGAGAGGGCATGCAATTTTTTATGAGAAAAGAGTGTGAGGGACAAAATGTGAAGTTTGTTGTGTGGATTCATATGTATTTTGAGTGGAAATTGTGGATGTATTTACATTTCAATTGCATGCCAAAGTTTATTATCATAATTTTTAGGGTTTATTCCAGACGTCCCTTCATTCTTTGGTTCTTAGTGTACTTCGTCTCTTAACCTTTATAAAATATCATACTTTACCTCTTTAAGTGTAAAGTAGATCTATACATAACACATTTCAATGTGTTGATATCATATGCCAAATCGAAACTTTCAATGCCAAAAACACAACCGTGGTCTCACAACCGTGTCCGATTTGACTCAAACCCATAATAGTGTAAAAAGAAAAAAAGAAAACGATATCTAGTCACTAATGATCAGTAGATTTATAATTTAAGCATAAACACTTCAAAAAATTCTATAATCCATATCGATATATCATTATGATATTATGTCTGTATTGCTCTACGTACGTATCATATCGTTTACACTTTAAAAGATTTAAACACACCGTGTATAGAATCAAAATATTTAATAGTTAAACTAACAAAAGGTTTTTTTATGTACGACATTATACATCCATTAATTATATATATAATATATCAAATTAAAAACCCCTATATCACGGTCTACATACATAATTGACTATCGTTGAACTTTAACTTCTAAATTAATAGGCAAAATTGCAAGATTCGTCCGGTAAGTTTCAACTTTTCGGACTTTAGTCCTCTTTGATTCCATTTTTTCAATTTTATCCTATAAGTTTAAAATTTTAGCAAAATTGGTCCGATTTTGGCCCGAATTATGCAAAATCCCCAATTTGGTCCACGTGTCACTAATTCGGGCCTAATTTGGGGATTTTTTGGCTGACTGTGCCAATTAAAAATAACTGTGTACATGACTTGGAAGCTGATTGTGTAAAATCTCATTATTGCTAAAACTAATACAAAAAATAAACAAAACAATAAAGGAATGCGCCACCACCTAAGGCCACCTTTGCCGCCCATCACCGTTGCCAACTATCACCGCCGACAAACACCCCAGATCCGGTCACCAACCACCGCCGACAACCACCTTTCCCCTGAAAATTTTCGTTTTCACAGCCCCAACATTCGTTTCCGCCATTCCTCCAACTACGAATCCACCTCCAACTACAAATCCACTTCCTGTCACCTTCACATTCACAGCCCCACCATCCATATCCTCTCCTTCCCAATACAAATTTTTCATTTTCTTTTTCGTATTTTTCTTCAACATTCGAACCCCTATTTCTTTTAATTTTCTGCAAAATGTTGTAGAGAGAGATATATATAAAGGGATTATGTGGGCGTGAGGGGGGATCTCCAGCGGCTGTTGGTCAGGGAAGGAGAAGGGGGCGCCGGCAGCTGTTGGTCGGGGAAGGAGAAGGGGGCTGCGGCGGCTGTTGGTTGGGGAACGAGAAGAGTGAGTGGCCACCCCTGGCGACGAATCGGGGAAGGAGAAGGAGGTCGGTGGCGGCGGCGGTAGATCGGGAAGACAAAGTGGTGGATTGGGGCTGGTGGTTCTGCCGTCTGCGCATCTTCTTGGGGAAGAAGATGGGGGGTGGGGGCCGGGTGTTTGGGGGGGGGGGGGGGGGGGTGGAGGTTTATATTTTTAATTGGCACAGTCAGCCAAAAAATCCCCAAATTAGGCCCGAATTAGTGACACGTGGACCAAATTGGGGATTTTGCATAATTCGGGCCGAAATCGGACCAATTTTGCTAAAATTTTAAACTTACAGGACAAAATTGAAAAAATGGAATCGAAGAGGACTAAAATCCGAAAAGTTGAAACTTACAGACGAATCTTGCAATTTTGCCAAATTAATATTACTCAACTTTGGTGACAAAATTAAGTTAATTATTAGGTTTTATATTTTGTTTGTTGCTAATGGAAGAGAATAGGGGAAAAATTATTGTATGCACTGGGAGTGGCCCCCAGTGCATATATCCCGCATTTTTTTAATGTAAAAAAAAATATATTTTTGATTATTTTTCTATGTTTTATTTATTTTTTTGAAAAAAAAAAAAAAAGAAAGGTATATGCACGGGTTCACATCGGTGTATGCAAGAATTTTCGAAGAATGGGATATGAAACAATTTTAAGTTATCTTATGAGTTGTCTCGTCTTTGAGTTATACAAATCTGTATAAATTATTAATAAGAATAGTGATATAAATAATAATCAATAGTATATTATTTTGAAAAGAAATCGATCAGAAAATGGAAAATGTATGCCCTAGTCTCCATGATTTTTGAAATTAATTAAACCCAAAATGATTTATATATATATATATATTTTGATAATACAGAAAATTAATCTCAATGACGATGTATAATGGACGTAATTTTTTGCTGTCCAGGTGCATGATATATATATATATATATATATTTTATAAATCATATAATATAACTACAACTAGAATATATGGAAAGAAAAATTCTAACCCCAATTCTTGTATTTTTCTTTTCGTGTCATAATTATATAGTGGTATACAAATGCAACTAATTATATATTCTTTCTTATATATCAAAAAAAAAAAAAAAATTATATATTCTTTCATATTCCACGATCAATAACAAAATAAACCAATTATACATCAATTAGCCACGTAAATCAACAAAAGAATCGACTAA
The DNA here is from genome assembly GCA_037501455.1 of Lantana camara. Taxonomy (NCBI): domain Eukaryota; kingdom Viridiplantae; phylum Streptophyta; class Magnoliopsida; order Lamiales; family Verbenaceae; genus Lantana; species Lantana camara. The sequence goes on along the minus strand of CM074856.1, from coordinate 137,321,816 downwards.
TTATACAACAAAGTGTTATACAAACTTAGAATAACTAATAACATATCGGCATATCCGGAAACGCTATAATTCGATAATATTTTATTATTTAGGAAAACATTATTATTTTCTCACAAAAAATAAATAATATCCCAACTACTTAGGAGGTGGGGGGCCTGGGGCAATTTCACAACGTTAAAGAGTTCAGAGTCCTAACTAATTTTGTGTAATATCATTAAAGTATGTGTCGGTGTAATTATGTGGAATTATATCTTACACAGAATCACTTTTCATAGTATATGTATATATATAGCAAGGTATATATGCCTCAAGAATCACAAGCAGTAAGCAGAAGCTGCAAACACATAGCTTTTCCAGATTCTTCTGGGCTATATTTGCCCTTCATTTAATACTAAATAAATTTCTTAAAATAGTCGAAAATTTCAGCAATGAGTGTTCATTTTCGAGGTTTGTTGTTCTTGTCTTTGTTGTTTGTGGTGAGTTTCTGCAATGCAGATCAACAGACAATCGAGGTTGTCGGGGTTGGAGAATGTGCTGATTGTAAGGAGAATCACTTCAATGAAAATGAAGCCTTTTCAGGTACCCTTTAACACACACGGTTAATTCTGGCTTGAGTTTGACTCGGCAAAATCAATGTAACAAGGGGACGAGTGTTTAACACTTATCGTATGATTGGTTGGGTTCGACCGAATTAAATTTGAAATAGAATTTCCCAACGCATATACGTGCATGAATTAATATTGCGTGTTTTCATATCATGAAAGTATATTTTTAAAACTAATTATATATTTCTTTCCGTATTAAAAGTTCTAATGATCCATTTATATATATATTAATTAATTTTTATGTAGGGCTTCACGTGACAATTGACTGCAAGTCGGGAGCCGATAGAATCAAACGGCTTGGGGCTGCCAAGCTAGACGAACAAGGCAAATTCAAGCTTCCGCTATCCCAAGAAGCCGTAGAACAAGCCGGCCAAAAACTCAAGCAAGAATGCTACGCTCAGCTCCACAACGCCGCCGACATCCCTTGCCCCGCCCAAGGCGGCTTAGAAACCACCAAAATTACCTTCAAGTCCCACGAAAACGGTAAAATCATTTTTAGCCCCGTAAAACCCCTTCAATTCTCGACTTCATTATGCACTTCCAAATTCTTGTGGAAAAAGAAATTTCCCAAACTTCCCTTCCCGCCGGTCCCAGTTCACAAGCCGAAGCCAAAGCCGGAGAAGCCGATTTTGCCACCGGCTCCTGTGCACAAGCCGAAACCTAAGCCACCGGTGGTGAAGCCACTTCCTCCGCCTATCCCCGTTCACAAGCCAAAGCCGGAGCCAAAGAAGCCGAGCAAACCAGCTGACAAGCCGAAGCCAAAGCCAAAGAAGCCGAGCAAACCAGCTGACAAGCCAAAGCCGAAGAAGCCGAGCAAGCCAGCTGACAAGCCGAAGCCGAAACCTAAGCCACCCGTGATTAAGCCATTGCCACCACCAAAACCACTATTTCCAATCCCACCAATCCATAAGAAGCCTTTGCCCAAGATCCCTCCAAAATACTTTCACCACCCCAAAATTGGCTATTTCCCACCACCTGCTATTCCTGATCATCCATGAGTTTATTTTATTTTCCCCACCAACTTTGAGGGATTGAATGAATAAGTTATCAAATTTCTGAAATTGTCTTTTTTTTTTTTCTTTTGTTTAATTTAAATTCTATGTAGTTCAATGTTTGAAATCTCATGACAGGGCGATTGTTGATGAGAAAAGAGAGTGAGGGACAGAATGTCAAGTTTGTTGGGTTAATATATATTTTGAGTGGAAATTGTGGATGTATTTACATTTCAATTGCATGCCAAAGTTTATTAGTATAAACTTTAGGTTAATTATCGACACTTTCTCATTTTTTGGTGCTTAGTGTGATTTGCTCCGTGCGATTATCTCTCTAACCTTTGAAAAATGTCATACTTAACCCCTTTAAGTAGAGTACGTCTTTACATAGCACATTTCAATGTATCAATATTATATGCCAAATCGAAGCTCTTAATGCAAAAAACACTTATGGTTTCAAAATCAAAATGCGACAATTGACGGGAGAAATCACCATTCAAAGACGGTGCACATCGGATGGAGCTTTGCAGCGATTTCTGACGACCAATAGAGTCGACTGGGGAATGGCTTTTGTTTGCCTCGGAGAGGCGAATACAATGGCCATGGTCTTGAAACTTGGATCGTCATGATGGAGGAGAAATCGATGGTCAAAGTTTGTTAAAAAGAGTTAATGTGACACTTTTCAAAGGTCACGGGGCAATTGCACCAATTCAAAGGTTAGAGGGCAAAGTACACTAAAAGCTTTCCAGAATTAGCCATAATTTTAGTTTGTTTCATTTAATTATTATCAAGAAGGGCAGTATTATGTTAGTTTAATGATTTAATCAAAATTCTTATATTTAAATTTTTTGGCATGCAACTATTATTAATTGTGAGAGTTTTACATTTTTGTGTTCGATTTGACTCGAACTCATAACAATATATGTATATATAAAAGAAAAGAAAGAAAGTGATATCCGGCCACTAATAATTGTTAGCTTTATAATTTACGCATGAACATTTCAAAAAAACTTATTTTATCGTGACAAATCGTATCAAAATATTCATATGAATTATCTATCAAACATTTCTTATTTAAAATTTTTAAAAAACAATCCGTATCGACATATCATTTAATTTTTAAATAACAATCCATATTAATATATCATTTATCGTATTATGATTGTATTTCTGCATCTATGTATCATATGGTTTACAACTTAAAAAGATTTAAACACAACGGTGTATAGAACCAAGATATTTAATAGTGAAAACAACAATCTTTTACTCTCTAACAATATGAACCCAAATAATGAAGATAATTAGTGGTTAATTGTTGATGCTATAGTGCTCACAAAACTACGTTGATTGGAGCTACAAATTTAAGGTTTTTTAATGTACCACATTATATATAGTATATACATCCACTGATTATAGATATAATATATCAAAACCCCTATATCATAGTCTAGGTACATAATTTGTGTCAACATCCCACGTTGAAAAAAGAACAAATCATATGCTAGTTAATAAATACACGACAACCTTCATCTCATCAACTAGCTTTTGATTAGATGAGTTAGGCCCAGCATAAACTTTCACATGGTATCAGAGCAGACTCCAATCCTCCAAGGTAGACCCCCGATTGTTCGGGCCTAGGCATGCGGGGTGTATGTTAACATTGCACATTGGAAAAAGATCAAACCATGTGCTAGTTAATAAATACAAAACACCCTCACACTTTTAAGATGAGTTAAATCAAGTATAAACTTTCACAATTTGATTATTGTTGAACTTTAAGTTCTCATGTTATTACTCAACTTAGATGACAAAATTAAGTTAATTATTAGGTTTTATATTTAGTTTGTTGCTAATGGAAGAAAATAGGGTATGAAACCGTTTAAAGTTATATGATGAGTTGTCTCATCACCTCTATAATTAATTATTAATAAGATTAGTTATTATAGTGACATAATAGTAATCAACAGTAAAAATATCTTATTTTGAAAAGAAATCGATCAGAAGGTGGAAAATGTATGCCCTAGTTGCCATGATTTTTATAATTCATTAATACCCAATATATATATATATAAAGAAAAATTCTAACCCCAATTCTTGTATTTATCGTTTCGTGTCATAATTATATAGTGGTATACAAATGCACTTGATGAGACCTAAAATCACACTCGAATCAGTGCCGTCCACGTGTCAACACTTCGTTGACTGAGGGCCAAGACGCTCGCATTGATGGGCTCGTGGGCCTTCCCAGCCCACACATTTGCCAACTAATACAGACCATTGAGCCTCGGACAACTATTCGGATAAAGGGCCGGAGCCGACAGGCTTGGCGCTCGCATCTCGGCCCCCAGGGTTACCCTCCTCAGGGAAGCACCCACACAGGGGACCCATTCATGATGCTCGGGATTTTGGCGCTCAAGGGTCATCTACCGTGGGGAACCCATCCGTACATTCTTCGAGCGTCACCAGCGCTCATGAATGATCCTGCTCCTCATGCGACGGATCCTAACCTTCACAAGAGGATTTTAGGCCTTCCTCTCACGCGACCCTTGCCAACAACCTCTGACACAAAGGTGGTGCGCACCTTGTACCTGACACGCCGCCTCCTTTTCAGAAACGTCATTTTCACACCCTCACGGACTGCCACGTGTTAGGGCAACACAGGTTTGGGACCACACGGTCAATTTACCCATTTACCCCCATCCCTAACATATAAATAGGGGGGGGGGGGGGAACCCATGCATTCTCCCCCAAGTCATCACCTGCATACAAATTGCACACATTGTTCTGGGCATTTTCCACTGATCTTCCCAAGCTTCTCATCCACCACAGTAACATTACCCTTGTAGCCTGCATTCTTGGTGTTATCCTAGCTGGAAGAACCCACGCTTAAGAAGAAACCCAGATCCTGAGGCCCTCACGCCTGTGATGGTCTTTCCATTCATATATAAATACTAAAGTGTTGTTGCATTTTCGGAAACCTGATTTCCAGCACCATCATTTTTGGCGCCGTCTGTGGGAAATCCATCACCACCATCTTCGCCGTTACCAGCTTCTTCCTCTAAAAGCTAGTTGAAAAGTGACACCAAAGTCTTTCATCATGGTTACTGCTACAAGATCCGGAACTCTGGGGAATAGAGGAGGTCTTCTTCCCGCCAATGGAGAAAACGCTGAAAGCCTCACCCCTGCCGGAGGCGCACTTCCGCGTGTCGCCGGAGACGTTGATGCCGCCGCTGCCGCTCCTCCCCCAACTGGAAATGAAGCAGGAGGATCGGGCTCCAATCCTCCCCCCCCAGCTTTCGCCCCAAATATCCCTGCCTCCCATCCTGGCATGTACCCTATGGCCATGCCGCCGCCAGGATATACTCTTACGCAGCCCGGGGTAATGCCTGGAATGATGCCGGGGATGGTATCTTTGGTCCAGCCGTATCAAGTGGGGACGTTGAACCTCCCCTTATCGATGCCAAGGGAAATACAGGGGGTAGAGATGCCCCAAATCACTACACAACAACTTCAGGCGCTGTATGCGCAATGTGAGAGTCAAGCCGTGCAGAATGCTTGGGAACACTTCACTATGGCTTATTTGCCTTCATACGCGGGCGCTCGAATAGCCCCACCCCTGGGAGGACTCCCAGCACACCCCCTGACGATGGCTCAAAATGCACTAAGGGCCCAACAGCCTCCACCACCACCGAATCAAGAAAATGAGGCCCCACCGAGGGTCCAGCAAGAACAACCACCTGTAGGAGATGAGAGGGCCCCTCGAAATGAGGCGGCCGAAGATAATGGAGAGGTCCAATCGAGGGCCACAGGAAGGGCAAACCGCAGAAATGTTGGTGACCCTCAGCTGGCCGCGGTACAAGACCAAATTAGAGGGCTCCAGAATGTGGTAGAGCAGCTCTCTCGAGCAAGGTCTCAAGTCCCCCGTGATGGGGACGAGAGGTCCAAGGCCAGAGACGCTCGCCGACCACGCAGCCCAATTTCCCGCCGCAGGAGAGAAGCCAGCTATGAAGATCCCGAGGACAGAGATTACAGAATCATGACGGGCGATTCACCCCTCGTCGAGGAGGTACTAATGACCCGTGCGGGGAAAGGAAAGATCCCCACAGCTGTCAACAGGTATGATGGAACCACAGATCCAGCCGAGCATCTGGATCATTTCGTACATCTTATGCACTTGTATGATCACCCAAGCAATTATTGGGCCAAGGTGTTTGTCACTTCTCTCACGGGAATGGCCCAAGACTGGTACAAAAAGCTTCCCCCACGCTCAATTCGGGGGTATTATGACTTGACGGATGCTTTCATCAACCAATTTAACTCTTTGAAGGCACCGGCCCCAGCCGCGACCGCTCTTTACAGTTTGGTCCAAGGGCCGAACGAAACTTTACGGTCTTTCATGGGAAGATTCAACAAAGAGATCTTGTTGGTAGAAAAGCCCTCTATGGACTTCTTGAGGCATGTTCTGTTTGGAGCTATCAACATGAAGCATTACGTCAGCAAGGAATTTGTAGAAGAGGTGGCCAAGAAAAAGCCACGCTCACTGATGGAGATTTGGGAAATTGCGGATTCTTTCTTTACTCTCGAGGATATGTACATCGCAAGGGATCAGAAAATGGCGAACGCCCCTCGTCCCGGCAAAGTACCCGAGGACCGGACGGATTCTGACAGGGGTCGCTGCCGCAGCCTAGTCTCCACACGGCGAAACTCTCCACCCCCTCGGAAGTTCGAGCACATTCCTCTCAACCGCCCTATTGCTGAAGTTTATTCCATGGCGGATAAAAAGCTGTTCAAAAGACCACCTAGGTTGAGGGAGACTGAAGCTCAGAAGCGCTCTGGAAAGTATTGCGCTTTCCATAAGCAGAAAGGGCATGATACCAACGAGTGCCGCCAACTCGAGAGTGAGATTCAGAGGCTTATTGCCGGAGGACACCTCAAGGAGTTCGTGAAAGTGCTAGAAAGATACGACGAACACTGTGCTGAACAAGCGCGTATTAGGGGGAGAAGTCGTTCGCGCTCGCGCAGCCCCCGTCACTGTCACACCGAGCCCAGTGACCGTGGAAAAGGGAAAGCATCGGACGTGGAAAACCAGCCCTTCGCGGTTATTCACATGATTGCTGGCGGACCCTCGGGGGGTGACTCTAACGCTTCCCGACGCCGCTACATTCGGAGTTATGACCAAAGATCTTCTCAGCCCCGCCCTGTGCTCTCTGTTGATAAGTCGTCACGCTCGGAGAAGGATGAGAGCGTAGGTTTTACAGAGAAAGACTTAGAGCACATTGTAACCCCCCATGGGGTCGGTGAAACCTCTGACTGCCCCATGGTGGTTAGCTTAGACGTTCACAATCATGTTGTAAAGAGGGTCTTGATTGATAGTGGAAGCTCCGTAAATGTTTTGCCCTACTCCACGTTCCAGAAGATGAACATCACAAACATCCCGCTCGAACCTCTTAGAACAGCCCTTGTCGGCTTTGGGGGTTCCGAGATCGTCCCTCGCGGACAAATTCGCTTGGCCACCTCTTTCGGTCGTGCCCCACAGCGAAAGACTTTAAATGTTCTTTATGTGGTGGTCAAAGTGGACCTACCATACAACATCATCATTGGGCGCCCAGCCCTCGTCGACTTCAAAGCGGTAATTTCCAACTATCATCAAAAAGTCAAGTTTCCCACTCCCGAGGGAACCGGAGAGGTGTTGTGCAATGTAAAGGAGGCTTGGGAATGCTACGTACTTTCCCTTCGGAGCCACAGGCCCAAACAACCCACCCAGGCAGGCTCCACCAAAAAGTCTGTTGACTTCCCCAAACTGGATGAAGATGGCCCCGAGCGCAAGAGGGCCAAGCTCTATAAGAAGAAGAATAAGAAGAAGGCCACGGACAAACCCGAGGGTGCCGGGAACTCACCCCTCGGTGAGGTTGGGGCTTCCTCCTCGGAAGACGAGGGTCATATACCCTCGGGAGATACCAGTGACAAAGTCACAGGTAAGAAACGGGCGCTCGAGCAGCCGAGGCCTGAAGTGCGAGTGGAACCCATGGAGGGCTTCCTGACCATCGAATTGGAGCCAGGGAATCCAGATAAGACCACGCAAATAGGTTCCAGCCTCGACGGTCCCTCTCAGATTATGATGATCGAATTCTTGCGAGAAAATATTGATGTCTTTGCTTGGAAGGCTTCCGACCTCACCGGCATAGATCCGAGCGTTATTGTCCACCGGCTGAACGTGGATCCAGCCGTCAAACCTATAAAGCAGAAAAAGAGAGATGTCCATGGATTCCGAAAGCAGGTCATAGAAGAAGAAGTCAATAAACTGCTTGACGCTCAGTACATAGAAGAAATTCTATATCCCGAATGACTTTGCAATGTGGTGCTCGTTCCGAAGAGCGCCAACAAGTGGCGTATGTGCAACGACTTCACGGACCTTAACAATGCATGTCCCAAAGATCCGTACCCTCTGCCTAGAATCGATCAATTGGTAGATTCGACCGCCGGATGTGAACTTATGAGCATGATGGATGCTTTCCAAGGATATTATCAGATATTTATGGCTCTTGAGGATCGTCCCAAAACTGCGTTCGTAGTCCATATGGGTGTCTATTGCTTCAAGGTCATGCCTTTTGGGCTCAAAAATGCAGGAGCGACATATCAACGCCTCGTCAACAGAATGTTCGAGTGTGAGATCGGAAAATCCATGGAAGTATATGTGGATGACATGATCGTCAAAAGCGAACGCCAGCATTCTCATCTAGGAGACCTCAAACGAGCGTTCAATATCCTGCGGCGTTATGGTATGAAACTGAACCCTTCCAAATGTACGTTTGGCGTACGAGGTGGTAAATTTTTGGGATATATGGTCAGCCAACGGGGCATAGAGGCAAGCCCAGAGAAGATTAAAGCAATCCTGGACATACCCTCCCCTCGCAACCTGAGAGAGGTCCAGGTGCTTGTGGGTAAGATCATTTCATTGAATAGGTTCATCTCTCGCTCAGCGGATAGGAACCTACCATTCTTTAAAATCCTGCGTAACGCTCGCAACTTTACCTGGGACGAGGACTGCGAAAAGGCTCTGCAGGACATGAAGCGGTATCTTTCGAGCGCGCCTTTGTTGACCAAACCTAACCCGGGGGAGACTTTGTTTGTCTATCTGTCAGTTTCCTTGGAGGCCACGAGCGCTGTCCTGGTGGCCATTCGCGAGCGTAAGCATGTGCCGGTGTATTATTTAAGCAAGACTCTACAAGGAGCGGAGAAAAGATATATGGAGATAGAGAAGTTTGCATTTGCGCTCGTAAATGCCTCTCGGAGGCTAAGACCCTATTTTCAAGCGCATTCCATCGTGGTTCTTACAGATCAGCCCCTCAGACAAGTGCTTGCGAAGCCGGACGTCTCAGGGAGATTAATTAAATGGTCGATTGAACTTAGTCAGTTCGACATCACTTTTGAGCCCCGCACGGCGATACAGGCTCAGGCCGTGGCTGACCTATTGGTGGAACGTTTCAACTTAGATAACGTGCCCTCAACAGAGGATGGTTTATAGCTGTTGCACACAGATGGCTCCTCGACCTCACAAGGGGGAGGAGCCGGGGTGACCCTCAGAGACCCTCTCGGAGCTGAAGTTGACTATGCGATCAAGCTGGCGTTCCAAGTCACCAACAACGAAGCTGAGTATGAGGCCCTCATCCAGGGGCTCAGGATTGCACTCCGAAATGGCGCCACTCGGGTCACTGCCTATGTCAATTCGCAGTTGATCGCGAGTCAGATTGATGGTTCTTATGAGGCTCGAGAAGCCACCATGGTGCAGTATCTGGCGAGCGCTAAGGAGGTGATAACTAAGTTCAGGGAATTCCACCTTTTGCAAATCCCGAGGGCAGAAAACGAACGGGCCGACGCTCTATCAAAGTTCGCATCCGCTCTGGATGGTTTTAGCGAGCGTGCTATTACATTTCTTAGGACAGAGGAACCGTTGATAAGTAGAGGGGAACCCTTGAAGCAGGTACATATGATCGATCCTTCCGAACCTTGTTGGCTCGATGAGATCATCAGATTTCTCCAAGATGGTACCAGCCCAAGCGACAAAGTTGAGGCTCGAAAAGTCAGAAGTAAAGCCCCTCGCTTCTCATTGGATGCCGAGGGTCGATTATTCAAGCGATCCTTCCTGGGCCCACCGTTGAGATGCTTGAGACCCTCGCAGGCTAAAGAAGTTTTAGAGCATGTGCACAGCGGAAGTTGTGGGAATCACTCGGGCGGACGAATCTTGGCAAAGAAAATCTTAAGGAGTGGGTTCTATTGGCCCTCGGTATTGCAAGATGCCATTAGATATTCCAAGAAATGTCCCAAGTGCCAGTTCCATTCTAACACTCCTCAGTTGCCGGCAGCTCAAATGATTCCTATTGATGTTTCATGGCCTTTTGATCAGTGGGGCATTGATATCGTGGGACCTCTCCCAATGGCGGTCGGGCAAAAGAAGTTCGTAATACTTGCTGTGGATTATTTCACTAAGTGGGCTGAAGCAGAAGCGGTCGCCAAGATAACATTCAAGGTTGTGAGAGATTTCATCTGGAAAAACATCATCTGTAGGTATGGTATCCCGAGGGTGCTTATCTCAGACAACGGCTCCCAGTTCATCGCTGCCGACACGCGGGATTGGTGCTATGAGCTAGGGATTGAACAGCGATTCACCTCCGTAGGCCACCCTCAAGCCAACGGTCAAGCGGAGGTGACCAATCGAACCATACTCCAGCATCTGAAGACGATGCTCGAGAGTAAGAAGGGAGAGTGGGCGGAAGAACTTCAAGGAGCCCTGTGGGCGTACCGTACTACCCCACGAGCGGCAACAGGAGAAACTCCTTACTCCCTCGTTTATGGCTCCGAGGCTATGATACCTGCGGAAATTGCTCAAGAATCCGCACGCGTTGCCTATTTCGAGCCTGTCGCCAACGAGGCCAATCGGGCGCTCGAGTTAGATTTGCTGGATGAGAAGAGGAATGCTGCTTGGGCACGTATTCACAAATACAAAGCAACCGTTGCTCGCCAATACAATAAACGTGTTAAGGAAAGGACTTTCCAGCTAGGGGACTTGGTCCTCAAAAAAGTTGAAGTCTCCAAACACGTGGGTAAGTTGGACCCCAATTGGGAAGGCCCCTTCAAAGTCATTCAGGTATGAGCAAATAACACCTACTTGTTAGAGACTTTGCAAGGCGAGCGTCTCCCTAGGCCATGGAATGCATGTAACCTTAGAAGGTTCTACGTGTAGACTTCAGTTTCTTTGTAATGGCCCGTTTGCGGCATGGAGTGCTTTCCTTTGACGGAAAGCGTGTTGTAATCAATTCCAAAAATGCATCTATGTAACAGTAAGTATTTAATTCTTTGTTTTTATTATTTGCTTGTTTTCTTATTTGATCTAATGATTCGAGCGAAGGGAGGCCTACTCCGTGTCGGGCATCCTCCATGTCGAACGGCCTACGCGATACATTTATCGTTTCAAAGCTACACTGTCCAGGTGTTGATAACCATCCCCCCGGAACAGTTTGAACGATTTGTAAGTGTATAAAGTCCTAAAAATGAGCGTGTCGAACAACGGGGAGCGCAATGCTCAATTAACGCCAGCTGAGTGCTAGCCACTCCAGCTCGTGCTCGCAAAAACCCGAATGACCCTCAACTTATTGAGTAAAAACACACTCATAAAATAATGGATTTTAACTCAATCCCTTCATGTGCTTCTCGAAATAACGCTAACCCCATGGTTACGCTCGCTTTAATGTCCTACTTAGCAGGTCCTGTTGTTGATCTCTAAAGTATATACAATCTAATGAAGCGTTTAAGATGAGGGTGCACATCGTTGGGCCAATACTTAGGCAAATCTCCAGAGTTTTCCTAAGTTCAAATTCGAGCCTCATTGCGAATACGGCCAAGGAATACGCATAAAACACCCTCGCGCCCGTATCTATGCACCTCAAATTGCCAGATGCTGCCAAACTTTAAACTGAAGGCGCATTGTGATAAACGCCAGGGCACCCTCAAAGATAACGCCCTCGCGCATACACACGCCCATCGCGAACGCTCAAACAAAAGATACCGATATAAAAGCAGCGAGCGTAATGAAATAACATCATTCATCATCCGAAAATAAAGGATAAAGCATTCTAACATCCCAACAAGAAACAGAAGAGTTATGATAGATGAAGAAAAGGAGCATAGAGAAGTCCAAAACATCCAAGGAAATAGTTTGAAAATTGATTACAGACATAAATTGTTCATAATGTGACAAGTAAGTTGAGCCAACAAGGAGAGGGATCAGCATCCAATGGACCTTCACTGGGCTTGAGAGTTGGGCTCCGGAGGGGGCAGTTGCAAGAGGAACTGAGGCCAGCACGTTGGCGCCAGAAGTTTGGGCCTCACCAGGTTCCTTGGCATCCACGGTGTCCATGAAGGTGCCTTCATCTTCTATCTGGTTAGGCTCGGGACCTGCAGTATGGGCAGCTATGAACTCCCGCTGGAGTGTTTCCACCAACTCCTGGTATTCTGGTTCCGCCAAGCTCTCGGAAGGATCCTCGTCTTGGACCATAGACTCACAGTTTTCATCCAAGTCCATACGTAGGCGCACGTCCGTTCGAGCGCTTTCAGGAGCCAAACCAAGTTTCACCATCTGCCCGATGGCTTTGTGAAAGAAACGCCGAGCATTGTCAAATCAGTGGATGTTGGCTGCAAACACGAAAGCTTTTGAACGCAAGAACTTCTTCACTGCCTCCCAAGATACCCTCGCCTCCAAGCCCTGTACTTTGCCCTGCAAGTCAGCAAGGGCCTTCTTAGCTTCATCGTTCTGGCGAGTGCTCTCCGCCAGCTGCTCACCCAACTCCCCATTTTGTACCCTCAACTGGTCCCGCTCGTCCTTCAATTTCCTGTGACGCTCATTAAGGACCAGAAAAGCGTCATCGGACTTCTTCAGATTTTCCTTTAGCCGAACGTTCTCAAGGTTGGCGGAATTCAGTTGAGCGCTGACATTGTTGTAATCCTCCTGCAATTGGCCCGGGTCCGAGATGCGCAGCAACTTCTTGTACTTGGCCTTATGCTCGGAGTAGGCTTGCGCTCGCCCTTGCAGATTCTTGAGCCTCGGGATTACTTCCTAGGAAGCAATCAGCGAAAAACACCATCAGAATAAAAAGAAAAGAAGGGGAATTTTACTGAAGGAATCGAGGCCTAACCGTCAGGAGGGCGTGGCACGCGTCATCCGCGACCCGAGCGGCATCATGCTCGTTCAGTTTTTCGTGGTCGGCGGAGAACTGGAGCTTTCCGACGATGTCGGAGACCATGTTGACAGAAAAGGTGCTCTTTTTCAGCAGGACGGGACCGTCCTTCCTTTGGCGCTTGTACCGAGCGTCCCCGCGACAGTCAATCTTCCAGAAGTCCTCGTCTTCAGAGGAGGATGTATCGCTGCCCTCACCCCGGGGGCCTACAACCACCTCCTTCCCTTTACCGGAGATTGGGATTGAGTCCGGCATTCTCTTTCTTTTTCCTTGGCGCTCGGCCCTAATCCCTTCTTGAATGCGGACTAACTCCCCGGATCGATTGTGGGAAGTGCTGGAGCTGAGCGCTATATGCTCTTGTTTGGTATGCGTTTACTTTAGCTGTGCATGTATGAGAACTCCCCTAATCCTGATGACTTTAGGACTCTACCATTTAGGTGAAATGGTTCATGAAACGAGCCCTATATCACATAAGTCATGATTAGTAAAATACTCCAAGCCGATGAGTCCTACAGACAGTGGGAGTGTCAACCTGACTCCTCTAAGGCTTGCTTATGGGATCACGCCCTTAAGAAGGACCACCTTGTTTCATGAAGGTGCAAAGTGTATAGTTGATACGTGCGTGATACATGAGGGTGCTTACTTTAATAAGTAAGTTCACTGAGGTGCCCCGTGTGAGAACATTCCTAAATGGGAAAGGAAGTTTCTATTTCAGAAAATGGAAACTTCCAGATTAGGAAATATCTCACGAGTCATTGATGTGATTAATTGATCCTTAGACTTGAGGTTCCTTGTCACTTTATGAGTTAACTCTGTAGTCTTAGGTATAAGCTTTAAAGGGTGTCGCCTTGTAACGCCCCAATTTCCGGCTTTCCAGGTACGCGAATTAATTTCCGAATATGCCCTAATTGTTATATGTCCTTAATTGGTCATTATTTTAAATTCGTGGACTAAATCGTATATATATATTTTTGGACCTAATTGACCATTTCCTAAACTTTTTATACTTAATTGCATAACTTGTATAACTTGAGGGACTTAATTGCAAATTAACCCATTTCATCAATTTCAAGAGATGAATCACGTTAAATATTTCTACATGCTTCCATTTTAGATCATCTTTCATGTACACAAGGAATACACCCCATATTTGCTTCCATTTTTTCACGATGAAACCTCAAAAGAGGAAGAAGAAGAAGAATTCATCCATTCCAATTGAGAGTCTTGGATCATCATTATCATCATCTCAACTTCATCTTCATCTTCTATGTTCTTCAAGGAAAGAGAGTGAAGCATACATGTTTTCTTGAAATGTGATTAATGAAACCGGGATGACCCCTGAATCCACCAATAGGTGGAGGAAGGAATCCCGCACGTGAGATTCATACTCTTGACGTGCGTAGCATCGGGATGACCCCTGAACCCACCAATAGGTGGAGGAAGGAATCCCGCACGTGGGAACCATATTCCTGACGTGCGTAGCATGGATGGATAGGGCCTTGCAAACCCACCATCATCGTGATTAATATGTTATCGTGACTGAAGTGATGTAGATATTGGAGTGATGGAGGGTTTGGAGTGAAGGAGGGTTGGAGTGATCGGGTGTATTGGAGTGATGGGGTGTATACGGAGTGATGGGAATTATTGGAGTGATGGGGTGTATACGGAGTGATGGGAATTATTGGAGTGATGGAGATAATTATAAAATCGATATACATGCCGTGTTCTTGCAGGTACATTCTAGGCAGGAATCGAGCTAAGTCAAGTCCTTGCATTCAAGCCCATACGGTGCATTTATTTATTTATCATTTCGAAGAAATTATTGTTAACGCTACTTGTTAGGTATTTAGGAGATGATAATGTATTGATATGTAAAATACAAATATACATTACTGGATAAATGATCGATAGTATAGCATGTTTTCATTTGATTCTATCGCATGTATAAATGAATTTCCATTTAGCCTGTCACTTTATTTACATTGTTACCCGTTCGCTATAGGTTGGTCCATATACGGACATTTCATTTCGTATGTGAATCAGCTTATAGTGCGGGGGTGTGGCATCCTCACATATTGGGGTGCTACACGCCTTAGACAACTGATTCAAGGCTTATGCTGGGGCTGCACAAGTGATTCATGAAAGTGAATGAGAATCAAGAAAGGACCTACACTTGCATTTGCAAGGTGATCTCTTATTGTGTAAGTCATTCATATGCCATATGGAGTCCTTGGCCAAGGCAGTAGATCAAGACATCAAGAAAAGGGTTTCTTGGATTGAGATCAAATGGATATGAAATGCACTTAGCTTTAAGACCGGATTATTAGGGTTCTGATTATTCCCTTACCCTAGATCTTGGTTGAGAGATAGTAAGTAGGAGGATTGTATCTCACATGAATCAATGACTTAAAGGTTCTGTCGAATCCGAACATTCCAATTCAGCTAGGGGTTAAACACCTGTTGCTAGACTATGGTCGTTTAATCTGTGGACTGATTAATTAATTAGTGAATTAATTAATTAGGGTCACTGCTAATTGAATTGAGAACCTAGAGGGTCACACACAACAACTTGGTTACATGAGTTGAGGCTTGAAAATGATTAAACGAGTTAATCGGGCCTAAAGGGTTCCACACGTGTGAAATCACACGTGTGGGTCACGTGAGAAGCACGTGTCCTTGGGACACATGCCTCACACGTGTATATGTATATATATGATATATATTAAATAATTAAATGTGTTAATTATTTAATAGACTTTGGTTTAATTTTGAATTAAAAGGAAAGTCTTATTTTGGAGAAAAATAATCTAGTTAATTAATTATGAATTAATTAATTAGATAAAATAAGTTATTTATTTTAAATAAATAAAGTATAAAATTATCCAAAAATAGTTTGGATATTTTTAGCTCTCTTGAAAGTTGATTTGAATTAGAATTCAAAGTCAAAGTCAAATTACTTGATGATCAAGTAATAGGAGAGAGAGAGACCAAAATCCTAGCCCATAAAGGACTAGGAATTTTCGGCCACTTCCCTCCTATATATAGGGGAGCTCGAGCTCCCCTTAGAGCTAATAGACAATTCTTTTGGTTCATGTGTTGAACACCTTCCTTTCTCCAAGATTAAATTAATGTTGGAAAACACGAATCAGAAAGCAGCGGAATTTAAAAAATTTTTCCAACAAAAGGATCTTGAACTCGCAATCGTGTAACCAAATTCGTAAAGATAGAAAACTTACTTTTCTTTTGTTCTTTCTTGAAGCGTTTCAAGCCACCCAAGAACGCTCTTCTCGCGGCTTGATCCCCTCTCCTTTATAAAGCTCGAATCTTCAAACTTCTAACTTGAAGTCTCTAGAGAAAGTCAACCAACTTGATCACAATCTAACTAGTAAGGATGCTAGTTCTCTAATTAGTGTTTAGGCTTAACCTAGGGTTTAATTTAATCTTGGAGAAAGGAAGGTGTTCAACACATGAACCAAAAGAATTGCCAATTAGCTCTAAAGGGGAGCATGAGCTCCCCTATATATAGGAAAGGGAGAGGGACGGCCGAACCTATTCCTTGTTGGACAAGGATTTGGTTCCTCTCTCTCCTATTACTTGATCATCAAGTATTTTCCAGCTTTGACTTTGAATTCTAATTCAAGTCAACTTTTAAGAGAGCTAAAAATATCCAAACTATTTTTGGATAATTTTATACTTTATTTATTATAAAATAAATAACTTATTTTTATCTAATTAATTAATTCATAATTAATTAACTAGATTATTTTCTCCAAAATTAGACTTTCTTTTTAATTCAAAATTAAACCAAAGTCTATTAAATAATTAACTAATTAATTATTTAATATATATATAATATATATATATACACACGTGTGTGACACGTGTCACTCACGTGAGCCACACGTGTGACTTCACACGTGTGGAACCCTCTTGGCCCGATTAACTCGTTTAATCATTTTCAAGCCTCAACTCATGTAACCAAGTTGTTATGTGTGACCCTCTAGGTTCTCAATTCAATTAGCAGTGACCCTAATTAATTAATTCACTAATTAATTAATCAGTCCACAGATTAAACGACCATAGTCTAGCAACAGGTGTTTAACCCCTAGCTGAATTGGAATGTTCGGATTCGACAGAACCTTTAAGTCATTGATTCATGCGAGATACAATCCTCCTACTTACTATCTCTCAACCAAGATCTAGGGCAAGGGAATAATCAGAACCCTAATAATCCGGTCTTAAAGCTAAGTGCATTTCATATCCATTTGATCTCAATCCAAGAAACCCTTTTCTTGATGTCTTGATCTACTGCCTTGGCCAAGGACTCCATATGGCATATGAATGACTTACACAATAAGAGATCACCTTGCAAATGCAAGTGTAGGTTCTATCTTGATTCTCATTCACTTTCATGAATCACTTGTGCAGCCCCAGCATAAGCCTTGAATCAGTTGTCTAAGGCGACACCCTTTAAAGCTTATGCCTAAGACTACAGAGTTAACTCATAAAGTGACAAGGAACCTCAAGTCTAAGGATCAATTAATCACATCAATGACTCGTGAGATATTTCCTAATCTGGAAGTTTCCATTTCCTGAAATAGAAACTTCCTTTCCCATTTAGGAGTGTTCTCACACGGGGCACCTCAGTGAACTTACTTATTAAAGTAAGCACCCTCATGTATCACGCACGTATCAACTATACACTTTGCACCTCCATGAAACAAGGTGGTCCTTCTTAAGGGCGTGATCCCATAAGCAAGCCTTAGAGGAGTCAGGTTGACACTCCCACTGTCTGTAGGACTCATCGGCTTGGAGTATTTTACTAATCATGACTTATGTGATATAGGGCTCGTTTCATGAACCATTTCACCTAAATGGTAGAGTCCTAAAGTCATCAGGATTAGGGGAGTTCTCATACATGCACAGCTAAAGTAAACGCATACCAAACAAGAGCATATAAAGAAGTGTTGCCTCAATTCGTTATTTTATTCAAAGATTGTCTGTGATTACAATAAGGAAAAGCACAAAGCGGATATACAATCGGCTTTTAGGGCACTATTCCTAACAATTAAACCCTAGGTTAAGCCTAAACACTAACTAGAGAACTAGCATCCTTACTAGTTAGATTGTGATCAAGTTGGTGGACTTTCTCTAGAGACTTCAAGTTAGAAGTTTGAAGATTCGAGCTTTACCAAGGAGAGGGGATCAAGCCGCGAGAAGAGCGTTCTTGGGTGGCTTGAAACGCTTCAAGAAAGAACAAAAGAAAAGTAAGTTTTCTATCTTTACGAATTTGGTTACACGATTGCGATTTCTAGACCCTTTTGTTGGGAAATTTTTTTAAATTCCGCTGCTTTCTGATTCGTGTTTTCCAACAAGTGGTATCAGAGCCACCTCGTTAATCGTGTTTTTGATTCGTCTCAATTATTCTGAATTTGGTAGAAATTCTTAGGCTTGATGCGATTGAGTATTTGTAATTGTTTTAGAAAGCCTGAATTACGAAACTGTAATTTTTTCCTGAAAGTTTCTGAAAATTGGTTTTTGCAAAATTTAATTTTTGAAAACAGTTTTAGATTTGAAACTGTATAAACTGTTATTGGATTTCTTGGATTGGTTTTTCTTTTGAACGAAAACACGAAACGAAAACCGGATCACGACGAACATGCGAAACCCCTCGCGCAAAGGCGACGCGCGCGCGGGCTTCGCGCGCCACCGCCCGCCTGTCCTAGGCGTGCGCAGGGCAGATGCCCAGCACCTCCCGCACGCCTGTGCGGGAGCCTTCCGGGCGCCCCGCCCAGGGCGGCCGAGAATGGCCGCCCATCGCCCACCGTCGCCCGACAGGGCGCGCGCGCACTCGCCCGACCTTGGCCGGGCGCTGTGCGCGTCCGCGCGCGCTTGCGACGCGTGCGCCCCGTTTCGCGTATGGGCCCCGTTTTCCTGATCCGATTTTTCGTATTTCTTGCAATCTAGTCCCAATTTTTTATTTTAATTTTAAAATTTTATTTTTTGAATATTTATTTTAATTTTTGAATAAAACTTAAAATTAGGATTTTTGAGAAATTGAAACGGTTTATATTTTGGGAAAATACAATCTTTGATAAAATTATTAATTTTCAGAAATTAATTGGAATTTTATTTGTTTTGGTAATTTGGGATTTATTGAAAACTTTTATAAATAAGACTCGCATCAAGTCGTGTTTTAAGTCATTAGGACTTGAAACGAGAATTTTAATTTATTGCCTAAATTTAAATTCTCGCAAAAGCATGTTAGGTGATCATGGGTTTAGATCTATGTATGGTTTTAATTTATGCACATGGATGGTTTAAATTGGGGTTGGAGCCCTATAGTTGCGTTTTTCAATTGAGGTTGGAGCCTCACTTATGTGCGTACTGTTATGTGATTTATTATGTGGCTTTCCATATTACTGTTTTGAGGCCGGGGTATGCCCCGTGTAATTGTCTAAGGCCAATATGAAGATTGAGCCTTATTACTTTATGTCTTTTTCCTTTTATTGTAATTTGAGAGTAGAGATAGGTGGTGAGGTTTTATTTTCATTTTGGAGATAATGCACCCATGGAGTAAGATGGACCACATTCAAGTAACAAGGAGGCCATAAGTGAAGACCCCTCAAAATGTTAGGGAGGGGAATCTCAATTGTTAAATGTAATAGAGATAGGGCTCGTATTTTGTTACCGCTTTCCCTTATGTGATTTAAACTGTTTATGTGGCATGTATGTTAGAACTTGTGATTGTGGAGTGGCTCCCACATATCACGCATAAGATAGGTAGAACCCATGATCATTACATGTTAGTATCATGCTAGGACATGTTATCTGTTTATGTGCTTGTTTGAAATGCATTTAAGTGTACTTGCATTAATCAAGACTAATAAAATTGGATAACATATATGTTGGTGAGGTCGAACCGGACAACTCTCCGGTTGATTCGAAAATTCCCCTTAAATATTAAGTTAATTTCGAACAAATAGGTGTTTAATTCGAGATGCAAATTTTGAATTAAATTCCTAGCATTCCATCAATAGGTTTTAAGTTTAGTAAGTAAAGCTAGTTATTGTCCGCGAGTCGTGGGATAGCTAGTGGAGCTTATTAGTTCTTAGTTACCTAATTGATCATTTTAAATGATCAATATTTCATGGTCGATTTTAGCAAGGGCGATGTCCGCGAGTCGTGGGTCGTTCGAACTAAGTTTTGGTCATGATCTTATGATTGATGGGTCTAGCTTAACGCCTAAGTAAATATGGATGTCGCACGAGTCGTGGGTCCATATTGAAAGATAGGTGATGCAAAAACAATTACTAAGAGTTCTAAAGGTGTTAGAATTGGTAAGTTGTACCTACCTAGGATTTTACTTAGAATGTCCGCGAGTCGTGGGTTCGAGGTAAAATGCTTAGGATCTTAGTACCCATTGGGAAACGCGTTCCTCTTAGATCTTTGGGAATTATAGATCTTTGAAAAACAGTGGGAGCTACATTAGATTAAAGACCTTATCTTTTGTATATCGTTATAATTCAGCATGCTCACATTTTCTCTGCTTAGCATTTAGGTTGTAGTTCTGTGATTCTCTACAATATGAAATGCAAACCCATTTGTATCCATCCTTAAGTCAAAAGAGTTGACTAAGTCCTAAATAACTCTGATTGGCTTCGAACCCTAAAATTTGTTTTAGATTCCGAATAAGAGAAAGGCGTTCTCTAAAGGGCGAAGTTTTCAATTGTGAAAATTCGACCCGGGCCAAAAGAGAAGCAATCTGAGGTGAATGGATTTTTTCCAAACCACTTAAGAGCAATTGAACCACCTCATAAAAATGTTACAAGGTATAACATTATGGAATTATTCAATATTCCAAATGAGGAAATAAGTGCACATGAACAAGGTCTAAAGATCTTATTTGAAGATCTTATGGTCTCGATCATCAACCGAGAAAAGAGTTCTCTATACACTGATTGCTTACATTGCTTCCACCATCATTCAAACCCTTTATGCTCAACTAGAATGATGCTAATGTAGCATAGTTAATCATTTAATTGATAATGGTTGAGAGCATCCTTAAGAAGGAATAAAAGGTTGAGATGGTTAATTCTTCTTCTAAACTCCCTAAGTTAAAGGCTTGAACGCCTAAAGAAGAAGAAACCCTTAAGAGCCCAATGGAGGGGCATGTAAGGGGTGCGCCCAAAAGATACTAGAGATCAAATAGGACGTTTGCTTCTATGGTAGCAAATAAGGACTTTGAAAGGGAACTGCGAAGAGTATGAGTACTCTGAAATGTTACCTCGTTTAGTAATTCTACTAGGAATAGAATTCACTAGTCTTGAGTCAGTTCTGCATAATCCGTTGTGCAAAGACTCAAGGCACTAATGTTCTGAACATACAACGAGATAACAAAAGTAAGTGAGATGACAAAGCTTCGAATTACTTTGGAACGTTGAGATATAAAAGGATTAGCAAGTCAGACACCTTAGGATCATTCTATGAAAATGAACCTGTAGAGTTGACTTCCTGTGAATCCTATCTCAAAGGGAAAACGTTCCCGGAACATTGTTTAGGTGAAACATGGAACGTTCCAAAATTATAGTGAATTTCGATCCATGCTGATGAGTGTAAGATGCTTAATGTAAGCACTAGATACAATCGTCAGTTTAATCATTATGAATGAATGTACTTGTTAAAGTACAAATTCGAAACTTATATGAAATTCTTGGAATTTCAAAAGGAGGTTAGGAACCGAAGTAGTCATAAGTTATAGGTAAATCGATATGATCGAGATAGCCAATATCTTAGTAACTAATTCCTTAGTCATCTTAGAGATAATAGGATTATCTCCCAGTAAACTAATTCGAGAACACATTAGTGTTTCCGAATGAGGGAATGAAACCTAATGCAACATGGTCCATTCCATAGCAAGCTTTACTGACTTATAATCATTCTAGGAATAAACTCCCAGAATATGCAGTTAGAGATTTTGAATATTACCTTCCAAAATCAGTCCTTTAGTTGCACTATGCAATGTGGCATATTAAATTCCCTAATTATTCTTATCCAAGATTTAGTAGAATCCTCTTAAGTGAAGAGGATAGTGGGAGATAAGTTTGAAATGAGTTCAAGTTTATACAACGATATTGAATATCGTTTCTGCAATTCCCTTAGACAAAGGTTGTTTGTCTCAAGGAATGTATCTTTCTTAAGGAATCGTTCCTATAAAAGAAGAAAGACAAGCAAGCAGACCTCAAAGAAATTTGAGGATAAATATCCACGCCACATATAGAAGAAACGAGCCCATCTGATAAAACTTAGCCAAATTTTAGAGTATGTACACGTGTGAAACCCTTCTCTTAAGACGCGTTTAAAACGTGTTCCTAGATAGCCAAGGAATTACT
The DNA here is from genome assembly GCA_037501455.1 of Lantana camara. Lineage (NCBI taxonomy): Eukaryota > Viridiplantae > Streptophyta > Magnoliopsida > Lamiales > Verbenaceae > Lantana > Lantana camara. The sequence goes on along the minus strand of CM074856.1, from coordinate 137,299,596 downwards.
TGAAGAGGAGACGCTGTCAGATTTGGAATCTGAGTAGTATAAGCAAGCCTTGAAATCCAATATGGATTCCATATACTCAAACCAAGTTTTGACCTTAGTTGATCCACCTGATAGGATCAAGCTCATGGAGCTTCGAGTAAATGGAAAGCATTACAACCTTCTTGACGATTGAAATGCAAAAGTCCATTTGGATTATGTTTACCACATCCTCATATTCTGACTATGAGATATGATAAATGAATATGAGAACTATCTTGTTCAATATGAGATTGAAAGAGACTGAAATAAGGTATTTCTGTAAATCTCATATTCAGTGGGAGTATGCATAAGGTATGCAAATCCCTAAAGTCAATCTGTGGATTGATAAAGGCTTCTAGGAGTTAGACAATTCGATTCCATAGGATAGTCAAATCGTTTGACACAGATGGAAGTCGAATAAGTCTCAAAAGTGTACATAAGAAAGTTAGTGATGTAAAAGTCAATTTTGGTTCTTTAGAAAATGACATCCTTCTCATTAGGAATGACAAGGATAACGTGAAAGTTACCAATTCTTGTTTAAGAAACAATTTGACATGAAAGATCTTAGTGATTATCCTAAATTCTCGACATTCAGATCTATAGAAGATAGATCTAAGAGCATAAATGGATTATCACAAAATGAGTACATAACCACGGTACTAAAAGGAGTTTAGTATGGACAATGGAACATCTCTTTTGAAGAGTATGTGTCCTAAGATAACTTTAAGAAAGTTAGAATGTCCAAAATCCCTTTAAGTGAAAGGGTGCATAATGTATGAAAAGTTATGTACTAAATTAGATATGGCGCAACACTAAGCGTAGTAGGCCGAATCTAAAATGACCTCAGAGAAGGTCATTAGATTTCTGTAAAGGATGTCCTCAGAGTACTTGAGAAGAAATGAGGATATGTATTAGTTTACAGAGCCCAAAAGATCTCATCATTAAAAGGATATTTTGATGTAATTGTTTCATCAAACATAGATGATTATGAAATCATTGAAAGGATACAACTTCTACCAGAATGGTAATGCAATGTGTTGGAAAGGGGTTCCAAGGACGGACATTGCAAAACTCGACTATCGTAGTTGAGAACTTAGTCGTATTATATAACGCTAAGTTAAGTGTTTGGGTAAGAAACTCCATCTAACTTGTTAGATGAAGTTCCTAGCATGAAAACAACTCCTTTATCATATTGTATGATAAAATGGATGGTTGCTCAAGTAAGAGAACCAAGACCTCACCAAGAGACTGAACACGTGATTACGAATCACTTTATAAGGAAAAGGTGTTTCCTAAGAGATGTGTAAACAAGAGGGTCACATCAGCAGAGAATATAACAGATCCACTTTGGAAACGCCCAAAGTCAATAGGCTCTCAAATTGCATCTTGAGAAGATGGGACTTAGAGTACCTAAATGGCTTTTACGGGCAAGTGGGAGATTGTTAGGAATAGTGCCCTAGAAAGCCGATTAGTCATAATCCGTTTTGGGACTTTCCTGGTATCACAGACAATCTTTGAATAATATACGAATGATTAATATCACAGGCAAACACTCCTTTATATGCTCTTGTTTGGTATGCGTTTACTTTAGCTGTGCATGTATGAGAACTCCCCTAATCCTGATGACTTTAGGACTCTACCATTTAGGTGAAATGGTTCATGAAACGAGCCCTATATCACATAAGTCATGATTAGTAAAATACTCCAAGCCGATGAGTCCTACAGACAGTGGGAGTGTCAACCTGACTCCTCTAAGGCTTGCTTATGGGATCACGCCCTTAAGAAGGACCACCTTGTTTCATGAAGGTGCAAAGTGTATAGTTGATACGTGCGTGATACATGAGGGTGCTTACTTTAATAAGTAAGTTCACTGAGGTGCCCCGTGTGAGAACATTCCTAAATGGGAAAGGAAGTTTCTATTTCAGAAAATGGAAACTTCCAGATTAGGAAATATCTCACGAGTCATTGATGTGATTAATTGATCCTTAGACTTGAGGTTCCTTGTCACTTTATGAGTTAACTCTGTAGTCTTAGGTATAAGCTTTAAAGGGTGTCGCCTTGTAACGCCCCAATTTCCGGCTTTCCAGGTACGCGAATTAATTTCCGAATATGCCCTAATTGTTATATGTCCTTAATTGGTCATTATTTTAAATTCGTGGACTAAATCGTATATATATATTTTTGGACCTAATTGACCATTTCCTAAACTTTTTATACTTAATTGCATAACTTGTATAACTTGAGGGACTTAATTGCAAATTAACCCATTTCATCAATTTCAAGAGATGAATCACGTTAAATATTTCTACATGCTTCCATTTTAGATCATCTTTCATGTACACAAGGAATACACCCCATATTTGCTTCCATTTTTTCACGATGAAACCTCAAAAGAGGAAGAAGAAGAATTCATCCATTCCAATTGAGAGTCTTGGATCATCATTATCATCATCTCAACTTCATCTTCATCTTCTATGTTCTTCAAGGAAAGAGAGTGAAGCATACATGTTTTCTTGAAATGTGATTAATGAAACCGGGATGACCCCTGAATCCACCAATAGGTGGAGGAAGGAATCCCGCACGTGAGATTCATACTCTTGACGTGCGTAGCATCGGGATGACCCCTGAACCCACCAATAGGTGGAGGAAGGAATCCCGCACGTGGGAACCATATTCCTGACGTGCGTAGCATGGATGGATAGGGCCTTGCAAACCCACCATCATCGTGATTAATATGTTATCATGACTGAAGTGATGTAGATATTGGAGTGATGGAGGGTTTGGAGTGAAGGAGGGTTGGAGTGATCGGGTGTATTGGAGTGATGGGGTGTATACGGAGTGATGGGAATTATTGGAGTGATGGGGTGTATACGGAGTGATGGGAATTATTGGAGTGATGGAGATAATTATAAAATCGATATACATGCCGTGTTCTTGCAGGTACATTCTAGGCAGGAATCGAGCTAAGTCAAGTCCTTGCATTCAAGCCCATACGGTGCATTTATTTATTTATCATTTCGAAGAAATTATTGTTAACGCTACTTGTTAGGTATTTAGGAGATGATAATGTATTGATATGTAAAATACAAATATACATTACTGGATAAATGATCGATAGTATAGCATGTTTTCATTTGATTCTATCGCATGTATAAATGAATTTCCATTTAGCCTGTCACTTTATTTACATTGTTACCCGTTCGCTATAGGTTGGTCCATATACGGACATTTCATTTCGTATGTGAATCAGCCTATAGTGCGGGGGTGTGGCATCCTCACATATTGGGGTGCTACACGCCTTAGACAACTGATTCAAGGCTTATGCTGGGGCTGCACAAGTGATTCATGAAAGTGAATGAGAATCAAGAAAGGACCTACACTTGCATTTGCAAGGTGATCTCTTATTGTGTAAGTCATTCATATGCCATATGGAGTCCTTGGCCAAGGAAGTAGATCAAGACATCAAGAAAAGGGTTTCTTGGATTGAGATCAAATGGATATGAAATGCACTTAGCTTTAAGACCGGATTATTAGGGTTCTGATTATTCCCTTACCCTAGATCTTGGTTGAGAGATAGTAAGTAGGAGGATTGTATCTCACATGAATCAATGACTTAAAGGTTCTGTCGAATCCGAACATTCCAATTCAGCTAGGGGTTAAACACCTGTTGCTAGACTATGGTCGTTTAATCTGTGGACTGATTAATTAATTAGTGAATTAATTAATTAGGGTCACTGCTAATTGAATTGAGAACCTAGAGGGTCACACACAACAACTTGGTTACATGAGTTGAGGCTTGAAAATGATTAAACGAGTTAATCGGGCCTAAAGGGTTCCACACGTGTGAAATCACACGTGTATATGTATATATATGATATATATTAAATAATTAAATGTGTTAATTATTTAATAGACTTTGGTTTAATTTTGAATTAAAAGGAAAGTCTTATTTTGGAGAAAAATAATCTAGTTAATTAATTATGAATTAATTAATTAGATAAAATAAGTTATTTATTTTAAATAAATAAAGTATAAAATTATCCAAAAATAGTTTGGATATTTTTAGCTCTCTTGAAAGTTGATTTGAATTAGAATTCAAAGTCAAAGTCAAATTACTTGATGATCAAGTAATAGGAGAGAGAGAGACCAAAATCCTAGCCCATAAAGGACTAGGAATTTTCGGTCACTTCCCTCCTATATATAGGGGAGCTCGAGCTCCCCTTAGAGCTAATAGACAATTCTTTTGGTTCATGTGTTGAACACCTTCCTTTCTCCAAGATTAAATTAAACCCTAGGTTAAGCCTAAACACTAACTAGAGAACTAGCATCCTTACTAGTTAGATTGTGATCAAGTTGGTGGACTTTCTCTAGAGACTTCAAGTTAGAAGTTTGAAGATTCGAGCTTTACCAAGGAGAGGGGATCAAGCCGCGAGAAGAGCGTTCTTGGGTGGCTTGAAACGCTTCAAGAAAGAACAAAAGAAAAGTAAGTTTTCTATCTTTACGAATTTGGTTACACGATTGCGAGTTCTAGACCCTTTTGTTGGGAAATTTTTTTAAATTCCGCTGCTTTCTGATTCGTGTTTTCCAACAGTTAGTTCCTAGAATCTAACCGTCGAGGGTCATGATGTCGGCTGGAGGGTTGAGAATCATGTCTGGAGGGCAGGACAGGCCATAACGAAACAGTATTCCCTCGTTCTTCACCAGGGTTTCAGCCTTAATCCATTTCTTCTCACTCCTCATCACGAAGGCTAACCCCTGTGCCCAATCCTCAAAAGCTTTATTCCTTGTTCTTTCCCTAACCAGAGGACGCTCGCCATGAATCATCCACTGACGGTGAACCCCAAAGATCCCCCCAGGGGCCCCCACGAAGAAATACTTCTCCTTCCAATGTTCGCCGTAGGAAGAGGACGGGGAGTCTATCATTTTGAAGCCTGATTTGGCCTGGGCGTAATAAAACCCGTCCGTAGGCGACGAGCGTGGCGAGCGGGCAACTTGTATCAAACTGTCAAAGTTGATAATCAAGGGTGCATGGCCTAGAGCTCTCATCGCTATTATGAAAGTGTTGATTAGGGCTATGCCGTTGGGCAGAATTTGTGAAGGGCAAAGCGCTAGATGGTGGTAAATGGTAGCGGCGGAGTGAGCAATAGGGAACCTTAGGCCCCCAGCCAAGACCGCATCCCAATAGACCGTCATCATTCCCGGGGGTGGTTGATTTGCCCTTTCCCCCTCCTCAGGAAGTCGCATGGAGAATACCGCCTCATCCCAATAAGCTCTCTCCCTCAACTCCTCCAAATCGTCGAGCGTCAGGATACTCGCAATCTCGTCCGGAGATCTGTCAGTCTGATGACGATTATCCTGCCTCACTCGAGTGGCAGGTTCCCTTCCTCTCCTCTGGCGCCTTCTGGAAGGTTCAGCCTCAAATGGGCGCCCGGATGGCCCCGCTTCACCCTCGGGAGCCATCATAGCCACTGTGATCCTGTGATCTTGGGGTCTCACAGCGCTGTTCAACACTTGGTATACTCTCTCCCCCTGCCTTTGCATTTCCATCACATTGTGCATCTCTTCAAAGAGGTCGTTCACCCCTCCGGGAGCACGCTCGTTCATCCCTTGAACGGCGGCGTCCACCTCTTCTTCCCCGGCATCAGCCAGAGCCTGGGCCACCGAGATCGCCATGGGAATTCCCTCATCTGGGTGCGCCCTAGCTAGGGGAACAGCTATGGGGACATCGCCATGAGGGGAAGAGCTCCCCACCGACATCTCCTCAATCTCCTGTACATAATCATCAGCTTGGTTTCCGGCCATGTTCAGTTTTCAACTTTTGGAAACGGGATTTCTAACAGAAAGCTCAAGGAAGGAGAAGATTTCTGAAACAAGTTCAATGGTAGACAGTGGCTCTTCCCTCAAGGGTTTCACTCACACAACCTAAAACTAATGTTAGTACGGGGAAAATAAGAAGAAGGGTAAGGAATTTTTACCTAAGATTTGAAGAGAAGAAATTCGCCGGAGCCTGTAGAACTGACAGAGATTTCTTGCTATGTATATGCTTGAAAGAGTTTGAATGCGTGAAAAAGGTCCCAAAGCCCTGCAAACCCCTATTTATAGGGAAGATTTTACATGGATTAGGGCTGAAAATTCAAAACGCAATCATTTCCCGCCTAGGAAATCCCCCCACTTTTGGTAACCGCCTCACGTCTCCCGGAGTGCACGCGCCCACGATCCCACTCAGCATTAAATGCGGACATGACTTCAATTAATGTTGTGTCAGACTGTGTCCGTTACGGAAGGCAAGCAGTCACTTCTTCAGCAATGGGCTTGACCCTCGGATATTCAAAAATTCAAAGCTCCATTCTTTTTAAATTCTACAGTACGCTCGAGCGATACTACAGAATTTGGGGGGCAAAATGATGAGACCTAAAATCACACTCGAATCAGTGCCGTCCACGTGTCAACACTTCGTTGACTGAGGGCCAAGACGCTCGCATTGATGGGCTCGTGGGCCTTCCCAGCCCACACATTTGCCAACTAATACAGACCATTTAGCCTCGGACAACTATTCGGATAAAGGGCCGGAGCCGACAGGCTTGGCGCTCGCATCTCGGCCCCCAGGGTTACCCTCCTCAGGGAAGCACCCACACGGGGGACCCATTCATGATGCTCGGGATTTTGGCGCTCAAGGGTCATCTACCGTGGGGAACCCATCCGTACATTCTTCGAGCGTCACCAGCGCTCATGAATGATCCTGCTCCTCATGCGACGGATCCTAACCTTCACAAGAGGATTTTAGGCCTTCCTCTCACGCGACCCTCGCCAACAACCTCTGACACAAAGGTGGTGCGCACCTTGTACCTGACACGCCGCCTCCTTTTCAGAAACGTCATTTTCACACCCTCACGGACTGCCACGTGTTAGGGCAACACAGGTTTGGGACCACACGGTCAATTTACCCATTTACCCCCATCCCTAACATATAAATAGGGGGGGGAACCCATGCATTCTCCCCCAAGTCATCACCTGCATACAAATTGCACACATTGTTCTGGGCATTTTCCACTGATCTTCCCAAGCTTCTCATCCACCACAGTAACATTACCCTTGTAGCCTGCATTCTTGGTGTTATCCTAGCTGGAAGAACCCACACTTAAGAGGAAACCCAGATCCTGAGGCCCTCACGCCTATGATGGTCTTTCCATTCATAAATAAATACTAAAGTGTTGTTGCATTTTCGGAAACCTGATTTCCAGCACCATCAGCACTACTTATATATATATTTTTAACCAAAAAGAATTATATAGTCTTTATATTCCTCAATCAATAACAAAATAAACGAATAATTAATACATCGATTAGCCACGTAAATTAGTAAAAAAATCAACTAATTATATGATAAGTGTTATAGGAACGTACTCACAATAACTAATAACAGATCCGAAAACATAGTTCGATAATATTTTATTATTTAGGAAACCATTATTATTTTCTTACAAAAAATAAAAATAACCCAACTATTTAGGAGGTGGGGGGCCTGCGTCAATATCACAATGTTGAAGAGCCCTAACTAATTTTGTGTAATATCATTAAATTATGTGTCGGTGTAATTATGTGGAATTATATCTTACACAGAATCACTTTTCATAATATATGTATATATATAGCAAGGTATATATGCCTCAAGAATCACAAGCAGTAAGCAGAAGCTGCAAACACATAGCTTTTCCAAATTCTTCTGGGCCATATTTGCCCTTCATTTAATCCTAAATAATTTTCTTAAAATAGTCGAATATTTCAGCAATGAGTGTTCATTTTCGAGGTTTCTTGTTCTTGTCTTTGTTGTTTGTGGTGAGTTTCTGCAATGCAGATCAACAGACATTCGAGGTTGTCGGGGCTGGAGAATGTGCTGATTGTAAGGAGAATCACTTCAATGAAAAGTAAGCCTTTTCAGGTACTCTTTAACACACACCGGTCATTTTAACCCGAGTCTGACGTGGTCAAATCAGTATAACAAAATGACGAGTGTTTTATACTTGCCGTGTAGTTGATGGAAGATTTAGAGAGAGTAACAAATTAAAACTCTTTTAATTGATTGGGTTCGGTCGAATTGGATCTCAAATAGAATTTTCCAACACATATACGTGCATGAATTAATATTGCGTGTTTCCATATCATAAACGTATATTTTTAAGACTAATTATATATTTCTTTTCGTATTAAAAGTTCTAATAATCCATTTATATATGTATTAATTAATTTTTTCGTAGGGCTTCACGTGACAATTGATTGTAAGTCGGGAGCCGACAGAATCAAACGGCTTGGATCTGCCAAGCTAGACGAACAAGGCAAATTCAAGCTTCCGCTACCCCAAGAAGCCGTTGAACAAGCTGGCCAAAAACTCAAGCAAGAATGCTACGCTCAGCTCCACAACGCCGCCGACATCCCTTGCCCCGCCCAAGGCGGCTTAGAAACCACCAAAATTACCTTCAAGTCCCACGAAAACGGTAAATTCATTTTTAGCCCCGTAAAACCCCTTCAATTCTCGACTTCATTATGTACTTCCAAATTCTTGTCGAAAAAGAAAATTCCCAAACTGCCCTTCCCGCCGGTCCCAGTTTACAAACCGAAGCCAAAGCCACTTCCTCCACCTATTCCCATCCACAAGCCGAAGCCGAAGCCGGAGAAGCCGGTTTTGCCACCGGCTCCTGTGCACAAACTGAAACCTAAGCCACCGTTGGTGAAGCCACTTCCTCCGCCTATTCCCGTCCACAAGCCAAAGCCGGAGCCAAAGAAGCCGAGCAAACCAGCTGAGAAGCCGAAACCGAAGCCGAAGAAGCCGAGCAAACCAGCTGATAAGCAGAAGCCGAAACCTAAACCACCAGCGATTAAGCCATTGCCACCACCAAAACCACTATTTCCAATCCCACCAATCCATAAGAAGCCTTTGCCCAAGATCCCTCCAAAATACTTTCACCACCCCAAAATTGGCTATTTCCCACCACCTGCTATTCCTGATCATCCATGAGTTTATTTTATGTTCCCCACCAACTTTGAGGGATTGAATGAATTAATTATCAAATTTCTGAAATTGCTTTTATTAAATTTAATTTCAATGTTTGAAATTTCATGAGAGGGCAATTGTTGATGAGATAAGAGTGTGAGGGACAAAATGTGAAATTTGTTATGTGGATAAATATATATTTTAAGTGGAAATTGTGGATGTATTTACAATTGCATGCCAAAGTTTATTATTATAAATTTTAATTTGTTTCATTTGATGATCATCACCGTAACTAAGTGGAGTAAAGCTATTTTATATTGCAATAAAATATCTTCATATTCAAATTTAAGAGTGATATAGTGTTTGATCTTATTCGAATTCACAATAAATATATACAAAGAGAAAAAGAGAAGTCATATTTTTATCACCTGTGGTCGGTAGTTTCACAATTTACACCTTAATAGTTGAGTTCATTCCTAGCGTAAAACCAATTTTATACGGACAATTCCTCAAAAATCCCCAAGTGTAAACTGAATTTCCTTTTCACTCCCCAGTTTTGAAAAAGTTCCTGTTCACTCCCCAATTGAAAAACAAAATTTCTTTTCACTCCCCAAGGTTGTATAATAATTCAGGAATTGCGTACAATTTTTAGGGAATTGCGTATAAAAACCCCGGAATCTCGTATATACGAGATTCCGGGGTTTTTATACGCAATTCCCTCAAAAATATACGCAATTCCTAAAGACAATGTACGAACATGTACTATTTGTGGGGACCTAAAATGAATTTTGTTTTTCAATTGGGGATTGAATGAGAACTTTTTCAAAACTGGGGACCTAAAAGGAATTTTTTCAACTTTTTGGTACTATTCAAAGATTTTCCCTTTTTAATAGTGAATATAACACATTTTTAATTTGTCCAATATGGCCTAGTAGTGACAAGATAACAAATTAGTGGTTAAAAATTATTGATGTTAAAGTACTCAAAATTTTACATTGATTATTAATGATGGGATGGGATGGTGATGGGACACATGGTTAGGATCACAAATAGGCGAATACAATGGTCATGGTCTTAAAACTTGGGTCGTCATGATGGAGGAAAAATCGATGGTCAAAGTTTCACTACAAGAAAACAGTCAAAAACCGACGGGAAAAAACCAACGGAATTTTTCGTCGGTTTTTCATTGGAATGTCCGACGGAAAACCGAGGCCGTGGGAATTCCGTCGGAAAAATTGGCGGAATTTTAAAAAAAATTGCGCCAAAAATTCCAACGGAATTCCGTCAGAAAATTTGGCGCAAGTCTTAAAAAAATTGCGCCAAATATACCGACGGAAAAATACCGTCGTTTTTTTTATTCTTCATTAAAAAAAATACCAACGGGATTTCCCCGTCGGTATTCCGTCGGCATTTCAATGAAATAAAAATTCCAACGGGAAAATCCTGTCGGTTTCTTTTATTCTTCATTAAAAAAAATACCGACGGTGTTCTCCTGTTGGTTTTTTTTTATTCTTCATTAAAAAAATACCGACGGGATTTTCCCGTCGGTTTTCCGTTGGAAGTTCAATGAAATAACAATTCCGTTGGTTTTTCGTCGGTTTTCCGTTGTAATTTTTCAGTTTAATTAGAAAATTACGATTATAGTTAATACAAATAATTATAAATTTAAAAATTATATAATATACAAATTATAAATATAATTGTTTGCACTAATAATTCTCGTTTAATAATTATTTATTTTGTGTAAACATGGGATAAATAGTACAAATAATTTATATATTTTGATATCAAAGTGGATCTTCAATTTTCGATCTTCTTCAACTTATTTAACTTTTATTAATTGGTTTGATCTTCTTCAACTTCAGATTTAACTTTTAATAACGTTAATCCGTAGGTCTTTCGATTTATTTACGAATCAAGCGCTAGATTTTGGAGAATTTCGACAAGAACGCCTTTGAACAAATAATTTATAAATTTTGCACTAATAATTCTCGTTTAATAATTATTTATTTTGTGTAAACATGGGATAAATAGTACAAATAATTTATAAATTTTGATATCAAAGTGGATCTTCAATTTTCGATCTTCTTCAACTTATTTAACTTTTATTAATTGGTTTGATCTCCTTCAACTTCAGATTTAACTTTTAATAACGTTAATCCGTAGGTCCTTCGATTTATTTACGAATCAAGCGCTAGATTTTGGAGAATTTCGACAAGAACGCCTTTGAACACTTCGGTAACTCCGTGAATTTAGCTTGAATATAACGTCGATTCGTCGGTATAATGTATTAATAACGGATCAAACGCCTTGATCTGATAACTTTGGGGAAGAACGCCTTTATATAGCTTGATCTCTTTAATATTTTATTATTTTTTTAAAGAGATAATATCACAAGAATATTTATCTCTTTATATTTTTATTTTTAAAGAGATAATATCATACAATACGCCACGTGTAACTATATAATTTGTTGAGAAAATAAATAATATAATATTAATTAATTTAACTATTTAACTTTGAAATTTAATTTATGATATTTTCAAAATAGTAAATTAAATTAATATTATAAAGTTTATTTGTTCATCTACAATAATATTTGATATAATTTTAAGTATATACATTATAATTAAAACACAAAAGTATATAAGCTAGCAATTTTTATATAATATCTCAATAAATATGATTATATTTAATTAAAATAATTATATATTTAAATTTTTATATTTTAAATTAATAACAAAAATTATTTAGATAATTAACTGAAATAAGTCTATAAATATATTTAAATACATAATATTAATAAGAAGTAAGTTGTCAAAGTTGGTAAGGGAGTCACCATTCTTCCTTGGAGACCCAACTTCGAATCCTTGCGTGCGCAATTATCGCGAGAATTAAATTCTCACATTGGTTGGCTCGCCGAGCTCGAGCTCGGTCCGTGGCTTGTCCGAGGAGTTGGTGTGACTCGTTTCCAGGGTGGTTCGGGTCTCACAAATGAGTTTTTTTTTTTTTTTATTCTATTTCCGACGGAACACCGACGAAAAAGTCCGTCGGAATTCCATCTGTAAACTTAAAAATTAATTATATTTGCTCCGTTGGAAATCCGTTGGAAAAAATAATTACTTTGTTGGAAAAAATAATTTCCCGTTGGAAGTACGTCGGAATTCCGTTGGAAATATATTTCCGACAGGATTCCGACGGAAACGACCCATCGGGACCCAATTCCGACGATGTATTTTCCAATGGACGCCATCCTGTCGATTTTCGACTTTTCCGACGAAAAACCGACGGATTTTCAAAAATCCCATCGGAATATGCCCGTCGGTTTTCGGCGATTTTCTTGTAGTGTTAGTTAAAAAGAGTTAATGTGACACTTTTCAAAGGTCACGGGGCAATTGCACCAATTCAAAGGTTAGAGGGCAAAGTACACTAAAAATAAAAATTTTCCAGAATTAGCCATAATTTTAGTTTGTTTCATTTAATTATTATCAATAAGGGTAGTATTATGTTAGTTTAATGATTTAATCAAAATTCTTATATTTAAATTTTTTGGCATGCAACTATTATTAATTGTGAGAGTTTTACATTTTTGTGTTCGATTTGACTCGAACTCATAACAATATATGTATATATAAAAGAAAAGAAAGAAAGTGATATCCGGCCACTAATAATTGTTAGCTTTATAATTTACGCATGAACATTTCAAAAAAACTTATTTTATCGTGACACATCATATCAAAATATTCATATGAATTAACTATCAAACATTTCTTATTTAAAATTTTTAAAAAACAATCCGTATCGATATATCATTTAATTTTTAAATAACAATCCATATTAATATATCATTTATCGTATTATGTTTGTATTTCTGCATCTATGTATCATATGGTTTACAACTTAAAAAGATTTAAACACAACGGTGTATAGAACCAAGATATTTAATAGTGAAAACAACAATCTTTTACTCTCTCACAATATGAACCCAATAGTTAATTGTTGATGCTATAGTGCTCACAAAACTACGTTGATTGGAGCTACAAATTTAAGGTTTTTTAATGTACCACATTATATATAGTATATACATCCACTAATTATAGATATAATATATCAAAACCCCTATATCATAGTCTAGGTACATAATTTGTGTCAACATCCCACGTTGAAAAAAAAGAATAAACCATATGCTAGTTAATAAATACAAGACAACCTTCATCTCATCAACTAACTTTTGATTAGATGAGTTAGACCGAGTATAAACTTTCACATGGTATCAGAGCAGACTCCAATCCTCCAAGGTAGACCCCCCGATTGTTCGGGCCTAGGCGTGCGGGGTGTATGTTAACATTGCACATTGGAAAAAGATCAAACCATGTGCTAGTTAATAAATACAAAACACCCTCACACTTTTAAGATGAGTTAAATCGAGTGTAAACTTTCACAATTTGATTATTGTTGAACTTTAAGTTCTCATGTTATTACTCAACTTAGATGACAAAATTAAGTTAATTATTAGGTTTTATATTTAGTTTGTTGCTAATGGAAGAAAATAGGGTATGAAACCGTTTAAAGTTATATGATGAGTTGTCTCATCACCTCTATAATTAATTATTAATAAGATTAATTATTATAGTGACATAAAAGTAATCAACAGTAAAAATATCTTATTTTGAAAAGAAATCGATCAGAAGGTGGAAAATGTATGCCCTAGTTGCCATGATTTTTATAATTCATTAATACCCAATATATATATATATATATATATAAAGAAAAATTCTAACCCCAATTCTTGCATTTATCGTTTCGTGTCAGAATTATATAGTGGTATACAAAATGCCCTACTTATATGATATGGCATAATAGTACAGGGCCACGTGATCGCCCCCTGATTGGCGCCACGTGGACTCTCACGACAACCTGGGCAAACCAGGAACGACCTCTTGGACAGGTCATCAGATCGATATCAGGTCCTCAGGTCATCAGATCTGTTTGAGGACACCAGATCGATTGGCATACCATCCGATCATCAGATCAACAGATCGATCCACTCTCTCCTATGAGGAAACCCACAGCATTAAGGATCCTGGAAGGCAATATCGACCTCTAGATCGATGTCATACGTCACCGGACACCCGAATACTGTAAAGCACTCCTGTCGGGACACGTGTACCCTCCCCATTCCCTGGAACAGGCGTACTACGGCTCATTAATGACCGTCAGTCCTTGCTTTTACCCAAAGGGGAAAGAAGGTACAAACGACCCGCCTCAAGCCGGTTCCATCGTCCGACATCCAGATCGACGACTGGCAACGCCATTAATGCACACCTGCAGTACACACACTACTATGTCATTTGGCCATGTCTATAAATACTCGCCCTTTGAACAGTAGTTGGTAAGCCTTTAATACGCATTCAATTGCATTTATTCTCTCACTAAAGAGCTCCATTACTGACTTGAGCGTCGGAGTGCCAACCTTGGGTAAAACCCCAAGTCCCCCAAGTTGGTTTCGAGCTCACGTTTGCTAGTGCTTTCAGGTCGATAAAGAACCCACTCAAACAAATTCTTGACTGATTGACCCATATCTGACAGTCAGATCGACACGTCAGATCGACCAGATTTGAGCCAGATCAGTTTGGCGCCGTCTGTGGGAAACCCCCTTTTCCACATCGACCTAGAAAAAAGCCCTTTCATCCTCTTTTCAAACACGATGGTTAACACAAGGAACACCAACCGCGACGAGGACATGGAGGAGGTTGCCAAAGGCAGGCATGACTACAACGCGCCGCTTGGCAACACCTCCACCGTCCCACCTGCCGGTCCCAGCACCAACGTTCCCCAGCCTCCGCTGGAGGCCACTCCCAGATACACCGTCACCCAGGCGGACCTTGATAGCTTTCTCGACCAGTGGCGGGTCGAGGTCGAGCGTGCCCAAACTGAGGGCCGCGAACCCAGGCGCCCCGAGCTCCCAAGGGCCAGCCCAGCCACCACCATACCTAGCCCCGTGGTGGGCAACACGTTGGCCCCCACCATCCAAGCCTATGGGAACCCGGTTCCCTATGTCTTCCAGCCATTAGATGGGCGACCGGCCCAAATCATCTGGGGCCTCAGTCCTCAGATCGGAGCTGGGCAGGTCCAAGAATTTGCTCCGCCACCGCCACCCCCTGCGGCGAGCAAAGAAGTCCCCCGCGAGGGCCACGGGGACTCCGACCATCCCAGCCGTAACCACCGCGGCAAACGCGTGGTCGACGAGGACAATGAAGAATTCGACGATCTCCGAGCTCGGATCCCAGCTCGATCCTCTAGGGAGGAAGCCGCCAGGATCGCTGCCGCTCGCGCCGGGAGAGAGCAAGTCCGCGGTGAAGACCCACCACGGAGACGGGTCCAAGACCGCCTGGGTGACCGTGGCTCCCACGTCACCCAGAGGCAGGTCGACCTCCGAGAGGGACTGAGCCGACGCCCTCTCCGTTACCGCAGCGACAGGGAGGAAGCTTCCCCCTTCTGCGAAGATATTCTCCGCACGACCTGTGATGGAGATCGAATTCCGACCGGCCTACCCATGTACAACGGGACCACCGATCCCGAAAAACACGTGACGGCCTTCGAGAACCGGATGCTGCTACACTCCCACCCGCAGCAGATTTAGGCCAAACTCTTCGTCACCACGCTGCCGGGCCCTGCGCAAGATTGGTTCATCCGTCTGCCGCCTCGGTGCATATCGACCTACAACCGATTTGTAGATCGATTCACGGCGCACTTCTCCTCGATGTCCGGGGAGAAGCTACCACCCTCCTATCTCAATAGCATCTACCAAAAGGAGGGCGAGTCCTTGCGAGATTTCATGACTCGCTTTTCGAGAGAAGTGGTTCGGGTCGAGAACCCGACGATGGATACTTTACTTTCCGTAGTCCATCGAGCCCTTCGTAACTGCCTTTGGGCCGATGAGATCGTCAGGGCTGGGCCCCGCAACCTGACGGAATACAAGATATCGCCCACGGCTTCATGCGCGTTGAGGAGATCGCCCTCGCGCATGGACCTCCGCCCCGATCTGAGAGGCAGGTCATTGGGTCCAGCTCGCCCCAACACCGGAAAGGGAGCGAGCAAAAGAAAATCAAGGGGAAAGTCGACCAACCGACCTAGATCGACCGACGAAACTACGTCCCCTTGACCAAGTCCTTAGACCAGATCTACGTGGTCATGGACCAAAGCCTTCTGAAGAAACCAAAGCCCATCCGGGAGGGCCCGAAGGCTGAGAAATCGGGAAAGTACTGTGGCTACCATCAGCAATGGGGCCACACGACCGCAGAATGTAACGCCCTCCAAGATGAGATCGAAAGACTCATCCAAGGGGGGCACCTGAAGGATTTTGTTCGACGCATCGACCACTACTCTGAAAAGGCGGGGAGGTCGAGCGACCGCAACAGGTCCAGATCTAGATCTCCACCAAAACGATCTGGGAAACAGCCGCTGGAGAGAGCAGAAGACAATCCCCCTACTCATGGCAAGATCTATATGATAGCCGGGGGGCACGAGGGCGGTGACTCAAATGCAGCTCGAAAAAGGAACATCAGGCGAGCAGCTCGAGAGTACAACGGTCCGCACGAAGAAGTCTTCCAGATCGATCATGATAGAGAGTGGGAAAGGCAGGACGTTAGCTTTAGTGAGAGTGATAGCCGCCCTGGCCCCCATCGGGAAGGCAACGCGCCTAGCTGTCCGATGGTGGTGACCTTGGGCGTGGCTAACTATGATGTAACCAAATGCCTAGTCGATAATGGAAGCAGCTCGAATATTATCCCTTACTCGACTCTTGTAAAAATGAAGTTGCATAACCTAAAGCTCGATCCAATCCGAACACCGCTTTCCGGGTTCGGTGGATCGGAAGTCATACCGTTGGGGCGCATCCGACTCCTCACCTCGATGGGAACATCCCCCAAGAGGGTGACCCAGGAGGTCGAGTACGTCATCGTCAATATGCCCCTAGCGTATAACATGATCTTCGGTCGACCTGGCCTCATTCAGTTCAAAGCAATCATCTCAATGTATCATCAAAAGCTGAAAATGCCCACTCCGAACGGGGTCGGAGAGGTGACTTGCGATGTCATGGACAGTTGGGCTTGTTACGCCATCGTCCTAAAAAAGCCATCCGGGAAAGAGGTGGAGGCAAGTCTCGACCTGCAGACCTATGCTGACAGAGAGATCGAGCTACCCACGAAGGAGATCGAGGCTGAGAGATCCCCCGCCGCTCGGAAGAGAAAGGCCAGCGAGCGACTCGAGCCTTCGGAAGAGCTAAAAGAAATTGCCCTAGTCCCCGGTGACAGCAATAAGACCACCAAGATCGGGGCGAATATGCATCCGCAACACGAGGTCATGATGATAGAATTCTTGAGGGACAACTCTGACATCTTCGCTTGGGCTGCCAAAGATCTGATCGGAGTCGACCCGAAGGTGATCTGCCACCGGCTCGGGATCGATCCGTCTGTCAAACCCATAAAACAAAAGCTAAGACCTCAAAGTCGGGCGAGGAATGATATAATCGAGGCCGAGGTCAATAAACTCCTCGACGCAGGATACGTTACTCCAGCTCAATACGTCGACTGGTTGTGCAATGTAGTCCTCGTGCAAAAAACAGGCGGGAAATGGAGAATGTGCAACGATTTCACCGACCTCAACAAAGCATGCCCGAAAGACCCGTATCCGTTGCCTCGGATCGATCAGCTCGTCGATTCGACAGCTGGATGCGAGATGCTCAGTATGATGGATGCATTTCAAGGCTACTACCAGATCTCTATGGCTTCCGAAGATCAAAAGCACACGGCCTTTATCGTAGTAAAGGGAATATACTGCTTCAAAGTCATGCCCTTTGGGCTAAAGAACGCGGGAGCTACATACCAAAGATTGGTCAACCTGATGTTCAAAGATGAGATCGGAAAGACCATGGAAGTCTACGTCGACGACATGATCGTGAAAAGTCGTTGGGCGTACCATCATCTAGATCATTTACGTAGATCATTTGAGATCTTACGGCAATACGGTATGAAGCTCAACCCCGACAAGTGCACGTTCGGGGTCGAAGGAGGGAAGTTTCTGGGATACATGGTGAGCCAACGAGGCATCGAGGCGAATCCTACGAAGATCAAAGCAATCCAGGTCATCCCTCGACCTCAATGCATCAACCAGGTATAGTCCCTAGTGGGTCGCATAATCTCACTCAACCGGTTCATATCACGATCGTCCGAACGAAACCTCCCTTTCTTCAAAGTTTTGAGGAACCTCAAAAAATTCGAGTGGAACGAAGAATGCGACCGAGCGTTAGATCAATTGAAAGAGTACCTGGCCTCTCCGCCATTGCTGGCCAAGCCAAATGAGGGAGAGACCTTGTACCTCTACCTGTCCCTGTCTAACGAGACATTCAGCTCGGTCTTGGTCGCCATTCGAGATCGAAAACACCTACCGATCTACTACCTGAGCAAGATCCTGCACGGTGCGGAACGGAACTATCTCGAGATCGAGAAGTTCGTGTTCGCCCTCACGCACTCAGCTCGGAAGCTACGTCCATACTTCCAGGCCCACCCCATAGTTGTCCTAACAGATCAGCCGCTTAGGCAGGTGTTATCCAAACCCGATGTATCGGGTCGAATAATGAAAGGGGCGGTCGAGTTGAGTCAGCATGACATCACCTACCAACCCCGGACCGCCCAACAAGCTCAAGTTCTGGCTGATTTTTTAGTCGAAAAGAACACCAGCTCGATGGAGATCGTCCGTACCTCGCCTAGCTGGACCATGTACACGGATGGCTCATCGACCTCTCAAGGGGGAGGAGTGGGCATATCCCTTATAAACTCAGACGGACTACAGCTCGATTTCGCCATTAAGCTCGATTTTAAAGCGACAAACAACGAAGCTGAGTACGAGGCACTGGTGGCGGGGCTAAGGTACGCCACGGAGAACCAGATCGACAGGTTAGCCGTTGTAACTGAATCCCAGCTCGTCGCCGGCCAAGTCAACGGCACGTACGAAGCTCGGGAAGAGTCCATGGCAGCGTATCTCAAAATGGTGAAAGAGCTGGCCTCGAAGCTGAAAGAGTTCAAAATCGAACAGGTCCCTCGCGAAGAGAACGGTCGAGCTGATGCCCTCTCAAAGTTGGCTAACGGGTTCCAAGGAACAAAGGATGCGATCATCTCGTTCATGGTCTCGGGGGGCCGTGCGATCGATGAAGGAAAGGTCGAGATCGCCACCATCGATCCGCCGGAGCCTTGCTGGATGGACGATCTAATCGCTTACCTCAAAGACGGGCTATTGCCCCAAAATCGAGCTGAGGCCAGGAGAATAAAATATCGATCTCTGCTCTATATGATAGATCATGAAGGCAGGCTGTTCAAAAAATCCTTCACCGGTCCCCCGCTAAGGTGCCTACGACCTAGCCAAGCCCAAGATGTCCTGGAAGAAGTCCATGAGGGATGTTGCGGAAACCATTCCGGAGGTCGAGCCTTAGCTCGAAAGATCTTAAGGAGTGGGTATTTTTGGCCGACTATGGTGTGGGATGCGAAGGTCCACTCTAGGAAATGCCCCAAGTGCCAAAAACACGGCAACCTGATCCACACTCACCCGGCGTCCATGATACCGATCGATGTGTGCTGGCCCTTCGACCAATGGGGGATCGACATCATCGGCCCTTTCCCCTTGGCACCCAGACATAAAAAGTTTGCCATAGTATGTGTCGAGTACTTCTCAAAGTGGGTTGAGGCCGAGGCAGTCCCCAAAATTACTGATGCAGTGATAAGAAATTTCCTCTGGAAGAATATAATCTGCCGTTTTGGGGTTCCGAGGGTACTCATCTGTGACAATGGTCCTCAATTTCGATCTGAGAATACCAAGAGCTATTGTCGGGACCTCGGGATCGACCTCAGATTCACTACAGTTGGTCATCCGCAAGCAAATGGCCAAGCTGAAGTCACCAACCGAATCATTATCCAAAATCTCAAGACCCGCCTTGATGCCAAACTGGGGGCATGGGCGGACGAGCTCGACGGCGTACTATGGGCATATCGAACTACCCCGCGGACAGCCACGGGACAAACACCATATTCTCTGGTTTACGGATCCGAGGCCGTCATCCCATCGGAGCTATTACACGAAACCGCTCGTGTATCGCAATACCAGCTCGACCGGAATACTGAGATCAGGGCCGAAGATCTAGATGTGATCGAAGAAAGTAGAGAGCATGCCTATCAGAAGCTCAGACAGTACAAGGCAGCGGCAGCCCGATCTTACAATAAGCACGTACGGCCCAGATCGTTTCAGATCGGTGACCTAGTGTTAAAAAAGGTCGAGGTGTTGCAACACGTCGGGAAGCTTGAGCCTAACTGGGAAGGACCTTATCGCGTCACAGAGATCGGGAAAAACATGGCCTACCGGCTTGAAGACATGGCCGGGGAACCGTTACCCAGACCGTGGAACGCGCACAACCTGAAGAAGTTTTATACTTAAGCCTTCAAATTTATCTCAAATTGTAATAGTTGAAGAGGTCGAATTCGTCTGAGAATCGATCTCTGATCAGTCAATTAATTCACATGTTTTGAGGTATCCGATTGAAGTCAATACGCAATCCCACACCAGGTCACTATCCCCTCGATTAAGCTCTCATTCGACCTACGGTCATGAGTCGAGGAGGGAGCGAGCCCCTCCGCATCCGATCGTTAGAGATCGAGATCTAACGAGGTCGTCTTTAGACCCAAGGAGATCCTAAACATCCTAACATAATGCTTTTTGAATTATCGTTAGAGATCGAGATCCAACGAGGTCGTTTTTAGACCCAAGGAGATCCTAAGTCCTAACACATCTAATGCTTTTAAATCATTGTTAGAGATCAAGATCCAATGAGGTCGTTTTTAGACCCAAAGAGATCTTAAACATCCTAACATATTTAGAGACCCAAGGATCCGACGAGACCGATCGAGATCCAAAGAGGTCCAGAGATTAATGGTTTTCCAAAATTAATGATCCTAAGATCCAATGAGATCAACTTAGATCCAAGGAGATCTAGAGATCGATGACTTTCGAAAAGTTTATTTAAAAACCCAAAGAGATCGAGTTAGATCCAAAGAGTTCCAGAGATTAGCGCGTCTCAGAGATTGCTATCGACCCGACGAGAATGCAGCGAATGGAAAAACGCCCAAGGAAAAATGTGAACGCCCAATGAAGCTAGATCGACATCCAAAAGAGATCGAATAGCTTCATGAGCCAATCTATCCGAAAGCGATAAGAATCTAAGCTAAGGGGTAAGCAAAACCTAGGTCGATAAACCACGCGCATGCCAGATCGAATTAATGATTCAACTTGTAAAGCAAAAGAAAAAAAAACAAGTATGAGAAACATAATTCATTCATGCAAAAATCGATCTCAAAATTAGAAAAGATCGATCTTACCTAGCGCATCGAGCTCACCACGCGACGTGGCCCGATGGGCAAGTGTTCAAAAACAAAATTAAAACAAGTATTCACACAGCCACAACCCGGCTGGGAGGTCTAAACAGTTGGCTACAAGGGGAGAATTTAATCGATCTCAACGGGCTCGGAAGGGGATTCTTGGGTAGTTCGGCGAAGTGACCGCTCGAGCTCCCTGATGGTGGGAAGGAAGCTTTCGATGTGAACCGGCGGAGGGAGCTCGCACTCTACCCGACGTTTCTCTTTCTTGGCCTAAGCGATCTCAATGGCGTGGCCGTATTTGAAGGTCGCCCAATCGATTTGGATCGGCTCTTCTTCCTCAGGAAGGTCGGGAGCGCAAGGATCGGGGAGCAGTGGGCCGATCGAGTCAAAATTGAAGTTGGGGACGATGGCACCCTGGGCTTTGAGCTGGTTCACGGCGATTTGGAACCCCTCCGCCAGGTCGTTCTGACCCACGATCAGGCTCGCCTCCTCGAAACCGGGGCCTTCCATGAATTCGCGAACAGCGTACCGTTCGATCTCCAGCTTGCACTTCTTCATTTCTTCTGCCGCTTTGACGATCTTCACCTGGGCCAGATGGAAGATCTCATTCCGCCCCTCCTCCTTCGAGGCAGCTCTAGCAGTCTCGAGCTCCTTGGCGAATTCCTCCTTCATCTGGGCCAGCTCGTTCGCATGAGCCTTCTCCGCTTCCTTCAGGGCCTCCTGCGAGCTCGCCCACTGGGCTTCCAGGGTCTGCTTCTCTTCGACCCTCTTCCTCTTCTCCTCGCGAGCTTCCCGGAGCTCCCGCTCGAGCTGCTCCACCTTCTCCGGGCTTGCTGAGGCGAGCCGGCCCTTCATCAGCTGGTACTTTTCCTTGTATTTTTCCTTGCCAGCCTTGAAGACCTCCGCCTCGTGGATCGAATTAATGAGGACAGGGAGAACGTCCTGAGCAAGCGATCAGATCGATTAAGTCCGATCTCCAGGAGTTCAAAACAAAACAAAAAAAACCAACTTACACCGAAAAGGCCTCTGGCAGCTTGGTACCGTTTCTGCCTTGCCGATCTCTGAGAGAGCTTCTTCTGCTCATCGATAATACACCCGGAGTTGAAGAGGGCAGCAAGAAGTTCGGGATCGGCCTTGCCAAATGCGAGAGCTCGCTGGGTCCCATCGGCCTTTTCGAGCTCCAGACCTGCAGGCCATTGGGGAAGGGGAGTCTTGGGAAAGTTCAAGAGCTGGGCCTCCTCATCGGACTCGTCAGAATCCTGCAGTTCATGAACCAGTTCTCTAAATGGTCTTTTGCCTACCCCATGCCTCGCCTGAACAAACTCGGGTTGAGAATCAAAATCTTCATCAAAATATAAAGGCAGATGATCGAGATTTATTACTTGTTCGACGTCCTCCCCGACCTGACCGCTCGGCTGCGCGGACGACCCAGCTTGACCTTCGAGCTCTTGGCCACGGAGTGGCTCCCCAGTGGTCTGCTCCGCCAGATCGGCATCCAGGTCGTGCAATTCCTTTGAGCACCGTTCCTGCTGAGCTCGCTGGGCCTCAGGCAAGGCATTGATGATGGCCCGAGCGGCCTCCGCCACGGGCCTCAGCTCGTCCGGGGTCGCATTCCTCTGGTTCATCGCCCTCATTCTCGCTGCTCGAGACATTATCAATGGTCGTAGATCTGCGAAACGAAAGATTCAGCTCGACGAAATGAATCGAAAAAGCAAGTAAAGAAATTTAGAGACCCTGATCGAGTAGGGGTCCGGTCGAAGTAAGAGCATACCAAAGCGAAAGTTCTTTTTATGAAGCCCGGTTATAATGCCCGCTTCGACCAGATTCCCCATCCTCGTCAGGTTGGTATGATCTAAAAGCCCCATATTCGTCAACAGCTCGAAGTGACTGTGGAGCCAGGTCGACGACTTGGTTACGAGCCGTCGTGGGCCGTTATCCCCCCAAGTGATCCGGAAGCGGGGAACGATGGGAAGGTCGATGAAGAAGAACTTGGACTTCCAATTGATGCCATGTGATGTAGACTGGATAGATACGATCTTTCGGTTCGGCTTTGATTGAAGATTGAAATACCCAACCCCGGATTTGGTGGCACTGTTAAGTGTGAAAAACTCCCCAAAGTCCCAGATCTCCGGCTCGAATCCCAGGCACTTCATGGTAATGATCATACAATGCATCAGAGAGAATGAATTCGGGGTCAGCTGAGAAGGGCACAAGTTGTACCGAACCAAGAAATCTGAGATGACCCAGGGAAGGGGGAGCCTGAACCCATACTTGACGGAGGAGTAATACATGCCGACCGATCTCAAACCCCTCGGTCTCTCGACAGTCTCCCCCTCCTCCGGCCTTCGAACCGCGTACTGAGGACCTAACCCCAGTAGCTGCTTGACCTCCGCGAGCTCCTGAGAGGTTATCTTGGAGAATCTCTCGGAAACGTGTGAGAGAGTCCTATACACATGGGGAGGTCTCGCGGGAGGGTTCCCGACCTGTGTCGCGGGTTCCCCTCCATCAACTTGACCCTCTCCGATCTCTTCTCCAACTTCCCCTTCCATCTCGTCTAAAAGCCCAATGGGCCGCCGTACCCTCGATGTCGAAGCCTGACCCCCTCTGTTCGCCGTCGGAGCTCCGTCCCTTCCGGAAATCGGCCCGGAGTTGAGCTCGAAATTCTCATTCGGTAAAGGTGGGGCTGGCAGGTCTCCCTCTCGTTCTGGCGACGGCGTGAACGCTACCTGATTCTGAGCCATAAAAATGGAAGAGAGAGAACTTTCTTACCTCTGTAAAGGCCAAGTTCGAAGACGAAAGTTGCCGGCGAGCTGACCACAACCAGAGCAGTTCGATTCTCAAAGCGTAGTAAGTAGTGAAATAGCAGAGGTATGGTGACTGAGGGTGACCCCCTATATATAGGGGTTGAAAAGTAACGTCTCGAAATGCGAAACGACGCCATAATTACCCCGCATGCGCCTATCCTATGAAAGGTCGCGTCGCATTAAATGCTTTGTCGGACCGATCTGGCTCAAGAAGTCACGCCCGTAACTGACGACGGCTCGATTCCAACGGTCACGACGGTTCCCCTACCCATTGTCAGTTCGATGAAATTACCACTGCGAAGATTCACACCGGTAATTTGGGGGGCCTCTGATATGGCATAATAGTACAGGGCCACGTGATCGCCCCCTGATTGGCGCCACGTGGACTCTCACGACAACCTGGGCAAACCAGGAACGACCTCTTGGACAGGTCATCAGATCGATACCAGGTCCTCAGGTCATCAGATCTGTTTAAGGACACCAGATCGATTGGCATACCATCCGATCATCAGATCAACAGATCGATCCACTCTCTCCTATGAGGAAACCCACAGCATTAAGGATCCCGGAAGGCAATATCGACCTCTAGATCGATGTCATACGTCACTGGACACCCGAATACTGTAAAGCACTCCTGTCGGGACACGTGTACCCTCCCCATTCCCTGGAACAGGCGTACTACGGCTCATTAATGACCGTCAGTCCTTGCTTTTACCCAAAGGGGAAAGAAGGTACAAACGACCCGCCTCAAGCCGGTTCCATCGTCCGACATCCAGATCGACGACTGGCAACGCCATTAATGCACACCTGCAGTACACACACTACTGTGTCATTTGGCCATGGCTATAAATACTCGCCCTTTGAACAGTAGTTGGTAAGCCTTTAATACGCATTCAATTGCATTTATTCTCTCACTAAAGAGCTCCATTACTGACTTGAGCGTCGGAGTGCCAACCTTGGGTAAAACCCCAAGTCCCCCAAGTTGGTTTCGAGCTCACGTTTGCTAGTGCTTTCAGGTCGATAAAGAACCCACTCAAACAAATTCTTGACTGATTGACCCATATCTGACAGTCAGATCGACCAGATTTGAGCCAGATCATTATATATATTTTTTTAACCAAAAAGAATTATATAGTCTTTATATTCCTCAATCATTAACAAAATAAACGAATAATTAATTCATCGATTAGCCACGTAAATTAGTAAAAAAATCGACTAATTATATGATAATTAGTTTTATAGGAACGTACTCACAATAACTAATAACATATCCAAAAACATAATTCGATAATATTTTATTATTTAGGAAACCATTATTATTTTCTTACAAAAAATAAAAATAACCCAACTATTTTGGAGGTGGGGGGCCTGCGTCAATATCACAATGTTGAAGAGCCCTAACTAATTTTGTGTAAGATCATTAAATTATGTGTCGGTGTAATTATGTGGAATTATATCTTACACAGAATCACTTTTCATAATATATGTATATATATAGCAAGGTATATATGCCTCAAGAATCACAAGCAGTAAGCAGAAGCTGCAAACACATAGCTTTTCCAGATTCTTCTGGGCTATATTTGCCCTTCATTTTATCCTAAATAAATTTCTTAAAATAGTCGAATATTTCAGCAATGAGTGTTCATTTTCGAGGTTTCTTGTTCTTGTCTTTGTTGTTTGTGGTGAGTTTCTGCAATGCAGATCAACAGACATTCGAGGTTGTCGGGGCTGGAGAATGTGCTGATTGTAAGGAGAATCACTTCAATGAAAAAGAAGCCTTTTCAGGTACTCTTTAACACACACCGGTCATTTTAACCCGAGTCTGACGTGGTCAAATCAGTGTAACGAAATGACGAGTGTTTTATACTTGCCGTGTGGTTGATGGAAGATTTAGAGAGAGTAATAAATTAAAACTCTTTTAATTGATTGGGTTCGGTCGAATCGGATCTCAAATAGAATTTTCCAACATATATACGTGTATGAATTAATATTGCGTGTTTCCATATCATAAAAGTATATTTTTAAAACTAATTATATATTTCTTTTCGTATTATAAGTTCTAATGATCCATTTATATATGTATTAATTAATTTTTACGTAGGGCTTCACGTGACAATTGACTGCAAGTCAGGAGCCGACAGAATCAAACGGCTTGGAGTTGCCAAGCTAGACGAACAAGGCAAATTCAAGCTTCCGCTACCCCAAGAAGCCGTTGAACAAGCTGGCCAAAAACTCAAGCAAGAATGCTACGCTCAGCTCCACAACGCCGCCGACATCCCTTGCCCCGCCCAAGGCGGCTTAGAAACCACCAAAATTACCTTCAAGTCCCACGAAAACGGTAAATTCATTTTTAGCCCCGTAAAACCCCTTCAATTCTCGACTTCATTATGCACTTCCAAATTCTTGTCGAAAAAGAAATTTCCCAAGCTGCCCTTCCCACCGGTCCCAGTTTACAAACCGAAGCCGAAGCCACCGGTGGTGAAGCCACTTCCTCCACCTATTCCCGTCCACAAGCCGAAGCCAAAGCCGGTTTTGCCACCGGCTCCTGTGCACAAACCGAAACCTAAGCCACCGGTGGTGAAGCCACTTCCTCTGCCTATTCCCGTCCACAAGCCGAAGCCGGAGCCAAAGAAACCGAGCAAACCAGCTGACAAGCCGAAACCAAAGCCAAAGAAGCCGAGCAAACCAGCTGACAAGCCGAAGCGAAACCTAAACCACCCGTGATTAAGCCATTGCCACCACCAAAACCACTATTTCCAATCCCACCAATCCATAAGAAGCCTTTGCCCAAGATCCCTCCAAAATACTTTCACCACCCCAAAATTGGCTATTTCCCACCACCTGCTATTCCTGATCATCCATGAGTTTATTTTATTTTCCCCACCAACTTTGAGGGATTGAATGAATAAATTATCAAATTTCTGAAATTGCTTTTTTTAAATTTAATTTCAATGTTTGAAATTTCATGAGAGGGCAATTGTTGATGAGATAAGAGTGTGAGGGACAAAATGTGAAATTTGTTATGTGGATAAATATATATTTTTAGTGGAAATTGTGGATGTATTTACAATTGCATGCCAAAGTTTATTATTATATATTTTAATTTGTTTCATTTGATGATCATCACCATAACTAAGTGGAGTAAAGCTATTTTATACTGTAATAAAATATCTTCATATTCAAATTTAAGAGTGATATAGTGTTTGATCTTACTCGAATTCACAATAAATATATACAAAGAGAAAAAGAGAAGTCATATTTTTATCACCTGTGGTCGGTAGTTTTACAATTTACACCTTAATAGTTGAGTCCATTCCTAGCGTAAAACCAATTTTTAATAGTGAATATAACACATTTTTAATTTGTCCAATATGGCCTAGTAGTGACAAGATAACTAATTAGTGGTTAAAAATTATTGATGTTAAAGTACTCAAAATTTTACATTGATTATTAATGATGGGATGGTGATGGGACACATGGCTAGGATCACAAATAGGCGATGATGTTCGGTTCGAAAATTTGCATATTTACGAACTCCTAAAGTGTCCCAACTGATCAAGAATTGCGCATAGACAGACATACAAAAACAAATCTAATCACACGTAAAGCTATGTAAAACTATAAAGGAATAAACCATAAGACTTCTCTTCTATAAAGAAAAAAATTCTAGATTAAGTATTGAGGGGACTGGGGAGCCTGGACAAGGGGAAAATGGGGGGAAAATGGTTCGATTCGAGGTATACAGTCATCAATTAAATATTTAATAAAAGTCATACTTATAATTCTTGTTAAATAGAACCATCAGCGGATCAACCATATTATCAATAGCCAGTTGATTTAAGTGGATATAGATTTGAGTTCACTTAAGTAAAGTTTCGGGTTTGAAGTTTGCAAATGTAAAAAACAATGTTGACAGAGGTGCTCGTGAAACATCTTCAGATAAATTAAAAAAAATATTTCCATATTAAATATTGAACTTTTTGAATATTTATTAATGGGCCAATAAGAATTTAATAATGGGCTTAAATCAATCAAAAAGCCCAGCCCAAAAAATTCCCAAATCAAAGGATCGAAGCCACGTGTTTAACGATGATACCTGACTCTTTCAGTGATATTCGCTCTCTCCACGCTAATCTACCACACACACAAACACGCACTCACACACGGAGTAAGATCTAGGAATCCAAACCCTAGCCAAAAAATTCAACGATTGATTTGATTTGGAACTAATTTGGATCGGAGAACTATGGCTTCGACCTTCAGCGGCGATGAAACTGCTCCGTTCTTCGGCTTCCTTGGCGCCGCTGCCGCCCTCGTCTTCTCCTGTGAATTCTTCGATCTCATCTGTTCATGCATAGTTTTTGCTCGCTAATTGTCGTTTATTTACTGATTTGTTGTTATATTAAGCTTATTTTGTGATGATTATGAGCTAACTTTCTGGAACTTGCTCAATTTGATGTTGTACGGCGTTTTTGCTTAGCTTTGTTTTTGTTTGATTCAGTGTGTTTTTTTTTTTTTCTGGGACAGTGCTTGATTTGATGAAGTATTTATTAGAGTAAATATTTTCGCTCTGATGTGGGTGGAATCGGTTGGATTTATCTTAATTTGCGGCTTAACTTTTAGCTGAATCTTTTGTTTTCATGCATCTGAATCTGATGATCTGGCTGTGTTCTGATCACTCGTGGCATTAGTTACATACATTTTTTTCGCACGAGTTTCGACTTGGGATCTGCTTTTGCTGAATTTATATTCTTGGAACAGGCAATTTTTTCCTCTGCCATTTAGATTCTGGAGAATATTCAATCCTTACTTTGAGACAATATTTATTGTAAATGTATCCCATTTACGGGCTATTTCTACGAATGTTAGTCTAATTTACTTGCTGTGTTGATAGGTATGGGTGCGGCATATGGGACGGCAAAAAGTGGTGTAGGTGTGGCGTCAATGGGAGTGATGAGACCTGAGCTTGTGATGAAATCTATTGTTCCTGTTGTCATGGCTGGTGTTTTGGGTATTTATGGTTTGATTATTGCTGTGATCATCAGCACTGGTATTAACCCTAAGGCCAAGTCGTATTATCTTTTTGATGGGTATGCCCATCTGTCGTCAGGCCTTGCCTGTGGCCTGGCTGGTCTTGCTGCTGGAATGGCTATTGGGATCGTGGGAGATGCTGGTGTTAGGTATGATTTAACTTATTAATACTCAGATTCTTCTTAGATTGAAATATGATATCTTTTTACATGCTTATGAGTTGAGTTCTCTTTGGAACAGATGCTATTTGGTTGTCGTTGTTGCAATTACATTATAACTTGTATCGGTTAGGAATTTATGCTTGAGTGATAACTAGCTTGCGAGGTTGATTTGATTTATCTGTTTGCAATTCTACTAAAATAGTATGTTGAATTTGAAATGACATGGCTTAGTGAACACCTGTCTCCAATTAAAGTTAATGGGGCATAATATGCGCCTCCTTTTTTCAAACACTTGTCCAGTAATGATTCAGTCTAGATTCTTGGAGATGTCCGATCAACCAAATTTATGCTATTTGTTGGGACTAAATAAATTCATATCTTTCATCTTATGAGGTCCTTTCTATAACTCGACCTGCTAAATCACCAATTATTGGCCCTTGTAAATATTCTAACATTGAAAGATGTCAGACGAGTTTTCCTTTGGGGCTGAGGCAGTTTGTCTTTCACTTTTGGAATAACAAGTGCCTGATTGATCTATCGATCAAACAAAAAGCAAAGATGATATCACCTTTTGAGTTATCAGTTACTTCTGACATTGTATATGTATAATTTTCTCTTAACATGCCAAAATTCATTCCATTTATTCGTGGTACATCACATTCAATGCTAAGTTCATTTTTAGTTTTTCCTTATTTGTGTTTCATATATTTCGCCTGTCATGTTATCTGCAGGGCTAATGCACAGCAACCAAAACTATTCGTGGGTATGATCCTTATCCTCATTTTCGCTGAAGCTTTGGCACTCTATGGTCTCATTGTCGGCATTATCTTGTCTTCCCGAGCTGGTCAATCCAGAGCCGACTGAGAGACAAGCTAGCCATAAATTCTCTCTCTTTTCGAGCATACCATCTCTCCTGGAAATCGTAGCAGACAGGGAGAAATATTACCCCCTTGTGGTAGGCTTTGATTGTCCATGTTGTACCACGATGATTCGTCACCATTGATGTTATTTATGTTTATCTTTGACATTGAATTCATGGTTGTTAATGGCTTTATAGAGTTAGATTTCATTTCTGCTGCTAATAAGAGAGCTATCTATGTTGGATTACTCGCTCGGTTTTGTGTATTTTGGAGGTTGTGAACAATGTAGATGCCCCGGATATGAATCATTTTACTCTTTATTAACCATCCTAGGAATAATTTTTCGAACTGTAGATTTTTATGCTTTTTCTTTTTCTATTTTTGAAAATCAACTAGGTTGATATGAGCATTATTTTTTAACTTGAGTTTGAGGGTTGAGGCTTTATTGGGTTTAGGGAGGTAAACGAGACAAGCCGGCTCGTGAGTTAAACAAGCCGGCTCGGTATTAGCTCATGCTTGGATTCGAGAATGGCGAGCCGAGCCGAACCTAGGCTCGGCTCGTGGTATTTTCGAACCAAGCCCGAGCCACTCTATTTTTGTTCGCCAGCTCACGAGCCAGCTCGCGAACAGGTGCATATTTATATAATATATTATATGTAGATTTATTTATATAATATATTTATACTAAAATCCTTTTTTATCTCCAGAACTTACACACGATTAAAAACCCATCAAACCCTATTCTTTTCTCTCTCTCAAACCTTCCCTTAGGTTGCGCCGCCGCCCACCACTGTCATCCAGCGCCTCACCGGCACAACGCCACCGCCCCACCATCCTCGAACGCGTCGCTGCCACAGCATCAGCGCCACAACGCCACCGCCCCACCATCCTTCGATGCGTCGCTGCCACTGCCTCGCCGGTCACCACTCATCGTCACGCTTTGCCGCCACTCCACAATCTTCCACCGCCTCCACTCGCCGGAGATTTTGCAGAGCCACCCATCCGTCTCCATCACTTTCACCATGAAGTTTGGGGTTCAATTCAAAAATTGGTTAGATCTAGAAATTCAATTTCAGATCTATATTGATTTAAACACAAATTTGAAAATCCATTTCTTTTCTTTTTCTTTTGATTGTGTACAGAGAATGGTTCAATTTTTATGGTTGAATGTGTAAATTTTTATTCAGTTTCTAATGTACACGAATTAATGTTACCCATTTGTATGGGTACTGTAAATTTTCTCTTTGAGAAACGATTTCATTTGATGCCTTCGTTCCCCAAAAAATCTGCCCAGGGCTCGCGAGCCGAGCATGAGCCACGCAAGCTAGCCCCGAGCCAAGCCCGAGCGATGCTGTTGGGGGTTCGAAGGCTCGCGAGCCGAACCCAAGCCAAATTTTCAAGGGACGAGCCCGAGCCCGAACCACCAAAAAAGAGCAAGGCTCGGCTCGACTCGGCTCGTTTACATCCCTAATTGGGTTTACTTCTTTTCGGAAGGGGAAAAAAAAAAAAAAGGAAAACAAATGCACATCCAAACGAGATTCGAATCTGAAAATGAATCCATTGTAACCCTTGAATTCTTGTTTTTTGAGTTTTTTTATAGTTTTTTCATCCTTTATCCTTATGTACCAAAATTCTAATTATGAAATTGCGACTCCTCAACCGGAACATATGTTTTCCCCATTTAAAAATGGCCTCTTCACCAGGCTAGTTGAGTAACACATTGAATATGTGTCGTTCTAATTGAATGAAGTGCACATTAGCCATTCTAATTGGGCCTTAACTATGAATTTCTCTAATTGCGCTAGTGGATGGAATCCATTTTGTCTCCACCAAACCCAATTGATCTTACACGGAATCGGGAATTCAATTCAATTGATTAATCTTCTTATTCTTATTCCTATTTAATTAAATACTTTTAATATTTTATATTAATTAGACAGTAAATGCAAAATATTACTATTTTTGGATTCATATTCATATATTAGAATCTTCGTGAATGACAATCAATTACGCAGTGATTCTAAAGCACAAAAGGGGAAAGTAGTCAAAAATAACCAAGGAAGTGACTCGTGGAAGAAAGGCCACCAATTCGAGGCCAAGAAGAAAAGCATTCGGGGATGAGGATTTTTTCAATAATTTAGGTCAGATAAGTACACTTTTTCGACACCAATTCAATGCATTTTAGTGGATATCAAAGTGCTTACACACAGGTGGAACCCTAATTCCTTTATATGCTACTGGTTTTAAACAAAGGAGATTTAAAATTATTATATATATATATACATATATTTGTATGAGACTATATTCTAATTTGCAAATTACTTTATTTAATTTCATTAGTAGCTCGGAGTTAGATCGTGCTGAGAATTAGTTGACTGATGTGATGGGTCTCGAATTCGACCATTTTGATCGCTCTAAATTTTATTTCGGGAAAAGACTTTCGATTTGAAAATTGATGACAGAGAACAAACAATGAATTAGATCGGATGACCCTTCATAGACTTTTTGATACTTAAATAAGCAAATCATTCAAAGAGAAGCAAAATAGGAACGAGCTGAAAGGAATATTAAATGTACTTATTAACTGATATGAATGCATGACATATTTATAGTGTGAACCTTTGTGCGTGAATGAGATACACTTGCTCAAGATCCATTAAATGTATCTGTAGAATTATTGGCGTGCAATGTGGCTTAGTGTAGGGATTTGCATGAGGTATTCAACATTCACTGCCAATTTTGTTGTATCTTGAACTTGAGAATCGATCTCAATCAAGGGAGTCTCGATCGAGTCAGAACATCCACACTATTTTGGGTTGGGAGAAGGTCTAGTGCTCTAAAAACTTGACTGACGTGTTAGATACAAGAATTATGTAACGTGATGCTAGTTGTCAGGCTAATTCACTATTATTGCTCTCTAATTTCGAAATTCTAATTCTACCAGAGTCGATCATAGGTTCGAGAATTCTAAATTTTTGCAAAATTACTAATTATTATTAAAAATAAGACTCCAATGAAGAGTTGAGTATTATGATCTTAATGGCTTGGAAAATAATGCGTACACTTGGCTTGGTTGAAGATAAAAAGTGCGAATAAAGATGGACGTAAACGAATAAAATAGATTGCAAAAGAATTCTTATTAAAAGAAAATTTAGGTTATGGTGTTGATGACTGATGAGGTTATCTTGGTAGGTTATGATTGATATGTGAGACAGAGTCTCAATTATTTGCATGAAACATGTCAAAAAAGACTATATTATTACGATCGTGGTGAGTTTGGTATTGTTATAGACGTTTCCAAATTGATTTTGTTTAAAATTTATTTATCCAAAATTTTATTTAAAAAAAATCATTTAATTTATAATAAATAACAACTTTCACTCTTTGTAGACTTTAGGGACGAAAGGTTCATTCTTATATGAATGAGTGTTTATCTTGTTATTAGGAATGTGCATATAAATCCATTTCTTTTTCACATTGTGTCAAATTAATTAATCGATTAAATTTAAGAAATCATTGTTTATTTAAATAATAATTGTAATTTCATAATGTTAAACCCGTAACTTCCAAATGGTGTGGCAATAATCCGATTCCTCGTACAAAAATATTTATTTTCGCAAAGTTATAAGCAGTTATACGTATATATATAAAGCTTTTTATTTTAATAGTTCGACTTAACTCGAATTTGTAATAAAATATTAATTCTATATATAATATATATTGATGGTGTCACACCTCCACAAATACACGTGGCCAAATAAGAACAAATATAAATAGAATAAAAACAAATATTAGCTGAGCTTGTTCACATGAACTAGCTCATGATAGAGTTACTAATTCCTTCGACGAGAGAACTAAACAAGTAAGATGGCGTATGAGAAAAGAAGAATAGAAGAATAGATGACTCTAAATGATAATTATTAAAGATGACTTGAACCCTAGAATGACTCGTTGGTTATATAAGCATATAATATAAATTGAGTAGAAGGAAAGGACTCTAATTCGATCCGTATCATATATATATATATATATACTAAATTATATTTAGGGGCATTACTCATTATTTAATCCGGTTGTTGATAAATGTCGGAAATGTTATGAATATTTTAAGAAGATATAGTTTAATTGAGCACAAATTATCAAAAGTAAAGCATGCTCTTAAAACTCAACCGACCCATGTAAGGTTCAACTAAACATAGGATAACGTATTAAATACATATTTGGAATTTAAAGCAAGAAATAGTAATACGTTAGCAACACTTTAGTTAAGGATCATCCAAAGAAAAGCACGATATATTAAATGTCATCTAACCACTTTAACTTGTGTTTTAGTCTTATGGTTAACCAATAACTGCCATTTTAACACCAGGGCTTCTACTAAAAAGCTCCAAAGCTATAGTATAGTATGAAAAGATCATGATTTGATGAGGTCAACTAGGTAGGTCAAGTAACAAGAAATCACTTAAGAAATATAAAAAGGTGTGGTCAAATTTCGATTGAAGTTGTGCGTATAATTTCGTATTAGAGGTTTTTTTTTCTAAGATAAAGAAAATTAATTACTAATGAGTAATAACTGTGAAGTTTAAAGCAATTATAAGAAAACAGCATACATATTATGAAAAAGATTATGAAAAATACCATGAGATTGAGTAAAATTTAGGAAAAGAACTTGTGAAATTGCAAAAATATACTTTTTCAAGAGTGTTTTTTTTTTATTTGTGTAATTTTTCGACTAGATGGGTTTTTTAAGATTATAGAATATTTTATTTTGCTTTGTAATATATGTTATATCATCCTCTTCAAGGATTGAGATATACGTAGCGGATGGAGATGTTCATCAATTCCAGATTTTCGGACAGCTTCACCTCCAAGATCTTCATCTCGCATGCACCTCAAGCTTAATCTTCACGCACTCAAGCTTCACGAATCAGAATCCTAAAAATCGAACTCTGATACCAATTTCATATATATATATATATATATATATATATATATATATATGTGTGTGTGTTTTATCTGTCCATTAAAAGTAGTTGTTGACTCAATAGTCCGACTCTAGGACTTTTATAGCTATAAACTCTGATTAGAATATTACCTCTCAAAATAACAACGAATTATATTAAATTTGACAAGGTTTCACTAAAACTACTCTATAAATATGATCTTAATTTATAAATACGATCGTATAAATATATGTCCATTCATCATGTAATCTTAATGTAAGAGAAATTAATTCTATTTTATTCTTTATTTAACTATTGTATTTGGGCTAAATCCACCAATTTATGTGACACAAGCTCTAAAGCACGGACACGCCTAAAAAATGGCCCGTGCAGTGTCCGACACGTGTCGGACACGGACACGGCCCGGACACGGCTCGGACACGTGTCGGACACGGCTGAAGGAGTGTCCGAAAAAAAAAAAAAAAAAAAAAATTGGGACACGGTGTCGGACACGGCGAGGTGGAGTGTCCGACACGGCGAGGACACGGCGGAGCAAATTTGATCATTTTTTTATGCTTTTTTTAATATTTTTTGAATTTTTTGGAGAGAAAATTGAAATAACAAAACTTATTTTAGTTTTTAATATTATATATTTATATAAATATTTTATGTTACATAGATTATACTTATAAAATATTTTTATTTTTATATAAAATATCTTTATTTATATATAAAATATATTTATTTATATAAAATATAGCCGTGTCGGAGCCGTGTCGTGTCCTAAGATTTTGAAAAAATCCGTGTCGCCGTGTCCGTGTCGTGTCGTGTCCGTGTCGCCGTGTCCGTGTCCGTGCAACATAGGACACAAGTAAAGGCCTTGCACTTGGTGGTATATATATATTTCAGTACCATCCTCGTAAATCGATTTTAATTGAGATTACGCTAAAAAGTTTTCTTTTCTTTTATAAATTTAATATTTAGAATTAATTTTTTTTTAGCAAAAAGTTGAATATGCTATACTTTTATTTCTTTTAATATTTATTAATTTTCTTTTTTAAATATATAGAGAGTGGCTATATGACCCAACTAAAGGTCCATGACTTTTCAAGTAATTGGAGCTTTTCTTCCCTTTAATTAATTTATCAGTCACCGCTGTTTATTAATTAATAAACTTTTCCAAGTAATACAATAAAGTTTCTATTTTTAAATATTCTCTTTTTGGCTCTTTATTGTACAAATGGAGGTTCCACTGTTTCTTTGCCCCTGAATTAAATATGAATGATAAAATCCCTGCTATGATCTCCTATTTTATTTTTTATACTTTCATCGTAATTTTTTATTTATTTACGTGTCTTACGTGTGTATCGATAAATTATCGAGATTTTTTTTTTATTTGTTTCTTCATATTTTTTTCATAATTTCAACCATTTTCTAGTACTCTTAATCTATGATGCACGGACACTTCTAAAAATATCATTTTGCCGTGTCGTGTCGTGTCGGACACTCGTGTCCGACACTCCTCACGTGGAAAATTCAAGAAAAAATCCGTGTCGCAGTATCCGTGCCGTATCGTGTCCGTGTCGCCGTATCCGTATCCGTGCATCATAGCTCTTAATATTTGTTTGTGGATTAATAAAATTTGAGCTGGAATTTAAAGTTGAAAGAATTCGATATCCAATCTAATTGAATCTTCTATATCACTTTTTGAATTTTATTTTCCATTTTATTATCCACACATATAACGTGTACTTGTAGACAATTGAAATTAAAAAAATATAATCTTTTGGTTTTTTGTTTTATTTTGCATTTTGGTCAATACGCTTGATAGTATGGATGAGTAAAATAGGGCACAATTATATTTTTGGTCGCACTATCGCCCCCAATTTTATAAAAAAAAATAAAAAAATATTTTTGGTTCTATAATTTAATTTTGGTCCTATAAGTTTTAACTTAACACATTTGATCCTCTATGTTTCTAATTTTTAACACATTTAATCTGAGTTGTCTAGCACCAAAAAAAAAAAAAAAATCTGAGTTGTCACATTTAGTCCTATGTAACACATTTGGTCCTTAAATTAACACATTTAATCTTATTTACATAACACATTTAGTTAAATTGTTTTTTCTATGCCAATTTGCACCTCCACGTTATTCACGAGTGCAATTCAATGAATTTTATGAAAATTGAAGAAAATAGTTATTCATTTCTACGTCAACCCACCAATTTTTCTAAAAGTATGAAAATTGAGGAAAATAGTTATTCATTTCTATGTCTACCCGCCAATTTTTCTAAAGTATTAAGTGTGTAGTTGTATTAAGTGTGTAGTTGGAATCTTTAGTATGAAAGAATAATTAAGATTTGATTTCTTTTAAGTTTGGAGTAAAGAAAAGATTCGTTCTAAAATTTTGTAAAATACCTTATATTTGACTTTAAGAATCCACGTAACTATTATGTGGAAACAATGATGATAAAATTGATAGAGAAAAATAACCAAGTAAATATTGTATCGGGTAATGTGCAATAAATTCCCAATTGTTAGGGATATTTTTACTTAACTCCCCATTTTGGTAAAATGTCGTATAATTTTCACATAATGTTGTACTTAAAATACCTCTCAAAATACCTTCTATATTTTTCACAAAATATAGTACTAAAACGTTCTAATGCAGTATTTATATCCTATTATGTTGTATAATTTTATGGGGGGTAAAGTAAAAATATTCCAAATTGATGGGGAGTTATTTCAAAATGCCCCTTATATATGTAGGACTAAATGTGATAAAATGAAGAATCAAATATATTAATAAAAAACAAGTGTTGTTTACATCTGCACCCCCTGTGAGATGGGATAATTACAAATCTTTTCCTCTTAGATGAAAATATTACATAACCTACCCTTTTAAGTTTGGAAAATTACAAACGAACTCATTCCGGTTGGATTTTTGCTAAAATCATTCCTGAATTAACTATATCTCACTACTAATTACTTCCTCACAACAACACATATCATTCTCAAGGGACAGACACGTAATTTACGAAGTTTTTTGGAGGATCAATACATGATTCGTTTGTAAATTGATATTCATAATGACCTTTTCCTCCTCAATTAGCGGTGAATAACTAATTAATGGTGAAATATAATCAATTTAAAAAAAAAATCATGAAAAATCCAATCGGAATGGATCCATTTGTAAATTTTCAAACTTAGAAGGGTGGATTGTGTAATATTTTCATCTAAGGGGGTACGAGTTGTCATTACCCAATCTTGTAATGGGTGTAGATGTAAAAATACTCTAAAAAACAATGGAAAGGCGTGTTGAGGTTTGTTTGTTTGACGCATTTAAATTGCATGGATTAGAAGAAGTAATTCTATCCAGAAAATATTGTTATCCAAACATGCGTTGCACATGATAAATATACCTTGGTACCATGCACGGGATTGGGACCTCTGATAGGGATTACGGATAGGATTAATTTTTATGGGTTGCAACTATTTTAGGTACACATATCTTAATTTAATAATTTACTCACGTGGTTGAGAAAAATCCTTGTCTCTGTAATTTCCAAAAAATATATTTTCATTAAAAAAGAGAATGAAAAAAAAAAAAATTATATATTTGTGTTTGCACTAAAAATTCGTGTTTATTAATTTTTAGTCAACACCGAATAGATAATACAAATATTTGAGAATTTAAGTAAAAGTGAGTCTTCAATCTTCAGCTTGATCCTCTGATTCTTCCTTTGAACTTAAAGTTGTTGAATCTTCAAACGGTTCTTGATGGATTTGGTGGTTTGATCTTCTTCAACTTCGAATTATACTTGAAATAACGTTAATCCGTAGGTTCTTCGACTTGTTTACGAATCAAACGCCAGGTTCTTCGACTTGTTTATGAATCAAACGCCGGATTTTGGAGAATTCCGTCAAGAACGCCGATGAACTCGTTGGTAATTCCGTGAATTTAGCTTGAATATAACGCCGATTCGTTGGTATAATGACTTGATAGCGGATCAAACGCCTTGATTTGGTGACTTCGGGGAAGAACACCCTTAAATGCCTTAGAACCCGTTTTGAACTTGTGGAGAGGTTTTTAGCCTTTCTTGAACTTGTGGAGAGGTTTTTAGCTAGAGAGTTTTTTAGCCTTTCTTGAACTTGTAGAGAGGTTTTTAGCCTTTCTTGATTGAATTCGTAGAGAGGGTTTTAGCCTTTCTTGAATTCGTGTTGTATGAACAACCCATGACCTCTTTATATAGGTGTAGGATTCAAGACTTGTTGTTCAAGTCAAAGTTTATTGAATAATTATCTCTTTATTTTTTGAAGAGATAATATCAAATAAATCATATAAACATATATATATCTCTTTAATATTTTATTTTATTTTTTTAAAGAGATAATACCACAAAAGACTTGAATTTGATTGGTCGGTATGACACAATACGCCACGTGTCGCCATATGATTTGTCCTAGCTTCCTTTGACCGCAAGACTTGATTTAATTGGTCAAAACATGTCACTTTGACACGTGTCATCACTTGATTTATTGATAAAATAAAACATTATAATATCAATTTAAATTTAACTATTTAACTTCGAAATTAAATTTATGATAATTTCAAAATATTAAATAGCCAATTTAATAATCTAAAGTTTGTTTATCCGTCTACGATTTGTATTCTCATTGAACTATTACTTGTGGTTGAAGAATATTTCTCATAATTTTATATGTCGTTTTTGCTGAAAAATACATATTTGAAGAAGTCAAAATGTCGTGACCACCACCTAGGTTCAGGGATAAAATTAAATTTAAAAAAAAAAAAAAAAAAGGGGTCAATTGAAAAGGCCAAAAAGACGTATAAGCTCAATGAAATTGTCAAATGTATTTAAAGTTTAAACGTTTATCTCCTTTTGTATTAGGTTAAAACCCGACTTGTCTCTTAATGGAAGCTAAGAATGATGAAGTAGAAATTTCTTTGTTCTTCTTTTCTTTTGTAATGTTTCATCCTCAATGTTATACTTACGTTGTCTATTGTCAAAATTATGGGTTATATTTCTTGAACTTTAAAATCGCAAAAATGTGGGTTCATTATACCAAAAGTTGTACAAATAAAATTTTAAGAGTTTAATAGCAATTATCTGAACATAATTATTAAATTACGTTCAAATTTATTGAGTCTATAGTCTCCAAATTCAAATTTCTTACCCGATATTATTTGAATTTAATTTGAAGTACTGATGTCTACAAATTTGTATTTAATTTTAGAGATTTTCAAATGCACGTTAGTTCTTTTAAAAAAAAAAAAAAAATGCACTTAATTTTGAAAAAATAAAATAATAATAATAATAATTATAATTATTATTATTATTATTATTAATTATTATTATTATTATTTTATTTTTTTAAATTTTATTTTTATTATTATTACTATTATTATTAATATAAAAAACAATTAAATGAGTGCCAAACAATATATAATATAATAATTATTATTATTATTTTATTTTTTTTAATAATTTTATTATTATTATTATTACTATTACTATTATTATTAATATTATTATTATTATTATAAAAAACAATTAAATGAGTGCCAACAATATATAATATAAATTCATAATTCAGATCGAGTGATCCATACGCAGCTAAGATGAGACATTTATGAATATGAATTAAAGATATATAATATTATAAATTGGATTCCATTCCTCGGGACGTGCTATGTGCTTTATTGCTGATTTTAGTGATTTACTTAAGTCAACCCTTCCAACTTTATATTAATTAAAATGATTAATCTTTTTTCGGGGAATTAGGGAAAATTCCTCAAATGTGGACTCAATTTTTAGTTAGTTTCCAATTTTTAAATTTATTTATGTTCATTCTCCATATGAGATTCATAATTTTAGTTAGCTCTCAATTTTGTACAATGTACGACATATTGCGAAAATTATAAAACATAATACGATTTAGTTACTGTATTCTTGAGTTTTTATACAAAATTAAATCGTTTTATGTTGTATAATTTTCGCAATATGTCGTATACATTGTACAAAATGGGGAGTTGACTAAAATTATGAATCTCATTTGGGGAGTGAACATAAATAAATTTGAAAATGGGGAGCTAACTAGAATTTTTTCAACTCATGGGGAGTTTTTTTAAATTGTCCCCTTTTTTTTTCATCCTAATTTTTGGGATATTTTACATTTTAATACTCAATTTTTAAAATTTTATATTTTAATATTTTTTTAAACTTTATTACACTTAAGTGCCACTAACCAATAAAAAAAATAACACGTGTCAATTTCTTATTGGTTGGATTTGAAATCGCACATTTTTTATTTTTTTTTGAAAGGAAATCGTACAATTAAGTGCAATAAAATTAAAAGATTATGTACTAAAATATAAAATTTTGAAAGTTGGGTGCTAAAGTACA
Organism: Lantana camara; assembly: GCA_037501455.1. Lineage (NCBI taxonomy): Eukaryota > Viridiplantae > Streptophyta > Magnoliopsida > Lamiales > Verbenaceae > Lantana > Lantana camara. Next base: position 137,257,938 of record CM074856.1, on the reverse strand, counting down.
AAATACCCCAAAGATTAGGGTGAAAAAAAATAACTCTAATTAAAATTGGATTATTCAAGATTCACTCAATTTGAAGAAAATATAAACTACATAACTAGATTATATATAATTTTTCTAACTTTAAAAATATTATTTTATCATATCATATCATATTCAATATCTTTTAAATAAAATTGTTGTGATGTATTGTGCCAAAAATTTGTGTTAGGTACTTCTCAAATAAAAAATCACAAAAAGAATTAATATAAATGCTTCTCATATGAAAATTTATGAAAATAATCCATAGCGTCATATTTCTGTTTTATCGTATTCGGTTGCGCTAATGTATCGACATTTTTAAATATATCATTTTATCGTATCGTGTCGTGTCGTGTCAGTGCTGGACACTTCATACGTAAAAAATTCACAAAAAAAATCGTATCGTAATATCCATATCGTTTTTTGTTTTTTAATCTCTGTATCCATATACGTATAACATAGTATCGTTGTAAATTATAATATTTAATTTTTATCGCAAGAGAAATAATAAGAGTTCATGCATCTCATTTATGATGAATCTAATCGAGTCTTCGATTTCCAACATTTTGTATCTTGTCCATAGAATCCAAAGCATATCCTATTTGACCGTTTGGTTGCGGTGGGCCCACCATAGGAATGGAATCCCGGAATTGACGGTGCAGATTCCAAAGCTCCGTGATAACGGCTGTGATTGATTGATTACGTTCCCCATGATTAGGGCTGTAAATGGATATTCGAAAATCCGATATCCGTCCGTATCCGAATTCGTTTACAGAGGATATTATCCGAATTCGTCTCAAGAGGATATTATCCGTATTCGATTATAGACATCCGAATTATAAACGGATAAGGATATGGTAATAAGGCATCCGATCTGTTTAACATCCGATCCGTTTCATTATCCGTTAGATATATCTGTTATCCGATTTATCCGTAATCCGTATCCGATAAATAATGTATTATATTAAAATATATACACAAAACTGTGTATTTATGATAGATTATCAGTATTAAGTAAATTTTTTAACGCATTTATTAAAGAAAAACCTTAGGTTTTATTAGTAACTATATGTTCACGTCGACATTCATATAAAGATAATATAATTAACATATATTATGTTATTAATAAAAGTATTATATTTCAAATTAATTATATGATAAAATTTATAATTTCACCACATATATACATTCGCTAAAACATAAAAATGATCTATATAGATATACTTATTATTTCTCTATTCGTCTAAAATATATATATTCAAAGTTATATAATTATTAAATAATTTATCTATAAATAAATAGTTGATAATCTGATTAAAAGTTCGAAGTTATATAAATAAATAATTTATGTCAAATTTTGAATAGTTGAAAATCCGATTAAAATCCGAATCCGTCCGAATCCGCCTTGTATCCGTATAAAAAGGATATTATCCGAATTCGATTTAAAAGGATATTATCCGTATCCGTCCGAATCATAAACGGATAAGGATATGGTAATCATATATCCGATCCGTTTATTATCCGTTTACACCCCTACCCATGATACAATCATTTGGTTAAGCCGCTGCCACGTCGTCCTAAACTATTGATATATTTCATTTTCCCCCTCCAACTTTTCCTCTTTTGTATTTTGGACCATAATAAAGATTTTAATGGGTCTGAGAGTCTGTCTTTGCTTTGATGCTTGTACACGCGGCAGGCAATCCCTAATCTAGGGCAGCAAATGAGTTGAACCAATTCGTGATCCTAATAAACCGGGATTGAGCTGGTTCGATTTGGAATCAAATTGGATCGATATCGAGTTTGGATTCATCGAGATCGAGTTGTACTTCAAGTCAATCTTAAGCTCTATATATTTAGACTTGTAGCTTGCGAACGCAAGATTTCTATATATATATATAGTTGGATCGAACCGAGTCGATTTTGAACTACAAACTAATGAGCCTGGTAAGCTCAAGCCATAATATCAATTTTTGAGCTCAATCCAACTGTTTTAGACAAAGCTCGATCCGACTCGTTTGTATTCCTAGTCCCTACGAGGATAAAGAATTATAATATTGACATACTTGAATTATTAATAAAACCAAAAGTTGCAATTGTTATTCAACACCCAATTATGGATATAACTTTATTAGTTGAAAATTTTCAAAATATATAAAAGTCATACATAAAGGGTCATTTAATATAAATTATAATTATAGAAGAAATAAATATTAAGACATTTGAATTATTATTAAACTTAATCAAATATTACAATAAATCTACCATAAAAATAATTATACAAAACTAAAATTTTAAAAATATAAATGTGACATTTAATATATAATATCATATTTTATCCACATGGAATTTCTGAAACGCTGAATAAAAAAAAATCTAAAGACATATTTGAATAATAGAATTATCAAGTATAAATAATCTCACAAAATTAAAAATTAATATATTTTGAATTACGAATCGGATTAAAGATTTGTACTTAATATTAAATAATTTACTATAGAAATAATTTTATTATTTGAAAATTTTCAAAATTAATCTAAATTAGTATTGGTTCTAGACTTCTAGTCAAATGTCCTAAGCTATGTTATATATAATAGTAGTATAGAAAGACGAGATGAGTGTTAGAAAATTTAAAATCCGATTATTTTGAGAGATATTTTGTCATGTTATGTTGTATTCGATGTTCGTATTCGATACTTTTTATATCATTATATTCGTATCGTGTTATACTCGAATCACTCTACTTATATTGGTGCATGATACCTCACATCATACATTAGTTAAAACTTAAAAGAAATTTTTTATGTCGGCTTGTCAATTTTAGGTTATGACAATAAGATGTCCTTTATAGTTAGAGTCGTGTCCAAATATTAGAAATTTTAAAATTCGTTCACAATATTTAAAAATCCTTTAGAATTAGAGTCGTGTTTAAATATCATAATTTTCAAAACACGTCAAGAATATTTAAAACAAATAATGTTAAGAATACATGAGAATGCTTAAGAGTTAAGAATACCTCAAAATAGTTAAAAAACAATCAGAATTTTTAAGACATTCAAATATCTTAAAATCTCAAAAATAGTGAGAATATCTCAAAATAGTTGAACCGTTGTAGAAAGGTTAAGAGTTTCTAAGACACATTGAGATATCTCAGAATTTCTAAGACACGTTAAGGATGTCTCTGGATTCTGGTGGTTGGATATCCCTAAATCTTAAATACAATTATATTTTTTTTCAAATTTCCTAATAAATTATTATTTTTCTATTATGAGAAAAATGACATAATTTACAAGAGGATAAATTTCTCAAATTTCACACAAATAAACCTACACATAAATGGGAGATAAAATGAACAACTACATACATAAAAACAGAATCAAGATAGTAAAACAATCAATTACCACTTAAAAATACTATTTTTTTTAACAAAAAAATACTAAAATAAACAAATGTGCCACAAGGTCAACAAGTCAAAACACTCCTTTGTTTACCGGAAAACGAAGGTCAAACACTCATTCGCAGTCTTCCCATCCTCCTTTCGTTGGTCCACCAAGATTCTAATCTCAATTATTTATTATTATCCAATTTCAGAATTTCTTATCAAATGTATTTATATAATTATTTCTTGGAATAAATGATCAACATATTTATAACTTTTGTTGCACCAAACCAAACCCATATGTGGAATAATTTATAGTCATTATTATTTTTATTTATAAAGATTAGGAAAAAATCGTGGGATTTCAATATTATTATAGAAATGGGTCAAGATATATTTTGAAGGGTTGGTATTTATAGACTAATATGTCTTGAAGAGTTCCATTTTTACTTTATTAGTTTAGGTGGGATGAGACAGATGAATAAATAATAATGAAATAAGGCTAAGATGTGACATTAGATTATTGATCTTATGGAGTATATAGGATGAATGATCAATTTTTTATTTAATAAATCTCGAATTATGTCATTATAAGAGTATAGTAAAATATAATTATTAATCTAATTATTTTAATCTTACAAAATAAGAATTCCAGAGTTTAGTATAAATTGATTTGAATAAAATTTGTTAGGATTCAGCCAATCGGACTTGGTTCAAGTAGTTAATGAATCCATTATCCAAGTTAATGTCTCGGGAATGTGCGTGTGTTAAAAAAAATGTTAGGATTCATTCCTATCCTGAAAATTTGTCTTCGAGTAATTTATCAAACACATGAGATTCGCTATTATCTTGAGTGATGTTTTCAGCTATTTTTGGTTCCTCTAATTTTGGTTGTTATTTTGAGAGAGAGTTTTGGAGTTATCTATCTTATTTCAAACTCTTGCAGCAACTAAATACTTTTTTTAATTAGAATTTATTGAACAAATTCTAAATAATTACAGGGGTTGATTTTAAGATTTTTTTTTTAAAAAATAATAATTTAAAATTTTGAATCGCTCTAATTGTTTGGGTGTTAAAATTAGGAAAAGAAAAAACATTAGGAAACTTTAATGGGACAAAATAATTAGATAATATAAACACAAAAAATAAAGATATGGCTAGAAGCAATGATGGTTAGGTTTTGTCCAGAAATCCGCAATGGGCCTGCTTGGGCGCCACCACCTGGACGTGAATCTCTTTTTCCAATTTAGTTTAGAGGCATATGGGGTCCACCTCACCTACCCCACCAATTTTTTAATTTCGAATTTCTATATATTTATATTGCCAAAAAAAAAAAAAAAAAAAATCTAAAAAATTGTTTTCAACTCCTTTGGGGCTTTGTACGCCTCGGCCGACGAAATAATTGAAAGGAGATAAATTAAATACTCAATGACCAGTTAATGGGGAGATATACCTCTAATTAGGGTTGTCAATGGGTCAGATTTTAATCTGAATCCGATCCGAATTTTAGTATATTCGTCCGATAAAAATATCCGATGGATCATATCGGATTATAAATACTCGTTATCCGAAATAAATGGAGCGAATATGGGTTTAAGAAATCCGATTCGTTAAGAATCCGAATCCGATATTATATATAATATTTAATTAAATAAATTATTTACTAGTACATAATATTAAATAAAATGGTTAAAAATTAAAATTTTCACATATTTATCAATTTAAACAATAATAAAATGTAAAATTTTTACTCTAAAAGTATATATTTTCTTTTATTAATAAGTTTAAATTAGCCTATTTTAAATAAATATAAACAAAACTATCAAATAATCCATTAAATAATAATTATTTATTAAATATTATGTAATTACATATTTACATTTATTTTTCATATCAAATTTGTTATTTTAAAAAATAAATTTTATTGTTAATCGGGGTCGGATCTTTTATCGGATATGATCAGTCCCAATTATGTATGGATTCAAAAACAATAAATCTGAATCCTATATGATTCAGATTCGGACCCGATTATCGGATTCAGATTCGGAATCTCCTGATCCGATCCGAATCCGACCTGTTGACAACCCTATCTAATAAGCCTATGAGGAGGTAGGCTCAAAGTTTATAAAAGGTTCAAGAATAATATTCCCACACTGTACTGGAATTAAACTTTAATTGCACCTTTGAGTAAATCTGTTCATACGAAATCAATTGAGTTATGAGCCATGTTTAAACTCCCATATTTACGAGAGGTGAGAATTTGAGATAAAATCTAAACTTTTTGTACTTGCTCGTGGAGTCGGGAGGTATTTCTTACATTCAATTGAGGCGCTATTAACTTGATCTAAAATTTTGAATTAAAAAATAATAATAATAACAATACTATCTTTAATTCATGTATAATTTTCGTATCATGTTCGTCGTATCGATAAGACGTTGAAATAATAACATAATTGACTATATAGTTTATTCCATAGAGTCTATACGGAATAAAGACATCTTTTGGCCCTCAAAATATATAGTTTTCCTTCTTTTTTCTAAGCTTACCCATTGGAAGTTTTATATTTCTTTACATTACCACCTGGCTATTACCCTTATTAATTTCACGTGTGGACACGCTAATGATGTTACTAAGTGCGTAATTAGATAATTAATTAGACGCGGTAATTACCACAGGGCGTGTGTTAATTAGATAAGTGCACCTGGAATTTTCTTCTAAACGTGATTACCCAAATTTGTACAAAAAGTTTACATTTATATTTTTCCTAAATAATTCTGATGGTGCAAGAAATCTGAGTTTCCTAATGCAACAACACTTTAGAATTTGTATAAAAAGGGAAAGACCATCACAGGCAAGGGGGTCTCAGGATCTGGGTTTCCTTTTGAGCGTGAGTTCTTCCAGCTAGGATAACACCAAGAGTGCAAGCTACTAAGGTAGAGTTACTGTGGTGAGTGAAAAGCTTGAGAAGTTCAGTGGAAAATGCCCAGAACAGTGTGTATGGTTTTTATGCAGATGATCACTTGGGAGAGAATGCATGGATTCTCTCTTATTTATATGTTAGGGATGGGGGTAGAGGGGTAAATTGACCATGTGGTCCCAAACCTGTGTTGCCCTAACACGCGTCAGCTTTTGGTGGGGTGAGAATGACATCCCTGAAAAGGGTGACGGCGTGTCAGGTGCCCGGTACACAGTACCTTTGTGTCAGAGGTTGTTGACGAGGGCGACGCGGGAGACGGACCTAAGATCCTTTCTGCCGAGGTTCGGATCCAACGAAACGGGGTATGGATATGCCCGAGCGTTGGTGACGCTCGAAGAATGTATGGATGGTCTCCTCGCGGTATATGACCCTTGAGCGTCGAAATACCGAGCGTACTAGTGGGGCCCCCATGTGGGCGCTTCCCTGAGAAGGATAACCATGAGGGCCGCGATGCGAGCGTCAAACCCGTTGGTTACGGCCCTTGATCTGAAGGGTCACCCGCTGACTGACGGATAACACTAACTGGCAATCGAGCGAGTGGAAGGCCCATGAGCCCATTAAGGCGAGCGCCAGGGCTCTGGTTAGCAGTGTGTTGCCACGTGGACGGCTCTGATTTGAGAATGATTTTTAGGCCTCATCATTTTGCCCCCCAAATTCTGTAGTATCGCTTCGAGCGTACTGTAGAATTTATAAGGGAGGAGTCCTGAATTTCAAATATCCGAGGGACGAGAGATTACCCTCGAGGAGACTGCTGGCCTTCTGTAACGGACACAAACTGACATCGCATTAAATGCTGTCAAGTCCGCACTTAATGCAGAGTGGGAACGTGGGCGCGTGGACTCCGGGAGACGTGAGGCGGTTACCAAAAGTGGGGGGTTTCCCAGGCGGGAAATGATTGCATTTTTGAATTTTCAACCCTAATCCATGCTCCATCTCCCCTATAAATAAGGGTTTGCAGGGCCTTGGAAGCTTTTTCACGCATTCAGACTTCCTTCAAGCATATCCATAGCAAGAGTCCTTTGCTCCGGCGAATTTCTTCTTCTCCACATCTTAGGTAAAAAATTCCTGATTCTTCTTCTTATTTTCCCCGTACTAACATTAGTTTTAGGTTGTGTGAGATAAACCCTTGAGGGAAGACCCACTATCCACCACTGAATTTGTTTCTGAAAGTTTATCCCCCTTTAAGCTCTCTGTTAGAAATCCCGTTTCCAAAAAAAATTGAAAACTGACCATGGCCGGAAATCAAGCCGATGACTATGTACGGGAGATTGAAGAGATGTCAGTGGGGAGTTCCTCCCCTCACGGCGACGTTCCCGTAGCTGTTCCTTTAATTAGGGCGCACCCAGGTGAAGTTATTCCCATGGCGATATCGGTGGCCCAAGCCCCAGTTGACGCCGGGGAGGAAGAGGTGAACGCTGCTGTTCAAGGGATGAACGAGCGTGTTCCCGGTGAGACGGATGACCTCTTTGAGGAGATGGACAATGTAATGGAGATGCAGAGGCAAGGGGAAAGAGTATTCCCTGTCCTGAATAGCGCCGTGAGACCTCAAGATCATAGGATCACAGTGGCCATGGCGGCTCCCGAGGGTGAAGCGGGTCCATCCGGGCGTCCATTCGAGGCTGAACCCTCCAGAAGGCGTCAGAGGAGGGGCAAGGAGCCTGTCACTCGAGTAAGGCAAGACAACCGCCATCAAACTGACAGGCCTCCGGATGAGATTGAGAGTATCCTGACCCTCGGTGATTTGGAGGAGCTGAGGGCGAAAGCGTATTGGGATGAAGTTGTGTTCCCCATGAGACTTCCTGAGGAGGGGGAAAGGGCCAATCGACCACCGCCTGGGATGATGGCGGTCTACTGGGACGCAGTTCTTGCTGGCGGTCTGAGGTTTCCAATCGCTCACGATGCCGTCATCATTTACCATCATCTAGGGCTTTGCCCTTCACAAATTCTTCCCAACGGCATAGCCCTAATCAACGCGTTCATAATAATGATGAGGGCCCTGGGCAAAGCACCCTCGATAATCAATTTTGACAGCTTAATCCAAGTAGCCCGCTCGCCACGCTCGTCGCCCACAGATGGATTTTACTACGCCCAGGCCAAATCAGGTTTCAAGATGATAGATTCCCCGTCTTCCTCGTATGGCGAGCATTGGAAGGGAAAATACTTTTTCGTGGGGGCTCCCGGGGGAATTTTTGGGGTTCACCGTCAATGGATGATTCATGGCGAGGGTCCATTGATTAGGGAGAGGATGAGGAACAAGGATTTTGAAGAGTGGGCGATGGGATTAGCCCTCGAGATGAGGGCTGAAAAGAAGTGGATTAAAGCGGAGACATTGGTGAAGAATGAAGGGGTGTTGTTCCGATATGGATTATCTTGCCCCCTTGACATGATACTCAACCCTCCTACTGACATCATGACCCTCGACGGTTAGATTCTAGGAACTAACATCTCTAACTTTTAGAATAACTTTCTGACTTACAGTTATCAATGTTCTCTTGTTTACTCGATTCAAATCATCAATCATCTGACGCTCGTTTCCCTTCACTTGCAGGCATCCAAATTCTCTCTAGAGGCATGAATGCTGAAGCCCTTTCTCGTATGTTGGGTGCCCAAGGCCCAGCGGTCGATCCTCAACAACAGCAACCGCAGCAGAACCGCCCTCCGAGGGCGAGGGTAAACCGCCGAGCAGCGGGCCGAGGACAAGGAAATGCTCGAGGGGGAGCGGGGAATATGGCTCCTCCCACGGGTCCCATTGAGGATCTAACACTGGAGGGTGCCAACGAGGCCACTCCTCCGCCGGTGGCCCCCGTGGGCCCAATCTCTCTGAGTTCGAGCGGATCCCGGAATCGCTCGGGGGAGCCTGTTCGTATCCATGAAACCCTCCGGGCTGACCGTCCCGGCAAGAGGAAAAGGATGCCGGATTCCCTTCCTATTTCCGGCAAGGGGAAAGAGGTGGTCGTGGGCCACCGAGGCGAGGGCAGTGACACTTCGTCTTCCGAGGATGAAGAATTCTGGAAGATAGGCTGCAAGGGTGACTCCCGTTACAAGCGGCAGCGGACTGAGGGCCCCGTGCTCTTAAAAAAGAACGCTTACTCCGTCAACCTTGTCTCCGACATCGTTGGGAAACTCCAATTTTCCGGCGACCATGACAAGTTGAACAATCATGATGCCGCTCGCGTTGCTGATGATGCATGCCACGTTCTTATGACGGTACGTGCGTATTCCCTATTACCACATTTTCCTTTCTTTTTCCACGCTCGAATTATGACCCTCGCTTAATGTTTCTCAGGAGGTAATCCCAAGACTGAAGAACTTGCAGGGTCGAGCGCAAGCATACTCCAGTCATAAGGCCAAATACAAGAAACTGCTGCGAGTCTCTGACCCGGTTCAATTGCAAGAGGATAACAACAACCTCCACGCTCAACTAGCTGCAGCTCACCGTGACTTGGATCAGGCGAGGGAGAACCTTCGAAAGACGGACGAGGCCTATCTTACTCTTGATGAGCGTCATAAGAAGATGAAGGATGAGCGAGACCAGCTGAGGACTCAAAATGTGGAACTGGGTGAGCAGTTAGCGGAGAGCACTCGCCAGAACGAGGCCGCCAACAAGTCCCTCGCTGATTTGCAGGGCAAAATACAGGGCTTGGAGGCGAGGGTATCTTGGGAGGCGGTGAAGAAGTTCGTGCGCTCTAAGGCCTTTGTGTTCGCGGCCAACATTCAGTGCTTCGATAATGCTCGACGCTTCTTCCATAAAGCGATTGGGCAAATGGTGAGGTTGGGACTGGCCCCGGAAAGCGCTCGATCTGACGCTCGTTTGCGCATGGACCTTGACGAGAACTGCGAGCCCATGGTCCAGGAGGAGGATCCCGCGGATACTCTGACGGAGCCTGAGTATCAGGAGTTGGTGGAAACACTGCAGAGGGAGTTTATTGCCGCTAACCGGAGGGATCCCGAGCCTCTCCTGATAGAAGATGAGGGCACCCTTATGGACGTGACGGATGCAGAGGAACCCGGCGAGGCCCAAACTTCTGATGCTAACGTGTTGGCCCCAGTTCCCCTTTCAACCGCTCCTCCCGAACCTGACGCTCCGGCCCAATGAAGCTCCCATGGCTACCATCTTCTTGCTCTTATTCGTTTGAATGCCTCTTCTCCTTTATGAACAATTTTTATTCTTGTATTTAATCCTTCTTTTAGTCCCAGAATACATTGGATCTTTTATGTCGCTTTCTGATATATTTGCATCTCTTCTTCAATGCTCGAATGTCTGAATGTTATCTTACTTGCTTTTGAATGATGAATGACGTTATTCCATCGTGCTCTCCGCTTTCATATTGATATCTGCTGTTTGAGCGTTTGCGATTAGTGTGTAAGTATGCTAGGGCGTCTTTTACGACGGTCCTTTAACACTCATCACCATGCATATCAAGTTTAGATGCTCGCGACGTTAGGCAATTTGGCCTTTTGCAAATATAGGCGCGAGGGTGACCCTTAGGAGGGTTCCCTGGCCATAGTAGAGACGAACCTTGAACTTGGACTTAAAAACCTTCGAAGAAATACAGGCGCGAGGGTGACCCTCAGGAGGGCTCCCTGGCCACAGTAGAAATGAACTGTGTATTTGGACTTAGAAAACCTTTGAGGGAATACAGGCACGAGGGTGATCTTCGTGAATATTCCCTGGCTGTATTCTCCTTGAGGCTTGAATTGGAACTTAGGAAATCCCTGTAGGATTGGTTTAGTAGGGGTAAAAACGAGCGTAGTCGTAGTGTTAGTGGCATCCACTATTTACGAGCGTGCTCTTACCCATTTGGATGAGGGTCACAGGGGGTCCTTTCGTGCACGAGCTAGAGCAGTGAACACTCAGCTGGCGTAAGTTGTGCGTTGGGCTCCCCGTTGTCGGACGCGCTCAAAATTAGGACTTCATATCACAAACTGTTCAAACTGTTATAGGTGGATGATCCTCAACACCTGGACAGCGTAGTTTCGGAATGATTGGAGTTTTGCTTAGGCCTTTCGACGTGGAGGATGCTCGACACGGAGTAGGCCCCTTGTCGCTCGAATTATTAAATAAAAATAATCAAAGCAAGCAAATAATAAAAACAAAGAGTTAAATACTTACTGTTACATAAATGCATTTTTTGGAAATGATTACAATGCGCTTTCACGCCACAAACGGGCCATTACAAAGAAATTGAAGTCTACACGTAAAACCTTCTGAGGTTGCATGCATTCCATGGCCTAGGGAGTCGCTCGCCTTGCAAAGTTTCCAATAGGTAGGTGTTGTTCGCTCGTACCTGGATGACTTTGAAGGGGCCTTCCCAATTAGGGTCCAACTTACCTACGTGTTTGGAGACTTCAACTTTTTTGAGGACCAAATCCCCTAGCTGGAATGTCCTTTCCTTGACACGTTTATTGTAATGGCGAACAACGGTTGCTTTGTATTTGTGGATACGTGCCCAAGCAGCGTTCCTCTTCTCATCCAGCAAATCTAACTCGAGCGCCCGATTGGCCTCGTTAGCAGCAGGCTCGAAATAGGCAACGCGTGCGGATTCTTGAGCAATTTCCGCAGGTATCATGGCCTCGGAGCCGTACACAAGGGAATAAGGGGTTTCCCCCGTTGCCGCTCGGGGAGTAGTACGGTACGCCCACAAAGCTCCCTGGAGTTCTTCAGCCCATTCTCCCTTCTTACTCTCGAGCATCCTTTTCAGATGTTGGAGTATGGTTCGGTTGGTCACTTCAGCTTGACCATTAGCTTGAGGGTGACCCACGGAAGTGAATCGTTGTTCGATCCCTAATTCATAGCACCAATCTCGCGTGTCAGCAGCGATAAACTGTGAACCGTTATCCGAGATGAGCACCCTCGGGATGCCGTATCTGCAGATGATATTTTTCCAAATGAAATCCCTCACAACTTTGAACGTTATCTTAGCGACCGCTTCTGCCTCAGCCCACTTGGTGAAATAATCCACAGCAAGTATTACGAACTTCTTTTGCCCGACCGCCATTGGGAGGGGTCCCACGATGTCAATACCCCATTGATCAAAAGGCCATGAAACATCAATAGGAATCATTTGGGCTGCCGGCAACTGAGGAGTGTTGGAGTGGAACTGGCACTTGGGACATTTCTTGGAATATTTAATGGCATCTTGCAACACCGAGGGCCAATAGAACCCACTCCTTAAGATTTTCTTTGCCAAGATTCGTCCGCCTGAGTGGTTCCCGCAACTCCCATTATGTACATGCTCTAAAACTTCTTTAGCCTGCGAGGGTCTCAAACATCTCAACGGTGGTCCTAGGAAGGATCGCTTGAATAACCGACCCTCGGCATCTAAGGAGAAGCGAGGGGCTTTACATCTGATCTTCCGAGCCTCAACTTTGTCGCTCGGGCAAGTTCCGTCCTGGAGGAATCTGACAATTTCATCAAGCCAACACGGCTCGGATGGGTCAATCACGTGCACTTCTTTCGAAGGTTCGCCTTTGCTTATCAGAGGCTCCTCCGTTCTCAGAAATGTAACAGCGCGTTCACTACCACCATCCAAGGCAGACGCAAACTTCGATAGAGCGTCAACATGTTCGTTTTCCGCCCTCGGAATTTGCAAAAGATGGAATTCCTTGAACTTGGCTATCTCTTTCTTGGCGCTCGACAAGTACTGTGCCATGGTGGCTTCTCGAGCCTCATAACTACCGTCAATTTGACTCGCGATCAACTGCGAATCAACGTATGCTGTGACACGAGTGGCCCCATTTTGGAGCGCAATCCTGAGCCCTTGGATGAGAGCCTCATACTCAGCTTCGTTGTTGGTGACTTGAAACGCCAGCTTGATTGCGTAGTCGACTTCCGCCCCAAGGGAATCCCTGAGGGTTACCCCGGCTCCCCCCCCTTGTGAGGTCGAGGAGCCATCAGTATGCAAAAGCCATAAACCATCGTCCGCCTGCGGCTCAGTTTCCAAATTGAAACGTTCAACCAACAAATCGGCTACTGCCTGAGCCTGTATGGCTGTACGGGGCTCGAAGGAGATATCAAACTGACTAAGCTCAATCGCCCATTTAATTAATCTTCCCGAAACATCCGGCTTAGATAAAACTTGTCTGAGCGGTTGATCTGTGAGCACTGTGATGGAGTGAGCCTGAAAGTATGGCCTCAGCCTTCGGGATGCATTAACGAGCGCAAAGGCAAATTTCTCAATTTCCATGTATCTTTTCTCGGCTCCCTGTAGAGTCTTGCTCAGGTAATACACCGGCATATGCTTACGCTCGCGGATTGCTACGAGGACAGCGCTCGTGGCTTCTAAAGAAACCGAGAGGTAGATAAACAAGTTCTCTCCTGGGATTGGCTTGGTCAACAAAGGCGCGCTCGACAGGTACTGTTTCATGTCCTGCAAGGCCTTTTCGCAATCCTCGTTCCACGTGAAATTCCGAGCGTTGCGCAAAATTTTAAAGAAGGGCAAATTCCGGTCCGCCGAGCGGGAGATGAACCGATTTAGTGAAATGACCTTTCCCACGAGTACCTGGACCTCTCTCAGATTGCGAGGGGAGGGTATATCCAGGATTGCTTTGATCTTCTCGGGGTTTGCCTCTATGCCCCGTTGACTGACCATGTATCCCAGAAACTTACCACCTCGAACGCCAAAAGTGCACTTTGAAGGGTTCAACTTCATTCCGTAGCGACGAAGAATATCGAAAGTCTGCTTGAGATCCTCCAGATGGGAGTGTTGGCGCTCACTTTTGACTATCATGTCATCCACGTATACCTCCATAGATTTTCCAATTTCGTGCTCGAACATTTTATTGACAAGGCGTTGATAGGTTGCTCCCGCATTTTTGAGCCCGAAGGGCATGACTTTGAAACAGTAGACACCCAAGTGCACAATAAACGCAGTTTTGGGGCGATCCTCGGGCGCCATAAAGATTTGATAATATCCCTGAAAGGCGTCCATCATGCTCATGAGTTCACACCCGGCCGTAGAATCTACCAACTGATCGATCCTCGGTAGGGGGTAATGGTCTTTGGGGCACGCTTTGTTGAGGTCAGTGAAGTCGTTGCACATACGCCACTTATTAGCGCTCTTTGGAACGAGCACCACATTGCAAAGCCACTCTGGGTACAAAATCTCCTCGATGTACTGAGCATCAAGCAACTTACCAACCTCTTCTTCGATAACCCGTTTCCTAAAGCCATGAACGTCTCTCTTCTTCTGTTTGATGGGCTTGAAGGTTGGATCCACGTTCAGTCTGTGAACAATGACGCTCGGATCTATCCCTGTGAGATCAGAAGCTTTCCACGCAAAAACGTCTATATTCTCCCTTAGGAAGTCGATCATCAAAACTTGCGAGGGCCCATCCAGGCTCGAGCCAATCTGGGTTGTTTTATCCGGATTCCCAGGCTCCAATTCGACGGTCAAAAACTCCTCGGTGGGCTCAATCCGAACCTCCGGCCTCGGTGCTTCTAACGCTCGTTTCTTCCCAGTGAGCGTATTCCTGGGCTCATCTCCCTCGTTTTCTGAGGAAGAACCCTCGACGGCCCCAGGTGGCCATTTCTCCGAGCACTGAACGTCTCCAGGGGTCCTCTTCTTATTCTTCTTCCTGTACAGCTTGGCTCTTTTACGCTCGGGGCCATCTTCGTTCAATTCGGGGAAGTCCACGGACTTCTTAGTAGACCCAGGTTGGATGGACTGCTTGGGTTTGTGGCTGCGAAGTGAAAGTATGTAACATTCCCAAGCTTCTTTGACGTTACACAGAATTTCTCCGGTACCCTCGGGGGTTGGAAACTTGACTTTTTGATGATAGGTAGAAATTACGGCCTTGAAATCCACGAGGGCTGGGCGCCCAATGATGATATTGTAAGGGAGATCCACCTCAACGACGGTGTAGAGGACGCTCAAAGTTTTTCGCTGTGGGGCGCGACCAAAAGAGGTGGCCAAGCGAATCTGTCCGTGAGGGACAATCTCGGAACCTCCGAAACCTACAAGGGCAGTTCTGAGAGGTTCGAGGGGAATGTTGGTTATGTTCATTTGTTGAAACGTTGAGTACGGGAGAACATTCACAGAGCTTCCACTATCAAATAAAACCCTCTTTACAGTGTGGTTATGAACGTCTAAACTAACCACCATGGGACAGTCAGAGGTTTTTCCCGTCCCATGGGGGGTTACAACATGATCAAGATCTTTCTCTGTGAATCCTATGACGTCCCCCTCCTTCGAGCGCGACGAGCTGTCTACGGAGAGCACTGGGCGAGGGCGTGTCGCGCTCTGGTTATAGCTCCGTACATGGCGGCGACGGGAAGCATTGGAGTCGCCCCCCGAGGGGCCCCCCGCAATCATGTGAATGACCGCAAAGGGCTGATTCTCCACGTCTACCCCTTTCCCTTTGTTGCGCTCGCTGGTTTCAGGGCGCTGGCGACGAGGACTACGGGAACGTGAGCGGCTTCTTCTTCTTTCAAGCGCCCGTCCTGCGCAATGTTCGTCGTACCCTTCCAGTACTTTTACAAACTCTTTGAGGTGCCCCCCAGCAATCAGCCGCTGAATCTCCTTCTCCAGGTGACGGCACTCGTTAGTGTCATGCCCCTTCTGCTTATGGAAAGCACAATACTTTCCCGAACGCTTTTGAGCCTCGGTCTCTCTCAGCTTGGGCGGCCTTTTGAACAACTTCTGGTCCGCCAGGGAATAAACTTCGGCGATTGGGCGATTGAGTGGGACACGCTCGAGCCTCCGTGGGGGAGAAGAATGACGACGAGCGGGTATTGGGCTGCGGCGGTGACTTCGGTGGGGCTCCACTTTGTCCTCGTGATTTCGGGTGGGGCGAGGGGCATTTGCCATCTTCTGTTCCCTCGCTATGTACATGTCCTCGAGGGTAAAGAAGGAGTCTGCAATCTCCCGAATTTCCATCAACGAACGTGGCTTCTTCTTGGCCACTTCCTCCACAAATTCTTTGCTGACGTAATGCTTCATGTTGATGGCACCGAACAGCACATGCCTCAAAAAGTCCATCGAGGGCTTTTCTACTAGCAGAATCTCTTTGTTGAACCTCCCCATGAAGGACCGGAGGGTCTCGTTCGGCCCTTGGACCAGGCTATAGAGAGCGGTCGCGGCCGGGGCTGGTGCTTTCAGCGAATTGAAGTGGCTGACAAAAGCATCCGTCAAGTCATAATACCCTCGGATTGAGCGCGGAGGGAGCTTTTTGTACCACTCTTGGGCCATTCCAGTGAGGGAAGTGACAAATACCTTGGCCCAGTAGTTGTCTGGATGGTCGTACAGGTGCATTAGATGCACGAAATGGTCCAGATGTTCGGCTGGATCCGTGGTTCCATCGTATCTGTTAATTGAAGAGGGAATTTTACCCTTCCCTGCGCGGGTCATTAGAACTTCCTCGACGAGGGGGGAATCGCCCACCATGATCCTGTAATCCCGCTCGTCGGGATCTTCATAGCTGGCCTCTCTTCTTCGGTGGGAAATGGGGCTGCGTGGTCGCCGAGCGTCTCTGGCCTTGGACCTCTCGTCCCCCTCACGGGGGGCGTGAGACCGCGCTCGAGAGAGCTGCTCTACCACGTTTTGGAGCCCTCGAATTTGGTCTTGTACAGCTGCTAGCTGAGGGTCACCGACATTTCTGCGGTTTGCCCTCCTTGTGGCCCTTGACTGGACCTCTTCATCATTTCCGGCCGCCTCATCTCGAGGAGCCCTGTCATCTCCGTCAACGGGTCGTTCTTGCTGGACCCTCGGTGGGGCTTCATTTTCTTGATTCGGAGCAGGTGGGGGAGGTTGTTGTGCCCGTAGAGCATTTTGGGCCATTGTCAAAGGATGTGCAGGGAGCCCGCCCAAGGGTGGGGCTATCCGAGCGCCCGCGTATGAAGGGAAATAAGCCATGGTGAAGTGCTCCCAGGCATTCTGTACAGCTTGGCTCTCGCACTGCGCGTACAACGCCTGAAGTTGTTGCGTAGTGAGTTGGGGCATCTCTACCCCCTGTATTTCCCTTAGCATTGCTAGAGGGAGGTTCAGTGTCCCCACTTGATATGGAGGGACCAAAGGTATCATTCCCGGCGTTGTTCCAGGCATTACTCCGGGCTGCGTGAGCGCGTATCCTGGCGACGGCATGGCCATAGGATATACGCCAAGATGGGAGGCAGGGACGTTTGAGGCGAAAGTTGGGGGGGGGAGGATTGGAGCCTGATCCTCCTGCTTCATTCCCAGCTGGGAGGGGTACAGTGGCATCAACGTTTCCGGCCGCAAGGGGCGGTGCCCCTCCAGCGAGAACAGGGTTCTCAGCGTTTTCTCCGTTGGTGGGAGGAAGACCTCCCCTGTTCCCTAAAGTTCCAGATCTTGTGGCAGTAACCATGATTCAAGACTTGGGTGTTACTTTTCAACTAGCTTTCAGCGGAAGAAACTGGCTATACCAAAGATGGTGGTGATGGTTTCCCACAGACGGCGCCAAAAATGATGGTGCAAGAAATCTGAGTTTCCTAATGCAACAACACTTTAGAATTTGTATAAAAAGGGAAAGACCATCACAGGCAAGGGGGCCTCAGGATCTGGGTTTCCTTTTGAGCGTGGGTTCTTCCAGCTAGGATAACACCAAGAGTGCAAGCTACTAAGGTAGAGTTACTGTGGTGAGTGAAAAGCTTGAGAAGTTCAGTGGAAAATGCCCAGAACAGTGTGTATGGTTTTTATGCAGATGATCACTTGGGAGAGAATGCATGGATTCTCTCTTATTTATATGTTAGGGATGGGGGTAGAGGGGTAAATTGACCATGTGGTCCCAAACCTGTGTTGCCCTAACACGCGTCAGCTTTTGGTGGGGTGAGAATGACATCCCTGAAAAGGGTGACGGCGTGTCAGGTGCCCGGTACACAGTACCTTTGTGTCAGAGGTTGTTGACGAGGGCGACGCGGGAGACGGACCTAAGATCCTTTCTGCCGAGGTTCGGATCCAACGAAACGGGGTATGGATATGCCCGAGCGTTGGTGACGCTCGAAGAATGTATGGATGGTCTCCTCGCGGTATATGACCCTTGAGCGTCGAAATACCGAGCGTACTAGTGGGGCCCCCATGTGGACGCTTCCCTGAGAAGGATAACCATGAGGGCCGCGATGCGAGCGTCAAACCCGTTGGTTACGGCCCTTGATCTGAAGGGTCACCCGCTGACTGACGGATAACACTAACTGGCAATCGAGCGAGTGGAAGGCCCATGAGCCCATTAAGGCGAGCGCCAGGGCTCTGGTTAGCAGTGTGTTGCCACGTGGCCGGCTCTGATTTGAGAATGATTTTTAGGCCTCATCAAATTCAATATTAAAAAGAATATAGTTTTTATTATAACAATTGTTACATGAATTCAATAAAATAAATTGTAATAAGGTATGATTAATATTTTTCAAATTAATTGATTATAACAATTGATAATTACTATGTTATATATCTTAAAATTAAAATAATAACCAATTAAATTGGTAGCTCTTGAACCTAGTCAAGTATTTGAATGAATCAGAATAACGATATTTTAAAGAAAAAGTCGGAGCATAGATACCAGAAAACAGTTATTACAAAATGCTTTTAATTATTTCTTAGTTTAAATATTTAGATTCTATGGATTATTTTTGGTAAAATATGATAATTTATTTGCATGCTGTAAAAAATAAAAAAATACAAAAAACCCTAAAGATAGCTATCTTATAAATCTGGATTAATTTTAGATAGTTATTATGGAAATCTGGTCTAATAATTTTAGATAGTGATTATAGAATTTTGATTTAATTTCAATTTTTACACGTTATTTAGTCTTTCTTTCCTCTTTTTTTTTTTTAACAAAAAAAGCTTACAAACCCAATAATTCGAACCCATAATCTATCAATTCATAGGTGTAAATGCTTACTTCTAAATTATCTATTTGTTCCTCTCTTCCTAGTTAGTCGATATCGAGTCATTAGAGCTTGAACCACTTAATCTCCGATTGGCATCAAACTCTCTACAAGTAATCGATTACTCTCTATTATAAATCATAGAAGAAAGTGTGATTAAATAAGATTACAATTAGGTGAGATTATAATTTGCTAACATATAATTAACAAACTATACATTACTTAAAATTCATTAATAAATTATAAAATTATCATTTTATAGATATAATACGAATTTTCAACATGTAAAATGTTACAGATGGTGTTTGATACGAGTATTCGATAAGATCTTATATTATAAAACGATACGCGACCGTTTCGTGACCATTTTTGATCGCGGCCCCGACCAACAAGTCGATTTCATGAACTCCTTTTCCCTTCGATGATTGGAAAGTTAGCTAGCCTTCAACCATCCACGACATGGTGTACGTCAGGTTCATGACTCCCACGTACGGGACTCCTTCCTCCACCAAACCTCCTGGTGGATTCAGGGTTTATCCCCACTGATGGGTTCAGAAAGGTGAGGGTCCGAATCCGATCACTTTACGATTTGTATTTGTGGAGGAAACCACCGGAGCTTCGCCGGAAATGAGAAAGTGGATTCTACCTGTTGGGACAAGCACAACAAGAGTCAGAAGGCCAAGCTGGGGGAACTGGGGGTGATACCCAGTTTGGCTCTCCGACGCTCAAGTCAGTTCAAGGTATGAAGAAATGTAAGTTCAGTCACAGTTGCAGTGATGAAGAATGCTTACCAGTGTAGAAGATGACTTTAGCTATTTATAGTTGAGGGTCAAGGGCCCTTTGGTCATTTGCCTCAAGTGGTCCTGGCCGAATGTTGCCCTAACACGTGGCGCCATGAGAGAGAAACCTAGGAGGAATCTTCTGCAAAAGTGGCCAAAAGTTGGTGCTGGCAACAGTGGCAGGTGCGCGGGCATGTACGTTGTGTCAGAGAGCCATTTGGGCGGTTGGTAACGAGGGCTTGAGAGCGCGCTCGTGACAACCTGGAGTACTGGAAGCCAAGACATCCGCTGAGAGGAACGAAGGCTTCAGTTCAAATGACGAGCCAATAGGGGAGGCCACTCTGAGGGAGTGTGACGCTCGAAGAGGGCTCCCTTGGCACGTGGGCGTACCAATCATTTAGTATGTAGGACGCTCGTGGGAGTGACAGCGCTCGTTGGGCTTAACTCCTGAAGAAGGATTGCGCTCGTTGCGCTTAGCGCTCGTGCGCTGATGGGTGCAGCCTTGGGGAGACAGATGTCATCATCTCGGTGATGCCACGTGTCTTAACGTGGGACGATCGTATTTTGACCCCATCATTTTGCCCCCCAATTCTGTAGTCCTTAGTGATAAGGACTGTAGAATTTTGGCACGTTCAATCTTCCGCATGCAACGCTCGTATAGGACTTGGCGTGTTGAGCAATTTTTCTTCTGGTTGCGCTATAAATGCGGTCTTTTCAACTGACCGCTCGTAACACTTCCGCAATAAATGTTGTACTTATTCCGAAGCACTCGAAACGTCAGAGCATTAAATGCGGGTGCGCGTGGGGCGCGTGAGCATGGGGAAGCATGTGACGGTTCCATAAAGTGGGCGGTTTCCTAGGCGGGAAATGATTACCATTTTGAATTCATTGCCGAAAAAGGTACCAACTCCCATCCCTATAAATACGGGATTCTGAAATCTCCATACTCTTTACGCATTCAGAACTTCCAAACATCCTTTGCAAAAAGAATTCTCTCGCACTCCAGTTCTTAGAGCATCTTCAACCTTTCTCCCAGACTTTCTCAGAAAACTTTCAAGGTAAACTTCCAGCGTGATTTTCTAACGTTGCTAACTTTAGATTCAGACTTTAGGATTTCATAACCCCTTAGATTTTTCTCCTTGAGGAAACCCTAATCTTTTTCCAAGAAAACCCCATTGTCTAACCGAGACTGAATTTCCCCCAAATCTCAGTTTCTGCCATGGCTGATCAACAAGTTGAGGAATTTGCCCGTGAAATTAACGAAATGGCCACTGATAGTTCCTCTACTCCCGATTCCCCTAGAGATGAGGATTTGGGGGCGGCAGTGATGGCCATGGAGGATAGGAATCCAGGCGGAATGGATCCTATCTTTGAGGAGATGGATCTGGTGATGGAGGCAGAAAGGCAAGGGGTCACTCTCCCCATAACTCAGAGTGCCACTCATCCCCACCGTCATACCGTGACCGTGGCCGTTGCGAACCCGCTTCCAGTGGCTGAAGCCATAACCGGGCCTTCAGAAAGAGCCCGTGATAAGGGAAAAAGCAAGAAATCCCAAAAATCCAAAGGGCCCAACGAGGGTGAAGGGTCAGGCTACCAGGCTACCGAGCGCACGCCTGATGAGACTCCCAGCACAGTTACCGTGGGGGACGTGAAAACGATGATGGCACCCATTTACTGGGACGAGCGGTATACATGGAGAATCCCAGAAGGCCACGAGCATGCGAATAATCCGCCTCCCGGGGAAATGGCTGTATATGTGGACACAGTGAGTTCAGGAGGCTTGAGGTTCCCTATCTCGGTCTCAATGGCTCATTTGTTGAATGACCTAGGCCTGTGTCCATCACAAATTGTGCCCAACGGCTTGGCCCTCTTAACGTGCTTCATAATTCTGATGAGGAGTATGGGTTACGAGCCCTTCTTGCGGAACTTCAACGCTCTTTTCCAAGTGGTCAGTTCCTCTCGTTCTTCTCCTGAGGCGGGTTTTTATTATGTTCAAGCGAAGGCCCATATGAAGCTGATCAACTCGCCCTCGAGCACTTATGGCCCTGATTGGAAGGAGAAGTTTATCTTTGTCAAAGCTCCAACAGAAGAGGGCTTTGGGGTGCCCACGCAATGGGGCTCGTTTGCCAAAAGCCGCCTGCCACCCGCACTCCCCAAAGATTGGCCAAAGAACCTGGCAGCAACCCTGAGGGACGAGGGCCACCTCATTCAAGCGAAAGATTGGATAGACGATGCGGAGCTCATGTTCCTGTGTGGTCTTTCCAATGACCCTCATTACCTTGACAACCCTCCGGCTCGTGACATAGAGAGAGATGGTTAGATTCTTAGGGCACTAACTTTAGATAGGAATGAATACTAACTGCTTCTCTGTACTTGTAACTTGCACACTTAACAATTCTTGTCTAAGGATTCGTAACCCTTGAAATTTTCCATTTTTGCAGGAGCCGCTATATTAAAGATGGCAGGAGGGATCCGACAAGCCGCTCGTTTCGCCCATGCTAACAGGAACCAAGCCCCACAGGGGGACCAACAGCGTGAGCAACAGCGCCCTCGTAACCGTACCAACCGCGGCGCCAGTTCGAGCGCCAATCCTGAGGTCCAACCCCCTCGTGGCCGAGGGGAGCGTAGAGTGGTCAGCAGGGAGACCAGGGGGCGGTCTTCTTCAGAGAGAGCGGGCGATGTTCAACCCCCCATGGCTGCGGAACAAGCGAGGCCAGTAACCACCCTGGCGATAACTGAGGCTCCCCCGAGCGCAAGTAGGCCTTCCCGTAAAAGGAAGAGGATGCCCGATTCAGTGGCAATCAAGGGCAAAGGGAAGCAAGTAGTTGAGGGCCCCAGGGGCGAGGGAGAAACTTCCTCTTCAGAGGAGGAACACGCATGGGAATTCCCCCGACGAGGGGACAGGGATTACACAGGTGCCCCCGACGGCGGGCCGGTTCTGTTGAGGCCTGGCACGCTCGCCCAGGCTATCACCGAGAACCTTTACAACAAGGCCCAGTTCTCGGCGGACCACCGGCATCTCTACAGTGAGTCTGTGGAGAAAGTGACCCTTGATGCGGCCCACGCTCTAATTTCCGTAAGTCTTCACTCCTGGCTCTCTTTGTTAATTTCTGTAAATTATCATTTTTTTGGCTAACACTTCCTTTTCCTCCCACTTATGCAGCAAGTTCTTCCCCGGCTCCGAAACGTGCAAATGCGAGCCTCCACTTACGCCGAGCGTAAGGCCAAGTACAAGAAGATGGCCCGCTCAAATGACCCGGCTCAGATCCAAGCGGAGCTGGACGCTGAGACTGCAAAGTATGAATCCCTCAAGGATTTGTACAACAAAACGGAGGAGGAGCTGGGAAAGCTGAAGGAAGATTTTGTGGCGGTAGACGGCGCTCGAATCGGTTTGGGCAACCAGTTAGCCCAGGCTAACGAGCGGTGCCAGAAGGCAGAGGCGGAGCGGGAAAGTTGGAAGGCGAGGGCTCTGGAGGCCGAGCGGAAATTCAATGACGCCGTCAACGAGTGGCCTCGAAGCCTAGAGTGTGCGAATAAGGAGGCGCTTATCAAATTCTGCCACTCCAAAGCCTTCAATTTCGCAGCCTCGCTACACTGCTTGGATGAGGCCCAAAATGCCTTCAACTTAGCGGTTGATCAGGGCATCCATAAGGGGCTGACTGACCCGGCAATGAAGGGAGCTGAAGGCACGGGGCTCATGTTCAACGAGCGCTGTGAAGAAGTGGATGAGGATCCCAACGACCCCGCGGACGCCATCGCTGAAATGGAGTACGACTTCTTGGTCAAGCTGATCCAAGATGAGTACTGGACGCTCATCGGGGAGGGGATGCGGCTCAAACTGCCCAAAATGACGATCCCGAAGATGAGCCACAAGCGCCCGTCGCGGAAGATGCCCCGATCCTAGTTGATGAAGGTGCCAACGCCCCTGCTCCAGGTGCCAATGAGCCCAACGATCCGCAAGCCCATCCGCAAGAGCCTGAGGGCCCAGTTCATGGCCTCGTGGCCCAAAACATCTTGGTGATCGTTGATGAGGATATCGCTCCAGCCGCCTAAGATTCTTCCTTTTATAAACTCTCTCATGTATTTTCCAGCTTTTCTTTCTCTTGAAACAATATTTTCATGGGCCTTTGAGCCCTTATCTTGTAAGATTTCCCTTATCAATGAATAAATTTTCATTTTTCATGACTTTGTTCTTCTGTTCACTTATGAATCATATAATAAGACTGTGTAGCATACTCCGTGAATGTTTTATTTCTCTGATGCAATGAAAATTTGTCTAAGTCTTGAGCGGTCGTGAGGGTCTTATTGTGAGATTGCCCCCCTATTCAAGACTTGTATAACTTTCTGCTTTTGTAAATTTGTCTAAGTCATGAGCGATCGTGAGGGTCTTATTGTGAGATTGCCCCCCCACTCAAGACTTGTATATATTTTTGCCTTTGACATAAGCCTTGAAAATTTGTCTAAGTCTTGAGCGATCGTGAGGGTCTTATTGTGAGATTGCCCCCCACTCAAGACTTGTATAAATTTTGTTTTAAAAATTTGGCTGAGTCTTGAGTATATACGAGGGTCTTATTGTGAGGCTGCCCTCGTTTAAGGCTCATGCGATTTCTTCTCAACTTTGGGGGAATTTTGCTAAGTCTTGAGTGTGTGCGAGGGTCTTATTGAGTGGTTGCCCTCGTTCGAGACTTGTGACATTCCTTCCGCCCTTGGGGGATTTTGCTAAGTCTTGAGTGTGTGCGAGGGTCTTACTGAGTGGTTGCCCTCGTTCAAGACTTGTGCAATACCTTCTTGATTCTGAGGCCATCGTTCGAGCGCTCTGGCTCTTGTCGTTTTCCTGGCTCTGCAGGAAATCCCACTTTCGAGCGCAAGGCGTTATAGGAAACGGCCAAGGCCTACTAGGATTTGCTCTTGTAGGAGATCCCATTTTCGAGCGCAAGGCATTTTAAGAAACGGCCAAGGCCTACTAGGATTTGCTTTTGTAGGAGATCCCGTTTTCGAGCGCAAGGCGTTTTAAGAAACGGCCAAGGCCTACTAGGATTTTCTTCATAATCATCTTCTGATTCGCCTAATTGGTTGTGAGCGTAACCAGTCTATCCTTATGAGGGCGTCCCCCCATGTGGAGTAGAGTGCTGGCAAGCGTAACCCATACGAGATAACAACATACATATTGGAATGGGTTGCCGGCCACGCTCGCAAAGACGAGGGACGTGGGACTTATCCATTCAAGCAACCAAAGAAACAGGAGTATTAGAAAAATTAAAAAGATTATGTTTCCACTTACTTGTGATTGGAAGTACATAGAACCCGTCAAAGAGGGTTGTTACATCAGGGTTTGCAAAGAGCTTTTAAACATAAAACCGCCGGAGGTTACATGCGTTCCAAGGGCGAGGCAAGCGCTCACCTTGAAGTGTCTCCAGGGTGTAAGTGTTGTTAGCTCTGAGTTGTATGACTTTGAATGGGCCTTCCCAATTGGGATCCAATTTCCCCACGTGTCTGGACACCTCAACTTTCTTCAAAACCAAGTCCCCTAACTGGAAAGTTCTTTCCCTTACGCGCTTGTTGTACTGTTGGGCCACGGAGGCTTTATAGTGGTGGATCTTTGCCCATGCTTGGTCTCTCCTTTCATCCAGCAAATCCAACTCCAAGCTCTTGTTGCCATCGTTGAGCTGAGGCTCGAAATAGCCGACACGAGCGGATTCATTTACTATCTCCGCTGGTATCATTGCTTCTGATCCATAAACGAGCGCGTAAGGAGTTTCTCCAGTGGCCGCTCGTGGGGTGGTGCGATAAGCCCAAAGCGCTCCTTGTAGCTCTTCAGCCCATTCACTTTTCTTGCTCTCAAGCATGGTTTTTAGATGCTGCAAGATGATTCTATTGGTAACTTCTGCTTGCCCATTGGATTGTGGATGTCCTACAGAGGTAAACCGCTGTTCTATCCCCAACTCAGAACACCATTCTCGTGTGTCAGCCGCTATGAACTGGGACCCGTTGTCAGAAATGAGCACCCTCGGTATGCCGTACCTGCAAATGATGTTCTTCCAAATGAAGTCCCTCACAACCTTGAAAGTGATTTTTGCAACGGCCTCGGCCTCGGCCCACTTGGTGAAGTAGTCGACGGCTAAAATGACAAACTTCTTTTGTCCCGCAGCTATGGGCAAGGGGCCCACGATGTCTATTCCCCACTGGTCAAAAGGCCAAGAGACGTCTATTGGGATCATCTGTGCTGCTGGCAATTGAGGGAGATTTGAATGAAATTGGCATTTGGGGCACTTCCTCGAAAATTCGATGGCATCTTGGAGAACTGTAGGCCAATAAAACCCACTTCTCAGAACCTTTTTTGCCAAGATACGCCCTCCAGATTGATTCCCACAGCTTCCACTGTGAATGAGTTCGAGCGTCTCCTTCGCTTGTGAGGGCCTCAAGCACCTCATTGGAGGTCCTTGGAATGATTTCTTGAATAACCTCCCTTCGGGATCCAAAGCGAAACGAGGGGCTTTACTTCGGACTTTCCTAGCTTCCACCTTGTCAATGGGAAGAATTCCATCCCTAAGGAAAATGATGATGTCGTCAAGCCAGCAGGGCTCGTTTGGATCAATCATGGCGATTATCTTGGTGGCGACCCTTTCCTTGATCAAAGGTTCCTCAGTTCTAAGGAACGTAACAGAACGTTCGGAAGTGCCCCCTAAAGCTGATGCAAACTTTGACAGAGCGTCCGCACGCTCGTTTTCTCCTCGGGGCACTTGAAGTAGATGAAATTCCTTGAACTTCCCAATGATTTCTCTGGCTTTACATAGGTACTGTACCATGGTGGTTTCTCGAGCCTCATAAGTCCCTTCAATCTGACTCGCAATTAACTGTGAATCCACATAAGCAGTAATTCTGGAGGCTCCATTCTGAAAAGCAATATTCAATCCTTGCACGAGGGCTTCATATTCTGCTTCATTATTAGTGACTTGGAAATCCAGCCTGATTGCAAAGTCCAGCTCAATCCCATCGGGGTTTCTGAGGGCCACTCCTACTTCGCCCCCTTGTGAGGTTGAGGAACCATCTGTGTGCAGTACCCATAACCCCTCATTTTCCGCAACGGTGGGCTCTAAACCAAAGCGTTCGACCAATAAATCAGCTACAACCTGTGCCTGTACCGCAGTCCTGGGCTCGAAACATAAGTCGAACTGGCTCAATTCGATGGCCCATTTGATTAATCTACCAGATACGTCTGGCTTGGACAACACTTGCTTCAAGGGTTGGTCGGTGAGAACCGTTATGGAGTGCGCTTGAAAGTAAGGCCTTAGCCTTCTTGAGGCGTTAATAAGAGCGAACGCGAATTTCTCAATCTCCAAATACTTCTTTTCAGCTCCTTGCAATGTTTTGCTCAGATAAT
This sequence comes from Lantana camara, assembly GCA_037501455.1. NCBI lineage: Eukaryota > Viridiplantae > Streptophyta > Magnoliopsida > Lamiales > Verbenaceae > Lantana > Lantana camara. Next base: position 137,230,565 of record CM074856.1, on the reverse strand, counting down.
AGACGGGCAAGTGTTTCCGCTCCCGCACAGCGATCAGAACCGCGCTTGTGGCCTCGGGAGAAACGGAAAGATACATAAATAACCTCTCGCCCTCTACAGGCTTAGTCAGCAGTGGTGCGCTCGATAAGTAAGCCTTCATATCCTGCAACGCCCTTTCGCATTCTTCTGTCCAAGCAAAGTTACGAGCGTTCCTCAAAATTTTGAAGAAGGGAAGGTTCCTGTCCGCCGAGCGCGAAATAAACCTGTTCAACGAGATGATTTTTCCCACTAGGACCTGCACTTCCCGCAAATTTCGAGGGGAGGGAATTTCCAAAATGGCCTTGATCTTCTCCGGATTGGCCTCAATTCCCCTCTGACTGACCATGTACCCTAAGAACTTTCCCCCTTGCACTCCAAAGGTGCACTTCGAAGGGTTCAATTTCATCCCATACTGACGCAGGATTGAGAAAGTGCGCTTAAGATCTTCCAAGTGGGAGCCCTGGCGCTCGCTTTTGACAATCATATCATCCACGTAAACCTCCATGGATCTTCCAATTTTTTTTTCAAACATCTTGTTGACGAGCCGTTGATACGTAGCTCCGGCGTTCTTGAGTCCGAAAGGCATGACTAAGAAGCAATATACCCCTAGATGGACAACGAACGAGGTTTTGGGGCGGTCTTCTGGGGCCATAAAGATCTGATAGTATCCTTGGAAAGCGTCCATCATGCTCATGAGCTCGCAGCCAGCGGTCGAATCCACCAATTGATCAATCCGGGGCAGCGGGTAAGGATCTTTAGGGCAGGCTTTGTTGAGATCAGTGAAATCGTTGCACATGCGCCATTTATTCGCGCTCTTGGGTACCAAAACGACATTACACAACCATTCCGGGTACAAGATGGGCTCGATATATTGAGCCTCCAGGAGTTTATTAACCTCCTCTTCAATGACTTTTTTCCGAAAGCCATGTACATCCCGCTTTTTCTGCTTGATGGGTTTGAAAGAGGGATCCACATTAAGCCTGTGGACAATGACGCTCGGGTCAATCCCTGTGAGGTCAGAAGCTTTCCACGCAAATACATCACTGTTTTCCCTGAGGAAGTCAATCATCATAATCTGAGAAGGCCCCGAGAGATTTGATCCTATCTGTGTAGTCTTATCTTTGTTTCCGGGTTCCAGCTCAATGGTAAGGAACTTCTCTGAGGGCTCGATCCTTATCTCAGAGCGAGAAAGTTCGAGCGCCCTCTTCTTTCCTGTCAAACGGTCACCAGGTGCTGATTCACTCTCTCCCGGCTCGTCTCCTTCTGAGGACGATCCACCAACGGTTCCTGGTGGTGCACTTTCGAGGGGATTTTCCCCGTTGTTTCCCCTCTTCTTTTTGTTCTTCTTCTTGTTCAATTTCGCCCTTTTCCGTGCTGGGCTGTCCTCATCTAAATTGGGGAAGTCCACTGACTTTTTGGTGGAACCAATTTGGAAGGTTTTCTCCGCTTTAGGCTTTCTGAGAGACAGCATGTAACATTCCCAAGCCTCTCGCACATTGCACAGTACTTCTCCCACGCCCTCGGAAGTAGGGAATTTAATCTTCTGGTGGTAGGTGGAGATGATGGCTTTGAAATCCACGAGGGCAGGGCGCCCAATTATGATGTTATATGGAATGTCAATCTCCACCACCGCGTACGTTACCAAGAGTGTCTTGCGCTGAGGGGCTCGGCCGAACGAAGTAGCTAGGCGTATTTGCCCTCGTGGGACAACTTCCGAGCCTCCAAAGCCAATGAGGGCTGTTTTGAGAGGCTCGAGCGGAAGATCAGCCTTCATCTTTAAGAATGTAGAGTAAGGCAAAACATTAACGGAGCTTCCACTATCCACCAATACCCTTTTTACAACATGATTATGAACATCTAAACTAACCACCATGGGGCAATCTGAGGTTATACCCTCCCCATGGGGCGTTACAATATGTTCTAAATCCCTATCATCAAAGCCTATTACATCATTCTCTCTAGACCTTTGAGCGCTTGGGCTCTGGATGGCGTAGATGGGTTTAGGCACTGCTGGGCGTTGGTTGTAGCTCCGGACATACCTCCGTCGGGAGGCGTTGGAATCCCTTCCTGACGAGCCCCCTGCAATCATATTTATGACTGTGAAAGGTTCGTTTTCTTGCTCAGGGGCCTTTCCTTTATTGCCCCGGCGGCTGCTGCTTTCAGGGGGTCCCCTACCCCTTGGGCTCCTCGATCGGGACGGGCTCCTCCTTCTTCTTCCGGCGCGCTCGTTGCATTGCTCATCATACCGCTCGAGCACCCGGACAAATTCCTTCAAGTGGCCCCCCGCGACGAGCCTCTGAATCTCAGCTTCCAACTGGCGGCACTCATCCGTGTCGTGCCCCCTCTGCTTGTGGAATGCGCAGTATTTGCTCGAGCGCCGGAGCGATTCCGTTTCTCTCATTTTGATGGGTCTCTTAAAGTGCTTTTTATCTGAGAGGTTGTAGACTTCTGAATTTGGCCTGGTGAGCGAAATTCGCTCGAATCGACGAGGGGGTGGTGGCGACCTCCTGCGCTCTTGAGGGCGCTCCTTCTTGATGGCCACGTCCCATCCCCGCTCGTGATGAGGTCGCTCGTTCCTGGCCGGGCTGTGATGCCGGGGACCATTGGTCCCGTACATGTCTTCGAGCGCGAAGAACGGCTCGGCTACTTCTCTTAAGGCCATGAGGGTCCCAGGCCTCCTTTCCACAATGGCATCAGCAAATTTTTTGCTCACATATTGCTTGTGATCCACAGCCTGAAAGAGCACTGGGATCAAGAAATCCATTGAAGGCCTCTCCACCTGTAGGAGCTCCTTGTTGAAGCGGGCAAAGAACGAGCGCAGAGATTCGCTCTTGCCCTGCACCACGTTGTACAAGGCAGTAGGTGCGGTGACTGGCGCTTTCAAGGAATTGAAGTGGTTGAGGAAAGCATTAGCCAGCTCTTCATATGAGTGAATCGAGCGCGGCGGCAGTCGTTTGTACCACTCTTGAGCCATTCCTACCAAGGAAGTGACGAAGACTTTCGCCCAATAGTTGCTGGAATGCTCGTAAAGGTGCATAAGATGCAAAAATTGATCCAAGTGTTCAGCTGGATCAGTCGTCCCGTCGTAACGGTTGATGGAAGTGGGGATTTTGGCCATGCCTGCTTGGGCCATCAGGACTTCTTCCACGAGGGGTGAACCCCTCGCCAATGGGTGGTACTCATACGTGCCGAAGTTTTCCTCCGGCTCCTTGCGACGGGGGACCTTTGGTGGAGGGTCCTTGGTACGGGTGCTCCTGGCGTCAACCCGTTCATCCCGACTAGGGGAGATCTGAGTTGAACGCCCTCGTGAGAGCTGTCCCACGATATCGTTTAGACCCTGCAGCTGGTCTTGCACAGCCGCGAGGATGTCAGGATTTACGTCTCCTTGTCTATCCCCTTGTCTGGGGGCTCGTGAGCCTCTTCTGGAGACATGAGAGTCCCCTTCATTCTCGTTTACTTGTTCTGTGGGCTCTTTATTTCTGCCCATGGAGGGACGCTCGTTGCCCTCCTGCTGGGGCACTTCTCTGGTTGGTGGTGGTGGTGGTTGTGCCCTCAGGACAGCCTGGGCTTCTCTGAGGGAAAAGTTTTGTTGTCCGCCCAAAGGGGCTGCAACTTGAGTGGCCTGCCCAGAGGGAAAGTACATGGAATGGAACCTTTCCCATGCCCCCTGAGCCGCCTGAACCTCACACTGGGCATAGAGAGCCCTCAACTGTTGGGTGGTCAGTGGAGGTAACTCCACTCCTTTAATTTCTCGGGGGACCACCACCGGAAGCTGGAGCTGACCTGCATGATACGGCTGGACCGGCGGCATCATAACGGACGGAGTAAGGGTATATCCGGGCGGAGGCATCATGTAACCTTGCAGTCCTGGATTCACCTGGGGGTGGAACCACGGGTTCTGGGTCGTCTGCTGAGGAGCAGAGAGAGAGACTCCTCCAGCGGCGGCGGGAATCGGCAGTGCCGGTGGTACAGGCGGAGGTACGGAAGACTCTGCTTGGGGAGTCACTCCTGCAGCGGGAGGTGCTCCACCAACGGTGGCGGAAGGTGGCGGGGCTCCACCAGTAGCGGTGGAGGGAATAATGACATTTGCATCCTGGGAGGCGTTATCTCCTCCTCCCACAGCTCCTGATCTCGTAGCAACCATGACTGTTGAAGGTAAGGGTGTGCTTGCTTTTCTACCAACAAAAAGAAAGGAAGAAGATGGAGGACTGGTTTCCCACAGACGGCGCCAAAAATGATGGGTTCAGAAAGGTGAGGGTCCGAATCCGATCACTTTACGATTTGTATTTGTGGAGGAAACCACCGGAGCTTCGCCGGAAATGAGAAAGTGGATTCTACCTGTTGGGACAAGCACAACAAGAGTCAGAAGGCCAAGCTGGGGGAACTGGGGGTGATACCCAGTTTGGCTCTCCGACGCTCAAGTCAGTTCAAGGTATGAAGAAATGTAAGTTCAGTCACAGTTGCAGTGATGAAGAATGCTTACCAGTGTAGAAGATGACTTTAGCTATTTATAGTTGAGGGTCAAGGGCCCTTTGGTCATTTGCCTCAAGTGGTCCTGGCCGAATGTTGCCCTAACACGTGGCGCCATGAGAGAGAAACCTAGGAGGAATCTTCTGCAAAAGTGGCCAAAAGTTGGTGCTGGCAACAGTGGCAGGTGCGCGGGCATGTACATTGTGTCAGAGAGCCATTTGGGCGGTTGGTAACGAGGGCTTGAGAGCGCGCTCGTGACAACCTGGAGTACTGGAAGCCAAGACATCCGCTGAGAGGAACGAAGGCTTCAGTTCAAATGACGAGCCAATAGGGGAGGCCACTCTGAGGGAGTGTGACGCTCGAAGAGGGCTCCCTTGGCACGTGGGCGTACCAATCATTTAGTATGTAGGACGCTCGTGGGAGTGACAGCGCTCGTTGGGCTTAACTCCTGAAGAAGGATTGCGCTCGTTGCGCTTAGCGCTCGTGCGCTGATGGGTGCAGCCTTGGGGAGACAGATGTCATCATCTCGGTGATGCCACGTGTCTTAACGTGGGACGATCGTATTTTGACCCCATCACCCACGATGTGAGAGGAGTGCAGAGTTATCCGTCAGCCCATGCTTTCCCGGTTGACTCATACACTAACTCTTGGGCCCACAGTGCGTGATACATGATTACTCGCCAAACACGGTCAGTGAGCATGATACATGGCTTGCTTTCAATAAACATGGTTTGCTTTCACTTACTTGAGAGTTTAGAAATGATTATAGATATATATATATATACCTTTTGGCCGAAAGTTCACATAAGGGTTGTAACGGTTCTAAATAACTAGTAATTAAACCTCACCTGGCAGGCGACACGACGACTCAAGAATGCATGAAGGTGCTCATTGGATCAATAATCTCCGCCCTGGAGAAGAACTGGACAAGAAAAGGGAACATTGTGCATTCGTGAGACACGACTCATTAATGATACCAAATAGGACGCACGACAATGCTCATGTAAATAAATAAACTCTCAACACCTTAATAACCAAACAACTTAGCAATCAAGTGATACTTAAATATGTATAAGAACCAATTAATACCTAAGAGATGAAATAAATCTCAAGGAGTCAAATATTCATATCATTCGACCTTTCAAATTTAATTCGTATAAGGCATAGAGTTATACAATCACGTTTGAGCAATTAAGTACCAAGAAGGGTCAAATAGAAACATAATTATCAATAAATCAAGTATATAACTCATATAAGTCACATACGAGAGCCAAGGAAGTGAAATGAATGCAATAGAGAGGTTTTGGCAAAGTTTAGCAAAAACCCACAATTTTCGAAAATGCACATGCTGTAGAAAAATTGGAATATCTTGAGTTTTAGAAGTTGTAATTAAGTTTTGTTTATTGGATATGAAACTAGACACCTAGACCTTTCCGAGGATATATGGCTCGTATTCTAGTTCAAAACGAGGAGAAAACGGCGTACGCTCAAAGTTAGGTGATTGCAGATTTCGGATAAAGTGGCGACACCAAATTAAAACGGTTATATCTCTCAATCTAGAAAAGATATTGAGGTGATTCCAATTGGAGAATATTTTAGACTTCAAGAGGTTTCCTTCGGTTCAAAAATCAAGTCAATCGGAGCTCGGATAAGAGTGTCGCGTCCGTGACAAATATTCTTAAAAAAATGTCATACATAAGGAAAAAATGACTAATTTCTTTTATATCAACTAAACAATTTTAGCCAACCCAAAATCTTGGGTTCGAATTCCACTTGAGTGTTTGTGATTGGAATCTCACCCGAGTACGTGAGTTTAAAAAAAAGAAAAAGCTAAACAATTTTAACTAATATAAGAGGAAATAAAAATAGTGCTGAATCTGTGGGTCCCACTTTGCCACGCGGCAACTCGACGCTGCCTCATTTTCCGTAAAAGAATCTCTCGCTCACACACCCACCAAATTAAGTAACAAAAAAATAATAATTATACAAAATTAAGTTAATTAACCGAAAGAACCGCGAAAGAGAAAGCAAATTAGCTTTACAAATAAAAATTAAACCAAAAATCACTTCATCTAACCCGGCCCGGCCCGCATTTCCCCTATAAAATCCGGCTTCAGCTCTCATGCATTTCTCGCTCACTTCCACATCCGCTCTTCACGTTCTCAATAGAAACAAATAACACTCTCTCGAAAACCCTTTGCTGCGCCGTTAAATCCGCCTCTAATTCGCCGTTAGGTTTCCGTTCCCCCCAATTCCAGATCTGAAACCAATCTGCATGCTGGAATTTTCCCTCAGATTTTGAGAATTGTTTGCATTCCGCCATTGTTGATCCTCGTTTCCTTCTTTGCTATCGAGAATTGCTTGTTCCTCCTCAGATTTTGAGAATTGTTTGCATTCCTCCATTGTTGATCCTTGTTCCTTCGTTGCAATCGAAAATTGCTTCTTCTGAGCGATAGGCGTGGGGATTTCTGAGTCTTTAAAGCGTGGTGGTGGCTGCCGTTCTCTTGTGACCCAGATCTCTTTTTGCTTCTTTTGAGGGGGTAGCCGGGGCTCCGGCCTCGGCGGGTTCTAAAGCCCCCACCTATACAAACATCGTTTAATTATCGTAGGATTTTGTTTTTGTTGTTGTTTTTTGGTTTTTGGGATTCTTTGATTCTTTGTTTCAACCCCAACAAAGAGAAACAGATCAATCAGAGATGCCTGCCGTCGCTTGTTGTGTGGATGCTTCCGTTTCTCCTCATCCCTACGCCTTTTCGGGATGGGATAGCACTCTTCTGTCGTCTCCAGCGTCGAACGCCGCCAACTCCGCCGCTGCCGCGGCCTGGTCTCCGGCGCACTCCTCGATGCTGTATCGGGTTGATGGGTGGGGTGCGCCGTACTTCACTGTTAATGGCAGCGGGAATGTTTCTATTCGTCCTCACGGCGTTGACACACTGCCCCACCAAGAAATCGATCTGCTTAAGGTGGTGAAGAAGGCTTCTGATCCGAAAACCTCGGGTGGGCTCGGGCTTCAGCTTCCTCTTGTGATTCGTTTTCCGGATGTGCTGAAGAATCGCCTTGAGTCTATTCAATCCTCTTTCAATTTCGCTATTGAATCTCAAGGCTATGATGCCCATTACCAGGGCGTTTACCCGGTGAAATGCAATCAAGACAGGTTCGTGGTCGAGGATATTGTCAAATTCGGCTCGGGATTCCGTTTCGGGCTAGAAGCTGGGTCAAAACCAGAGCTTTTGTTGGCGATGAGCTGCCTCTGTAATGGAAGCCCTGATGCACTGTTGGTGTGCAATGGATTCAAGGATGCAGAGTACGTCGCTCTCGCTCTGGTGGCCAGGAAGCTGCATTTGAACACTGTTATTGTGCTTGAGCAAGAGGAAGAGCTCGACATTGTGATTGAGCTCAGCAAGAAACTGGGAATCCGTCCCATCATTGGTGCCCGAGCCAAGCTGAGGACTAAGCATTCGGGCCATTTTGGTTCCACCTCTGGTGAGAAAGGAAAGTTCGGCTTGACAACAACCCAGATTCTTCGTGTTGTTAAGAAGTTGCAGCAATACGAAATGCTTGATTGCATGCAGCTGCTGCACTTCCACATCGGATCTCAGATCCCTTGTACTTCTCTGCTGGCAGACGGTGTTGGCGAAGCTGCTCAGATCTACTGTGAATTAGTCCGCCTCGGTGCTTGCATGGAGGTTATTGACGTTGGCGGAGGCCTTGGAATTGACTATGATGGCTCAAAATCTCAAGATTCTGACATTTCTGTTGGCTATACTCTTCAGGAGTACGCTTCTGCTGTTGTTCAATCTATTAAGCTCGTATGTGATCGAAAGGGCGTGAAGCATCCAGTGATTTGCAGTGAAAGTGGCCGTGCAATAGTTTCTCACCACTCAATTTTAGTTTTTGAAGCTGTTTCAAAAACTTCGCCTGATTCTGCGCAGCTTTCTTCTCTCGGGCTTCAGTATTTCACAGAGCGATTGACTGATGATGCTCTGGCTGACTATAGAAATCTATCTGCAGCTGCAATTAGCCACGAGTATGATTCTTGTCTGCTGTATGCTGAGCAGCTGAAACAGAGATGCTTGGAGCAGTTCAAAGAAGGGTCTTTGGAAATGGAACAGCTTGCTGCAGTGGATGGCCTCTGCGAATTTGTCTCGAAAGCAATCGGCGTTGCTAATCCCATCAGCACTTATCACGTGAATCTCTCCATATTCACCTCAATTCCCGATTTCTGGGGCATTGGGCAACTGTTTCCCATCATTCCAATACACAGGCTCGATGAAAGGCCATCGGAGAGGGGAATTCTTTCCGACTTGACTTGTGACAGTGATGGGATGATCAACAAGTTCATTGGAGGCGAATCAAGCTTGGCTTTGCATGATTTACAAGGCGATGGTGGTCTGAATGGTGATGGTAAATATTATCTTGGGATGTTCTTAGGTGGAGCTTATGAGGAGGCTCTTGGAGGAGTGCACAATCTCTTTGGTGGCCCGAGTTTGGTGCGTGTCCTGCAGAGCGATGGTCCTCATGGGTTTGCCGTGACACGGGCTGTACCTGGCCCGTCATGTGGAGATGTGCTCAGATTTATGCAGCACGAACCAGAGCTCATGTTTCAGACTCTAAAGCATCGCGTTGAGGAGTTTTGCGAAGATGGAGGTGGTATTGTTAATGGCATCGCTTGTTCTTTTAATAACATGCCTTATCTGGCGGCAGCTTCTTCCTGCAGCTTGACTGCTGCTGGGAGTAATGGTTACTACTATGGCAATGACGAGAATCTCGCTGCTGATTCCGTTGCTGCTGAGGATGATCAGTGGTCGTATTGCGTCGCCTGAGCTTTTCTTTTAATAATTTAAACAAAAAAAAAAAAACATGCTCATGTTTTAGCATCTCCAATGGTGTTGTTCTGTTTTTATGGTTGAGGTTGTCTCTTTCTTATTAAGCATGTTGTTTGTTTATGCTTTGTTTAGTTCTTGAAGATGAACAAAGATGTAATAGGCAGGATTCCTTCTTGCTAATGGTATTTGTTCCTTTTCTTTTCCCTGAGCTGTTTTATTGGCTTTTCTTGTTTGTGTTTACGTTCTTGATGCTTTCTTGAGATTATAGGTTCTTTTTTGGCATGATCTTGAATGGTAGTTTGGTGGTTGGTTTCAGTGGCCCTTGTAAAAGTGATTGCTATTTTGTGGCTTTGTTTGTGTATATTTATACACCTGTGATTCTTTTGTGGGGCCTTGCTGATTTAGATTTGATTCTCATTGTGTTCTTTAGCGTCAGCCTTTTAACAGAAAGTCATGATTGGGTAAAACATGCATCATTGTTGTCGTTTGTAGTTTTGGTGGATTCTGTCTTGGTATGGAACAGTATTCTATTCTCATTCATGGTGTGTTTTGGTGGTTCTTGTTGTTGTGACTTGCTGAAGCTTAATAGGGCTAAACATGTAAAGGAAGATCTGGATTTTTGCCTAGTGTAGGGATGGAATAGCATCCATTAATGCATACACATGTTTCAATTTGTTAGGTTGAGTCATTTTGAATTGGGCGCAACTTGCTGTAGTTAGATAAGTATGCTGACTCTGAAGTGTGCACCAAAGTTGAACACTTCAAGGACCTTTCTTTCATGATTTGTTGGTGGTGGTCCTGAATAATGTAGTTTGGTTTGGTTTTGAGGCACCAGATCACTAGGAAGACAGGTCATTGTAATTGAGGATATCACCCAATCATGGTAATTGAGAGTATCATCTCTAAGTTTGGTTTGTTTTGAGGTCCCAAATTAATTTGGGAACTAGTCTCTGTAATCGAAGATATCGTTACCCGCCAGAGGAACTCGTGATTGAGGAAGGTTGATTGTTCCTCGTGATTGAGGAAGGTTGATTGCAACATGTTTTGCTTGTATCGGTTGTACAGAAAAAGAAACAAAAGAAGATATCATTGTAATTGACAGATGATATTGTGATCTAAAAACAACATATACCTTTTGATTCTAAAAGATCCATTTACATCCAATGTGACTTAGTCAAGTGGTGACTAATTAGATTGCAAGAACAAACTTTACCACCTAATTTTTTAAGAGGTTAGTGGTTCGAAATTTTTTGGTTAAAAAGCACTTTATCTGAATATCTAAGAGATTAGTGGTTGGAAACATACACTTCAAAATTGGCCCTTACAGACCTAATTATTTAAGAGGTCACACGTCCAGGACCTAATCGTTAAATAAGATATTTGAGAACTTGATTCCTAAATCTTTAAGAGGTTAGCTGTTTGAAACATATTTATCAAAAAAATTTAAGAATAACTTAGTTATGATTCGCGTCGAATCTAAATAAATGAGATACAATCCCAAAAAAAACTTCATTTAGTGTAATTGTTGTCCACTAGGAAGAAATTCAATCACGTAAAGTTAAAGGGATTTTACTTTTTAGACAAGTTGACATGTGCATACTTTGTTGTCATTTTCTTCATTTATGCTTGTCAATTAGGTTAAATTTGAAACTTAGTGCTGTGGCCGCGTAATATTGAAAACTCATAACATTATAGGCAAGCGGTTGGTAAACATAGGATCAAGTCGTAAATTAATAATGACTGTAGCTTAGCAAACCCTACTATGTTAATTTATTACGAGGTTTATGTTGATATTATACCTTACTAATTTGATTCGATTCAATTAAATATGAGTGTCGATGTTATTCTTTAATAATTCCATTTGATTAGATCGTTTTTATACTAAATGAGATATAGAAAATAAGAATCTGAGTTATGCATTATGAAATAATATACATATTAATTGATCCAAGTGGTTAATTTTTTTTTTTTTTAGGGTAATGATTCGAGTTGAAATCTCTCTAGTCACTAAGATGATTCAAATGATTAAATGACATTTTCTTTAGAGTAATGATTCGGGTTCGAATCCTTCTAACCACCTGGATTATTTTTATTAATATTTTAAATCCCCTTACATCACTATATTTTTCTCTCAAATTATGAATATTTTATTTGATGAAAATGTCAATATTGTAGTGTTGTGGCATGGAATAAGATTGGGAGAAAAATACGAAGACAGAGTCATGCACGTAAATTGTAATGTAAGTGAAGTCAAACCGGCCATCAAAGTTGAAGTCCAAGTCAACAACAACACACAAACAGACCCTAATGCACGCCATAAATCGTTTGATAACAACAAATGACGAAACAGACGACATGACAATTGTTGAAAGTTGTTATAATCAACCATTAGTCAAATCAAACGTGTTAATCGCACGTTATTTTCGAATGAATGGGATTTCAGAAGAAGCTCTAGAAGCTTAAAATAAAAACTATGTTCACACACTTTCAATTTTAAAAATATTATTTTATTTTTAAGTGAAATATTTTGAAAAAAATTTATATTGTGTCATGTATATATCGTCGTATCCGTATCAATACATCATAAAAAGAAGCAAAACGAAATGAGTCATTTCTATTTCTTTTAAAGATAAAAGTAGAAAATCATGTTTTATTTCTATAATTGCAGGCATTGCAGGGTAGATGTGAAGTAGGGCGTTATCTCATCAAGAACGAGTCAAGCTCGTATTTGTGATGAACCCGTTTGATCATTTATTCGTTTGTACCTTCAGTGGCATAAGCGTCAAAGCCCTTCGATTTCGCCTGTCTAAGCTAGTACTTTATAAATTGCTTCGGTGCAGAATAAGAGACAATCTCTCCGACACATAAAATGGCTAGGAGTGCACGTTCTCATCATCTTTGGTAAAATCAAGTCCACCGTGAAGACATTCATAAACGACAACCCTACCATAGGTTTTAGCAGATAACCTTAATTCCGGTTTCGTAGTATATATATATATATATGCGTACATATCATCGTATTTGCATAGAAACATAAAGGAGAAACGATATCCCGTAATGGATGAAACTTGGAACCTTTCCTGCAGTTTACATGCTACATTTTCATGTAAGAATTTTCTTGTTGGACTTATATTAATTGATGATTGTATTAAATAAAACGGGCAAAATAATACGGTTAATTGAGACAAGACTAAATAGGCTCATTGATTGACCCACTTTCGATAAAGGGTCTGATTTAATAGACGTGGTCCGACAGTTGGTGTAGGTCCACTCTAGAAAGCCCGTGATGGGAGGGCCTCTAGGGATTTATATATCGTGGCTAGGTCCCCTCTCCACTCCACGTTCTGATATTGCTTTCCCATTAAGCTGTCAACTGCCATTGTGAGAGAAAGAGAGGAAGACCTAGGCTGAGGTGTTGATTTGGGAATTACGAAAGATCTAGCCAGAGAAGTCGAGCATTCCAGGTGAAATTGCCCAACAGATCGGCAAATATCAGGTTCAATTCAATAGGCGAAAATCAGGTATATCTACACTCTCAATTATATTGGTGTTCTAAATTCATGGTGTAGATCTTGGCTAAAAATTCTTACAGTTGTATCAGGGTCAAACATCTATGAATTTAGAATCCTAATTCTAGATATTTAATTGATATAAAAATCAAATACGGATCTAAAATTTTTTGTCTCATCAAATCCGTACTTTGATATTATGATGCTCTCATATTTGCGAAATTTAAATTTGGCATGTTATGCCTATTATTTCTATGATAGCCTGCGCATGAATTATAATTACCTTTTCTTTTTAAGTATGTGATATGTATGCTCAAATGTATATGCAAATAATCTGACGATGTACAACAATCTTCGATTTCTTGGGTTTGCTGCATTGATCTTAATTCTTGTGGTAAATTGAATTGTGGTGGGACCAAATTATATTGGGAATGTTGGGTTTTTCTTTATTTGACTGGTAGACGTAATGAACAAGAATGCACCATTAAATCCCTTGCATAATCAAGGACCAAAACTTTTCATACTTGCATTTAAAGTGTTTTGAGGGCTGCCACATTTTATAGATAGTGCATAATTGAATTAATGGTTTGAGCCGAATGTGATATATTTAAGTCAACAATTAATCTCCTTTATTTGTATCGTATAATCACTTTGATTTGGCATATCCCACTTTGTTCTGTTAATTGTGCTTACCGACAGAACACAGTGCTATAGATTGAGTTCGTTTATTTATTGAATTGAGATAATTAGTCACATACTATTCGCTTATATGTTAGAAGTGATCATTATCTGTATAAATTCTATATAACTTCATGTAAATTCAGAATTATGAGTCTCCTGAATCAATTTTAACACTAATATGGAATCAACTTCGACAAGATTTTCGTGGCCTGTCTTTGTGATTATTCTATAAATTCATACTGTACGGATAGATTAGCTGTTAGCTTTGCATATTCTGTTTCCCTAATTATCTTTGCAAAACTCATTTGTTGACTTGGAAAATTCATGACTCGACCTCAAATTAACATGTTTTCTAACTATGGTTTCAAATTTGTTAGTTTAAACAAAATATTTTCATGATGCTGGTACAAAGTTTTTAAAAATTACCAAGTGAGGTGATTCATGAATATTGTGACAAATATGTAATATTAGTTGTTGCTAACCGCGTATATATTGATCATGTCAATTTTCTAAATACGGCAGACCTACATCTTGAAGAGAAATTAAGTTTTGATCTCTGTGCATATTTAATTACTCTTGCATGATGATAAGTAAACATTGATCCAGAATGTCTACTTATGCTTTTGGGTGAAATAACTTATATTTGTTTTGTTGAGTTTGTGCATCGAAAAAAAATAAAAAAAAATAAAATTGCAGACAATATTCATAAGGATCAAGATAATATGTTTCGTAATAGCATGGAAAGTCAGGCCGTTTGCACCCGATGTGGTCTTTTGATATCAAGCCCCTTGAGTTAATGCAAATGAGAATATGTTTTGGAAGGTTAGTTGTCTCTTTTGCTCTTGTTCGATTCAATTTGAGATATATGTGATCAAATATTTTTATTGAATGACAATTATATTGGGATTAAATTGTTCATTATTCACTAAGTTTTCGTAAAAGGTGAATGTGTAGTACCCGGAACGCTAGGCACCACATCCCCCGCACTATAGCCCCAATCCACATATGAAATGGACAATCCATACATGAATCAAAGCTATAGCGAACGGGAGACAATAATAAAAAAAAAACACTACACAAGGCTAGGCGGGACTAACCCCAAACCATACAATCAAACCAGAGTATTAAAAGTGGAAGCAATATTCATTCAATACTTATAGGTACCATATTTATTTATTTACTAATAGGTACCAACAATTACACTATCAATACAATATCATCTCCAAAATAAGCCACAAGGCATGCTACAAAACAATAAGTATCAATACATGAACATAATACGAGATTAAGTGTGCTAGACCCGAATTAAAGACACTCTAGACTCTAATTCCCGCCTAGCACGCCCTGCAAAACAACTGAAAAAGTCGAGGTGTCAGTCCAACACGGACTGAGCGAGGGGGTATAATTAATATAAGCGCACATACATGCAAGTTATAATCTCGGGTAATAATTTTGGAAAGTAACAATACAATTTAATAAAATAAGAGATTCTATCGACCGAGGTTACAACTAATTCAATTTGTCAGTTAAATCAATTCAATACAATCAATTTGTGGCCCGGCGAGTGGGGCAATTCTCCAACCTTACACCGACTGTGTACAATCAATCAATCAATTATTCAATAGTTAGGTGATCATGCAATTCATTACGGTACACAATTAGCAGTTTCAATAACACCTTCTTCCTCCGGGTGATGGTGGGATTGCAAGGCCCCACCATCCAATCAGTCTGGGCAGAGGGTACATGAATCCCTAAGCCCGGAACTCCTTCCTCCCCTAATCTCCTAGGGGGTTCAGGGGTCATCCCAATTTGGTGAGGATAGCTCTCGAGTTACCCGTCAGCCCATGCTTTCCCGGTTGGCTCGAGCCACTACCCTCGGGCCCACAGTGCAATACAATACTCGCCAAAACAATCAATCAATCAATCAATAGTTCGATAAATCATTTGAAAACCAATCTCATTTGAAAACTATAAATATATAGATAGGTTTTAGCTTAAAACTTCACATAGGGTTATATGGGTCCTATGTATCTAAAATTAAACCTCACCTGAACAACCCAAAAACAACCAAGGAAACAGCTCACGGGGCCTGCTCCTCGTCACCAGGAAGTTGGTCTGTGCAAGAAAGACAAATGTCCGTGAGACACGACTCAAAATGTACCAAACTGGACGAACGACGAAAATACAACGAGATGACGAGTATGATGCAATGTACCATGAAAATATCGCGTTTCGACATGTATGCAATCATATAATAGCAATTTGGGGTCAAAGAAGCCGTCGGATCGAGGGGCTAAAATCGAACTTTTATGCAGAATGTTTTGTTCTGTCAGGCATGCGGGAACGGCCGTTCCGGCTTCCCTTTGAAAATGGGAAGGGTCGTTCCCATGGCCTTTCAGAAACGCGCCAGCGTTTTTAAAAAGGGAAAAACGTTTTAGCTGGGAACGGCCCTTCCGGCACACAGACCAAAATGGGAACGGCCGTTCCCAGTCTCGCTGGTCTTGCTGACTCAGAATCATGGGAAGGGCCGTTCCAGTTTTAAACTGGGGCTGGGAAGGGCCGTTCCCAAAATACGAGAGCAGCAAAAATGAAGAACAGAAACAGAGCAGAAACGAAGCAACAACAACCAAACATTCAAGAGGATTAAAACCAAGATGAAATGCATAAATTTGATGCAACACATATGCTAGCATACTTAGGGATCAATAACAATTTATATAAACACATATTTCCAAGGTAGATCATCAAGAATCCATCAATACAAACCCATATCATCAATCATGCTCCAAGTCCAAAACTCACAAGATAAATGCATCCATCTTGAGCTCAAAGTTCACATACATATTTCCAACAACCAATACACAATTTAATCAACACATAGCAAAGCCCTATCTATGCCATTTATTCAAGAAAATCACCAAAGTCCCAAAAATACCTCAAATGCAAGAAATGAGAGACAAGATGAAGATATGGTGTTGATGATGCTTCTATGATCCCAAAACCCACAAAAACTAGCTTGAATGGATGAAATCTCCCTACTCCTTCACCTTCACAAGGGTTTGTCTCGGTTGAGCAAGGAAAGCAAGAACAATATGTATGTAATGTTTGTATGAGAGATGAAGACTAGGTACGTGAAATGCTGCTAAGTACCAAGAAGAAAAGCCCCAATTTGCTATTAAATCCCTCAATTTATTAAGTTATGCAATTAGGTCCAATTCCATATTAATTGATCAATCAAGTCCAATGCAATTAAGTCCCAAATTCATGAAAATGAACAAGTAAGGACATAAAGAGAATAAACTCATGTTCGGGAAATTAATTCACGTTGCAATCACATTCAATATATGCGATAAATATGATATGATATGAATTTTCAATAAAATACCAAGAATATAATTTTATAAAATTATGTCATGATAAGGAAAATGAATTAAATGATCAATTAATAATTAAATTACAACTCTCAAACCCACACGTGTCGTTCATACCTGAATTGCCGAAAGCTGGGGCGTTACAGAATGTGATATAAAATTCACGTATTTGATCATATTAGTTGGAATTGAATTTATTTTTGATGGACTACTTTACATGTGTATTCATATAAATAAGATCTTGGGAATAATTTGCATGCAATATATTATGTTATAGATAACTTCCAAAAGTACATAGTTTTCGTACTTTATTTTGTGGGAGTATTTGCATACATATCGTCCGTGTACAAATTGACAATCTATTTGAACTCGGCTATGTTCTTAATTTATTAAGTTTAAGTAGATAGTTACACCAAAATGTTCTATTTATAAAGACTTGTAAAATTCGGAATATGCATATTTCGAGTGAATGAATTATTATTATGCATTCTTACCTGCCCAAAGGGGGTGAGATATGTATGATAATTTTATTTTATTTGTGCAAGACATATTGATAGGAGTACATCAATCGAGAAAGTTTAGTTTCCCAAAGGAAGCAATTTTCGAACATTGAGGTATTTCTATACCGTTTTGCACGGAGGGGCCTATTACGTATGACATACTCTGCCCAAAGGGGAGTTTGTCATGACACCCTGGACTCTCCACAGAATAAAGCCATATTTTTTAGGCTTATTCTTATTGATTGTCTGTTGATCATAATATGTTGCATTCATGGTCTCCCATATTATTACTATGAGTTTAAATAATAATGTTTTTGTACACATAGTTTGAAGTATACACAATAATATGTAGAACTCCATCATGTGTATGTTATATTATCTTATGTGATTAATTGTCCTATATTCAAACGTGCATGATATATCACATGAAGATTGAGGAATTCTTATGATGCATTATATATCCTCACTTGTTTAAATGGAGTTTACATGAATAAATATTTTTGAACTATTGATGCAGAACATATTGACAGAAATTTACTAATTTAGAGGGTTTGTTCTCCCAAAGGAGTCAACTTTTCGAAAATTAGGATTTTCTTGTACCGTTCTTGCATGGAGAAAATATGTTTTGTTTGATAAACTCTGCCCAAAGGGGAGTTCGTCATAACATGTGTTGGTTTTCTCATGAATAAGCTATGTTGGTTTCAGCTTATTTTCAATAAGTGTTCTTGTGGTATAATTACATTGCATTTATATAATTGTGCATGTGATTAGAAACTTATTGTGTATTAGCATAAAATGCTAGGCTGATATTTTTTTGGTTGAGCTTGTCTTCCTGTTGTGGTATTTGGAACACAATATTCATTAATTGTTTTGATTTTAGGCTATATGTGAATTTACTTGAAACAAGTAAAATTTTAAGTCTAAATATAAATTTTGACACAATGTATTGTTAATTGTGGGGTAATTATAGGCATGAAGTTGCTTTTGAAAAATCCCTAAAGTTGAAATTTTTATGATTTATGTAGGATTTTCTTTTTTATATGAAATTTTAGTTACTTGAGTAAAATGCATGTGTCACACTACCAAGAATCTTTGAGTTGGCTTTAAGTATGAAGGATTACTTAAACTTTTAGGTTCGTGAACTCTGACTATGTGTTATTTGTGTAAATTGTTTGGTCATATTTCTTACGTTATCAATTAGAGATTTTTCTGTACTCTAATGGTAACTTTACTCATTTTTTTAGTCTTGTTTTTAATATATTTTTTCTTGAAATATAAAGAAAATTATTTTTTCAAATTGATTTCAAAATAGTTGAGTGAGTCATTTTAAATATAATTTTATAGAAGCTATAATGATATTGGAGAAAATGTCAAATTCTAAAATTCCGCATTGATTGTAAGAATTTGACTGAGTTTCACCTTAAATTGTGACTATATCTGTCATGTCTAGTTCCAAATGAATTGACACGAATAACATTCAACATATACTTTTAGTACTTGGATAAATTATGTTAAGACTCTCATATTAGGGAGTAAAAGTAAGTTCTTGAATTCGAACTTGAACATAATTTTTTATCAAATATGGGTAAAATTGTTGGTTTTGGATCAATATACAATATTTTAAATTATTTGATCATGTTATTTATTTGACTATTGCTTGATCCAAATATCTGTTTGTGTCATATGCATACTACTATTGTTTAAATCTGAAATCACATAATGTTTTAGGTATAGCTGGTAATTTTAAATTTTGATCTCCACTACTAGCTTGATTCCCAATATATGATAGGAATGTGTGAAAGATATAGTAAACTTTTTTAAGATAAATTTATTATTTACTGAGTTCTTTCACTTTGAGATCCTATTCAGCACATATCTTAAAATTTATTTGAATAAAAATATTTTGCATTTATTATTTTTTAGGGGAATGATGGTTATTCTGATTGAACTTGGTTCAATTTTAACTCATCTAGATGTGCGGGAGCTCATACAATCATGAACTCATACTAGTGTTTAATTTATCTAGATATGTGGAAGTTCTTTCACAATTGTTTCTGTCAAAATTTGATTTCAAAGAAATTATTTATAAAAAAAAAAGGGGGTGAATGTGGATATATTAATTTTTAATAATTTCTTGAAAATTGTGAAAGATAGAAGTTTCTTGTTATGGAATAAATGACACACCCCATAACTTTTGTGCAACACGATCTTTTCTCAATTGGTGGTGGCCATTAGCTAACCGATCAAGTATTTGAGACACTCATATATTGATTGTTAGAATGTCTTGTTGATTTAGTGAAATATCTTGAAAATAATAGAATTGATTATTATTACCATTATTGCACTAAAATTTGAGATAGATCGATATTTAATATAAACCTATATGTGCATATTGGTTAGTAGGTTTGAGAAAGGAAACATTTTAAAAGTGAATTTTAGAACATTGATTAATTCACTGAGACTTTTCTAGGCTTTATTGAGTAGAAATATATACATCACAAAATAGGAGACTTGTGTTTGGTGATTAACTCTCCTAGTTTCCGTATTGATATGGTTTTGTCTAGATAAGTGGTTTCTTATAAAGAAACTTGATGAGGACAATTATTTTGGTCTATTGAAGAGCATACTGTTTTCTGGCTCTATTTGCTATTGTTGATGGGTATTCATAATTCTCACATAGATATGTGATGATTATTGAACTTGTGGGAGTACATCTATATTTCTTAGATTTTATAATGATTATATACTACTAGTTAGTAGTGATAATGTTACTCCATGAAACTGATGTGACGTTATTTTGACATGTACATTACCTATGATTAAGGTGTAAATCTCTTGATATCTTTACAAGAGAAAATGTGAGTGTAGCCTAGCTTTATACTGTGTGCCTTGGGCTATGTAGGTTGTGTACATTCATAATACGAATAGAATATGCATTTTGAATATCTTATGTGCAATCAAGGCGAGACTATTTGTATCTCATTAATGATTCTCTTATTTGAACATGATTGAGTTGTGCATCTCGCATGTATGTTTATCTTAAGATTGAGTGTTGTTCTTAAGAAATATTGGGTATGTCTCATAAACACACCATATCGTATATTGAGCATTGAATGAGACATGCATAACTTCCTGAGAAGTTGTTGAGTTTTTTTGAGATTTCATATTGTTTTGGAAATCTATATCTTACAAGAAAACTGTAATTTCCTTTGGGTTTCCTATTGTTTCTGAGGCCCGTGTATGATAAGGAAATTGGATTTTCTTAGAATTTCATATTGTGTAGAAATTCATATCTTACAAGAAAATCAGAGGACTGACAATGAAATAGCGATATTTGGGGTCATATTTGGATGCTATTTCTTGCTACACCACCACGTCTGAATCCATGTCAGTGGAAGTTGTTGGTATTTGTGACCATGGAAGGTCTTGCATCAATAAGAGATGCAATTACCGCCATGATCCGATATTTGGTGATTTTCACCGGACCGGATTGTTGAAAGTCTTGTTTGTTGCCACTTGCCGTATTGTCTTTTCAAAATCTGTGGCCACAGTCAAAACTGTTTTTGTGTAATTTAGCCCGAGAGTCATTTTTTAAAATAGTGTCATTTTTCTTCTCTTTTGGAGTCAAAACTTCAATTAATATTGTTCAAGTTCAAAACTGTAAGAATTTTTTTGTTGGACTTATATTAATTGATGAGTGTATTAAATAATACGGTTAATTGTGACAAGACTATATAGGCTCATTGATTGACCCACCTTCGATAAAGGGTCTGATTTAATAGACGTGGTCCGACAGCTGGTGTAGATCCATTCTAGAAAGCCCGTGATGGGAGGCCTCTAGGGATTTATATATCGTAGCTAGATCCCCTCTCCACTCCACGTTCTGATATTGCTTTCCCATTAAGCTGTCAACTGCCGTTGTGAGAGAAGGAGAGGAAGACCTAGGCTGAGGTGTTGATTTGGGAATTTCGAGAGATCTAACCAGAGAAGTCGAGCATTCCAAGTGAAATTGCCCAACAGATCGGCAAATATCAGGTTCAATTCAATAGGCGAAAATCAGGTATATCTACACTCTCAATTATATCGGTGTTCTAAATTCATGGTGTAGATCTTGGCTAAAAATTCTTACATTTCATAGCAACATGATGTTATTTAGAAGAAAAAAGTGAACAGAACAAAAGCCTAATGACATCTCTCCTGTGAAGTGTCTCAAATTAAACTCTTATATAAAAGAACAAAGAATCTGCAATATAAAGAAATGTAGTGTTACTTCTCAAGACATGATTGATTTCAGAGCCTCTCGCACGTACGGATATTTGAATGCAAAACCGAGTTCCTTAGCCTTTTTCGGGATCACTTTTTGCCCCTCGAGAACCTGCAAGAATACAATAACGCAATAGAGTGAAATGCCGATGTGATAATATGTAAAAGGGACAACTACACCGACATACCCAAACATACCATGACGTTCGTCTTAGTTACACGAAAATTACCCAAGGTTTTGAGAAATTACAATAACTTCCCTTATCAAAGAATTTATATACATCGCCATTGATGAATTTTGATGATGTCATCTCTAATCTATTTGAGAATCCTTAATTCACCCAAATTTGAATTTAAGTTCATGATTAAAATAGCATGTGTTAGGCCAATCCTTGGGGTGCGTAAAGGGAAGTTTGTGTAATATGCTAAACTTCAGGACATGTTAGTGTAATTATATCCCTATGTAAAATCTAATAATTGGACGTTCATGTAAGAATTTAATTCTAAGAATCTTACCACACTAGCACCTTCGCCAAGAACGGCTTTGAGAGCGATATCTGGTACGGGCAGCCATGAAGGCCGTCCCATAGCCGATCCTAAATGATCACACATCTCCGATAATCTAACGGGATTTGGTGCAGTTGCATTGATGACTCCTGTTATTTAAATTTTACATATATTAGGACAAAAAGACTGAGAGAGAGTGTCGAGAATGAAATTTCGTAGTCACAAGAAATCATGAAAAGTTAGTTCATGTGTGGAAGAATGAAAATATATGATGAAATGCTGTAAATCTAACAATGTAAGCATTTCCGAGGATTTAACTCGTGTGAATTAAACTTTACCTTTATAAGAAGGGTTGGATAGAGCTTCGTAGATCAAGCTTACGAGGTCATCCACATGAATCCATGAAAACCTGTTTATTAACACAGCAAAGAAGAGATATATAAATAATATTCGGATAATGTCTTCTGTACAAGACAAATGTCGAGTGTATTTACCATTGCTTTCCAGAACCCAAAGGTCCACCCGCAAACATCATGAAGATGGGTATCATTTTAGCTGCAGAGGTTCCGAATGAGTTAATAAGGTAACCGAACCTGTACTCTTCGTATAAAAACCATATTAACAATTTCTTCTATTTTTCAGTTTATAGTTTAAGGACAGACTGATAGTTTGTTGGCAAATTTATACACCAAAAAACAAAAGGTCGATCAGCAAATCCATTTACATGTGTGTGTGTGTGTAAGTATGTATGTATATATGTATATATAATGAGTAAAGGGAATTAATAAGGATAAAGTAAGAGCAAAACGTACCCAAAGCACCACCCTCTTTTCCAAGAACAACTCCTATACGAATGAGCGCCAGTCGAACATCTTTATCAACCCTTAAAGCAGTTGCTTCCCATTCTCTACATACCTGAGAAACCATAAAAAGGAAAAGGTTAATAACAGCCAAATAGATCATAAGTGAAATAAGACTATTATTTAAATTTAACCAATAAAATGTGCAGAAAAATATCACTTCTATCAAGAAAAGAAATATATATCGCTCTTACCTCTGCCAGATAATCATTTCCGGACGGACTTTCCTCATCAAATACTCGTGTTTCACTTGTGCCTGAATCAATTAAAGGGGGGTTAGTAGTGATTTAGTAAACCTCAAGGGGGTGTGGATGTAATTTACTCTATTTCTTAAAGTCATTGCTATATTTCAATTATTTAAGGAAATGGTAATAAGAAAGTATAGAACTTCAGTTCAATTACTTAGATGATGTACGAAAAAGAAATTTGGGATGAATATATACCATAGTAGCCGACTGCTGTTGCACTAACCAAAACCTTGGGACGAAGTTCAACTGTTGAACTGTTAATTAAATCTACAACCTACAGAAGAATTCAATGCTTTCAATCACAAAATAGCAAATGAGGGATATTTTTCAATCACCAAAACACACTATAACTGGAAACTAAAAAGGAAACTTGATTTAAGTATTCGTGAAGAAAACCTTAGAGGTAGCTTTAATCCTGCTTTGCTTGATTTCTTTCTTGATCTGCAATGTGGTATGGAAGATTTATGCGTCTATATGTATAGTATATATATGTGTGTGTGTGTGCCCATACATGTGTTTACGAGAGAGACAGAGTATATATGTGCTGGTGTGAGTGAGAGGGGGGAGAGAGAGAGAGAGAGACCGAGTGAGTCCACATATATATGTATGAGTGAGTGTCACATATATATATATATATATATTTGTGTATGTGCGCTCGAGCGAGAGAGAGAGAGAGAGAGAGAGAGGGTGTCTTCTGTCTATACACACGCAGACACATAAATGTCTGCATGTGTGCAGTAGTATTATCATGGGCACTGTAACAAGATGTTTGTGTGTGTCTGTTACAAGTCTCATTGTGGGCTTCGTAAAAAGATATACAGAATACCTCAGGAGACCATCTTGTGCTTATGGGCATTCCAGCCAAATTCACGACAGCTGTTGAACCTTCAATGCAATTTCTCCACTCTGCCTCCTCCGCTATTACAATTCCAGGAAACTCCCTCGCTGCACATATTAATAAATTAGATAAAACACAATACAAGGGCGAGAACCTTATTTGTCCATGTCAAAAATAGACTATAACGAATGCCAAACCAGAAAAAGCAATTCATAGGTAATGACGCAATCATCTTTTGTTTACTTAGAACACAACTATAAGCATAATTACAACACCCTCACCTGCAGTTGTACACAGTTACACATATACGACCTCTTGGTTCCAAAATTACACTTACCTCCCTTTATAACTCATTTCCTCAAAATTACCTAACCAACAGCTATGTTTTTAACAAGAAAAGGGAAATCATTAAGCTATTAGTTCATTACCTTCTTACCCGGAAAAATCGATAGGGCTTTTGACTTGGAGCGAGTCAAGACACGAACCCCATGATTATCTACATTCAAGAAGAGCGCGAAGAAAAGTTCGGAATTTATTGTTAATTAAACTAGCAAGACATGTATATTATAAGTATCTGGAGTCGAATAGAGATGATGACTGAGTATACCTGAATGCAATCTTTGCACTAATCTTTTACCTATAAACCCTGTTGCTCCAGTCACTGAAACCACCATCTTATCTTCCTGCTGCAAAAGAAAATGCACAAGCAAATATGACTGTAATAACAAAGAAGCAAGAATATACGGCTAAAGTTCAAGAAAATTAGGACAAGAAAATCATGGTTAAACAGGGGAAGTCAAGAATCAAGAATCTGGATAAATCAGTAAGTGACTTCGAGAGCAAATATCAACAATTTCTAACTTCCCATACAACATTAGTAAATTTCCACATTGTATTATCAGAAATTAACAGTTCGAAAAATCTGAGTTTTTTTCAGCTTATTAGTTACAATGCAACAAATCACAACCCATTTGAATACAAACATCTTGAGCATAATCTATATCTATTGAGCTACCACTATATTTTCATAAAATAAATCGATGGGCCTCTTGCTTACCTTCTGGAATGTCCCAGAACCATCGCTGCTACTAACACAGAAAGTCGTCAACCTCCTACATCGCCACACCTGCAAAAGCAAACAGAGCAATAATTCTTGCAATTATCAAGAACCCAAGTGAAGAAATTGCATAAAGAACGAGCAAATTTGGAAATTTACAGAAAAACATACTGAGAATCTGTTGGGGGAAAGCAGAGAGGGAGAGATGAACTTCCCCCAAGAAATTGATGTAGCTCCACATAGCTCCATTTTCATGAGAAAGAAACTACTTTTTTTTCTTTCTTTGTTTTTCTTATAATTATTTTTAGATTATTTCACTCTAGGCTCTCTTTCTTGTGTTTAATTATCAAAAATATATAAAAGGGTTCACATATTTTGTTGTTTTTATTGAGTAGTTGATGTTGAGCCACAACAACCAGCTTGACCATTAGCCCATATCCATCACTCAATTTTCTCCCAACTTTCTATGTTGTATTCTTTTCTTTAAAAAAATTCAGTCTTTACTTTCTTGTAAATTAATTAAATATTTTCTCCACATTTCAAATTATTATTATTATTATTATCATTATTATTCCCTTGATACGAGCTAATACTAATTTAAATTTATTAATTACTGTTCAATATCATGTGGGCTTTGCAGAAGTAAAATTGGTTTCTGGGCAGTATTTGATATTTATAATGTATCTCAAATATTCCAAATATATAAATATAGTTGAATACTTACTTCAGAGTTCAGGGAAATTCCAAAGCTTAGTCATACTTGAATGCTCAAAATATATAATATGGTCTGATAGGCGGCAAAGAAGACTTGACATTAGACCATTTACATTGAAGCTGCATAATTTACAATTCATTCCAGCCAACATTTGAGAAAGTTATATTCAAATTCAAACAAAATCCGCCTTGGGATTGAAAGTCAAATTTCGCCTCATCAACGATATACCATACCAAGGGAGGTTGGTCAAGTGATTAACGGACAATGACCCGAATTCAAATCTCATTTGGGAGTACATGTGTTTTTTTTTAAAAACTATACCATAGGGCATACATTATGCATACGTCGATCCTCAGTGATTTGATACTTAGCACCCAATGCATGCAAGAATATCTAGTAAATCATGTTGACAAGAACATCTCGTAAATCACATCAACGTGACATGATATATTACACGAGGGGAAAAATGAATAGGAAAGTTGAAATATCCTTCAAACATCAGAAGTCTTGACAATTTCTTTGAGCAACTCGTTTAAAAGAGTCGAATGCAGAATACATCAAACGGACACAGATCAACAATACTGATCCAAGGGTCTAGAAAGTTGATTTTAACTCGATGAACACAAACCAAAACGATACCAGACTTCTCATCTATGTTGTGCACCTCTGCTGCAGCAGCCTGCATGGTTACAGTTTCTTCAGCATATTTGCAATGCGACAAACTTAAACACGTTTCAGTGTGTATGTTAATATACAGAAAATTTTAGTTGAGCAATAGGGGGTAGTTAAACGGATTGGAAGATTTAATGGCGGTGGTGTCTACAAACTCAAAACATCAAATTCAATTTCTATGTAAATATAATGTGTAAGCATTTTTTCTCTTCCAATTGAGGCCTCAAGTAGCATAAGACATATCGATCAAGTGAACTATATCCAACTTAAGTCTCTTTCAAATTTGATTCCGGACCTTGGCTCCAGATTTTGCTTTTTTGCCTCTCGTTGGTGTAAAAAAGGTATAGCTAGAGTTGTCTTAGTATTGAGAAATCACTGACCTTTATTTAATTCAAAGGAAAATCATTGTCCTTCAGTCATGGTCTTCACGGCCATAGTTATGTATTATCTCAATCTGCAGCAACACACAAAACAAATAAGGTGTGGATGGAAGCCTCATCTCGTAAGACGCTATAAAGCAATGGATAGAATATTAATCGATTCTTCTTGTTAATAGGTGTACTCAAGAGGGGCAAAAAGGTGGGACTCCGGAGCTCATAACAATAAAGTGATGGTCTGATGGAAAACAAACTCCAGAGTAGTTGAAAACTGAGTGTGAACAAGGTATCATGCATAATCATGACATCATATTACTTAGTATGGTAGACATGATTAGAACTGAAAATACATAGTCAAGATAGCTAAGAATCCACATAAGACAAGATAAACAAAAGCTAATATAACAACTCCAACTACATTTAGGACTGCCGATCCATCAGAAACAGTCAATTGAATTTTACATTTGTAAACAAATAGAACAAAAAGGAAAATTTACCCCAGGAGGTGGTGTTGGGTTTCGGCAAAATTTGGTGCCACCTGGAGCCCACGGAACTGTTCACAGAAAATGATTGTGAGTCTTAAAACATAATGGCCAAACAAATATCCAAAAGATGATTATTATTCAATCAATATCAATTCTATTAAGGGCTAAGTATCTCTCTAAAAGATGCAAGTCTGACAGGCCAAAAATATTGAACCACCATGATTCATAGAATAGAAGAATACTGGGACAATAAAATAGTTTGAAGCTAATTTATCCAATTACTTTGTTTCACCTTAAATTATCTCACTCATGTAAACATTATTTTACTTAGTCTCCATCTACTAATTGTCAATCTAATTATCATAATTGACTGCGCCTACAACGTTTCCTCATACCAATTACCATGATGATATCTTCAAAAGCAAAATCATACATATAGACACCAGAAATATTCATACAAGAGATAGTTCTCGAAAATCTTTCTTGATAGTTGATATCGTAATAGTCTTGGAAATTCCTTCTTGATATCATAATTATTAGCAAACACTTTATCAATACTTACCAATGTAAGGATCAGGGTGCCTCCATTTGTTGTAGGATGTTTCACCAGAAGCTATCATTCTATCAATAAGCTCAATATCCTCCTGAAGTACACAACAGAAAAGAAGTTAACAATCACAACACACACGGTTTTCTGGTAAATTCAGCGTATCCATAAAATACATTTATTGATATCAGCATCATACGTCTTCATCATCCACCCATCAAAGCAGGAAAAAAAAAAAAAAAAACGAAGAAAAAGGAGCAACATTCTCTTTTAAAATAATAATAAATTATCCAGATTTACGCCTTGTTCCCCTTCAACGAAAGCTTAGCAATAAATCCAATTTGCCAGACCGATGAACTAGGTTCTAATTCAATAATGAGAACATAAATCACTTCTACCGGCACCCCAGCTCCAATCCCAGCCCATTACGTAAATAGGTGATTCATCATTCAAATCTTCACCAATACATTTTTCTTGTCCACGAAATGCTTTAATTCCCCCCGAGTCCTTAGTTTCTAAAACGTGCACCATTCTTCAATTCATCAAACTTTACGCAATAATCATAGAAATTTGACTAAGCAACAATCAAATCAGAAACAAAATAAAAGGAACAATCGGAAATGAAAGCAAACCACATGTCTGTTGGCCTCAAACTTCTCCCTCAGAGCATCCGCCTGCAAAACACACCTCAAACATGTACTCAGACAATCCCCCACGACAAAAACAACCCCAAAATCGAGATCCAATACAAATTCACATGCAAATTCTTCCAATTACAAGCTGAGATCGAATCCAATGCACATAAACCCTAGAAAAGGATAGAGAAAAAGGAACAATTACATCGGGGTAAAAGAGGTGTCGATGGACGGCCCAATTGAGAGTATCCTTGAGTGCTCGCCGGTAGAGGGTCCTAACCCTCTCCCTCTGTGCAGCTCGCCGCGCAAGATACGACGCCGTAGCGATGCTCATTTCGTCCTCCCTCGGATCTCAGCTACTGTGTTGCTCGAAATTTGATCTGAATGTTTTCTTAATTTCGCCATGGAAAATGGGCTACAACCAATACGTCGTCGTTTCGCAGGTTACTGGGCCTTCATTTTAGGCCTAATTCTTATCTGCTAACATATTAATTGCAAAAGCCCATATATAAATTTGTAACAGAGTCCAATTGGAGGCCCACATGGTTTAATAAGATCTAATATATTGTGGGGCAATTATCAAAAAATCCTCAATTGTGGAGTCAATTTTTAGTTTGCTCCCCATTTTATGGGGCAGATACCACATATGATGAAAAATATACACCATATGATGATTTAGGTACACGATTCTTGAGTTTACCATAAAATGAGGAGCAAACTCAAATTATGCATCCCAATTGGGGAGTGAACTAAAATTTTTTTGAACCTGGGGAGCAAACTGAAAATTGACTCCACAATTGGGGATTTTTCCATAATTCCCCGATATATTGTCTGAATTTTTAATTTAAATATTAAAAAGCAAAAAAAAAAATAAATAAATAACAAGAGGATCATTGTTGATTCCCCACTTACCCCGATAAGGCCTAAATTCGTGACCTATTTATATACAAGTATAGATTTTGTCACTGAGTTATGTGCTATCTTTAATAATATTAAAAAGAGAACTTAATCATGTGGTTTGTAGTTCATAATTATAGTTGATTGACTAGGAAAGTGTGGTTGAGTGAAGGAATTCATCCGTACTTAACAAATCAGGGCTTCGAATCCTAACTTTTGGTTAGTTGTCTAATCTTTTGCGGGACCTACAATTTAACGAAGGTACTTAATCAAATGCCAGGGCTTTGGATCCTAGTTTTTGGCTAGTTGTCTTATTTTTTGAGGGATCTACAATTTAACGAGAAAATTAATCAGTATCAGTGGCGACTCTAGAATTGTCAATCACTGGGATAAAAAAAAAATATTTTTTAGGACATTACTAAACAAATTTTTATAATTTTATGTTTAAATTTTTATAATATAAATTAAGAATATTTATTCGGAGAGTATATGACAAAGTACAAACAGATATCGGGGAATTCCCGAAAACTCCCCAAATGATAAGTCAAATTCCTTTTAGCTCCCCATTTTCAAAAATGATGTATTAAAACTCAAGAATCGCGTATCTAAAACCCCAAATGATGTATTTGAAATACAAGGAAAAAATCATGTATCTAAATCCCAAAATCATGTATCTAAATCCCAGAATCGCGTATCTAAATCCCAGAATCGTGTATCTAAAACCCCAAATTATGTATTTGAAAATGGGGAGCTAAAAGGAAGTTTTCAAACCCATGGTGAGTTTTCAAAAATTGCCCCAACAGATATACTATTTGTTTTAACTTAGACAATGTAGAGAATATATATATATATAAAACTAATAATTAAAATATAAAAAAGTACTAATTTGTGGATTAATTTTTTAAATTTATAAAAAATGATCAAAATCTATTTATTTACGTTAGGGGTCAATTACAAGCTTACGTGATGAGGCCTGAAATCACTCTCGAATCAGAGCCGTCCACGTGTCAGCATGCCGCTGACTAAATCCCAGACGCTCGCCTTGAAGGGCTCGTGGGCCTTCCCAGCCCACTCATTTGCAAGCTAGAATAGACCGTCAAGCCTCGGACGACTATTTGGGTAAAAGTCCAGAGTCGACGAGTCTGACGCTCGCGTCTCGGCCCTCAGGGTTACCCTTCACAGGGAAGCACCTACATGGGGGCCCCATGTTGACGCTCGGGATCTTGCCGCTCAAGGGTCATCTATCGTGGGGAGGCCATCCATACCCTCTTCGAGCGTCACCAATGCTCGTACATGACCATGCTCCGCTGCGTTGTATCTGATCCTCGGCAGAGGGAATCTTAGGCCCATCCCCCGCGTCACCCTCGTCAACAACCTCTGACACAAAGGTACTGTGCACCGTGCACCTGACACGCCGTCTCCTTTTCTGGAATGTCATTCTCACCCCACCAAAGGCTGCCGCGTGTTAGGGCAACACAGGTTTGGGACCACATGGTCAATTTACCCATTTACCCCCATCCCTAACATATAAATAGGGGAGAACACCTGCTCTCTCCCCCAAGTCATCTTCTTCACAGAAAATACCACGTAACTGAACTGGGCATCATTTTCCTCTGCATCTTCATCTTCTCCGAAGCTTCATGCATCCCACCATTTTCTGCACCCTTGCTGCACGATCTCTTGGTGTTATCCTAGCTGGAAGAACCCACGCACAAAAGGAAACCCAGTTCCTGAGTCTCTTACGCCTGTGATGGTCTTCCCTTCTTTAAACAAATCTCAAAGTGTTGTTGCATTTTAGGAAACCCACTTTCCTGCACCATCACCTTTCACAACTATGTTGTGGTAATGGCGCTTTGATTTTCTACTAAAGCTATTATTTTAGTTTTAAAACGTCAAACATCATAACAAAAGTTTACCCATTCGCAAATATTGATTGCCAATAATACTACTTTTTAGTAATTACAAAATCATAAGGAATATACTTTATTTTATAAACACCATTTTCTTAAATGATTTATTAATTATTTTAAAATTTGTAATTATTCTTAAATAATTCCAGAATTAGTGGGCAAATCTAATAAATAGTGAAACAAGTAGTTAGGGATTCTCTCGAATTTAGGGGTTTGAGAAATGCTGGATTTTCTCAAACTAAAATGTTTGGAAGATGTGGAAGTCTGCCAGACCTAGTTGAGAGACGGGGCTCTCTCGATTACGTGGTTGAGAGACGGGGTTCTCTCAATTCTGTGCCTGAGAGACGGGGTTCTCTCCTTTGATGTGCTGGGAGACGGGGTTCTCTCTTTCTTGTGTGCTGAGAGATGTGATTCTCTCTTGTTTGTCGCGGCTGAGTTTCGCGTGGCCTGTTGTTGGTTTGCAACCGGTGAAGAAGCGTCAGTTTCGAGCTTTGGGTGCAGTGGCCTAGTGGGGGATCGAACAAGTTTGAAGCGACCAACGGTCAACTGTTTGAACAAACTTCTGTGACTACGGAACTCTGAAGGAAGTTGATGTAAACAATGGGAGTAAACTTCACAGCCAGGGCTATGACTCTACACGATTTCAGGAGAAGGATTGAAGTATTCCAGTTTGAAGCTTTACGACTCCGTAATAGGACCTGAGGACAGGTCCTTTTGAAGGAGGGGAGATTGTGACACCCCGCTCGCCCGACGTATTAGGTACGTTACTTTTCAACCTTTTAATGTGTTTAATTATGTGATTTTATATTTTTCGTGGCCCTATTTTAAACTCTTTTAGAGTTTAGGGGCCCTTTGTAATTTTCTCTTTTTAGGGGTTTTCTGGTCACTTCTCGTTCGGTAGAGATTTTGACTTCTTTGACCCCTTTAACGCGTCCGGGGCGGCGAAACGAGTCCGTAGACTCTAAGTTTGCCCAATTCGGATGTCGTTAGCTCGTTCGTTCGATCGTTTTTGCATACGAGGACCCGAGATATATACTCGGATTCCCTCGTTTTGCGTGCCATTTCAGCAGCTCCAGCCATCGTCTTCTTCCCCGCGACCCGTCACTGTTCACACAGTGAAGGTGTGAAAACACACACTTGCCGTTCTCCCTCGTTTCTCGACGGAATTCGACGAATCAATAGTGCAAATTTATCAGCTCGACGAGCCCGTCACAACCGTACCAATATCGTGGCCAACCGAAGACCGACGGCGGCGCATCGGCGGCCTGAAAGTGGCGGGTGGCGCCACCACTTCGCCGGCGGCGTTCCGGCGAGTTTCGCGAGCGGAGCTTGACCCTACCCTACGTTTTTGGACCTTCTCGTTCCATTTCCGGCCTCCGTTCAGCACGAAAACCACCGCAAGTGGTGGTTCCGGCGATGACGCACCAGCAGAAACTTCGGCAGCGATTTCGGGCCTTTTCCCGGCCGGTTTTGGTGGTGGAGCCTTTACAAAAGTTGCTTAGAATGACGAAACGTAGTGGATGGCATCAGTGGCGTCCCGAGAACCGGCCGTTGGCGGCGGACCGGCGGTGAACCGGCGGGTCCGAACCGGTTACTGTTCCGGCGACTTTTTCCGGCAATTGAGTTATGGGTTTCGAAGGGCTCGTTACAAGCTTTCCAACGGTATATCCGGGTTTTATTTTCGTTTAGCGGTTTGTATTTAATTTCAGTTTTCGTCGTTGGAATTTAGTTCGGTTTTTCATCAACGAAGTCCGGTGTGTTTGGTATTTTCTGAAATTGATTGAGGGCTTTTGTTGAGCAGGCCGAGACGTACGTTTCTGTCCTTCCGGGGATTTTTCCGACCACCGGAGACGGTATTCCGGTGGCGGCCGGTGACTGTTTCGGCGGCTCCGGTAGCGGCATTCCGGTGACCTTCGGACAGAAGGTTTCTTTCCTTGTGGTGAGTCCAACGCCACTTTCCGTTCGTCAATCGGATGTCCGGTTGATTTTATATGAATTTTTGAAGTTATTGTATTTTATTTGTTAATTGATTTTAATTGCGCAATTTGATCCCGTATGTGCTATAAATTGAAATTATGAGTTGTATAGTACGTGGGAGTATGCTATGATGTATGAATATTTGATTCTTGATTTATCGAATTTAATTGTCTCGTTCTACGTCCATCTATTTGAGAATAATTATTGTCTGAGGGGGTGTTAGTATAATTTTGGAAACTAAATTGATTATGAAATTTTATAAAACATAAGAAATGAATTATGAATAGATACGTTGTATTTAATTTGAATAAATTGATCAAGTATGCCAATGTGTAATTTGTATATAAATTGTTATGTAACTCACGTTTAATTTCGTGAAACTTGGTGCATGATATGATTTGAATTCTTAATGTCCTACTTTATTTTATGTAATTAATGTTATGAATTTTATAAGTATGCATCTTTTGATATGGAATATGAATAATAATATGCTCTGAATGACTTGATTGGATAGATATGGATTATATGTTGCATCATTTGTATTCGTGAGCATGGCCGTGCGTCTTTGTGGTTGTGTTTGGAGTCTGAGTCTTGTGTTCTGTGTGTGTTCGGTTGTTCAGGGGTTTTCCAGGGAGTGTCTGTCAGCTGTTTGGGTTCCAGTGGGACTTCTTGGCTCAGGTTTTCCGTTTCGTCGGTGAAAGGTAAGGTTTTAGGATTTTTGTTTTAGTTACAGCGACCTACAACATTCTGTGCTCGTTTTCAAGCCTGCATGCGATTATTCTATTATATTTATATAATAGATACGTGTTTATATGATATGTTTATGAATTTGTCATACGATTAAAGGTTTTCGAACTGTATATGTACGAGCATATGTAAGCTTGAAATGTTTTGCAACGAGGCTATACTCCAAACCGTGTGCCTTCATACCAGCTGCGGATTAGGATGACACGGAGAGGTACGTTTATAGCATATGCTAAGTTGCAAGGTATGGTATGCTCCGATAAGGTACGTAAGTATGATTTTGATTCGATATGATAAGTTTGATATGTAGCGAGTTATGATATGATCTGTCTGATATGCTCTGTTTTGATATGTTGGGCCCCGAGACGTGGGTAAGGGGGACCCGGGACGACCATGGGGCCGCCGGTTATGACCCCTGTGCACGTTCTCATTTGAGATATTCACGTGCGACCTAGGGAGGTTGGGAAGGCATGGTATCTTGAGCCCTCGGTGGATAACCGGGGAAGGCACAGTGTGGGTTCGCTACCCCGTGTGTGTTTGTATCTGTATGAGTAGTGAGGGTTTGCTCCCCGAACTACATGGTGTTGGGGTTGGATTGTTTATGATATTTGTTGATTTCTGATATGATACGTATGATTCGATATGGAAGTAAGGTGGGAGACCCGTTACTCGCCGGGTATATGATTATGATATGTTATGTTGATTATGAAACGGGATAGGAGCTTTCTCTCTTAATAAAATATGAGTATGCTCAGTTTGTTAAGTTATGAATAAGATAAGATATGTATAAGTTTGATTTGATATGATATGTATAAGTTCGATTTGAAAATGGTTTTGGTATGCAAAACCCTACTCCCGGTTCATAATCTTTCTTTTGATACGTGCTCTGCTCCTTATTATGTATAGTGTGTGTGAGTTCAGCCCCCTCGCTCAGTCAGTGGACTGACCCTCGCCCCATCTATGTTTTTAGTTGCAGGTACCAATTGTTGGAGTTCGAGCTAGGCGGCTTTGAGTCTGGTCTGTCGAGTCTGTGTCGGTCTGTTTGATTTTGCTAAGTATTTTGTTCTGATTTATTTATGAAAATTATGTATATAGTATGTTCTGTACAAGTTGACGTTTATGCTTTGATCATATGAATTTTCGGGACAGGTTAGGACAGGGTGTGGAATTAGTCGAACCCGTTTATTTATGTTCGTTGATTAAAGTTTTTGTTAGTTCATATTTTGCATCGCTTCCGCATTCGGGTTTTGCTTATTTTACTTGTACAGGGTTTAGTTACCGCCTAGCTTTGGTTGGTTTTTCGTTTGTCACCCGTTCGCTGTGACTTGGTGCGTGTGCGGACTTTCCATTTCGTACCACGTGTCGGGTCATAGTGCGGGGGTGTGGTGCCCCACCGATTGGGGTGCTACATCTTAAGTGGTATCAGAGCTACCAGGTTCAGAACCGGTGCTCTGGAGTCGTGTCGTGTCAGTTTAGGTCGTACGGCATAGGAATACTTGTGCATTGCATTTGGCAGACGTGAAATTTTGACTTGTATGTATGAATTTGTCTGAGCTTATGTGATTGTGCGCACACTATGATTACGATTTTTGTAAAATTATTATTGTTATGATTAAATTTTATTAGATTACGTATCGCATCTGCATTACTTAAGCGTTCTTAATTGCTTTCATTACTTGACATACCCACGTACTAACCCACATGCATAGATATTTGGTCCATTTGTGAATTATAGGGTGTTGCCTTGATGTCAAAAATTGAAGTTGATCGAGACAACACTTCCTACTGCTACAAATTCGTGAAGGAGGATTTGAAACTCTCATCTTCTGACTACTTGGATGAAAAGCAAATGGACCTCTACAAGAATTTATAACAAGGAATCAATGCTACTGCTATAAAAACGGGTATTATGCATACATGGCACGTGCATTATGCATTGGAGTAAATTTTAATTATTTTGGATATTGTTCTACGTGCTTGACTGCTTTCTTTGCTGGATATGAGTGCACTCCATTCACATCCCTAACCCCACATGCATTAGCTTCGTGGTTGTACTTTAGGTGTTCTCCTACCTGATCCACTACCTGCTGTCTTGGTCGAAGCAACATTAGAATTCGAACAAGGTTTGACCAGAAAATATACGATCGAGCCAATAGCTTCAAGATAGGGTGAATGCATGTAAGAGAGAACGTTGGGTTGTGGTCAATCTCTCTGCACGATGCGATACTCGTAGCCTCATAAATGATTTGATGAAAGTCGGGGTATTTCTAGATCCAAGCTGAATTGTCGTGATGTGGGATTACTTGAAAGACAGGAAATAACAAATGGGAATGATAAAGAAAAGTAAAGAAATTCTGGGTGGATTTCGGGCGATCATGTATAAACAATTGGAAGAAAAAAAAAAAAGGGGAGTTCATTTAATTCTACGAACTCCTAAAGAGTGAACCAAGGAAGTTTTGATTAAAGTGACAACCATGAAGAAGACTCGGGAAACAATCGGAGAGTAATTACTAAAGAAAATACAGAATGCTAATTCCATGAGCGTAGAAGACTTCAGGTTCAAGAAATCGTACTTCCAAGCCGTGGAAATGTCCAAGTGATGCTAGATAATTCTGAAGATAAGAAGACCGTGGGGAAAAACAAGAAATCTTTTAACTATTAAGTTGCTTTCAGGATATGTACTTACTAATTGGAGGTGCTCGGGAGTAACATGGTTTATAAGAAAGTCAGCATTTCTAACTCTGGAAGGTGTGAGGTGGCAATGAAGAGATCAACTCCACCAAATGTTGAGGGTAAGGTCATCTTTTACAACGACGGTGTACTAAGCAAGACGGTGTAAAGATTCTTCATTTATTTCTCCATGATTGTCCTGAGAGATTTCACATTTGAAAGAAATGGTAATTTCCGATTACCGAGGATCCTATTGGGATTTCAAGAGATTACACGGATTACTATACTCCGAGAATCAAGTGAGACGATCCAAGATCAGTTGAGTACCCGATAATCTGAAGGAATACTAAAGAATGCAAGTTTGAACGGGAAGTTGAAACTATGGCCAGTTAAGGAGTTGATTAACCTTTCAAGTTAAAGAAATTGCCAACCTCGACTCCACTACTACGGTGAACGGTACACTGAGTATTCATGGCATTTGCACACATACATTTCATAAGTAATTGTATTTTATTTTATTCTGCTTGACTATTGTGACAACGTGGAATGCGTGTTGCTGCCTTGAATTTTTTTAACGTGACTAACTGCTTCAATTTTCATAACTTAAAATTTATTGTTGTTGTGAATTCTTGTAAACTAAATGGATTACATGCTTGCGTGGATTGTTGTGCTTCAGTGTTTATAAAATTTCCTTAATGGCTCACTAACCCTTCATGCACCTACAAGCATAGTGTGATTTTATTTTATAGAGATTCCATCGCGATATCCCCCTTGAGTTGAGCATGGATGATGAGTCTATACTCTAGGGACACCGATATCAGTCGGGTAAAGGTACACTACACATGCATCCCATGTTTTGCATTCGGCGCTACTTTAACGTCTGTAAGTTTGAATGCTGAGTAAGTGAACTTGTATGCTAGAGAGTTGTTGAGATCTCTCTATTTGCGTGTTAGGGAGATGTGGGATTCTCCCTATTTATGTGATAGAAAGATGTTGGATTCTTTCTAATTATGTGAGCAAGAGATGCTGGATTCTCTTGGAGTTAGATATTTGGGAGATGCTGGATTCTCTCGAATTTAGGGGTTTGAGAAATGCTGGATTTTCTCAAACTAAAATGTTTGGAAGATGTGGAAGTCTGCCAGACCTAGGTTGAGAGACGGGGCTCTCTCGATTACGTGGTTGAGAGACGGGGTTCTCTCAATTCTGTGCCTGAGAGACGGGGTTCTCTCCTTTGATGTGCTGGGAGACGGGGTTCTCTCTTTCTTGTGTGCTGAGAGATGTGATTCTCTCTTGTTTGTCGCGGCTGAGTTTCGCGTGGCCTGTTGTTGGTTTGCAACCGTTGAAGAAGCGTCAGTTTCGAGCTTTGGGTGCAGTGGCCTAGTGGGGGATCGAACAAGTTTGAAGCGACCAACGGTCAACTGTTTGAACAAACTTCTGTGACTACGGAACTCTGAAGGAAGTTGATGTAAACAATGGGAGTAAACTTCACAGCCAGGGCTATGACTCTACACGATTTCAGGAGAAGGATTGAAGTATTCCAGTTTGAAGCTTTACGACTCCGTAATAGGACCTGAGGACAGGTCCTTTTGAAGGAGGGGAGATTGTGACACCCCGCTCGCCCGACGTATTAGGTACGTTACTTTTCAACCTTTTAATGTGTTTAATTATGTGATTTTATATTTTTCGTGGCCCTATTTTAAACTCTTTTAGAGTTTAGGGGCCCTTTGTAATTTTCTCTTTTTAGGGGTTTTCTGGTCACTTCTCGTTCGGTAGAGATTTTGACTTCTTTGACCCCTTCAACGCGTCCGGGGCGGCGAAACGAGTCCGTAGACTCTAAGTTTGCCCAATTCGGATGTCGTTAGCTCGTTCGTTCGATCGTTTTTGCATATGAGGACCCGAGATATATACTCGGATTCCCTCGTTTTGCGTGCCATTTCAGCAGCTCCAGCCATCGTCTTCTTCCCCGCGACCCGTCACTGTTCACACAGTGAAGGTGTGAAAACACACACTTGCCGTTCTCCCTCGTTTCTCGACGGAATTCGACGAATCAATAGTGCAAATTTATCAGCTCGACGAGCCCGTCACAACCGTACCAATATCGTGGCCAACCGAAGACCGACGGCGGCGCATCGGCGGCCTGAAAGTGGCGGGTGGCGCCACCACTTCGCCGGCGGCGTTCCGGCGAGTTTCGCGAGCGGAGCTTGACCCTACCCTACGTTTTTGGACCTTCTCGTTCCATTTCCGGCCTCCGTTCAGCACGAAAACCACCGCAAGTGGTGGTTCCGGCGATGACGCACCAGCAGAAACTTCGGCAGCGATTTCGGGCCTTTTCCCGGCCGGTTTTGGTGGTGGAGCCTTTACAAAAGTTGCTTAGAATGACGAAACGTAGTGGATGGCATCAGTGGCGTCCCGAGAACCGGCCGTTGGCGGCGGACCGGCGGTGAACCGGCGGGTCCGAACCGGTTACTGTTCCGGCGACTTTTTCCGGCAATTGAGTTATGGGTTTCGAAGGGCTCGTTACAAGCTTTCCAACGGTATATCCGGGTTTTATTTTCGTTTAGCGGTTTGTATTTAATTTCAGTTTTCGTCGTTGGAATTTAGTTCGGTTTTTCATCAACGAAGTCCGGTGTGTTTGGTATTTTCTGAAATTGATTGAGGGCTTTTGTTGAGCAGGCCGAGACGTACGTTTCTGTCCTTCCGGGGATTTTTCCGACCACCGGAGACGGTATTCCGGTGGCGGCCGGTGACTGTTTCGGCGGCTCCGGTAGCGGCATTCCGGTGACCTTCGGACAGAAGGTTTCTTTCCTTGTGGTGAGTCCAACGCCACTTTCCGTTCGTCAATCGGATGTCCGGTTGATTTTATATGAATTTTTGAAGTTATTGTATTTTATTTGTTAATTGATTTTAATTGCGCAATTTGATCCCGTATGTGCTATAAATTGAAATTATGAGTTGTATAGTACGTGGGAGTATGCTATGATGTATGAATATTTGATTCTTGATTTATCGAATTTAATTGTCTCGTTCTACGTCCATCTATTTGAGAATAATTATTGTCTGAGGGGGTGTTAGTATAATTTTGGAAACTAAATTGATTATGAAATTTTATAAAACATAAGAAATGAATTATGAATAGATACGTTGTATTTAATTTGAATAAATTGATCAAGTATGCCAATGTGTAATTTGTATATAAATTGTTATGTAACTCACGTTTAATTTCGTGAAACTTGGTGCATGATATGATTTGAATTCTTAATGTCCTACTTTATTTTATGTAATTAATGTTATGAATTTTATAAGTATGCATCTTTTGATATGGAATATGAATAATAATATGCTCTGAATGACTTGATTGGATAGATATGGATTATATGTTGCATCATTTGTATTCGTGAGCATGGCCGTGCGTCTTTGTGGTTGTGTTTGGAGTCTGAGTCTTGTGTTCTGTGTGTGTTCGGTTGTTCAGGGGTTTTCCAGGGAGTGTCTGTCAGCTGTTTGGGTTCCAGTGGGACTTCTTGGCTCAGGTTTTCCGTTTCGTCGGTGAAAGGTGAGGTTTTAGGATTTTTGTTTTAGTTACAGCGACCTACAACATTCTGTGCTCGTTTTCAAGCCTGCATGCGATTATTCTATTATATTTATATAATAGATACGTGTTTATATGATATGTTTATGAATTTGTCATACGATTAAAGGTTTTCGAACTGTATATGTACGAGCATATGTAAGCTTGAAATGTTTTGCAACGAGGCTATACTCCAAACCGTGTGCCTTCATACCAGCTGCGGATTAGGATGACACGGAGAGGTACGTTTATAGCATATGCTAAGTTGCAAGGTATGGTATGCTCCGATAAGGTACGTAAGTATGATTTTGATTCGATATGATAAGTTTGATATGTAGCGAGTTATGATATGATCTGTCTGATATGCTCTGTTTTGATATATTGGGCCCCGAGACGTGGGTAAGGGGGACCCGGGACGACCATGGGGCCGCCGGTTATGACCCCTGTGCACGTTCTCATTTGAGATATTCACGTGCGACCTAGGGAGGTTGGGAAGGCGTGGTATCTTGAGCCCTCGGTGGATAACCGGGGAAGGCACAGTGTGGGTTCGCTACCCCGTGTGTGTTTGTATCTGTATGAGTAGTGAGGGTTTGCTCCCCGAACTACATGGTGTTGGGGTTGCATTGTTTATGATATTTGTTGATTTCTGATATGATACGTATGATTCGATATGGAAGTAAGGTGGGAGACCCGTTACTCGCCGGGTATATGATTATGATATGTTATGTTGATTATGAAACGGGATAGGAGCTTTCTCTCTTAATAAAATATGAGTATGCTCAGTTTGTTAAGTTATGAATAAGATAAGATATGTATAAGTTTGATTTGATATGATATGTATAAGTTCGATTTGAAAATGGTTTTGGTATGCAAAACCCTACTCCCGGTTCATAATCTTTCTTTTGATACGTGCTCTGCTCCTTATTATGTATAGTGTGTGTGAGTTCAGCCCCCTCGCTCAGTCAGTGGACTGACCCTCGCCCCATCTATGTTTTTAGTTGCAGGTACCAATTGTTGGAGTTCGAGCTAGGCGGCTTT
Source organism: Lantana camara (assembly GCA_037501455.1). Taxonomy (NCBI): domain Eukaryota; kingdom Viridiplantae; phylum Streptophyta; class Magnoliopsida; order Lamiales; family Verbenaceae; genus Lantana; species Lantana camara. The sequence goes on along the minus strand of CM074856.1, from coordinate 137,189,185 downwards.
GAGTCTGGTCTGTCGAGTCTGTGTCGGTCTGTTTGATTTTGCTAAGTATTTTGTTCTGATTTATTTATGAAAATTATGTATATAGTATGTTCTGTACAAGTTGACGTTTATGCTTTGATCATATGAATTTTCGGGACAGGTTAGGACAGGGTGTGGAATTAGTCGAACCCGTTTATTTATGTTCGTTGATTAAAGTTTTTGTTAGTTCATATTTTGCATCGCTTCCGCATTCGGGTTTTGCTTATTTTACTTGTACAGGGTTTAGTTACCGCCTAGCTTTGGTTGGTTTTTCGTTTGTCACCCGTTCGCTGTGACTTGGTGCGTGTGCGGACTTTCCATTTCGTACCACGTGTCGGGTCATAGTGCGGGGGTGTGGTGCCCCACCGATTGGGGTGCTACAACACTAGAAAGTTTTTAGATTTGAGTAGGTGTTTTTTTTTTCCTAATTTTGGGTGCTTTTTAGGGATATTATATTTTTGGATGTATTGTAATTTTGGGGTTTTGAAAAAGTATATATTTATAAATTTTTTTGTTAAATTCGTTTTTTGAAAAAGCGAAAAATCTAAAAGTCATAATACACCCAAAAAATACACCAAATTTAGAAATTCACCCAAATGGTGGGGTTCCCATGGATTGATCAAGGTTAAGATTAAGTATCATATAATACATTAAAATTTCAAACAATAAAATTTAAAGACGAATTCTTTCATCACATTCGTACGTGTTAATTAGATATTTAGAACATCTTCAACTATGGCAGGACATTTTTGATCTCGAAGGCCAAATTGTCAATTTAGTCCCATAGGATTGGCCCCTCGCCAATTTAGTCTCATGCTTTTGACAGAATTCAATTTAATCCCAAATTTCAAAATTCTCAACTAATATGGTCCCAAGCGCTAACGAACGTTAGAAAATTAACGGAATTGACCACGTGTCGATCTGACTCAGCGCACAAAATGACGACACGTGGTCAATTCCGTTAATTTTCTAACGTCCGTTAATGCTTGGGACCACATTGGTTGGGAATTTTGAAATTTGGGACTAAATTGAATTCTGCCAAAAGTACGGGACTGAATTGGCGAAGGGCCAATCCTATGGGACTAAGTTGGTAATTTAGCCGATCTCGAATGAGCAACACAAGTTGTTGAAAGCAGCGTGATAATATAAATCCAAACTAAAGCGTACCCGTAGAAATTAGAATTGGCGCATATGACTACTACGGGAATGAAAAAACAAAAGCCATAAAGAGTTGCACGTACGTCAAATTTCTTGGAAAGAGCCTAAGCCTATGATAATAAAAGCACTTATTCGAACCCATGACGTAGTTTATCTTGCGAAGCTGAACTTGAATCTAGGCATGTCAAAAGCCCAGTGGGCATGTTTCCAACACTAACAAATAGGGACATATATTGACTTACAATAAAAAGTAGACCTACTCGTAACTACTATTATTCGAACTTATTAATACAAGTGGTATCACATTATTAAAAGACCGGAACCAATTTCATATTTTTGGTTGACGTACGAAGCTGCATACGCAAGGGTAATGACGTCGTGAGTGTGACGCATATGCATACCTAGAGACATGACACAAGCACCTATAAACTACGTCAAGTATGTTACACATTTTTGCTTCTCCCCATTTCATCCTGGATGGAAATTACACTTGAATCAAGGCCCGATATTGAAGGCCTATCAAATACCAGAAGGCGAAGGCATCGCCGTCGGATTAATATTCTGAAACTTGTGCATGTCTCCGCCACTCTGCCGTTGAGGTAAGTTGGATGACAAATCGTCAACAGATTTATTAATTAGTTTGATTGTATCATACCTTAGAAGTACTGCATGAATTATGTCTTTAGTATCGTAAACTGAAAACAAGCGGGATTAATTTGAGTCCCTCATGTCCGCCCATTTTTCGCAACATATATATACCTACGTTTATGATGATTATATATTTTGCTTCATATTGTAGACCATTGCATATGAGTTTATATATGATGATTATATATTTGGGTTTGTCTTGTAAATACGAAACAGGATGTCTAGTAAGGGCAAATTCCATCTTTATACGTATACATACAAAGAAACAGGAGATGCTAGCTGTCTAGTGCTACCATGCATGCGTACAATATAGGAACTAATTTTCTTTGCATACAGTGATGCAATCGTAGAAGCAGCACCGCCTCCTTGCTATACACTCCTCAAACACATGTCTCCGTTGCTCATCCTTGTACCGCTCAAATATCAAGCCAAAGGTGATGACAAGGATCTATTTAAGCAAAATCCAGTGGCAATTTGCTCTTTTATCATAGCCACGTGTGTTTATGCTCTATTCCTAGAATTAACAAAGCAAAAGGTGCTGGAAAGTACAAGCCCGATTCATATGATGTTGAGGCGTGCAGCTATTGCATCTGGAATTGTTTCAGCCATCTCATTGGTATCAATGTTTCTCCAGCATCGGGTTTCCTTCGTGCCAGTACTCTTAACATGGTTTATATTGTTGGCTATCGCATTAACCTGGCCACTCCTTCAACGAGCCTATAATTGGCTTCATATTGAAGGAATAGTTAAAACCCCTATAAACAAAATCCAGGCAATTGTGGTTTGGGCAAGAGGACGTCAAACAACTGATGAGGATGCATCTTGTTCTTCTCCGGTATAAAGCTAAGCATGTTGTTGGGGCTTGATGAATAATTGAATATGTATAAGTCTCCAAAATTATAGATGTTATAAGCTATTGGTTTTCTGTTGATTGATTTGTTTTTCAACTCTGTTTTTTGGTATGCTATAGGGTGTATATATGTGCAGTTTTCTAAGATAATATTAATTTGTACCCATGTTCAGTCATACCTGTTAACACAGAAGATTTGGGAAGAAATATTGATTGAATTTATTTTTCTGTATATTTGTTAAATTACAATACACGATATTAATAGGGAGACAACCCAACTAATCAGCCGTAATTACAGAGAATAAATAAGGAAAGGTCCAATCATATCCTTCCTATATTTACAAATGATATGGTTAACACTCCCCCTCAAGTTGAATTATGTGATTCGATCATGTTCAATTTGGACAGTGATTTGTTGAATTTTTGGCAGCTTATGGCTTTGGCTAAGATATCTGCAAGCTGATATCTGACTTGCCAAACGGAATTTTTCTTTTAATAACTTTTACATGTTCTTATTATCTTTTTTTTTTTACTAATATGCTATCATCAAAGAGCAAACAAATTTAGAACCGACAACTCACAAATTCACGCCTCAAATTCAATTAAAAATCCAAATGCAAACGAATAAGTAAACAAAATGATCCCATCAAAACAACCTGATCAATAAGCTGTTGGTCCTCCAGATTGGCGGAGGCGTTATTGAACTGTGAGATATTTCTAATCTGGAGGTTTGAATACGTCCTTTCCCATTTAGCAATCTTTTCAAGTGAGACAATTTTGTTCTTTTAACAAGCATCCTTGTGTATTGTATACGAATTAACTTATACACTTTACATCCCCATGAAACTAGATGATCCTTCTAAAGGACACAATCACATAAACAAGTGTCAACAGAGTCAAAGTCGACACTCTCATTGTCAGTCAGACTCATTAACTTGGAGAAGTTTCTAATTCAAGCTTAAGTTAAAGACTTGTTTCATTTGTCATTTCCATAATGACAAAGTCCTTAACAAGCTCATGGATTAGGTGAATTCTAAACATGCACAAATAATCAAACCCAAACAAGACATCAAACGTCACATAAAGAAGTGATTGCCTATGAACAAAATCATTTCGTTTATTATTCAACGATTATTTGCGATTTTACAAAACTAATATATTTTACAATATTAGTTTTAAAGGCATTATTCCTAATAATTTCCACTTGCCTGTCAAAGTCATTCAGGTACAATCCTAAGTCCCATTATTGTCACATAAGACTGTAACGAGGTCTTTTATACTATGAACTAGACTCAACCGTTGGATGAAGTCTCTTACCCAAACATCTTCATTAACTGCATCGTTTGCAGCCAAGTATTCGGCCTTAATGGTCAAATTAGCAATGGTCGCTTGCTTGAAACTTTTCCAACTCATTACTCCACCATTTAAGTAGAAAATATATTCATCATTCATATTCGATACAAAGCTTGCATCGCAGTATCCTTTAATGATAAGATCTTATTGTTCTCCGTTATTTGCATTGTTCCTGTTGTTCCCATTGAACCGTTGTTGAGAATCCTATTCGCCATTAGAACCAGCGGTGGTTGCTCCACTTGTCAGCGATGATCTCTCCTAAAGGCTCTAATCTTCTTCTCAATATCCGGATAATACTTGAAGTTGTCCCAAAGTACGAGCTCATCTCATGCACGAACACCTACACAAGTGAAATAACAAGTATCCAACTCCAATGAGATAATATGGTTTAATTCATTAGCTAGAAGCACTATGTGAGTGATTTTAAATGCCTTCTCTAGCAATGATGCCAAAAACTCGTTATAAGATTTATTTATACTTAAAATGCGCAAGTGAACACATGTCTCGTTGTGGCATAAAGGGTGTCGTATCCTAGGGAAAGAAAATCAATCAATCACTCGAAATCTTCACTGATCTATGGACCAAATTAAAAGACACGATTAACTACTAGAATAAACTTAAAACAACTAATTAACAAAAACTTAACCACAACAAATAAATGTGAAGGTTAAAAGATAATAAGATGGGGGGTTGGGGATGATGATCATACGACTCATACTCGACTCTTGTCACAATCTAATCGCTAAAACATCCATTAGCTCTTCTCAAAGTTTAACAAGTGTGCCTAATAAAGTTTAACGTCGCTCTCGTGATCACTAACTAAATAATTAGATTCATTACCACAAGATTAGCATAACTAATGGTTAGTTAATTATCAATTGCTTAAGTTTCGAATAAATTTCTTTAAACCTCATTCTTAAATGTTATGAAATTTAATCTTAATTCACATACAATCTTTTAATGAACGTGCAAATTACAAATCATGTCAAAGGTTACCCGTCTTCATTATGTAATGGGCGCTAATTTCACGGAAAAAATAAAAACGCAATTCATTGAGGCATTTTATCAAACACTACAATTTATCAAACCCTCTGGCTCTAAGATTCAGCTGCTCATACTTAAGCTAATAACCAACACAATAGTGGAAATTAACCTCACAACATGCATTTTCATTGATTAAGAGTCATGAATATTCAATACAAGCTCAAAATTCAAGAGTGGGTTATTTCCCGATATAGCCTCAAAATGGCAAAATCCACTTTAGGAGGCCCCCAACTATTGTGGCTAAATCACGTGTAAACAACCGTAACTTGATAAAAAACACAATGAAGTTTTTTAAACTTCCAACATGACAGAATTCAAATGACATTGGATCGGAGGTGGATGGAACAAATGACAGAATTTAAGGCCCAATTCGATTCAGAGGAAGTCAATTAAAACTATGTGATTCTCGCAAACGGTAAAACATTAGGTTAAAATCCCGCAAAAGCAAAAACTTCTTCTCCCTCAACCTCAAGGTGCCTCTGCAATGGCTCCGATCGCCATGGGGGACATAATCCCCGATGGTAACCTCAGTTTCGTGAACGAACAGAATGAATTCGAGACCGTATCCATTCACTCCCTTATCACTGGTAAGAAGGTCCTAATGATTGGCGTTCCCGGTGCCTTCATGCCCGATTGCAGGTCATCTCTAACTTTTCCTTATCTGAAATTTTCATCTGCTTATTAATTTATTTTGTATGAAGGTGTTGGTACAAACGCGACAGAATTCGGATGGCATTTCATCCGAGGTGGATGCAACAAACATTGTTTATCAGTGGTTTGAATCTACTCCATCACTCTCTACGTGTTGTGTTGTGTTCATCGACTAGAATTAGTTAATTAGAAACAATATATTACCCCTTGATGATTGTTATTATAAACTTGTTTGCTGGATTGTTGTTATAAAATTGCTCTCATGGCCCCTTATAGAGTGTTGGATTGTTAATATAAACTTGCTTGCATTGCCCCCTTGAAGATTGTTGGATTGTCAGTATAAACTTGCTTGCATTGCTCCTTAAGATTGTTGGATTGTTATTATAAACTTGCTTGCATTGCCCCTGCCCCTTGAAGATTGTTCGACTGTTGTTATAAACTTGCTTTCATTGCCCCTTATAGAGTGTTGGATTGTTATTATAAACTTGCTTGCATTGCCCCTTGAAGATTGTTGGATTTTTAGTATAAACTTGCTTGCATTGCCCCCTAAGATTGTTGGATTGTTATTATAAGCTTGCAATTCCCTTTTGCAGTCAATGATCCATATGTGGCCCAGATATGGTCAAAGATTTTTTTCCCAAGTAATTTTCCACATGTCAAGTTTCTGGCTGATAGCAAGGCAGGTTATGTTACCTCACTTGGCTTCAACGTGGACCTCACGTCCCATGGATTTGGTGTTCGAACTAGGAGGTTTCTCATGATTCTTGAGGACCAAAAGGTTAAATCCTACCTTTATTTTAGGCGAAAAGTTAGATTGATTAGAGATAGGAAGATAATAACTTATCCAAAATCTTTATTTATTACAATCTCAGAAATTTTCTCAGCATGTTTGTATGTTATAAATTCTGAGATTTACCTGTTTATCCATCGTAAGACCATATTTGTGTATATTAAGTTTCTGTTACCTTTTGTATGCCAATCAATTTCACTTATGATTCGATGCATGTAATGTTTCATCTGCTCCTTGTATTGGAACACCCAACTTTGTCTCCACATATTCAGATAGAACCATCAACAAATGGTGAATCCAACTGTATTTGAGGCCTAGAATTTTGCAGCTACATACTTGCTAATTATCTTACACAATGGGTTCATGCAGGTTGTTCGATTGAGCGAGGCGCAAATATTTTTGGATCCTCTTCTATCATTGTTGGAGGTATGCACACAATCCCACATTAGCTCTTGCAAAACATTTTTCTGCTAGTTCCGGAGGGTCGTTGTCAGGAATTTGTTCTAGTTAGTGACTTCTAGGCTGCATATCACTTGTAAAATTTAACTAACATATGAATGAACGCTCTTAATTCCACCTGTAATCTCAGAGACCAACACCAACCATATCAAGGGCTCCAATTGCAGTGGGCGACATCATCCCTGATGGTGTGCTGACCATCATCAGCCAGCAGAACCAAATCGAGCCCATGTCTGTGCACTCCATTGTTACTGGTAAGAAGGTCATTGTCTTGGGCATTCGTGGCGCCTTCTTACCCAGATGCTGGTTAGACTCTTTCCCTTTTATTCATTATAATTTCTCTAATTTTATTTATTTATTTAATGAACAATACCCCTCCGCATGAAGCAGTTATTTGGTCAGCAAGTACGTTGAGAAGGAAGATGACTTTAAGTTGATGGACGTCCAAGAGATCTTATGTGTCAGTGGTATGCAATTAGTTTTCAAGTTTTTGATAATTAAATTAGCAATTTCGGTAGAATCTTACTTGAATATTTGATCTCTGAATTCTCTCAAATAGTTGGATATTCTTTTAGAATTAGTAGTCTGTGTGATGGCAAAAAGTTTGAGAATTGATCACGTTTCTGACGAATAGAATAGTCGGTTGTTCTTTGCTAGTAGTATTTGCATGCGAATTTTGCCTCTGCTGGAATTTTTACTGTGTTGTTTATACTTTGTAGTGAATGACCCATATGTGATGAGTCAATGGAAAGGGGCATATTACAAAGACAGAACAGATATCAAGTTTTTGGCTGATTCAACTGCAGAATATGTTGCATCACTTGGACTTATAGATGACCTATCAGGTACTGAATATGGCATCCGTTCAAAGAGGTTTACCGTGTTGCTTGAGGACTGCAGGGTTAAGGTGGTTGAAGTTCATAGCCCTGATATTGATATGCTTAAGCCTGGAAATATGCTTGTGGCTATGGCTGGAGCGGAATTAAGAGCTATGGAGATATAGCTGACGCCATCTGACTGTCCCTGCTCGAAGGATCTTAGTAAATATTAAAAAGCATATTACTGATGTGCAGTTCTGAAAACGGTAGAATGTTTAATGTGTATTTGAAGAGATTTGAACTATGACTTAGAATGTTTGGAGAATGTGTTGGGATGTGAAATGTTGTTGGAGTTTATAACCGTAAACCAATTTGTCTGTCACCATTAATCTAGTTTTGTTGTCAAGTTTTTGATATAATTTTGCTCTATGATTACTGTTCGTTACATTGCATTTCATAGATTAAAAGCACAGTATAGTCTGGAAAGCAGCCTCTTTGGTCTGGTTTGATTTGATTTGAGTTGAATACAAGAAATGGCCATGAGGTCTGATATTCATGTATCTTTTTCTTATCGTAAAAGAAAATGAATTAAAACTTAAATTCCGATGGAGCTTCAAGGGGGAACCCGGATTTGGCCGGCATAGGAGGAGTGATTCGGGATGAAGAGGGAAAAAATGAATGGGAAGTGTTTCTAATACAAATACATTGTGGAAAATCACTGCATCATCATATGTAAACATGAGGCTGTATCTATATAGTATATTATACCAAGTACAAACAGGAACGCAACATACAACTAGGAAAATTTACAAATTTTTTCAACAGCTTCAACTCTCGAACATCTGTAGTCTGTAAAACTGGACATTTTTATCTGCACAGACATCAATCTCTCCGTTTCTCGGTGCAGGAAAACATGCAGCGATCTCAAAACAAGACTCGTTATATGGTGCATGTTCACGGAATGAAGTGTATAAAAGCGCCCATATAGAGCTTGACTTTCTTGGAACCAGTTATTCGAATCCATTCTTCAGATAATAGCGTTTCCTTTCTACAATCTGGCAGCATTTGTTTGCATTGGCTGTGTAAAGAGAGTTGAGGCTTCAGAACAGGAAGGAAACCGGTCACCGGGGTACAAATTCCTGCAACACAAAATTAAGACAGGGATACTATGTTAAACCCTCAGAAAGTATAGTGTTAGGTAAAGATAACATCCAAAAACTCGTAAATGTTTACAACGAATCAATCGTAAAATTAAAACATAAGGGTCCAACATAGTAATCCGTCTTAAGAAATAGTAAACGCCTTTGATTATAAAATATATAGTAAGATTTACAAGAAAGCTACATCTACATTCTCCACGATATGCAGCCATCATCTACTAAAGGTTCTCATTTCAAATGCAAGAAAACAGGAGACAGAAACTATTGATCAGAAAAGAATAAATACCTCATAATCTCATATATGCCCTGTTTCTCGAATGCAGCCAATATTGATTAGAAAATATTGACTTCTGACGAAATTACTCCAAATTTTCAACTGATCAGGTTTCTACATGGCCATGCAAATATCTTCATATATAATGCAACCCATTAGGTGCTGTCAACAACGTCAATCCGGAAAGGAACCAATGGATTCCTCTCATTAAGTTGTTCACATGCCCATTCTCGAAGCCCAAACCACTTATGCTTCTGACTAAAATCAAAACTTTTGTCAACATTGCAGCAGTCGGCTTGAAGGGCATCTTTTTCATAAAATGCTCGAGCTTGTCGATAAACCCGTACTGATCATAAAGCTCAATCATGGATTCATAATGCTCCATTTGAGGCAACAAACAGTATCTATCACTCATTAGTTCAAAATACTGTGTACCCAATTTAACCCGACCCTCAATAGATACAAGCACGCAATACACCTTGAAAGGTGGTTTGATCTGGCTTAATGCCTGCCTTCGCCATTCTCTCAAACATTTCAACTACCTTCTCACCCATCCCATTATATGTGCATCCCAAAACCATCGAGTTATAAAGAATCACATCTTTTGTAGTGGCCTCATTGAAAACCCTCATAGCATATATAATACAGCGGCATTTTGAATACATGTCAACCAAAGCTCCACTTATGACAATATCGATATCGTATCCATTTCTAATCATGAATGTGTGAATTTTTTTACCTAGTTCAAGTGCAAATATGTTTGCGCAAGCTGCCAAAAGTGTTCCAAAGGTAAATTTGCCAGGCTTTATCTCTCCTAGCATCTTCCAGAAAATCACCATTGCTTCTTCACTAAATCCATGAGGAGCATGGCTTGACAATAAAGCATTCCAAGAAACCTTATCTCGTAAATGGCTCATCTGATAGAACCAACTGCTAGCCCGAGCTAAGGTCCCACATTCGCCATACATGTCAAGAAGTGCATTGCCGACAAATAGATTAGTGTAGAAACCATGCCTATAGGCTTATCCATGAACCTGCTTTCCAAGTTCTAAATCTGGAATTGCAGCACTTATATTAAGAATCAACCCGAGTGTAACGTGATCGATGTCTTTAGTTGTTTTATGCATCAATATTAAAAATTCTAACGCTTTATCCCACTCAAAGAAACACGTATAACCAGCCAACATCACATTCCAAGATATCACTGTTCGTTCAGGCATTTCATTGAACAGTTCTCCGGCTTCCTTCATTCTCCCTCTCATAGCATACCCCGACACCATTGAAAGTTGATCAGATTTTGAGATCGAGGCAAGTCAAAAATCCTCCTTGCACTTGGCATACATGTCAATTAAAGTACTTGTAACCACCTGATCCTCTTCCACATTAATTTTAACACCAAATGCATGAATTTGAACACCTTCTTTAAGTTCTCCAAAACTTAAACAAGCAAGAATGGCGTTGGACACCGTGAAACTCATCAGCGTAACCTTCATCCTTATCATTTTCGAAAACATGCTCAGGGCTTCAATTCCCTCACCCATTTCCAGATACCTTCTAATTATCACATTCCAACTGACGTCATTCGGATTTGCAATGTCATCCAACATCCTCCCTCCTAGCATCACTCATCTCCCAACATTTCCCGTAGGGTTATTAATTTATTTATTAAAGGGATAATATTAAATTTATTTATCACTTTAATATGAATAAATAAATAACATATGTTTTGACATGATTGGTTCACGTGTCGTTATCTGATTTAACATAACCAACTGAGCTGCAAGACTTGATTTGATTCACCGGAACGCTTCAATTTTGACACGTGTCGATACTTGATAAAAATAAATATTAAAATTATCAATTAAATCAATCTATCTAAATATTTTATGGATATTGATTTAATAATTATCCAAAAAATAGAAAATTAATATTTAATTTTACAAGTATCACATTTTAGTTAGAACGATAGAGATCTTTGCTATTTTGCCCAACTGAATCCCACATAGTATGAAGATGAACCTTGTGGAGAGTGCGGATAGCCGGATATTGCTGACCATCCGTTGGAATACCTAATCGAAAATTGCCGAACATTCCTCGGCATGCCATGGCCATATCAATCGTACAGGGAACGTTGCTGCTGATTTCTTGGCTAGAGCCTAGACATGGGCATAGCATGTTGGATGAGTTCAAGGATTGGGATACTTTTATCGAATTTCAGAATTTCTCCTCCAGAATGAGTCTTTCACATTTTTTAAAATTTAAATTTGCTCCAAAATTAAAATTCTTGTGAATGGAACTACATGATTCTATCTATTTGTCTATCAACAAGACGTGTTGTTTAAGGGTTAATCGTGTTAAGGTGAGACCATTGTAACTTGACCCAATCCCCAAATAATAAATTTTAATTCGCCCTAAATTAAATAATTTCTGAAAGATTGAAACCTTACCTTCATGAAAAGTAACTAATCATCAATATGTTTGTGCATGCATGCTTTAATTCAGGCAAGCTATGCTGTAATATAGACCAATTCTATTTAATATCAACTTTTTAATTCTATTAGATATCAACTATCTACCCCACGGGGTTGGTCAAGTGGAACATGACAGGGTTTGATCCTGATCTCCATGGGGTGAGGTATATGTAAGAACCTATGTAGGTACTCATTGAGCCTGAAGGCATTCCCTACCTTGGACTGGGACGTCATCCCCTCAACCTAAAATTTCGTTCACCAAAAAAAAAAAAAGATATCAACTATCTAAGTAATTCTAACAATGTTTTTATGGATATTTATGTTTGCCTAGCCTATTACAGAAATAGAGGACAAGTTCTGCCTTGAATACTGCACATTTTCCACAATTAACTTGAATGACTGTAAATCTTAAAAAAAAAAAAAAAAAATTCTTCTCAAGTTCAAATTCACATAATTCGCTCGAGAGGTGTACGATTTATAAGACCGTCACATTCTACCTCTCCACCAAGCTGGCGTGCCCCAAACAGATCCTCCATGTATCTCTTTCTGGTGTAGTGCAGCAACACACTCGCGAGCTGACTCTACACTTGTATAAAGAACAAATGACGCATCCATTTTGCATCCATCTTGAGCTAGCCCTAAAAATATATTTATTTGTCAATATGTAAGTCCCATATTAAGAAGAAACATATTAAGGAAGTACATATTCCTTAATAAAAAGTATCAATATGTACTTCTCTAGCTTCCATCAAGGAGATAATAAACATAAAATTATACAACCTTCATAAGAAAGGATAAAATCTGAAGCAGAACAAAGTGACAAACTACATAAATTAACCTGTACGGAAGAGTCTAGAGAAGGCCATATCAGCCATATAATGTAGAATACAAGCAAAGTGTCGAGTACTTATTTATGAATATGGAAATAGAGCTAAACATGACTAACTAAAGCTTCATAAGGGACATCCTTTTGTTTTTAATTGTTTGTCAGTGCCTTTATCAAGGAAACCACCGGAAATAACAGTTCCTTTCCGTTTTTTCTTTATTTTACCCTATAATGCACAGACACTCCGAAAATTTACCCCGTGCAATGTTGAACACGTATTGGACATGGACACGGTTCCGGTACGGTATCGACACGATAAAATGCCCAAAAATTTTAAAAAAATTTCGACATGCTGGAAACACAGCTCGGACACACTGGAGACACGGCTCAAAACGTGTCCGACACAAAAAATTCAAAAAAAAAATTAATTTTTAGTTTATTTTTTCTTAATGGGGCAGTTTGGAATATTTTTACTTTACTCCCCATAAAATTATACAATATAATAGGATATAAATACTAAATTAGAACGTTTTAGTACTATATTTTGTGAAAAATATAGAACATATTTTGAGAGGTATTTTAAGTTCTACATTATGTGAAAACTATACGAAATTTTGCCAAAATGGAATAAAAATATGATGTCCAATTGGGGATTTATCCCACATTACCCGTTCCATAATATTTGAGGGTGTATTTTTTTAAGAAATAAAATAATTATATAAATTTATGAAAAGATGTTTAATATTAATTTAAATTTATTTTTTTAATAATATTATTATATAAAAAATGTATTAATTTTAATGTTGAATTGGAAAATAATGTATGTTATTTAAGTTTATAATATGGAATACTTTTAATATTTTATTTTATATAAATTAACATCTATATATAGTCATGTCGGAGTCGTATCGTGTCCTATATTTTTTTTAAAAATTCGTATCGTCGTATCCGTATCCGTATCCGTATCCGTGCATCATAAGTAATCCTATATTGAATCGTATATTATATAACTATGTTTCCTTGTCCAAAAATATTAAGCTTGATTTTATTAATATATAATCACCATGAAAATGTTAAAAAACAAATGTGTTTAAAAGTTCAGTTTTATTTATATAATCATAACTGGAAGATAATTTTGTGGCAAGTATTAATAAATCATTGTAAATTTTTTTAAATATTCATGTTATATTGATTTAGTTATTTGGAGACGTAAATTGCTTTTTGAATAATATTACTATAGATATATTATTTTCTTTTTAATACGCATCTAAAGTTATTAGAGGGATTCGAACCCAAAATCGATATATTAACTTAACGATGTTTATGTATGCACACATTGTGAATGTAATAATCGAAAATTGCATGTAAATACATAGCAAAGATCTCAAGGGGTTATGTAAAGATGGGTTACAAGTTTTTTTTGACCAATAACTATTCATATCACACACTGCATTCAAACTCTGAAGGTAACTATTCTTTGAAACACGCTTTTCTCTGAAACCGGAGAAGAACTCAATCAACAAGTATCGATGCAACAATCACTAAAAATCGTGTTTTAGGACAAGCATGTAACTTGATCATGAACTCTCCTAAGTCCTATCTATTCACAACTCAAAGAGGTGGCCAAGAAACCAGCAAACATACCCTCTCAAAACAAACATGAGATCACAATTCACAAATATTGACACCATAAATCACCAAATATCATCTCTTGGGACAAGAACTCCCTTTGGAACACACACAAACATGTGTATATATAATCTCACCACCTAGGATTTATGGTACCTGAAAACTATATTACTACACATCCTCATAGAAGGGAGGCCATGCTGTTTTTCCAGCTAAACGATCTCCGATTGATGCGTGGGGGCGTGAAGCTAAGTCCGAGCATCTCCTTGAGGCCTTTGCCATGCTCGTAGAAACCAATAAGCCTTGCAACAATGGCTACACTTTTGGCAATGTGGTCTGTATTTTGAGTGTCGCTCCATAAAAGATGGACCAATTGCAACCTCCTCTGTTTTGAGTTCACATCGATATTCCACTGCTTGTATATTCTGTTTCTTTCGTCTTCTGTGTACCTTTTGTGCATCAGTCTGCTAAGCAACTCCCTCTCACGGCGAAGAGCTTTCTTGCTGTGGGGAAGAGAAGTATGGAATTGAGAATAAGTAAAAGTAACTCATTGCCAAAGGCTAAAATTGAGCAGAGTCTAAAGTTTTCTACTTCTTTCGTAAGCAGTTTGAGGATGTCTAGATTGGTGCTTTTAGCTTTTATGTAAAAACTGAAAGCTTTAAAATTGTGTGCCCTAACGTTTTGCAATTTAAACAACTTCTAGTTCTATTTGTAAAATTTATGTTTCAGTCACCCCTAATATTTAGGAACGAAAATTCTATAAGTTTCAATGATTAACCACTTAAAAAACAGAAAGCCTGACGACACACACTTAAATGTCAGGAATGCGGAGTTGCGTTGATGGATAGCATGAAAAGTTTAAACTGCAGTAGAAATTGAATGAGAGAATTTGACAAAATATACCTCGATGCCAATGTAAGAGTACGACCATCTTGTACAGCAGAATCGCCCCTGGAAAATGTTTCCTTGAGAAATGATAATCTCCTGTGCTCTACCTCCACATAAATGGAATCCGTAAAGTCGTCTTTAATGAGGAGGAAGAAATATGTCCTATGGACCAAAGGAACATTGCAAGCTTGCCACAGTTCAATAATCGATTTCTGCAGCCTCACAAACTTCAGGGGCCAATCATTAATTGGATCCAAAGCAACGTCTGTCATATTCTTTTCATCTGTTGTTTCTGTCCCTTGAACCTAAGAACAAAATAAGAGGTTAAACAATGTCATCCAAAAGGAGTCCTTACAAAATCTAAGAACCAAAGCAAGAATTAACATTTTTTTTCACATGCATAACATAAATTTGTCCTTTTAAGAGGTCATAAAGTTTTTGATAAATAAATATACAAGGTCATCCACATCTACACCCCTTCCGAAGATGGTGAAATTAAAGCTAGTCCCTACAACTTTGAGAAAACTAGAAACCACCCCTATTTTTTGAAAATATTACAAAAACCACCCTGGAAGTTTGAAAACATTACACTTCACCCGCAATGTTTTCAATTTTCTCTGGGGTGAATGCCGTAATTCTTGAAATTTTCAGGGAGTGGTTTGTAGTTTTTTAAAACTTGCAGGATTAGTGGTAATGTGGAGTGAATAATTAATAAATAAACCAATATTACACATTTGCCTTGTTACTCAGTCTCACCTGGTGCTCGATTTCATTGTCATACTGAAGCTGGGCCATCTCCCTGAGCCCCGCAACAAAAGAACCAAGTGTAGGAATATCCTCATCCCCATTACACGAATTCTGATTTATCTCATCTATGTAATTACTATAATCCGAAGATTCAGAATCATTTATGGATATTCTGACATTATCTGCACCATAAATCACTGGAGGAAGTTTCCATTGCTTCCTTACAAATATTCCTTCTTGACTTCCTGTGAAGTTTGTCTCCAACACAGTAGGTGGAGTGCTTTCATTTTGTTCATTCATCTCAAAGTCCGGTGAGCCAGTCTTCAAATTAGCTCTACAGCTTCTGCTTCTTGTCAGTTTTATGCTTCCAGAAGCTGTCATGCTACTTGGCGGGCCCACTGGAGAGAATGCATCAGAATAAGGTCTAAACAGAGAATCTAGTGTCTTCTGATCATTTTGAGCTTTCTGGCTCAAAGCACCACGAGAGTAACCAATATTGGTGCCATTAACTTGTTGAGGGTCAGCTGATATTGTGTGCTGTTCCACAATGGGGGCTAATCCCGACTCAGACAAGATTTGCATGCTTTCTTCACTCTCACTAGTTGATTGGGGAATTGATTCAATACATCGAACGTCCTTACATATTTCTTCAGAATCATCTCCAGTTTCTAGTAAATGTTCCTCTGTTTCTTGGCTTTGATCAGATGCAGCATCTGATGAATAATTATCTTGACTATTTTCTGACTTTCCATTACAGCTAGAGTCTCCAGTAACAGACTGATTTCCACTGAGCTTTTGTGAACTTTTATCACTTTCAATTGCATGTAATAAATCATCAATACGAGAATGAGCAAGATCCCGTTGCTTCTTCAGTTCCTTAATCTCTTTCTCCAACTGCAGATAGTGAGCCAGGAAATCACATCAGCATGTAGCTATTTATTAACTACAGTTAACATCAGAAAAAATTCTGTTACAGTTAGGTGTCTCATATAAATTTGAGAAATCAATCATAATATTACTTAAGTCACTCGAAGTTGGAACAATTTCTGTCATTCGAAGTTCGAACAACTGTTTCTCTCTCCAATGTGAAAGAAAATGTTTAATTAGATCTAAACTGTGGTATGTGATAGGTTTATGGATAAATGAATTCACAAGAGTTTTCACCATGCAAAAAATGGGTAAGCAATGTCAGGCACAATACCTTCTCAATCTGAATATCTTTCTTTCTTAACAATGGTCCATGGTCGCAAATTGATCCAGGAGTTTTTAACTCACTTTCCAACCTGGCAAGCTCTTTCTGCAGATGTTTCACCAACGCCTTATCAGACATCACTACGTTGACCTGTGCATTTGTTGATACTTCCTTTGCACAGCAAGCAAATAAAAGGGTATTTCTAGATTGCTCAACATGGCTTCTAGCAGGGCTCAAAGTGCAGATGATAGCTGTTCTTGCATTGCCTCCCAATGCTGGCTGTAATATGCGTGTAAGCTTTGAGTCTCTGTAATTGATGTGCCCTTGCCTTCCTTTGCTGCATTTAGTAAATAGCTAAAAATTTGATATGACTGAAATTTTTAAAGCACACACTACTTCAAGAGACTATGAACCAATAGGACATTTACATGCATAATGCTCTTGAATATCTGAAATATATATTATTATCGTTATATACAAATACAAACTATATATAAAATATAGTATACATACTATCTTCATTTTGCTGATTTTGGCACACTGGCTCTGCCACTCTTGTGTGTGTGTGTGAAAGAGAGAGAGGGAGAGCAAATGAATAGAAAAGATCAACCTGAGTTTGCGAATGACAGTTCCTAAAGTCAGTAAACTCCGGTTTATGTGGCAACCTTCTTTCAGTCTCTGCCCTACTGATAATGCTTGAGATGCCCGCTCACTCCCTGCCAAATCAACAAAATTCTGCAGGCAAACCACTAATATAAATTTACGACCAGAAGTAGCATATATGAGTAGAAAAATAAAAATCAATTTTCCTCTTACCACACTAGCAGCAAGGGTCGTCGAGTTCCCTTTCCCTATAAACTCACGAGCGGAACTTTCAATTGTCTGAAGAAGAAAGATAAAAAGAGAATCAACCATGAGAACTCAACTCCCCCCCCCAAAAAAAAGGGTAAAAATGTATTAAGGCATATAACAAAAGGGATTAATGGCAGCTAACCAATCTAAGAATTTGATGGGATCTTGAGCTCGTTTCATTCAATGAGGTCTCCCCGACCTGTCTTTGTGCTGAATGAAATACATAAAAGACAGGACATTCATTATTTTGCCCAGTTCAATGCCAGAAATATAGACCAGGTTTACGAAAATTGAGTATCTCCTACCTTCACATATGGCCAACAGCTCCTTGAGGTGATTCCAGTCTCTCAAAGTTTCTTCTGTGAGTTTCTCTATGATAGTCCCTTTCTACAAATGAGGAACCATAATATATAAAGCTATAAGGATGAACGAACATGGAAAGATGAAATTAGAAACTAAAAACTCACTTCTGGATCATCAAGTAATCGCAGTTGAGTATTATCCACATTAAGGAGGTCACGAACAACTTCATTATAAATCTCTATTGCAGAAAACTTTAAAACAAATGCCCTTTCTTCATGCTGTGAGAGAGAGAGAGAGAGAGAGAGAGAGAATTTCCAAATAAAGTTCAATTATTGTTTCGTATAAGGTTGGATGAAAAATTCAACAATATTGTAAAGAATACACATACCCTTTGTATGTAATCATAAATATCATTCACTGTATACTCGGTAATTCCATTCATAGTGTATGTCTTCCCGCTGCTTGTTTGACCATATGCAAATACGGTTGCTGATATGAAATTGTCCAAGTTAAACCGCAATTTATCTAAAGAAAGAAGCATGGTTCGATCTTTGAGCATATTTCATTAAACTGAACTTACAATTGATGCCACCAACAACAGAAAGAGCAATCTCCTTCACTCCTTCATCATACAATTCCCTTGTTTTGCTGTCACCCCTATATACTCTGTCTATGCACATAAATGAGAACAAGCACAATGGAAGAGGGGGAAATCAATGAATCAGTATCACTCTGAAATAATAAAAATGATATATAAATTTGGAGGAAATTAGAAAGTCCAAAGAAGAGATAGGCCAATTTTAGCATGCATTAACACCCAAAATTACAGTTAATATACATGGATAGAATCAAAGGTCGACCAACAAAATTAAACACTTCTTGTTGAAGTAAAGTAAACAGAACAAGAATTCTCACGAAAACTAATTATTGAGATACTGCATCCTCTGTTTACACATTTCAGATGGTAAGTGACCATGCAAAATACTGGCCTTAAGTTGTCATGCAACTGGATGTCTGGATCCAAAGAGTTGTGTAATAGAATCTCACCAGAATACCACGGTATTCTGCTGGGGAAAAGCAGTATCTTTGTTTGCCAAAAAATCACGTGTAGTTGAAATGGTAAACCCTACACAAAATAATCTAAAAGACAACATTTTGGGTATGGAAGTATATTTTTCCCAAATTAGAAAAAATTAGGTGTCATTCTTTAAATTCATTCTATAAGAACACTGAACACGATACCATAACATGATAAATCAGATTTGAAATCGTAACTTGCTCTTTCTACACTGGAAAAAAAGATCAAACCAAAAAAAAAAAAAAAAAATTAGCAACACAAGAATCACTTACCAAATGAATAAGCTGTGGGAAGTCCAGACCGCTCCTGTAGGCTGTTCCTGTACAAAATGGTGGTTGAATTGATGCATTCCCAATCAGAAACTTCATTCTTTGCTAACTCTTTATCACTGAGAGGCCTTAACCTCACGAACACCAAAATCTTCTCTTCCCTGTCATTTTGCAGCTTCTCCCAACTCGTCAACTCCTCCGCACCAATTGCTCCCATTTCGTTTGTTCGTTCACTCCAATCTGACTCTTGTTGAACTAAAGATGAAAACTTCTTAACAAAAACTCAACTTTCCCATTATAGCAAGCCAAACAAGGCACACCAATTACCCCAGAACGACAGGGTCGTTGTGCCTTCTGATGGAAATAAAATACCACAGCAGCTCAACACGTTGTTTTATGTATCTGCAACCAAGACATGTAATTATAGAAAAGGTGCTTAACAAACTAATAGGAGGTTGGTTGTGATTAAACACTTTGCTTAATGTTTGGCATCAAAGCTTTTCTTCCAACCGAAAACTAAAATTCCCATAAAGAAAATTCTCTTTGACAGAATCATAGGAGAGAAGAAGAAAAAATCAAGATTAGATAGCTTTGCTTAATGGGGACCGCAACTATGCTTCAAGTCCAAGTAGTGATGCAATACAATTAATAAAATTTATTTTTATTCTTCCATCTTTTTTAACAAAAGGCCGGTGAAACATGAATAGTGGACCCCCAATACTACCAGACACAGAACTATAATATAATACGCATAGATGTATTCTTGTATGCAGAAACCACACAATTGTTTATAACTTCACAGTGACAGTTCAGAATTAAGAAAAGAACTCACCTTCTGACGCTGTCTCCTACTGAATTGAGATCAGATTAGGGTTCGTAATTGAATTACAGAGAAGCTTCTCTCCCTGCAAATTCAGGATACACCATTCGAGTTCCGTGATACTTTAATAAACTGAATTTAAAAATAAATAAATAATAATATCCGATATTCGAATATATGCAGAATTCTCTAATTTAACTGTTCGATTGATTTTTCAACCAAAAAAAGTAAATAACAAATAATAATTTAACGTGCGAATTCCAAATTCAATGAACTTACATTTAAAAGCCGATCCTGCGGATGGACAATTAACTATCCAAATAAATACACCAAAAAATTAATCCGTCTCAAAAGGCCAACTCTTTTAGAAGAAAAGCGTGAGCTGCAATGCTGGAACCGACGCCTGAGCTCGTTTTCCTCCGTCCTCCTCAAGTGAACATAAACCTTTACGCATCGAATAAAGTGAACACAATGATTATCAAAGGAAGAACCGAAGAAGACGGAGCGAAAAACTGCATAAAGCTAAATGGAACAGTAGAAATCGCTGAAAATCCCAACCCCCATCCCCAACAAACTAGCTAATCGAATGCCCCTAAGCTTCGTACGCCATTACCATCTCTCACTCTCTCTCTACATATACGTATATATGTATGTACGTATATGTGGCAGAATTGCGCACTGAGCTGAGCTTGGTAAATGGTAACAGAGATCAGTGTGACAGTGTGAACTGTGAGCGTTATATTTGTTGAGCCTGGGGTAGGTGAAATGACGAATTTACCCTTACCTTTTCCCTTTATTCTTTTGAAAAGCCTGGGAGAGAAGCACGTGCGCGCACGTGAGCGTCGTCGGTGGTGTATAACTGTATATATACGCGTATAACGGGCCGTATTGGACCAATCGCTTTTGCGTTGTTTGGTGAGGGTTGCTCTTCATGGGCCCATATATCACTAATTTTATAATTCTTATAACAATGATAATAAAACTATTATTAAAAATTATAATGCTATTTTTGTGGATTAATTTCTCATTAGAAATGGCATAATTTCCTAATATTTTTTTCTAATAGAAACATGGTTTTTAAGGTGATAGGATGGTATATATGTATAGTTCAAGGTTACTTACAAAGGAAGAGACATAAATTAAGACCGAACGCGATTACTTACTGAAATTGTTACATAATTTCATTGCATTATATGTCATTCTTTTAATGTTATATTTTTTTGGCTAGCTCTGTTTTAATGTTATATGATACACAATATAAACTAACCGAATATTCTTTTGTGGATTAATTTTTCACTAGAAATGGCATAATTTCCTAATATTTTTTTCTAATAAAAACATGGTTTTTAAGGTGATAGGATGGTATTTATTAAAGCCATATGATGGGGTCAAAATACGATCGTCCCACGACAAGACACGTGGCATCACGAGATGATGACATCTGTCTCCCCAAGGCTGCATCATCAGTTCACAAGCGCTGAACCCAACGAGCGCGGATCTTCTTCAGGAGTTAAGCCCAACGAGCGCTATCACTCCAACGAGCGTCCTACACACCAAGCGATGGGTACGCCTACGTGCCAAGGGAGCCCTCTTCGAGCGTCACATTCCCTCAGAGCGGCCTCCCCTTTGGCTCGTCACTTGAATTGGGGCCAACATTCCCCTCAGTGGATATCTTGGCCTCAATTCTCAAGGTTGTCACGAGCGCGCTCTCAAGCCCTCGTCACCAACCACCCACATGGCTCTCTGACACAACGTACATGCCCGCGCACCTGCCACTGTTGCTAGCACTAACTTTTGGGCCGCTTTTGCAGAAGATTCCTCCTAGGTTTCTCTCTCACAGCGCCACGTGTTAGGGCAACATTCGGCCAGGACCACTTGAGGCAAATGACCAAAGGGCCCTTGACCCTCAACTATAAATAACCCAAGTCATCTTCTACACTGTAAGCATTCTCTAAGCTTTCTTCATCACTGCAACTGTAACTGAGCTTACACTTATCTTCATACATTGAACTGACTTGAGCGTCGGAGAGCCAAACTGGGTATCACCCCCAGTTCCCCCAGCTTGGCCATCTGACCTTTCTTGTGCTTGTCCCAACAGGTTGAACCCCTTTCTCTTTTTCCGGCGAAGCTCCGGTGGTTTCCTCCACAAAATACAAATCGTAAAGTGATCGGATTCGGACCCATCCATTCCCGGACCCATCATTTTTGGCGCCGTCTGTGGGAAACCAGTCTTCCATATTCTTCCTTTCTTTTTGTTGGTAGAAAAACAAGCACATCTTCGTTTTCAACAGCCATGGTTGCAACGAGATCTGGAGCTGTGGGAGGAGGAGAAAACACCTCCCAAGATGCAAACATCGTTCTTCCCTCCACCGATACTGGTGGAGCACCACCTCTTTCCGTCGCCGCTGGTGGGGCACCTCCCGTCGCAGGAGTGACTCCACCAGCTGAATCTTCTGCGCCGCCGCCTGCACCGCCGTTGCTGCCCATTCCCACCACCGCGGGAGGAGTTTCTTTCTCAGCTCCACCGCCGCTTGCGCAGAATTCCTGGGTCCATCCCCAGATGAACCTTGGACTACAAGGTTACATGATGCCTCCGCCTGGCTACACTCTTACTCCGGCTATGATGGCGCCGCCGGTCCAGCCTTACCATGCCGGACAACTCCAGCTCCCAGTGGTGGTCCCCAGGGAGATTGAAGGAGTGGAGTTACCTCCACTAACCACCCAACAGTTACGGGCTCTTTACGCCCAATGTGAGGTTCAGGCGGCCCAGGGGGCATGGGAAAGATTCCATTCCATGTACTTTCCCTCTGGGCAGGCCACTCAGGTTGCGGCACCTTTAGGCGGACAACAGAACTTTCCCCTCAGAGAAGCCCAGGCTGTCCTGAGGGCACAACCACCACCACCACCAGCGAAAGAAGTGCCCCAGCAGGAGGGCAACGAGCGTGCCTCCGTGGGAAGGAACAAAGAGCCCACGGAGCGAGTGAACGAAAATGAAGGAGACTCTCATGTCTCCAAGAGGGGCTCACGAGCCCACAAGGACAAGCAAGTAGAAGTAAATCCTGACGTCCTCGCGGCTGTGCAAGACCAGCTACAGGGCCTCAAGGATATCGTGGGACAGATCTCACGAGGGCGCTCAACTCAGATCTCCCATAGTCGGGATGAACGGGTTGACGTCAGGAGTACCCGCACCAAGGACCCTCCACCAAGGGTCCCCCGTCGAAAGGAGCCGGAGGAAAACTTCGGCACGTACGAATACCACCCATTGGCGAGGGGTTCACCCCTCGTCGAAGAAGTTCTGATGGCCCAAGCCGGAATGGCCAAAGTCCCCACATCCATCAACAGATACGACGGGACAACCGATCCAGCGGAGCACTTGGATCATTTTGTGCATCTCATGCACCTTTACGAGCATTCCAGCCATTACTGGGCGAAAGTGTTCGTCACTTCCTTGGTAGGGATGGCTCAAGAGTGGTATAAGCGCCTGCCACCGCGCTCGATCCACTCGTATGAAGAGTTGGCCGATGCCTTCCTCAACCACTTCAACTCTTTGAAGGCACCCGTCACCGCACCCACAGCGCTTTACAACGTGGTGCAGGGCAAGAGCGAATCACTACGCTCGTTCTTCGCCCGCTTTAATAAGGAGATCTTGCAGGTGGAAAGGCCCTCGATGGATTTCTTGATCCCAGTTCTCTTCCAGGCTGTGGATCACAAGCAGTATGTGAGCAAAAAATTTGCTGACGCCATCGTGGAGAGAAGGCCTGGGACCCTCATGGGCCTAAGAGAAATAGCCGAGCCGTTCTTCGCGCTCGAAGATATGTATGGGACGAATGGTCCCCGTCATCACAGCCCGGCCCGGAACGAGCGACCTCATCACGAGCGGGGGCGGGATGTGGCAGTCAAGAAAGAGCGCCCTCAAGAGCGCAGGAGGTCGCCACCACCCCCTCGTCGATTCGAGCGCATTCCGCTCACCCGGCCAAATTCAGAAGTCTACAATCTCTCTGATAAGAAGCTCTTCAAAAGACCCATCAAAATGAGAGAAACAGACTCACTAAGGCGCTCGAATAAATACTGCGCCTTCCACAAGCAGAGAGGGCACGACACGGATGAGTGCCGACAGTTGGAGGCTGAAATCCAAAGGCTCGTTGCAGGGGGCCATCTGAAAGAATTTGTCCGGGTGCTCGAACGCTACGATGAACAATGCAACGAGCGCTCCGGAAGGAGAAGAAGGAGTCCTTCCCGGTCAAAGAGCCCCAGGGGTAGGGGACCCCCGGAAAGCAGCAGTCGCCGAGGCAACAAAGGCAAAGCCCCTGAGCAAGAGAACGAGCCCTTTGCAGTCATAAATATGATTGCAGGAGGCTCATCAGGGGGGGATTCAAACGCCTCCCGACGGAGGCACATACGGAGCTACAACCAACGCCCAGCAGTGCCCAAGCCTATCTACGCTATCCAGAGATCAAACGCTCCAAAATCAAGAGAAAATGATGTAATAGGCTTTGATGATAGGGATCTAGAACATATTGTAACGCCCCATGGGGAGGGTGTAACCTCAGATTGCCCCATGGTGGTTAGTTTAGATGTTCATAACCATGTTGTAAAAAGAGTATTGGTTGATAGTGGAAGCTCCGTTAATGTTTTGCCTTACTCTACATTCTTAAAAATGAAGGTTGATCTCCCGCTCGAGCCTCTTAAAACAGCCCTCATTGGCTTTGGAGGCTCAGAAGTTGTCCCCCGAGGGCAAATACGCCTGGCTACTTCATTCGGACGAGCCCCTCAGCGCAAAACGCTTTTGGTAACGTACGCGGTGGTGGAGATTGACATCCCGTACAACATCATAATCGGGCGCCCTGCCCTCGTGGATTTTAAAGCTATCATCTCCACCTACCACCAGAAGATTAAGTTTCCTACTTCCGAGGGCGTTGGAGAAGTGCTCTGCAATGTACGAGAGGCTTGGGAGTGTTACATGCTGTCCCTCAGAAAGCCTAAAGCGGAGAAAACCTTCCATGTCGGCTCCACCAAGAAGTCAGTGGATTTCCCCAATTTAGACGAGGACAGCCCAGCAAGGAAACGGGCGAAATTGAACAAGAAGAAGAATAAGAAGAAGAGGGGAGACAACGGGGAGAATCCCCTCGAAAATGTCCCCCCAGGGGTCGTTGGTGAATCGTCCTCAGGAGAAGATGAGCCGGAAGAGAGTGAACCAGCATCTGGCGATCGTTTAACAGGAAAGAAGAGGGCGCTCGAACTTCCTCGCCCAGAGGTAAGGATCGAACCCTCGGAAAAATTCCTTACCATTGAGCTGGAACCTGGAAACAAAGATAAGACTACACAGATCGGCTCAAACCTCTCAGGGCCTTCTCAGATCATGATGATTGATTTTCTAAGGGAGAACAAGGATGTATTCGCGTGGAAAGCCTCTGATCTCACAGGGATTGACCCGAGCGTCATTGTCCATAGACTTAATGTGGATCCATCTTTCAAGCCTATCAAGCAGAAAAAACGGGATGTACATGGCTTTCGAAAGAAAGTCATTGAAGAGGAAGTCAATAAGCTCTTGGAGGCTCAGTATATCGAGCCCATCTTGTATCCGGAGTGGCTGTGCAACGTAGTCTTGGTGCCCAAGAGCGCAAATAAATGGCGCATGTGCAATGATTTCACTGATCTCAACAAGGCTTGCCCTAAAGATCCTTACCCGCTGCCCCGGATTGATCAATTGGTGGATTCGACCACTGGCTGCGAGCTCATGAGCATGATGGACGCTTTCCAGGGGTACTATCAGATCTTTATGGCCCAGGAAGACCGCCCCAAAACTTCGTTCGTCGTCCATATGGGGGTATATTGTTTCTTGGTCATGCCCTTTGGACTTAAGAACGCCGGAGCTACCTATCAGCGGCTCGTCAATAAGATGTTTGAAAGTGAAATTGGGAGGTCCATGGAGGTCTATGTGGATGATATGATTGTCAAAAGCGAGCGCCAGGATTCCCATTTGGAGGATCTCAAGCGCACGTTTTCAATTTTGCGCCAATATGGGATGAAGTTGAATCCCTCGAAGTGCACCTTTGGTGTACAAGGGGGAAAGTTCTTGGGATACATGGTCAGTCAGAGGGGAATTGAGGCCAATCCGGAGAAGATCAAGGCCATCTTGGAAATTCCTTCCCCTCGAAATTTGCGGGAAGTACAGGTCTTGGTAGGCAAAATCATCTCGTTGAACAGGTTTATTTCACGCTCGGCAGACAGGAACCTTCCCTTCTTCAAAATCTTGAGGAACGCACGTAACTTTGCTTGGACAGAGGAATGCGAAAGGGCGCTGCAGGATATGAAGGCTTATTTATCGAGCGCTCCACTGCTGACTAAGCCTGTCGAAGGCGAAAGGTTATTCATGTATCTTTCTGTCTCTCCTGAAGCCACGAGCGCGGTTCTGGTCGCTGTACGGGAGCGGAAACATTTGCCTGTCTATTATCTGAGCAAAACCTTGCAAGGAGCCGAAAAGAAATATTTGGAGATTGAGAAATTTGCGTTCGCTCTTATTAACGCCTCAAGAAGGCTAAGGCCTTACTTTCAAGCGCATTCCATAACAGTTCTCACCGACCAACCCTTGAAACAAGTATTGTCCAAGCCGGACGTATCTGGCAGATTAATCAAGTGGGCCATCGAATTGAGCCAGTTTGACTTATGCTTCGAGCCCAGGACCGCGATACAAGCTCAGGTTATGGCGGATCTGTTGGTTGAACGTTTTGGTTTCGAACCCGCCGCTGCGGAGAATGAGGGGTTATGGGTACTGCACACGGATGGTTCCTCAACCTCTCAAGGGGGAGGAATAGGAGTGGCCCTCAAAAACCCCGATGGGATTGAACTGGACTTTGCGATCAAGCTGGATTTCCAAGTCACTAACAATGAAGCAGAATATGAAGCCCTCGTGCAAGGTTTGAACATAGCTTTTCAGAATGGAGCCTCCAGAATCACTGCTTATGTGGATTCACAGTTAATAGCGAGCCAGATTGAAGGAACATATGAGGCTCGAGAAACCACCATGATACAGTACTTAAAGAAAGCCAAAGAAATCATTGGGAAGTTCAAGGAATTTCATCTACTTCAGGTGCCGCGAGGAGAAAACGAGCGAGCGGACGCTCTGTCAAAGTTTGCGTCAGCTTTAGAGGGTACTTCTGAACGTTCTGTTACGTTCCTTAGGACTGAGGAACCTTTGATCAAAGAAAGAGTCGCCACCAAGATAATCGCTATGATTGATCCAAACGAGCCCTGCTGGCTTGATGACGTCATCATTTTCCTTAAGGATGGAATTCTTCCCACTGACAAGGTGGAAGCTAGGAAAATCCGAAATAAGGCCCCTCGTTTCGCTTTGGATTCCGAGGGGAGGTTGTTCAAAAAATCATTTCAAGGACCCCCAATGAGATGCCTAAGGCCCTCACAAGCAAAGGAGACGCTCGAACACATTCATAACGGGAGCTGTGGAAATCATTCTGGGGGGCGTATTTTGGCAAAAAAGGTTCTGAGAAGTGGGTTTTATTGGCCTACAGTTCTCCAAGACGCCATTGAATTTTCGAGGAAGTGCCCCAAATGCCAATTTCATTCAAATCTCCCTCAATTGCCAGCCGCACAAATGATCCCAATAAACGTCTCTTGGCCTTTTGACCAGTGGGGAATAGACATTGTGGGCCCCTTACCCATAGCTGCAGGACAAAGGAAGTTTGTCATTCTAGCCGTCGACTACTTCACCAAGTGGGCCGAGGCTGAAGCTGTTGCAAAAATCACTTTCAAGGTTGTAAGGGACTTTATTTGGAAGAACATCATCTGCAGGTACGGAATACCGAGGGTGCTCATATCTGACAATGGATCCCAGTTCATAGCAGCTGACACACGAGAGTGGTGTTCCGAGCTGGGGATAGAACAGCGATTTACCTCTGTAGGACATCCACAATCTAACGGACAAGCGGAAGTTACCAACAGGATCATTTTGCGACATCTGAAAACCATGCTTGAAAGCAAGAAAGGTGAATGGGCTGAGGAGTTGCAAGGAGCGCTTTGGGCTTATCGCACCACCCCACGAGCGACCACTGGAGAAACCCCTTTCGCGCTCGTTTATGGTTCAGAAGCAATGATACCGGCGGAAATAGTAAATGAATCCGCTCGTGTCGGCTATTTCGAGCCTCAGCTCAACGACGACAACAGGGGTTTGGAGTTGGACTTACTGGATGAAAGGAGAGACCGAGCGTGGGCTAAAATCCACCACTATAAAGCTTCTGTGGCCCAACAGTACAACAAGCGAGTGAAGGAAAGAACTTTCCAGCTGGGAGACTTGGTTTTGAAGAAAGTGGAAGTATCCAAGCACGTAGGGAAATTGGACCCCAATTGGGAAGGCCCATTCAAAGTCATACAACTCAGAGCTAACAACACTTACACCCTGGAGACACTTCAAGGTGAGCGCTTACCTCGCCCTTGGAACGCATGTAACCTCCGGCGGTTTTATGTTTAAAAGCTCTTTGCAAACTCTGATGTAACAACCCTCGTTGACGGGTTCAATGTACTTCCAATCACAAGTAAAAGGTAACATGATCTTTTTAATTTCTTTAATATTCCTGTTTCTTTGGTTGCTTGAATGAATAAGTCCCACGTCCCTCGTCTTTGCGAGCGTGGTTGGCAACTCATTCCAATATGTATGCTGTTATCTCGTATGGGTTACGCTGGCCAGCACTCTACTCCGAATGGGGGGACGCCCTCATAAGGATAGACTGGTTACGCTCACAACCAAGCAGGTGAGTTGGAAGAAGATTGTGAAGAAAATCCTAGTAGGCCTTGGCTGTTTCTTAAAACGCCTTGCGCTCGAAAACGGGATCTCCTACAAGAACGGATCCTAGTAGGCCTTGGCTGTTTCTTAAAACGCCTTGCGCTCGAAAACGGGATCTCCTACAAGAACGGATCCTAGTAGGCCTTGGCTGTTTCTTAAAACGCCTTGCGCTCGAAGATGGGATCTCCTACAAGAACGCATCCTAGTAGGCCTTGGTTGTTTATTAAAACGCCTTGCGCTCGAAAACGGGATCTACCACAGAAATAGTCCTAGTAGGCCTTGGTCGTTTCTTAAAACGCCTTGCGCTCGAAAAGGGGATTTCCTGCAGAACCAAGAAAACGACAAGAGCCAGAGCGCTCGAACGATGACCTCAGAATCAAATAGGAATTGCACAAGTCTTGAACGAGGGCAACCACTCAGTAAGACCCTCGTAAATACTCAAGACCTAGCAAAATCCCCCCAAGGGCGGAAAGAATGTCGCAAGTCTTGAACGAGGGCAACCACTCAGTAAGACCCTCGCACACACTCAAGGCTTAGCCAAATTCTCCCAAAGCAAAAGTTTATACAAGTCTTGAGCGTAGGGGCAATCTCACAGTAAGACCCTCACGATCGCTCAAGACTTAGACAGATTTTCAAGATAAATTTACAAAAGAAGAAATTCATACAAGTCTTGAGCAGGGGGGCAATCCCACAGTAAGACCCCCATGATCGCTCAAGACTTAGACAAATTTACAAAGGCAGAAATTTATACAAGTCTTGAGCGTAGGGGCAATCTCACAGTAAGACCCTCACGATCGCTCAAGACTTAGACAAATTTACAAAGGCAGAAATTTATACAAGTCTTGAGCCGGGGGGCAATCACACTATAAGACCCTCACGACCGCTCAAGAGTTAGACAAATTTTCAAGAGCAAAAATAAAATTTATACAAGTCTTGAGCGTAGGGGCAATCTCACAATAAGACCCCCACGATCGCTCAAGACTTAGACAAATTTTCATTGCATCAAAGGAATAAAACATTCACAGGAGTATGCTACACAGTCTTATTATATAAAGAAACTGAACAACAAAGTCATCAAAAAAGAGATATTCATTCATGGCAAGGGAAAATATTACAAGGAAGGGGGCTCAAAGGCCCATAAATATTGTCCCAAAAGAAGAAAATGACAGAAAAGCAGAAAAACAGGCAAAAACAGGAGGAATTGATAAAGGGAAAGCTTCAAGCAGCTGGAGCGATGTCCTCATCAACAATCACCAGGATTGGGCCCTGAACTGGGCCATGGACTGGGCCCTCAGGCTCTTGTTGATGGGCTTGCAGGTCGTTGGGCTCAGGATCATTTGGAGCGGGAGCGTTGGCATCTTCAGCAATTGGGATCGGGGCCTCCTCCAAGATAGGTGCTTGGGGCTCATCCACAGGATCGTCGTTTGGAACGGATGAGGCGGCATTACCCGCCGGATGAGCGTCCATATACTCATCCTGAAGGAGTTTGACCAGGAACTCATATTCTGGCTCTGCAATGGAATCAGCAGGGTTGTCGCCCTCGTCATCTTCCTCCTCGCAGCGCTCATTGAACATGAGCCCCGTGCCCTCGGCCTCCTTCATGGCAGGGTTGGTGAGCCCTTTGTGTATGCCCTGCTCGATGGCCAGATTGAAAGCCTTCTGAGCCTCCTCCAAGCAATGCAGGGAAGCAGCAAAATTGAAGGCTTTGGAGTGGCAGAATTTGATCAACGCCTCCTTGTTTGCACGCTCTAAGCTTCGAGGCCATTCGTTGACAGTATCGTTGAATTTGCGCTCGGCCTCAAGCGCCCTTGCTTTCCAGCTTTCCCTGTCCGCCTCGGCCTTTTTGCACCGCTCGTTGGCCTGGGCCAGCTCGTTGCCCAAACGAATACGAGCGCCGTCAACCGCTAAAAAGTCTTCCTTGAGCTTTCCCAGCTCTTCCTCAGTTGTTTTGAACAAGCCCTTGAGGGACTCGTACTTGGCGATTTCCGCATCAAGCTCCGCCTGGATTTGAGCCGGATCATTCGAGCGGGCCATCTTCTTGTATTTGGCCTTGCGCTCGGCGTAAGTTGAGGCTCGCATTTGCACGTTTTTGAGCCGGGGAAGAACTTGCTGCGCGAACGAGGGGAAAAGTGTTGAGCAAAAAAAAAAAAAAAAAAAAAAAAAAAAAAAAAAAAAAAAAAAAATGGTGGCTTACAGAAGAGAAAGAGTGCAAGGAATGATTACTTACGGAAATCAGAGCGTGGGCCGCGTCGAGGGTCACTTGCTCCACAGACTCGCTGTAGAGGTAACGATGGTCGGCCGAGAATTGGGATCTGCTGAACAGATCCTCGGTGATAGTTTGTGCGACCGAGCCGGGCCTCAGCAAAACTGGCCCACCGTCTGGGGCGCCTGTAAAGCCCCTGTCCCCTCGTCGGGGGAACTCCCATGCATGTTCCTCCTCTGAGGAGGAAGTATCTCCTTGGCCCCTGGGGCCCTCAACCACTTGCTTCCCCTTGCCCTGGATTGCCACGGAATCGGGCATCCTCTTCCTCTTGCGGGAAGGCCTGCTTGCGCTCGCGCTCGGGTGAGCCTCAGTTATTGCCAGAGTGGTCACTGGCCTCGTCTGTTCTGCGGGGATGGGGGGTTGAGCATCACCCGCTCTTTCTGAAGAGGACTGCCCCGTGGTCTCTCTGGGGACCAGTCTACGCTCCCCTCGGCCACGGGGTGGCGGAACCTCACTACGATTGGCGCTCGAACTGGCGCCCTGATTGCCACTACGAGCGTCCCTGTTGCGAGGACGGTGTTGCTCACGCTGCTGTTCCCCTTGTTGGGATTGGTTTCTGTTGGCGTGGGCGAAACGAGCCGCTTGTCTAATTCCTCCGGCCATTTCTATAATAGCAGCTCCTGCAAAAAGGGAAATACAAGGGTTATAAATTTGGGGACCAGAATTGTTAAGTGCAAGTTACAAGTACAAAGAAGCAGTTAGTTTTTATTCCTATCTAAAGTTAGTGCCCTAAAGATCTAACCGTCTCTCTCTATGTCACGAGCCGGAGGGTTGTCAAGGAAGTAAGGGTCGTTGGAAAGACCACACAAGAACATGAGTTCTGCATCATCTATCCAGTCCTTCGCTTGTATAAGGTGACCCTCGTCCCTTAGGGTTGTTGCCAAGTTTTTCGCCCAATCTCTGGGGAGTGAGGGTGGCAAACGGCTCTTTGAATACGAGCCCCATTCCGTGATCACCCCAAAGCCCTCTCCTGCTGGGGCCTTGACAAAGATGAACTTCTCCTTCCAGTCAATGCCATAAGTGGTCGAGGGCGAGTTGATCAGCTTCATATGGGCCTTCGCTTGGACATAGTAAAAACCGGCCTCGGGGGATGAGCGGGATGAGCTGACCACTTGGAAAAGGGCGTTGAAATTCCGCAAATAGGGCTCGTAACCCATACTCCTCATCAAGATAATGAAGCACGTCAAGAGGGCCAAGCCATTGGGCACTATTTGGGATGGACACAAGCCCAGGTCATTCAGCAAATGGGCCATTGAGACTGAGATGGGGAACCTCAGGCCTCCCGAGCGCACGGAATCCACGTACACTGCCATCTCCCCAGGAGGCGGGTTATTCGCACGCTCGTGGCTTTGTGGGATTCTCCAAGTATACCGCTCGTCCCAGTAGATGGGTGCCATCATTGTTTTCACATCTCCCACGGTGACGGTACTGGGAGTCTCATCAGGCGTGCGCTCGGTGGCCTGATAGCCTGACCCTTCACCCTCATTGGGCCCTTTGGATTTTTGGGATTTCTTTCCTTTCCCCTTATCACGGGCTCTGTCTGAAGGCCCGGATATGGCTTCCGCCACTGGAAGCGGGTTTGCGACGGCCACGGTTACGGTGTGGCGGTGGGGATGTGTGGCACTTTGGGTTATGGGGAGAACAGACCCTTGTCGTTCTGCCTCCATAACCAGATCCATCTCCTCAAAAAGAGGATCCGTTCCGCCAGGGTTTCTGTCCTCTGTAGCCATCACCGCCTCCCCCAACTCTTCATTTCTGGGGGAATTGTGAGAAGAAGAACTCTCCGTGGCCATCTCTTGGATTTCACGGGCAAATTCTTCAATGTGTTGGTCAGCCATGGCAGAAGCAGAGGTTTTGAAAGTTTTTCTTGGAAGGAGATTAGGGTTCAGGAAGGCAAGGATCGGAGAAGGTTATGAAATCCTAAAGTCCGAAGTCCACGGTTAGCAAAGTTAGCAAGTTACAATGGAGATTTACCTTGGAAGCTTTAGAGAAAACTGGAGAAGAGGTTGAAGATGCTGGAGATGCGAGAGAATTTTTCTTGCAAAGGAGACTTGGAAAGTTTTGAATGCGTAAAGAATGACAAGATTTCAGAATCCCTTATTTATAGGGATGGGAGTTGGTACCGTTTTAGGCAATAAATTCAAAATGGCAATCATTTCCCGCCTAGGAAACCGCCCACTTTATGGAACCGGCACATGCTTCCCAATGCTCACGCGCCCCACGCGCACCCGCATTTAATGCTCTGACGTTTCAAGGGCTTCAGAATAGTACCAACATTTAATGCGGAAGTGCTACGAACGGTCAATTGAAAAGACCGCATTAATGGCGCTTTCAGAGGAAAATTGCTCAACACGCCAAGCTTTACACGAGCGCTATGAACAAGAGATAGAGCGTGCCAAAATTCTACAGTCCTTATCAATAAGGACTACAGAATTGGGGGGCAAAATGATGGGGTCAAAATACGATCGTCCCACGACAAGACACGTGGCATCACGAGATGATGACATCTGTCTCCCCAAGGCTGCATCATCAGTTCACAAGCGCTGAACCCAACGAGCGCGGATCTTCTTCAGGAGTTAAGCCCAACGAGCGCTATCACTCCAACGAGCGTCCTACACACCAAGCGATGGGTACGCCTACGTGCCAAGGGAGCCCTCTTCGAGCGTCACATTCCCTCAGAGCGGCCTCCCCTTTGGCTCGTCACTTGAATTGGGGCCAACATTCCCCTCAGTGGATATCTTGGCCTCAATTCTCAAGGTTGTCACGAGCGCGCTCTCAAGCCCTCGTCACCAACCACCCACATGGCTCTCTGACACAACGTACATGCCCGCGCACCTGCCACTGTTGCTAGCACTAACTTTTGGGCCGCTTTTGCAGAAGATTCCTCCTAGGTTTCTCTCTCACAGCGCCACGTGTTAGGGCAACATTCGGCCAGGACCACTTGAGGCAAATGACCAAAGGGCCCTTGACCCTCAACTATAAATAACCCAAGTCATCTTCTACACTGTAAGCATTCTCTAAGCTTTCTTCATCACTGCAACTGTAACTGAGCTTACACTTATCTTCATACATTGAACTGACTTGAGCGTCGGAGAGCCAAACTGGGTATCACCCCCAGTTCCCCCAGCTTGGCCATCTGACCTTTCTTGTGCTTGTCCCAACAGGTTGAACCCCTTTCTCTTTTTCCGGCGAAGCTCCGGTGGTTTCCTCCACAAAATACAAATCGTAAAGTGATCGGATTCGGACCCATCCATTCCCGGACCCATCACCATATATGTATATATAGTTCAAGGTTACTTACAAAGGAAGAGATATAAATTAAGATCGAACACGATTACTTACTGAAATTGTTACATAATTTCATTGCATTATGTGTCACTCTTTTAATGTTATATTTTTTTGGCCAACTCTCTTTTAATGTTATATGATACACAATATATACTAGCCGAATCTTCTTTTGTTTTTTGACATGTTATTATATAATTGTATAGTTAAATGAGCGAAGTGAAAGATGTGAATTAATTTACTATTAGTAGGATTATTGTTTAAAGGGATTGTCTATTATTAGGTTGGATTCGTACTGAACTTACTTTAGGTTGGTCCGTACTTATCTGTACTAATTTTATTTAATTTAAAAATATATATTTTTAAATCAATCATGTTGAAGTTCCTATTTTTTCTCTAACCAACTACATTAATTTAATATATTTATTTTAAATTAAAACATTATTTGCTATAATTCTTCTACTTTATCTCTAATAATTTATTTAAAAAATATAATCTATAATTGATAATTATTTTTATAAAAATTTTTAAACTCCTATTTTCACTCCAATCATTTTCTTTAATTAGAAAGTTCTACGCATTTTAATATTAAAAATTTTGCACCAAAAAAATATTAAAAATTAATTAAAAATATGCATGCAAAATATGTTGTTTGTGAATATATCATCTTATAATTGATTTTCTCTAGTCTGACAAATACCAAAAATCTTTTAGATTCTCATAAATTAAGTTTCTACTAAATAATTACTAAATTTCTAATGAAATTTAATTTTTTATAAATTTAAAATACAATTATGTGTGTTTAGCAATGAAACAAACATAGAAAATTATTAGTTTCATGTAGAGTCAAATAATATCGATTAACTTGAATTTATAAAATTGATCTTGATTTATATTAGTACAATCAATTTATTCTCCAAACAAGTTTAAAATGTTAACTTCATTTTACCACATGCATTGAATAAGTTTTATGTTTATATTATATGTGGTTTTCTTTGGAAATTGGGTTTAGAAGGGAGAAAGAAACTGAACGAGAGAGAAAAAATTAATTTAAAATAAAGAAAATAAATAAATATTAAAGATAAATTTAAGAGAGAGAAAAAATTTAATGAACAAAAGTTGACCGACAAAAAATTGATTTAAGAGAGAGAAAAATTTGATAAAAATAAAAAAAATAAACGAACATGTTCTAAAAAGACGAGAGAAAAAATATAGATGAACATGATCTGAAACCTATACAATTGAATTGATTAAAAACTAATTATATATTTTAAATCAAATAAGATACACAAAATTATCAAATGTTCTATAAATAATTAATTTTAAGAAAAATATATAGATAATAAAATAAAAATTAGTTATTAATGATTTTAGTATATTGTGCACATAAGGTGGGCGTGGAAAAAAATATTTTATTATTATTTTAAAATAAAATTATTAATTATTATTATATTTTAATTTTATTTATCTAATTTTTTAACATATATGTGTATGTGTAGTTGTGTATTCGAAAAATGAAATGAAAAATATTTAAAAAATACAAAGAATAATAAAAAATAATTAAAATGAATGTCATATTATAGCTTACATTCACTCGAATTAAACAAAGCAAATTTTAATTTTAAAAAACTTATTAAATTTATGAAAAATGTCAATTAAAAATATAAATGATTTTTTTAAAATAAAATATTAAAGAGAAGTTGGGTGATTGTATATATATAATTTAAAATTACATAATATTAAAAATTTATTAAAAAAATAACATAGTACAATCTTATACAGACCGACCTCATGTAAGGTCAGTACAGATTGAACTTTTGTTAGACATCCCCTTGTTTAAAATATAGTACTTGCCTGGAAAACTCTTGGCCATATCTGACTCGAACGAATTTAATCAATCATTTAATAAATATATTATATTGATCATTCCATCAGTTATTTTTTCTAAAGTTTAGATTAATTGCACGATAAGTAAAAATAATTATTTGGTATTACTTGATTTGATCGAATTGAATTCAGATTAGAACCAATGAGTCATTATTATAGTGATTTTCGGATCATTTGAATTACTTCCGTTGCCCAATTGGAAAATTGGAAGTATTTGGTATGATTCCATCCTATATATATATTATTCCGGAGTGATGGTAAATTATAAAATTACTATTTTTTAAAAAATTGTGGAATAAAAAAGTGAATTATCATGATCGAATGAAGTCCAATCTACTGGTAATTGGCTAGATTATATGGGGCGAATGTTATGTGATCCTCTAACGATTTAAATTGAGTTTTACTTACTACTCAATTGGAAATGATGTTTGATTTGATTTAAAAAAAAATAAAATAAAATTGAAGCCACATATGGTCCCCTAGTGAAGTTGAACCAAAGTTTGAATTATATTTTAGAATGTATTTTTTGATTTATTGTGATGGGAATTAATGCTATTGCCATTGTTACGGCCTTAAACTTAATAGCCACCGTTCACCGGTTTTTGTGTTTGTTTTAATATGGGACTTATGAAAAATGTGACCGTAGAGACTGAGGAACACAACAATATTTAATTTTATAAACCTTAAAGTTTACGAGTTAGGGCATTTATTATTCAATTTATCGCAAATTTATAATAAGCCCTCAAAAGTATGATTAAATTTATTTATTTTTTTAAAGTTAAATTAAGTATAATAAAACAAATTCAACATTATTTTATCTAAAAGATTTGAAATGCAGCTTAAATCGACCATGCTAATAGAATATTAACAATGGGTGGACTTAAATGGCTGAGACCGAATTTTATTTAAAAGTGTTTGGAATTAATCGAAATATTTAATGGGAGCAAATGATTTTTTTTTTATAATTTTCTTAATAAAAAAAATGGATAGCATATATAATAATGATAAAATAATTACCATGTAAATTGATATGGTTCAAGTATGGTACAAAAGCAAGTAATTTTGAAAATTTGAAACAAGTTTGAACATGATTTTAAAAGCTACAATAGTAATGATTTTGATTCAAATTTATTTTAAATTAATTTTTCAAAATACCAACTTTAATATTTTACATAAGAGTCACGCCGGGCCTGGTAACTTGTAAGAAGGTATCGTGGTGACATTATTAAATTTGAGCCCCACACTGGACTAATTCGTGAGCCCATTAAATAAGATGTCAACATTTTAGAACTAACTATAATTAATTTGGATGACAATAATCAATAAAATATTAAGAAGTTGCAATTAAAAGGATTGTTAGATAAAAAAACAATGTGTTAATTCAACCAAAAAAGACAGATATAATCAAAATAGAACGGAAAATATTCCTAGAATGAACACCGGGTTATTTTGAATTTTCTATTTTAATTATATATGTTATTTTTTATTTCATATACTTCTACGAATTAAATATATTAATGAAAGATCTAAATTAGGGGGGGAAAAAAAACACTAAAACAGGTGATTCAAAGCCATCAAAGGCACAATTCTAATAGGGACCATTTTCTTATTAATATTTTTGTCGTGCTTATCGTTTAACTTGGTCATTTTTATGAACTTATTCGTGCTAGTTGATTATATATGAGGAAATGACCTCGCTAATAATTCTGCTATTGTCTTGATTGATTTTTTAGCAAAAGAAAAAAAAGAGGCACAATTTTAACAAGAGGATGCGCGGTTGAATTACCATCACAATGAATAAAAGAGAAAATATATATAGCAGCACATAAACTTGATCAAGTAAAATACTATAACTATTACTAATCCTCCAATATAAGAATTAAGTTATGAATTTTCCGGGTGCATAAATATTTTTAAATAATATTATTTTATTATGTTGTATCGCGTCAAACATCCATATCATATACCTTGTATATAAAAAACTAAAAAAAATCGTATGATCATATTTATATTGTATCGTATTGTATTCATATTCATAGCGACAACATCTTATAAGTTATGACTTAAGATCTCTAATGCACGAATACTTCTAAAAACATCATTTTATCGTGTCATGTCATATTGAATATTTGTGTCGAACACCGTATCCGACACTTCTCACATGGAAAATTCACAAAAAAAACTATATCACCGTATCCATATCGTGTTGTGCCCATATCGCCGTGTTACTATCCGAACAACATAGCTTAAGACAAACACCATCAATGACCGTTTTTCCTTCCAAAATCACAAGCTAGACGAAAAGGTTTCTTTCTATAACACATCTTCAATGAAATGATTGACATAAAAATGATTAAATTATCAGAAAACGGTTGACTTTTAATATTTTATATAAGAAAAAAGTGTGTGAAGTGGTTAAGCAATGGACAGTTCATGATTATCTTAACCACAATTATAAACCAACCTATCCCAACCTAACGGGTGGTCTTGGGAGGTCGTTGGAACCAATTAATCTCCTAATTAATTAATTAAGATTAATGGGAATTTAAAAGTGTATTTCAGGTTTTAATTATTCCCTTAAGGACAATGACCTCTAATATTTAATTTAACTCATGATGTAAGGTATTTTTCAACCTATACTTTGAAGCAATGATCAGAAAATGATTGGTTGGAGAGGAGAATTAAAATGCATAATTATTTTCTATATGATTGTATCTTGATTATATACTTTTTTATATATTTTTTGGTAGAATTGTATACTTTTTTTTTTATGGTTGAATTAAAAATATTACTTTTGGGAGCGTAAATGAAGGAATGCATTCTGAAATCAGATAAAAGTTATTGAGAGAATTCCTATTTATTTATAAGATTTCGTATTTTAAATTGTTACAAAATGTATTGAAAGGAGAAATAATTTATAGAAATTTTTTATAATTTATATGATATATTTATTATACTAAAAATAAGACAGTGTAATTTCGACATTCTACGTTTTAAATATTTCTTACTAACCGTGAACAAATCAAGTTTGATTTAATTTTTGATATCGGTAAACCTATTTTTAGATCTCAT
Organism: Lantana camara; assembly: GCA_037501455.1. Taxonomy (NCBI): domain Eukaryota; kingdom Viridiplantae; phylum Streptophyta; class Magnoliopsida; order Lamiales; family Verbenaceae; genus Lantana; species Lantana camara. The sequence continues at coordinate 137,149,583 of CM074856.1, read as the reverse complement.
ACTTAAAATAAAATTTGTTGAGCTCGAGTCCACGTCATTTGCTCATTTTCATCTATAGCAAACTCGAGTCGAACCCTAACTCAGGGTTAATTTTAATCCAGTTTCGCTTCGAGACAACTGAGTTCGAGCTAAAGCTCAAATGATATAATTCCAATTTAAGTTCGAATCGAGTCGATTTGATCCATCTTCCACCTCTAGAGTAAAATTACTATTTTAGACATCCCCCAATAATTTTTTTTTCATTAATATGTTGGGCTTGAACTTGTAATTAAGCCCAACAATGAACGAACCCATCAAAATGGGCAATCTCAATTCTCAACTATAACAAAAATGTTGGGCTAAATACATGAATAGTCCAGCCCAATTAACTGTCTTTTTTTAGTTTAAATTCGTTTTCTTTTTCGAGTACTTAAAAAATACAATATGAGAACGACACCTCAAAATTTAATAATCAGGATTTAATATTATGAGAGACAAAAATTTAAAATATAAAAAATAAAGGGATAAATTTTTTAATTAGGAACGAAAAATTAAAATATTAAAAAAATTAAAAGATAAAAATATAAATGCATCAAAAAATATACAAGCAAAAATTAAAAAAATCTCAAAATTTAGGGGGTGAGAACCTCCACAAACCCCCCTTGGCTCCATCGCTGAATTTAAAACACGATTTTATAGTTTTGTATTTTTCCTTTTCGAGATCGAATACTGCGAAAATATAATACAGGTACAATGCTCTTAACTCGGTGCATATTTTCAAGATGGTATTTGATAAAAGATGTTTGATAGAGCTCGGGTACGACTATGAAATATTAACAATTACTTATAAATTTGTGACGATTAAGGTAAAATTATTGAAAAACATTATCCACGTAGGAACAAAATTCAAATCTAAATATAATAATGTATAACAATTATTTATGAATATGAATATAGTGATACATATATGATATAAAATATGATGATTAAAGTTTTTATTTTTTTTAAGATTTTACACGTAAGAAGTATTCGATATGGGATCTCACACGATTATCCGATAAGGCATAGTAAGATATAATAATATTTTTTGAAGTATTCGTGCATTATAAATGTAGAAGGGTCCATCTTAAGCTAATTATTTCAATTATAATTTTATTACTTAGTAGGGGTAAAATGTACTTTTCCGGAGTTTGTCAGGTGCGGATTGTAATTCATCCTAAACAAGTGTTTGGATTTCTAATAAGCCGAAAAGGCAAGGGCAATCTAGTAATAGGCCACAAGAATCCAAAAAATCGACACGTGTCAGTGCACGAGAGAGAATACATTTTTTTACATACGCTCGCGCGTGGAGCTAAAAATATCTGTCTATGCAATTCTGCTTTCTTCTATACTTAGCACCTTTTGGAGAAAGAAATCCAGCCTCAGTTGTGTCTCCTCCGCCGTACTCCGCCGCGGAAAACCTCTTCTAGAGTTCATATGTAGATGATTTTCACGCACTCACGGTGTTCTGGTGTGTGTTTCAGTGTGTATGTATGTATACATGTGTGTATTTGTGTCTGTAATTTAGGTACTGTTTGAATTTGGTTTGGCGTTGTTTGTGGACATGTGTAATTGGAAAAGTTGAGTAGATACTGGAGAAATAGATAGTGGTAATGAGAACTCTGTGCGACGGCTGTGAGGGTGCGGCGGCGATTTTGTTCTGCGCGGCGGATGAGGCGGCGCTCTGCAGTGTTTGTGATGTTAAGGTATTTCGGTTATGTTTTTTTTTGGTTTTGACGAATTGTAACGCAATTGTGTTTGTGAAGTTGAATTGGCATATGTTTGTGTGGGATTGTGGATGCAGCTGGGATTTTTTTGAAATATCTGCAGATATTTATTGGGAATGAAGTGTTTTGCTTTGTAAAAGTGTGACCTATGTTCTGATTTTGATCAGCGTAATGAGTTTCTGTGCATCTGTTTGTGTGTTTTGAGGAAATTTAGAACATCAGTGATACTTTGGATTCATTAATTTTGATACTGTTTCTTTGGTGGCATAGTTCTGTTTACTTAGTCTTATAATGCATCTGCTGAGTATCTTTAGTTTGATAGTGATTACAATGAAGGATTTTGCTCTGCTAATAGATTTTTGGAAAGATAAAGATGAGTACATGGTGTGTATCTCATGAATTTTTGCGAATTTGTCTTTAACAATGCTTGCAAATTGCTAGCTAGCTGCATTTGTTCCCTGCGCATAGGCTAACTACGCATCGTATGACAGGTACATATGTGTAACAAGCTAGCTAGTAGGCATATTCGAGTTGGACTTGATGAGCTCCGAGAAGTCCCTCGCTGCGACATATGTGAAAGTGCACCTGGTAAGTCATGTTGGTTTTATCAAGGGATGTAAATGAATCACAATGTTCACCTGCAAAATCATTTGACTTTAATTACACTGACATAATAGGGGGTTTGGCCTAACTAAACAAACCTCTCATGTGGTTTGAGAAATTACAAAAACTTCCTCTGACGTCGCATGTTATTATAGTCAACATATTAAATTCAAATATTGGGCATTCGTAAAAACTTGGAGTGATTGTTTTAATTTCTTGAAAGTCAGGAAAATTTTGTGTAATTAGACCAAACTTCACTGGCGATTGTGTCTCAACCACATTGGAATATTGAAATTTATGAAATTCCAGCTTACTCTAGCTCGAGCCAACAATTTATTCATAAACTCAAGTGCAATGAACCAAACTGAGCCAGGCTCAAGCTTTATTCTTCTTGGCTCATGAGGCTTGAGCTCGCGATAAAATAATGTCAAGGGCAGTTCATTTACATCCTTCATCTTCATCCTTCATCTTATCTCTCTTCCTTCCATCATACTTAAACTAACTTTCTTAAATTCTTGCTTTGGCCCTTGTACAGCTTTCTTTTATTGTGAGACCGACGGCAGCTCCCTTTGTCTGCAATGTGATATGACTGTCCACGTAGGTGGTAAAAGAACCCACAAAAGATATCTTTTGCTGAGGCAGAGAGTTGAGGTCTGTTTTTGTGCACATGTAATAGAATACTCTGATTTCTGGCTTTTGTAATAGCCAACTATAACATTTGACCTTTCTTTGGTCCTTGTCTGTAGTTTCCAGGGGATAAACCTAACTGTGTAGAGGATCAAGGATCACAAGAAGGACATCTTAGAGAGACAGAGAACCAGCAAAATCATTGGGCGCCTCCTAATCCAATTACAGGCAATAATAACATGAATGGTGATGAAAAGGTGGAGGATACACTAATTGACCTAAACACAAGGCCCCGAAGGCTGTATGAACAAGCTCCTAATAGCCAGGTACTTTCTTTAATGAATGATATTTCCTTGTTGCGAAAAACTGTTTCAAATATCATGGTTTCTAGACTCTGGATTGTGGTTAAGTAATTTGGGGAGTGAATTCATTGTCCATTTATGTTTTCAAGGAACCGGTGGATAATTTTGTTGGTAACAATCATGCTTCAGAAAATGCTGTTCCAGGATATGTCTAAAGGGGGTCTGAAAAGTCAACAAAGGTATATTCCATAGATGATCAGCAAAAAGAATGTAATATGAGGCTTTTATTGGGCTCTTTTATTTGTATATACATGTGTTTGCCGTTGGTGGTCTCTTCATAATTTTCATCATAAAAGTTATAGAGTTGACAAGATCATAAGCCATTTTTTTGAGTTACGGTAATTTTTGGTACTATATATAAAGTTTATACCATACATTTCATTTCCTTCAAATTTGATATATATAGTAATTAGTAGGTTTCAATTTATATAAATTTTAGTGACAAAAGACAGTTGAAATCATGTAGTCTCAATTGTTAAAAATTTTCATGCAATTCGCATTTCTCTCGAATTTGATGCAATAAGTGACGTCAAAACGGAAGTGTTGTTCCGATTAGATTCGAACTAAAATTAAAATTTAGTTATAGTATGAAATTGTATTAAAGCATTTTACTCTTCTTGTTTTACCCCCTCAATTTAAAAATCACGGCACTAAAAAATTATTTTTCTACAATTTGTTTGTGACGCATAAGTTTTGGCACCAAAAGATAAATTTTAGGAAAAAGACTTTTTGATTTTCTAACTTTGCCCATTTTTATAATTTATTATCCTAACAAAAAAATTTATACTAGCATCCAATATTTGTGTTTATGATATATATACTACAAGGAATTTCATTTTTACCAACAAATATTTTCGTTGCTAAAAGTATATTTTTTTCGTTGTTAATTCTATTAACAACAAAATATTTTTGTTGCCGGATTCGTTGGCAAATCCTCGTTACTAAAAGTTCGTGGCAACGAAAAGTCAATATCGTTGCGTATACATGTAAAATTGACAACGATATACTTTTCGTTGCAAAATATGATTCAAAAAGGCAACAAATATTGTTGTTTTTATATTTTTTTGTAGGCAAATTGAACATTTCGTTGCCAATAAATTGTTTTAAAGTTATAATTTATTATTATTTACAACGATATATTTCGTTGCAAAATACATATTTATTATTATTTACAACGATATATTTCGTTGCAAAAATACCATGTATTTTGCAACGAAAAACTTTTCGTGCTTAAATGTATTTTTCTACAATAACAAAATAAATTTCGTTGTCAAATGTAGTTTAAAAATATATTATTTAATTGTGTTCTTTGCACGATTCGAACTCGGGTTGATAACAAGAGATAAGTGCACCAGAACCAATTTGGCTAGATGTAATGTTTACAAAAAGAAAATTAATTATATAATTAATTTGGTTTTTATAATTTTGTTAAATATATATTTGCCACAAAAGTTTTTGTTGTCAAAAGTACTTAATATTTTTCAACAATAATAATCGTTGCTAATCTATGGAAGTATTAACAACGATATACTTTGTCGCCAAAAAGCTACAACCGCAACAAAATATTTTGTTGGAAAAAGTTAAATATTTAGCAACTATTAAATATCGTAGCTAATTTTTTACAAGAATTCTCAACGACAAATTTCGTTGCACAAAGGGCATTATTAGCTACAATTATATTTTGTTGTAGAAATTTATTATTGGCAATGATTTCATATTTTTCCCAAAAGAGTGTTACTTTACCTACAAAAGTTTTTGTTCCAATTTGTCAAAATTGTTGCCAAATAAGATTTAAATGTGACGATTGAGAGACATATAACTTTGGTAACGAAATATTTTTTTTTTGTGCTAAATAAGTGAGAAAAAAGACAACGAAAATTACTTTTCGTTGCCAAAACATAATTATTTACAACAAAAATAAAATTGTTGCTAAAAAAATCGTTGCGAATTTGATAATTTGTTGTAGTCACCATCTAAGTATTTTTGTTTTTTTTTGGTTAAAAAAACATGACACGTGATATGTGTTTAAAGCATACTCGCGTTAGTATAAACAACTAATGCGAGTATATTTTATAAAATAAATAGTTAGTATATGTGTTAAAATATGTGATCGATGTAACTCACTTACAAAATAATCTCTTACGTAACAAATCAAAGTTTATTATAGATAAAATATTTATGTGACAAACAACACGTCACCGGAGTTGAATTTTGTCATATAATTAAATTGAACTCCGGTGACGTGTTGTTTGTCATATAAATATTATATCTATAATAAATTTTGATTTGTTATGTAAGAGATTATTATGTTGTGAAAAAAAAAATGTCACATAGAGTATTATTATTTTATAAATTATTTATTTGTGATATCATAACAAAATTCTTGTTGTTGCTAGGCTGTTTGTGTCTGTCATGTAAATTATTGCTATTTTATATAAGATTTTAGTAGTGAAAAGTTCTCATTTTCTTTTTTTCACTATAAAAATAAAGTATTATGATAAAAGATCGGTTGTCATAGTAAATTATTTTGTTGCGGTAAAATAGAATATTATCATATAAATTTTTATTATATATTATTTAAATCATTTTTTGAAAACATATTTTTATTGAAAAATATAACTCTATATTAAAATTCGGGTTCTGTCCTGCAAACCATACAGCGATCATGTGGATGAAAAGTAAAAACACAATCGTGCGGGGATTAAATTAACCATTGCAAAAGTTAAGTGGAATTAAGGGAGCAATCAAGGCTGAGTAGATCTCATTTAGCTGTTTCCTATTTCTTCATTATCAACATCGACAAAAGATTTAGTGCATGCAATACGCACGTCAAGCACATGCAATTAAGTAATTAACTGTAACCTTTTTAAATTCCACAAGGCAGAAATATTATTCTTGTGCTAGCAAAAAGTAAAATTATCACATAAAGGATCTGTTTACTTCTACAAATAACCATACTTTAGTCTGTTTACTTTGTTTTGTTGTAGGCTTGAGTTTACTCATTAGGCCCTTTATAAAGTTGGCTATGAGTAAACAATTTAGAACCCCAAAGTTGGAGGTTTTAATTAACCCATCGTCCTTTTGCACAAATCAATTTACCATATTGTCCCTATCTTACCTTACACTAAGAAAAAAACCCATCCTAAATTTGCTTCTGAGGGGCACAACTTTTGAGGGGCTTTTAAGTAATTGTATTGTTCAATTTAGGGCACGTTTATTTCACTTTTTCGGACAGTTAATTTTCTGGCAGAATAAGCCATTTTAAACCAATTAAATACTGTAAAATATTGTTTACTTCACATGCTTTTGCATTGCCTTATTTAAGTATTTAACTTAACGCCTCAGGTTGTTTACTTCAACTTTTCATTGTATTAGATTCAATAGTAAAATTACCTTAAAGCCCCTCAAAATTCACAAACTTAAATCCATGGTAGATATTCCTCAACCTTAGTCCATTTTTCATTCACCAAATTCGAGCTCTCATTTTTTTCTCACCTTCTACATATTTTCTTACCGTTCACGCATTTCTCATTTTTTTCTCACCTTCCACATACGATTGCTTGTTGGAGATTTGCTTTCTCCTTCATCTTCAAACAGTTGTCGTCTCCACTCTCGCACCGAACTTTGAGAGGAGGAATTTATGGAAATTCGCATGAAAACATGTGAGTTTTTAATTGTCAGGATCAATTTGAAAAATTTTATGATTGCTTTAAATTTTTTCAAATTGGGGTTTTGTTTCTGATTATTTTGAATTTCTTCAAATTAGGTTTTTATGGAAATAAAACCCTAGAAACCATTAATCTTCCAAATACTTCGAGAGAAAATCATGCAATTGTCGAAGAATGTTGAGATTTTCCGGGAAGAAAAACTAGGAGAAGAGATATGTGGGAAAAATTAAAGAATCCATTGAAAAGGAAGAGTATGGAAGAGTAAGGACTCATACCCTAATCTTGCTTCGAAAGTTGTTGGGGAATATCTGGAATGAGCTCTCCAAATATAGATCTGGAAATTTTCTTTGAATGTAAGACAAATTTTTGCCTCTCTGCGTCTCCAAGGTCCATCGATTCAGAAGCAAAATTGATGAAAGAGATGACAATTGATGTAATTAAATGAAAGGTGGGGACAACATAGTAAATTTGATGTTAACCAAAGACAATGGGTTGTTTAATAACTCCAAAGGGAGGGGGGGGGGGGGGGGGGGGGGGGGGGGGCGGGGGCAAAATTCCCTACTCATAACCCACTTCACATACGGGCCATACGTTTAACCCCAGGCCCACAAACTAATAAAGTAAACATATTAATCTGGGGGTTTAATTTGCTAAAGTATCATTATCTACATAAGTAAACGTGCTCTTTAACTTTTAACTTTGTTTATTTCACCTTATTTAACTTTTAACTTTGTTTATTTCACCTTATTAATACAATAAGAGCACGTTTACTTCTGTAGATAACGATACTTTAGCAAATTAAACCCCCAGTTTAATATGTTTACTTTATTAGTTTGTGGGCCTGGGGTTAAACGTATGGCCCGTATGTGAAGTGGGTTATGAGTAGGGAATTTTGCCCCCCCCCCCCCCCCCCCCCCCCCTCTCTCCCATTGGAGTTATTAAACAACCCATTGTCTTTGGTTAACATCAAATTTACTATGTTGTCCCCACCTTTCATTTAATTACATCAATTGCCATCTCCTTCATCAATTTTGCTTCTGAATCGATGGACCTTGGAGACGCAGAGAGGCAAAAATTTGTCTTACATTCAAAGAAAATTTCCAGATCTATATTTGGAGAGCTCATTCTAGATATTCCCTAGCAACTTTCGAAGCAAGATTAGCGTATGAGTCCTTACTCTTCCATACTCTTCCTTTTCAATGGATTCTTTAATCGACAATTGCATGCTTTTCTCTCCGGAAAATCTCAACATTCTTCGACAATTGCATGCTTTTCTCTCGAAGTATTTGGAAGATTAATGGTTTCTAGGGTTGTATTTCCATAAAAACCTAATTTGAAGAAATTCAAAATAATCAGAAACAAAACCCAAATTTGAAGAAATTTAAAGCAATCATAAAATTTTTCAAATTGATCCTGACAATTAAAAACTCACATGTTTTCATGCGAATCAATTCCATAAATTTCTCCTCTCAAAGTTCGGTGTGAGAGTGGAGACGACAACTGTTTGAAGATGAAGGAGAAAGCAAATCTCCAACCTTGAATCGATTAAAGCAATCGTATATGGAAGGTGAATGTAGAATGTGAGAAAAAAAATGAGAGCTCGAATTTGGTGAATGAAAAAATGGACTAAGGTTGAGGAATATCTACCATGGTTTTAAGTTTGTGAATTTTGAGGGGCTTTAAGGTAATTTTACTATTGAATCTATTACAATAAAAAGTTGAAGTAAACAACCTGCGGAGTTAAGTCAAATAAGGCAATGCAAAAGCATGTGAAGTAAACAATATTTTACAGTATTTAATTGGTTTAAAATGGCTTATTCTGCCAGAAAGTTAACTGCCCGAAAAAGTGAAGTAAATGTGCCCAAATTATATAAGACCCTCTATAAACTGCTAAAGTAAACATAAGTTTAGAAAATTTAAACAATTAAAAAAAGTTTATTTAGCCAAAGAGTTAACTATTGCAAAATGTCAAGTAAACGCCCCCAAAGATGCCTAGTATTACATATGAATGGTTCTGAATACAGAAATTTAAAACGCAAAACCAGATAGAAGGACACGTGTAAATTCAAGATACAGATAGAAGGACACGTGTAAATCCAAGATTCATCCAAGATCACGGGTCACGTCTGTCTCTATGTTTTGGGCCGCGGAGCAGCTTTGTCAGCGTTTCCATTAAATTGAAGCGATATCTTGGGCCTGGAAAATGCAAAATTCTTCTAGCTGGACACACTTCTATGTGGGCCCACACATTTCTAGGGTCCATATATAGATCCCTACCATACCTAGGGTATCTAACCGGTGCCCTGTTGATTCTATGGTAAGCCGATTGCCAAACAGCCTCGCCACTCTCTCCGGCCTAAAAGAAAATAAAAAAAAAAATTAAAATAATAAGTAAAAAATAATAAAAAATATAATATAATATTACCTCGCCTTCTTTGCATGAATAGGTATGGTCTAATGCTTGACCAAGATCCATGTTTCTTGGTAAATCCTGCGTACACACGGGGCAAATCCGTGGACTCCACTTCAATTTCCATGGGATAGTCAAGGAAATTCTAAAATTACGGGCTTTTACTGTTATCATTTCGCGTGATTCTTTCGGTATAATCTCGTAAAATAGAAATCTAGACCTCATCTCGGATGGCTTTTCCATGCCAAATTTTTTTTTAGCGCCAATCTAATTGTAGGTGGCCATATGATAGCGTGAAATTCTTTGTGATCCTGAAACATGAAATACCAACCCAATCTAATTGCAGGTGGCTATATGACAGCGTGAATTTCTCTGTGATCCTGAAACATAAAATACCAACCCAAAAATTATACACAAGCCTTGTCAGTAACCCAAAACAAGCCCAGTCAGTAACCCAAAACAATTCAAAATGCCCAGCCCATTAACAAAAAATACTTGAGTTAAATTATTTAATTAAGATGTAAAGCTCTTTTAGTGGATAAAGATTGATTCATTAGAATTCAAACGTGACACCTCTTATTAAATTAATATGTCGGAAGAATGATCACTAAATTATATTAGGAATGGTGTTTTAATGTAAGATTTATCGCGACTTTCGATGGAGCAGCCGCCGCCGCAGCAGGGATAGAGGCTTCCTCATTATCGTCGCTCTGGAACCCATAAGAGTGACTGGACTCTCCCTCCTCTTAGAGCGGATGTAGGCCTCTGAACATGCGGTTGTAAAGCAGATGTAAGTTCATGAGCTCCTCCGCCGTCAGCCCCCAGCGCCTGAAGTATGATTTACGGAATATAAGTTATTAACAATCTAAGTAATTAACAGTACTCACCCAATAATACTTAATACTCACGTCCTAATGTCATTATCAGCATCAACCACATGCTTTCCGTGATCACCATGCATATGCGAGAACGACGATGACACCCTGTTGTCCGAGGATCTGTCAACGGACGTCGTTTGCTTGATGGTTGGAAATGAATGAGGCCTCCCCCTTTTATAAGGCTTACCTAAGAAATGAACGGTTAGGATCATTTCGATCCAACGGCTAAGAATGGTTCTCTAGACTCTTCTACACTACTCTAGCAATTCTAGACAATTCTAAGAGCTATGGAGACTAACCTAGAATGTGCAAGGATTCTCTATCGTGTTCTAGAGAATTCAAAGCTATTCTAGCAAAATCTAAGTCTGCCTCATGTTTTTGTGCACATGTAATAGAATACTCTGATTCTGGTTTTTGTAATAGCCAACTATAACATTTGACCTTTCTTTGGTCCTTGTCTGTAGTTTCCAGGGGATAAACCTAACTGTGTAGAGGATCAAGGATCACAAGAAGGACATCTTAGAGAGACAGAGAATCAACAAAATCATTGGGCGCCTCCTAATCCAATTACAGGCAATAATAACATGAATGATGATGAAAAGGTGGAGGATATACTAATTGACCTAAACACAAGACCCCGAAAGCTGTATGAACAAGCTCCTAATAGCTAGGTACTTTCTTTAATGAATGATATTTTCTTGTTGCGAAAAACTGTTTCAAATATCATGGTTTCTTGACTCTGGATTGTGGTTAAGTAATGTGGGGAGTGAATTCAATGTCCATTTATTTTTTCAAGGAACCAGTGGATAATTTTGTTGGTAACAATCATTGCTTCAGACAATGCTGTTCCAGGATATGTCTAAAGGGGGTCTGAGAAGTCAACAAAGGTATATTCCATAGATGATCAGCAAAAGGAATGTAATATTAGGCTTTTATTTGAGCTCTTTATATATATATATATATATATATATATATATATATATATATATATGCCTTGTGTGTTTGAGTTTTTGGTTGTTGGTTGTCTCTTTATAATCTTCATCATGAAAGTTATTAGAATTGACAAGATTGCAGACTATTTATCACCTTTTACTCCTCTCTTGGAAATGATGGCAACAATTTCGTCATCTTTCCTTTTCTTTCTTGTTCAAGATTGAAAAGGCTTCTCAACTAAAATATGAAATAAACTAATTGATTTCTCATCTGATCTGCAGTATAATTTCTAGAGGAGAACCCGTGTCATCAAGCTCAATACTAATTGATTTCTCATTTTTCTACAGTCAAAGACCCTGCTTCGAGACGATATTAGCACCGAAGGAAATGGGACGTGAGATTGACATGAAAATCAACTGCTGCTGCAACCTTCATACATCTATTGAATGTTCATTTATCTATGCAAGTATAGATGAAATGATGTGCATTCCATTTTTGTTACTGTTAGCAATTAACACTGTGCATCCTCTAGTCTAGGAATTAGGAAGCTATTTTGAAGAAGTTTGCGGGATGATGTTTCCATGTAAATTAGAAGACTTTGGGACATTGAGCTAATAAAAACCTGCAAAATTGTGCTGAGTATATGTTCTTTTAATCTGTAAAATGCTTTTTTAGCTCTTACATATAACATCGGTCTTGTTGTGTACTCTTGGTTTAGATTCAACATCTGCATACAATGGTTCATATCAAGCTACATCTTCAGTTGATGATATACGAAATACGACATAATTTCTATCCGTTGCTTTATACGAGACCAGTTTTATTTAAGAATGTTCAATCTCAAGTCTCAACCCTACAGTTTTACAGCCTAACTTATCAAGAAACTTTGCAGTTTCCACTTCTCATGATTCTTTGCAGCGGTTTGAAACCACAACCTTTTAGGTTACTTCTTGTTGGTTCTGAATACACAAATTTAAAACCCCAAAAGCCTGAAAAAGACTATTATGTCATGAAGCTTTTGAATACAAGCACTCTCTACTTCTCATTAGCATAGGATTCGGCTATCCAATTTTATTATGGATTTTGGATCCAAAATTTTCAAATCCGATTTGAATCCAATCCGTTGATAGCCCTAGATTTAAAGAATTATGAATGGGCTTACAAGATATCCTAGGTTTACAGAATTATGATTGGACTGGACCAAAAAAAAAAAAAATTATGAGTGGGCTTGCAAAACAAAGCCCAAATGTTGCATCACTATAGCCCAAAGATATCCTAAAAAAAAAAAAAAATAGGTTTACAGAATTATGATTGGGTTGGATCAGAAAAAGAATTATGAGTAGGCATACAAAACAAAACTCAAACGTTGCATCACATTAGCCTAAAAATAACCAAAAATATCCTAAGTTTATAGAATTATGATTAGGCTTAAAAAATAGAGCCCACTTCTTGCATCACATTTGCCCAAAAATAATCTAAGAAATTGTAAATCATAATTGGGCTTTGCGAAAAACTGTTTCAAATATCATGGTTTCTTGACTCTGGATTGTGGTTAAGTAATTTCGGGAGTGAATTCATTGTCCATTTATTTTTTCAAGGAACCGGTGGATAATTTTGTTGGTAATAATCATGCTTCAGACAATGCTGTTCCAACAATGTCTAAAGAGGGTCTGAGAAGTCAACAAAGGTATATTCCATAGATGATCAGCAAAAGGAATGTACTATCGGGCTTTTATTTGAGTTTTTTTTTTTTAAATATATAAATGCCTTGTATGTCTGAGTTTTTGGCTGTTAGTTGTCTCTTCATTATCTTCATCATGAAAGTTATTAGAGTTGACAAGATTACAAACTATTTATCACCTTTTACTCCTCTCTTGGAAATGATGGCAACAATTTCATCATCTTTCCTTTTCTTTCTTGTTCAAGATCGAAAAGGCTTCTCAACTAAAATATGAAATAAACTAATTGATTTCTCATCTGATCTGCAGTATAATTTCTAGAGGAGAACCCGTGTCATCAAGCTCAATACTAATTGATTTCTCGTTTTTCTACAGTCAAAGACCCTGTTTCGAGACGATATTAGCACCGAAGGAAATGGGACGTGAGATTGACATGAAAATCAACTGCTGCTGCAACCTTCATACATCTGTTGAATGTTCATTTATCTATGCAAGTATAGACGAAATGATGTGCATTCCATTTTTGTTACTGTTAGCAGTTAACACTGCGCATCCTCTAGTCTAGGAATTAGGAAGCTATTTTGAAGAAGTTTGCGGGATGATGTTTCCATGTAAATTAGAAGAATTTGGGACATTGAGCTAATAAAAACCTGCAAAATTATGCTGAGTATATGTTCTTTTAATCTGTAAAATGCTTTTTTAGCTCTTACATATAACATCGGTTTTGTTGTGTACTCTTGGTTTAGATTCAACATCTGCATACAATGGTTCATATCAAGCTACATCTTCAGTTGATGATATACGAAATACGACATAATTTCTATCCGTTGCTTTATACGAGACCTGTTTTATTTAAGAATGTTCAATCTCAAGTCTCAACCCTACAGTTTTACAGCCTAACTTATCAAGAAACTTTGCAGTTTCCACTTCTCATGATTCTTTGCAGCGGTTTGAAACCACAACTTTTTAGGTTACTTCTTGTTGGTTCTGAGTACAGAAATTTAAAACCCCAAAAGCCTGAAAAAGACTATTATGTCATGAAGCTTTTGAATACAAGCACTCTCTACTTCTCATTAGCATAGGATTCGGCTATCCAATTTTATTATGGATTTTGGATCCAAAATTTTCAAATCCGATTTGAATCCAATCCGTTGATAGCCCTAGATTTAAAGAATTATGAATGGGCTTACAAGATATCCTAGGTTTACAGAATTATGATTGGGCTGGACCAAAAAAAAAAAAAAATTATGAGTGGGCTTGCAAAACAAAGCCCAAATGTTGCATCACTATAGCCCAAAGATATCCTAAAAAAAAAAAAAAAGGTTTACAGAATTATGATTGGGTTGGATCAGAAAAAGAATTATGAGTAGGCATACAAAACAAAACTCAAACGTTGCATCACATTAGCCTAAAAATAACCAAAAATATCCTAAGTTTATAGAATTATGATTAGGCTTAAAAAATAGAGCCCACTTCTTGCATCACATTTGCCCAAAAATAATCTAAGAAATTGTAAATCATAATTGGGCTTTGCGAAAAACTGTTTCAAATATCATGGTTTCTTGACTCTGGATTGTGGTTAAGTAATTTCGGGAGTGAATTCATTGTCCATTTATTTTTTCAAGGAACCGGTGGATAATTTTGTTGGTAATAATCATGCTTCAGACAATGCTGTTCCAACAATGTCTAAAGAGGGTCTGAGAAGTCAACAAAGGTATATTCCATAGATGATCAGCAAAAGGAATGTACTATCGGGCTTTTATTTGAGTTTTTTTTTTTTAAATATATAAATGCCTTGTATGTCTGAGTTTTTGGCTGTTAGTTGTCTCTTCATTATCTTCATCATGAAAGTTATTAGAGTTGACAAGATTACAAACTATTTATCACCTTTTACTCCTCTCTTGGAAATGATGGCAACAATTTCATCATCTTTCCTTTTCTTTCTTGTTCAAGATCGAAAAGGCTTCTCAACTAAAATATGAAATAAACTAATTGATTTCTCATCTGATCTGCAGTATAATTTCTAGAGGAGAACCCGTGTCATCAAGCTCAATACTAATTGATTTCTAGTTTTTCTACAATCAAAGACCCTGTTTCGAGACGATATTAGCACCGAAGGAAATGGGACGTGAGATTGACATGAAAATCAACTGCTGCTGCAACCTTCATACATCTGTTGAATGTTCATTTATCTATGCAAGTATAGACGAAATGATGTGCATTCCATTTTTGTTACTGTTAGCAGTTAACACTGCGCATCCTCTAGTCTAGGAATTAGGAAGCTATTTTGAAGAAGTTTGCGGGATGATGTTTCCATGTAAATTAGAAGACTTTGGGACATTGAGCTAATAAAAACCTGCAAAATTGTGCTGAGTATATGTTCTTTTAATCTGTAAAATGCTTTTTTAGCTCTTACATATAACATCGGTTTTGTTGTGTACTCTTGGTTTAGATTCAACATCTGCATACAATGGTTCATATCAAGCTACATCTTCAGTTGATGATATACGAAATACGACATAATTTCTATCCGTTGCTTTATACGAGACCGGTTTTATTTAAGAATGTTCAATCTCAAGTCTCAACCCTACAGTTTTACAGCCTAACTTATCAAGAAACTTTGCAGTTTCCACTTCTCATGATTCTTTGCAGCGGTTTGAAACCACAACCTTTTAGGTTACTTCTTGTTGGTTCTGAATACAGAAATTTAAAACCCCAAAAGCCTGAAAAAGACTATTATGTCATGAAGCTTTTGAATACAAGCACTCTCTACTTCTCATTAGCATAGGATTCGGCTATCCAATTTTATTATGGATTTTGGATCCAAAATTTTCAAATCCGATTTGAATCCAATCCGTTGATAGCCCTAGATTTAAAGAATTATGAATGGGCTTACAAGATATCCTAGGTTTACAGAATTATGATTGGACTGGACCAAAAAAAAAAAAAATTATGAGTGGGCTTGCAAAACAAAGCCCAAATGTTGCATCACTATAGCCCAAAGATATCCTAAAAAAAAAAAAAAATAGGTTTACAGAATTATGATTGGGTTGGATCAGAAAAAGAATTATGAGTAGGCATACAAAACAAAACTCAAACGTTGCATCACATTAGCCTAAAAATAACCAAAAATATCCTAAGTTTATAGAATTATGATTAGGCTTAAAAAATAGAGCCCACTTCTTGCATCACATTTGCCCAAAAATAATCTAAGAAATTGTAAATCATAATTGGGCTTTGCGAAAAACTGTTTCAAATATCATGGTTTCTTGACTCTGGATTGTGGTTAAGTAATTTCGGGAGTGAATTCATTGTCCATTTATTTTTTCAAGGAACCGGTGGATAATTTTGTTGGTAATAATCATGCTTCAGACAATGCTGTTCCAACAATGTCTAAAGAGGGTCTGAGAAGTCAACAAAGGTATATTCCATAGATGATCAGCAAAAGGAATGTACTATCGGGCTTTTATTTGAGTTTTTTTTTTTTAAATATATAAATGCCTTGTATGTCTGAGTTTTTGGCTGTTAGTTGTCTCTTCATTATCTTCATCATGAAAGTTATTAGAGTTGACAAGATTACAAACTATTTATCACCTTTTACTCCTCTCTTGGAAATGATGGCAACAATTTCATCATCTTTCCTTTTCTTTCTTGTTCAAGATCGAAAAGGCTTCTCAACTAAAATATGAAATAAACTAATTGATTTCTCATCTGATCTGCAGTATAATTTCTAGAGGAGAACCCGTGTCATCAAGCTCAATACTAATTGATTTCTCGTTTTTCTACAGTCAAAGACCCTGTTTCGAGACGATATTAGCACCGAAGGAAATGGGACGTGAGATTGACATGAAAATCAACTGCTGCTGCAACCTTCATACATCTGTTGAATGTTCATTTATCTATGCAAGTATAGACGAAATGATGTGCATTCCATTTTTGTTACTGTTAGCAGTTAACACTGCGCATCCTCTAGTCTAGGAATTAGGAAGCTATTTTGAAGAAGTTTGCGGGATGATGTTTCCATGTAAATTAGAAGACTTTGGGACATTGAGCTAATAAAAACCTGCAAAATTGTGCTGAGTATATGTTCTTTTAATCTGTAAAATGCTTTTTTAGCTCTTACATATAACATCGGTTTTGTTGTGTACTCTTGGTTTAGATTCAACATCTGCATACAATGGTTCATATCAAGCTACATCTTCAGTTGATGATATACGAAATACGACATAATTTCTATCCGTTGCTTTATACGAGACCGGTTTTATTTAAGAATGTTCAATCTCAAGTCTCAACCCTACAGTTTTACAGCCTAACTTATCAAGAAACTTTGCAGTTTCCACTTCTCATGATTCTTTGCAGCGGTTTGAAACCACAACTTTTTAGGTTACTTCTTGTTGGTTCTGAATACAGAAATTTAAAACCCCAAAAGCCTGAAAAAGACTATTATATCATGAAGCTTTTAAATACAAGCACTCTCTACTTTTCAGTAGCATAGGATTCGGCTATCCAATTTTATTATGGACTTTGGATCCAAAATTTTCAAATCTGATTTGAATCCAACCTGTTGATAGCCCTAGATTTAAAGAATTATGAATGGGCTTACAAAATATCCTAGGTTTACAAAATTATGATTGGGTTGGACCAAAAAAAAAAAATTATGAGTGGGCATACAAAACAAAGCCCAAATGTTGCATCACTTTAGTCCAAAGATAACCAAAAATATCATAGGTTTACAGAATTATGATTGGGCTGTATTAGAAAAGGAATTATGAGTGGGCTTACAAAACAAAGCCCAAATGTTGCATCACATTAGCCTAAAAATAACCAAAAGTATCCTAAGTTTACAGAATTATGATTGGGATTAAAAAATAGAGCCCACTTGTTGCATCACATTTGCCCAAAAATAATCTAAGAAATTGTAAATCATAATTCGGCTTCCTAAACAAAGCCCAACTGTTGCATCACATTTTGCCAAAAAATAACCCATTTGAAAAGAAATTGTAAATCATAATTGGGCTTCTTAAACAAAGCCCAACTGTTAGCATCACATTAGCCAAAAAGAACCTAATTGAAAATTGCAGAATTATGATTGGGCTTAAAAAATAGAGCCCACTTCTTGCATCACATTTGCCCAAAAATAATCTAAGAAATTGTAAATCATAATTAGCCAGAAAAATAATTGTAAATCATAATTGGGCTTCTTAAACAAAGCCCAACGGTTGCATCACATTAGCCCAAAAATAACCCATTTGAAAATTAAAAAAACGAAATTCCGTTGCCGGGACTTGAACCCGGGTCTCTCGGGTGAGAGCCGAGTATCCTAACCACCTAGACTACAACGGATTGTCGTATAATTCAAAACAATTAATAATTATAAGCATATCTAAGGTGGTGTCCTACTTTTTCTGCTTGTCTTCAATTTCACATAGAAATTTCCCAATTTTGTGTCGTTTACAAACAATTACAAACATGCAACCAAGAATTGACTACAAATCTAGAAAAGGTTGAAAAGCACCACATTATATAAACCAAGTCTCCTAAGAACAAAGCCACCAAGTCCCATTGAATAAAAGCCACAAGGTTCTAACTTCTAAATAGCGCAACATCTATCCCACTCAACATATAACGGGAGAAACCGAATCACAATACTTTCCTAAGAAATACAAAATCCATAAGATTCACTCTAATATCTTCTTGGAAAGCGGTCCACGAACCTCCCGGAGGGGCATTCGAAAGCCAGATGCCCTCTTCCCCCACAATTCCGGCAAATGGTCATTCCAACACAGTCCCTACTCATATGCCCCGGCATCCCACAGCTCCGGCATACAATATCCCTAAGTCCACCACGACTGCCACCAAAACCACCACGACTGCTGCCAAAACCACCTCCTCTGTCCTCAAGCAAATTACCCTTTGGACAGTCTCGAGCAATGTGGCCGGCTACATTGCACGAGTTGCAAATGGGCTCGTTCTGGCAATCACGTGCAAGATGACCTGTTTCTCTGCAGTTCTTGCATGCCTTGTCGTTCGTACAGTTGGCAGCAAAGTGGCCTTGCTTGAAGCAGTTATTGCAGAGTTTCGTTTCTGCTGTTGGAGGAGCAGTGCAGTCTCGGGCACGGTGTCCTGATTCACCACAAGTATGGCAGACTCCTTCGTTGGGACATTCTCCAGCAATGTGCCCCGGTTGCCTACAGTTCCAACAGAGAGATTTCGTGCTGCACTCTGATGCAATGTGCCTGATTCAGGGAAAAAGAACAATTGTGAATTCTTCACCCCAAAATCTCATGTTAGTGTTGATAAATAGCAAATGCGGGAATAATTGCTATTTCAGTTTCCAAAGCCAGAGCATTTGAATTAACATTAATATCATGCAGATTTCATATAGCCCTTGTTAGTAGAGAGAACAGCGGCAACGACTTACCACTTCATACCTCAAACATACATGCAATTTGGAACAAAACTAAATGAATTAGCACAACTGGGCTTACTTAGTTTGTTAAAGAACATAAATAAATATCCCCAACTGATTTAGTTTCTAACCGAAGAGGCTTACCCAGGAAGGTTGCAATTGTTGCAAACAGCCACATTGGGGCATTCTCTAGCAAAATGGCCAGGCCTCTTGCAATTTCTGCACAAATTAGAGTCACTGCAAAAGAATAAAGAAAACCATTTAGGATCTTAGTAAAGATGTATATTCCCAGAAAAGCTAAATAGTAGCAGGCAAATCTCATATGGCTACAAGAAAAAGAGGTGAACAGCAAAGCTGTAATTCAAAATGTTGCTTTCCCCATTAATTGGGGTCTGAAGGACTGTGGTTAAAGAAAAACTAGGATGAGGTGACCAACATTCGTAGAAAATCTAAGAGCAAAATCATGTTGATTCAATCACTATCCAAGTCGGATTGATTCCATACACCACTGCCTCCTTCCCAATCCACAAACAGCATAGTAAACAAAAGACACAAACATACAAATAAACTAGTGCTGAATAACCTGAAGCCCCGTCTTGAATCCCGACTATATGGTCCATCACGATAGGAATTACGATGAGTACGCATCTTACGATCCAATGGACTCCTGCTTCTATTCCTGCTTCTGCTTCTGCTCCTGCTCCTGCTCCTGCTGCGGCTACGGATCCTATTCTCTAAACTCATTTTTTAAAACTATTGCAATAAAAAACCAGCACTGTTTTGCAGACTATCAACACCACCACAGCTCAGCTTCTGCCTCCTCCCTGTCCACCACAACCACACATAAAATCTGTACTTTATCTTTCAAGAGTTTTTCAAACACCAGACGCTGTCACTAGCATTACTTTTTTCAGCAAACAATACCAACGTGCAGATTAGGTGGCCGATTCCCATTAATCTTTAACTGTATGGGAAATAATATCTTGAAATTGTGATGATATCTCATTTTAGAAAGATGAATGGAAATTTACAGTATACAATCTGATTTCTATCCTTCTGTTTGATCTTCTTACTTCTACTCTATAATTCTTATGTGGGGTTATCGAAGGCAAATAATAAAAAAGGGAACTAAAAGAGAAAACACATCGATTTATGTCATGAGCTGATGGTCAAGGCAAAGTATAAAGAAAGGGAAGGATGTCTTCAATAACAAGAGTACCTAGTCTCCCCTCCAAAATAATCTATAGTTCTTCCTTCCTTTCAATACTATTCCGCCTCAAACCAAGTAGACATGTAATTGCCACAACCCCCCCCCCCCCCCCCCCAACAAGAGAGGAAAAGAACATAAACAATGAAATCCATAAGAGAGTATTATTTGCTTAAATGGATATGCAGTAACACAACAGGCACAGTTTGCTATCGGTCACTAAAATTTAGAAGAACCAAATATTTAGTAGCAAATGTTTCCAACCAACAAAGTGGTTTTCAGATACTAAACAACATCATCAACACTATTCCAATATCCAGTTGTACAACGGCTCAAACGCAATGACTCCAGAAATCAGCACAAATGTGATCGACCTTTGCCTACGGTATCAGCAAAAAGGTAATTGCAAGAAAATTAACCAAGTGACGGTTGACTTTTTTAATACAGAATGCAGGTTAAATAAGAATGAAATCAAGTGTAAGCCCCTTTACAAATTTTCTGCAATAAATGAAATTTTCCCTTCCTTATCAGGCATTCATCTGCATATCAACATCAAGCACTCAAGTTATCCCTCAAACTCATGACCCTGCAACACACACATACACAAGTACACACAAACGTGGTAAAAATGTAATTGAAATAAATCAATGGCCATAAAACCCAACTCAGAACCCAAAATTATCAACAAAAACGAGCCCCATTGAATCAATCCTCAAAACCTGTTCGTACCTCATTGGTCAAACTAATTACCAAATCAAGCTTAACCATAAATTCCGGAAACAAAACAATCTGAAACGCTGAAATTGCTCCGCGGACAACTAACCATCACTCAAATCATGAAATAAACCACATGACCCCCAGCCAGAACCAATTAAAAAACAGAACAATTAAATCATATCTAATCTGTAAATCTACGCCAAGGGTTTACCATAATTAGATTCCATTGAAGATCTACAGAGAGAGAGAGAGAGAGAGAGAGAGAACCTGCTGTCACACAAGGTAGTACTGAAAGCCGCTGAAGGAGAGCGCAGCTGCTGGAGACGCCTCAGAGTACTATTGTCAGTGAGAAAGTACCGAAATTTTCAGATTGTTTGGTAAGAAAATATATTTTTGAGTATTTATAATAACAATTAGAAAAATAGTACTTTTGCCCCGAGGTTTATACCTTATTATCGTTTTAGTCCCAAACTTTACACTTATTCAAAACATTCCCATCTTTCAAAAATATTCGTCAAGTTTGGTCCTCTCCGTTACGGACCTAACGAAAATATTGAGAAGGTTGCTTGGAATATGGATTAGGTGGGATTATATCCATTGGGAAAAAGAAATCTTCGTATACGATTGAGTTGAACAAAACATGGTCATGTTTGGTTTGAATTTTTTTTTTATCGAGCATGAATCTTGTTTGAGTTTAGTTTATTCATCAGAAGAAACGAGTTCGAATCAAGTTGGACTCAAGTAGTTTAATTTTTTACATATAATAAGTTATATAATAAGAAATCTAGTTAGATAACACTCAATGTGCAACTTTGATTTGTTATGCTTAATCGATCAAGTTTAGACGAGGTTTTAACATTCAACCTCAGAATAAATATGGAGTAGTTTGGCTCACAAGTGATCGCCAATTTTCATCACTTTATATTTGTTATTATTATTATTATCATTTTTTTTTAAAATTTAGATCAGAACATCTATCGTCGATTATAGTGACTAGTCCTCTCCATGAATTGTAGACACCTCATAGAGTGGAATAGCTGGCCAATAAATTTAAAGTTGCTTCATACCCAAAATCATAATTCAAACCACTAACCTTTAATTAAGAATAGATGAGTTCTATCCGGACATCTTATCTTCTCTTGTGGTTCTCATGATGGTCTTTTTCAAGTGAAGTAATGGTAGTGAGTCAAACCTGCATTGTGTCCATAAGTAATAAGTAATCCAGAAATGGAGCTATGTGTAATTATTTGTAAACATAGAATGGGATTAGTTGAGAATTGAGATGACAGCGATGAACAACAACGAAAACAAGAACATTACTTTTGTTATAAAACTGAATAATAAATAGGTGAAAGAAGACAAGAAATATGAAGGAAAATATGACTATCTGTAGGAGTCTGTATTACTGAACTTTTCTCTTCCAAAATTGGTCCATAAACTGAATGAATTGCGCCTCTATTTATAGGCGAAAATTTACAACGTGCACAGTACTTTTACTGTGCACTTACGCGTAGTAATAAATCACTACAAGAAATTCGCCGAAATCCGACGGAAAATTCCGAGGGAAACAGGCCGTCGGAATTCCCTCGGAATTCCCGAGGGAATTCCGACGGGATTCCGACGGAATTTGTTTTTTTTTTAAAAAATAAAAATTAAACAAATCCGACGGAAATTCCGTCGGAATTCCATCGGATTTTTTTAAAAATAAAATTTAAAAATAATATTAAATAATTCCGACGGAATTCCGAGGGGATTCCCGTCGGTTTTTTTAAATATAAATTATAAAAATAGAAATTAAATAATTCCGACGGGCATTCCGTCGGAATTCCGTCGGATTTTTTAAAAATAAAAATTACAAATAATATTAAATAATTCCGACGGAACTTTCCGTCGGAATTCCGTCGGATTTTTTAAAAATAAAAATTAAAAATAATATTAAATAATTCCGACGGAACTTTCCGACGGATTTTTTAAAAATAAAAATTACAAATAATATTAAATAATTCCGACGGAACTTTCCGTCGGAATTCCGTCGGATTTTTTAAAAATAAAAATTAAAAATAATATTAAATAATTCCGACGGAACTTTCCGTCGGAATTCCGTCGGATTTTTTAAAAATAAAAATTAAAAATAATATTAAATAATTCCGACGGAATTTTCCGTCGGAATTCCGTCGGATTTTTTAAAAATAAAAATTAAAAATAATATTAAATAATTCCGACGGAAAGTTCCATCGGAATTCCGTCGGATTTTTTAAAAATAAAAATTAAAAATAATATTAAATAATTCCGACGGAATTTTCCGTCGGAATTCCATCGGATTTTTTAAAAATAAAAATTAAAAATAATATTAAATAATTCCGACGGGATTTCCGTCGGAATTCCGTCGGTTTTATCTATGCTTAAATTGAATTCTTATGACGTATTATAATATTTGTAGTTATAATTAATATTTTCTTAGAACTTAATTTTAAATATAGTCTACAAAATTTATGATTTTATTATTTCAAATGATATATAAATATTTGTATCAAACTAAACCAATGAATTGATCTAGCTCAACTGGTTTACCTTGGTTTCCATAAGGTCTTACTACCACAACGTCGGGTGTTCGAATCCCCAGGGCCGCATTAAGTTTTTATTTTTCCAGTAAATTCCGACGGAATTCCGAGGGAAATTCCGTCGGAAATAATTAATTAAATTTTTTTTTTCCAGTAAATTCCGACGGAATTCCGAGGGAAATTCCGTCGGAAATAATTAATTAAAATTTTTTTTTTTAGTAAATTCCGACGGAATTCCGAGGGAAATTCCGTCGGAAATAATTAATTAAAATTTTTTTTTAAAGCAAATTCCGACGGAATTTCCCTCGGAATTCCGTCGGAATTTTTTAAATTTATTTTTTTTTTTATGATTTTTGTCCCTCGGAATTCCGTCGGTTTTCCGTCGGTTTTGAATTCCGAGGGAGGGTTTTCCTACGGCATGTGTCCCGTCGGAATTCCCTCGGAATTCCGTCGGAATTTACTATTTCAGTCGGAATTCCGTCGGAATTCCCTCGGAATTTTCCGTCGGAATTTGCAGGATTTCTTGTAGTGAATGCTGAATGGAGGTAATGTTTCCTTTGTCAAATTTTGGGGGGATCTCTGATAACACTTTGGCTGAGGCATCCCATTTTGTCAATAATTGCTGCTTCAATTTGTTGACATTCTCAACACTCCCCCTTGGGATGCCGATGCGATTATCTCCCCATACGTCTTTGGTGCTGCCTCATTAAAAACCTTATCAGGAAAAACCCAGTGGGACAAAAACCCGAAGAAGGAAAAGAGTACAGTTGCGCAGGCTCCCCCTGACGTAGACATTAGTGAGATCTTTTCATAGATCTCGGAGCTGGCGCATTCCAATATCGTGAACATGTTTCTTGAAAGTTGTAGTGGGGAGTGCCTTTGTAAAAAGATCTGCGGAGTTATGACATGATTGAACATATTGAACGTTGATTTCTCCATTCTTCTCAAGATCTTGTGTATACTGGTAGAACTTCGGTGTGATATGTTTGGTTCTATCAGTTTTGATATATCCCTCCTTCATTTGAGCAATACATACGGCGTTGTCTTCATATATCGTTGTTGGACTTTTATCAATTGATATGCCGCAGGAGGTCGAGATGTGTTGTGTCATTGATCTTAACCAAAAACATTCTCGACTCGCTTCATGAAGTGCGATGACCTCAGCATAGTTGGAAGAAGTAGCAACAAGTGTTTGTTTCTGCGATCTCCAAGAAATTGCAGTGCCTCCAATTGTAAATACGTAACCTGTTTGGGATCTAGCTTTGTGTGGATCTGATAAATATCCTGCATCTGCATAACCAACCAAAACATGTTCTGTATTTTTAGAATAAAATAATCCCAAATCAACTGTACCTCGAAGATATCGGAATAGATGTTTAATCCCATTCCAATGTCTTTTAGTGGGGGATGAGCTGAACCTTGCTAATAAATTAACTGCAAAAGATATGTCAGGTCTAGTACAATTAGCAAGATACATAAGAGCTCCAATTGCACTGAGGTATGGTGTTTCAGATCCAAGGACTTCTTCATTTTCTTCGCGAGGGCGAAATGGATCTGTTTCTACACTTAGCGATCTCCCAATCATTGGAGTGCTCAAAGGGTTTGCTTTATCCATATTAGAGCGTCTCAACACCCTTTCGGTATAAGCTGATTGATGCACAAAAATTCCATTTTGTTTATGCTCAATCTGCAAACCAAGATAAAATTTGGTTTCTCCAAGATCTTTCATTTCAAATTCATTCTTTAAATATGCCGTCGTTTCACGGATTTCTTTGGCAGTCCCAATAATGTTCAAATCATCAATATACACAACAATAATAACGTATCCGGATACTGTTCTCTTAATATATACGCATGGACAAATTGGATTATTCACATATCCTTTCTTTGATAAAAATTCACCTAAGCGATTGTACCACATGCGTCCTGATTGTTTTAACCCGTAAAGAGATCGTTGTAATTTGATCGAACATTTCTCTTTTGGTTTTGACTTTAATGCTTCAGGCATTTTGAATCCTTCAGGGACTTTCATATAAATATCACTATCAAGTGATCCATACAGATAAGCTGTAACAACATCCATTAGACGCATTTGCAATTCTTGGGAAACTGTAAGGCTGATTAAATATCTAAACGTAATTGCATCCATAACAGGAGAATACGTTTCCTCATAATCAATCCCGGGTCTTTAAGAAAAACCTTGGGCAACGAGCCTTGCTTTATATCTTGTGACTTCATTTTTCTCATTTCGTTTTCGTACGAAAACCCATTTGTACCCTACAGGTTTTATACCTTCAGGTGTGAGGACAACAGGTCCAAACACACTTCTTTTATTCAAAGAATTTAATGCAGCCTGAATGGCGTCTTTCCATTTATTCCAATCATGTCTATTTTGACATTCAATGATAGATCTTGGCTCGGGATCTTCATTTTTATGAATGATATCTACGGCATAAGAAAATATTTCATCGATGTTGATATCACTTTGATTCCACAGCTTTCTTGAATATAAGTAATTAATTGAGATTTCTTCATTTATCTCATTTTGTGTCTCTTCTGGGACACTTTCTTTATTCAAAATTTCCTTTGTGATATCTTTCTCATTTAGTATCTCTTCTGGGACACATTTTTCTATACCGTGATCATCATTCATATTAGCTCCTTTTCTCTTACGAGGATTCTTATCCTTCGATCCAGGAGGTCTACCACGCTTCAAGCGTGCTATAGATTCATGAGCAATATTTTTCTCAGGTTGACCTTTTGGAATCTCAATTCGAGCAGGAGCATTGACAACTGGTATATGTGACTTAGTCACTCGTTTTGCATCTGTAAAAGCATCTGGTAATTGGTTTGCAATACTTTGCAAGTGTACAATCTTTTGTACTTCCACCCCACATTGCTTTGTGCGTGGATCAAGATGCAATAATGATGGTTCATACCATGAAATATCCTTTTCCAATTGTTTGTTTTCTCCCCCTAATGCTGGGAAAACATTTTCATCAAAATGACAGTCGGCAAAACGTGCTCTAAACATATCACCCATTTGTGGTTCAAGGTATCTGATAATGGATGGACTTTCATATCCAACATAAATTCCCAACCTTCTCTGGGGCCCCATTTTAGTACGTTGTGGTGGTGCTACAGACACATATACTGCACAACCAAAAATTCGTAGATGGGAAATATTTGGT
Organism: Lantana camara; assembly: GCA_037501455.1. Classification (NCBI taxonomy): domain Eukaryota; kingdom Viridiplantae; phylum Streptophyta; class Magnoliopsida; order Lamiales; family Verbenaceae; genus Lantana; species Lantana camara. Next base: position 137,122,593 of record CM074856.1, on the reverse strand, counting down.
TCTTGACCACATGTAAGTTAAAACGGGGAGTATTTATGATAAGCACTTGGTCTAATGCGAATTAATATCTCTGCATGTAAAATCGCATACCCCCATACTGAATTTGGGAGCTTTGTTCTCATTATCAATGGTCTAGCAATAAGCTAAAGACGTTTAATTAATGATTCAGCTAAACCATTCTGCGTATGGACATGAGCAACAGGATGCTCAACAATAATTCCAGTTGCCATACAATAATCATTAAATGTTTGGGATGTGAACTCACCAGCATTGTCCAATCGAATTTTCTTGATTGTGTTATCAGGGAATTGTGCTCGTAATTTAATAATTTGGGCGTGCAATCTTGCAAATGCCATATTACGAGTTGATAACAAACAAACATGTGACCATCTGGTAGATGCATCGATCAATACCATCAAATATCGAAATGGTCCACATGGTGGATGAATTGGTCCACATATATCACCTTGAATACGTTCAAGAAAAGCAGGTGATTCATCTTTTATTTTAACTGGTGATGGTCTCACAATCAATTTCCCAAGAGAACAAGCTGTACACAGGTCTTTTCTTATTTGAGGAATCTTCTGGTTCCTTAAAGGATGCCCTTGTGTACTTTCAATGATTTTTCGCATCATTGTTAAACCGGGGTGACCCAATCGATCATGCCAAATAGTAAGATCTTGTAGATCCACAAACTTCTGGTTTGTGATGGCATGTGCTTCAATTGCACTTATGCGTGTATAATATAAACCTGATGAAAAAGCAGGTAGTTTTTCCAGAACATGCCCTTTACTTGTTATATACAAGTATTCAGTATTTATCTCATTTCCAGTTTCAATGTGATATCCGTTAAGACGGATATCCTTGAAGCTTAATAAATTTCTTTGGGACTTAGAGCAAAATAATGCATCATTAATAATAAACTTTGTCCCATGGGGTAGCAACATTGTAGCTCTTCCGGAGCCTTCAACTAATTTTGCAGTACCCGATATAGTATTGATACTTGCTTCATTTTTTATCAAATGGGAGAAATATTTTCTATCTTTTAGGATCGTGTGCGTCGTGGCACTGTCTGCAAGACATATATCCTCTTTATTTGAATTGCTCTCGTATGAATGCAGTGATGTATCCATATCTTCATAAATCAAATAAATTCAGAATAAGATGATAAAAATAACATGTGTGATAATAATATAAAAACAGGGTAGATAATTATAGGAGGGAAAATTCATAACAAAGTACAAATAATTTTCCAGTGAGATCTAGAGCGACGAACTCAAGCTTCGTAAGATTAGACATACTTGTAACTAATATAGGATAAAAATAATTAGTACATTCATTAATTAAATAACACGTATAACAATTTTAAATGCCAATATCAAATGCTATTCCTAGGAGCAACAATGGGATCATAACCGATACGACAAGCATGATGTACATATCCCGTTCTGGGATATCTATACTAAGAATAAAAATAGCAAAAGCAATTACTATGATTATCATGAAAATTCCTTCAGCTGACAACATCTTGATATGTGAAAAAATAGCAACGAGATCTTCTAGGGTTTTTGAGATTAAGAAGTAAGATGTAGAAGTGAATGAATTATATTTACCCAAAATCATCTATTTATAGAAAAATTACAGCTAATCGTTACAAACTAGCCGTTACATATATAATTTTATTTTATATTTTTATATTAATTTTTAAAAAAATAGCCGTTGTAAAAGTATATATATAAATATATATATTTTATAAAATAACCGTTGGAAAAAGTGTATATTTATATTTATTTATTATATTTGGAGCATAAATAAATATAAATGCAAGCATTAATGATAATGATTTATGCATGCTCAGGGTTGATAAAAATATATGCAGAGCAATAAACATATAAACATTAACAGTTTAGGACATAAATTAAGCGTACATAATTATATATAGTATAAATGGATAAGTAGGAGGCACGGCCTTCCATTTGCATGTAAATAAATATAATGCGGAGGTTTTATCCTCCATTATATAAGTAGATATTATTAGGGGATTTAATCCTCCATTAAATATAGATAAGTAATATTGGGAGGTTTTAGCCATCCATTATATATATATAAATATGTATTAAGAGAAGGCATTAGCCATTCGTAATAATACTATAATGTAACTAGATATATATATATATATATATATATATAGTAATTATATATATATAAATATAATATGTATTAAGAGAAGTCTATATATATATATAGTAATTATATATATATAAATATAATATGTATTAAGAGAAGTCTTAGCCATTCGTAGTAATACTATATATGAGAACGTGAATAAGTAGATAGTATAGAAATATGAATAAATAGATATAGAATATTACATTTGTCTTCTGGTTGATTCGCCTGGAGAATATTAGAACAATCGTGCCGATAACTAGAACGTTCGTGCTGATAACGTGTTATAAAACTGAATAATAAATAGGTGAAAGAAGACAAGAAATATGAAGGAAAATATGACTATCTATAGGAGTCTGTATTACTGAACTTTTCTCTTCCAAAATTGGTCCATAAACTGAATGAATTGCGCCTCTATTTATAGGCGAAAATTTACAACGTGCACAGTACTTTTACTGTGCACTTACGCGTAGTAATAAATGCTGAATGGAGGTAATGTTTCCTTTGTCAAATTTTGGGGGTTATCTCTGACAACACTTTGGCTGAGGCATCCCATTTTGTCAATAATTGCTGCTTCAATTTGTTGACATTCTCAACAACTTTAGATTTATTGATTTATCTTGTTCGATTTCCCTTTTTCTTTTTTAGCTTGATTAATTTAGATCGCACTTATCAAAATTCAGATCGGATGAGATCACAAAAATATATAATTATCTTGAATTACTGAAATTCCTAATTCAAAACATTATGTCAGATTATAAAAGTACTTAAATTTCAAATTCGAAAATATTTGACTAAGATAGTATATATATAGATAATTCTCCCCTTTCCCCCAAAAAATGAATTATATGCTTTTTCCAAAATGAAAAGGTTTAAGCGAAAGCAGAAGCAGAAGCAGTTCTTCAGCGCATCAAAACAAATGTACGCACAATAATCATATTAAAAACCATGTATATGATCATACTCTTAGCAAGTTATTGCACTCTCTAGAAGAAAAAGACTTATTGAAATGACCCTAACATAATTTGTAGCCAAACCCTATTATAAATCTATAATCATGACCATATATAAAACCCAAGCCTAAATTATTCTTAGTTGAAATTAATTTCAAACTAATGAACAATTAAGGCGATGCTTAGGTATAGCAACAAGTTGTACTGCCCTCGGTGCAGTTAGCCCAAACACATCATTCATGTCAAGATCACTAGGCTTCATTCCATCAGGCAGCTCCCAATTGAAGCAATGGCAAAGATGAGCCACGGTCAACTCCAAACCGTACAACCCTAATTGCATCCCGGGGCACGACCTCCGACCCGACCCAAACGGTAGATACTCGAAGCTACTCCCTTTGAAGTCAGGCGAACCATCATGGAGAAAACGTGTCGGGTTAAACTTATTTGGTTCAAGCCAGGTGGTTTTGTCCTGCGCTATGGCCCACACATTGATCATCACGCGAGCTCCGCTCGGGACCCTGTAGCCGTCGATGATGGCATCGGTGGAGGTCTCGTGGAGGAGGAGGGGGATCGGAGGGTGGAGACGGAGCGTCTCCTTGATCACGCACCGGAGGTATGTGAGCTTATCGAGATCGGATTCATTGACTTTTCGGTCAAACCCTACTACATCAGCTAATTCTTGTTGGACTTTCTTTAGGTCTTCGGGGCTCTTCATTATCTCCGCCATGGCCCATTCGATGGCTGATGCTACGGTTTCAGTACCACCAAACATAACATCCTTGAAAAAACAAAAAATGAAAAGATAATGTATTATTTGTTTTGTTGTAAGAATTATATATATATATATATATATATATATATATTTCATGCATGTATTTATTATTTTACGTATACGGCATAAAAAGGCAAAAAACGAAAAAAGGAATAGGTGCAATTAGGATGGAGCGGAAAATGTGATATATTTGGAACCCAATATTATTGTTTATTTAACTAATTAATTTGTATTATTTTGGTAAAAGTATATAATATTTTTTCTTGACCAATAATATTTTGGTAAAAGTATATAATATTGACCAATTACTTTCATGATAGATTTGGGTGATTTGGTTCCTATATTAATAGCCTTCAAATCAATTATATTTTAGAAAAATATTCCCATAAATGCATATGCATTTAATAATATATATATAATGATAATACTATGATGATCAATACCTTCTATTTTAAATTGTTTAATTAACCTCTAATATTTTATTTTTTCTCTATAATTATAACTAACAAATAACACAGAAAAACAATCTTTTTTGAAACTTATTAGAAAAAATATCATTTCATGTGAGGTTTTTTAGTCTATAAACTATAAAGTGTAGCTCAAAGTTTTAATTGATTAAATAAAATAAGAAAATATAAAATAGAGAATTTGTTTTCTCACCATGATGAGAGCCTTAATGTTATCTCTAGTAATCTTGATAGATGACCCTAACTGATCTGACCCGTCTTTCTGATCATCTCCACCATAAAACTCCATTAGCTCGTCAACCATATCATTCTCGACATTCACACCTCCGTCACCATCTTTATCCTCTCGCTTCTTCATATGATCGTCGATGATCTTATCGATGAATCCGTCGAGGGCACCACGAGCATTAGCAAGCCTCTTATGAAAATCATGGCCATGAATCCACCCTAGCCAAGGGATAAAATCACCAACGTTAAAAGCCCCAAACAACTTAGAAAATTCTTGCATAATCTTCACGAACTCCTCTTGACCCTCTTGGAATATAGACCCAAAGGCAGCTCTATAAGTAATATTCTTAGTCAATCCAAGAACTTTATCCCCTATGTTAACCTTCGAACCAATCATGGTATTAATAATCCCGATCAACGAATCGATTTCCTCCCTAACCGAAGCCCACGATTCCGCCCTTTTACGGCTGAAAACCTTTGTAACACAAATCTTTCTCATTTGCCTCCAAAAGGGCCCGTAATGAGCAAAGGCCATATCAGCTCTGTCATAGGTTAAGTATTTTATTGCAATAGTTGCGGGCCTATTGGAGAAGATGTTATCCTGCGTTTGGAGGACCTGTTTGGCTATCTCCGCCGTGGAAACCGCCACCATGTGGACGTTTCCCACTTTCAGGTGGGTTAAACCGCCGTAGATGTTGGCCAGCGCCGCCAGGCCGCGGTGGTTCAACTGACTGACCATGCCCATGTTGCCCATCACGGGTAATCCTTTGGGCCCGGGTGGAAAAGGGTGTTTCTTGAATAGTTTGGGTGATAAAATGGTGATGAGAAAGATGAGGATTAGTGATAGCATGAGTAAGGACGTGTTTGGGGTGGCTTGGAGATTGTGAAGGATAGTGATGTCCATGGCTGAGGTTTTGGATAGATTGTGGGAGAAGAGTGTGCTTGATGGTTATATATATATATATATATATATATATATATGTGGGAAAAAGATTTTTTTCCATTTGCGACTTTTTACAATTTACCATCCCAACGAACTTTTATTGTAAACCGCTATTCAATCATTGCATTTGTGACATATCATCATCTAAACCTTTTCTAGTGGTTAGTAGCATGTTTATAAAATGTACACGTCAATTATATTTTCACACAAAAAAAAAAAAAAAAAAAAAAAAAAAAAAATTAGATGACGGTATGTTATAAATATGAAGATTAGATGGTGGTTTGTGATGAAAATTTATTGGAACGATAAATTATAAAATGAGACAAAATTCGGATGATAAAAAATTAAAAACTTTTTTCCATTGTATTTAGATTTGTTTATTTCTTTGGGAATATTATAATTTTGACTCCATTAAGGCCAATTATGACAGTTTTGAATCTTTTTGTCGGATCTCACTCATAATTATGCATCAATTTGTTAAGTTTAAGAAATATTTGACTATTTAAATTAGTAAACATCATAAATTTAAATTCAATATTCCGTGCATTTCATACTTTAATTAAAATAATTGGCTCGCGGAAAATGAGGGATTTTCTCAATCAACATATATGTCCATAAACTGGGAAAAAAAAAAAATTCAAAATCGAATAAAAATTAATTACTATTACAGTATTACTAGCTATTTGTTAATATAGGTAGTGCTAAAATATCGTTATACTGATTAACTAGAACTTTGGTAAAGCTTTTAATCTTATTTTTCTTCTTAATTAGTTGGATATTATATCATGACAAACGAGCGTTACATAAATTTTTTTTTTTTCCTATAGTTCATTTTCCTGGATCGACTTAGAACGGACTACTTAATGTGTGAATTTCTCAATAGTAATAATAGATGTGTTTTCAAAGACTCAAACTTGAGATTTTTGATTAAATTAGTATAGGAACGATCCATTAAATTACACCACTCGGTGGTGGAGAGTTACATAGTGGACAAGCATGCAACCATAAACGCAAGCTCACATGGGATTAAATTATGGTTGCCTAATATTTTTATCGTAAGATAAGGAAGTTTGTTATAGTGGCAAATACGGATGGGGCAACAAGCTAGGCTGCTTAAGACGATCCTACTAACATACCGATAAAGGGACAATTCCGGGTTTCTATTGTTATCTATATTAATTCAAGAGACAGATAATAACGGTTTTGTCTCTTAAATTCTTTTTTTTTTTTTTTTTTCTCACCGACTTTATTCTCTTGTGTTTTTTTTCATTTATCTTTTATTATTCTAACAATTTTTTCTTAACTTTTTTTTTTTTTCTCGAACCTCACTTCAATTATTTTTCATTTTTTTATATATAATTTTTATCTTTTTTCTCTTATATTTTAAATGTTTTTAACTGATATAATATTGTCTTATGTTATTGTAGAAAACTAAAATTTATGGCCAATAAAAATATGATACGTGTAAATTAAATAAATGTTAAATATCGAAATTATATTTTCTATTTTACTTTTAGGGATTTAATCAAAAAAAATTTTCTATAATTAAATAGTTAATTAATTGATATTTTTAAGAGATAATGATTTTTGTCCATCCGAACAATAGGCCATTTTGCAATTCACCCTCCAAACTATTTTGACCCCGATACCACCATCTAAACTATTAATTTGTGACAAACCACCATCCCAACCCCTTTATGATAGGTTTAACCCCAAAACCTGCACACGCAAGAGTCACACGTGATAATGGGAAGGGTATTTTTGACATTTCATCTAATATTAAATATCTGAGTCTCATTTTAAAACATAGTAACCCTCTTTTGAACCCTAATCTATCACAATTTCACAAAGAAAGGAGAAGTGCGTGTGAGCAATATGTGGAGGGAGACATCTGAATTTCTGGTTGATGATTTTTGTCACTGTGGCAAGAGTGCAGACCATCGGACATCGTGGAAGAACGACAACCCTGGTCGGCGTTTCTCAATTTGCAAAAATTACAAGACTATATCTCTTTTTTTATTCTCATTTAAACCCTAATTTTTGGGAATTTTGTCTGACTTGCAAGATTTTTGGTCAGATGTTGAACGGGTGCTCGTACTTTGTATGGATTGATCCACCAATGTCTCTGAGGGCTCGTCAAGTAATCATTGAGTTGGTCATGAAATCTGATAGACAAAAAGCTGCTTTGAAGTCGAAGACTAGGAAGCTAATATGGATGTGGATAATGCTGATTTGTTCTTGGGCATTTATGTATTTGTGAAAGTAGTGTGCTTGTTGTAAAAAAAATTTCCTGGGATGAGCACTGATTCTCAATTTTAAATGTAAGAGAAATGTGCTATGTTGCAACATTTTGTAGTTTGCAGCTCATGAGTAAGCAATGAAGTTATGTTGCATATTAGTGTCTTGTTTTTCTTGATGTTATATTCAAGAAAAGACTATAAACTACTGAATCGCTGGACATGAATTGTTAAAATACCACTGAATAGCATAAGATAAACATAACCATCCTTAATTGTTTGGTACCATAACTGAGTTAAGCCAAAACATGCTTACCCATACTTGTATCTAAACATAAATACAAAAGTTCCAGACAAAAACATCATAAAACCTAACAGGCAAAATGATTGCAACAGAACTAATCTTTCACAAATTTGACATTGTTTGGATCCTGTCCCTTTTTTCCAGTGGAGAACCTCACTCCTTGTGTGATAGAGCTTCCAGTAGGTTTCCATATAAGCTTGGATAAAAATGATGATTGCTGTGTAGATGTTCTAGATTCACTGTTTGTGTGGACACCAGTTTGCTTGGTACACACTTTTTGCATGACTTGTCTATGAACTGGGAACTTTCTTTTCACCCCTAATGTCTTATTTGTTGGAGCAGCAGTAGGAACCACATTTTCAGCTGCACTTTAGCTCTGAAGTGAAGATTGTGTAAACCGTCTTGGACTTTGTTCTGTCGTTAAAGCTGAAGATCTTGTAACACTTGAAAGACTTCCTTGAACCTGTTTTCCTTGATCCTACATACAACACCAAAATCATTGCAAGATTAAAGTATATGTCTCATAAAATGACTCTCTAAATACACAATAAAACATCTTTCAAACCTTTGCAATAGATTTTGTGGTTTTGCTCCTTTTTGCATCATTTTTTGCATCATGTTTTTTCATCTGCCAAAAATAGAAACAATTAGGCACAATATAAAAACTGAGTTATGACATTTAAACAAAGTACCTTTAACTGTTTTTTGGTCCTTACTGGATTGGTTGGTGGTGGGATTTCTCTTTCCAATTCTGAAATTTATAGCCTTGGTCCTTGGGGACAAGTCCTTGTATTATGTCTCTTTTCCCCACATGCTCTACATGTCATAATCACCCCCTTTTTGCTCATTTTCACCGGAATTTCAACATTTTTCTTCCCCTTGGAAACTTCATCTACTTCTTTTCTTCTATTATACTTTTTGGGTCTTCCAGGGAGTTTTGTTGGGATTGGTGGCTGCAATTTTGTATGAGGAATCTTTAGCCACACATCACTGCCATCCAGTATAGGCATGACATAAGAATAGGTTTTCATGAATGTCTCTCTGTTGTAGTATTGATAAGGCATCAAAGCAGTTCATAGACCTACCGTACATGTGTCTAAGTCATTTTGTAACACAGATAAGGCATCAAAGCAGTTCACTCCAACTGTGCTAAAATGATAAACACACTGGTCTACATCAGTCACACCTATTTCTGTCGCCATGCGCTTAATTTCCAAAATTGACAACTCATCACCATTACAGAAGTCAACATGTCTTACCTCTCCACCAAAATACTTCGGGCTTCCCAAATTCCACAAAATCCATCCCCCATAATGCATTCTAATGGTGAAATCACCTGAATCTTTTCCTGCAAGTTAACTAGATAGTCATAGTACATAACATGAGCCCTCCACAAAATTAATAAAAAACGAAGAAAACCCCCAAAAAAGGGGGGGCATGTGGGATATTAGCTCTAGCCAAAATTCTTTAAAGCAACAATGACTTCTACTTGGGGAAACATGGTGGACCACTGCTACTTAGGAAAGCATAACCCAACAATATGAGACCACAACCGTGTATAAAAAAAAGGGGAAAATGGCGACAAACACAGACAAAGCACATGAGACCATTTTCACTCTCTGTTATAAAATCCAAAACTCACCATAATGGGGCATCAATCTCCCGCTTAAAATCTGGGTTTTTTCATCGTCCCTCAAAGTCCACACCATTGCGAATGAAAAAATTCAGTTCAGGCTTCCAATTTCTGCGAATTTCTTCCAATTTCTCCCAAAGATAAGCTAGGGTTACTTTTCAAGAGATGTTTTGTGTTTGGGGAGAAGTGAAGCATGATGTTTGTTTATTCATCTTCCCAATTCAACGGTAATATAATAATATTAGATGAAATGTCAACAATACCCTTCCCATTATCACGTGTGACTCGCGCGTGTGCAGGTTTTGGGGTTAAACCGCTCATAAAGGGGTTGGGATGGTGGTTTGTGACGAATTAATAGTTTAGATGGTGGTATCGGGGTCGAAATAGTTTGGAGGGTGAATTGCAAAATGGCCTATAGTTCGGATCTATATATTTAAATGGGTCAAAGTTCAAAGATTTGGCAATAAAATCAAATCAAGCCAAATAAATAAGGTCAAATGTAATATTTTGGAAATCAAATCACCTCTTTTGACTTATAAAAGATATTACAAAATCGACGAGAACCAATCAGAATGAATTCTTCTCTCAATGATTAATTATGGAAAGTATTGCCCCTCCTACACCTATAAATAGAGGTATTCTACAAGCAAAAAATCATAATTCACACAACTCGGAGATACGAAGGAGTAAGAAACAAAGCAAGGAGAATGAAGCTCTTCGGCGTTTTCGACGGCGTTCTTCATGAGAGTCAACATCTTCGGCGTTTAATCCGGAATCAAATTATCGAAGTAGTGTTTCGGCGTTGCTCTTCTCAAATGAACTCAAGCCAAATTCAAATCGACCGAAACGAGTTTCAAGGCGTTCTTCACGTTCTTCTTGGAAATCAACAAATCAAAGCGTTGTTCCGCAACAAGGCATCAAGTCTGCGAATCCGGCATTTTCTTCAAATCAACTTCGAATGTGCTCCAACCTTGTTCTTCGGTATTCTTCGTGAAAGTCAACAAATCGAGGTGTTCGATCCGCAATCGAAGCATCAATTTTGTATTCCGGCATTGCTCCTTAACAAATCCAAATCAAATTCAAATCAACATCAACAGTATTTAACAGCGTAACGTTCACCAAAAATCGAGGCGTTTAATTCGCGATTAAGTCAAAAGACCCGCGATTAATGTTTCCAATGAAGCAAAATCAAGTCAAGGAAGATCGAAATTCGTGAGTCAACAAAAGCGTTTCAAACCTTCTAAACCACAACAAATTATTGTAGGAAGAATCAAACGAGAACAAATAGAGATCGTACCCACATTTTGAAAAAATCAATAAAATTTATTTGTTATTATTTTTCATGTTTAATTATTTAATTATTCACAAAAATTGTGTTACAGTTATTTATTCATGTATTATAATTTAATAATATTAAAAATAATTATAAAATATATATTTGATGAGGTCAAAATATGACCAAGCCACGTCATGACACGTGGCCCAATCAAGGCTTAACATCCTAGAATTTCAGAATCCTCTCGAGATTGGCCACTTCCCCTCATGGGGAGTCTCCGCCCTTTCCTCGAAAGGAAGCCTCAGCCTTCCCCCGAGCAGGTAAGGCCAACGATAAATTTGGGATCCTCGAGATCGTCTCTGATCTCGCCCTCGAGATCGTAAAGGCAAGATTCTCCCTTTACATCACCCCCTTGGATCCGAGCATCCACCCTCGGGCTTGGAAGCCCAATTCTCCTGTAGACCAAGCATGTTTTGCCCTCGGTAACAACCCAGTTATGCTCCCTGACAAATAGTACAAGGACGCACACCTGCCACTGTTGCTTTTCGCCTACCTTTTTGCAGACTTGCAGGAGTATCTTGCCCGAAGCTCCTCATTAGGCAACGTGTCTAGGGCAACATCAATCCGTGATCACTTGGCACAAATTACCAAAAGGTCTTCACCCTCAACTATAAGTACTCAGAGTTCATCTTATTCTGTAAACAAGCTCCTGATACTAAAACTCTACTCTATTTTCTCCACACTCATCTAAAAACTGTTTCACTGACTTAGGCGTCAGAAAGCCAAATTGGGTATCACCCCCACCCCCTCCCCCAGCTTGGCCATCTCATGTTTGGCTTGTGTTTGTGCCTAGCAAGTTGACCCCACACTTTCCGGCGAACATTGTCGTAGTACTTCATTGCGTTTTCCCCTTTTATACAAATTCTAAGTGTTGGAGTGTGACATATCAGATCAGACCCCATCAATATTAATATAAAAATTAATTTTAACATATTTAAATAATCATTTATTTGCATTAATGAGTGTGCAGCATTATTGACCTTATATTAAGTTAGAAATGTGATCTCTTATTTATTTTTTATTTTTTTTATCGTTCCTACAACGTCTCAGTCAATTTACATTTCGTTTATGATAACTCCTCTTTTTTCTCATTTTATTTATTAATGTTTTTATATTCTTTTTGTTCTTATTCCTCACACTTTATAATTTATATTTTACTTATTATTTTTATTAATATAATATTATCTCATTTGTTAGTTATAATTTAATGGTTATATAAAAATGATTATAAAATATATATTAATATGAAAATTTTAATTTTAATAAATTTAAACAAGAATAATTATTTGAGCAAATTACATTTTTGGTCTCATAGGATTGGGTCATTTGCAATTTTGGTCTCATTGTTTTAAAAGTGACAATTTTGGTCTCATTGGATTCAATTTGTGACAATTTTAGTCCCACCGTTAAATTTTGGATGGAAACCGTTAAATTCGTTCGGTGAGGAAACAGTCAAATACGATTACGTTGAAAAATAAAACATAAGGATGTTAGTAGACCAGTTGGTTGAGAGCTTCCCTAACATGCATGAGGTCCTGGCTTCGAAACCCAGGACTATTAACATAGTAATATATACTACATATAATATACAAATATATAGTATAGCTTAAAAAATATTTTAACATAATAATATATTATATTTTTATTTTAACGTAATAATATATTTATATTATATTACTATTAAAATTAATTTATATTTTAACATAATAATTACAAGTATATAATATATAAATATATAATATTTAATACATATAGTGTATAAGTATTATTTTCTATAAAAAATATTTTAACATAATTATATATTATATATTTATTTTAATATAATAATATATTTATATTATATTATTATTAAAATTAATTTATATTTTAACATAGTTATTTTTTGAACAAAAATTATACATCGAAGGCCTGGGTTCGAACCCAGGACCTCATGTATGCAAGTTGGTGCTCCAACCAAGTTAGCTACCAATATCTGTTTATTTTTTTTTATCAATAATTTTATTTGACTGTTTCATTTCGAACCGCATTTAACGGCAAAATCCAATTTCCGTCCAAAATTGAACGGTTGGGACTAAAATTGTCACAAATTGAATCCAATCGGACCAAAATTGTCACTTTCTGAAATAATGGGACCAAAATTGCAAATGGCCCAATTCTATGGGACCAAAAATGTAATTTGCTCTAATTATTTTGTTGCACACATATCGGGGTGCAGAAAATTACTACTATTCATCTTCTTTTTTTTTTTCCTTATTTATTATCTTTTATTCATTATTCTTACAATATGCTGGTTAATTCACACTTTGAGAACGGGTTAACTACCCTTTTATCCCACCCCATTACAATTTTTTAGGGAGAATTACATCTACGCCCTATTTAACTTTATAAAATTACCAACAGATTTTATCTTTCCCAAATATTAAAAATACCTACCATAGCATTTTATAATATTACATTGTAGTGCACTTCGATTAGGATTTTATTAAGTAAATAATGGTATGTTAAACAACTAATTACCGAAGATAATGAGTAGGACAGAGAGTTAGTTGATGCGGCATTCACGCCCCAAGATGCAGAAGTTATTAAATATATTCCGTTAGGAGCATCGGTTAATAGAGATAAACGAATTTGGCATTTTACGAAGTCCGGCAGGTTTACGGTGAAGAGTGCTTATGTATTGGCTCGGTCAGATATTGCAGAAGCTTACGCCTCTGCTCAACCTTCCTCAAATAGCAGCTGGAGCTTTATTTGAAAGATGTATATCATTCCAAAGGTGCGGGTCTTCTTATGGCGGCTTTGTAGCAATAGTCTACCAACGGGGATTAATCTCAGGAAACGACGGAGTGCTGGAGCTGCAGGGTGCCCTTGGTGTGAAGAAGAAAGGGAGGATCTAAAACACGTATTCTTAGAAGGTTGGCGCCAATTTTGGGCATTAACTAACTTACCGTGGCATATAATTTCGAGGTAGGGAGGAGATGGAGAAGACTGGTGTCGACATATTATCTTGGCTTTAAGCAGGGAGGAAACTGTGAGATTTGCTATTTGTGCGTGGTCCCTCTGGAACAATAGAAACAAGAGATGGGCAGATGGAGAAGGTGCTGATCCGGGGAGCTTATGTGTAGCAGCTAATCTCCTACACGCAGACTGTCAAATCAGATCAAGAGCTGTTGTTCCAGCCGAAGGAATGATGCTACCCAGTCGCTGGAAGAAACCACCAGACGGAGTTCTGAAGATAAACATAGATGGGGCCATCTTTGAGGAAAAGGGGACGCTGGGGATAGGAGTAGTGGTCCGGGATCAGCTAGACAATTGTGTGGAATGGAGCAGCAGAGGCTTTCAAGGGCGTTTGTCTCCTGAAGTGGTAGAAACAATGGATGTTCTTGAAGCCGTTAGATTAGCACACGCGAAGAATTTCAGCAGGATAATAGTGGATAGTGATTGTCTTAACATCATTAACTAGGTGCAAGTTATGGAACCCGATTTTTCAGAAACAGGCGCCCTTATGGCGGATGTGCAACGGATCTCATCGCTTTTCCCGGAGCTTTCTTTCGCTTTTGTCCGCAGTGAGGGAAATAAAGTTGCTCATCATTTAGCCCGTTTAGCTTTAAATGTTAGTAATGGGGACGTTGAACTCCCTGATGTCGTTGTTTCGTGTTTGATGGAAGATGTAATTGAGTGATGTAATCTTCCGCCTTTCAAAAAAAAATTACAAATTAAATTAAATTAAAAATATATAATTTTAGAATTCCTAAGGTACACCATTAGAAAACTAAATATTAGTCAGAGGGTAAAGGGTTACTCCAATAAATACACGAAACGAACGTCAAAAGGTTTACTCCATTTTTTCTTTCTCCAAAAATTTCTTTGTGACTTGAAAAAATTTTCTCCAGTGCGCTTGTCGTTCGGTATGGTGGAAGTTAGAGTTTGAGGGAATCATCGATTTCTTTAATCGTGCGACATTATGTTTATTTGCACTCATTTGTTCAAGTAAGTAAAAGATTTATTTTTTAAAACTATTTTTTGAAAGATCTATGAACATTTTACCGATTTTTAATTTATGTTAAATGGAATGTAAATGTAACAGAAGTATACTAAAATGTAATATTATAAACTGCAGTGATGGGTATTTGTAATATTTTGAGGAAGATGGGGTCTGTTGGTAAGTTCATAAATTTAAATAGGGCGTAGATATAATTTTTCTCTTTTTTTATCATCCAAGACCATTTTGAGTAAAAAAATATTTATAACCAACTAACCAAGTATACGGCATGGGTTTAAAAATTGAAATTTAAGAAGAAAAAAAAGTATACGGCTTGGTCCATCCTTCAAGACTGGGCCCAGTGCAAACTTGGGCCTGAGACCAATAATTTTATTATTTTCGAACGTCTAAAAATAAAAATGATAAATAAAAATAAAAATGAGAAAAAGAAAATGACGCGTATATATATATTTTGCCCCTTCTTTTTTTAAGGCATAAATTCAAAATCTCGATTCTGAAAAATGAAATCAAATGCACTCTCCCGACGTTCTTCATTTTGTGTGCGTATATGTATGTATAGTGCAGTATGTTTGTATAGAACGTTTCTCTTTTATGATTTGTGCGGTTTGCGCTATGAATGTTAGATTGGAAATTATGAATTAGGATTTGCACGTAGACGTAATCGGATCACTGCGCGATTCAATAACACTATGCTTTGAGATCTACATGAACTGTTGGTGATTTCTGTTTATTTTTAGGTGCAGAGCTGAATTCGTTTCTATTTTCATGAATTTGGAGTTGAAACTCGGTGATCACTTTTAATTTAGGTTCAACTGAGGTGATTTTGGTCTATTTTTCTGATTATATAAATTCGTAGCAGTTGTCCGTTCCATGATTGTTCTGAGCATGTGTTGCCTGACTCTATAGAACTTTCAATTTTAAAAAATTTTCGTTTATCAGCAACTTCTCTGGAAATTGAACTGATGAAATTGTTTAGCTAGATGAATTGGAAGGGGAATATTGAAATCTGCTAAAATTGACCTCTAATCTCTGTCTCTATGTGTGTGTGTGTCTCTCCATGTGTGCAAAAAAGCTCGAAAATGTGTATGTTCTAGTTCAGTTGACTCAATCTTTTTTATATAGCCTTGTCTGTTGAATTGATTTCTTCTCTCTTTCATGATACTTTTACTGTCATGAAGTTATCTTTCTAGAATCTTAAAGAGTAGTACATCATAGTTGAGTTCATTTCAGGCTGTTATGAAGCAGTTTTATGGAGGTTCAGATAACAACAGGATTGGTGATGCTAAGCTCCAACAGCACCAGAAACTTGAAAAGCTATTGTTGGAAATTAGATAAATAGTTTTGGTAGAAATATGACTTAGGAAATCTTGAGTAGAAACAAGGTTTGAATGGAGAAGATTGTTGGGCTTTTAGATTTAGAATAATATTTGAATCATAGTTGGATGGATGGAGGAGAAAAAAATTAGTTGAAGGAAATGTTTAGTGCAAACTTGGGAGATGATTTTATTTAATTCTTTTTTTTCATCATTACACAAGTAATGGATTGTACATATATTTATAGGCTAGATTAACCGACTCTCAATGTCGGCAACAAACAACTTGCTAATCTAGATTAATCTTCATACTTTGACTCATCAAAATGCTAGCTTATTCTATAATTATCTAGATAACTCTACTTAATTTGACTAATTAGATAGATATATGTTGAATGTCTAGACTAATCTAACATTAATAATATTTATCTAATATAGTCTAGACAATTCTATCTTAATCTAGATTATCTAAGTTGCATAATTATCTTAGACAAATATCTAGAAAAATACATTATTATTTCAATACTCCTCCTTAATGTATTTCTCTTCTAACTCTGCTTGTAGATGCTTGAGTAGCTCCGTTAGCCTTTATCAGAATCTTGTGTTTAGATTTGCTCCCAACGTCTATAGACTTCAATGCTGTGAAATTGCATGATTCATATATATCGCGGAACAATCTTGTTTTTTCGGTGGTTCTGGAGTTAATTCTTCTTCTTCTTGATCTTCATTAGATGAGTTAGAAGTTGGTGTTGTCGGTGGTGAGCTCGGTTGTGAGTCATTCACTTCTTCTATATGTTGTCGTGGCCTTCTTGCAATTATCTTCTTAGGAGCTTCTTCATTTTTCCAACTAGCTATAAGTAGCATTTTCGTCAAATTCCACTTCTCGTGTGATGATGAGTTTTTTAGATTTCAAAATGTAGACCCTGTAGCCTTTAGATGGAGAGCTATAGCCCAAAAATATTCCCTTTTCAGCATTATCTTTAGAATTTGGTTTTTCCTCTTTTGGGGCGTGCACATAGCAAATGCTCCCAAAAACGTGAAGATGTTTAGCAGATGGTTTTCTTCCACTCTCGGCTTCTACTGGAGTTTTACCTTGAACTGCTTTTGTTGGACGTCTATTGAGTAGATAGACTGCAGTGTAGACTGCTTCTGCCCAGAATGTTTTAGGCATTCCTTTTTCTTCTAGCATAGTTTTGGCCATTTCGAAGACAATTTTATTTTTTCTTTCGCATACTCCATTTTGTTCCGAAGTATTCCCAACAGTGAGTTGGTGATAAACCTCTTCTTTGCAGAATTTATTGAACTTTGTCGAATCATATTCTTTCCCTCTTTGACTTCTCAAAATTTTGATTCTTTTGCCACTTTGTTTTTCAACAAAGTTTTTGAACTTTTTGAATATAGTGGATACTTCTGACCTTTCATGCATGAAGTAGACCCACGTCATTCTCGTATAATCATCAATAAATAGAATAAAGTACATGTGTCCTCCGTCGGATATTGTCCTCATGGGTCCACATATTTTAGTATGCACTAGCTCCAATATTGCTTTGGCTCTCCATGATTTTCCGAACGAAAAAGGTTTGCAATGTTGCTTCCCTTTTAAACAAGCTTCACAAATGTCTTCTTTCACTTGTATATTCGGTAAATCTTTCATCATATTTTGTTGATGAAGATATTTTATTCCTTGAAAATTGAAATGTCCGAATCTTTTGTGCCATAGCAATGACTCGTTTTTTGATGATTCTGAATTTACTTCACTTGTAGAAAACAGATAGTGTACATTTTCCTCCAAATAATTAGCTTGATAATTTTCTTTAGATCGACAATATTTCTCATCATGCCCAAATCTATTGCACTTTTTGCACTTAGATTTTTCTTTAAAATAGCAGTCATCTTCGGCATGATTTGTTCTCTCACAATATCGGCATGGCGGGAATTTCTATTTTTCTGAAAATCTCCTCCCAACTTATTTTTGCTAGAACTTTCTCAATTTAGAGAATTTTCTTTAAATTTCGTATCATAATTCTTGGATTTCTGAGACTGGAACTTTAATTTAGACTGAAAGACACTTTCTAATGAATTTTCATCTCGCCTACTCAGCCTTTTTTCATACGCTTCAAGAGAGCCTATTAACTCCGTCAATGATAGAGTAGCAAGATCTTTTGTTTCTTCAGTAGTCGTAACTATTGGATCATATTTCTCGGTGATACTAATTAGTATTTTTTCGACCACCTTCTTATTCGATATATCTTCTCCATCAGCTCTCAACTGATTTACCATTTCAGTTAATCTAGTGTAATATTTTTCTATCGTCTCAGAATCCTTCATTTTGATATTTTGAAAATCCCTTCTAAGAGTTTGAAGTTTAATCGAGCGTACCTTCGGATTTCCTTCAAACTCCTCCTTCAAGGTATCCCAGGCCTGCTTGGAGCTCTTGGCACCTCGAATTCTCGGGAATATTTGATCTGCCAACGCCATTTGAATGTCATACAGAGCCGTGTAATCCTTTTTCTTTTGCTCCTTCAATAATTTTTGGTTGGCCGCGGACGTATCTTCTTCAGAAACCGTAACTCCTTCTTCAATGATATCCCATAGATTTTGGGACAAAAAGTATGTCATCATCTTGACAGCCCAATAGTCGTAATTTTCTCCATTGAAAATGGGTAGTGGAATATTGTTGCTTGAGAAAGTCATAGCCATTGCGGAAGTGGTTTTTGGCTCGCCCAGTTACTAAACGAACCTGGCTCTGATACCAGATGTTGGAAATTAGATAAATAGTTTTGGTAGAAAGATGACTTAGGAAATCTTGAGTAGAAACAAGGTTTGAATGGAAAAGATTGTTGGGCTTTTAGATTTAGAATAATATTTGAATCATAGTTGGATGGATGGAGGAGAAAAAAATTAGATTAATAATATGTTGAATATCTAGACTAATTAGATATATGTTGAATATCTAAACTAATCTAACATTAATAATATTTATCTAATATAGTCTAGACAATTCTATATTAATCTAGATTATACAAGTTGCATAATTATCTTAGACAAATATCTAGAAAAATACATTATTATTTCAATAGCTATACATATCTACTCGTGCGGCCAAGGTCACTTTTATTCCCTTAAAATCTGTAGTTAATGTGTAATGTCATTTATTACGATGAAAATCATCTTGCTGAAATAGGGAAAATTGCAAAATCGGGATACCAACTGACCCCATTTTGCACTTTGAGGACAGTTCATTTTTCGGTGGCAAAAAAGACCCTATATCTCTAAAAATTAGCAAATCTGGGTCAATTTTCACCGGAAACCGCCTAAACCGCCGGAAAACCACAAATCCATGCCACTTGGCTATAGAACATGTGGCTTGAAAGCCTATGTGGCACTTGGAATATGTACACGTTAGACAAAAAAAATCGCCACATGCTCCTTAGTGTTTACATGTTGATGTTATATTAAATTCAAAATTAATTTTTTACATATAAATATTTTATTTAAAAATTGCTCCACATACAACAGCAAAAGTCTGAAAATACTTCGTGTTTTTTCAAAAATTTAAAAAACCTCATCTTTATTCATCTCAAGAAAACCCTTATTCAAAATTCTTGACAAATTGGACGAAATTTATCTATTTTTCATAAATTTTATAT
The DNA here is from genome assembly GCA_037501455.1 of Lantana camara. Taxonomy (NCBI): domain Eukaryota; kingdom Viridiplantae; phylum Streptophyta; class Magnoliopsida; order Lamiales; family Verbenaceae; genus Lantana; species Lantana camara. Next base: position 137,102,591 of record CM074856.1, on the reverse strand, counting down.
TTATATGCCAATATGTTTTTTAGATTGGAATAAAATATTTTTAGTGATAATAAATTTTGTATTTGTACATACACGAAGTGTGCAAGAATTACTAATATAAAATAAAATTTTAAAAATAATTAATATTTTTGTAATATCTAATTATTATTATATATTTATAGATAGATAGATATTTAATGTTGCATTTAGCTAAACACTTCCTCAAAGTACAAATACATAAATTTAACATAAAAATTAAAAAATGAAAAAAAAAGTAGGAAAAAATGATATTAGCTCCAAATTATACAGATATTGAGATACATAAATTTAATATTTGAAGATTGAAAGATGAAAAAAGTGGAAAAATTAAATTAAGATCTGGAGATTGCGACCTTCTCTCCCTCCTTGTTCATCGTGTATCTCCACCGCTCCTCCCCTCCCTCAATTGCGCCGCCACCATCGCCGCCCCCCTTGGTCTCTTCTCTACTCCATCTACATCATCATCGGCGCTCTTTCCGTGTCTTATCCCATATCAATCTTCTCCGACATCGCCGTCACCTCCGTTTCTTCTCCGACATCCACCTTAAATCTATGTTGTGGAGGTGAGATGATGTCTGCGTGGTGGTGGCACCCTTCACCTCCGTTTCTTCCCCAAAGCGGCGTGAAGCCTCTCTCTTCTCTCCAGTGCAGGATCGTTGCCCCCTCCCCGCCGCCAGCTACTCTCACCCCCGCACTCCGTTTGTGCTCTTTTTGTTTGGGTAAAAATCAGATCTGACATTTTATGACCAAATCTGATTTTTTTGTGCTATATGAGTTTTTTAGGGTGAAATTTTGGTGGTGGTGATGGTGATCTGTGACTTTAGGGGCGGTGGCGGCGTCGGCGTCGGCATCGGCGTGCGATTGTGGTGGTGGTGCTTTGCTGTTGAGTTGTTGCTGGTGGTGGCGTTGCGGTATGATCCGAGGTTTCTGGAAATTGTATAAGGAAGTTTGAAGAAGGAAAAAAAATAAGATAAAATACTGAGATAATTTATTTTAAAAAATCATATTGAAAAGCTAAAATAATACATAATATGTATTTTGAAATTTATTTTATTTAATGTATAGCTATCTGTTGCAATTTGCAAACCATAATGGTTGAAAGAGCTTAGAATTGGATTATTACTTATGTTTAATTTTAAGGGGTTAATGCCAAATAAACAATTTTTTAATGATGTGGCCATGGCGGTTTTGACACGTCAGTGCGTTATACATGTGAAGTGGTATTTTATTGCCATGTAGGATAACGGATCGGATTTCCGGCAGGGTTTGGTGCTTTCCGGTGAAAATTGACCCAAAATTACCAATTTTTAGAGATATAGGATCTTTTTTGCCACCGGAAAATGAACTGGCCTCAAAGTGCAAAATGGGGTGAGTTGGTATCCCAAATTTGCAATTTTCCCTGCTGAAATATGTCATTTTTGTCTGCCTTTGCAGCATTTCCAAAGAGACATTGTCCGCCGTCATGTTGAAGGTTATATACTTATAGGGCGACCAAGCAAGTAGAGATAGGTAGGGCTGTCAATTTTGGACCCGACCCGACAACCCGACCCGACCCACCCGTTAAAATATCGGGTTAGGGTTGGGGTATTTCGGGTCCGACCCGATTACAACCCGGGTAAGAGAGAGAAAATCGGGTCGGGTTCGGGTCCAACCCGGGTTGACCCGAAAAGTTCCACGGGTGACCCGATAACCCGGCCCAACCCCAAAACCCGGCCCAACCCGATAACCCGGCCCAAAATATATAAATAAATGTATTTATTCTAAATAATATATATATATATATATTCTAAATAAGTATAAAATTAACTTTTCTTGTCTTATATTATTTGGTTTCGGATGAACATTGATTTGCATCGCTAATTATTGTGTTAGATTTAATATTTCCATTTTTAATGAGAAAAATATTTTGTACTTTGAACTAATGTTTCTTTTACCTAATAAATAAATTTTATTTCAAATAATAGATTTATTTTAGTGTGCTAAATTGTTTAGGTATAGTTAACTAAATTATAAGTTTATAATTGAACACAAGTATCTTTACTTTTTGTTATAAGTTTTTACATTAAAAGTATATTAAACATAAATATAATAGAAATGATATACAAATGGCTATTTTTAAAAATTGGCTAGTAAAAAATATATATTTATTTATAAATATATGATTTTTGTTAAACATAATTAATTTATTTATATATCTTATTTCTTACTCCCAAAATATCTAGAAGATCATTTCATAAATTATTATCATTAACTTCTACATTTATGTTTATTTGTATTCCATATATATATATACACATACACATTGCAAAGACTTTTTTTTTTTTTTTATAAAATCTATAAAAAAATATATTAGATATAATGGCTAGTTTTAAAAAAAGATTAGTAAAATAATTTTTTGTATAAATATGTGATTTTTGGTATACACAAATCATTCATTTCTATATCTTATTTCTTACTTTGAAAATATTTAGAAGATCATTTTGATCAATTTTCATGTATCAAGATGTTATGAGCTTTGTTAATTTTCTTAATAGTTATAGTGATAGCTTTCACTATAATTAACCTTATTCTAGATATCCGGAGAGAGAATTGAAATTTAATTGCCATCATTATATTTCTCATAAATCCCATTATGATTAAACTTAAGCAATTAGAATTGCACTATGATTAGTTTAGTAAAAAATATATAATTCATTCTAAATAATTTTTATGTATCTAATTTATATTTTACATAATTGTCCTAGTAATTGAATTTTATTAAATTTATATAAATAAGAATTTAAATAGAATTGATATAAAATTTAATTATAGTTACACTTAGAATTAGATTTTAATTAAGACTATAAAAAAAGTTTTTAATGTGGGTATAATTTATTAGAGTTAGATTTAGAATTTGATTAAAATTAGACTTGTAACAAAATTCCTATCCATAATTAAGTTTTATAAAATTTTAATAATAATTTATAATACATATTGGTTTACATAATTAACTTAATTAAACACTAGTGAAATCATTATTGTAAGGATATTTTGACGATAAATAAATTTCAAAAAAAAAATTATTCTATAAACATGTGATTATTATATGAGAATAATGTGATTTATAATGTCAATATTATATGATTTGTCTATATTTATATTTTTTTAATTAGAAAGATATATATGATTGTAATATGATTAGAATTAAACGGAGTTTATGGACAAAAAGAAATATATTTATTTGGACATAAAGAATTAGAATTGCATTATGATTAGTTTAGTAGAAGATATATTATTCGATCTAAACAATATTTATGTATCTAATTTATATTTTACATAATTACCCTATCGATTGAATTTATACAAATATAGAATTTAACTATAATTACATTTAGGATTAGAACTTAATAACATTTATGTATTAATTAAATTTTTTTTTTTTTATCTATCAAATCTTATAAACTATATATTTTTATATATCTATACTCTATTATTAAGTGCTATACCTAATTGTGGTATCTTGGTGTCCTATTTTCTTATTTTTAAATTTCTCTTTTTTTTTATGTTTATCCGTTTTCTTCTCTCACATTCTTTTCTCTTTTTTTCTCTATTTGTTTATTTTATCACTTCAGAAATATATTTATAACTTATCTTTTCTCTTATCTCATTTTAATTTTTTTTTTCTTTTATATATAATTTTTATCTTTTTTTAAAGATAATGTTGTTTGTTATATTATCTTTTCATGCTATTTATTTATTATAATTTAATAAGTATATTAAATATAATTATAAAATATATATTAATATAAAAATTATTTTTAATATAATTAAATTATAAAAAAAATTAATTTACACATGCAACGAATATGCCACAATTAAAATTACTAGTTGTTATTAAATTTTACAATAATTTAAATATAAAATAAACTTTAAAAAAATCAAAAAAAAGGAAAAAAGAAAAAGAAAAAGAAAATCAATTGGGACGTGTTATTCGGGTCATCAAACCAACCTGAAAATATGTGGATACTATATAAAGAGAGAACCCTAATTTGAAGACATTTCAACACCTCTGCCTCTGCTCTCTTCTTCTCCGCACCATTGTCGTCTGTCATCTTGGTGCCCCAACACTTTCTCCACCGCCTGGCTGCCTCGCCTCTGCAACTCTCATCGCTCCGCCAGCACGCCGCCATCATCAATACCCTCCACCACGGCAGAAATTGCCAGCTCTGTTTCCTTTCTTCTCAAATGCGCCGCCTCGCCTCCGCCATCATCAACGGCCGGCCACCACACCGCCATCATCAACGCCCCGCCACCACACCGACACGGCGGAACTCGTTTGCTCTGTTTCCTTTCTTCCGATGCCTGCTTGCAAATCTACTTGTCTTTTATTTTAAGATTTCTTCCCCTTTTGTTTCCATTTCACTTGTCTTTTTTCTGGGTTAATTTCTTCTTGTTCTGATTGAATGGATTTGAGATTAGGAGGATCAATGGTAAATAAAATTGAAAGGTGCGGTTGGCCTGCAAAAAAAATTTAATTTGTTCTTTATTTTTTACAAATTTGCTTGCCTCCGAAATCTTCTTGATTGTCTAAACTTTGATCTAAATTTGGTATACTCCACCTGGAAAAATAGGATTTTTTCTTGAAAAGAAAGGCAAAGATTCCCTCAATTTTATCCCATTTAAGTCTGAATTAATTTGAATGTTCTTCTTTCTCAGACTTAAGCAGAAAAGGGAAAAGGGAATCTGATAGGTTCGAATTCAAATCGGGTCGGGTTTATCGGGTGGGTTCGGGTTATCAGGTGACCCGAAAATGAATCAGGTCAACCCGAACCCAACCCTAACCTTATAGCATCAGGTTAGGGTTGAGGGTAATGGGTTCAATTCGGGTTCGGGTCGTGTTCGGGTTGAGATTTTTGGTGTTGCCCCCCTGCTTCAACCCGACCCGAACCCACCCGACCCACCCGAATTGACAACACTAGAGATAGGTAACGCATTGCATTGGTGTTTGTTTTATTAATCCGAGGGTCGGGGGTGAGATTAAGTATTGTTCAATGAATCACAGTACTGCAAAATTTTCGCTGTCCATCTTTGCCCCTCCACCCTTTCTACGATAAACAAATTCATCTCATCTTGGCGCTAATTAATTTTTGTTTTTGGGTTCGTATTATTCGCAATTGCAAGAAGCTGCTATTCCGCTCAGGTAATCTCCAACTGCGAGCTCACATAATTTTGGTTTTTTCACATGTATGAACCATTGATTTCAGGGTTCCTCCATTCACAGCCTCGTAGCCTTTTACACACAAATTCTCAATTAATCTGTTTAATCTCAATCGCTGAACCTCTGTAAATATTCGTATGAGCCGGCTTGGACAAGGTGTCATCCTCTCCGGCTTTAGAGCTAGTGTTGTTTCAAGTTGGTGTCGTTTTGTAATATATATTTTTACGTCAGGCTAAATTTCAATATACTTTTTAGGGATTCATGGAAATTACTATGCTTTTGATGTTCGGTTAACTTACACTCAAAATCCCTTACTATTATATTCCACAAATTGTAAGTGTTCTTGAGAAAATGATGGAATGTGGAAACTGTTGGGACATAAGAAGAAGTTGTCGTCTGTGGCTGAAACCAATTTATTCGATCAGATAATGAAATTCGTGCATTGTAATCTAGGTGTTTGATGTTTTGCCTCAGAGAGAGCAGACGTCAATTTTATGTGTCAAAAGTAGCTGAAGGATTTCCTTATGTTCAACTCTTGATGTTGCCCTTTTTGCTATTCCATGCAACCATGCAGTTTCATTACCTAAAGTAGAAGTAGATCCATCCTTAACTTAAATGTTTTCTAGAACATGTTGCTTAGGGCCTAACTACTAATGAGGGGTACTCGGGGCGATCGAAAATTGGTCTTGTTTGCAGTTGATGTTGATTATGACGGAGAACCCATGACAGTTTCTTGAGGCAATTCCGCCAGAAGAAATATTGTAGTTCGGATTGACCAGAGAGTTGTAAAACAAGGTGAAAGAATTAAATTCTTCTAAGTCACCAGTATTGGAATATTATGATGGGGGCTATGGGGCCGTATCTCCTGAGATGCAACCACCTAAGGTATATATGAAAGTCTGGAGTATGTGTTTTGCCATGATTGAGATCTTACGCATCAGTTCTATGTTATATAAGATCATATGATCTTAGTGCAGTTATGTTTTCTCTCCTGATTTGTTTTTGTTGTCTAGGATGAAGCAAGAAGACTCAATTTCTGAAAGAGGCTAAAAAGGAATAGGAACAGAACATTCATTTGGTGAAAACTCCAGAATCAACAACCTTCACTCAATTTTGTGCTGATTGGTTTTGGTATATTTTGTCCAACAAATGATGAGAATGCAGTCAAGAGCTGGTGCATTCCCATTTTTCTCTTGTGGGGTTATGTGAGCCGAGGAGATTATGTGACTTTTATTCGTCATAAGAAAAGTCATGTTGATCAATACTCGTGTAGTTATGGAGCTTCACTTTTAATTGGTACTAATGTAGTTGAAATTTGTATATGTATTTAATATTTTAATAAGTCAAAGAATCTACACTATTTTTTCTTTTGGTACTTTTTAATGAAGAGTGTTGAAGGCGACGAGGTAATCTACACTATTGATTCTTATAACAGAGAACTAGTGGTCCAGATTTTATTGGAAAATAGCACTAGTTGCAAGTGGAGCGCGTGGAATGATATCCACATTTAGGGGGTTCAGCCCACAAGTCACGAATAAAAATAAAAATAAAATTCAGGTTCGAGTTCAAATCAAATATTGATTCGGTTAGAATTCAGTTCGAACTTTTCGAATTCGAATTCGAACATTAGTCGGCTCACAAACCGATCCGATTCGTAAATATTCTTACCCACAATAAAAATACTATTGGTGTAATATAATATATTTCATTTTATTTTTATTTATTATATAAGATATTCATGATTAATTTTAGTTCAAGAACAAAATTGTATGAACCATCATCGAATCTTTAATACAATAGCAAAAGAATATAAAAAATTGATAAAAATGTAGAATCCGAATGCAACTTCCTACACCAAGCAGAAAAAGAGCTACCAAAAGTGAAGAACAATAACAGTTATTTGCATTTGCTAACGGGGTTGATTTAAGTGGTTCAATAATTTTTTCTCCAAAATAATATTTTGGATTCAAACCCCTCTAATTAATTGGGTGTGTGTTAAAAATGAAAAAATAAAAAATAACGTGGCACTCAACCGATGTAATTTGTAGAAAAAAAATAAAGGGCATAAAAGTAATAACAACCCTCTCCATGAAAGCTGGCTAATTAGCAGCGAGATCAGGAGGAGACTATTTAGTCCTTCCGATCCCGGGGCTCCACGTTAAAGGAGTATGCCTCCCATCAAAATAAAGCCAAGATTACTAGGCATCCTTGTATTACCAAAACTCCATATTCTTGAAATGTAAACCAAAGAAAATATTTTGAGAACGGTTAATGTTATATATGGGTGTATTTATTTAATTATTTTTTTTTGAAAAATCAAATAAATTTAAAGAATAAAAATAAAAAGAAATATTATATATAACCCGGATTAGTTATTAAATGACGTTTTTATCCTATATTTACCCTTCTAAATTATAAAAGATTGGGTGTGTATTCGAAATTTATCAATTAGAAAGTTAAGTTATAAAATAAATATAAGTAAACAAAATATAAAAGTACGTTATATAAAAAATAGACAAACCAATGAGATAAACGCCAGAACATTTAATAAAAGTACGTTAGGATATATTAGTTTTTTATAGTTGCCTAGTTGGTATGCTCCAACCCGCCAAGCATATTTGCCAAGAAACCCTTTTTCTTTTATTGTTTTTTTCTTTTACGGAAGAAAACCATTTTCTTGGAGGCGAAGCTATTGGTGGGACCTCCTCCAAAAATTACATTTCTTCTAATTTTTAATTTCTTTTCTCTTTTTTACTTAACTTTTTAAGTTTCGTTTTTTTAATTAAAATTAATATATTTATTATAAATTACATTATAATATAAGGGGCAATTTTTGAAAACTCCCCATGAGTTTGAAAACTTCCTTTTAGCTCCCCATTTTCAAATACATCATTTGGGGTTTTAGATACAGGATTCTTGGATTTAGATACGCAATTCTGGGATTTAGATACGCGATTCTGGGATTTAGATACATGATTTTTTCCTTGTATTTCAAATACATCATTTGGGGTTTTAGATACGCGATTCTTGAGTTTTAATACATCATTTTTGAAAATGGGGAGCTAAAAGGAATTGGACTTATCATTTGGGGAGTTTTCGGGAATTCCCCGTTATAAAGATATTATTATTATTATTATTATTATTATTATTATTGTTGTTGTTGTTGTCGTTGTTATTGTTTTTTTTTTTTTTTTTAATTAGAATGATAAATTTCTGTTTACCTATTGTCTGCTGAGTTTAATATAATTTATTTGTTTAATTAAGCATACGGGAACCTCTATTTTATTTAGTTCAATTTTTGAATAACAATTTATTTTATTTTACTTCATATTTTTTTGATTAAATGTTTTTTGGATATATATTTTTTAGCTTATATATGAGTAAACATATGTTACCATGAAATACTGAACAAAAAAAAAAATGCTACGATGAAATATTATGATCTAATCAAATCCATAACTACTATATTTATGTATAAGTTGTAAAAGTGAATATAAAAATTATCTGAGTTGACAATCAATTATATATCTGAAAGCCTGCACCAAAAAAAAAAAAAAAAATTATATATCTGAAAGCAACCGTTATTAGGAGCGATGTCATAAAAAAATACATTATTAAAAAATAAAATACTTAATTTATTTAGAATACTATTTTTACAATCGTTCTCTACAATATTTTATTTATATTAAATATGTTTTCATCAAAAATAATTTGCATTAATGACACCATTTCTTAATATATATAACTAATTTGTAAATAATTTTGCTCATTTTCTTGGACAAAAATATTCTCTATAATTGCGATTTTCCTTTTTTTTTTTTTTTGGTCTGAAAACGAGCACGACCCACGCAGGGGTCACATACCACTACCCAAACTCATCACTATCCCTAGGCGGATGCTCCCAAACCTGCAACTGCTTCTCAATCAAATGTCCTCTTCTCGCAAGTCTATCCGCGCCCGTATTACGAAGCCTTGAGATATGTTTAATCGTCACATTCCAGGGGTTTCCTAGGAGCCTGCGACAATCCATAATAAGGTTCCTCAACGGGTGTTCCTCCACATCTTCCTTCTCAATGAGCTTGACCACAATTTCCGAGTCCACTTCCATCTCAATAATTGCAATTTTCTTTTGAAAACACTTTTCCATCACTAAGTATATATTTTGCAATCCAAGAAAATTACAAAGTATATATTTTTTAGACTTCTTTAATAGTTGTGTTATCATTAAATACTTTTTATTTTTATTTTTGCACTATGAGCTTTTTTTAATTTTACACACGAATCTAAAATTTAAAAGAGTCAATATAATCTTTTTTTATGTGGGATAAAAAAAATTTATTTCTAAAATAATAAGTTTATACACACATAAAAGATTTAACTGGTTCAATTGATTGTGGTATTACATAGGATAACACCAATAGAGATTGGTTCAGGTGGTTTATGAATTTATTTTTCAAGATAACATCATCCCTAACCACCGCGACAGTACCACCAACTACCCCGGCTACCCCACTCAGCCCCATCCCCCCCACAGGCCACAGCCACAATACGTAAAATAATAAAGAGATTCTCTTCAATTTTTTTCAATTCATTGAATTTGGGTTACGAAAATGGTAAATTTGATAAAATTGCCATTTGTTTTTTTCTTGATTGTTTATGGGTCGATTATTGCTTTAATTTATATTGGTTGTTTACCTTTATTAGACCTTTTATCACTAAATTATTTGTAAAATATCATTTAGATAGTTTTGTCTATTGAATTGATTTCTTCACTCTTTTAAATGCTACTTTTACTGTCACGAAAAATGATCTTTCTAGAATCTTAAAGAGTTGTATATCATTGTTGAGTTCATTACTTCATTTCAAGCTGTTACGGAGATGTAGGTAACTCATTGTTGTTTGCATTCTTAGGAAGTGTTTGGTAGCATTCATTATATTCTTAGGGTTAATCTTCTTCGGGCCCTTTATAATTTTCTCAGTGATTTAAATACTTTTGAACTAAAATTGTGATATTTAATATAAGATCGAAACCTATCAAATTAATCCTTATGAAACTACTGGGATCACTGAAATTTATGAAAATGACACACATCAAGAAATCAATCAACAAATATTAGTTAAGAATGGAACTCAAATACTTGGCATCAAAATATTAACATCAAACTAATTAATTCCTCATAGAATATATGGAAATGTCATATTTGCTCCATTACCAGATTAAAAAACACTCATCCGCAGTTCCGCACCATAAAAACCAGCAAACTGATCACTCAGATTATATCTAAAACAATTCTAGAAAGAAAAGAAAAAACACATACACATATTCAGAAGATCTAAATCTAAATATCAGTTGTGAAGCTAAAGTAGGTGGCGGTGTGTGGTTTGGCATGTGGGAATATCGGCAGGTGTGCGACAATTATATTCTAATTTCTATGGGTAGGAAAGTATGAGAAGTAACGATAATGTATAGAAAAAGTAAAATGATAAAATGAAAAGGGAAAGCTAATGGTCATTTGACTCATTACAATACTCTTTTAGAAATAAATAAGTATTTGTATTTTAATACTTTAATATATCAAAGAATCGACACTATATTCTTATTAAAAAAAATCTAATGATCCAGATTTTATCTGAAAATAGCACTAGTCGCGAGTGAAGCGCGAGGAATGACATCCGCATTTTTGGGGTTTAGCTTGCCTAACTTGCTTGTCCTATTTCCTAATCCTAAGCCCTTTCAAAGGAGTACTCAAAGCAAGAAACTCGGTTCATTTAAATTATTTTTTGATTAAAAGCAATACTTTAAAACGCTATCCAATATCTTTTTTTTATTATTATTATTTTTAATTATTGACTATTTGCATTCCCACCGGCTTCTTTATCGTGTGACCTAATAAAGAACCCCAAACTCATCGATAAAACCACATCAATTTAAAAAGCACTTAAAAATTGGAAAACTAAAGTTTTCAGGTTTGCATTTGGCCAAATTGCAATTCTGAATGTGGTGTTACTTAAATCACTTTTACAGCACTGAAGTGATCAAACAATACCTGTCAAAAAAAAAAAAAAAAAAAAAAGTGATCAAACATTACACACGTGTGTGTATATACATATATAATGAATAATAATATTAAGACAAGACAAACAGACATACTCTGACAATAGTAAGAAACGTACATTACAAAAGCAGTTCGTTAGCCTGGTACAAGAAACTGCACGTCTGCAACTCCGATGTAATCAAAGACAAAGAAATTTAAAAATAAAATAAAATAAAAACTCCCCCAAAACCCTACAACACCTGTCTTGAGCAGAACGTAGCTAAAGTGGTTTAAGATTTTTGTGCTAGCAAAATGAGAGGGGAAATCAAAATCCTTCCTTTTTTTTTTTTAACCAGCAAACATTAATTAATCATATATGTTCACGAAAATTAAAGTAGTTAAACGGCAATCGAGATAAGACACGCGATTTTTAACGTGGAAAACCCCTTCAAATTAAAGGGTAAAAACCACGGGGCTATAAGGCCCAGACAAAATACCACTATAATACGAGGTAAAATTACATCAGTTCAATACTAACAAGATTCTCCCAAAAATGAACAAGAATCGTGAAAGGAGATCAAGCACAAAGCTAAGTCAAAATTTTGTGCTGTTGTTCACATTGGAAAAACCTAATTCGCCGTGCTCCAAAATCGACCTCCACCGCTCAGATTCAAGAGTAAGATGATGAAAAGTTACTATCAAAATTTCAGCCAAATCAGATCAAAAATAACTTCTCCACCTGTCGTCCAAATTTCAGCAAAATCGGACCAGGCCATAAATAACTTCCCTGACTTGCTGTCCAAAATTTCAGCAAAATCAGATCACAAGTAATTTCACGATCCATCTTCCACTTGATGAAACGATCGCTGCATCAAAAATCTGAAGAAAAACAAAAGATATACAAAAACTGCACATGATTAATTCTGATCTTTTCCTGTATTTCAGTAAAATTAGGCAACAATGATTCAGTGCCCACGATTACGAGGAGAAGAGTTTCTCCGTCCGCCTACGAAGGTCATCATGGGCTCCCCGGTTCCGTCTCTAGGCCGGTTGAAAACAACAGGCAAAAATTCATTCGTATCGCAGTTAAAGATGGAGTCCGAGAAATGGTTGACCAAAGCCTCTTTGCCCTGTTCACATTGAATTTTTAATTTGTATTATTACTTGATATATATATATCTCGAACACCCAATTATTAAATTTTGGGGTGTACAAAAAAACCAAAATCAAATCAAACCGAAATTACATGTACTCGGTTCGTTTAAAAAATAATAATAATAATAAAAAAATGTCAATTTGGTAGTACCATATTCCTTTAGATGTCGACATTATAAATTTTGTAGATGTTGATTAAAAAGAAGATATTGCAAAGGGGTTATCTTTAAAAAAAAAAAAAAAAAAAAAAAATTCAAACCGAAATTAACCAAATTGAAACTAAACAGTTTCGATAAATATTTTTTGAAAATTCAATTTCGATTTGATTCCAGTAAAAACCAAAAGGTTTTGGTCCTTTAATCCTTTTACCAAAAACCTAAATCACACCCATTTAAATGTTTGTTTATGTATTAGCTAGATTCATTAGTTGTCTTGACCCAAGTCATTAAACTTGTTCCCAGCCCAAATAATTTCATCTATTCAATTTTAGAAACAAACCGCATATTTATTTACACATTTTCCTCCTCGCACCACTGCCTCCGCAAGTCCACATTTGCAGTCCTCGTTTCTTTTTTGGAGGAAGAATCTGCTGTATGCGTCCACCACCGTTTCACGCTGCTCACTAGACATTTTCTTTTCCCGGCGAAACTCCATGGCTTCTCGCCGTCTCTAAATAAGGAAGTATTTTGGAAAACTTTCATACCAAACAATACAATAACTTTTTCTTTACTGTCCAATGTCCATCTTCCCAGATTCTTCTTCTCTATTCTATATCGAGTCTTGATTAGTACGGTTTAATAATTGGAGCAACCATTACGGTGCCTAAAAGATGCATACAAAAAATTAGAAAATTTCAGATTAAATACTGTTGGGACTCGGGACCAGACCTAAGGGGCCGGAAGGATCTGGCTCACGGTCCAGTTCGGGCTACATAGAAAACAATGTCAGCTTTAAAAAAGAAAAGGCAGGAGTACCTGAACTCTTGCACAAACAATCTCAATTTCCTTTGACCATTGACGGCTAAAGTGCCAACCCCAACGGCCAACCTCCCGAATTTACAGCATCAATAAACCTCCAAACAGCTTCGGGATCCGTGAAGTTAACAAACGCAAAACCTCTGCTATTCCCAGTCCTGAGGAAAAGATTAACTAAATAATTATTGATTTCCATATTTTAATAAATAAATTGAATTTCCCCCTTTTTTTTTTTTTTTTGTTTGGGTTAGGATTGGACATGCCTGAAATCCATGGGTAGGTAAGCAAAATCATAGGCTACAGAATGTCCAGCTGCTTGCGAAGGACCTTCAGTCAAGTTTGCGAGAAGGCAGCAGTAGTCGATCATAAAAATGAGGTCTCGGAGTCTGCCGCAAAACAATATGAATGAATAACTATATACATATACATACGTAGTACAGAAAAATTCAATCTTAAAACGAGATATCTCGGTACCTGTATTTATAGGGAAGATTTCGAATCATGACTGTTGTGTTCTTTTCGTCCCTATTGAGACTTGAGAGGCTTCAATTTACGCCCTCTCTTACCGCCTTTCCGTATGTTCACATTTGCGGCCCGCCGCGATGCTTTGGCGAGCGTCAATCCGGCGGAGCACGGCGATCCTTCAGCTGGTGTGAATAATCCGGCGGCACAAGGCCATCCTTCAGCTGACGTCAATCCGGCGGCGCACGGCGTTCCTTCCGCGGGCGTCAATCCGGCGGCGCAAGGCCATCCTTCGGCTGGTGCCAGCGTTCCTTCTGCGGGCGTCAATCCGGCGGCGCACGACGTTCCTTCGGTGGGCATCAATCCGGCGGCGTAAGCCCATCCTTCAGCTGGCGTCGATCCGGTGGCGCACGGCGTTCCTTCCGCCGCCGTCAATCCGGCGGCGCAAGGCCATCCTTCAGCTGGCGCCAGCGTTCCTTCTGCGGGCCTCAATCCGGCGGCGCACGGCGTTCCTTCTGTGGGCATCAATCCGGCGGCGCACGGCGTTCCTTCTGTGGGCATCAATCCGGCGGCGCAAGGCCATCCTTCAGCCGGCGCAAGCGTTCCTTCGGCGGGCGTCAATCCGGCGGCGCGTGGGTGGAATTCTGGTGCGTGGGGATTGAGTGTGGAGGGAAAATGAGCGGATGGCTGTGGATATGGAATAAGATGCGGTGGCGGCGCGTGGGGTAGTTGAGGAACGAAAATGGATGTGTAATCTCGTGCGAGAGGATTCAGTGTGGAGGGACGATGATGACGAATGACAATGCGTGTGTACTCTGGTGCCCCGGTATTTAGTGCAGAAGGACGATGAGCTGACGATGGTTGATACGGGATCGGCTGCGGTGGTGGCGCGTGGGAAGAGTAGAAGGTGGTTAAGGGGCATCCGGTGGTGGTGTGTGTTGGTGGAGGTACTACGGTCTGAAGGTGAGCTGATGTTGGATATGGGTTCGGTGCCGGCAGAAGGGCGGCGGCGAAGAGGGCGCTTCTTTGGAAGAAGAACAAGAATTCATGGTCATTGTGGTATGAAAACCAAGCGAGAGAAATGGTGCAGTATATAGAGCAACTGTCTCTGTGCATGCAATATTTTATTTGGTAGTTGGTAACCAAGAAAACATTCGATTTAATAAATATAAATTTATTAATATTTCCACGATTATGTATTTTTCATTCTAGTTTTTAATTTGTCTTAATCAATGAAATGAACATGCATCAAGTTTTAACTTTTAATAATCAAAGGACTTCATCTAATAAAGGTCCCTTGGACTGAATAGAAAATTGTGCAGCTGTCTTCTCTGATTCTCCTTTTTCTGTAATCTGTCATTTTTGAGAAAAAACCCTTTCTCTTTTTCTTTTGTTTCTGGGGAGTAAGAAACCCTAGGGTAGGAGAGCAAGATTTGAGTTCTTGCGTCTCCCTTGACCAAAAAAAAAAAAAAAAAAATAGAAAAAAAAGAAACCCTAGGGTGGGAAATTGTTATATTCACTCGTGGATACATGATACCTACACTCTTCCCTTTCTTTATTCAAAAATTCAAGTTTTTCATTCCTTTTTTATTTTGAAGCTTCATCGGTTGCCGCACAATATTGGAAGTGAAATATACTTGGACGTTCTTTTCTCTTTCTTATTTAATTTTTAAGCTTTAGAGACCGACGCACAATATTGGAAGTGAAATATATTTGGATGTTCTTGTTTTTTGTTTTTTTTTTTTTTTTAATTTTAATTTTAAGCTTCATAGATAATATTGGACGTAAAATATATTTGGACGTGAAGGCTTTGATGAGGTTACCTTGGTAGGTGAAGATCAAACCCATACATAGGGAAGGAAATAGCTATGCGGATATATATATATATATATATATATATATATATATATATATATATATATATATATGTGGGGGAATTTGAGAAAACTCCCCATGGGTTGAAAAAATTTTAGTTTGCTCCCCAGGTCTAAAAAATTTTTAGTTCACTCCCCAATTCACATGCATAATTTGAGTTAGCTCCCCAATTTTGGGGGCAGATACCACATATGGCGATTTAGATACACCATATGACGATTTAGATACCACATATGGCGATTTAGATAAACTCAAGAATCGTGTACCTAATTCGTCATATGGTGTATCTAAATCGCCATATGTGGTATCTGCCCCCAAAATTGGGGAGTTAACTCAAATTATCCATGTGAATTGGGGAGTGAACTAAAATTTTTGTAGACCTGGGGAGTAAACTAAAAATTGACTATACAATTGGGGAGTTTTCTCAAATTCCCCCTATATATGTTGGCCAAGGAGGGCATAAACTGATATATTTGGCGAAAAATATATAATGTTCCTACAACAATTGTTTTATATATAAATTTAATAAAGTGATATATATTTATGAGTTTCATAAATTATCTTTTATTTTTATTATTTTTTCTTTTTCATTTAATTTAATTTCTAATTTTAAAATAATGTATTTATTTCAAATATAAGTTTTCTATAATAAAATATTTACTATAAAAAATTTGCTACGTTCATGATATATAAATGTATAAGTAACACTACCACATTAAATTTAATGTATAACACATAGATATGTAACAATTTATGTCAAAATTGGATATGATACTGATAACTTTATTATATTAAATTTTGAAATAAAAATAATGTTACAGAAAAAAATTATAGTTTTTCCTAAGTATATTCTATTTATAACGTTGTTTCTCTAATTGTTAAACTTAAAAAATTAAATCAAAAAGAGAAGAAGAAAAAGTCTAAGAAAAAGGTGAAGGAAAAGTACAATAAAAAATGGGAATGCACGGAGCCCACATATGGTTGAATGTTGATGCGCAGCTTGAGGTTTTAGGCTTTTAGCCTCCTTTTCCTTTGACTGCTGATCTATTTTTCATTCTTACATCAAATGTAATTTTTCTCGTTAAATCGATGAATCAATTCAGTTTATTTTTGTAGGTACATTTATATTGATTAGAATGATAAAATTCTGTTTAATTATTGTCTTCTAAGTTTAATATAATTTATTTGTTAAATTAAACATATTGGAACCTCTATTTTTATTTAGTTCAATTTTGGAGTAACAATTTATTTTATTTTACTTTACATTTGTTTGATTAAATGTTGTTTCTATATATAGATATTTTTTAGGTTATATATGTTGGAATCTAGAATGAGAAAATTGAAATGAAGACACAATTATAATGCATCTCTTCAATTTAATAAGATAAAATAATAAACAATTAAGATAATTGACTTATCTTAATGAAATAATGTCAAACTTATAAAGGCACCTCTTAATTATTTAAGTCCACCGGTTTGATGTTTCGGCATTGATAATGAAAGTGGAATAAATAAAGTTACAGTCTAATTAAGTTATCTTAATCATGAATGAATTTCATTTGGAGTTGTTATTGTGATATGAATCATATTAAATGGACAATGCGTAATCGTCTGATGATGGCCAAAAAGGTGCTTGCCGAAGAGATGCATTATTTGGTAAAAGTTAATTTATGAAATTAAACCAAAAGACGTTGACATGGCATGGCCCACCTGTTTACGCGATGCAACCCTAAGAGAACACGTGGCACCACATTAACACTCGACCTAACACTGGATTTTACCAGAGCTTGAGTTAGTAACATGTCCCGTCTTCAAAATAATATGCATCGTCTCGATTCTATGCTCGATAGGTGCATTTGAGGGTGTCACTCGACCTTTTTTGCTCTTGGAGTGGCTACCTGGGCATTTAGAATTCATAAAGATAGTGACTGACCAAGCATTAAATATACTTTGAGAGCGGGGCAGCTGGTAGTTGGAGTGCCGCACATAGCGGACGCCACCACAATTACGGCTAAGGGTATAAATACCCCCTTCATTTACTTCGAAAGGTAAGACATTTATTACAATCACTCTCGACCTTACTTATTCGACCTATTAAAACGTACTGACTTAAGCGTCGAAGTGTCAACTCTGGGTAAAACCCAATTCTGTCTCGAGTTGGTCTCAAATTCACGCTTTTCTTTCTTGCCCTCGGCTACCATTCGATCAAGCAATCTTCTCATCATCAACAAATTCTAAGTGATCAGGCCGATCCATAGCTCGAGCTTCTTGATCTAGATTTTGGCTTGACCAGGTGTGATAAAATTTACTTGTGTTTTATTAGTTATTAGCTTATTTGTGAAAAGGTAAGACACTCTTTTGAAAAGACATATTAATATCTATAAATAAAAGTGCATATAATTTATTTTCTCACTCACAAATTTATTATGTGTGTTCACTACAAACTCATGCACCACATCATCATATTATAAGAAAGTTTTCAATTGATCTAGTTTGTCGGAATAATCAATTGGAGTGCTTTCTTTGATTGTTGAAGAATCATTGTATCTTGAGAGACTATTCGATTAAATCTTAAAGCACCGACGAATAAAACCTTAAAAAAATTATGTAATACATCGGTCTCGATTCACTAATTGTATTCAAACACGCTTTCTTTAAGTTATTTTTATTGTTATTTTGATTATATAATACAAATACATTTTAGTTTGATATATTTATGCGTTAATCATATTTCTACATAAGTATACACGGTTTATACCAATGTGTCAACATATGTCACGATGAAATATGATGATCGAGTTAAATTCATAACTACTATATTTATATGTAATTCGTAAATTATTTGGATAAAGGTGAATATAAAATTATCTTATCTTATAAAGGAAAAGAAAAGGACTATGACTGACCCCACCCACCTACCTTTTTAATAAATATCTATGAAGTTTGAATACACGCATACATTCGCAACGAACTGGGAAGTATCCCGGAAGGTGAGATAGGAAAACATGTCTATTTTTATTTTTATTTTTATTTTTATTATTATTATTATTTTGGAAGGAAAACATATTCTATTTGATAAAAAGTCAAAATTAATAGTTGGTTTGTTCATTACAGCTTTATATATATACTAGGAAGATGGACACCGCGCAAGGCGCGGCACCCATGCCCGGTTATAAAAAGTTTTAATTAAACATATTTAAAATAATGAAAGCCAAATATAAATTGTGGTAACTTTTATATATTGATAGCTTTTGTACACAATGTTATACAAAATTATAAGGGGTAAATGTCACCCAGCTACCTCGTGTAATTTGAATGTATCACTAAAAACCCTGACAAAAAAAAAGTACTTTAAAAAACCTTATGTTTTTTAAAGTATGCAAATAAAACCCTGAAACCAAACGGTGCAATTCACGCGCGTTGACTGCAAATATGATAGCGTTTTCTGCCACTTTTGAGGTGTAAAATGACTTATATACCCCTCTTGAGAATCTTTTAATATAGTTGGCTAAATTTTTACCAAATACCCTATGTTTTCATAATCTATCATGGAAAACCCTGTGTTTGTAAAATGAATCCCGGCAAACCCTATCAGACAATATTTATATATATATATATATATATCGTCGTCGTCGTCCCCAACCTCTAGTGGCCATCCCCTTCACCGCCACCGCCACCGCCACCTACCTTACACCACCACAACGACGACGACCACCACGAACAAATCACCCAAAATCGAATTCAGATCTACGCCACACATCAACTCAAATTGAAACTCAGATCTACACACACATACTTGAACTTAGGGGCGAACCTGAGGGAAGAAAGATAAGGAGGCATTTGGGTGCTCGTCGGGGTGGAGGGGCAGCGGATCTGCTTGTCCGGACGCGGAAGAGGAGGCGGCGGAGCAAATGGGCATTGGGCGGCGGTGGGTCTGCATGTGGGTTGGAGCGAGGAAGAAGAAGAAGTACTCAACGGCGGCGGCGTGGCCTGGGTGAAGTTGGCGTGAGGCTAACCCAGGGTGGCGGTGGAGGTAGAGAAACAGATCCAGCGGCGGCGTTGGGCGGTGGAGGTAGAGAAACAGATCCAGAAGCGGCGATGGTGTTTCGTTGACTGAAGGTGGAGAGACGGCGGCGGCGTTGGGCGGTGGAGGTGGAGAGAAAGAGACACGGTGGAGGTCGAGGTAGAGAGAAGGAGAGGCGGCGGCTGCTGCTGGGCATTGGGGGGCGGCGGCGGCGGCGGCGCTTCTGGGTTTGGAGAGGAAGAAGATGATGTATCTATATGCATATACGTATATATCATATCATATATATATATAAACATAATTCATATATAAAATACATTTACAAATATATATATATATATATATATATATATAGTAAATTTGAATTATATATATTAAGTATAACTATAATGTATAATATTTAAGAGTTTATATATATAATTTATTCATCAATAAAATATTTAATTAGAATTAAAAAATATATATCAAATTAAAATACATTATGATAATATAATACATAATTATATTTATATTATAATTAAAATATTTATATGTATTTTTATATATTAAATAAGTTTATATATATGTATATATATACATATATACTATTTTTATAAATTTGTTAATTTATAAATATTTATTTTTAGATATTAAATAAGTATATAATATATACAACTGCTACCGTGCATAAGGGTATTATGGGCATTTTACACTTTTTCGTTGACCAAATGGGATTAGGGGGCGTTGAGATTATTTTTAAAAACATAAGGTTTTTTAAAGTACTTTTTTTTTGTCGGGGTTTTTTGTGAACATTTCGAATTACACAGGGTTTTTGGGGTTGTTAGCTCAAATTATAAGTAAGATTTGTCCTCTAAAGGATGTTGACAAAATAGTTTACCAAACATGCATAAATTTCAAAATTCAGTAGATTTTTAGATATTTACATATTTACCATTTACAAAGTTATCAAAAGTCTGAAAGTTTAATGGTAGATATTCACTTACTATTTACAAAGGTATGACCATTAAAACTATGATGATTTTCCAAATTTTTTCGCCAAATAACAATGTAGAGTTGATACTTTTTCAGTCAACTGGTGCAGACTTGGCTTGAGTACTGTGGGATGTTTCAGAACCTTGCTTTGCACCTGGAAAGGAAGAATAAATAGACAAATTATATTATAGAATTCTAATAAAGTGAAGGTACTTTATTTTTTTTGGTCCTGAAAGATTGTCATCAGACAAAAGAGGCTGACAAAACGAACCTAAGTGTTCATGAAAGGAGGCACGAATCTAACCCCCACAATCCCTAAGAAGAACATATCGAACCGTCAAAATCTCATATTATCAACCAAATTAATTTTTATCAAATGCATCAGAACAACCATTATATCAAAAGAATTCTTGGCAAAGCAAAGAATGTCTGAACCAATTCAAGTCTCATGAAATACTGTCATATACTATTCTATGCTCTATATACAATCAAAAACAATCTAAACTATAGATTCAGTGAATCTTTTGCAACGGCTTGCGAAATCTATCTAGTAACACACAAATTTCTTGAATATTGTTAAGATATACAACTTTGGAAACCAGAGGAAACAAAGTAAATGTTAAAAGACAAAGTTTTGAACAAATACCTATGCGCGGCACTCCATCCAAAATTGCAATAGTGGCAGGTACTGCTCCATTCTGCCTTACTATTGCCTCCACATCTTTAGCTGTCTCCAAATTCTTAGGATATGGCATTCCTATATAGATAACAAAGAAGAGCGGTGAAAGACATTCATTGTTTAATCACACATTTTACATCAATATATTGTCTCGTACCATGAGAAATAGTAGTCTTGTACCATGAGAAATAATAGTGGATTCAAGAGCAACCACTGCTTTCCCAAGCGACAATGCTTCTGAAACTTCTGGAGATATCTTGACCATCTCTTCACCCTAAACCAACGATATTCAATCCGATCGAACAAACAATACTATTCAAATTAAAAGGTAACCCTCAAATCAAACAGCGTTAGAGGCAAAGTTTCAAACTTTGTTCTTTACAAGCATCAATCCAGAGAAAGGGGCTGCAAAAGACTGTACCTTGGAAGTGAGATTAGGAGTAGGGTTCAAGTGTTTCTGAAGGTTACTGATTTTGGAGAGAGCCCACGATGCCATTTATACTCAATTCTGGGCAACAAATCTTGATCTCTTCTCATTTATACTAAAGTATCTTGTTTTGTATACGAACGAGAACTTCTAGGAATATAAATAGATAAATTATACTAATGCTTAAAAAAGGGATGAAAAGCGAAATTGTATGTAAATAAAGACAAAAGTACATACTTGAGCTTCCTTCAACTTCAGATTGCATGGATAACTTGTCGGTTTCAACCATACCTGAACTTCCTTACTGTTGGTTGGCAAGCTATAAGATTTCTTTGTAAATAATATTTCTAGTAATATGAATACAAAGTGGACTGCAGTTAAGTTATAGGCATGTTTTTAGAATGTCATAACAAAACAACTGCAACACACAAGAGACGATGAAAATTTAGAGATTGGAAAAGATTATATCAATTGTTATACTGCTAGTAGGTGATAAGTCGGAAATATTGCTCTATGTTTGTAACTATCCATGAGTAGCCAAAATAATTTTCATAAGAAGTCAAATATCATCCTAAACAATAAGCACAATCGGAACTATTTTTGAAAAGCAATCCTATTCTAGTAGTTTCAATTCAACCAGTATATAATACTTAATATAAAGAAGCATCTTTTACGATTACATAGATGACTAAACTAATCTCGATTCTAATTTATATGTTTTCAGCACCCAGTTGATGGTCATCAATAAAATGTGGTTAGAATCACTACCAAACAATGATCTCACGAAAGCATAAACTTTACAATCAAAGTTTGGCATGGGAGAACAGTTTTTTATGCAAAAGACGCACTGTTGTACTAAATTGGATTATAGGAAATTGTATTTGAAAATTCAAAAAGAAACACTATATGAGGCATGATTGATACCCACGCACAACAGAACTCATATTCATAGGGATAGAAAACACATAAATTCACAACACCAACAAACCAAATAAATGCGTTCTTACACGTCTTCAGAGCATATATCAGAAGAAAAAATTGTCAAAAATTCAAAGCCCTCAATACTCGGACATAAATTCGAAAAGAAGCAGAATGATTACTGAATTCAACCCTTTTTCACTTAAATCAAATTAAATTGAGAACTCAATCGTGAGAAATCCAGCCGAATCACATGAATTATATTACAACTGAACAACCAACAACCAAATCAATCGGTAGAAGAGAGTTGATGTATCAGACCGGTAAAGCCTTACCTTGTAGATTCGGACCTTAATTCAGCCTATCAACGAAAACAAGAGGCCAGTGGATATAGACACGAAATCGACACCTTTGATTTATGAGAGTTAAGCACTGGCTACAGAATTACAAGCATGCATCACAAGAAATCCTTTAAAACACGAAAAGAAATCACTTACAATACTTATAAAGCTTCTGAAATTAAAATCAAAATACAACATAAAAGCATCCAAAAGAAGAAACCTTGAGAATAAACCCCTCGCCCTCTTCGATTTGATTTAACTCGTACCAATCGGTAACATACCACAGCACCCAACTGAAATTGTTTGAGAATTACAACAAAAAAGAAATTTATCCAGTAAAAAAACTTTCTCACAGAAGGTGGTGTAGATTTACCCGACATTAACACGCAACAAGAAGGAAAATTTCAGGAGGACACGTCGAAAGTAATCGGTGCATCCTTACCCAGCCCATGAAAAAGTGAATTCTAAACTTGTGAAATCAGAGCTATGATCCAGTATGGTAGGAAGAAAAATTGGAAATTGACATAAGAGAGACTGAGGAGTCGGTTCGATCCAATTTGGAAGACAGCAGAGAAGGAATGAGATGAGGGCATAGGTGCGGATGAGATCTGGTGTGTCTCAAATCTGTTGAACTCGAGAGAATAATCCAGTGTAGCAGGAAAAACATTTGCAATTATGAGCTTGGTCAAACCTCAATCTTGACTTTAGCGCTCTTATATATAAGTTAAATATATATATATATATAATGGAGTAATGGTGAGCTATTTTCCTGCAAGGAAGGACCACCGTAATACTGTGTGGACTCATATGGAGTGGGTTCCCCAACGCCTTGGTAAAGATATTGGCATGCTATGGGAGGAAACGTCAAACATGCTTACCCAACTTTTGTGTTAGTTAAATAACATAATACCAAAAATTGTCACAAGTGGAGATTTATTTATTGATTGAATTTATGGATTATAATTTTTAATTTGTTGTGCTGAATTTGGTAGTTTGAAGCTTTAATCTTTCCTTAGATTTGATTTGTCTTCTAAAAAACGTTACTTTATGAATCTTTTGATTTAATCATTAATTATTAATTAATATGCCAGACTACATGATAATTATTAATTGGATTCTAGGTGTACAACTAAGCCAAAAGATACCTACGTATGTGAGCATAACTCATTGACAAATGAGGGGGGGAAAAAAAAATCATTTTGGACCCAACTCTTCTACACAACATGATATACACGTGACACGTGTCCCTCAACCTCGATTACTTCGATCTCATACTTGATGAAAATTGAAAGGACTCCTCCAACTTAGAGGGAAAACCTTACCATCAGTTTGTCATCCGGAATGAGGTGCCCGACAATGCTTCTCGACTATTCCTCGATCGCGAAACGTCACATGATTATTCAAGATTTTCAGAGAAAATGGTCAATCAAGTATTTAATATATTTTTATTTGAGTTAAACAACTTGAGTTACCTCTACGTATGTCATCATTATGGTCCAAGATATAAATACCTCACATTTACTTCTTCAGGTAGGTAATTCCACTAGCTAAGATATAAATACCTCACATTTATTTCTTCAGATAGGTAACTCAACTTATCTTATTTACTATACTTATTCGTAGTTTAATATAGATCATAGATTAGAGCGTTGAAGTACCGACCTGAATAAAAACTCCTCTACTCTCGAGTTGGCTTCGAGTTCGCATTTATCTCTCATTTTCAAAAGCCGACCTAGCAAGTAGATCTTCTTTTCAACAAATTCTAAGTGTGTGGGTCAACTCGACGCTCGAGCTCCTCGATCCGATATTTGCCTAGATCAGTAATTATACAATGATCGAAGTTTAAGTGACAAACCAATAATTTTTATTCTTTTTTCAAATTCTGAGGATCAATACATGATGTTGTTTGATATTAATATTCATGATATATATATATATATATATTTAAATTAGTAGCTATGAACAAATTTACAATGAAATATAATTAATTCAAAAATAAGTTTGCAAGAATTCTACCTAAATAAGTTTATTTGTAAATTTTTAAACTTGAAATGGTGGATTTTATAATATTTTTAGTTAAAAAGATACTATTATAATGACTCAATCATGCATGGGATGTAGACAAAAAAAAAAAAAACTATATATATAGAGTTTCTTTTTTATAAGGTATAATATCATAGTACGGGGAATTAGGAAAAAATCCTCAGTTGTGAAGTTAATTTTTAGTTTGCTCCCTATTTTCAAAATTATTTTTGTTTACTCTCCAGATGAGAATCATAATTTTAATTTGCTCCTATTTTTTGCAGCACATACGACATATTGCAAAAAATATACTACATATTACGATTTAGGTTCGTGATTCTTGAGTTTTTTTACTTGTAAACTAAATTTTTTTCAACTCATGGGGAGTTTTCAAAGAAGGCTCATAGTAGTAACATATAATTTAAATTGGTTTACTATCCTTTGTGACAATTTTGAATCAATTTTAGAATCCAACTCATAATTGTGCATCAGTTTTGTTAAGTTTAAGAAATATTTGACTATTTACATTTGTAAACTTCATAAATTTAAAGTCAATATTCCTTGTATTCATACTTTAATTAAATTGTTTGGCTTGCGGAAAATGTGGGATTGTCTCATCAACATACAACCATAAACTGGAAACGAATCCATAAATTAAATCCAAGGAAATATTACTGTTTTTTACTTTTTTTAGTACGTCTACCAAATTATTTTTATACTTATTTAACTATAACTTAGGTAAAAGGCTTCTTATTTTATTTTTCTCAATTGCTTGCATATTATGACAAACAAACCGTTACATAAATCATAATGTACACACACGCAGCCATAAACGCAAGCTAATAGATTTTTTATTTTATTTGATTTTATTTAATTTCGTGTTAGTTTTGATCTCTCAGAGTTTTCCCCCACCCAATTGAGTAATTTCGTGTTAGTGGAATTATCTATACTATACTATTATATTAAGCAAGAGACACATTTAGTGTCATGTACTCTTTTTTTTTTTTTTTCTTTTTCTTTATTTTTGAATATAAATTCTAGTCACATATTTTTTTTCTTTTTAATATAAATTCTAGCGGCATACTTTTACAGTTTTGTGCTTAAACTCTTTTATATTTATGGGGCTCTCAAATTCTTTTCTTTTTTATTTAGATCACTTATATATCTTTAGTTCTTATTTTTCTCAATTTGATGTTATCTTATTTAATATATTCATTATAAAATTATAATTATATTAAAAATAATTATAATTAAGTAATAGTATGAAATTTTTAATTTAATATTTTTCTTTTGCACACACGTCGAGTTTGTAGGTTTGCTAGTATTAAATTATTTTGGTTTGGAACCACTTAATCACCAATTTGCATCAAAACCCGTTACCATTCATTGATTAACTTTTATTACAAATCATGAAGATGGAGTATGATTATATAGCCCTATAAAATTATAATTAAATGAGATTACAATTCATTGAGGATAAACATAACAATCTAATATATCTAACATTACATTAATTACTAACTTCATTGACATTTTTTTCACAAATTCATGTATTAAACACAAAATTATATTATGTTGTTAACTAAATTTAATTTTAGCTACTAAGCCCGACAGAAATTAGTCTAAAAAACAGACTGCAACTACTAAATATGGATGGAGCAACAAGCGCTTGAAACGTGCAACCTTAAGACAGACTCAGGCATTTAAATGCTTTACAATTAAAATTTTGATGTGAAAACTAAAATCTACCCAATTGATCACTGTGAAACCCATGCCGATTGAATTTTTTTGCAAAATCATTCTTCAATTGATTATATCTCATCACTAATTAATTCCTTATCGCTAATTATGAAAAAAAAAATCATGAATATCAACTTACAAACGAATTATACGTTGATCCTACAAAAAACTTCATAAATTATTTGTATGTCACTTGAGAATGATTGTGGATTGCCGTAAAAAACTAATTAGTGATGAAATATAGTTAATTTAAGAAAAAATTCGTGAATGACATATATTTCTAATCAAGCACACGGTACACGGCCTGCTGGCCCTGATCCATCCTTTAACACTAGCCCAAAAGTAAAATTGGGCTCTTTCTGAAGTCCGAAAATAAAATAACAATAATAAGCAAAAATAAAAATAAAATAGAAAAGAAAACTACCCACATATATATATATATATATATATATATATATATCTATATTTTTCAAAATCTCGCTTCCAAAAAATAAAATTCACCTGAATTAGAAATCTATAAGCGAGGAGAGAACTCTTCCGACGTTTTTCATTGCGATTGATCTTCTCTGTTCTTGATCAGAATACAAATTCTTTTGTTCTCTCTATCTCTCTATCCACATATATTGAAGTTTGCACGTCTCGAGCTTTTTATCGATTCGTTAATGGACGCGATCAAAAGACAGGCCTCCTGGCTCCGAGAAACGGTTGCTAGACAACAGCAGGTACTCTGTGTGTGCGCGTATGCAGTATGTTTGTATAGAACGTTTTTTTTTTTTTTGGATTTCTGCATTAGGATTTGTGTTTTTTCGGTCATGAATGCACGTTATTGGATTAGGATTTGTACGCAGAGTTAATCGGATCTCTGGCGCGCTTCCCACAACACTATGCTTTGAGATCGACATGAACTTTTGATCGTTTCTGTTTATTTTTAGGCGTCGAGCTGAATTCGTTTGTGTTTTTCATGAATTTGGACTCGAAACTCGGTGAGGACTTTAGGTTCAGCGGAGGTGATTTTTTTCTGTTTTCTGATTATAAGAATTCGTGTTCGATTATTGTCCTGAGTATGCGTTGCCTATACTTTCAACTATTAACAATTTTCATTTGTCCGCAACTCCTCTGGAAATTGACCGGATGAAATTGTTTAGCTAGCTGAATCATTATAGCTTCATTTGCTCAAACTAAATCAGTACGCCTAATTTGGAGAATTGTTACGTAAAAGTATTGAGAATTGGTTCGCGATTTGAAGGGCTTGGGAGAGTATTAGGTAACTATTAGCAGAATTGGGGTTGGGAGAGTATTAGGTAACTATTAGCAGAATTGGGGTTGGGGTTTCGGAGGAGCCTTACAGTTTGTTTTCTCATGAAAATTTCCAAAATACATATGTTCTATTTCAGTTCACTCAAGCTTTTTTATATAGCCTTGTTTGATGAATTGATTTCTTCTCTGTTTACATGCTATTTTACTGTCATGAAGTGATATTTTTAGAATCTTAAAGAGTAGTACATCATTGTTGAGTTCATTTCAGGCTGTTATGAAGCAGTTTTATGGAGGTTCAGATAATAACAGGATTGGTGATGCTGAGCTCCAACAGCACCAGAAACTTGAAAAGCTATACATATCTACTCGTGCTGCCAAGGTCACTTTTATTCCCTTAAATCTTTTGCTTATTCTGTTTCTAGATATAGTTAATGTGTAATGTCATTTATTACAATGAAAATCATCTTGTTGAAACGTCATTTTTGTCTGTCTTTGTAGCATTTCCAAAGAGACATTGTTCGTGGTGTTGAAGGTTATATAGTTACAGGGTCCAAACAAGTAGAGATAGGTAACTCATAGGTGTTTGTTTTCTTACTGTAATTCTACCATGTGTTAAATGATGATCCTCTCTATATGCTTGTCTTTTCCAGGAACTAAATTGTCAGAAGATAGCCGGAAGTATGGTTCTGGGAATACATGTACCAGTGGAAATACATTATCAAGAGCTGCATTGAGTTTTGCACGAGCTCGTGCTCAAATGGAGAAAGAACGTGGGAATCTGTTGAAAGTCTGTGGCACACAGGTTGTATTAACACTTCAACAATTCAATACGCTTATTGTCATGGCCAAGGATCTCTATCCTGGGAATCTTTTACTGTGTTTTAATCACTGTGAATAATCCTGGCCTATGTGTGTAATTTTTGTTTTATATTTTGGTAATGATTCTTGAACATATAATTCCCTTCAACTACGTCGAATATGATTCTTACATGTTTTTATTGCTCAGTAAAGACTTATTGGATTGGTCTACATGTTGATCTTCTCTTAATGATCTCGTATAATGGTTTTCGAATGCTGTTAACTTGTGGTCGACTGTTAAACTGATTTGGAGGATGGTGTATTTGGTGCTTTGGCTGATGAACCTCTTTAGAAAATTTGGAAGATTAATCCTGATTTTGTTAGTAACTTGGCAACCATGAATGATGAACTATATAAAGTCCAGAATCGGAGTCAAATTTATCCGTCCTCTTCTCTTAATTTTTATGATAATCGACTTATTTGATGTTTGTTTTCATCCGTCTCATGGTCCTTTAAGATTTTTCTGTCTATGAAGGTCTAGTAACTTGGCAACCATGAATGATGAACTATATAAAGTCCAGAATCGGAGTCAAATTTATCCATCCTCGTCTCTTAATTTTTATGATAATCGACTTATTTGATGTTTGTTTTCATCCGTCTCATGGTCCTTTAAGATTTTTCTGTCTATGAAGGTCTGACTTCATCTGTACCAGGTGGCAGAACCATTACGAGCTATGGTGATGGGAGCTCCACTGGAAGATGCTCGCCATCTTGCTCAAAGATATGATAGGATGAGACAAGAGGCTGAAGCTCAGGTATTTTTGTTACTTACCATGATTCAATCTCCATATCACCTGTGTTTTCTTCCTCTCCCTCTGCTCTATCTTCTCTAACATGCCTTTTTCTTGTCTCTTCCCTCTCTTATTTGAACATGTTTTATTTATTTTTCTAATTTATGCCGCTTCCCTTCTCTCCCCTCTCCATTTTTTCGGAAAAAAAATTACTCTCTTCATTTTCTTCCATCTTCTTAATCTAAAGATATTGAAACAATAGATTTATATATAAATTTGATAAGTACTTTTGATTTTATATCGTATATTGAAACTTAAAACTGAGCAACATCTTTTTCCATTTTACACACACATAGAGTGTGTGCGATGTGTCACTAGTAAATATTTGAATTTGGGCTGTATTTTTGAACTAGACAGGCTGTTGAAGTTTCAAGAAGACAAGCAAAAGTTAGAGAAGGAACTGCCCATCCTGACATGGCTTCGAAGCTTGAAGCAGCTGAATCTAAATTGCATGATATGAAGGCAAACGTGGCCACACTCGGAAAAGAAGCTGCTGTGGCTATGGCTGCTGTCGAAGCTCAACAACAAAGGTTGACACTACAACGACTAATAACCTTGGTATTGACCTTCTCCGCCAATTTAAGCTGCAAAAGTGAAAGTTCTCAAAAAACTCACTGATTTATCTCTCGATTATGCTGTCAAGGTTGAAGCTGAACGTGCTTACCATCAACGAGTTCTTCAAATACTTGATCAGCTCGAAGGCGAGGTAGCATTATATATAGATAGATAGATTCTTCTTTTTTTTTTTTTATTAAATCAAATTAAGCTTCAGAAATTAAATCATGTGACTATTGGTTTTTTTCATTAGATGATGTCCGAACGCCAGCGAATTGAAGCAGCTCAAAGCCCTCGCCCGGATTATATTCCCGAACCTCCATCATATGAAGAATATAACGGTGTATCTTCTCCAAAAACGCAGAATGGATCAACTGACAGCATGGGTTACTTTCTTGGGGAGGTATTACATAACTTATTTGTCTTAACAAAATTCCTACTGACAGTTAGCACATGATGATAGCTTTCTAATGCTTTACACCATTTTTGCCTCCAACAAACAGGCCATATACTCATTCCAAGCTGAATCCGACGTGGAGCTTAATTTGTCAATCGGAGACTACATTGTCATTCGAAAGGTTTACTTCTTTTTCTATTCTGAAGCTTTTCACAACTTCCGTTTATTAATAATCTTTTCTTCGTCTACGTTTGCAAGGTTTTGAATAATGGCTGGGCTGAAGGTGAGTGCAAAGGGAAAGCAGGTTGGTTTCCTTTTGAATACATTGAGCGACGAGAGCGAGTCCTTGCAAGCAAGGTAGTAGCTGATGCTTTCTAAGCTATTGTTCTTCAGAAATATCCACTTCTTGCAGTTTTTGCATTTTGTTTTGTATTGCATAGTTTCCACGTATTTCTTTTACAAATCAGTTACGATGAACGGACACTTCTAAAAATATCATTTTGTCGTGCCGTGTCCGACACTCCTTACGTGGGAAATTCAAGAAAAAATCTGTGTCGACGTATCTGCATCTGTATCGTCGTGTACATATTCTTGCATCATAGCAAATAAGGCTTCTTTCTAATTTTAATGTTTAGTGAAATTAGTGTTTGTTTTGGCATTATTTCAAGCAACCAATACTAGTCTTTTTAAAGTAAAAGGCTAGATTTAATTTTTTTGCTTTTAGCTTCTTCTTGCTTTTAAGTTTTTTTTTTTTTTTAATAAAAGCTAGAAACATCTAACATTTTTGTGATTTTTAACTTCTTTTTTTTACAAACACCAACACTTTATTATTCCAGTTTTTATGATTGTACCTTCTATTTCTACTCAGATTTTGCAAATATCCAATTTGATCATTTTCCAAAAACAAAGATAAGCTACATGAACGAAGCAAGTAAGTTTTATTGTTATATGATTCCGTAGAAATTGAAAGTAATAGAACTGTTTATTTGGAGAAATATTTTCGTTTGCAGGGTTACCCAACTTATGAAATTTAGGAATTAGATTCTGAAAAACTTAAAATTCATTATCAATTTTTAAGCGTTCATAAATGGGTGCAAGATGCAATCATCCTGAATAGATTTGATCGAGCTGCCTAATTTCGATTTTATTAGACAGCTTATGCAATTTACTAATTATGCGTTGTAGTAAAAAAAAAATCAAAAAATGAAAAATAATCGATTAAATTAATAGCATGATCATAAAAGGTTAAATAATATTCTTTAGAAGGATTTTAAAATGGCCCAAATTAATCTCATTAAACTTTTGTGTAACTAGCCCATATTTAACCCTCAATTCGAGCTTGATATTTTCACAAACACAAAAGAAAGAAAGTAAAAAGAATTTACAATTTGCTGGATCTTCCCCCGATCTTTTTGGTTTCAGGAATCTGCTTTTATCTGGAAATTTCCTATTTATTGTTCGTAGATAAACTTCCTGAAGCAGAACATTGTAAGAGTGGATTATTTGCACCTTCTAATAGGTGAAAAAGATGATATAGACTCTAAAAAAGTACCACATGAACTAGTATACCTGGGGAATTGCACTAATCATAAATGTATTTCAGGCTATGATGCACGGTGAAAGGGATACAAACTCTTAAACTTGAAATTTTCTAGAATCCGACCACCTCCGGCTTGATTTGTCCCCACAAATCAGTCAGCTTTCCCCCAACCTCGCAAACTCTCGTGTTTCCCTTATATTTTCCCACACTCGTTTGCTAGATTAGAGTTTTAGTGAATTGCTCAAGCCCCGCCCTTTTTTAACGTTTTTCCCCAAGCACACAACAAGTAAAACCCACACACACTTGCTGTATTAAAAGGACACACGATATACGGGAAAGACCCAGCACTTCCCAACCTTTTATTACTTTTCCAAACAATAATACAAAGGAACGACTCAGCTTGCACACCATATTTCACTCTCCCGTGCAAGTCAGGTCCACAACCTATTTATAGAGCTGATTACAACCCAATCAGCTAGGTAATTTCGAATTTCAACTGCTCCACTAAGTTCTGGGCGTTTTCCCACCAAAATCCACCCATAACCGCCACTTACTCCAGCCACTTCGCCCACTAACTTGGCGGTTATGCTCAATAACCGCCCAAGTCAAAGCCCTCAGCGTCTCTGAATATTTTGGCGCCCAAGTAGTCTTGAAATCCGCCTCAAACCGTCACGTAACCGTTCCCGCCAAGATTTGGGGCTGCTGGACTTGTGCGCGCACGCCCCAGCCGTGCGCTCGCGCCCACGCCCATCCCGCACGCAGCCACGCCAAGTGCTTGCCTTGTCCGCACCAGCCCGCACCAATCTTCCAACCTTGCGGGAAAATCCCTCAAATGCGCGCAAGCCACCAAGTCTCGCGCGCGCCGTGTGCAACACACGCACCCAGCCTTGCTTGATGTCCGGCCATCAAGCTCAATTATCCGACGTTCCATGCATCCGTGCCAAGTATCATAGGGGCAACACGATTCCAACCCTTGTGCTCCGCCAAGCAAGCACACATCCCTTGCCTCTTCCCCCATTTTCTAGTATTTAGGGCAAGGGACTTCCGAAGGGGCTTACAAACTTCCCCCACCAAGAGGAACCGAGGCCCTCGTCGGGTTGAATTTAGCTTTCTTTTTCTTCTTTCCCATCTTAGCCATCTACCTCCATCGGACTTGATAGGAGTGCATCCTTGAATGATCTCGGCCCCAAGTTTAGTGGTAACCATTTCTCCACCGTTTCTTCATTCCTTTTTAATTGAACAACTTCCCGCCTTCGATGGTACACTTTCAGCTCTTTCCTTTCATAAACCCGAGGTTCGTGGGAAGACCTTGAAGTTTGGCTGCCACTTGTGTCGTTCATATCAGGAACATTCCCATCATCCCTTAGACGGTCCACATCGCCTCGTATAGCATCCAATTCCTCTTTGAGGCGTGTTGAAAACTCTTCCCAAGTTTGCTTCCCTTTGTTTTTGGCATCCTCGGAAAATGTTGAGGGTCTCTTCATAGCCATGTCCGCCCTCAGATTTGATTTTGCCGTCTGAATTAGAGAACCAAGGTGCGAGACACCCCTCTTTAATTCACCCTTGGCCTGCTCCAATCTTTCATTCTTCTTTTCGACAACTTTAGGTTCCCCCACCGAGTACTCACACCTCACAAATCCGGGATAACTTTCAGTAAAGAACAAGCCTCCCAGGAAAGGTAGTACCGTGACCTTAGCCATCTTCAAGAAATCGTTCCCTAAGACAAGGGAAAAGTCGTCAAGCGGGACAGCAACTACCTCGAACCGCCAATGCCACGGACCAACTCTTAGATCAATTTTGGCCACTCCCTTGACTGACTTTGGTTGTGCATTTACAGCCTTCACCTCGCTGCAACATTCCTCAAGATCCAAGCCCAGCTCTTGGACCAAACTTTCGGAAATGAAACTTGTTGATGCCCCCGTGTCCACCAACGCTTGCATTTCCTGCCCATCCACAAAGACCTTAGCATACAACAGATCTTTGTTGTTTCGAGACATTACTTGCATTGCATTCAACAATTGCAAAGAACCCATCCGAATAGAACCATCATCTTCCTCTTCGTTCGTTTCCGTTACTAAAGCATTCAACTTAGTTCGCCTCGGACAATCCCTCATTCTGTGGTCGCCACTACAAAGGTAATAACCCGTTTTTGCTTTGGCCATAGCAACATCAGGTCCAACTGTCACCTCCTTGGTTTCCTTTGCTTGAATTTTGTCTTGTCCATGTCTTTCCCGAAATTCCTTCTTTCGTTTCGAAGGTCAGGACCACCGACACTCCTGAAATCCACCAATCTATCAGCAGCAGCGATGGCAGTTGGCAAATCCTTGACACCAAGCCTTCGAAGTTCAGCTTGTGCCCAAGGTTGCAAACCCACCATAAAGTTGAACAGCTTATCATCTTCCGCCATGCCTTTGATGTCTAGCAGCAACGAACTGAATTCTTTGACATAGTCCCGAATAGTTCCAACATGCCTCAGATTCCGAAGGGACTCTCTTGCAAGCCACGAAGAATTGCAAGGTAGGAATTGATCCTTCAACTCCTTTTTCAGTGTTTCCCACGTATCGATTCCCTCTCGATTAGCACTTGCATCTTCCGTCAAACGAGATTGCCACCATAGCTTTGCGTCTCCCGTCAAATACATCGAGGTTATGGAAACCTTCTCAGAATCAGGCACCCGCGCAGCCTTGAAGTACATCTCCATATCCCACAGAAAATTCTCAAGCTCTTTGGCGTTCCGAACACCACCAAAGGGCGAAGGATCTGGAACTCGAACCTTGGACGGAACAACACCATCACCTGCTCCAGCAGCATACACAGCCTTCTTCAAGATGCCCAACTCCACGTTTAGGCCATCGAGTTTTAGATCTACGGTATCAGTGAGAACACCGATATCTTCCGACACCGACACGACCCTTCCTTTCACAAATTCCGGCAATTCCTCCGTGAGCTTCTTGATCTTTGCCTCATGAGCAGCAAATTGCTCTTGGATTGCTCGCATTTGCTCGCGAGGCTACCCAAGATACTCTTCCATCATCTTAACCCTTGCCTCGAGGTTAAGCATCATTTCACGCAGCGGCACTTGATCACCCATGCTTCAAAGTAACCGATCAGAACCCGTAAACCGGGCTCTGATACCACTTGAAAGGGGTACGAACTCTTACACTTGAAATTTTCTAGAATCCGACCACCTCCGGCCTGATTTGTCCCCACAAATCAGTCAGCCTTCCCCCAACCTCGCAAACTCTCGTGTTTCCCTTATATTTTCCCACACTCGTTTGCTAGATTAGAGTTTTAGTGAATTGCTCAAGCCCCGCCCTTTTTTAACGTTTTTCCCCAAGCACACAACAAGTAAAACCCACACACACTTGCTGTATTAAAAGGACACACGATATACAGGAAAGACCCAGCACTTCCCAACCTTTTATTACTTTTCCAAACAATAATACAAAGGAACGACTCAGCTTGCACACCATATTTCACTCTCCCGTGCAAGTCAGGTCCACAACCTATTTATAAAGCTGATTACAACCCAATCAGCTAGGTAA
Organism: Lantana camara; assembly: GCA_037501455.1. NCBI lineage: Eukaryota > Viridiplantae > Streptophyta > Magnoliopsida > Lamiales > Verbenaceae > Lantana > Lantana camara. The sequence goes on along the minus strand of CM074856.1, from coordinate 137,066,809 downwards.
TTTCGAATTTCAACTGCTCCACTAAGTTCTGGGCGTTTTCCCACCAAAATCCGCCCATAACCGCCACATACTCCAGCCACTTCGCCCACTAACTTGGCGGTTATGCTCAATAACCGCCCAAGTCAAAGCCCTCAGCGTCTCTGAATATTTTGGGGCCCAAGTAGTCTTGAAATTCGCCTCAAACCGTCGCGTAACCGTTCCCGCCAAGATTTGGGGCTGCTGGACTTGTGCGCGCACGCCCCAGTCGTGCGCTCGCGCCCGCGCCCATCCCGCACGCAGCCACGCCAAGTGCTTGCCTTGTCCGCACCAGCCCGCACCAATCTTCCAACCTTGCGGGAAAATCCCTCAAATGCGCGCAAGCCACCAAGTCTCGCGCGCGCCGTGTGCAACACACGCACCCAGCCTTGCTTGATGTCCGGCCATCAAGCTCAATTATCCGACGTTCCATGCATCCGTGCCAAGTATCATAGGGGCAACACGATTCCAACCCTTGTGCTCCGCCAAGCAAGCACACATCCCTTGCCTCTTCCCCCATTTTCTAGTATTTAGGGCAAGGGACTTCCAAAGGGGCTTACACACGGACACTTCTAAAAATATCATTTTGCCGTGTCGTGTCATGCCGTGTCGTGTCGGACACTCGTGTTCGACACTCCTTACGTGGGAAATTCAAGAAAAAATCCGTGTCGCCGTATCCGTGTCGTGTCGTGTCCGTGTCGCCGTGTCCGTATCCGTGCATCATAGATTTCAGGCAATCTTCAACATGTATTAAAGCATCTGTGACCATGTTGCTCGGAAACTGCACTGCCTTAAAGAGTTTTCCTCATATTTGCAAGTCCTAAGAGAATGAAATCACTTAAATATCAACTCAACTAAGTTGAATAAGGATTAAATGATATGTTGCTTTGAGATGAGACAAGAGATGTACCTCAATTTTTTTCACATATTTACTCCAAATGCGACGAGACCAGAACATGCTCGATTTTGGTATCATTAATATGCTCCAGATAATATCTGATAAATATTAGTTTTCTAAAAATTATTGTAAAAAGAAAAAATGATGTAATAAAACAAAAGAAAATGTGAGAAAATTGAATGCAAAACACATAATATAATCAGTACCCAAAGAAATAAACCCACAGTTCGAGAGCGTATGCAAAGCCAGATCTTCTTTCACAGAAGCATGGAACAGGTTTGACAAGCCTAGCTAGTCCAACAAGTTCAGCCGCATACTGGCAATATTCTTTATAATCATCCATTGTTTTCAACCTGGAAAGTGAAAGATGTTTCACACAATTTAAACAATTTGTTTCGAGCACAAATGTAAGCGCTGATGACCTATGAGAATACTGAAAATTTCTTGTTTTACTTGAATTCTAGTAACAAAATGGCTCTTAAACAAACATATATCAGAAAGGTGGAGTGATGCTATCAGCCAAAATCTACTTAAAACATTTTCGGAGAGTCCGTGGTTCATTAGCTTGATTTTGCAACAACCTAGTCAATGCATAATTAGTAATTTCCTTATGTTATTCGCTACTTAAGCAATACATAGAGATCAATCCAATTCAGCAATGTCTTATCAATAATCATTCTGCTTGGCTTCAAAGGATTAATCTGACAACTTTTTTATTTTTTTATACACATGCTGAACAAACATACTAGATTACCGACATCATGAATCAGTTCCGTTAACATCAAACATGCTATGATATGCAAGTTAGAAATACCAGCTTCCAAGCTCTAGAAAAGCTGTTGAAACATGATGAAACTCGTCCTTTGTAGAATATATGAAAGGAAGATTTTGGTTATACTAGTAGGACTTCCCATCGTTTCCTCCTTTGTAAACATGCTATGGATGAATACTCGTAAAGTATGAACAGGGAGGCCATAGATACAATTCAACCAAACTGTATCACGCTAGTTCTAAAACTTGCTGTGATTTCATCTTTAACTTTCTACCATCAAGAGGAAACAAAGACTTTAATTTTTAACTCTCGACCATCAAGAGGAAATGAAGACAGCAGAAACAAAATGTTAAGGACCTCACATAGTATCCTAGAAAGCGTGAAATAAGAAAGACAAATAAAGTAGCAGGCAGGACTAAAGACAGTACTAGAAAACTCACATGAAAAATACCATTCACGGTTAGATACGCGACAATGAAAAGCCATTGGAATAGTTACTTTACCGTCTGCTGCTATGCAAGATCATCCTCCATAATATGAGTAACAAAGTCGGAAAATGGTCACTTAGATCGTCCCTGTGGATAATTAATAATCTCTTAACAGGAAACAAATTTGAAAAGTGATCAACTATCATATTCAGCAAGCAAAAACATCAACTAATCTGGCGTTACAAAACATAAGTTTACATGTAGCCAGGAATTAGCAGAATCACAGCTCCGGAGAGTAGGACATTTTAGCAAGAAATTAGTCGAGGTTTGATTATTTACAGTCATTGAAGTAGCAGGAAATTCAATATTCATCCCTGTTTCAGTTGCATCTAGTTCTAGAGGTGAATTTACATGTTTTATACTACATTACGAAACCTAGAAATCGATCACTGATCCAATTTTGGCAATTAAAATGAATGAAAACCACTAATTATTAGGAGATGGATCGTAACTAGAGTTTCAAGTGCTCGAAGAACCAAATAGACAATGCACGCCAACAGAATTAATTGAACTCATCAACTAAAATTTAGGAGTTGAAATTCGTTCAAATTTAACAAATATTTCTAACTGTAATTCCACCTACGCCTTCACAGTTCAGACTTCAATCATACTGAAAATTATAACAAGTAATTAAATTAAGCAATTCCACCGCACACTCCCTACTCTAGCACTGCACGTAACTGCAGAATTCAACAAACAAACAAATAAAAACAATTGGAAAATAATTTTTGAATTAACTTACGCCTTCACCAGATCGGTATCCAGCTGCTGAATAACATCGCAAAAACTTGTAGAAATTTTATGAGGCTTAATGTACTGAAATGCCCGGTGTGCTCCGCCGCCAGCTTCAGCTTCATCATCGGATACAAATCATCCGGTTGCCTCAAAATCGAACTCAAACTCAGCTATTTCTACGCCTGCTCGACATCGAATCAAACAAAAAATGTAACAGACGAAGGATCCACAAACATACAAAAAGGACTCTGTTTCTGATACGAAATCCACGGAAATCGACGAAGAAATTCCATGCTCACACCAAAATCCTTCAACTCAAGCACACTGGAACTAACGGCAGCAGCTGTAGAAAATGTTCGATTTGATAGTGGTATTCCAGCCCAGTACATTGCCTTCGACAATGAACCATTAAACCCATGGGAAGCACACAATCGTGGGATGAGAGATTTGAAGCTGTGAAACGCGGTGAACGTAAAAAAACAATGTTTGAAGGTTGAGAAGTTTTGTGATTGGCCTTCAGGGGTTTCTGATTTGGAAGGAATATACAACAAAGCCAAGTACGGGGTAGCTGTTTGGAGGTGTATTCGCGCGACTTATGCTATGCAGACGTGTCTCTGATAGAGTTGGAAGAGAAAAAAAAAAACTCCAGAACAAAAATTAAGATTTTTAGGTATAGTTTTTGGAGGTACTTTTGATTTTAGGCAGAATTTTTCCATCTGATTAGAGTGGTATTTATTTTTATTGATGCATAAATTGAGATTTAAGGTGGAAATTCTTAATGTGGGATAAATTCTCAATTGCACATCATATTTTTACTTAATTCTTTATTTGGACCAAATGTCGTATGATTTTCACATAATGTAGTACTTAAAACACATCTCAAAATATATTGTATAATTTTCACAAAATGTAGTACTAAAACGTTCTAATGTCGTATTATGAAGTATAATTTTATGAGGAGTTAAGTAAAAATATTCCAAACTGATGGAGAGTTATTTCAAACTGCCCCTTCTTGGTGTTTAATTTTGTGACATATATTTCTTACAATTTACATTATGAGTCTATCTTACATTGTGAATAATTGTGTTGATGAGTCTATCTTACGTTTTGAATATATAATTGCGTTGGATACTAATGCATATTCTGTTCACTATGGTTGTTCTTTTATTTTATTTAATCGTTATACTAAATTGTTGAAGCAAATTAGAAAGGGGATAAATAGCTTCTGAAAGTATAAAAGTGTTTTTTAGTATAGCATTGATAGATTTAATTACACACGAAAAATACTATCAAGTGTTAAATAAATTACCGACAAACAGAAGAGCATCTGAGGGTGTTTGGTCTAGTGGTATGATTCTCGCTTCGGGTGCGAGAGGTCCCGAGTTCGATTCTCGGAACACCCCAAAAAGTTTTGGGAAGTCCTCCAAAATTTTCATTTATTTTGATTTTGCACCCCTGGAGTCTTCCAAAATTTTCATTTCACACCCAAAGTTTGTACGAAAAGATGGTAGCACGACTGCTAGCGTAGGTGCAGGAGTCGTCAAGTACGAACTTGAAATAATCAAGAAAAAGGGTGCTTGTGAAAAGTTTGTGCAGTGTGTAAATCAATCACAATGATGAAATCTAAAACCCTAGCTACTTTTGGTAAGGCCAGAGGTTGGCACGAGGACTCTCACACTCAGATAATTTATTTTTTTTATATTATATTTGTTATTTGATTTGTTATTATTTTTAAATTTTTTATTAATCACACGATAAATATAAAATACACGATCATTTATTACATTGTTCAGATCTAGCCAAACTCAGAGTAGAATTACCCCCTCATATAATCGGTCATTCGAAAAAATCAGACGGTGTCATGCATGCATAACTACAATTAGGGGTGTTCATTCGGTAATACCGAACCGAACCGAACCGAAATTTCAATACACATTTTTGGAGAACCGAATACCGAACCGAACTTCTCGGTTCGGTTCGGTAAAAAACCGTTCTATCGAAATTTTATATAAAAAAATAAAATCTGGAAAAAAAAATAAAAAAACATATATTATATCATATATATTATATAATATATTAAAAGTATTATATATATATATATATATATTATGTATGGGTAATAATCTGACTAATATATATAAATATAATATGTATATATATATATATATATATAATATTTCGGTATTCGGTACGGTTCGGTATACAATAACCGAATACCGAACCGAAATTTCGGTTCGGTAATCGGTACCGACCGAAATTTCGGTTTCGGTCGGTTCGGTCGGTTTTACCGAATTGTGCACACCCCTAACTACAATATTTATAACAAATTTAATATTACATGCATAAGTATTAATGTGTGAATACAAATATCAAACCGATATGAGTTTTTATTTAATTGATGTGGATGTAAAGATACAAAATTTTATTTAATTTTTTATATAAGGACTGTACGATATAATATTCGACACGAGTATTTGATGCAACATAAAAAATTAATATTTTTTAAAATATTCATAAATCATAAATGAAGTCATTTTAAAAATTGGTATTCTTTTAAGAGCTCACTTACCGTCTTCCACCCATATTCGCACTTATTACGCCTAAAAAGTAAAAACTATGAAGAATTTAGATTAATGGAAGCATTTGATCATATAAACCTTCCATCCATATATGCGTGATTTTACACTTTGAATCATATTAATTGTTCGTCAATATTCCCTATCGAGATCATCAAAACCTAATCTTCTGTTAGTTGTATGCATTAAACAACCATTACAAAAAGTAAGTGTGCGAATACACAACACAACTATTATTAATTCATGGGTCAAAAATTATGTATATTAAATTTTACCGTTATATCTATAGAACCCGGAAGTGTAACTGTTATATTTTCGAATACTCATCGATAAAACCTCATAAATTTAAAAAGCACCCAAAATTGGCAGGAAAAAAATAAAAGTCGTTGCATTTGCAATTGTCCAAATTATAGCTCCAAAACATCTGCGTTATTACTTAAATCACTTTTCCGATATAGAAACACAAGATCAAATTCATCCACTATCAAGTGGTATAACTTAACGGCTCAACGCTATGTTAGGTTAACTAAAAGTCTCGAATTCGAATCTCTGGTAACCCAGCTATCATGGGTGGAAAGAGCTTTAACCACAAGTAATTCGTCTTAACTCGACCCATGAAAATGAAGCCCAATTAGGTTAATTTCCGATCTAGGGCTGTCAACGGGTCGGATCGGATCAGGAGATTATGGATCTGAGCCCGATAAGACAATCCGATAACCGGATCCGAATCCGAGTCTTATAGAATTCGGATTCATTTATTTTGAATTCATGCATAATCGGGTCGGATCAGATTCGATAAAAGATCCGACCCGATTAATAATAAAATTTAATTTTTAAAATAATAAATTTAATATAAAAAAATTAATATAATTAGATAATAGTTAATAAACAATTGTTATTTAATAGATTATTTGATAATTTTGTTAATATTTACTTAAGATAGGTTAATTTAAACTTATTAATAAAGAAAAATATATAACAATTTAAAATTTGTTATTATTTAAAGTGATAAATATGTAAAAATTCTAATTTTAATTATTTTACTTAGTATTATGTACTAGTACATAATTTATTTAATTAAATATTATATATATAATCGGATTCGGATTCCTTAATTCCATATTCTATCCATTTATTTCGGATTTCGAATATTTATAATCGGATATGATCCATCGGATATTTTTATCGGACAAATATGCTAAAATTCGGATCGAATTCGGACCAGATTCAGATTAAAATATGATCCATTGACAGCCCTATTCCGATCCATGCATGCCCGAACACTATAACCCAAAGCGATTAACTAAGTTTTCCTTCAAGCCCGATTGGGTTAATTTCCGATCCGCGCATACCCAGACACTGCCACTACCGCCCGAAACGATTAACCTAAGTCGTGCGTTGCACCTCCCCAACCCAAAAAAATATTACAAGGCCTAAAATACCCTCATAAAAAATTCGATAAATAGGCCAAGAGTGGAGAAACAAGAACTTACTCCTTGTAATTTTAGGGTTTTCTCTCTCAAACAAAATATTAATGGTGAAAACATTTTAGCTTTATCATATATCAAAAACTCTATGTAATACAAAATTTAAGCCCAGAAAACTATCAAATGGCATCTTAAATACTTGACCGAAACAAAGAGACAAATATAGCCGGGAAATTCGAATTTTTGCTCGGCCATCCTTTGTAAGATAGCTAATTATCACTCTGAACTCTATGATTTAAAATATCTCAAAGCGAACCTTGTATTAAATTGCTAGATTAACACTCAAAACCCTACGATCGTGACAACAACCACAGTTGTAGAATTTTGAATGTTAATTTAATATGTTGAGAAAATGGGAGGAATGGGATCAGAATGACACGGGTAGTCCCTGTCCTTAAAGTGTTAATCGCCCCTACTCTCTGAGTTTGCTAAAGGTTGCAGACGATTTACTTTTAGGATGTATGTCAAGCTGGAAATTATGAATTCGGACAATAGCAATTTGCCAGAATTCAGGTGAGTTTTGTTGTGTTTGTTTCAGGTGAGGGAAGGAGCTATTTATAGCTCTCAAGTGTTGGCCAAAAATAAAACTGTTGTAGGAATATTGAATGGATTAATTTCAGGTGTAATGACCTGAAATTCAATCCCAATGAATGCCCACTACTCAGTTGTTACAGATGCCAACGGACTGATTGGATGTATCTGGACATTGGTTCAAAAGTCTAAACTTTTGGACTGGACTAGGCCGGCTCTGGCTCAAAAAGTAAGGCTCTGGGCTCGGAGGCGAGGCTCCAAGCTCCTAGCGACGATGCGCACGTGCGAAGTGCAAAGTGCGCCATCAAACGCCACATTCGCCCATGCCCGGCCCCGGCCCCGGCCCCGGTCCAGTGCTCGTGCCCGTGCCCGAGCCCGAGCCCGAGCCCGTCCGCGTGCGCGGGCGGTGCGGTGCACCGCACCGCGAGTGAGCCCATTAGTCCTCTCTTGGGTCCCATAATTTAATAACACATACAGCATTATAATATATAAAGCTGCCTACTTAGTGTTATTTTTCCAATGTGGAACACAAAAACCAATGCACATTTGTCCAAACAACTCTTGATATGCCTTTGCATAATTATTGATTAATTCTCCGACAATTAATCATATATATATTCATTCTCCAACAATTAATTATATATATATGCACAACATATTCAACAATCCCCCACTTGTTTGGAAAACTACTCTTTTGCCAGACAAGTCCCTGAAGATATTGTCAAAGATCACATGCCTAGAGGAAGGTGTGACGAACGTTGAACCTTTCCCTTAGTGTAAATAACTCAAAACTGCATCGAAGTTGACGGTGTCCGTAGATTGAACCTCAACTCCTTCGTGATGCAATCGGAGTTATCACACGCGTGTTTTCTTTCTCATACAGCAAGCACTCCACTGTTTTGCGCTTATAAAGCCATACGCCATATCCCATTTCATGAACCTTTAAGAGAGTAAACCACAACTCTCTATAAGAAGCGGCTTCACTTCTTATTCATATAGGCAAAATGTTTCTCGAGCACTAGTTACATTAGTGCAGCATTTTGTTAAGAGCATAGCTCAACCTTGTCACTTTGCAACTCACTGAGCTATCTTTTACTACATATGAGACCACTTTGATAGCTTTAACCAACTCGTGACTTGTTTTTCCCTTTGAACCTATAACCAGGGGTAACCTAGATTATAGGTAGGGTTACCATCACTTATGGTTCGGGTGGTTTAAGTCCCATATCTCTAGTAGTTGTAGCTACTAAGTCTCTCGTCAGAGGCTTAGTAAATGGATCAGCCAAATTCTTATTTGACCTCACATAGACAATTGTTATGATACCATCTTGTATCAATTGTCTCACAAATGCATGTCTGAGACCAATATGTCTAGACTTACCATTATAGGTACCACTATACGCTTTTCTAAGCGTAGCTTCGCTGTCACAATACAACGAAATTGGAGGCATTGGACTCGGCCATAGATCTATGTCTAACAACATATTTCTAACCCAATCAGCCTCTTGTCCAGCTTGTGCCAAAGCTATGAACTCAGATTCCATGGTAGAATGAGAGATTATTGTCTGTTTCTTGCTTGCCCAAGAAACAGCCCCACCGGCAAGAGTGAAAACCCACCCACTTGTGGATTTATTATCTCCCACACTAGTTATCCAACTCGCGTCTGAGTACCCTTCCAACACACTAGGGAATTTGTTATAGAACAAACTAAAGCTAATAGTTCTCTTAAGGTACCCAAGTACCCTACTAATAGCTTTCCAATGATCAGCATTGGGACTGCTCGTGTATCTGCTAAGTTTTGAAACTGCAAATGAAATATCTGGTCTAGTGCAATGCATTGCGTACATAAGGCTTCCAATGACACTTGCATACTCAAGCTGCGCAATAGCTCTACCAGTATTTTCTTTAAGTTTCAGTCCATTGTCAAATGGAGTATTCACCTCCTTGATCTCGAGGTGATTAAACTTAGTCAGAACTTTCTCAATATAATGAGATTGGTTTAGTGAAAAACCTCCACTATGTTTTTTAACTTTAATGCCTAAAATGGTATCTACTTCACCTAAGTCTTTCATCTTAAAGACCGAGGATAGATACTTTTTAGTCTCGTTTACTCCAATCATGTTCGTTCCGATGATCAACATATCATCGACATATAGACAGACTATCACCATATAGTCAGCCGTACTTTTGGAGTAAATGCACCTGTCAGCACTGTTATACTTGAATCCGAATTTCAAGATAGCAGTGTCAAACTTCTCGTGCCACTGTTTTGGTGCTTGTTTTAGACCATACAGGGATTTGACTAACTTACACACTTTATTTTCTGTTCCCGGTGCTATAAAACCCTCAGGTTGTTCCATATAGATTTCTTCTTTTAAATTTCCATTTAAAAATGCTGTCTTTACGTCCATTTGATGAACAAACAGATCGTAAAGAGAGGCTAAAGCAAGAAGAATTCTAATAGACGCAACTCGAGCCACCGGTGCATAAGTGTCAAAGTAGTCAATCCCTTCTACTTGGCTAAATCCTTTGGCGACTAATCTAGCTTTAAAAGCTCAGATAGTGTCATCAGTGTTTCGTTTTCTTCTAAATACCCACTTGCACCCAATGGGTTTAGAACCACGAGGTAAGTCTGCTAATACCCAAGTATTATTACCCAAGATCGAATCCATTTCATCGTTTACAGCTTCCTTCCAAAAGGAAGCATCTCGAGAAGCCATAGCTTCTGAAAATGTTTTAGGATCCGTCTCAAGTGAAAATACATATGGTATTTCACTTACCATTTTATTATCTTGGTCCCCCTCCACCAAGAATAATAAAGCATCAGAAGAGATAAAGTCTTTATCTAAACTTTTCTCTTTTCTTGGTCTAGTACTCCTTCTAGGCTCAACTTGTTGTTTAGGAACATCGTTTTCCACAACCGGCCTTATAGGACCTCTAGGCTCAATTTGGAGTGGCACAGATTCGTTTCCAACATCTTTTGAAAACGTATTTTCGAAGAATTCCACGTCCCTGGATTCAGTTATCACGTTAGACTCCAAATCGAGAAGTCTATAGGCCTTGCTATTAAGAGCATATCCAACGAATACACTTTTAATAGCTCTAGCCCCTAACTTAGTCCGTTTAGGATCAGGAACCCGAAAGTAAGCCACACACCCCCACACTTTGAAATAACTTATGTTGGGTTTTCTGCCTTTCCATATTTCATAGGGACTGGACTTCACAACAGTACTAGGTATCCTATTTAGAATATGGCACGCAGACAGAAGGGCTTCACCCCACAAGTTGTGAGGTAAATTTGCATGATTTAACATGCAATTTATCATATCCAGAAAGGTACGATTTTTCCTTTCAGCTACACCGTTCTGCTGGGGTGTATAACCGGCAGTTGTTTGATGTATGATACCACTTTCTTCGCAAAGTGTATCAAAGGCATTCAAACAATATTCCATGCCTCGATCAGAACGTAAAACCTTAATCTTCTTCTCAAGTTGGGTTTCTACTTCTGATTTGTATTTCACGAAAGAACTAAGAGCTTCATCTTTAGTTCTTAACAAATACACATAGCAAAAACGACTAGCATCATCAATAAAAGTAATAAAATACCTTTTACCACCTCTAGTTAAAATTCCATTTAACTCACAAATATCAGTATGAATTAAATCTAATATTTGTGATTCTCTTTTAACACTTGGAAAAGGCTTTCTTACAATTTTTGATTTTGCACATATTTCACACTTATCAAGTTCGTTTTTACCAATATCAATCAATCCCATTGCATGCATATTTTTCAAATTCTTTGCACTAACATGTCCTAATCGACTATGCCATAAAGAAATTGAAGAAATCATATAAGCAGAAGCAGAAATCATATTATTGATAGACATCTTATACATCCCATTACAAGCATAGCCTTTTCCAACAAATTCACCATTTTTCATGATGATGACTTTGCCAGACTCAACAGAAATTTTAAAACCTTTCTTATCTAACAAATCAACAGAAATTAAACTTTTCCTAACATCTGGTACAAACAAGACATTAATCAAAGTTAATTTCTTTCCGGAGGTAAAGTTGAGTTCGACAGATCCTTTGCCTCCAACACTGGCTTTGGAGTTGTTTCCCATCTGAACCTCTTGCCCAACAGTTTCTTCAAAGGTCTTGAAGTGCCTTCGATCGTTGCAAATGTGAACGGTAGCTCCAAAATCTAACCACCAGCCAGAAAGTTCACTTGCCATGTTGATTTCAGAAATCATAGCCACATCGAGGCTAAGATCAGTCACCATGGCAACTAGGTTCTCCTCAACCATATTTGCAACTCCGGATCCACTCTTCCGTTGTGGGCATTCTCTCGCATAATGTCCTGTTTCTCCACAAACATGACACTTGCCTTTTCTTTTGTTAGCAGCATTAGAAGGTTTAGGCTTCTGTATGGTTTTCTTAAATTGTCCAGAATTCTTTTTAACACCAAAATGTTTCTTTTTAGAAGAATTTCCAGATTCAACAAAATTCACACTCGATTGTCCTTGAACCAAATTCTTTCCATCGCGTTTCCGAGCCTCCTCTTCAATACGCAGATGTTTTTGAATTTGTTCCAAGGACAAATCCTCAGATTTATGCATCAAACGCTTTGCATAATCTTTCCAGGCTGGAGGAAGTTTTGCAATGATTGCACCAACCTGGAATGTTTCTGGAAGGACAATTTTAACCATCCTGAGTTTATTAACGATTACCTGGAGCTCATGCACTTGCTCCAGAATCGGTTTGTTGTCAACCATCTTGAAATCCAAATATTTAGAAACTAAATATTTGTTAGTACCTTCTTCCTCATGCTTGTATTTGTATTCCAAGGCCTCTCAAAGCTCTCTAGGCGACTTCACGTTTGTGTATAGATCATACAGCCTGTCAGAAAGCGTGTTGAGGATGTGACCACGAGCCAACTCTTCATCTTCAGCCCTTTTCCTCCTTTGTTGTTGAAGAGTCTCTACGATCTCCTGATGGATCTGCACAGCATTCCTGGAAGGACCTGTTGCTGCAATGTTGGGAGGAGCAGCAACTCCTGTTGTCGGAGGATTGGCAGGAGGTGCACCACCGGCGTCAGTGGTTGGTGGATCCAGATCAACAGGCTGCTGGGGAGCAGGAGGATCTTCTGGAATAGGTGGCAGGCTGGGATCCAGAACATAAGCCAGCTTCAAAACGGTAAGCAGGAACTTCATTTTGTCTTGCCAGCGGCTGAAATTGTTTCCATCGAAGCGATCCAATTTCTGCTGGTTCATGATGCGGAAGGATTCTGATTCCATCTTCACACGATTAACACTTTAAGATTGTTGAGAAAATGGGAGGAATGGGATCAGAATGACACGGGTAGTCCCTGTCCTTAAAGTGTTAATCGCCCCTACTCTCTGAGCTTGCTAAAGGTTGCAGACGATTTACTTTTAGGATGTATGTCAAGCTGGAAATTATGAATTCGGACAATAGCAATTTGCCAGAATTCAGGTGAGTTTTGCTGTGTTTGTTTCAGGTGAGGGAAGGAGCTATTTATAGCTCTCAAGTGTTGGCCAAAAATAAAACTGCTGTAGGAATATTGAATGGATTAATTTCAGGTGTAATGACCTGAAAGTGCAAAGTGCGCCATCAAACGCCACATTCGCCCATGCCCGTGCCCATGCCCGTGCCCGTGCACCGCACCGCGAGTGAGCCCATTAGTCCTCTCTTGGGTCCCATAATTTAATAACACATACAGCATTATAATATATAAAGCTACCTACTTAGTGTTATTTTTCCAATGTGGGACACAAAAACCAATGCACATTTTTCCAAACAACTCTTGATATGCCTTTGCATAATTATTGATTAATTCTCCGACAATTAATCATATATATATTAATTCTCCAACAATTAATTATATATATATGCACAACATATTCAACATAATATAATCGCAAGATCACTTTGAGACATTTTAAATAACAGAATTCGATATATCAATTAAGTATATCACAAGATTTTTGATGTAATAATCTTACTCAAGTTCTACCAAACAACATTGGATGTGAAGAACATATTGAATCAGATTTAGAACAAAAAGCGTTCAGACAGACCAAGGTTTCGGACTTGTTTCAGACTTGTTACTTATTCAAGAAACCTTCCATCCATACATACACATATCCATAAAAATAATAATACTCAGACAAGACAAGACAAACTCTTGCATACATTAGTACAAACGTACATTACAAAAGTAGCTCATAATCCTCTGCTACAAATCTGTAACTCAGATTTTACATCAAACAATAGAAATTTAAATTTAAAAAAAAAAAAAAACCCTAAAAAAGAGTCCCCCGAAACCCTAATATGTCAAAGGGGTGGACCCCAGCACCTGTCATAATCAAATCCAGGTGCCCAGATCCACCTCATCATTGAAACCCTACAACCAAGACTCTGCAAGATTTTACTTTTCATAAATAAATACAATATATATATTTATATTATATTCAAGAAACTTGTGAAATGTTAATTAATGTCATAAATGGATGAAAAATGGTAGAATTTTCCATTTAACATTTCACAATTTAATCGAATATATTTATATATATATATACAATATTTATTTATGTGTCTTTTCAGTACTCCACACTCCCTAGATATGCGTACGTCACAATTCCCAGAAGAAGAAGAAAACTGCACTGAACTGCACTCTAATGATTAAATCTTTTTTACCTCTCTTTGCAGTAAAAATAGGCAACAATGGCTCAGAGCCTATGATTACTGCGGGTTTCCCGATGAGGAAAAAAGGCTCTCCTTTTGCCGATGACGGTCAGTTTACCGTGCTGCCCGGATCCATCCCTAGGCGGGTTGAAGACAGCGGGCAGATACTCGTCCGTTTCGCAATCAAAAATTGAGCCTGAGAAATGGTCTACCAAAGCCTCCTTGCCCTAATCAAAATGAGTTATTATTTTTATTATTATTAAGCCAAGAACTATATGTAATTAGTTTATAAGAAGAAAAATTACCATAATTTTGGTATTATTTTGTCGTAACATTTATAGTTAAGGGATGAATTTAGCATCGTGGGGTGAAAATTTAAAATATCAAAAATTTTCATTGGGGAGGCTGCGGACAAGTTAAAATATCAAAAAAAAACTAAGAGATATAAATATAAATATATCAAAAATATACATATAAAAATTAAAAAAATTCATAATTTAGGGGGAGAGGGACCACCACATGCCCCCCTTGGCTCCGTCGCTGAAGAGGGGGCGAGTACGCTCAAGAATTCATCACTCACGAATTCAATGAATTGGCTTGAACGAAGCTTCAAGAAACTCGAGCCGGAATAATTGTGAGCTCGAAATTTTTAGACAAGCTTGATATTGAATGAATGAATCTAAAACGAGTGAACTTGTCGAGCACGATTTTTCTTATATGAGTGTGATACTAAAAAGTTTTGAACGTTGGACTCACGATTCGACTAATTTACACCTCCATTTATACTCCCTCGTTAACATTTACAAGAAAACGTAACATAATTCTTATTAGCACTCTAAAGTACTGTTAACACTTCATACTTCAAGTAGTTAAGTTCCATTAAAAGTTGCCAAACTACACACAGTTCAAATTAATTAATTAAAATTAGCATAATCCATAAACATATGCTGCCTTTCCATAATAAAGATAAATCAACTATATTTATCACTATCATAGCTAAAAATGGACATTTTCAACACAACAACGAAACATATTCTCACATTTTCGCTCATATATATGCAAACACCCAACTGTTAGATTAATTCTTGGAATAGAAAATAAGTGAAAACCATTGACAAAATAGCAGCGTAGTATCAAATATTGAATTATATATATATATATATATATATATATATATATATATATTATTACCTGAATTTTGGCGCAAACAATCTCAATTTTCTTGGGCCATTTACGGTTCTCCTCAACAGAGGCCCAATCTCCCAAATGAAAAGCATCATAAAACTTCCAAACAGCTCCAGCATTCGTGAAGTTCACAAACGCAAACCCTCTGCTCATCCGAGTCCTAAGAACAAGATTAAATAAATAATTATTAATTTCCATATATAATTCAATAAATAAAATTAATTTCTTTTTTGCTAAATCATAAAAATGGGATTTGACATGCCTAAAATCAATGGGCAAGTACAAAAAGTCATAGGCTACAGAAGGAGAGAGCTGTCCAGATGCTTGCGAAGTTCCTTCAATTCGGGACTTTGAGTTTTCGCCAGAGCAGAAGATGTCAAGCACGCTGATGAGCTCTTTGCGTCTGCCACAAAAATAATATGAATGAATATATGATTAAAGAATATGTATTTTGTGTGAAATTATGCTGAATTTTAGGGTTTATTTACTGCTAATATACTCAACCAAACTATATATTTTGAGAAAAAAGAAAATGGAGTAAAAGAAGATGAGCCAACAAGGAAGAGGAAGAGCTGATGCTATTGACATTTGACAAGAAAAAAGAAAAGGGTTTTGTTCTTGAAGTATGAATGTAAATACATGAAGAAACATATACATACATAGACACACGCACATTATACATATATATATACACACACAAATTTTACAGAAAACTTCAATCCCAAAGAGAACTTTTTGATGGAGGAAACCCTAAAACCCAACAAAATAAGCACAGAGAAATGGGATGAAAGAAGCGGGAGAAGAAAAGATAAAAGAGTTGAGAAGCAATAAATAAATACGGGCAAGAATAGGGAATATTCTTGATCATGACAGTGGTCTTCTCTCCATCTCTTTTCAGAGGCAACACATTATGCCTCAATTTCTCCCCTCTGTGCATGCTTCTTCCATATTTGTAGCAAGAATTTCTCTCGTAGTTTCTCTCCCATCTCCCTCTCCCTCTTCCCTGGCCTCTCCGCCGCTGCGGCGGCGGAGATAGTAGCGGATACGTCCGCGGTGGCGGTGGCGGTGGCGGTGGGGTGGTGGAGAATGATTGAGGTGCATGATAGTAGAAAGTGGTTAAAGGGTACACGGTGGTGGTGGTGGTGGTGGTGGTGTGTGTTGGTGGAGGTACTGCGGTGTATGGGAAATTTGGAGGCTGAGGAAGAAGATGGGATGGTGGTTGATATGTCTCCGCCGCCGGTGGCGACGGGGGAAGGAAGGCGGTGAGGGGCGGCGGCGGAGGAGGAATGAAAGACGGCGGTGGCGCGTTGGGATCAGGAGTGAGCGGCGACGGCGGAAGGAAGGCGGTGCGGGGCTGGGGCGGCGGCGGAGGAATGAAAGACGGCGGTGGCGCGTGGGGATCGGGAGTGACACCGGGAGGGATTCGGTTGTATTCCGGTGCAAAGGGGTTTAGAGTGGAAGGAAATGGAGATTTCATTCTTGTATGAATGTGAAGCGAGCAAGAGAAATGAGTTAATGCCCTAGTGTGTGTTGTGCGTGTGAGAGAGAGGGATTTAAATGTTTAATGTCTCAGTAAAATTGGAAATGCATTTTCAGCTAGAATGAAACTGGCTTTTCTAAATTATACCAGTGTATATTTCATTAATTTGATTTGACCTACAAAATTCAAAAAAAAGGTAAGAAAATGTATATCTGATGTCATTGAAATGACACTTTTTGGGCCTTTAAATCACCGGAGTCAGAAAATCAATGGCACTATTTGGGCCTTTAAATCACAGAAGTCAGAAAATATATTTGTTTTGGGCCTATGTTGTTGGATATTATAAGACTTTGGAAGTGTGGATTTGTGCTTGTTTATTGGGCTGACAATTTTCCAATTAATATGGATTCTGGAACTCCAGAACTAATCAAAACTCGGTCCTTATTTCGAGTGTGTTCATTTTCTAAAATAATATTTGGAATTCAAATCCAATTTGGGTGTAAGTATGTTTTAAAAAAAATAAAAAATCTTGACAAGGCAGCAACGAACAAAAAGATTTTATTTAACAAAATAAATTTATTATTGTACTCTTATGTACTTTATGATCAATAATTATTTCAAGATTAAAATTGAAAATTTTCACATTAAAAAGGCAATCAATTTAAATTTATTTTTTCTTGATATCAATGTTCTTTACTAGTACTATGGGCCTATGGCCAAATTGTTGGGACTCTGAGAGGGGGCTTAAAATTGCTTGGGAAATGAGGTACAGCATGATTAAAATAGAGTGTGATTCAACTACTGTGGTGAATTTTGTAAAAAGAATATTGATATCTTGGATCACCCGTTGGCTTAATAGTTGAAAATTGTCGTAAACTACTAAGAAATTCGCGGGATCATATTAGAAAATTCGAATACAGTCTCGCGGACAAGATGGCCAACGGATGAATGAAGGTATATATAATAATTTGGAACTAGCAATCGGAAGAACTCTGATACGGTCGTTGATGGAACATATCGGGAGAGACCTCGGAGTGGTCTCGAACTCTTAGAATTATGGGGATGAGAAGAGAGTTTTCCGGTGTTGGACCGACCGGCCGGTGAATTTGGGGAGGAAGAGAGACTTGAGAGATTAGGAGAAAAGATAATTGTTTTACTTGATTGATAATACCCTCAACAACGATACGGACCGACACGGACTAAATAAATAAAAGACAACCTAGGACTCTTGCAAGGAAGGAAATCACTTAATGAGATGCTATTCTAAACTAGCACTCCGCATTAATAAGGAAATCCTTAATAGAATACCAATCTATTCTAAACTCTATCCTGATCCAGAATTGGCGGTGGATGAAACTCAAACTCGAGAAAAACTTGATCCACAATTTTTTTTCCTTTTTTTTCTTTAACATACACATACCCAAGTGGGAATCGCATGTCTCTCTTTAAATAAGAAAAAGACTATATATATATAAAAGTTGTTAGTGTTAATTTTTGGCACCAAAAATATATAAATATTATCTTTAAAATAATAATAATAATAATTTGGAGAACATAAAGGCCTGATGGCCCGTGACCAACTAGATATGACGGCAGGCTCTTTTATGGCCCCTAACCAATTATCATGGAGTCTTAGGACCACCCCAATTAAGAGTGGTTCCTCCTCCACTAAATATCCATGATCAATATATAAGATTTATCTATTTTCTTGCCTTCTACTCATTCATGTGTCATAAATTCATCAATTTAAACACCTTTCATTATATGTAATGTTTCATCATGCAAAAAAAGGACATTCGATTTCATTTTTTTATATATCTTTTTTAAAGTATCCATTTTAATTCAAATTATGTCTACTTATTGTATATTAAATGATGAAATATTTGTTATGATTTATGAACCAGAGTGAATAGATTATCCATAACTAATAATGAAGAAGAAAACTCGAGTTTAATATATCACAAAATTAAATAACTTAACGGTTCGATCATTTACTAAGTTAATCAAAAATTTTGAGTTCGAGTCCTTGAAAACGTTGACACAGAGACTTCTACAATTAAATGGTCAAACCCAACTCAATCCATTAACATAATACATTTATACCCCGTCTAAAAACTTTTAGTTACACATAATATAATCCCTCGCCGAATCATTGTGCTCTATCTACTTACTTGTGTATGACCTAACCCTATATAGGTATAAAGTTCTATTAAAGTTTTATTCTCACGATTGCTTTTCTTCTAAATCCTTTCATATCTACAAATTTTATTTTATTTTTTGTCCATTACGTTATTACTAGTTTCCCCAAATCCTAAGATACGTCTTGCTATCTTAATATCTTTCGGTGAGCTCGGTGCACGACAAGCTCCCGAGCTAGTTCCCTCCTATCATTCCTAGGTCTGGCCGCACATCCACCCGACGGCTAACCACATATTCTGGATGGGATAAACCCCATCACCTACTAATAATATATTAATTATAAATAACTCCCACAAAAACATATTAATTATGCTAACATTAGGGAAATTTCTTGGTTAAATATCGCAATTAAAACATGGGGTCTAAATGCAATTAAATTTTGCCTTAGCTGGGTACATCTAGTTTCATATATTTTTAGCTTTGCATTAGATAATGAAAGGCCATCCCCCGACATGTCAATAATCAATTAATAACTACATGTCACCTTTTCTTCCCTATGTTGTCCTAATTCCATCTCATTTATTCAATTGAAAAAATAGGAATATATTGCTAGTTTTAGATATATAGTTAAATGGGAATTGACAACCCCCAACCACGAAGGCATCAATTGCCATATGCACCCAATATATACATTTTCTTTCTAATAATGACCACGCAATTAATGAATGTGTATAGTGTATACCGTATGGTTTTCATTCCCTAGATGAGTGTGATGGGTAAAAAGATATTGTTTTAACTAGGTAATAAATCATTCATTCACATTTTATTATTTTTCTACAATTAAAATATCCACCATCTAATAATGGAGATATCTTATTTAACTAGATTCGAGTCGACAACAAGTAAATTTTTTTCAAGAAGCTCTTTTAACAAGTAGGTTTCTAACTTCCGACTTCTTAAAATATCAACTAAAGTTCACATCTTGTGATCTAATCAGTCACTATTAGATCAGATTTTCTTAATTAAGTTAAAGATTACTTGGTCAAAAAAAAAAAAAAAAAAGTTAAAGATTACTTGGTCAACATGGATTGATCGAAATGATGAAAGAATAATAACCCACATTCGAATCTGTAGTGATTTGAGGGGTGTTTAAAAAATAAAAAAATAATAAAAAAAAAGGGAATCAGAGGTAAATTGTTATTGAAAAAGTATAAGTAAATTATATTAGGGACATATAACAAAAAAAGTGGAATTATTTTCATACGTCTTAATTTAAAAAAAAAAAAGAACTATTAGAGATCCATACTTATTTTAACTTAAAATTTATTTTTGATATTCAGGTTAATGCAGGATGTAAAATTCTAATTAAGATTAACTACCCGATAGACAAACGTAATATACTATTTTTCTCGTAATATTAATTTATTTGAATTAGGTTTTGACTACAATTACATCTTTGATGAGTACATCAATCAAATTGGATTAAAGAGACATGACTAACTAAAATTGAGTTACACGTCCAATCATATTATAATACCCATTCATTAATACAATGCCAAATTTATTTTCAAATAATACCAATTATTGCAAATCATAAATACGAGGACGAAATTATGGTTGCAAAAACAGTATAGTTTGGGAATCAAAGTAACTACACTAATTGTGAAATTCTACATTAAATATAAAGAAAATTCTACATTTGCATGGTGAATATTTACAAAATTATAAATTAATGAGGATAATTAAATTATTCATATATATAATTAAAAAATTATGTTTTTTGATAATTAAATTCGACGAGTACAACTAAGTCAAAGGGTAACTAAAAATGCCAATATAATTCACCTGCAAAATTTAATGCAAATACTCGTAAATTTTTTTCTTTCTTTTATTTTTTATTTTTCAAATACTGACAAATATTTACTGTTGAAAATAATTTTTTTTGGCAATGTTATTCCGGCACAATTTCCCGGCACCGAGAGCCGCTTCTCTACGGTACTAACTACTAACAATTCGGTTCACTGCGGTTCAACGAAAGTGTATTAAATTTTAATATAATCTTTTTAACAAAGTAATAAGGTAAATAAAAAGGAATTTGAAATTAAAAAAATCCAAAATATGTGAATTAAGAACATCATTAGTCGCCCGCTAAAAAAATAGGTAAAAGAAGTTTTAAACTTCTTATACAAGACTAAACTTTCGTACAAAATACTCGATTTCATATGGAAAACAAACAATTCATATTTTTACTCAAATTAATGAAAAAAATTGGAATAAAGGACATTCTATGTATACGCGATTAAATTTTACTGTAAATTCTGAGCTTATGATGCATGTTTTAAGCAAAAATTTGGAATCCACATTTACTTGAGAGTTAAAGTTCATTTTCTTTTTTAATATAATTAACATTTGTTAATTTGGATTAGTATATTAAAATATACATTCATTTCGAATTAATTATGTGAAAAAAACATAGTGTAATTTTTATATTTTCAAAAGGTTGTGTCCGCTCTATGTGGAATTTATTGGATTCCAAATTCAAACTTTAGAATTTAAATTCTTAGTATATAGGTACACTATTTATGTTTGTAATGTTTATGATAGCGTTATTAGCATATGATGTAAGGTGTTTGACTTTAGGATTTTAAAATTTTGAGGGCTGGGCAATTTACTATATAAGAGCTGAATTTAAATTTTATCCATGAACTATAAAATGAAATTAATAATTTACTAAAAGGTGACATAATATTACTTCATGTGACATTCTTTTAGTAGGATCACATTAACATAAATTCATTATTTTTATCGGAAAATGTCTAGAACACCTAAATTGGATTGATCTGGTTTTATCAAAAGTTATAGGTCAAATATTTGGCTTGAGATCATAAGTTTCTCTAAGAACCCATCAGAAGTCGATTAGATCAAAAGATATAGGTCGGACGTTTGGTTTGAGATCACAAGTCCCACTAGGGACCGATTAGAGGTCTATTGATCATGCGATAAAAAACAACAAACAATTAACAACATGAATCTATTGTCAATCTTGAGGGAGTACGCATCGCGAACTAAACCATTCTATTAGATTTCTGAAAGCATTCAGCGATCGTTATAAAAGAGATACACATACTAGTATTGTAGTCGAACTCCTCTTAACTATTTTGGTATTAAATCAAGTAAGTATAATTTAAATATCGAAGGCTATATCAGTAAACCCTCGACCAATTCACTATCTTTCTACATTTTTGGAGCTAAAGTGGAACCCGAACAATAATTACATGACCTAACTGGTCGATGCTAGTATCATTAATTTCTTTTAAAAATAAAATCTACGATGGACGGATACAGACACAACACAATACAATATGATTACGGCGATAAATATATATATATTTTTGAATTTTTTATATGAGAAATATTGAACACGATACTAACACAAATTTCGGATACGACACGACACAATAGGACATCATAAAATCAATGTAACTACGTAGGAGATGAAATCTTTTTTTTTGTTTTTGGAACGATTTAACAGCTCGGATTTTCCGTAGTTATTTATAACCAGGCGCGTTTAAATTCAAAAAAGTACAAAGCAATAGAAAAACAAAATAAATTTAAAATTTCCTTCCCGTCGTTCTCACTCCTCACTAGCACCAGTCCACCTCTCTTCTTCACTCATTACTCTCTCCTTCTCTCTCCCCTCTGCAACTCTTCTTCTTTGTCGTAAAGAAGAAGAAACGAAGAAGTCCGGACAGCCATGTGTGTGTGAATCGTGAATACAATACGATTACATTCTCATTTTTCTCGGTTGAAGCTTCATTGGCGCTGAGCATTCTGCTGAAAAAGCAGCCAAACAATCGAAGAATCGAACAATGTTCCCCACTTTGTTGAGTCAGGCCATGTGATTTCTGACGCATTCTTCATCTGATTTGATTTTTTCCTAATTTTTCAATCTTCATATATGCGTACACATTGCTGGAGCGTAAGGTACAAATACGTAAAGCGATAGGTTGGAAATTGTTATTCAATTTGGTGTGTGTGGAGAAATGGCGGCTTCGTCTTCTAGAGGAAGAAGCAGCTCTCCGTTTGGTTATCGAAAGCCTTCGAGTCCGTACTCGTCTACGTCTTCCTCATCGTCGATGATGAACGGTCGTTTAATTCCGCGCTCATGCTCATCGACGTCGACGTCGTTTTACGGAGGCGGTGGCGGCGGAGGATACGGCGGTAGATCGTCAACGCCGAGCAGAAATAGAGGCGATTATCCTAGGAGCCGGACGCCGGTGAGTTATCCATCGGTGGAAGAGCAGCTGGTTGGGGAGCCGGTGGAGAGTGCTTCGAGATCGGGGGATAGCATTTCAGTGACGATAAGATTTCGACCTCTAAGGTGAATTTGAATTTACTGATAGATCGGATTTGGATTGATTTTGAATTTATGGAATGGAGGTTAGGTCTGGAAATGGGGGAAATTGTGTCGGTAGAAATATTGAATTTACTTTATGTTTTGTGGCGGCAGTGATAGGGAATATCAGAGAGGAGATGAGATCGCATGGTATGCTGATGGTGACAAAACCGTGCGGAATGAATATAATCCAATGACTGCATATGCATTTGGTAAACCTCTTTCCTCTTTTGTCTGTTGTTTTTGGTTTTACTATGAATATATAGATGCTTGATTGCTACTATATTTTGCATTCAATATTCTATAAGATGCTGTTAATGTGATTTTAGCACTTCAACTATGGAAATGCTAAGTTGAGAAAGATATGAGATCATAGACTCGAACTATTTCCCTTTTTGTGAAGTGTTGAGAGTGTAGAAGACTGGTGTCCTGGTGACTGCCCGCATAAATTAATCACCAGTGGATTTGCCGTCTAATTAGTTATCAGGACACGTTACCTATGAATTCTTCATTTTCTTATTTCAGATAGGGTCTTTGGGCCTAATACAAATACTCAAGAAGTCTATGAAGTAGCTGCCCGACCTGTAGTTAAGTCCGCAATGGAAGGTGTAAATGGTATGCTTATTCACTATTACTCTTAATCCCCTGTTCGTAACAATTTAATTTGGTGATTATAGACCTTTGTGTTTATCAATTGATCAGCTAAGTGCAGTAATATGTTCTGCAATGTAAAAGTGGCAATGTTAATATGCAGGAACTGTGTTTGCTTATGGTGTTACAAGTAGTGGAAAGACACACACTATGCATGTAAGTTAAACCTCCCTCATTGTCTATCCTCACTAAGTATGCAAAAAGAACTTAAAAATGATTGCAGCCCCCTTTGGCTGTCAGGGTAAATTTGGATCGCATAGAATACTTAAACTCTTCCAAATATGTACGAAATTATTATTTCAAAGTTTTATGTTCTCTGGTGGTTTGCATATAATTTTCAAGAAATGATACATTAAACTACTCTAGTGGCCATTTCCGCATATATATGTTTTACTGACGGTATTGAGATTATAATGGTTATACAAATGGCTGTTGCATCAGAACTCCCCTGATTGTAGTGGAGTCCTAGATGTCCGTCGATCAGGTGTAATGGTTTAAATGTTAAGTTCAAATAATTCCTTTTGGCTTGAGCATGAGATATTGTAATGATGCTCATTTCAATGTGGCTTCTGGGTTAATGATATACTATATGCTCTACTGCCACTTTGTTCTGTTTGCTTGTATTGCGGCTCCTACTTGAACTTATGGATTTGTGTAAATAATGACCCAATGACTTTATACATTATCTCATGGTTTTCGTACATGTTTCTCGTCAGGGAGATCATACTTCTCCAGGGATCATACCATTGGCTATAAAGGATGTCTTCAGCATTATCCAAGATGTAAGTTTGTATGACCGTTTCAAAGTTGAGTTTAATATTGTCATCATAATCGAGTGCCTATGTTGTAGTTTTTGATATATGCTCATTTGTTTATGTAATCAATTTATGGAAAACTGATGGCGATTTTCTTTCAGACTCCAGGTCGTGAATTTTTACTTCGTGTATCGTATCTTGAGATCTACAATGAGGTTGGTTAAAGTACCTAATATTTCAGTAACATGTTACAGGCATTAATAGTATGATGATTTATTTTTAGAATTTACAGCTTGCATATATTTGTTTTCCTTAGGCAAGTAATCTAAACCTCCACATAGTTACCAAATGGATTTCTTTGGTGCCATGATTTCCTCCCTTATGCACGTATTACTTCAAACTCTTAGGACTGAAATCCATAATTTAGTAGACTTGAGTGTATTTTATGATTTTTATCATCGTGGAAGTCCATTAACTCGTATTTCTTTTGTAAAGCTTTGCTATCAGGTGATTAATGACTTACTGGACCCAACTGGCCAGAGACTTGAGTGTATTTTATGATTTTTATCATCGTGGAAGTCCATTAACTCGTATTTCTTTTGTAAACCTTTGCTATCAGGTGATTAATGACTTACTGGACCCAACTGGCCAGAATTTGCGTGTCAGAGAAGATGCACAGGTTTCTTTCATACTAATTGTCTCTTTCTTTTCTGTTTTCTTTACTTTTTTCTTCAAACCATCTTTCTCTCAGAGCTGCATGTGCTGAATATTGTGTTGACTGTTGAGGTATTTAGTATTTGTGTAAATCTTACCTTTGCCTCCGCAACTCAGGACAATCACATGTGCAACCTGGTAGTTGAATTTTTCAATGTCTTTTCACGGTTTTATAAGTTCTTTATTTTTCAATGTCTTTTCACTTTCCATGTATTTTGTAACAGTAATCTGGTAGTTGAATCCAGTACTCTGCAGTTTCTTCAATCTCTATCTTGTCCTTACTCGATTCAACCTATCTAAATGTGCACAGGGAACTTATGTAGAAGGCATAAAAGAAGAAGTTGTTTTGTCCCCTGGACATGCTCTTTCATTTATTGCTGCGGGAGAAGGTGAATTAATATTTCTTTTTCTTTTTTGGCCTTTATACAAATTAATAAAGTTTGATTAGATACATGGATTATTAATGTATTAACACAAATGGCAGAGCATCGACATGTTGGATCGAATAATTTTAATCTATTCAGCAGCCGTAGTCATACAATATTCACATTGGTACGTAGGTTCTGTTTTTGAATTAATCCTTTGCTGAACTTCACTAGACCTGATTTCATTGAAAGACAAGTACCATGTATCTATATTTTATTTAGTGTATTGAACATTAATTTCATTTTCCTTGTTGCTTTCTCTGCTACGACCGCCTAAATTATTAGTGTTCTTATAATGCATCAACCGAAATGGTTGTTACTTCATGCCTGTTCAGCTTTGGGGCAAAAGCAGGTCTTTTCCAGTGAGCACAGCACCAAAATGGCAATGATAACTGAAATTACTTGTTCATGTTCATTGTTTAAGGGAAAAGTATGTTAGTAAATTGCTTATTTAGTTCACCAACTCAATCAACAGATTTGATAAGCTTGTCTAAACTTACATGTAAATAATTGAATACAGCGAAAATCCAAAAAAGAAAGGGAGATTCATCAAAGATGAACAATATGTTGTACTGGCTTTATGGAAGCCCCATGATGGAGGTCATTATGATTGTTGGATGAGTGAAAATGGGATGCTTAACGAACTGGACCAGGGTCTCAGTCAATAGATTACCGCAGAAACACTTGAAGTAATTTTTGAGATATACTGTGTCACCTATCATTATCCGCTCCTTCTGTTAATATTTCTTAATTAAATGCTTTCTTCAGTTGTAGATTTTATTTGCGAAAATATCTATATGATCTCTTTTAACCTCTCTTATTGATACAATAGCATATGTACTTTCTCAATAGTTCTCCTTTGTACAGCTGTTTTCTTTTTGTTATTCTTCTGCCTTCTGCCCTTTAAACATCTAAATTTATTGTATCGTGGTGCACTACCAATTTTTATTCATTCTGCCAGATGATCGAAAGTAGCGCTCCTGGAGATGATTATGATGGCGTCATATTTTCACAGTTGGTAAGCACTTATTTTAATCATTTCTAACATGGCAAATATAATAATCAATTCTCATCACATAGCATTGTATTGCTTATAGATTGCTAATTTGATGTATAAGTTGGATTTTTTGATGTAGAACTTAATTGATTTGGCGGGTTCTGAAAGTTCAAAAACTGAAACAACTGGTATAAGGAGAAAGGAAGGATCTTACATCAATAAAAGTCTTCTAACACTTGGAACTGTAAGTATATGAACCTATTCTTTTGTTCATTGAACACATTTTGTTGTCAATTAGTTCCTTTTTTTCCTCTCTTTGTACATTGGTTTCTCTTTTTCTTGGGTCTGTTCTGTGCCAGGTTAGCCATTTTGCTATCACATGTCCACACACTGAGGCACAAAACGAGTCTGATACATTCTAGTGAAGAATGGGCCTAGGGCCAAGATTTATTTTCTGAAATATGATATTCAGACGTTTAAATATGTCGTAGCTTTATTTTCTTTCATTTCCTGCTCTGACGCTCTGAAATTTTCTATATTGTGAAGGTAATTGGAAAACTTAGTGAAGGAAAGGCATCTCATGTTCCTTATCGGGATTCAAAGCTTACCCGCCTTTTACAATCTTCACTAAGTGGGCGTGGACATGTTTCGGTGAGCACGAAAACCGTTGATTGTTTAACACGAGGTTCCTCTTTTTTAGGTTTTGTTATGTGATCATGGGGTAATCATTTTACTTTGTGGCTCAGAGTGTTTCTAACTGGTATTATCATTATACATCAGTTGCTTTTATTGAGTCTTATTTGTGTTGGTACACTGATCACGACGAACTTGAAATTCTATGGTTTATGTTGGTGGAAAAGTCAATCTTTAATCTAACATTTTTCTGTTCCGGCAGCTTATTTGTACTATTACTCCAGCATCAAGTAATTCAGAGGAAACCCATAATACCTTAAAGTTCGCCAGCAGGGCAAAACGTGTTGAAATATATGCCTCACGCAATAGGGTGAGTAGTACATGTTTGTTGTGGAGTTTTATACATATTCTGGGGTGGTTAAGAATTAGATCACTTTAATTTGTTTCAATTTCAGATAATTGATGAGAAATCATTGATCAAGAAGTATCAAAGAGAAATATCAACTCTAAAACAAGAACTTGATCAACTTAGGAGGGGAATGCTTGTTGGTATCAGCCATGACGAAATTATGGTCTTAAAGCAACAGGTTCAGTTGACTCTTATCTGTCTTTTTCGTCTTAAAAATTGAATTCTTGGTGTTGTGGAGTGCACCAAATATTCTTAATCTGTATCTGCTTGAGTTTTACTCTACTTCTGAATATTTGGATTGCCTCCTGGTTGATTACTGTCATTTTATGTATGTGATATAGTTGGAAGAAGGTCAAGTCAAAATGCAATCACGATTAGAGGAGGAAGAAGATGCTAAGGCTGCTCTAATGAGTAGAATTCAAAGGCTAACAAAATTAATACTCGTTTCCTCTAAAAACACAATGCCAGGATACATGAATGACATGCCCTCTCACCAAAGGAATCATTCTATTTCTGAGGATGACGTAAGTTTTTTTGCACTGATTTACTTATTTACTAGGCATGTCTAAGCATTAAACTCACTCTTCTTTTGCCTTAAAATTGTGTAATGTAACTTTGAGAAAATGATATAAATTATGTTAATGGTCGCTGGAGCTTGCTCGCTGGGTTACATACGATGAAGTGATAAACGCTTCTTTCATGTTGCAGTGGTAAAATGATGTATTAGTACATTAACCATTGTATGATTTAAGATGCATATAAGCAGAAAACCAGTTTGCCTATTATACATAAACCACTTTTCCTGTTCTCTTTTCTAGCAAAAATTGGATGTCCTACGCGGCGAAAGTCAGAAAGATTCTCCATCTTCTGCTTTAACTATCACATCAGATGCTTGTGATTTTAAACACAGAAGATCATCCAGTAAATGGAATGATGATGTATCACAAGCTGGCAGTACAATAACAGAAATAACTCAAGCGGGTGAACTCATAAGTGGTTCTTCCTCCGTGCCAAAACTACCTATAGTATGTCTCATCTTTCTTCTTAACTTCAATCTACTTCAATTTTTTTAATTTTAGTAAATTACTTCTGTGCATGTAGCTCTTTTGTATAGTTGGTGGTATGAACTTCTCTCTGAGAGCATCTTTGTACTTGAAGTGTGATACAGAAGAAGTATTGGGATAATGCCAGTCTAAGCTGTTTTTATTATATGTTATGGTTGCAGGAAGATATAACAATGTCAGATCAGATGGACCTACTTGTAGAGCAAATTAAGATGCTTGCGGGAGAGATTGCATTCAGTACTAGTACCCTGAAGCGTCTGACGGAGCAATCTGTGAATGATCCTGAAATTTCAAAAACTCAGGTTAACCTACACTTCCTTTGCATTTATACACACACACGCATATATATATATACACTCTTCGTGCTGTTTCCTTTGGTTTTACATTTTGAGTTCTCATTGTTTTTTATTTCATGCCACACATTTCTCGGGATAACCGATCATTCATTGATTTTGAACTCACAAGGTCACTGGGTTCTTATTCACAGATTCAGAACTTGGAGAGTGAAATCCATGAAAAGAGAAAGCAAATGATAGTCTTAGAACAGCGCATAGTTGAGCATGGTGAAGCATCAGTTGCTAATGCATCTATGGTTGAAATGCAACAGGTACTCTTATTCACCTTAAACAACAGATGCTACCCTGTCTTCTACAGAATCATGTGAGGCACCAGCCAACCTGATACTAGCTTGACATGTTTCTTTGATTTTTGTCGCTGTAGACGGTCATGAAATTGATGGCACAATGTAGTGAGAAGGGTTTTGAGCTTGAGGTATCGATTTCTTTCTTCTTCCCCATCATTCTTGGCACTTAACAAATCTGAATTTTGCTAAACATTCTAATATCCCAATGCAGATTAAATCAGCCGATAACAGAATTCTTCAGGAACAGCTGCAGAACAAGGTCAAAACAACTATAATTTCGTGAAGTTCAATTCTATAGCATTTTTCCCTCATCCTTGATCATGCCAATTTCTTTTCACTTAAAGTGACTGTCTTTTACTATCAGTGCGCTGAAAACAAGGAATTACAAGAGAAAATCTGCCGTCTGGAGCAGCAACTAGCCTCAGTATCTGGTGACAAGATGCCATCTCCTTCTGAAGTGTGTATATCTGATGAATACATTGATGAGTTGAAAAGGAAAATGCAGTCACAGGTAAAATATATGCATATACATATATACAAATACTATGTAACTGAATCCAAGCATTTTTTCTTGAATTCTCTATATGCATTGCTGGCCTGTGGGTTCATTATTTCCCTTATTAACAATTTGTCTAATATGCAAACCCTTAAAAGCATTGCCATTTGGAATTTAATTCAAATACAATACTTTTCACTCCAAGCAGGAATTCGAGAACGAAAAATTAAAGCTAGAACACGTTCAAATCCTGGAGGAGAACAGTGGGTTACGTGTACAGAACCAAAAACTATCTGAGGAAGCTTCTTATGCTAAGGAATTAGCATCTGCAGCAGCAGTCGAGTTAAAAAACTTAGCTGGAGAAGTCACTAGGCTATCACTACAAAACTCCAAATTGGAAAAAGAATTACAATCTGCTCGAAACAATGGAAACCGAAAGCACAACGATAATAATATCCAAAGAAATGGTCGTAGAGGCCGTCTTTCTGGAAGATCCAATGATATTTCCGCTAGTGATGATTTTGAGTCATGGAATCTTGATTCCGATGATCTGAAATTGGAGCTGCATGCAAGAAAACAAAGGGAAGCTGCTCTCGAGGCTGCTTTAGCTGAGAAAGAAATTGTGGAAGATGAATATAGGAAAAAGGTTGAAGAAGCAAAGAGAAGAGAGTCAGCGTTGGAGAATGATTTAGCCAACATGTGGGTGCTTGTAGCTCAGCTAAAGAAAGATGCAAATGTTGCACAAGAACATAAGATGAACGAGAGGCAGAATGGGGATATAGAACAAGTAAGTCATCCAAAGGCTGGAGATGTTGAAAAGGATGCAATAGTTAAAGATACAAAAGCTCCGGACAATTCAGTGCCAGCTTCTGATACGCCCAAGGAAGAACCTTTGGTTGTTCGTCTCAAGGTTAGTTTCTTAATTCCCGTGGTTTTGAATTAGCACTTGATGTCATGTTGGATTCTTGAATCTTGAAAAAAGGAAAAAGAAAGATCTTGTTTATCTGAATATATAAGCTTCCCCTCTTACAAATCTTTCTCAGAATTTGGTTTATGGTCAAAACAAAGTTGTTATTATCGTGCAGTTTTATAGTCAAAACACTGTAGATTCTTATCATTTCCTGCAAATTCCCTTCAGGCTCGAATGCAGGAGATGAAGGAGAAAGAACTGAAGTACACTAATGGGAATGGTGATCTGAATTCCCATGGGTGTAAAGTATGTTTTGAATCACCTACCGCCACAATGCTTCTTCCATGTCGTCATTTTTGCTGTAAGTGCATATATTCCTGTTTTGAGTGTCGTCTTTGTGTTTGTGCTTTTAAATGCAGCATTAGTGCATTACTGACAATTTGCTTTATAATTGCAGTATGCAAGTCGTGTTCCCTTGCATGTTCTGAGTGCCCTATTTGCCGAACAAAGATCGCTGATAGGATTTTTGCCTTTACCTGACCTTTGCTATTGGAAACTGTCCGATATAAGGTGATTTTATATGTGTTTCTTTTCTATTATATAACATTATGATTGAATATTAATGTTTTCGTTTAGTTATTATAAACTAAGTGATAATTACACTAGCATACCCTCATGGAGTTTGAGAAATTACAAAAAGTTACCCTCACATCCCTGAAAATGTTAATATGTTTCCTCAAAAACTAAGGGATAATGTTAATATGTTTCCTCATATATTCCCGTTTTTTCAGGGGTCGTCGTTCAGCATCGCTTAACCTGCTCGTCAATTTTTCGTCAAATGGCAGGTGCCATTCTTTCATTGGTTAAAACTGTATGTAATTCAGTTCAAGTACATCATTGTGCTTTGTTTGGGTTGGGGTGGGGGAATGTTGTTATATATGCTTGGAAATTGGAATATATATATATATAATGTATAGAGTTAGAACAATCAACATTGCTGTTAAATGTTAATATTCCCCCTTACAAATATCAATGAATTTGTTGATGGTTCCATATGCTTACATCAATTAATGCAAGGAAAACAGTTGTTTCGTATCATCTTCGTATAATTCAGGTAATTGAACATTACATCGCTACTTACGTTACATTAACGAAAAATTTCCACTAATGATTGTATGCATTTGACGCTTGCTGTTGTTTTTAAAGTTTAGTTTTTTACTGATTTAGTTGGGTTGGTTGTCCCTTTATGTTCAACGTACGAAGAATAAGGCTGAATTTGAGTTGTAAGTTTTGGATTTAAGGTGAATATTTTCGAAAATTGTCGCACTATAATGAGACGGGTTCAAATCACTCTGACCACTTGAGTGTGTTTGTTAAAAAAGAGAAAAATAAAAAGTTTTACCATCATGATAGCTCAAGTGAAACTTGAATAACATACTGATAAATATCATCGGAAATGAAAGTTTAAGGCCCAAATTCATAAATCAAACAAACAAAAAAGGGTTTAAGTTTAAGGCCCAAATCCATAAATCAAACAAACAAAAAAAAAAATGGTTTAAGACCCAAAGTTTAAGTTTAAGGCCCAAATCCATAAAGGCAAAAAAAAGTTTAAGGCCCAAATCCATAAAGATAGCTCAAGTGAAACTTGAATAACATACTGATAAATATCATCGGAAATGAAAGTTTAAGGCCCAAATTCATAAATCAAACAAACAAAAAAGGGTTTAAGTTTAAGGCCCAAATCCATAAATCAAACAAACAAAAAAAAAAAAATGGTTTAAGACCCAAAGTTTAAGTTTAAGGCCCAAATCCATAAAGGCAAAAAAAAGTTTAAGGCCCAAATCCATAAAGGCAAAAAAGAGTTCCATTGCCGGGAATCGAACCCGGGTCTCCTGGGTGAAAGCCAGATATCCTAACCGCTGGACGACAATGGATTATTGAACTTACTACATATTATTAAATACTTACTACAAATTTTGATAAATTTAATCGCACCATTCCACATATATATTGGTGAATTAAATCACAATAAATTCAAGATAGCTTTAAAACGATGCAATAAATAATTGTAGCGCATCAAATTT
This sequence comes from Lantana camara, assembly GCA_037501455.1. NCBI lineage: Eukaryota > Viridiplantae > Streptophyta > Magnoliopsida > Lamiales > Verbenaceae > Lantana > Lantana camara. The sequence continues at coordinate 137,033,618 of CM074856.1, read as the reverse complement.
TGGGGGCATAGAGGTGATTGGTTTATATAAGAAATTGAATAACCAATTTACCATCTTATTGGAATGACTAATATTAGTAATATCTGGGTGGAGAAACTGCTTTGAAACTTAATATCAGTAAAAACGTTTGGAAGGACATAATTCTTATACTAACATCCAGACATTTAGGTAGAATCCGTGTAATATGCGTTTATGTATGCTTTAATAACAAGCACGGGCATCCAACGTGAACCTCACTAGAGGCATAAATGAGGAGCCAATTTCAGAAATAATATTTATTTCAAAAAACTTTTATAAAGTAATACTACTTTTCTATACTTTAAGAAAGTAGTATAAATTGCCATAACCAATGACAACTTTGAATAGTAAAATTGTCATTCCCTATGGCGACTTTCAAAAATCGATAGACTTTGAGTTTTTCTAGATTGATAAATTACAACAGTTGGTACAATAGTTTCTAGAAATTATATTTCTAACCCAAAACAATTTTATAAAAAAGTCTATATATTTCTAAAAATATCAAATAAACCTCCAAAAAATTTTGCAATAAACAAAATATATTTAAAATAAATTGTAATGGACAAAACGTCAATACACCCCCTATCAAGATGGTATCAGAGCCTAGAAGACGATGTCTTTTGGGATAAAAAATATAAAATGTTGATAAAAATAATTATAGATACAATGTATAAATTATTTGAAATTGAAATTACTATATGGTTTCAAATTCTAGATGAAGATAAAAGATTAAATGATATAGAAGAACAATTAAATTATCTAGATATCGATGGATATTATACAGATATATCCTATGATGATACAGATTGGCAATATCCTTCACCTTAATATGAGAATTTTAAATAAACGAGAGTTAGCTAATTTATATAATTTTTATGATGATATGCTAAAATATTTTCTAAAAATGAATAAATTAAATCCTTCCAATTACTATAAAAAGAAGATAAGGAAGTTTAGAATAAAAAGAAATTATTATTCAAATCTTCTTTCTATATGAATCGTTATTGGAAAGATTGGATTAACAATATAAATAAAATTTTGGAATTAGACACTACAATAGATAAATTAAGAGATGAAATAAAAACTTCAGTAGATAAAGAACTTTGTAATAAAAATAAAAATGAGATAAAAAAGCTAAAAAATCTATTAAAAAAGGAAAAGAATAAGGCTTTATTAAACAGAATAAAAGCTGGAAAAATATGGAAACGATAGACATAAGCCTTCAATCTATAATAGAATCGATTAATAGAATTAAAGAAGAAATGTTAAATCTTCAAGATTCTATAAAAGAACTAAAAAATGAAGTTCAACTAAATAGAGTTAGTTTAAAGCAGTTAGAAATAACTATTAAAGAGAAAGAAAAAAGATCTAAAGTTGAAAAATTAAAAGATATAGAAAAGGAAATAAAAACTCCATTTAAAGTAATAAATTTAGAAAAGATCAAACCATATGAAAAAGGCTCTTTTGATGATTATATGTTAAATACCATAGTCCCGAAAATGCTAAAAGAACATGAAGAGAGTTCTAAAAAAGCTCTTGAAAGACTTAAAGTTAAAGGAACTGATATAGAAAATGAAAATAAACAAGAAGAAAATCAAAATCAAACACGAACATGAATGAAATAAATGATTTAATAGAAGATTTTGAAAAAATAAATTTGAATGATATAGTAGAGTATGAAATAAGAATGAATAACTCCGGTTCTTCGGGAACTAAAAGAGAAGATGGATCAACATTAGAAGATCCAGATGAATCTATGGGATCCAACGAACCAAAAAGTTATCCAACATATTTTAATACAAAGAAAAATAAACACCAAGATAAGAGAAGTAAAGGCTATAACTCTAAATATCAACTAAATGATGATTATTCAGAACCTATAAATGTAAATGGAAGCACATTAAATTTAAATAACAAAAGAGATAAAAGAAAAGCCCTAGCCAAATGGATAAATGATATGATTGCATATTTCCTAAATCAGGATGAGATATATGCTACAGCCTATGTTTTAAAACCCGGACCGGACGTCGAACCGGTATGCTTACTGGTTACTGGTTTTACTGGTTGGACCGGTTGGACCACTGGTCGAACCGGTATGACGTCATAATTATATAATAATATATTTAATTATATATAATATAATAAATATTAAATTAGAAATATTATATATTTTAAAATTCTTTTTAAAACGCTTTAACTTTCAAATAAATTTCTATATACATATTGGTACTTGATATATGTTATTAATACATATTTAATTAAAAAATAATCGTTTCCAAAAGAATTTGTGAATAAGAAAAAAAATCATGAATATAAAAAAAATGGCTTGGCGTTTCTTTTTCAGTTTTTCTCAATGAGGTGGGACCTACCATAAAAATTTGCATTCACTCTTCTTCTTTAGTTCTCTCTCTCAAACCCTTAACCGTATCCTTTTCTCTCTCTCTCTCTCTCTGCTTTATTCTCTCTCTCAAATTTCAACTGTGTCATTCTTCCTCCCTCAATTTTCGTTTTTGCTCAGCCCAGATCTCCTCTGTAATTTGTCTTTTCTCTCTTTTCTTCTTTGATTTTTTTTTTTTTATTCAGCTAATTTCTCAAGAATTATATGAATAAAACAACAGATAGACATAGATCTATGAAGACGACGTTACTCAAGAATTATATGAATACCGCAATCGAGAGAGATATAGATCTATGAAGACGAAGTGATAAAGATTGATTTTCAGAATTTTAATTTTCAAACTTTGCAGAAGATTGGTTGATTATGCCGAATGCTGGTTCAAGTTCTTCCACTCTTACCTATTTTACAGTTTTTTTTTTTTTTTTCTAAAAGCCGGTCCAAACGGTCTGTTTACCGGTCCGGTCCGGTTCCTTTACCGGTTTTTGACCGGTCCCCGCCGGTTCCCACTGGTCCGACCAATCATTGGTTTTTTAGGGTAGTTCGGACCGGACAGGCGGCCGGTCACCGGTTGAACCGGTCCGACCGGCCGGTCCGGTCCGGGTTTTAAAACATAGGCTACAGCAACTAGAAGAACAGAATATATAATATCTACTTTTGATGGAATTATAAACAGTTGGTGGAAAGGAATTTCTTCTGACGTACAAGGAATAATGAGAACTGAAACTGAAACAGGTTTCGATAAAGATATTAGAACTGGAATAGAGCGAATGGCATACTATATAGCAGATGAATTTTTAGGAGAACCTTGGATAAATAATGCTGAAAAAGAATATTTAAAAGAAAAAGAAGAAGCTAGAAATGATCTTATAAATCTTTCAATATGCTCTATGAAATTCCTTAGAAATTATATAGAAGAATTTTGTGACTATTATTATAGACAATATTGGAGTGGAGAGTCACAAGACATATATCTTAAAATGTTTTATTCGAAACTCCCAAATCCATGGAATACCCATATGAATAAAGTTTGGGAAAAAGAAAAAGAAAATGTAAGTAAAAATCTAGGTGGAAGAATAAGAGTTTTAATAGACGAATTAAAAAGGCTTTGTCAGGAACAAGATTTATACAAGAAATCTAGAAAAATTTCAGGACTTTATTGTTCAAAATTAGAGATGCCTGCCCAATGGGGTTGTATAAATAAAAATAGAAATAAACCGTATAGAAAGAGAAAATTCAAAAGAAACAAATACAAAAAATATAAGAAGTTTGATAGAAAAAATATAAAACCAAAAAGAAGGTTTTTCAAAAGAAAGGAAAAAATTAATAAAAAATCTACAAAATGCAGATGCTGGAATTGTGGCGAAGAAGATCATAAATCACCAGAATGCCCTAAACCTAAAAAGGTAAGAACAATAGAAGCTGAATTTATAGAAATTATAGACGAACTTGAAGAAGTTTCAGATATAGAAAATCATATAGGAAAAGAAATATATGTTGAAATAAGTGAAGAAAGTTCTTCAGAAAATTCTGAGTTTGAATCTGAATCTGATTAAATGGATTCTGAAATACAGAATTATAAGGAAGAAGAAATAATAGAAGATGAGTGTACAGCAGGATATGCTAAACGAATAACATTTAGTCAAGAAACACTTGACAAAATAAAGAACTTAAAGTTAAGTGCAGCAAATCCAACAAATAATATATTCTCTGGATTAGCAAATCTAGTAAAGAGAAATAAGATAAATATCTATGACTATCATGAGGTAGAAAAGGCTATAAGTATAGAGAATACCTCTGGAAATGTCAAGATAAGTCTTATAACAAGAGGAATAGCTAATAATGCTATAAATAAAGTGAAAAAATCTCTTAAACCAAAGATACAATATATATATTTGGGAAGAGTACAATTTCTAGTTAAATCTCTATTTAGAGAATGTATCGATAGTCCATTAGTGTTGTCTTTACATGACCAAAGATTTAGAGATGCTAAAACTAGTCATTTGGGAACTATAGAAGGAAACTTGTTTTATAAACAAATTCTTTTTGATGTTTTTCCAAAATACAGTATTAACTTGCAAGATGAAAATATAGATGAAGTTTTAAACTTACACTATAAATTTCTAAAAGATATAGGTTTAAAAGATGGCAGCAAGGCTTTCACTATTTATTATAGAGCACTCTATGTTTTAAGCAATAGCAATTATGGTAAAACTTATCAAGATGAACCATACTTAAAAATAGATGAAGAATGTAAAGATATAGCCACAGCAAAATTGCCTCTATTGGAAGAAATACAAGAGATAGAACCATATCAAATAGAAATTAATAATAAACCAGAAATGGAAAAGAGATTATTACCTTCTAAACTTAGTTTCCAAGGAAATAGATTATTAGGAGGAAGTTCTAAATATTCCCTTACGGGAGAAAGTTCGGGTATAAAAGTTGAAAGAAAGTTAACTGTTAGTAAATCTCTAAGATATATAAATTCAATGATTATAGAAGGAGAATATTTTAATGGAACTGATAGAATATTTGGACCTAAAATATTGATAGACACAGGAGCTAGTGTTAATCGCTTTGCTCAAGTAAAAAATAAAGGACTAATAGGGATGATTACTAGCCTACCAATCCAATATACAACCTTTGATGGATTTAAGGCAACGTGTAATCAAGAGTTATATGTCCCAATTACTCTACAAACAATAAAATTGAAAGTTAAATGTTGTATAGATACATACATGAATGGAGAGTTCTTTGATATAATTCTAGGAAATGAATTTCTCAATAATTGTGACTATTACAAGATAGAAAAGAATGGAGTTACACTCCAAATACAAGAAAATGAAATATTTTGTTCAAAATATGAAAGGGATTAATTCTCCTTTAAGTGTTTTTATACAATTAACACTTTTAAAAGGAAATATAACAACTTGTGCTTTGATAGATACGGGATCAGAGATAACAATATTTAAAACATTCTTAATTAAAGAATGGAAAACAGATAGCAATATAAGAATTAAAGGAATAACGGGACAATCTCAAGCTATTAATAAAGTAGCTAAAGATGTAGAAATAATACTTGGTAGTAAGATAATTCTTATTAAACAAGTATATGAATACAATTCTTTAGAAGCTGATATATTATTAGGAAATGATTTCCTTGAACAATTTCAATTCTATACACAAAACGTATATATGGTAACATTAAAAACATCTTGTGGACATCTTCTTAAAATACCGAGAGTCAATAAACCATTCAGAGTTCAGCCAACTGAGCGTGGTGGACGACAGGTATTTGAGAAAATTCCAATACAGATAAATACCATTTCTATAAAAAGGATAAACTTAGATGTTATTAAAAAGAAAATAGAAGAAAACTATAACAATAATCCATTAGCTTTTTGGAAAGAAAGTCATCCCAAAGCTAAAATAGAATTAACTGAAAATATAGTTATAAAAGAAAAACCTATGTTATACACTATTGAAGAAAGACAAGAATTTAAAAAACAAATAGAAGAATTATTAAATAAAAAACTCATTCGAAAAAGCTTCAGCCCTTTTTCTAGTCCTGCTTTTATGGTTATGAATGAAGCAGAAAAGAAGAGGAATAAAGCTAGAATGGTAATAAATTTTAAAAGGTTAAATTATTTTACTAAAACTGATAGTTATCCTTTACCGAATAAAGAAGTTATTATAAACCTAGTCAAAAATAAGTCTTTATATTCTAAATTTGATTGCACCTCAGGATTTTGGCAAATAAAAATGGAAGAAGACAGTATTCAATACACTGCATTCAGTGCTCCTCAAGGACATTACGAATGGCTTGTAATGCCTTTTGGGCTAAAAAATGCACCATCGATATACCAAAGGAAAATGGATAATATCTTTTCAAAATACCATAAATTTATGATAGTATATATAGATGACATCTTAATCTCTTCAGATACAGAAGAAGATCATAGAAAACATCTATTACTATTTGCAAAAATTTGTAAAGAAAATGGAATTGCTCTCTCTGAGAGAAAAGCCATAATAGAGAAAAAAGAAATAGAATTTTTAGGGTTAAAATTAAGTGCTGCAGGAATAAAATTGCAACCTCATATTTCCCGAAAAATCTTAGAATTTCCAGATAAACTAGACAATAGAAATCAAATAGAAAGGTTTTTGGGATGCTTAAACTATGCTGAAGGATTTATTCCAGAATTAGCAAAGAAAAAGCACGAGATACAAAAATTGCTTAGGAAAAATAATACAAAAGGATGGAATGCTAAACATACAGATATAGTGGTAGGTCTTAAAGAGGAATGCAAAACTTTACCAGAATTAAGATTACCAGAAGATAAAGACAATCTTATTGTCCAAACTGATGCTTCAGACCTATATTGGTCTGCAATATTGAAAACAGATCTAAATGAAATCTGTAGATATACCAGTGGAACTTTCAGTCAAGCGGAAGTAAACTATACAACACATGAGAAAGAACTACTTGGTATAATAAGAGGAATAGAAAAGTTTTCACTTTTTCTTTTACAAAAACCTTTTGAAGTTCATACAGATAATACTCAAATTCAGAGTTTAATTCAAAATAAACTTCCAAATAAACCTCAATATAGGAGACTTCATCGTTGGCAAGTTTTCTTGTCACACTATAATTTTAAGATAAAACATATTAGAGGAATGGATAATTTCTTAGCAGATTTCCTTTCTCGAAATGTTGAATTCGGACTTGATTAAAGGCGAGTATATGCGTTTACATATACCTAGTCCATCTCAAACGGTAGATGGTAAAGATATTATCAAATCCGTTAATGGGTGATGATTTCCCAAAAATCATATTGAGACGAGTATATGCGTATACATATACCTAGTCCATCTCAAACGGTAGATGGTAAAGACGATAACAAATCCGTTGAAGGGTGGTGATTTCCCAAAAATCACTTCAAGGCTAATAAAGTTTTAATTCTTCTTCATTTTGCAGGATGAAGGACATACAAGAACTAGCCGAAATAAAGACAGAGGTTGATACATTAAGAGTAATCTCTCTTGATATAAATGAAGCACTAAATATCTTTGAAGACTCCATACAAGACAGTCTCATAGTTTTATCTGATCTTGTCATAGAAAATGCTAATAGAATGGATAATTTATATAAAAGAATTGAAAAATTAGAGAAAGATAAAGAAAAGGCAGAGTGTTCAGGCAGCAAAATACCAGAAACGCCTGTAAAAATAGAGGAAGATAATAAGAAAAAAGAAATAAAAGTCGAGGAAGAGAAAAAGACATCCTCTATAAGAACAATAAAAATAGAACTACTTCAAAAATCTGGTTCTTTCAAGACTGTTCAAATAAAGGGTGAATATATACCAAAACACTCCTATGATAAAGAATACAAGCGAATGTTTGATCTGGCATATAATTATCCAGATTGTGATGAAATCTTTTACTCAAGTGGAAACACAATATACCCAAGATTGACAGCAATCGATGGGGCTGATCCTAACCAAGTTCTAAAACTTGCTGAATTTGGTTTTCTTGATTTGATATACCTTAGCAAAGATCAAAAAGAAATAAGTGGATTTGAGGATACATTCAAGTCCAAAGTCTCTCAATTTGCTAAAGGAAGACAATGCGTCTTGAAATTCTACACCATATCTCCAGAATTGGATGGAAATAGATGGTATGAATCACTTCATATTGTCTCAATAAATCCATTATACAGCAACGTCAGCTTGGAAGTTGGAAGAAAAGGCTTCAAGACTGCAATATACTCCCTTGAATGGGTTATTACTAGAAGAGCTCTGGGGATAAAAGCCATACAAAGTATCTCAGAGAACCTTCTGAATAAAGGTTTCCAAACCATCTTTGCCGCTGGTAACTGGTTACTGGTTACTAAAGGCTCTCCAAATGATCCAAAATCTGGATTACTAGAGGAATACTACAGGTGCCTTGTGACCCATAGAACTATTTGCTCCACCGCTACAAGACAAGAGGCATGCAAATTGATTGGGTGCCATACAGACATAAGAATGTGTCTGCATAAAGAAAAGTCCAATAAAGAGACGTAAGCAATGACGTCTGCAACCACTATAAAACTGTCGGCAAGATCTCAGCCATTGAAGAAAAATATGGATCTGAGTGGCTACAAATACAAGTCAAGATTTCCTTATCTGAAGGAATCTTATCTCTTTACTCGTTTTGAGTTGTATAAATAAAGGTGGTCTGTAATATAGAGGATCATCGAAAAACAGAGAGTGAAAAGGGAGAAAAAGTGTCTGTAAGAATTGTAATTCGAGTGTTTTTCTTTGTACTGAGTATGAAAAAATAAACCCTTAAAGGGGAAATAAAATCCTTTCTTTGATAAATCACGAGTCTTATTTTGTTTTGAGCTTATTACATCTCTTTACTCCCTTTTATCTTTTCCAAATATCTGGTTCCAATAAGCCGTAGTGAAATTTTCCGTTGGAGATCGAAGCTTGTTTCCGTTGATGTCCATATAGGCAGGAGGCCGTCAGGACTATGGGAATGTTGAGCTGATCGAGGAAGAAGAAGACGAGTCTTAGAAGAATCCGATAGATCTTTATAGAAGACGAAGGAGATAAAGAAAGGTAATAAACTTTACTCAAAATATTTTGTGAATTATGATTTCAGAATGGATTTTAGAGTACTCTTGTTAAAATCAATATTTGATGAATTTTGCTACTAAAATTATTCATTTCATATATAAGTTTTTGTTCACAACCATAAATTTTATATAATTATGGATGATGTTTCAGATAGTAATTTCAGAAAAGGATTAAACCTTGCTTATAAATTTGGCAAGTGCTTTGATGAAGATACATCGAATAAACATTTTAGACAACCGATAAAACCACTATTGAACTCTAAAATGAAATCATTAATACAAGACCATGTAGATAAACATAGATCTCAAGAAAATGAAGATTGTGATGAATATTGCAAAAAGATAAATAAAAAACTAAATCTCATAAATAAAGTAATGTCTACAATAGAACAAATTTATGAACAAGAAGGATCATCAGATCAATAAGATGAATTCTAGACAAATAAAAATAGACATAAAAAGATTAGGAAAAAGATTAGAAAGTGCAACAAAATACAGATCTATTATGAAAGAAATTTTTGAATATCCTAATGAAATAAAAAATATAACTGATAATGATAAACAAATAGATATAATGAATAAAAACTTTGTAGAAAAAATACATCAAAGAGAAATAAATGGTTAAAAATGGATCTATATGAAAGACAAATGAATAGACATCAGAGAATAAAAACAAAAGAAGCTATAAAATATAACAAAGAAAAATAAAAAAATATAAGTAATCAATTTCAAAAGAACATATATGAAAATAAATTAGAAAATTTGAGAGTAAAATAACAATATCTTATAAATGATATAAAAATTTCTAAAGATATGTTATTACGATTGGAAGAGGGTAATAAAATGTTAAAGAGACAAAATAAAGAAATAAAATGGTCGATGAAAAATATACCGCGATATAATTTAATTGATAAACAAATATTAGAGGATAATAATGAAATGATAGAATGGTACAATAATAAAATAAGAATAATTCATGTACTTTCATCAGCTTAATAAGTTTAATTATGAATACCAAAAATATGGGAAAAAGTTTAGAAACAGCTTTACAAAAAGAAGAAATTTATAAGAAGAATTACGAACGAACATTAAATAAAATTGTAATAAATAAAGATACAATTTTACAAGGAATAAAAGAACAAAGAAAAATAATAAACAATATAAATAACAAATTTGTGGAAAAAATACAAGAAAGAGAAATTAATGGACCAAATTGAAACTATTTGGGTCTTTATAAAATCTCCGTATACCCTTTTTAAAATATTTCAAAAGTCTTGGGGATAAATATATAAATAACCCAAAAGTATAGGATAATAAAATAAAAAAGTTTTATACTACTATTCATAAACGCCAAACTCTATGGCAATTTATAGTAGAAAATAAAGAATTTATAAAATGATATTACTTTATGAAAAAATAAAAATTTAAATATTAATTTTGAAAAAAGCCCCATAAATGAGTTGAATTGGAACCTATTCCAATAATAAATATTACAACCAAAACTTAACAATTATGTCTCAATAATTCCAGTTAAGTAAACAAACTTCCCACTTCCCATTAGTAATCAATTAATGATATCGCCCTCACATATTGATATTAGCATATTTTCTGGCATTTTGTTCGGTTACATTAAACTTTATACATATACATCTTCCGGGAGCAATGCAGTTAAAGAGGCATGTGGTGGCCCTCGCCCCCTAAAATTTAAAATTTATATATATATATATATATATATATATATATATATATATATATATATATTAATGTTTTTGTCATTTTAATTTTTGCCCCCAATTCCCGTCTACATACATCTTTCTATTTATTTACTCTCTATCTCGAATTGGATAATTATCCATTCTATGTATATGTATCTTGATGGGGGGTTTCAAAGATCTGGCAATGCAGTTGAACTAAAGAGCTTTCAAGTTGCAACCTTGTGACTCAACTACTTCAGCTAATTATGTACTATTCTCAATGTGTAATAAGATGTCATATTAATTTGTGATTATTTTTACTAAAGAATAATAATTTTCCATCACTAAGGAGTGTTACCAACGACATTTAGTGAAAGTTTCAAGGCCCTCATTTTAGGACACTTTGCTTCTATCTTTTTTCTCACGAGTTTTTTTCTCACTAAAATGCATTATGTTTATCCACACTTAGTTTCAAGCGACTTAAAGTTTTTACAAAAGGTTTAGGATTTATAACCAAAATCATTATTTGAAAAATGGAATAATATGGTAGTATTTTCAAACACAAAAAAGGTGTTTCTATATATATATTTTTTTAATTTTTTTTTTTTTTTACTTTTTTAAGAAATTAAAAAAGAGACTTAATTACATCTCGCTACCAAATTAGAGGGAGTAATTACAAGTGATACCCTACTTTTAGATATAAATACACTTACAACCGTTCTACAAAATTTTAAGTACCACTACTTGCAAATATGTCTCATTGTTTACGTAATTAATATATCTTATATGAGAGCTATATATAATTAATGCATTATTCATGGAATTTATGTATAATTAAATTTTTGTGAGTAAAATATAACTATAATTATATCTAAATATGGGGTACCACTTGCAATTAACCAGTCTAAATTAAGGTAGAATGTAATTGACCTTAAAAAATATACAAAACACAATTTCTACTTCTTTTTTAATTTCTATTTTTTAAAAGAAAAATACACACCCCAATTTTAATTTCTACTTATTTAAACAAAAATAAGCAAAAAATAATCCGAGCATTGCTTCAGTTTCACTCAATCCAACCTAATTCTTTTCTTTTCTCCTTTTATTTTTAATGGAAAAGAAAAAGGGAAAAGAGATAGAGCAAATTGGAGGAGTGAAATGAAACAATGGGTGACCTTTTGGATACGATAAAATAAAAAAGTGGGACCCACGATAGCAAAACCAGCTGTGAAGTAGTGATTTCTTCATGTTCTCTCCGTTGAATTGGTCCTTTCCAAGATCTGTTTTTCTGTCTCACTTCACTTTCACTACAATTTTTCCTTCATACTCAAATCAAGGAACTTTCCAATTTCTTGTCTTTTTCCTTTTTCTTTTTTCAGTTTCAAATTTTTTTTGGAGAAAATTGTCTGGGAAATGGGATTTCCATGGAGTCTTATGCGAAGGCAGTGTGATTCTTGAGATCTGGGCATCTCCATTTTCAGGTGATTCTTGGCCAATCTGATTTTAAACTCGTGTTCGTGGTGTATGAATTCATGGGAACCAAAGTTGTGTCCTTTTACTTCTGGGCATTTGATTTGGAGGTTGAAAGTTTGAATGTAATATCTCAATCGTGTTTCTCAAGATGTTTGTAAGTGTAAACTGCAATGTGTGTATTTGTGATCTCAGTTTTGCTCAAAATGTTTGTATACTGTACAGTGTACACATGATTGTATCTTGCAAAGACGGAATCTTTAAATAACCAACTTGATCATCTTATGCATTTGCAAATTTCAATTTTGTTTCTAATTCCAGAAGTAGAAGAAATCACGGAATGATATAAAGATGGGGAGGAAAGGAAGCTGGTTCACTTCAGTAAAGAAAGCCCTCAGCCCACATTCTAAGGTAAATTCACCCCTTACTTCACAATGCCTTAATCTAATTCCATTACATTCTTTAATCTTTTATGAAATGGAAGTTGATGATCCCTTCATGATTCTATTCGTTTTTTCAGAATGCGAATAAATCGAAAAACAAAGGGTCTATTGTAGAAAAGCCAACCGTTTCTGAATCTCCGAAGCCAGAATATGTTGAAGTACCTCGTCCTCAGACTTTTCACCCTTTGGAAGAGGTTAGAGTAGCAGAGGTGGAAAATGATGAACATACAAAATGTGCTTACTCTGTTGCAGTTGCAACAGCTGCAGCTGCTGAGGCAGCTGCAGCCGCAGCAAAGGCTGCTGCGGAGGCTGTTAGGCTCAGTAAGGTGACTCAGTTTGCTGGAAAGTCGAAGGAGGAAGTTGCAGCAATTAGAATCCAAACTGCTTTCCGAGGTTATCTGGTATGTGTGATTATACGTTCTCTTTTGTTTGTTTGAAAAATTGCATATTACATCCTGCTTGATGTTGAAATTTGATAAACAATGACAAGTGTTCGTTTTTGGAGTTTGGTGGTGTTATATGTATATGCGGGGGGTGGGGGTGGGATTCGGAAGTCTGCTGAAGTTTGAAATGATGAAATGGTTAAATTATATGGGTGTTTGCTAAAACTTCTGGTTTTGTAGAAGTAGAAGTATAAGCTAAAAGTTGTAAAATGTTGTAGTAAAACTCTTGAGTGTTTGAAAATAAATATTAGAAGTTGAATACAATGCAGTTGCGCGTTAGTAAAAGTTGTGTGTGTTTGAGACAGGGAATGAAAATATAAATAAATTGGAGAAATAAATTTTCATATTCAGAAATTTGCATATTTTTTTGCTTTTGATTTAAGATAGTTTTATTGCTGTTCGTTAATATTCAGGCGAGGAGGGCGTTGCGAGCTCTAAGAGGGCTAGTTAGGCTGAAAACTCTTGTCGATGGACCAACTGCAAAAAGGCAAACAGCAAACACTCTGAAAACAATGCAGACTCTTTCTCGTGTGCACTCTCAAGTTCAATCCAGAAGGATCAGAATGGCTGAGGAGAATCGAGCCCTTCAGAGACAGATTCTGGCAAAACGCGCAAAAGAGCTTGAGAGCTTAAAAGTTAGTTCTTTTTGGCTAATGCATTTTCTATTTTTCTGTATTTTCAAATATGAGTTTATATCTGGCCTGTTGAGATAGTCTCTCTTCGATGGTGTTACAGATGGGAGAGGATTGGGACGATAGTCTGCAATCAAAGGAGAAAATCGAGGCGAACTTGCTGCACAAGTATGAAGCTGCAATGAGGAGAGAGAGAGCTCTAGCTTATTCATACACTCATCAGGTACTTCTCACTAATCTCTCCATGTTTAAATAATGAAACCATGTTGATATTACAAAAACCACCTCTGATTCTTACTAACAAAATTCCGAACAAACAGCAAACATGGAAGAAATCATCAAGATCGACCAACTTACTATTCATGGATCCGACCAATCCCCACTGGGGTTGGAGCTGGCTAGAACGATACATGGCTTCGCAAACCTCACCCAACAAAGACGCCAACAACGCCGACCCCCTCTCCTCGAAAGCCGGAGAAATCACAAAATCCTTCGCCCGTCATCAGCTGAACTCCGAAACAATCCCCCCATCTCCTTCTCCCTCCTCAAAGCCCTCGAGAAAATTCTCAAAACCCTCAAGCCCAAGAGGAAGCCAAATAAGCCCGGAAGAAGATTCTCGAAGCATCTTCAGCATCCAATCGGAGAGGAACCACAGGAGGCACACTATAGCTGGTGGCGGTTCCTCCGTGAGGGATGATGAGAGTTTGGGGAGTTCGCCAGCTGTACCGAGTTACATGGCTCCAACTCGCTCAGCAAAGGCGAAGTTGAAGCTATCGAGTCCTTCGGGGTTCGAAAATGGCGGGAGCCACGATAAGGGGTTGGTGCCGAAGAAGAGACTTTCGTTTCCGGCTTCGCCGGGAAGGGTCGTCGGGAGGAGGTATTCGGGCCCGCCTAAGGTTGAGGCTACTTCGAATGGAGTTGTGAGTTGATGATGATGATAAGGTTGTTGTCTGAGTTTCAATGGCGGGGAGAATAAAGGATATTAGAGAAGTGTTTTACCATTTGATTTTGTGACAGTTGCTCCACTCTTGAGAAATTCGTTTTGTTATTTTTTGATTGTTTGGGTGAAATTGTGAATCTTTTTTAATATGATGATAAATTATTGTAATAAATTATGTTTATTAGCAATGTTATTTTGTTTATTTAATTTATTCTCGTGTATGAATCCGGTTTCCGAACTATTTGTGTAAAAATAATTCGAATTGTGTCATAGTTTACATGTTACTACCCTTTTTCCCCTTTAAGTATTAGTTTCTTAAATATATTAACTAAGTTCAAGAAATTGTTCTTGATCCTTAAATTCATTTGATTTAAACAATTGGGGTAAATGTGGAAAGGTTCATGTTCATGATTTTGGACTTAGTTCAATTAATTCTTTAATAACTATGGTCTTAGACTAAGACAAGCCTATGAATAGGTATCTGAGTTTGAGCCTTATCGAAAGAGTTGGGAAGTCGACATTAATCTTACAGGTTATATGTTTGAATATAGTTCCGTAAACAAATAACTTGTGAATAGGTAGATAATGAATTTGAGTCTCATTGAAATAATTGGAACAAAATGTATCATCTTAGACTACAATTTCATATAAATTAATTCATATAATTAGTTTTGAATTTAACCATGCCTAGAATAAAATAAAACCCTTTAAAAGAAATATATTTTTTATGGTTAAAATTAGGCAATATATATATATATATATATATATATATATATATATATATTTCCCGACTTTTTGTTATAAAATAAAAATTGGGCTTAAACCCTAAGAAATCTTATTGATAGAAAAAAGAAAAGAAAAATGAAATTTAAGAAAACAAAGAAACTCTTAACAGGTGCATCTCACGTGATGACTAGTCCTTATTTTTCACTTCACAGCTCCGCTCCGCCCCTTTCTGAGATTCTCAGCTCTCGCCCAAGAGCAAAACCCTAATTAAATTTATGCGATCATCTGAAAAGGGGAACGACATTTGTATTTGAAGATTCTGCAGTTACAGAAGAAAACGGAGCATTTGCATGTTGAATTCTCGCTCCTGAAATATCTGAATTCGTCTGAATAATCGAAAATGGTGAGTGCCGGTATCTGATGATATTGCCAAAAATTTTCATTTGATGCGAGCTGGTTTCTTATTTGTTGATAATCGATTCGTTGGTTTTAGGAATTTCTTGATTTTAGTTTTTGTGATAAATTATTTTTAGCTTCCAAAGGTGATAGATTGTTGAGTGTTGTCTTTCACTTTCGAACCTATGTAATCAATATTGGTTAATTTTCTGTTTTTAGAATGTATGAGTGTAGTTTGGGGTTCTCATAAGTTCCTAGTTGATAATTCCTCCTGAGAAGATACAGTTTCTATGTTCTTTCTGTACTTCAATTTTTTCTTATGATAGTCTTGCTTCTTGGGAAGTTATGGTTAATATTTATGGCTTTATTCATTATGATTTAATGATGATGAGATTGAGCGCTGAAATTTGCCACAGTCTTCACCGCTAATAGCAGGACTTGCTGTTGCTGCTGCTGCTCTAGCTGGTAGATATAGCATTCAAGCGTGGCAAGCATTCAAGGCGAGACCACCTACGGCTAGGATGCGCAAATTCTATGAAGGGGGTTTTCAGCCGAAAATGACGCGAAGGGAAGCGTCTCTCATACTTGGAGTCAGGTAAGGCGAAAATCCAAATCTTTATTCCTTTTCGATGATGCAGTGACTTGTAGTTTTGTTGCTTTTTGTTCAATGAATGGAACTTGTCCGTGTATTGGCATGACTAAGTGGATATTCGGTTAAGGCTATTTTAAACATCTTACGAGGTCCTACATCTATATGTGCTAAAGAGCATTTAAGCTCTCCCCCCAAACTCCCTTTAAGGCTATATGTAGCCCTATCTTTGCTGTTGTTTCTTTTCTTGGAAGTGGTGGGGGTGGGGGTAGGATAGGGGTTTGTTTGAGTTTATTTTCTTGCATTTCTTAAGTTTCTAGAGTTTTGCTTTGCAAATGCTTGCTCATGCTTCGATTCAAACTACTGTGCTTCAGGTATTGTAAAATAATGTTTATTCATAAGTTGGTTAGTTTGGTAGTTAATGAAATGAACCTCAAGAAGTGATTGGGCCAGAGTAAACAAATTGAAGGTTTTTGGCATGTGTTCAAGATGTCCTCATCTATTATGTTTTCTATTTCGAATTTTATTGTTGTCTTCTGCTAACTGCATTATTATGTTAGCTTGATGTTATATAGCATGCTTATAACATCGTTGTTACGCACTATCTGCTGTATTAAGAAATTGAACGCATGTTGTATTGCATAAAAACATCTTTAATTAGTTTTAAACCTTATTGCTGATTTCCGTGTTCAGGGAAAGCACTCCACCGGATAAGGTAAGGGAAGCACACAGGCGGGTGATGGTAGCAAACCATCCCGATGCAGGTGGCAGCCACTACCTTGCTTCTAAAATAAACGAAGCTAAAGACATATTGCTCGGTAAGAGTAAGAGCAGTGATTCTGCATTTTAATATTTATCGAAGAGCTTCGCCCAAATTTTGACAGATGATGAGAACGAGCCCCTTTTATCAAAATACACTTTGTGATGAAAATTAATTTCAAAAAAAACAAAATAATGTTCTTAGAATTCATGGAAATTATTGTTGAAGGCTATTTGCCAGTGTACTTGTACATTATCTTTGGAGCATGACCTATTTATATTTGCAAGTAGCATTGTTTGCTGGAGCTGTACTACTCTCACACTTGTTCATGCGTCATCTATGCTATCTTGGACTGGATGTGTATAAGAAAAGAATTGTGTTGGCTGCATTTGTTGTACTCTTTTGAGTGATCATAATAAAAAGCATGTGAATGAATGGATGGACTTCTAAACTATTCTCCCTACTTTCAATTTTATTTTATTTTTTCAAACGCAAGCACATCCAAACAAAATTCAAATTCGGGACCTTGTCTTAAAGAATGAACCCATTAACCCGGACCAACCCTGTTGGCTTCTCCCTACGTCCTTTCTTTCCTATTATAGGATCATAATTCATAGGATGAAATGTGGTTTGTGCATGTGTTGTGGATCTTGTGGCCAATGGAGTTCTTGAGGGACATGTTTGATATAGGTTTATATTTATAAAAAAAATAATAAATGAAATTTTGGCTTTGAAAATAGATTTGTACTTGTTAAGAATTTCTTTTAGAAAAATATTTCAGACATATATCCTAAACATGTAAATTGTGAAACACTAAAACCCTAGTCAAATAAGATGGACTTGGCTAATTAACTCATGGGTTCTTGATCAAAGCCCAAATCATGGCTTTGAGGCCCATTTCAAAACATGGGTATAACAGTACAAGATTCTTTTCTAAAAAGTTACATTTTAAGTTGTATAAGGTAAAGTTAATGCAATCCAATTATTAATCTTCACATTCATGATTCAACAGTCAACAAACACCGACTCGAGATAACTTCACCACATTGTTCACAAAAAAAAGTTAAAAGTTATTTAGCCCACGAGCTCGTGGGACCAATCAAGTTCCTTAACTGCAAGGTATCCTACACCATATGATGCACATTTTTGGTTGTTGAAATAATAGCAATAAGAGTGTAATGACACATCATTTCTTCGTTGAGAAAAAAGTTATACAAGCAAAGTGTTGTTAAAAATAAATACATGTTTAGGTAAAAGTGACAAATAAAAACAAATATATAAACAACCAAGAGAGGAAAAGTGACAAATAACATATTTTATATTTCAAAAATAATTTAAGTGTATAGTTAAAATCAAAAAAACCAAGGACAGTAGGCCAATGAGGGGAGAGCATATATTTCTATATTAGTCTCAACTCGATTCAGCCAAACTAATATAATTAGGGGTGAGTATTTTATAATTATTATGTGATTGATAAAAATTTTAAGGAAAATGACAAATCAAATACTAAATGTAATACATTTTCTATTATAATTAGTTGGGTTCGGTAATTACTATAAAATTTAAAGCATGTGATATGACCAATCAAATACTACGTGTAATACACTTCTTATTACAATCGGTTGGGTTTGGCCAATATGAGTCTGGACAAAAATTTTCTCCTCCTTTACCCATATCATAAATACACTAAGGAGAAAAAAGTAGAAAATTTTCTTAAAAATTGTAATTTTTGGTGTATTTGTCCATCATATATTTTTTTAAATTTTATTTTATTAAAATTAGGAAGAATAAGGGTAAAATTGGAAAAACGAAGATTAAAAAAGAAAAGGAAGAAAGCAAAATTACACGCCATGCTTTGCTACGTATGTCAGCCAATAACATCCCAGGACTACTACACACGAGACTCTAATTCATCCATTGAACGCCACGTGTCATGATTCCAATTTTTAATATTTTAAAGAATATCTTCTAAATATTCTCATACCCATCTTCTCTGCTCTATATCTATCTACAACTTCACAAGCAAGAGCAAATCCCCAACTCCTCAAGACAGATTCAAATCATACACGGAAGAAATTGCAGAGATAAAGAACAATCGAAGGAGATTCATACCAGAATCGCGAAAATGTTGAGCATGTTGAGGAAAACCGCAGCATCAATGGCGAAAAGCGGAAGATCTAGCTCCGCCGAGCAGTACGGCGTCGTTTTCGTCGACGACGACCTCTCCGCCTGGGAGCTCGTCGACGCGTCTCCCTCCGACGACGAAGACCTCTGCTCCTTCGACGGCGACGCTGACGTCACCAGCGGCGGCGACGACCGCGATGATGACGTCCTCGGCGATGAAACAGAGGCTAAAAAAGCCGTAGAAGAAGTCGTGGTCGAGGAAGACGAGCGTGAGTCGCGTGACCTTGGGTCTCCCGATGACGTCATTTTCATGGAGTCGGTCTCCGTTCCGGTCCAATTGGCTCTTCGTGATGCGTGTGATGATATGTATGATTATCATGATGATGTTGATAACGACGGCCATGAATATGAATCGTATGATGATGATGATGATGAAGGTGTTGTGTATGATGACGAGGTGGTGGCGTGGAAGCTGGAGGAGAGACTCGGCAAGGCGAGGACGAAGAAGACGGCGGCGAAAAGAGGCGGCGGATCGAGATCGGAGAAATCGAAGAGGCGGTTGCCGTATTACTATAATAGGCCTGGATGCGTCTACGGGAAACACGGGCTTGGTGTTCAGAACTCGTACATCTAGCAGGGGCAAAACGGTAACTTCACACTCTGATGGGCATATGTGTTGGGGTTTCTGTATTCTGCTCTGATGCTGTTCAATTAACGTTTGTAATTATTATGTATATTGACTCTATCCTCGTTTGATTAACTGCGATACTTGGATTCTATATGGTTTTGTGTATTTATGTGATGGAATTTGATGATCGAAATTGTGAACTTAATCTCGAAAACTTCTTTTTGTGCCTTTATGATTACTTACAAAGTTAATAGACTGAAGGGGGAAAATCTCATAGTTTCATTATTGAATCATGATGGAACGTCGTTTGATATACATATATTTGGGGGCTGGGGCCTAATCCAGCTTCAAATTGGGATTTTCTCAATACTGGGTTCATATAATTACTTGATAATTCAATTTTTTTTTCTTGATTTTGAATTTTATTATTTATTTAAGAAGAGCTGAGCTTATTTTTTGGAAAATGAAGTGCTGGCTTATGATTTGTGAAGATGACTTGCATCTTTTCAAAATTTCTCAGAATGTTCACAAGTCTCAACTAAAGTTTTTTTTTTTTTTTAAATACACACACCCAAAGGTGTTCGAATCCGAGGGTAATCCTAAATAGAACGAATCCATTAACTAATTGAACCGACGTGCAAGTCCCAACTAAAGTTTAGATTAAAAGAAAAAATAAAAAAGAAACCAAGGGAGAAAAAACACTGGGTTCAGTTGTATAGTGCCCATTGGACTCTGAGCAACACCCAAAACACGAGAATGGGCTCATTGCAAGGTCACTTGTGTTGGTTCGAGCTCATTTAAGTACTTGAATGTGGAAACAAAGTTGCGTTGAACAATTGAGCAACTCTGCTTGGCTTCAAATTGGGATTTTCTCAATATTGGATTTATCTAATTATAAATTATGTGATCTTTTAAAAAAGAATTCTTGAATTTGAATTTGGTTCTTCATTTTAGAGCCCAATCACAAGAATGAGCTCATTGCAAGGCCACTTGGGCTTGCTCGAGCCCATTTAAGTACTTGAAACAAAAGTCGCGTTTGAACAATTAACAACTTTGCGTGGAAACGCTGTCGCCATTCTTTTGATTTTTTTTCCACGCCTTTGTTCTTGAAGTGAATTTTAGATCGTTAAGATGTAAAATTCTTCGTAATTTTGTATGCGAGCATGGAAATATGACATACATCATACATGATTGTTAAGATGTAAAATTCTTCGCAATTTTGTATGCGAGCATGGAAATATGACATACATCATACATGATTGTCATTGTCATCGTTGTTCCAAAATTATTGTCATCGTTGTTCCAAAATTTTTGTGAAAACACAAACTTATGATTAAATTAGCACAACGTCAAACTATTAAATTATTTTACGATGGTATACTCCCCAACTTTTGTTATTTCATAACATTGGTAAGGTGTTATTATGGTTGTTGCATACTAATTATTTGAATCATACATGAAAGAATTCAACAGCTCTTGAAACACTGATATATTAGGATCAAATTCTTGAAAGTTGTTTAGGATAACAAATCAAATTTAGTACTTAGAAAAGGCCTGGCGTGTGTTGATCATACAAAGCCAACTAATTAATCCTGATACTAATAGAATGACTCACAAATTAGTTAAGACCTGATGCTAATAGAATGACTCACAAATTAGTTAAGAATACGATTTCGGTTTGTATTAATTATTCGGAATTTTCTTTCTTTGTTTTGGATTTACTTACCAGTTACCACTGATTTAGGTTGATGTGACCCCTCAGGTATTTGGGTGTAAAATAATAATAATAATAATAATGATGATGATGATGATGTTTTCAACATGTAATTACCGATTGATTCTATCACTATTCTAATCTCTATATCAATTCATTACGAGCGAAAGACACACGCCTAAAATCCGTACATGAAGTACTTAATATTTTATCTAACCAAAAAAACGCGTAGCAAGCTTTAGAACCCTTCTTTATCGTGATCACTTTTTTAAGTTGAAAATACTTGAATTAAATAAGCTGTTTATTCCTTTTAAACAAGAATTATTGCTTTTAAACAAAACCTACCTCTTCATGTCTGGTCCATTTGCTTTTGCAAACACATTATAGTAAAAGAAAAAAACCCACAATCAATTTGGCATAAAGTAGGAGAGGAGCTGCTCCCCATGTCAATCTACTTTTGTGGAAAACAAAATTATATTTAAGAAAAAAGGGTGAAAAAATAAAAAACTTCTTTGGTAATTAATCTCAATCATCAAAACATACACTCTGATGGTGCGGAAAATAAGAAGTATGCTAAAACACCAACATTTTAAGAATCGTTTGTGAGAGGGAAGATCATCACTAGGGCTGTCAACGGGTCGGATTCGGATCCGGAATTGGATTCGGACCAGATCAGGAGATTCCGGATCCGAATCCGATAAAAGAATCCGATTACAGGATCCGAATTTCATTGTTTTTGAATCCATACATAATCGAGTCGGATCAGATCCGATACAGGACCCGACACGATTAGCAATAAAATCTATTTTTTAAAATAATGAATTTGATATAAAAAATAAATATATTTACATAATATTAAATAAATAATTATTATTTTAATGGATTATTTGATAGTTTTATTTATATTTATTTAAAATAGGTTAATTTAAACTTATTAATAGAAGATAATATATACTTTTAGAGTAAAGAATTTAAATTTTATTATTGCTTAAAGTGATAAATATGAGAAAATTTTAATTTTAATCATTTCACTAAATATTATATATATTATCGGATTCGGATTCTTAACGGATCGTATTCCTTAAATCCATATTCGCTCCATTTATTCCGGATATATAATCGGATATGATCAATTGGATATTTTTATCGGACGAATATGCTAAAATTCGGAGTGGGTTCGGATCGGATTCGGATTAAAATCCGACCCATTGACAGCCCTAACCATCACAGGCTGTAGAGCCTCAGGAACTGAGTCTCCTTAGTAGCGTGGGTTCTTCCAGCTAGGATAACACCAAGGAGCGAGATGCTGTAGGGGTGCAACGATGGTGAGTGTGTGAAATGCAATGCCTGGAAGGGAAGGAAGTGCAGAGGAAAAAATGCCCAGTTTGTGCAGAGTATTCTTGTGGAAGAAGATGACTCGGGGGATAAGTGTGTGAATCCCATATTTATATGTTAGGGGCAGGGGTATTTTGGGTGAATTGACCGTGTGGTCCCAAACCCGTGTTGCCCTAGACACGTGGCGCCATTTGATGGCATAAAAATGATGGTTCTGCAGGCTGGCAGAGTCAGGTACGAGGTGCGCACCTACACTGTGTCAGAGGTTGTTGGCAAGCGGATAGCGTGGAGACATTTTAGCTATGCTTCTTATTCCTCTGGGAGTGCCTTCGAGAGGGGTACTCTGCTGCGGTGGGGTTGGCTCTTGGGTAGAATAGTACCCCTTGGGTGCTGAGTCCGAGCGTTGGGTGCCCTCGAGGGAGGTTCCCCTGGTGGATGCCCATGAGCGCTATGGGCATGAGCGTGGAGCGTGTGTGAAACCGAGCATAATGACGGCAGGGATCCTTGTTGTGGAGGAGAGGGAGTCCGGATGCAGAGCGTCCCTTGGAACCAAAATGCGAGCGTCCGGGGGATATAGCGGACGGATCCCACGCTCGTGACTTGGGCCGAGGTGCGCAAGTCCGGATCGGATAAGTGGTGAGGGAATGGGTCGGGTCAATTCCACGGGCCCATTACCGCGAGCGTTAGAGCCCTGGGTCCTTCAGATTGCGACACGTGTGCAGTGCTGATTTGAGCGTAATTTAGCCTCATCATTTTACCCCCCCCCCCCCCCCCAAACTCTGTAGTTACGCTTGAGCGTACTGTAGAATTTTGAAAACTGAGCACTGGCTTTGAATATTCGAGGGTCATGTCTTTGGAGGGAAATGGCTATCCGATTTCTGTAACGGACACCTTCTGACACAACAATAAATGAAGTCCTGTCTACATTTAATGCTGAATGGCGACGTGGGCGCGTGTACCAGGGCAGTGGTGCGTGTCTGTTGGGAGACGTGAGGCGATTACTGAAAGTGGGGGAGTTTTCAAGGCGGGAAATGATTGCGGTTTGAATCCCAAACCCCAATTAATGCCAGTCTTTTTTCCCTTATAAATAGGGTTGAGGATGATTGGCTCACCCTCAACATCGTACGGGGAGAACTGGAAGCAAAAAAATTTCTTTGTGGAAGCGCCCGGGGGGATCTTTGGGGCGTCTCGAGCGTGGATAATACATGGAGAAGGGCCTTTAGTTAAGCACGGATCTGGGGATAAGGTCTTCGAGCATTGGGCGAAAAGCTTGGCCCTCGTGATGAAAAATGAGGGGAAGTTAATTAAAGCCAAGGACTTGATGAGGAATGAAGGGATACTGTTTCGTTATGGGCTCTCAAATCCCCTATACATGATAACTAACCCTCCCGCTCAAATCATGGACCATGATGGTTAGATTCTAGTAACTAACTCCCTTAATACTTAGAGTAGCATCACTAACTTGTCTAAATTTTGATATCCTTGTGACAAATATTCTGATCATACCTTTCTGACGCTCTTCTCTCCTCTGTTTGTAGACGCATAAATACTCATGGCTGGACCAACCGCTGAAAGTATCCTGGCAATGATGCGCGCTCAAAGGGCTGGAGCGAACCAACAACAGCAGCAACAGCCACTACAGAACCAACAGGCTCCTAACGCTCCACGAGGGAGGCGCGGTATCCGGCGAGGGACAAGTAGTCGGGGGGATGGTCAAGGAGTTGGCCATATAGAGGACTTAACCCTACTGGACGATCGAGGTGCCACTCCTCCAGCCGCTGTCGTGGGGCCAGAACAGGCGCCCTCACATGTATCCCGCAGCAACCACTCGGGCTCTGTGGTCCAAATCTTCTAAGAAGAGCGGGTCGAGCGCTGAAGCGGAAGAGAATGCCAGATGCTATCCCCATCACGAGAAAAGGGAAAAAGGTGGTAGTGGGCCAGTGTAGCGAAGATGGCGACACCTCATCCTCTGAGGATGATGATTTCTGGAAGAACGGGTGCGAGGGCGACGCTCGTTACAAGATCCCAAGAAAAGATGGTCCTGTACTTTTAAAGAAGGGCTTATCCACTCGCACCTTCATTACGGGGATTGTGAGTAAGTTACAGTTCTCCGGGGACCATGACAAGTTGAATGAGCAGGATGCTATCCGGGTCGCGGACGACGCCTGTTGCGCCCTCATAACGGTAAGTGCTTATATTTTCCCTAAAGAACTTCCACTCTCGAGTTACCTTTACAATAACTTTTGTTTTCCGCGGGCTCTCTAGGAGGTACTCCCCCGGCTGAAGAAATTACAAAAGCGAACGAAGGTCTATTCCGAGCATAAGGCCAAGTACAAGAAGATGCTGCACATCTCTGATCCCGGTCAACTGCAAGAGGACTTCAACAATGTCTCTGCAGAGCTCACAGCGCTCAAGCTCGATCACGAGGGGACCAAGAAGGTGCTGAAGGACCAGGAGGATACCTATTTGGTGTTGGACGAGCGCCATAGGAAACTGAAGGAGGAGCGCAACCAATTGAGGGCCGACAATGAGGAGCTTAACAAACACTTGGTCGAGCGTAATGAGCAGTTTGAGGCAACAAGGAAAGAGCTGGCTGATCTACGAGAGCAAGTAGAGGGCCTCGAGTCGAAGGTTGCTTGGGAAGCGGTCGTCAGGTTTGTGCGCTCCAAAGCGTTTGGCTTCGCCGCTAACCTGCATTGCTTGGATAACGCTCGACGGTTCTTCTGGAAGTCCTCGGGCCAACTGATCAAACAGGGCGTAGTGCCCCCATCCCCCCGTACGGACGAGTGCTTGAGGATGGATTTGGACGAGAACCTGGAGCCAATGGTTGCCACTAGGGACCCAACTGAGGATTTCACGGAACCGGAGTATACGTTATGCTTTAAAACGAATACATGGTGGCCAACCCAATTGAACTTGAGCCCATAACCATTGAAGATGAAGGCACCACCATCGACGCTCAAGATGGCACCGGTCCTAGCGATGCTCAAGCTTCTGATGCTGGAGTGTTGGCCCCTGTCCCCTTGTCTAGTGCGCCTCCTGAGCCTGAGAATGAAGCCTACTGACTCTTTTCTCACTGTTCACTTTGAATTTGTCACCACCTCCATCTCCAATGTAATTTATATTCTTATACTTGCAACTCTTCTTTTTCTTTGTTAAGTTAATGAAATTCCATTCCCTTTCATGCTGCACTAAGATGGCTTGAGCGTTTGATGTTGATTTCTGCTTGGAGTTTTGTGGTGTAAGAATGCATAGGCACGAGGGTGTATCGCCTGAGGGTCACCCCGGCCATACTCTACTTAGGGCTTAAACTTGAACTTAGAGATTCCCCAAGGGTTTTGCTAAGTGTTCGCCTTTAGTGAAGACCAATTTAAGAGTTTGAGTAATAACGAGCGTAGTAATAGCATAAACTGGAACTTAGAAATCAACGAGGGGATTTGCTAAGGGTTTGTCTTAGATTAAGAATTAACCTCAGTGTTGCAACACAATGAGCGTAGCTAGGGGGTTTGAACTTGAACTTAGGAAATAGCGCGAGAATTAACTAAGTGTTTCCCCTTATTGAGCGTACGCGAACTCAATGCAAAAACAACTTTTAAAGGGTTTACGAGCGCGAACTGGGGTATTTGGTACCCAGTTGGTGTAATTAAGTGTATAACAACCCTCGATTGTGACCCGTTCGTTTAAAGAGGGTTCAAATATCTAAGACCATCAAGCTGTCGAGTGTGGAGCACCCTCGACACACCGTCAACATTGATATAGAGGGGGTACGCTCACTTAAGAGTAACCCGCACGAAAATAAATATCAAGCCGTTCGACGTGGGATACCCCCGACACGGAGTAGGCGTTGATGCAACCAATGATGTAATTTATTATGAATTGAATCAAGTAAATAACGAACAATGTATGAAAAGACTTACTGATGTATTTTGTATCCTTGTCAAAAGAAGATACAGTGTGCCCCGAGCGGGGATTTACAAGATTTGCCTCAAACATAGAATCTTCTCAGATTGGAGGCATTCTACGGTCGAGGGATACGCTCGCCTTGCAAAGTCTACAGCAGGTAGGTGTTGTTCGCCCGTACCTGGGTAACCTTGAAGGGGTCTTCTCAGTTGGGGTCTAGCTTTCCCACATGTCTGGATACTTCAACTTTTTTGTGGACCAAGTCCCCCAGTTGGAAGGTTCGCTCATTGACGCCCTTATTGTACTGGTGGGCCACAGATGCTTTGTACTTGTGCATCCGAGCCCAAGCAGTGTCTCTCTTCTCATCCAGCAGGTCTAACTCGAGCGCCCGGTTACACTCGTTGGCGGCAGGCTCGAAGTAAGCGACGCGTGAGGATTCTTGTGCGATTTTCGCGGGTATCATGGCCTCGGAACCGTATACGAGAGAATAAGGGGTCTCGCCTGTGGCCGTTCGAGGGGTGGTGCGATATGCCCAGAGGGCTCCTTGGAGCTCTTCAGCCCATTCACCGTTTTTACTCTCGAGCATCGTCTTTAGGTGCTGGAGTATGGTCCGGTTGGTGACTTCAGCTTGACCGTTGGCCTGAGGGTGACCCATGGAAGTGAAGCGTTGCTCAATGCCAAGTTCTGAGCACCACTCTTGTGTGTCAGCGACAATGAATTGCGAACCATTGTCTAAGATTAGCACCCTCGGGATGCCATACCTGCAGATAATATTTTTCCAAATGAAGTCCCTTACTACCTTGAACGTTATTTTGGCGACCGCTTCGGCCTCGCCCATTTAGTGAAGTAATCCACGGCGAGAATCACAAATTTCTTCTACCCGACCGCCATGGGGAGGGGCCTGACTATGTCAATACCCCATTGGTCGAAAGGCCACGAAACGTCGATGGGGATCATTTGGGCTACTGGCAGTTGAGGGACGTTTGCATGGAATTGGCACTTAGGGCATTTCTTGGAGAAGTTGATGGCGTCCTGCAACACTGAGGGCCAATAGAACCCACTCCTTAGCACCTTTTTAGCCAAAATTCGACCGCTAGAATGATTCCCACAACTTTCACTGTGCACATGTTCCAATACTTCGCTCGCTTGCGAGGGTCTTAGGCACCTCATCGGAGGGCCCTGGAAAGACCGCTTGAAGAGCCTACCCTCATTATCGAGGGAGAAACGAGAGGCTTTACTCCTTACTTTTCGTGCTTCCATTTTGTCGCTCGGATAAGTTCCATTCTGTAGGAATTTGATGATGTCATCAAGCCAACAGGGCTCGGATGGGTCGATCATGTTTACTTGACCTGAGGGTTTCCCCTCTCATATCAACGGTTCCTCAGTTCTAAGGAACGTGACAGAACGCTCGCAGGTGCCCTCCAGAGCATATGCAAATTTAGAGAGGGCATCCGCACGCTCGTTTTCCGCTCGTGGGACCTGCAGTAGGTGAAATTCCTTAAACTTGGCGATTACTTCCTTAGCCTTCGCTAGATATTGCACCATGGTGGTTTCTTGAGCCTCATAAGTGCCATCAACCTGACTAGCAATTAGTTAAGAGTCAACGTAAACAGTGACCCGAGAGGCTCCATTCTGAAGGGCGATTCTGAGTCCTTAGATGAGGGCCTCATACTCAGCCGCATTGTTGGTGACTTGGAAAGCTAGTTTGATTGCGTAGTCAAATTCAACTCCTCGAGGGTCACCCCGGCTCCCCCCCTCCCGGGAGGTCGAGGAACCATCAGTGTGTAAAAGCCAAAGACCGTCATCTGGCGAGGGTATAGGTTCCAAACCAAATCTCTCAACCAAGAGATCCGCCACGGCTCGAGCCTGGATGGCAGTCCTAGGCTCGAAGTTGATATCAAATTGGCTGAGCTCTATGGACCACTTGATTAGTCTACCCGAGACGTCTAGTTTCGAAAGTACTTGCTTGAGCGGCTGATCCGTAAACACAGTGATGGAATGAGCTTGAAAATAAGGCCTCAACCTCCTGGAGGCGTTGACGAGGGCGAAAGCGAACTTTTCTATCTCCAAGTATCTCTTTTCCGCCCCTTGGAAAGTTTTGCTCAAATAATATACTGGTAAATGTTTACGCTCACGAACAGAGACAAGGACGGCGCTCGTGGCTTCTGAGGAAACAGAAAGATAAACAAACAGATTCTCTCCTGGGACCGGCTTCGTTAACAAGGGCGCCCGTGAGAGGTACTGCTTCACGTCTTGTAATGCCTTCTCACATTCCTCAGTCCAGGTAAAGCTGCGAGCGTTACGCAGAATTTTAAAGAAAGACAAGTTTCTGTCCGCCCGAGCGGGAAATGAACTTGTTCAATGAGATGATTTTGCCCACTAGTACTTGGACTTCTCTGACATTTCGAGGGGAATGAATGTCCATGATTGCCTTGATTTTCTCTGGGTTGGCCTCAATACCCCTTTGACTGACCACGTACCCCAAAAATTTTCCCCCTCGAACTCCAAAGTGCACTTTGAGGGGTTTAGCTTCATACCGTAATGGCGCAGAATGTCAAAGGCCCGCTTGAGATCATCCAAGTGGGAGTGTTGGCGCTCGCTCTTGACAATCATGTCATCCACGTAAACCTCCATGGACTTTCCGATTTCGCCCTCGAACATCCTGTTGACGAGGCGCTGATAAGTGGCTCCTGCATTCTTGAGCCCAAATGGCATGACCAGAAAACAGTAAACTCCAACGTGAACCACAAAGGATGTCTTAGGGCGATCCTCGGGTGCCATGAAGATCTGGTAATAACCCTGGAAGGCATCCTCATACTCATAAGTTCACAACCGGCCGTTGAATCCACCAACTGATCAATCCTTGGCAGAGGGTAGGGATCCTAGGGGCACGCTTTGTTGAGATCCGTGAAATCATTGCACGTTCGCCATTTGTTTGCGCTCTTAGGCACAAGGACCATGTTGCAGAGCCACTCAGGGTATAGGATCTCCTCAATATACTGTGCCTCAAGGAGTTTATTGACCTCTTCCTCAATAACTTGTCTCCTGAAACCATGAACTTCTCTCTTCTTCTGCTTGATTGGTTTGAAAGCTGGATCCACGTTGAGGCTGTAAACAATGCACTCGGATCTATGCCAGTTAGATGAGAGGCTTTCCAAGCAAAGACGTCCACATTCTCTCGCAGAAACTCGATCATCATAATTTGTGAGGGACCGTCGAGATTGGCGCCTATCTGTGTGGTCTTATCTGGATTTCCTGGCTCCAATTCGATTGTCAGGAATTTTTCAGTGGGTTCGATGCGAATTTCAGGCCGAGGAGCTTCGAGCGCTCGCTTCTTTCCTGTGAGCCTATCATCGGTTTCTCCTTAGGGGTCACTGCCCTCGCCTTCCGAAGAGGAGCCCTCGACTGCTCCGGGAGGGCCATCTTCAGTACCCTTGATCTCACCCGAAACTTTCTTCTTATTCTTCTTCCTATAAAGTTTGACCCTTTTGCGCTCGGGGCCGTCTTCATCTAACTTGGGGAAATAAACTGACTTCTTGGTGGAGCCTGCTTGAATGGTTGGCTTGGGTTTGTGGCTGCGAAGCGAAAGGATGTAACACTCCCACGCTTCTTTGACGTTGCAGAGCACCTCGCCCGTACCCTCGGGAGTGGGGAACTTGACTTTCTGATGGTATGTTGATATCACTGCCTTGAAGTTAACGAGGGCTGGGTGGCCAATAGTGATGTTATATGGGAGGTCCACCTCAACCACTGCATAAAGGACGCTTAGAGTCTTCCGCTGTGTGGCACGACCAAAAGAGGTGGCCAAGCAAATCTGTCCACGAGGGACAATCTCGGAACCCCCAAAGCCAACAAGGGCTGTTCTGAGGGGTTCGAGGGGAATGTTTGTGATATTCATTTTTTGAAACGTGGAGTAGGGGAGAACGTTCATTGAGCTTCCACTATCAATCAAAACCCTCTTTACAACATGGTTATGAACGTCTAAACTAACCACCATGGGGCAGCAGAGGTTTCACCGACCCCATGAGGCATTACAATATGCTCTAAATCTTTTTCAGTAAACCCTACAATGTCATCCTCCTTCGAGCGCGAGGATCCTTCCAATAAGTACACCGGTTTGGGTCTTGAATATCTCTGATCATATCTGCGGACATGGCGACGGCGGGAAGCATTGGAATCACCCCTCGAGGGTCCGCCAGCTATCATATGAATGACAGCAAAGGGTTGGTTCTCCTCCTCAGCAGCCTTCTGTTTGTCGCGGTCGCTCGTTTCAGTATGACGGTGTCGGGGACTTCTTGAACGCGAGCAACTTCTTCCTCTTGCCTTGGCGCGCTCGGCGCAATGCTCATCATATCTCTCCAGCACTTTCGCAAATTCCTTGAGGTGCCCCCCAGCAATGAGCCTCTGAATTTCGCTTTCCAGCTGACGACACTCGTTGGTGTCATGCCCTTTCTGTTTGTGAAAAGCACAGTATTTGCCCGAGCTTTTCTGAGCCTCAGTCTCCCTCATCTTTGGCGGCCTCTTGAATAATTTCTTGTCCGCCATGGAATAGACTTCAGCGAGGGGAATGCGCTCGTATCTACGAGGGGGCGGAGAGTTTTTCCGAGCGGGCACTGGGCTACGACGGTGATTCTTGGGCTCTCCTCTGTCCTCTGGGCCTCGGTTAGTTCGAGGGGCATTGGCGAGTTTCTGATCCCTCGCGATGTACATGTCCTCGAGGGTGAAGAAGATGTCAGCTATATCCCTGATCTCCATCAGTGAGCGAGGCTTTTTCTTTGCCACATCCTCCACAAACTCCTTGCTGACGTAGCTTTTCATGTTGATCGCTCCAAAGAGCACATGCCTCAAGAAATCCATTGAGGGCTTTTCCACCAGCAAGATCTCCTTGTTGAATCTGCCCATGAAGGATCTGAACGTCTCATTAGGCCCTTGCACCAGGCTGTAGAGGGGCTGTGGCAGTGGGCGCTGGTGCCTTAAGATAATTGAAATAGCTCATGAAGGCCTCAGTTAGATCTCCATACCCTCGGATGGAGCGCAGGGGCAGCTTTTTGTACCATTCCCATGAGGAAAGTGACGAAGATTTTCGTCCAGTAATGACTGGAATGCTCATATAGGTGCATCAGGTACACGAAGTGATCCAGGTGCTCGACTGGATCGGTGTTCCCGTCGTAACGGTTGACGGACGTGGGGATTTTGCCCATCCTCGCACGGGCCATCAAAACTTCATCAATGAGGGGCGAACCGCCTATCAAAGGCCTACGGTTCCCGCCCTCACGGTCATGCTCCTCGTAATCTTTCTCCCTCCAGGGGCGAGGGACTTGGTTGCATTGCTTGTGAGCGTCTCTGGCCTTGGACCTCTCATTCCCCTCGTGGGGGATTTGAGACCGCGCTCGAGAGAGCTGCTTCACGATGTGCTGCAAGTCCTCCAGTTGATCTTGGACTGCAGCTATCCGAGGGTTGTTCCCTTCCGTTCTGTTAGTTCTCCCAGTAGCCCTGGATTGTACCTCATCTTCTACATCCCCCCTCGGCTGAGGGGTTTTCTCCTTCTCCAAAGTGCGTTGTCTTTGGTCAGCCCTCGAGGGACCTTCTTTTTCTTGAGCTGGGGGCGGTGGTGGCGGCTGAGCCCTCAGTACGTTTTGGGCAGAGATCAATGGATGAACTTGCAGCCCCCCCCAATTGAGGAGCCATCTGGGCGCCCACTCCAGAGGGAAAGTAGGCGGAGGTAAAATGCCTCCAGGCGTTTTGAGCGGCTTATACCTCGCACTGAGTGTAGAGCGTTTGCAATTGCTGCGAGGTCATTTGTGGCATTTCCACCCCTTGGATCTCCTTAGGAATGGAGACCGGAAGCTACAAAGTGCCTACTTGATATGGCTGAATCATAGGCACCATGCTTGGCATCATCCCAGGCATAATGTTGGGTTGTATGTAAGTGTATCCCGGAGGCGTCATCGCCATGGGATAAGTGGCAGTGTGGTTTGCGGTTGTGGCGGGCGCGGGAGTTACTGGTGGGATGGCTGAGCTAGGGCCTCCGGCCTCGGTTTCCCCTGTAGGCAGAGCCTCTACCCAAACCTCTTTGCCTCCGTTTCCGCCCCCAGCCACAGGTGGGACTTTGCCTCCAGTTTGAATGTTAGGCATATTTCCCTCCAGATTTTCCTCATTGACAGGTGGAAAGAGCACTCCTGTTATCCAAAACTCCAGACCTTGTCGTAGTAACCATGATTGAAGTTAATGGTGTTATGTCTCAACTAGCTCAAGAAGGAAGAAATAGATGAAGATCTAGAGAAGATGATGACGGTTTCCCACAGACGGCGCCAAAAATGATGGTGCGGAAAACAAGAAGTCTGCTAAAACACCAACACTTTAAGATTTGTTTGTGAGAGGGAAGACCATCACAGGCTGTAGAGCCTCAGGAACTGGGTTTCCTTAGTAGCGTGGGTTCTTCCAGCTAGGATAACAGCAATGAGCAAGATGCTGTAGGAGTGCAACGATGGTGAGTGTGTGAAATGCAATGCCTGGAGGGGAAGGAAGTACAAAGGAAAAAATGCCCAATTTGTGCAGAGTATTCTTGTGGAAGAAGATGACTCGGGGGATAAGTGTGTGAATCCCATATTTATATGTTAGGGGCAGGGGTATTTTGGGTGAATTGACCGTGTGGTCCCAAACCCGTGTCGCCCTAGACACGTGGCGCCATGTGATGGCATAAAAGTGATGGTTCTGCAGGCTGGCAGAGTCAGGTACGAGGTGCGCACCTACACTGTGTCAGAGGTTTTTGGCAAGCGGATAGCGTGGAGACATTTTAGCTATGCTTCTTATTCCTCTGGGAGTGCCCTCGAGAGGGGTACTCTGCTGCGGTGGAGTTGGCTCTTGGGTAGAATAGTACCCCTTGGGTGCTGAGTCCGAGCGTTGGGTGCGCTCGAGGGAGGTTCCCCTGGTAGATGCCCATGAGCGCTATGGGCAAGAGCGTGGAGCGTGTGTGAAACCGAGCGTAATGACGGCAGGGATCCTTGTTGTGGAGGAGAGGGAGTCCGGATGCGGAGCGTCCCTTGGAACCAAAATGCGAGCGTCCGGGGGATATAGCGGACGGATCCTGCGCTCGTGACTTGGGCCGAGGCGCGCAAGTCCAGATCGGATAAGTGGTGAGGGAATGGGCCGGGTCAATTCCACGGACCCATTACCGCGAGCGTTAGAGCCCTGGGTCCTTCAGATTGCGACACTTGTACGGTGTTGATCTGAGCGTAATTTAGCCTCATCACACTCAACTTATGTAAGTGAATGAAATAGGAAACGAAACACATAAGGAACTCCGATGCCCATTTATACCCACTTTTCATTAAATTAGTTAATTAATCAATTATTGATCATTTCTTCGAGACTATATTGCACGGATATGAACACGATATGATACGGATACAGTGTTACGGATTTTTTCTTGAATTTTTCACGTGATGAGTGTCAGAAACAATATTTAATACATAAATATTTAATACGATACGACACGATAAGATAAAATAATATTTTTTTGACGTATCCGTGTATTAGACTTTCTAGGAAATTGAACCCTTTTTTTCCCCTTTAAGCCCGAAGTTTAACAAGATAATTAAGGCAATAATTCGAAATGCATGCACTCTCTCACAAGAATATTTCCTCATTAGGTTAATATTCTTCTTAATTGATTCTAGGAAGAATTGCATCTACATTGATGCATGATTACATATCACTATGTAGCATATATATATAACTAATGTTTTTTCATCAAACTTTTATCAAGTGCTAATGATAGTAATTAAGGATATATTCCTCGTGGATTTTTTGAGAAGGTATAATTCTTCCCTTTGGTTAGTGTGAAGCTCTTTAGCATAAAAAAGGTTAATTAAAACTCAAAAGTTCTATGGTTAACGTTTTAGGTGCTTTCGGCTTAAGGGCACTTTCATTACAAGATGCCCACCTAATATTCTTTAACCCCTAAGGTAATTAAATAATGTTGGAAACTATATATATATATGTATAATAAAAAAACTAATTAATTGTGTATAGTTTCACTGCATGTTGTGGTGTAAATACATGCACATAACAAAACTAATAATTTAATTTATATTTGAGTTAATGACTCAACTACGAATCTTTGATGCCCTTGATAAAATTGTTTCATTTACATGTGATTCGAATCTAGTCAAATCGATATGGTGTAAAATACTTTATCGAAATAGCTCTGATCACATGGTTGTGTCAACTTTGATATTGTCTTTTTGAGACTGAAGGTGAATTTGCGGTAGACGTGGTTATGTGGGATGGCTGCTAAGTACTATAGAAAAAAAGGAAAATGATAGCATATAATTTTAAAAGAAGATTGTAATTGGATAATTGACAAGCCGACTTCTCAAGTTGAGGATTGGTCTATTATTGTAGGTCGTCATATTGTAATGAATATTAGAGAAGATCTTTCATTTTTAGTGTTAGCGTTTCATTTATAAGGTGTGGCACTTAATTGAGAAAACCTATTATTTTTTAGGAGGGAGGTTTTGATATTCCTAAATTTGTTTTAACATCGTAGTGACTGACTTAATTAATAATTAAACTTATTATTTTGATTGGAAAAATGAAATACACATTATCTGCCTTCTATATAGATTAACAAACATATTAAATTATCTTAAAAAAGTAGTGTACCTAATTAGGCCTTAGCATTGAATACTATACAATTCAACTAACATTTCGTATTTGAATTCATATTCGTGTCTTTAGGTACGAAACTACTCATTTTGGCTAGAAAAACATGAAATTACTAAGGAAAAAGCCATTGAATTTAACCCGGCAAGCAGCCGAATAATCTGGCAAAAAGTGGCTTTGAAATTAATAAACTACTCATAATAAAAACAATTGATCTTGATAATCACTAGAGAAAAACAGTACAGAGATCACAACAAGACAAAACCGCATACATACACATCAAAATTAATTTTAAACAAAGAAAAAGACCTAATAATTCTTCATTGGAATCAGAAAAGAATGATTTAGTTAGGAACACTTTTTTCATTAAATCGACAAAAACTGAAATGGACAATTATGAATCGTACTATATGGGAAACATATATATATTCATCGAATTGGGGTTGTAAGATACATTGAATTGTTGCAGATTTTTATTAACATTTGGATTAAAATATATATATATATATATATATATATATATATATTTTAACTATTATCCAGTAATAAGCATTTGTACTTACATGAGTTCGAATTCTATTAAAATGACTATGATTTCTTGAACATATACGTATTATATTATATTATTTAATCTTTTTGATGAATTATAAACCCTTTACAGGGGGTGAAATAACTACATCATAACTAAAATCAAAATTTAAAGGGAATTATATATATATATATATATATATATATATATATATATATATATTGATCCGAAAGACGCCACACACAGCTCAGACCAACCAATCCCATGCTAAACATCAATAGGCGGCGAAGGCCACACAATGCACTCTGTATTAATCTCGTGTCCCATTTTCACAAGTTTATTGACGCTATCATTCGCTTCTTTCAAAGTATGATTATATCATTTGTTCGATACGATAAAAAGTCAATTTCAGATGAACTTTAACCATCGTGAAACCCCCGTTTAATATTGTATTTTAAATAGATCACCACAATAACACCAACACTCGAGTAAAT
This sequence comes from Lantana camara, assembly GCA_037501455.1. NCBI lineage: Eukaryota > Viridiplantae > Streptophyta > Magnoliopsida > Lamiales > Verbenaceae > Lantana > Lantana camara. The sequence continues at coordinate 136,997,096 of CM074856.1, read as the reverse complement.
TACACCTTATCCCTAAGTTAGAACTTAGGACTACACATTATTATCAACATATCATCTTAACTTATACCAAAAAAAATTTAAAAAAATAAATAATTATGTCAGGGTTTAGGGAATTGAAAGAAGTGTGAAGTAGTAAATGGAGAGAAAGGGATAGTTTGTGAAGAGGGTTCTGTTACTGTACCAGCAAAACTAGTCTGCTGAGGCAATCCCCCGGAGGAGGAGCTCTCTCCGGTGAGATTATTTCCGGTTCTCTCCGATTGTGGACCTTGGTCATATAAAATCCCCGTAAATACATGCCCTCCAATACTTACTGAAGTTTGGTATGCATATTGGTCCACCTCATTGTCTGTTGAGCTCACTCGAACGCATCGGAACACTGCCGGAAAACTAGTTTCCCTTGGTAAATTTTGCCCTTCTTCTAACCCTAGAATTCCAAAAAAATATTGCAAGAAAAGCAATTCATCAAGAGAGAGAGTTGGCATATGCCTACATTGTTAAACTAATTAAGCTAACATATTATGGGTACAAGTAATTCAACCTAAAATTGTTTCGATCAAATCAGTATAAAGAATTGAAGAAGATATGGATAGTAGAAACCCGAACCAGTATAAAGAAAGGGAGAGGGTATGAGTAATTCTAATCCGAACGGAGAAATTAACTTAATTTGGTAGAACCAATATGAAAAAGGGAAAATTGTTTTACACTCGTGACAATTGATATAAAATTCAAGAAAATTGACCAATTAAACAACGAGTTAGGTAATAAATAAAAGACCTTGAAACTTTCAATTATCTCAGTGTTTCTGTCCATTACTATGAATCATTTGCTAGGGTTTGTGGGGTTTGTGGGCTTCTATCATATACACTTAAAACACAAAGTAAAGGTCACAAGAAGCAAGAATCATACACTCCAAAACTACACCAAAATAACAAAGACCAACTATTACACCTTCCAGTGTTTGTTTGTGCGCGATTTGCAGGAATCCTGCTTAGAAATAAAACCTGGAAAAAGCAGAAAAAACTGAAAACCCAAACACACACGCATATATATATATATATATATATATATATAATATATATATATATATATGTTACCTAATGCTTGATTTTCCCTGTATCTATTAGGGTTTGCTCGTTGCTGCTGAACATTGGGTGCAGGAATCTGGTGGTGCTGGTGCATGGTATGCCCCCTGGGCCGCCTCCTGGAAACCGGAATCCAAGTGCTTTTAACGTGGGTTTGGCACTCAAAGCCTCGGCTCTTGCAGCAAGTTCTGCACCTCATATGTAAACAATCTCTTTTTGCTTGATTTCCACAGTCCTGACATCTTATCATGCTACTTACTAGAGGCAATTCGACGGCGAAATGTTTCAAACTGGGGGTTATTTTCCTAAATAAAATCGTACGAAAAGCCCCTATTTACTATTTGATGAAGAAGAATACTTCCAAGTACTGTTTTGAAGTTTGGACTTTCTCCTCCAATTTCCTCTCTTTTCTTCACAGAAGTTTGAAAAAAAGAAAAGAACTAAAATTGATAGAAAATGAAGAAGAAATGGGGTCCTACGACTTAAGCCATTTTTTGGGGGTGTTTTTTGGCTAATTTGGGTGCATTTCTGGAGATGGGATTTGTTGAAATCTGGATTCTTTTTGGGTTGGTTTATTGAGGTGTTGAAGTTTCGGTGTGGTTTACTGTTGAGGGTGAGTGAGTTCATATCATGGCTCAGTGCTCAAGAGTACTGCGAACACTGCTTTCTTGGGAGTTTTCAAAGACTTTTAGCACTGTTTTGGAAGTGGCATGTTTTTAGTTTTTACCGGAGGATCTGCTTTACGTAAATTAGTTAATTACCAAATGATCTGTTTTGGTACTAAAAACTGCTGAGTCATGGGATTTACAATGTTTTGTACCCCGCTACAAAGGTACAAATAATTAGTCCCAAATCGGTAAAGCAAATAATTGAAGCAAATTGATCATGTAAGTCATTTGGTGGGGTGAGTTACTAAATTTTTTATTAGCGAAAAAGATTTTCGTCATTTAAATTTTGTCTCTTTTTATAAGTCAGGGATAATTACGGGTAGCCCCTTGAGATTTTGCGATATTGCAGATTACAGTCTGAGATTTGAGAAATTATGAATTCCCCCCTAACCTTTACACACTCTCTCATAAATTTCACCTACCGTTAATTACACAGTTAAATTCAAATTCAAATTCCTAAAACACCCTTAGGGGGTATATTGTAATTTTACTTAGAGTTTAATGATATAATTGTAATATTAGTTAATTTTGTAATTTTTTGTATTTAAAAAGTTGTTATTTAATTTAATATTTAATATTTTATCTATAAATATAAATTGAATTAGATATTCCATGCATATTTATTTCTATAAAATATGATAAGTTATAAATTTCCTTTTATATTTATATCTTAGTTTTAAATATATTTTGTACAAGTCCATTTAAAGTTAATTTAAAATAATTTATTTGTAATTATATCAAAAATTTCCTCAAAATTGAAAATCATAGCAAACACACTAATATCAACAAATGCATAAGTAAATTAACATAAATATCCATCAGAGTCATTTAAATAATTATTTCAAACATTGAACTTGCATGGTCAATATCTACATAAAATATTAGGCCTCCATAAACTCTAAGTATGAAATTAGTCTATCATAAAAATATTAAAATATCATTAAATAACATTTATTGAAAAAAAAAAATATGCTAAGTAAACACAAAACTCAAGTAATTACATCATACCCTCGTAACAATTTCAGTCCTTGCATTAATCCCCTTACCTTTGGCTCTTTATTACATATATCCCATGAGTTTCAATATATTAGGGTTAAAATAGTAAATTTCACACATTTCATTAAATTTAACGGATGAGATAACCGGTCAGGGGGAAGTTCGTAATTTCTCAAACCTCAGGGGGTAATATCAACTAGTGCATTGTCAATTTTTTTTCCTCAAATTTGAAAATCATAGCAAACACGTTAATATCAACAAATGCATAAGTAAATTCACATAAATATCCGTCAGAGTCATTTAAACAATTATTTCAAACATTTAACATGCATGGTCAATATCTACAGAAAATATTAGGCATCCATAAACTCTAAGTATGAAATTAGTCTAACATAAAAATATTAAAATATCATTAAATAGCATTTATTGGAAAAAAAAATTGCTAAGTAAACACAAAACTCAAGTACTTACATCATACCCCCTTAACATATATCCCTTGAGTTTCAACATATTAGGGGTAAAATAATAAATTTTACACATTCCATTAAATTTAACGGGTGAGATAATGGGTCAGGGGGAAGTTCGTAATTTTTCAAACCTCAGGGGGTTGCCCCTAATTATCCGTATAATTTATTATCCCAATAAATTTTTATTGCAAACTGTCATCTAATTTTTCTATTTGTATCATATATACGGTCATCTGAACTTCTTTTTTGGTGATTTTGATAAAAATACAACTGACGTGTATATTTTATAAACATGTTACTGCAACGGAATTTTACTGGGATAGTAAATTGCAAAAAAGTGCAAAGTTCGGATAAAAAAAAAAATCCTTTATTTTAATAAGTAGCAAAAATTCAAATATTGACATCGTAAAATAGAGTAATTAAATTGAGATAATCACGCTCATTTGCACCTGAACTCGAAAAAATTTGAGGAAGAAGAAATCCAATAATAACCACTTGTTTTTAATTTCTTTTTAAAAATGAAGGTTTTAAAATAGGGATTTTTTTTTTTTTTTTTGCCATTCGAACTTTATCTCTTTTACAATTTACCATCCTAACAAACTTTCATTGGAAACCACCATCCAATCGTTGCCTTTGTAACATACCACCATCTTTTTTTTTTTTTTTTTTAATAGTTTTGGTTAAAAAAAAAGTATGACACGTAACATGTTAAGTTCAGATGGTAGTATATTACAAATACAAAAATTGGATGATGGTTTCCATTGAAAGTTTATTGAGATAAAAAATTATAAAAAAAGATAAAGTTCGAATGATAAAAAAATCCCTTCCCCTTTAAAATATAGTATTTCTTGAGCATGGTTTTTCAATAACTTCTTTTTACCAAGTTTGAAGTAGATTATAGAGACAAAAAGACAATTCAAATTAGACAAGACACGTGTCATAAATTGGAGCAGACTAGGGAAAGGGGGTAGGGGTTGATTGAGCAGGCGGCCAACACGTGGTGCTAAATGATTGGTGGTACTGAATTAATGTTTGCTTTCACATTTCATGTCGCCAACTATATAAACCAAAAATACAACAAAGTTGTTTTGTAGTTAAAGGGATTTTAATATAAATTTCTTCGACCTAATGATTTAAGTGATAAGTATCTGCGTCTGTAAAATGGTAAATCATGTATTTGAGTTTTATTTGAGTTAGTTATGAAACTAACATTGATCCTCTAAAAATATATAATAATAATAATATAAATTTCTCCTTTTTTCCGTCTATTTTCCTATGCTGATCTCCTTTATTTGTGATTGAGTCCAACGGAGTGTCAAGTTGTAAACTCTCCCTACTGATGGTAATTACGTTCGGGACTAGTTGAGAAAGTAGCATTGATTCTCTAAAAAAAATATAATAATAATAATATAATTTATTTTTTTTTTTTCCGTCTATTTTCCTGCGTTGATCTCATTTATTTGTGTTTGAGTTCGATTGGATCGTCAAGTTGTTTCCTATGCTAATTTCATTTATTTGTGCTTGAGTCTGATCGGACTGTCAAGTTGTAAAACTCTACTTACCATCAGTTGTTTCTTATGCTGATCTCATTTATTTGTGTTTGAGTTTGACGAACTGCCAAGTTGTAAAACTCTCCCTACCGATGATAATTACATTTTCAAAAATTTAAATACAAGATATTTGGTTCTTAGGCGTAAAACTCTTTGTACTAATAACAACGCATTCTAGAAGATTTGAATACAGAACATTTGTTTTAAGTTATAATAAAGTCCAATCATAGACAAAATACATCACACCCGACCCAATTACCAAAGTACCCCAATAGCCCATAGAATTGATCCATTAGATATATAAATTTTAGAAGCCCAATTTCAAAGTTTTTAAGCCCAATAATTGGCCCAAGGCCCAAATATCATTGCCTGTTGGCGCCAAAATAACCCTCCAATTTCCCGCCAAAAAGCGACATCTTCTTCCACTGACCACTTCTTTCCCTCCCAACTGCGTCCTCCAAACCCTAACATTCCTCTCTCTCTCTCTCTCTCACACGCAGAGTGAATAATGGCTTCCGATTCTTCTCCAGCAAACACTCACGACGGTAAGAATTTTCTCCCTTCAACTCTTACATCATTTCTCAGCTTCTGAAGTTAATTTGGCTTTATCCGTGGGGTAAATCGCTCCCGATTTGCGTTTGTTGTTTTCGTTTCAGCCATTTTAGTGGATTCGTAGCTCAGTTGTGAGAATTTATTAGTAAATAATCAATATTTTTCGATGTTGATCTTCTTCTGAAATTTGTGCGTTGATTTGCTCAACACAGGCCCCTCTTCGCCGGGTGAGTGGCCCACGAGCCCAATCAGTAACACACTCTCCACTCCCGGTGATGCTAGGCGCCCAAAACGCGGCCGCCGTTCGATTTACGCCACCCCGCCGCCGCCGCCATCTGATTCTCGTTTTGCGACCCCCGATGCAACTCGTACGCCCACGAGCGGTAACCCGAACAGCCGCGCCCGAGGCAGACGGTGGTCCGGCACTCCCAATGTTGCTGCCACGCCATCCTCCACTGACGATGGGCCTCAATCCTCTGAAGCTGGTGAGGGGGATGATGACGAGGCCCCGCCGATGTATGTTTGGGGGACGAACATTAGCGTGCAGGATGTTAATGCTGCGATATTGAGGTTTTTGAGGCATTTTAGGGAGAACCCGCAGCAAATTGAGGGGAAGTATATGAGGATTATTAATCACGTGATTGAAGTTGAGGGGGATTCGCTTGATGTTGACGCGCACGATGTGTTTGATTATGATAGTGATCTGTATACTAAAATGGTTCGGTACCCACTTGAGGTTTTAGCAATTTTTGATATTGTATTGATGGAAATGGTTAGTAGAATCAATCCTCTATTTGAGAAGCATATACAAGCCAGGATTTTCAATCTCAAGAGCTCAACTTCGATGAGGAATCTTAATCCTTCTGGTTAGTGTTATAGTTTACATATCTGTTCTGGATGAGATTAGTGTTCTCTTTTCACTTTTAAGCAATACAATGTACTGAAACTGAAGTTCTCCTTGTTTATTTGGCTAGATGTCGAAAAGATGGTTTCTCTGAAAGGGATGATTATTCGGTGTAGCTCCATTATACCTGAGATCAGGGAAGCAGTATTCAGATGTCTTGTATGTGGCTATTACTCTGACCCTATTGTGGTTGATAGAGGTAATTGATTGGATTGGACTTTTCATAATTCCATTTATTGCATGTCATTCAGAGTTTGTGTTTACTTATTTGGTTTGGTTCTTTTGATGTTATGATGCGTACAGGAAGAATTAATGAGCCGTCAATCTGTGGAAAGCAAGAATGCCTTTCTAAACACTCCATGACCCTTGTTCACAATAGGTGCAGGTAATGTACCTCGGTATCTTAGAGTTAATTGAATACTGGTTGGCTAGTTGGTGCATGATGGAGATCTAAAAGTAAAAGCAGACTGAAATAGTACCTCCTTTGATTATGCAGATTTGCAGATAAGCAAGTTGTGAGACTCCAAGAGACACCAGATGAGATTCCAGAGGGGGGGACACCTCACACAGTGAGCTTGTTGATGCATGACAAGTTGGTTGATGCTGGCAAGCCTGGTGACAGAGTTGAGGTGAGATAGATTGTAATTGATTGTCAATGTTGAACTTATAACATTGCATTACATTTTATTCTCCTATGCTTACTTTTTTTGTTCTGTTAGGTCACTGGAATTTATCGTGCTATGAGTGTGAGAATTGGTCAAACACAGAGGACTGTCAAGTCAATTTTCAAGGCAAGCATCTCGAGTTCTCTTATGTCCTTTGTGATGTGTGAAAATTGTGCTGATACGTACTGTATCTTTGAAACTGAGATTTGAATATGCTGTTTATTTGAAGTACTACTACTACTTAAATAATGATTTCTCTTATTTGCAGACCTATATTGATTGCCTTCATTTAAAAAAGTCGGACAAGTCAAGAATGCATTCAGAGGACCCAATGGAAACTGAAAATGGAGGAAGTAATAATAATGAATCAACTCCTGAATTTGAAGATAAGGTACTTCATCATTTACTTTGTTGCATATCAACATATCTAGTTTTCTATTTGTGTTTTCAGGTTTAACAAATCTTTTTGTACGTTTGTAGGTGCAAAAATTAAAAGAGCTATCTAAACAGCCTGACATATATGAGAGATTGACGAGGTCTTTGGCACCTAACATTTGGGAGTTGGATGATGTAAAGAAAGGCCTTCTTTGCCAGGTGCTATATCTTTAGATGATAAATAGCACTTTATGAGTTTTAGTTTTGCAAGAATAATGGAGTTTATTTCATCACTCATGGTATTCCCATTGCTTGAATTAGCTTTTCGGGGGGAGTGCATTGAAGTTGCAATCTGGGGCTAGTTTCAGAGGTGATATTAACATTCTACTTGTTGGAGATCCTGGAACCAGCAAATCACAGCTGCTTCAGTACATTCACAAATTATCTCCTCGTGGAATTTACACTAGTGGACGAGGAAGCTCTGCAGTGGGATTAACTGCTTATGTGGCAAAGGATCCTGAAACCGGTGAAACTGTGAGTAATTTGAGAAAATTGAGTTTATTATTCCAATGTTGTTTATTGAACTTTGAAATGGTTAGTTTTATTGGAAAAATAACTTTGTAGGTGTTGGAGAGTGGGGCTTTGGTTCTCAGTGATAGAGGCATATGTTGCATTGATGAATTTGATAAAATGTCTGAGAATGCAAGAAGCATGTTACATGAGGTTTGGTTCAAAATGCCCATTTCTTTCTTGTTTCATTCACATTTTATCTCCATTGTTTCTTCTTCTTGTTTTATTTGGTCATATATTTAAAATGACTTTTCATCAGGTGATGGAGCAACAAACTGTTTCAATTGCAAAGGCCGGGATCATTGCTTCTTTGAATGCAAGAACTTCAGTTCTTGCTTGTGCTAATCCAATCGGTTCTCGCTATAATCCTCGTTTGTCTGTGATTGATAATATACATCTTCCACCTACTTTATTGTCCAGGTAAAGACTTGATTTAATATTGGATAAATTTAAGTATTTCCAGAGTTATATAGTCTTAGAGCAACATTTGAATGCACTAAAACTAGGTCATGGCCATCCAGTTCGACTTTATTGTTATTAGACATCCTGTCTGTTTATTACAGAGGGCATATTTATTGATTTTAGTAATTGGAGAGATTTAGCTTGGTTCTCTATTTTTGAAGAATCACATAAATATCTACTACTGACTTGTAAAGCTTTCCAGGTTTGACTTGATCTACTTACTTCTTGACAAAGCCGATGAGCAGACAGATAGACGCCTTGCAAAGCACATTGTGGCACTACATTTTGATGATCCTGATGTTAGAATCTTATCCTCTCTTATTTATCTGAAAAATATTTGAAAATGCACAAATTTTAATCTGTCAAATTTTCTGTTTGCTTGCAGACTTCAGAGCAGGATGTCATTGACATCCCAACCTTAACTGCTTATTTAAGCTATGCCCGAAAACATATACATCCTCAGTTGTCGGATGAAGCTTCTGAGCAGTTGATTAAAGGATACGTGGAGATGAGAAAGAGAGGAAATTTCCCTGGAAGTAGCAAAAAGGTGACATTACGGATATATATAATTATAAATGTTTCATTCTGGCTGCAATCCCTTTGATTAATAATATGAAATTCTACTAGTAACTACAGCAACAGTTGCGAAAATAAAGGCAAGAACAACTAAGACGAAATTTCATGTTTCTTAAATGGATTGATTTCTGAGTTTAATTCTTGTTAATGTGACCTTTCCCCATGCTTTGATTATGGTTTTTACAGGTCATAACTGCAACACCAAGGCAAATTGAAAGTTTGATTCGCCTAAGTGAGGCCTTGGCCCGAATTCGCTTCTCAGAATGGGTCGGTTAAGTTCTATATATAGATCCTAACTTTAAATTTGAAAAAGAAATTGATGATTTACGACAGTTATTTGATCGTGATTGCAGGTTGAGGAACGAGACGTAATTGAGGCTTTTAGGCTTCTCGAAGTAGCAATGCAACAGTCTGCCACAGACCATTCAACTGGTAATATTTTGTTGCGGACAAATCTGTTTCATAAATATGTTCTTGAACTCTTAAAAATTTACCAGTTTAGTCTGGATATATGCTAATATTGCAAATCTTGAACCTACAAATATTTCATTTGGTTTAAGTTGTGCTTGCATTGTAACTCTTTGCTGATCATGTTTGTTATAAATAGGAACGATTGATATGGATCTCATTACAACTGGGGTTTCTGCAAGTGAAAGGATGAGAAGGGAGAACTTAGTGTCAAACGCTAGGAACATAATTATGGAGAAGATGGAAATTGGAGGATCATCAATTCGCATGTTGGAGGTTTGTGAAGTTTTCATATTAAAAGTTTCCCTTTCGTCATGTTTCTAATTAAATCTCTTGCTGATTGTGCTTTATCATAATTTCCAGCTACTTGAAGAGTTGAAGAAGCAGAATCCTACTCAAGAAATCCACCTTAATGATGTTAGTATACTCTCTTTCCTCCCCTCTTGAGTGTTTGGATGCATTTCTATGCATATATTCCTGGTACTTTTTGTCTACACTACAGCTATCCTCTTCAGTTGATCATCACTCGGAATCATTCAAAATATAGTAAAGTTTTCGATTATTCTTGCATATAATTATCCAACTTGATCAATCAGCCATAAAGGGGATATTTGTAATTTTGTAACCAAGAGGAGAATATTTGTGGAACTACACATTACTTTTTTTTCTCGCGTTTTAAATGCTGGAGAACGTGAAAATGGTGGTTAATGGTCGAAAAATTGTGCTTTCTCAGCTACGGAATGCACTGTCGACTCTTTCAAGCGAAGGATTTGTCTCTGTCCATGGTGATAGTGTGAAAAGAGTGTAAGCAAATGACAGAGCATATTGGAGTTTAAAAATGTCTGCAAGTTCTCTGGACTGCTCAAGTGATGCAAGTGTTTCCAAGCAGTTCAGCGGTAAAACAAGCCTTTTCTGATCTTCCCCTTATAATTATTCGAATATTATTAGTATGATTGTAATTATGTTTTTAGGCGTTTCATGACCAAAAAGAAAGAACTCTTCTTATTACTTGGATTATCATCTGTGTTAGCACTCAGGCAGCATTGTGTTGTATCCTTAACTGCATTATTATGTACAAAAGAGCCTTTTCTGTGTTATGGTTCATTTTAGTGGGGAAGCACCTTCTTTTGTTGGACATGTATTGATTTCTTTAAATATAATTTAAAATGTTCAAACATTAGTATATATGCGTTTATAATACATGGGGATATATGTATACTTGTACGTTGATTGATGTAAAAATTGGTCTTTTTAGAATGAGGGGATGTGAAAATGCTCTACCACTCTCGAAATTTGAGGGACGGATGCTCCCGGCAGCCCCTCTCCGTTGTTTTTAAAACGGATTGGTCAATTTGATCGGTTCAACCAACAATCGGTGCCTTATTCAGTCTGAATGATCCTACAAAATTAGTGAAGACCAGACCGAAAGGCTTAGCCTTACTATGCAAAATATAGCCTCACACATCAACCATCTATAAAAAAAAAAAACAATGCAAATGAATAGCAAATCAAGTATAAACATTAAATCTAATATTGAATTTAGAACAAATTAAAGAAATATAATTCAAATAGTTAATTGAATCAATATTTTGGCTCAATCTTGTACTATGTTTGAATTAGATTAAAACGTGAAATTCAATAATAAGATCCCCTCAGATGCGCAGGACTCAATTTGGGTTGGACTTGAGAAACTCAATTAAAATATATTATTAGAAGTAAGTTTAATTTTGTAAACTATTCAATAAAATGTAAATATTATTTTATGAAATTATTCAAATGCATCGCAATTTTTGGATTATTAATAAATCACTAATTCATGTATTAACAAAATGTATACTCTCTGATTTTCAAACATTTTTAAAAACATTATTTTATCCAATCATGTTGATCTGACACTTCTCAGGTCAAAAATTTAAGGAAAAATCCGTCATTTATCTGTGTAGTGTGGTGTTCTTATCATTGTGTTCCTATTCGTGCATCATAATATATACCCAAAAAGATACTACTAAAACGTGTATATATATATAAAAGTTGGGTCTGCTCGGCGTGACACTAAAATTGCAATTTCGGCTTGTGTTTATTCCTTCAGTTTAAACTTGCATTATTTAGACTTTGGTCGTGTTGATTGTAATTTCTGATTTGATGAGATGATATAATTATGGTTAGTTGTGCTCTTTTTTTTAAAAAAATAACAAAAAGAATGAACAGGTACATTAATGAATTAGCACATAATTAGGGGGTCTTAATTGCAATAATAGCAAGTAGAACGTGAATAGTTCAAACTTGATTGATGCGAGCAGAAGCCAGAATGCCATAAACAAATCTCTCTCCATGGCGCGGTCATGATTTATCTCTCTACGTTACTTGACACCACTATCAATCATAATCACCGATTCTTCACAAAATCGGAGAATCTTCTTCTCCATTACATCAGAGGTGGTTCGAGAGTGACTGCATATTGCATAAGGTGGTGATCTAATCGAACCGTCGAAAATGGGAGAGCAGGGGACAGGATGCTGTCCTCCCATGGATCTGATGCGCTCGGAGGCGATGCAGCTCGTTCAGCTCATTCTCCCCGTTGAATCCGCTCACATCGCCGTTGCTTATCTCGGCGACCTCGGCCTTATTCAATTCAAAGACGTAAGTTGTTTTGCATTTACGTGTTCAGGTTTGGTGATTTTTTTTTTAAATTCTCGATTGCGAGTTTTTCGGTCTGCTTTCTCGAGTAATAATGTGGAAAATGTTTAGGCAGTGATTAGCGAGGAATTGTTTGAGTTATAGATGCGCAAAATGTGGATTGCGTTGTTATGATTACGGAGATAATGCGATGATAACTGAGTTTTTTGCATGTTACTGAGCTGTGTGAATGCATGGAGTGATTCTGATTTTTTACGTGTGTGCTTGAGTATTCGAGTTAGTTTTTAGATGATCGGAATTGTGATTTTCTCACATGAATTGCACTCTGCTGTGTTTGACCGGAGCCATGACCACTACGTTTTATTTGCTTGATCAATTGGAGAATGTTAGTTTGAATATCGTTGTCTTCTTTTTTTCTTCCTTTTTAGTTTGTTTTTTAATTGCTATCATCAATGTTGTACTTTAGTTGCCTGCAGCTGTTATCCTCTGCTTGTATAATCAAACTCGGTATTGAAATTGCTTATTTAGCTATGTTAGTAGCAAAAGTTACAGTAATATGCTGTAGCTTGGCTTTTCTGTAGTTGCTGGAGGTGTATTGGACTTGTGTGTACTTGAGAATTTAGAATTTAGATTTTGGAACCGCATGATCTGGTGACAATAAGGAATCATGAATTTGAAATTAACATGGATTTGACTGATTGCTCGAGCATCTTGCGAAAGGCGAGTCGGCACCCAGGCGAGAGGTAACGCGGTGTCAACTGAAAGAGGCTCAGGCTAGGCAACATTGAAGACCTTGGTTGCCTTATGTTCGTGTGTAAAGTAGGGCCAATGCTCTAAAAAGGTGGAGTTGGAAATAAGGAGATGTTGGTGCTGGTTATTCTTATTATGCTAATTACTGCATATTTTGTTAACATGCTGTAACTAGGGTTTTGCATTGCCACTTTAGTTGCTTGTGCGATTTACATTACGACTAATTGGAGACTGTTGTATTCATTTATTTTGGAAATACTGTAGCCCAGGTTTGCCTTAAGGAGGTATCTTCGTTAATTGTTAGTTTGGTGTTACTTGTTAGGTCCAGCAGTTGATTTCTATAAACGCTTGCTCTGTAAGTGTTAACTCTTTATCTGAGTACCTGTTTCGCGAAGGAATGAAACTGCTACAATTGCTGTGGGTGTAGGAGGATTATCTGAAAGCTGCTGTGAATATAGTTTTGCTCTTTCTAGGCATTCATCTGAAAATTTTGAAATATGCACGGATAACAATGGAAATTCTTGCTTTTGCATTTCCAGCTGCTTTAGATTTCTTTTATTAATTTTCTCTTGTTTTTCTTTCTCCTATCAGCTGAATGCCGAAAAAAGTCCATTCCAGAGAACATATGCCACACAGGTAATATTGTCTAATAATGATCATTTAGATGTGGAAATTTTGTGCCCTTTATCATGATATGCATCTGTAGGTTATGAACTTTTAAGTTTTTACTGTTCTTGAGCTGCTGTAGTTTGTAGTTTCTTTTGACAAAACTTGGGGCATGGTTATTTGCCGTGCACTAGAAGTTGAATTCTTGAAGGATAGTCGTCCGTCAGTTTTTGTGCTAGAAAATTTAAATACAAAGCTATATACAGGCACAAGCATACACCATATTTGGATTTAAACTTTGTAGGTGTGGTTTTTGCATTATGCTTCTTGCAAAATTTATTCTTGTAATATAGAACTTGCAAACTATTCATTATTTCTTTGGTTTCTTCTGAAGATTAAAAGATGCGGAGAAATGGCTCGTAAACTGAGATTTTTTCGGGACCAAATGACAAAGGCAGGGTTGCAACCTGCCCCAAGACCTGAGAGACAAGATGTTCGTAGTTTAGATGACATTGAGGTATAGTTAGCCATTTGCGAATGCTTTCTTTCACTATGTTTAGATGACATTAAGCCTGCATTTTATCATATTTCAGGTCAAACTTGGAGAGCTTGAGGCTGAGTTAGTTGAAATAAATACAAATGGTGAGAAGTTACAGCGCTCTTACAATGAACTTGTGGAATACAAGCTTGTACTACAAAAGGTATTATGTTTACATTTTCAGTGTTCATAGTTTGGTGTAATTGACACTTTGCAAGTGAATCACGAATTAAAGATTTCAGATTTTAAAAGGAAGCATTTGAAAGTTCAAAATTCGTTTAAAGAAATTGCCCCGTGGAGATAAGCAGCAGTAGTTAGTTGATTTACGCTTATAGAACACCCCATATCAACGCAGCATGTACCTTAAATTTTTCTGTAGAAGTGGAAGCAAGATAGTTTGCTCTTCATCATCTTTTGTTTTCTACTACTTCTCCATCCGTCTTTCTCTCGTCTTTAGTGGCTGGTTTGGTAAGCTAACATGCTTGCTGTTATATTTCCATAGGCTGGAGAATTTTTTAAATCTGCGCTGAGCAATGCTGAGGCCTATCAAAGAGAATATGCATCACAAAGTGGCGACGAGACCCTAGAAACTCCTCTGTTGTCGGAGCTGGTACAAGCTCTAACTGGTATATTTAAACTATCTTGAATAGAACGATGTCTGTCCGTTGCATTAATGCATAATGTGTTATTTATAGGAAACTGCAAATGATTCATCCAAGCAGATTAAGCTGGGCTTTATTACGGGACTTGTTCCCAGGGGAAAAACGATGGCGTTTGAGAGGATTTTGTTTCGAGCAACCAGGGGTAATGTGTTTCTCAAGCAGGCCGTGGTTAATGAGCCGGTCATTGATCCTGCATCGGGAGAGAAGGTTTGTATAGTACATTTGTGTTGACCACATCTTCTGCAGCATACGGGTTTCTGATTGCATGATTATAAGATGAGTGAAAACGTGATACTACAAGTTTGTACTTTTTCTATCCGTCACACTTTATACCGTGTATCTTGTATGTAAAGACATTATTTCTCATGTTTATGTTGTGATTGGAAACAAAGGAATGGATGATCGGCAGAGAAACTCATTTTGGGATTTTGTGATATAGGTTGAAAAAAATGTCTTTGTAGTCTTCTTTTCTGGAGAAAGGGCTAGAAACAAAATTCTCAAGATATGTGAAGCCTTTGGAGCAAATCGGTATGGTTTCACTGAGGACTTAGCCAAGCAAGCTCAGATGATCACTGAGGTATGTATAACACTTTCATCTTTTTTTGCTCCGTTGCATTCTTCTTCTTGCTATATTTCGTGATTGCCTTCTCCTAGCATCCTTAGATTACCTTAGAATTAGTGTTCACCTTGTTATAACGTTTTCTAATGCTTCTGATTGCATGTTTGAGGTGCTAGGTTAGCATCAATTAACATTTTAATTTGTGGCAAAGTTGCTAGAAGGTTCTGGTAGCATTTTAACAGCTATTCATTTATTAGGCGTTAATTCAAGACGATGCATGTGATCTGTAGCATTATGTCTCATGCTGCAGTAGAAATGTAACCTAGATGGTTAAATGATGCTTCAATGTTTGTGCTATTATGTCTGGATCAGATATTACAAGTTTATGGGAAGTAAATTTGTTTCTTTTTTTTCTTATTCTCATTTTGATAGCTTCTATTGTGTCTCGTCTTGTTATACAATTGATGTCTCGATGACCATATTTTCGATAACATATTACCTTTATCTATTGCATTTATTGACCTCAAACCAATGTTCATTTTTTTTTCTGCTGAATTTGTATAGGCAATCATTCTCCTTTTCTCCTTTCATTGTGATGTTGGCTGAACGTTTGCAAACATCTGCAAACTAAGGTGACATCTTTTTGTCTTGTTAATTCAGGTCTCTGGGAGACTGTCAGAGTTAAAGACAACATTAGATACTGGAACAGTTCACAGGAAGAATTTGCTGCAAACTATTGCGCAGCAATTTGAGCAGTGGAATTTATTGGTTTGTGGCTCACTCTTTAGCTGATTTTTTCTATTCTTTTTCCCATGTTTACATGAGAGCTAGAAGCTTATTAGATGGTTAGCTATCTTAATTAAAACCGATAGTGATTTTGTATGTTCCCAAATATTCCTTTTGTTTTTCGTAAATATTGATTACACGTAGATGCTTTCTTATGTTTTAACTGAAGTATATATTTGTATTGTGATTAAGGCGAGGAAAGAAAAAGCCATTTACCATATTTTGAATATGCTCAGCATGGATGTCACAAAGAAATGCCTAGTGGCAGAAGGATGGAGCCCTGTTTTTGCAGCAAAGCAGGTAACTAATATGTAATCAAATTATTCTTTGTTCTGAGTGCCAAATAGGAAGACATTTTTTGCTCTCGCTATGCAGAAATGTGAAATTGTTAAACACTGTTCAATGCATTTAAAAAGTGGACGGCTTTTCACTGTGTTGGATTAATGTGCATTTTGCAGATTCAGGAAGTGTTGCATCGAGCCACGGAAAACTCCAATTCACAGGTTGATGCTATTTTCCAAGTGTTACGAACACGTGAGATGCCGCCAACATATTTTCGAACAAACAAGTTTACTTCAGCTTTCCAAGAGATTGTTGATGCTTATGGGTGAGTTTTCTCTAGATAAATGATCATTGTAATGGGAAAATGATTATCATTTAACTTGGTGCTGGGTTATAGACCTGATTTTAGAAATGAACTCATCACTGAGCAAATTAAACTATGTAAAAGTTAATGAGACTTGCTAGTGTTAGGGTATGCATTAATGCAAATAGGACTGAATACTCGTAGGAACTAAAATCTTCACATTTGCACGGTACTGATTTGCTGTGGTCTAGGATCTGACTATTTAGTGGTCAACTAACACTTTAAAAGATCGAATAACGAGGAAAAGACAATGCTTGTGCTTTTCGTATGACATTTCAATGTGGAAATTTAACTAGTGTGATTTGCTCAACCCAACACCTTCTGGAGTTAGCTCTTTAATCCTCCTAATCCTTGGCAAATAATAGAAGTGGAACTGAGGTGCGGTTGCGAGATGCACAGAAATGTGGAGAGAATTTCATAGGAGCTCCAAAAATCTTGACTAAATTGAGTTAGAAATCAATAAGGACTTTAGGCTGCATTGGTATGGCAAGATCAAAATGTTGTCGAGTGGCATAAAATATACCTAACCAGTAGCTTTATCAATCTGGCTGATGTGCTAGATTGGATTCTAGATATTTTGTTCCTTTATCGTTTCACTCCATGCAACTTTCGCAAATCAGTTTGCAATAGATGCTTTAATACTCTGTCATGGATCTGTATTTGATTGAAATTTCATTGCATTGAGTTGACATCATTGCAGGGTGGCCAAGTATCAGGAAGCAAATCCTGGTGTATTCACTATTGTCACATTTCCATTTCTTTTTGCCGTCATGTTTGGAGACTGGGGGCATGGAATATGTCTTCTACTTGCCACATTATATTTTATTATCAGAGAGAAAAAGCTCTCCAGTCAGGTACTTGATTAATTTAGCTATTGATTGCAGATGAACAAATTCCTTTTTGACAAACTTTTTTGTCTTTTACTTCCGTTTCCCTGAACTTTCTGGATTAGCTAAGTTGTCGAACTCTGTAAAATATGAGATCAACAACTTACCAGAGGCCAGCATTTGAAGACAGCATCTATGCTCATCTACAAAGTCTTGGATGAAAACTATCTCAATATTTGAAGGAAATACTAAATCTAAATCATTTGAATATAGACATGGAATTCCTGCTGGGCGGAAAGTTGTCGCTTAAAAAAGTCTTCGATTTACTTGGTCTTACTACAACTTCTAGGCCATTTAAGCCATCATATTCCATCGTTTTGTTTCAAGACACGATTAAATTGCTCTTTATGAATGCAGAAACTTGGAGACATAATGGAGATGACGTTCGGGGGGCGTTATGTAATTATATTGATGTCAATATTTTCAATTTACACGGGATTTATCTATAATGAATTTTTCTCGGTGCAATTTGAATTATTTGCTCCTTCAGCATACGCCTGCCGTGATCCACGTTGCAGGTATCTATGTAATTGATCTACAATCTCCTTTTTTCTGTTGTTCCTTCCCTCCAGTGATGGAAATTTCTTACCTCAGAGATGCTACTTCTGTTGGCTTGATCAAAGTGCGTGATACTTATCCTTTCGGAGTGGACCCTGCATGGCATGGTACACGCAGTGAATTGCCGTTCCTTAATTCCTTAAAAATGAAAATGTCGATCCTGCTTGGAGTTGCCCAGATGAATCTCGGTATAATATTGAGTTACGTCAATGCTCAATTCTTCAACAATAGCCTGAATACATGGTAAGTTTATGGTAACAAAAGAAAAGATTAAAGAAGAAGGCTTCCCCAGCAGGATCTAGAAGCACCTAATGAACAGATTTTGGCTTTAGCTTCTTGGTGTTTCGTGCTTAAGTAGAAATTTATTTGGATAACACTATATGTCTAAACTGATATGTCTTTGGTTTTGTTAACTCATGCTATTTATACCAGGTTCCAATTTATTCCCCAGATGATATTTTTGAACAGTCTGTTTGGGTACCTTTCTGTCCTTATCCTCATAAAATGGATCACTGGATCTCAAGCTGATTTATATCACGTCATGATCTACATGTTCCTGAGTCCTAACGATGAGCTTGGTGATAACCAGCTTTTCCCCGGTCAGAAAATGGCTCAGGTCGAGTAATAACCGCAAACATATGTTTTATCTTGACAAAAACACTTTTTTTTCACCCTATGTTTTCAGTTTCTTTTATCAAAATCTCATTTCATTCGTTACTTCTTCAGCTCATACTATTATTGCTGGCCCTTGTTTCTGTCCCATGGATGCTGATCCCAAAGCCTTTCCTCTTGAAAATGCAACACGAGGTGTGTGTGCTATTTTTATTTTGATTAATAGATAATTCATTCATTGCAAACTGCATGAAATTTGTGAATACTATATTTTGTTATTTCATTCAATTTGAAATAATTTCGTTTTTCCAGAGTGCGCAACAGGGAGATTCTTACGCACCCATTCCGGATGCAGATGGGTCTTTGCAATCAGAATCAAATCATGATTCTCATGGTCACGAGGAGTTTGAATTCGGTGAAGTTTTTGTACATCAGCTCATACATACAATAGAGTTTGTGCTTGGGGCTGTTTCAAATACGGCGTCTTATCTTCGTTTATGGGCTCTCAGGTATGTTTGATTTCACTATGTGTAAATAGGAGATTCGTTAACACATGTCCATGATCTTACCAACATTTATCCTTTTATGGTTTCTCATTTATTTTTTTAATCAGCCTTGCACACTCTCAGTTGTCCGTTGTGTTCTATGACAAGGTTCTTCTTCTCGCTTGGGGGTAAGTTTATACATTTCATTCAACTATTTGTTTAGTGGATGTTGGGTACATAAACTATTTGAACTTCATGTCGTAATTTATTATTGTTCAGTTTTTGGCTTTTCATTTTTCAGACATAAAACAGCTAAATTAGATTGGGTGACGACCAAACTTGGAATCATGAAAATAGTTAACCAAAAGGGTCCTGCAATTATAAATTAATGAAGTAACTTAAGGGAGATATATGTGTTCCAATTTCTAGGATTATTATATGAGAGAGAGATCCGTTCTTTGGTGCATTCCGTGTTCAATCAAATCATTTAAGAAAAGGAACACAGACAAAGAGAAAGTTAAGGGGGAGGTTTGTCTGGGAAATTATTATTGCCTTTTTGCTGTACCTTGAGCCAATTCAATTAACTTCTAAATTGGAATTAGTCTAAAAAACTGCCTAGAATTCTGTGTTAAAAAAATCGAGTGTGGTTGCATCGAATTACATGTTTATATTACATCTGCAAGAAAACCAATACGATCTGGCTATGCAGGTACAATAATGTAGTCATCCTCGTTGTTGGCATCATGGTCTTCATTTGCGCAACTGTTGGAGTTTTATTAGTGATGGAAACACTCAGTGCTTTCTTGCACGCATTGAGGCTTCATTGGGTGGAATTCCAAAATAAATTTTACGAGGGAGATGGATACAAGTTCTATCCATTCTCTTTCGCTTTGCTGGACAACGAAGAGGAGTAAATCCTATTTGATCAAGGTACAAGATAAAAATAAATATCGGGGTTATCGGATGTGCAAATCTTGGGTTTTGCCAGTTTTTGAGAAAGTAAATGATAATGGACTTTTTTCTTTTTCTGCAAGTAGCGCTCTTTTGGTGAAAAGGAATAAGCGAGGCTTATTTGAAGGCCTGCATGAGGCAATTAAGTTACTCGGACTTCAAACATGCAGCTTTGGCGTGGGGTCATAGTTCACTTTTCAGGGAAAGAACTTTGATAGTTTCGTTCTTTTACCGAATTTAGTTTTATCCTTTATTTTTTGATGTATTAAAACTGCCAGCGTTCCTCACTGGATGACTGTCGAAATGTGAACATATATGAGCTCCTTAATTATCAATAAGAAACGTGAAGCTTTAGCTTCAATTATCTAAGTTTAGTTGCTATGACAAATGAAAAGATAAACAAAGTTAAAGCATGGTTAATTTTATTTTTCAAACAGGATCATGAAATAATTTCATAATTTCAGACAAATGACGCGCACAAGAAAGTTCAACATGAATAACTTCATTAGTTTCAGATAAACGATACAGGCAAGGACGTTAAACATGAAATAATTTATATTACAGCCTATTGAATAATCCCAGTTCCAATTAAAAGGAGTTGATTCGCCGAAGAAAAAGCAGGAAGTTCGTTGGTTGCAATTCAAAATAATGCAGCATGACACCTATGTACAAGGGATTGTGTGCACTTTCCTGCCTGCACTCTATCTCACCCTGAGGTGGTCACAGCTGCAACGGTTGAAACCATGGAGTCCACTCCACAAATATTGCGGCCCCGACAGATTTTGTAGTAACCTTCTTCTCCCCGGTTTGCTCCCCATGAGTTTTTAATAATCCAGTATGGTTTCTCCTTCATTCGGATGGGAGCATATCCAGCTTCACCATAACCAACCAATAACACACCGTGATCTTGGTGTTTTGAGCATATGAATGGGCATGAAACTCCTTTCATGTAGGTTTGCATAAAGACCGCATTGATAGCAACTGCAAGCCAGAAATGATATCACTCAGAAACTATTCATGCAACACACCAAAGGGCATGTTTATTAATGCCCACAAGGAATTGAGACGAGAGAATGTAGTTTTATTAATGCTCCGGTTATAAGGCTTCAATTGGTTTTGAAGAGAATTTGGAATGAATGAATGAATTTTCACTATCAAATCTTAAATAAACTCCAATCCTTTGATTTAAAATTAGTTTTAATTGTATCTCATCGCCATTTTCACTTTGTTTGACAGAGGGTTTGAATCTATGTCTGCGCGTGTGCCAAGGAGAGAGAAAATACCAGCAAGAGGACCATTCTTGACAAGATTTGCTGCAATTTGTTCTTCATCAAGGGACACAACACTAAAGTTAGAAACTTGTGCAGCAATCTTGGCTTTGTCAAATTTGCAAGCTCCACGATCAGTGCCAGTGTATGGATAGTCTTCTTCCCGCATGAGTCCACCAGCTTTGAGTGTGTACTCAAAAGCAGTATTCATCAGTCCGCCATTGCAGCCGGAATCACATGAACCTTTTTCTTCCGGATCACACTACAGAGAGAGAATACTCGGTTAAATGCAACTAGAGAGAGTAATATGGAGGACAATGTCATTCTTCTACATATGGATAAGAATAAAGAATATATTTCATTTGCAAGTAAAATAGTTAATGAAATATTCTTCATATTACAATTATTCATATCATTTCAAAATCTGACAATCAAACCCTGTTTTTCATGTAAAATGCCAAAAAGTCATCAGAATTGCAAGCAAATCAGTTAAATAACTGAGGATCAACTTTTCAGAAATAAAAAACTATTAGAGTACTTCTGAGACAATAGCTTCTACATTTCCTACACCAAAACCACAACTTCAAACAACTTAATGATCTGAAATTCCAAAAGGCAGTTGAAATACATAGATCAGAAAATGCTATAGTCAAATATACTAGAACAGCACTCTAACATTTAGAGAAGTATAAAGCTGCAGAGAATAAGCTACAGATTTATCAGAAATATAAGCACAGAAATTCAATTCAAATACCAAACACAACAAACATATTGATAATCTCAGGAGCTAGAAGAAATATCAAACGGTGTTCACATATGGATAAAGAGTCAAACCTCATGATCACAATCCACAAGCTGCTGCTCGCTGAGGCTCACTAGATTCCCTGTTGCCAAAAAATTGGCACCTTCCAGTGCTCCAGTTGTGCTAAACGACCAGCATGATCCACAAGAACCCTATGATTAATTCAGCAACTACAAATCAGTTTTATATACTGTTGAGTAACTAAACTTAGAAAATTCAAAAGTCAACGCCTCAGATTTTCCTACTAACAGATGGATAATTTCAACCGAAACAAGTACGTGAATCCAAGTCAACGTAGTCTAATTAAGAGCGGAGTATATGAAGTATGAACCATAAACGGATAAAAACAATCTTAACAACGATTTACAGTTAATCACCGTTATATTTCAGAAATTTCATAATCATCAAAATCAAAATCTGCAAATAAATTAACCTAAACCTAAACGCACCTGATTCTTAACCGGCGACACAGCACCATGATCTCTCCAATCGAAATCCTTCGGCAGATCATTCGTCGGCAAAATCGGCGCCTTGTGAGCGTCGGACGGCAGGCGAAGCCGCCGATTGATGCCTAGAAACTGTTTCCGGAACTCCTTCGGCGTGAGATCGGAGAACTGTGTGACGCCGTGGACGGCGGAGGGATCGAGCTCCTGGTGTCGCCTGGCACGGCGGAGGTTAGCCTTGAACACCTTAAATCGATAATCGTGCTCCTCCTGGGTAGCGTACGCCTTTCCGAACTTCCTCTTGAAGAGAGCAAAGTGATGGTCGGCGTTCAGCAACGTGTTACCGTCAACGCCAGCGGCGTCGCCGCCGTGGTCAACCACCTGACGGATGAGAATATCGTCCGACTCTGCCACGCCGGAGGCGGCGCTGCCGTCGCTGGCGGAGGAGAAGCGAAACGACGTCGCTATGAGGAGAGAGGAGAGGAAGAGGAGAGTAAAGTATGAAGCCATATTAGTGTTTACTTTGTTTTCCGATTTTCTCGCTTTGGGCTGAAGGTATTTATAGGAAAACGGAGAGATGGAGTGTGTAGCGTAGCAGTGGGGGGAGCAGGTGATTAGGCCAATAATAACAAGCCACGTGTAGGATTGGGATTGGCTGTCGTTACAGCCAATAGGAAATTTGTGCAAGGGAAGGCTAGACTTTTGTTGCTTCTTTGTTTGGTTTTTGCTGTTATTATTTATGATGTCGTATTATTACGTTACACAAAAATAATGGAGCCAAAAAAGGGCATAAAATACAAGAAGCAGTTCTACTTTGATACTTTCTGAACTAAAATAGAAATAGTGCATTGACAATGACAATTGCGCATTATTTAATGAGGTTTTGATAATGACAATTGCGCAGAAATTAATGAAGTTTTTTCGTATTTTTGTACAATCACAGCAAGTGTATGGTTGAATTAAAAAATGGAATTAATATTTTATATTCTTCTTAATAAGGCGAAATAATGGACTAGACCTAAGTCACATAATGAGAATGCGGGAGCGGGTGCAGGTGCGAATGCACAATGCGCAAAATTTTTAAAAAAATTGAGTGTTGGTGCGCCTTAAAACGTTTAATAAAAAATTATTTTAAATAATTATATTTTTAATATAATTTTATTTTATTTAACTTTGTATATAAAAAAATTGATTTTATTTAAGTATTGATTATAATAACTTAATTTCATCATTATATAATAATCATATATTAATTAAATCAAAAAATTAAAATTCATTTTTCATATTATTATACGTGTGTATTAAATAAATTTGAAGTCTTCTTAAAGCGAGAAATGTGCACAAATTCGTCAGTACGAAGAACTAAAATTTTAAGTCGTCTTAAAGCGAGCAATGCGCTCAAATTCGCCAGTGCAAGAATTGAGTGCGAGTGCATTGCGCTCAAATTCCCCAGTGCAAGAATTGAGTGCGAGTGCATTGAGTATGATAGAAGGATTATGTGACTTAGAACTAGACCATGGCAATTTTATATTCATCTTAACAGCAGGTGAACATTTTATATTCTTCTTAATTTTGATTTTCATACTTAATAATGGCCTTTTTATTACATCTCACTATTTCTACGATCCAATTCATACTGGGCCTATACCTAATTATTATATTTTCACTATTCTAGTAGGACCGTCAACGGTCGGATTCGGATCGGATATGATGTTTTCGAATCCGAATCCGATAGCAAAAGTCTATAACCGAATCCGACTCCGGATCCTATAGGATCCGGATTCGTTCAAACCAAATTCGAATGTAATCGGATTGGATAATCCGTTACAAAAATCCGATCGGATATATAAATTAAAAAAAAAAAAAAAAAAATCGGGAGCAGAAATTGGATTGTGATGATCTTAGAGACTAGACCAAGGATCTTGGAGAAAAACGCGATATTGGAGCAGACCAAGGATCTAATGATAGATCTTGGAGCAAATGTTAGGAAGGAAACGCAGAGAAGGAGAAGGGCTGGAGTCTGGACGGCGGCTCACAACTTGGATGGCGCAGATTTGGAAGAAGAAGCAGAGAAGGATGGCGCAGATCTGGAAAAAGAAAGACTGGACGGCACAACTTGAAAAATCATAACCTTTTGATTGAGAATAACTTTATAAAAATATAAAAATATTCAATTTAACTTAAAAAGAAATAGAAATTGTAAGTAATGGACTTATATATAACATATAATAATAATGACTATATTATTAGTATTATTATTGCTAAATAAAAATTATATATCTATATATATAAAATAATTAATTTAATAAGATATTATATATAAACAATCGGATTCGGATCTTTAACGGATCGGATTGCTTAATTCCATATTCGCTTCAATAAAAGGTATTTATAATCGGATATGCTTCATCGATTTTTTTTATAGGACTAATATATCAAAAATCAGATCGGATTCGGATTAAAATCCACCCCATTGACAGCCCTAATTCTATGATCCAATCCATAATGGGCCTATTCCTAATTCTCAAACTCGAAAGAAAGAAAAATCCCTAACAAGCAGTATCGACTATTGAATAAAATTATCCAATATGGGAAGGGAAAAATTCAAGAATTCCTAATAATAATATATATGTAAATAATAAATGAACTGAAATATCAAATCCAACAAAATTGACCCCATAACCAATATCAGCCAAAAACCATTGAATACCAACGCCAAACAACCATGGAGTAAGCCTTACACTACACACATCTTTCTTACTTCCAACCAAACTTTCTTTCTCCAAATCGCACTCAAAAAAGACCCATTCAAAATCTTACAAAGAAACCAAAAAGAGAAAAAAAAAGGGTATAAAATAAAATTCTCCAGAATTCAAGTTAAATATTCCAATGATTAACTTGGTGAAGGTTTTCAGTACATCCTGCAATGAAAAATATACCAGGATCTATAGGAACCATCACCAGCATTGTCTTCAGATTGGGGCAGTCCATATTCTCTACTTCATCTATTTTCTTCATGTCTCTGGGTGTTGGATTCTGCAGCTACACAGCCTTCTGGTACTCTCTCTCTTTCTCTCCTACAAAATTGCACATGCAAATGTAATGTAAGTTCTTTGGGAGGGAGGTTTGTGTAATTACACCAAATCTCAGGGTATGTTGGTGTAATCACCCGTTTTGCACTGTTATAAGCTTCACTTGCCGTTTCCATGTTTGATCACGCAGCTTTTTGGTGACGATAATGGGCTTAGTAATTCCATGTAGTTTCACTTTAGCGACACTTGACGGATATTCTCTTCTCGCTAAGTTCCCGATAACACAATCAAGATTCTTGCTAGTTATCATTCTAGGAGACTCGGTAATTTTCTTCAGTTTAGATGTATAGAGAGATATGATAATTGGATGAATTCATGATGTGATAAATCTGATGTTTGCTCGTAGGTATTATCGATTCTTACACTAGCGGCGAGCTCAACTGCGAGTATTGTTGATCTTCTGCTTGAAGCTTCTGCCCTCCAAGAATCTGTAGTAGATATCAGATTTCAACTACAATGGCATTCTTTTCATGGTTTCTTTCAACGACCTCGTTTCTTACAAATCTTTGGCTACTTCCTTGGACTCTGAATAAATCCAAAGATTGGTATGGAGTAATATCCTATACCTAAACCCAAACAAAAAGAGAAAATCAAGAAAATGACAGAGTTATGACAGGTTGTTGATATATGTAAATGTAATATTCCAAACTCAGTCTCAAACTATGTACATCATAGCAAATTATCCTTCAAGTTTGAGTCTCTTTACTTTTCATGGACCAATTTCATAATCCTGCATTATTCTGCATAAAATTCGTAAAATTGATGGTATTCTCGCCTTCCCTTTTTTAGAATCACTGTTCCTAACGTAACGATCAGAAACATATATAAACAAAAAATACTTTAAATTTAGGGCATCGCCACATACGTACTTCACAACAAATGAGAGAATTGAATCAAGATCAAGCCCCAAAAGATATTACCGTTTCAATAACCGGCGAAAAAACATGCATTATCAGGAAGCCCTTTCGCTTACGCGTGCTGCATCGAAGTAATGCAGCACCATATCATCTTCTTCTTCAACTCCTAGGAATTCTTTTTGCAGAGCATTTCTTCCCTCAATTTACCAGCTATCATTTCATTGCCTTGTTTCTTGTACCCCTCAATAAACGCATCATATATCTCTGAATCAGGTTCAAATCCTCTCACTACCATTTCGGCCTGAAGATCCAACGCATATTCCATCTTTCCCTCTCTACACAAACCTTTTATCAATAGCTCGTAATTCTCCTTTTCAAGGACAGTCTCATGCTTCTTCTCCATTACTTTCCTCCAAAACCCTTATGCACCAAAAACTTCGTTCTTATCACAAAATGACCGAATAATACCATTAACAGTCGAACTATCAGGATAGAAACTTCTCGTGCACATATCCTTATACAACATCAATGCAGAATCAAGATCACCAATTTTACAGTAACCCTTTATGAGATGCTCGAAAGTAAGACAAGTGCTTTCAACACCATTCGTCACCATCTCCCGATATATCTCCTCAGCCCCTGAAATCGATCCAACTGATCTGGTAAAACCACCGATTATTGTATTATACGAAACTGCATCACGGGCCAAACCATTTTTCTCCATTTCTTCCCATATTTCCATGGCTTCCTCGGTTCCTCCATTCTCTCCTCATCACAATATGCTGACATTAATGTATTAAAGCTATATGTGTTTGGAACTATGTAAAGTCTTACAAATTCTTCCCACACCTCCTTGACTTCATCCAACAGTTCTTCTTTATAAAAACCAATCATTAATACATTCAATGTATTCGCATTTGGAGAAATGCCCTTATCACTCCTACCATTTCTAGCAACACTATCAACATCAAGATAAAAAATTTCCTGTACAGGTCGTATCGAAACAACCTCGACTCTTTGACACCAGTTCTATCAACGAGTTACAAGTATTAGTTCCCAAAAACACATTCTTCGACTTCAACATTGAACAAATTAATTTGAAGCGCAAGATCGATCTTTTTCGACTCAAAACAAAGGGCGCAGAATCACAAACTCTATAAGTTCTGTTAGGAAATATGCTTCTGTTTAGCCAAGATTATTCTTTCCTTTTATAACTGATTCCTAATCCCTGGTTTGTAGGGAAGATTGGGGCATTCGGTTATAAGGGACGCCCAAGTGTTTTTTTAGTTATGTAACCCCTAGTTTCAAAAGAATTGGGTACATAACCCTTTTCTCAATTTTGTCTAATAAAATAAATATTAAATATAATTATTTTCCACGTGGGCAAATCGAGTAAGCGATCTCATAAATGGCACACTCGATTTTTTTTCTTTTCTTTTTTTCTTTTATTTTCTTTAATTATTTTTATTTTTCAATTTTTTATTTTTTATTTATTTTCTTTTATTTTTTTAAGATCCAGATTTGGTTTATTAATTTTTCTTCAAGAAACCGCATAGCGATTTCTACGCGATCGAGTGATTAAAGAAATCGCGCACGCGATTACAGAAATCGCGTGAGCGATTTTTCACAATCGCGCAAGCGATTTCTGCAATCGCGTGCGCGATTTCTTCAATCACTCGATCGCGCAGGCGATTACAGAAATCGCGTGAGCGATTTTCCACAATCGCGTGCGCGATTTCTTCAATCACTGGATCGCGCACGCGATTGCAGAAATCGCATGAGCGATTTTCCACAATCGCTCACGCGATTTCTGCAATCGCGTGCGCGATTTCTGAATTCGCATGAGCGATTGAAGAAATCACACGCTTGATTCATGAAATCGCAGGATTATAGAAATCACGTACTTGATTTCTTGAAGAAATCTGAAAAAAAAAAAATGCAGAAGAGTAGAAGAAGAAGACGATAAGATTTCTGGATCTTCAATTGCAGAATACAGTCAGAAATAGTTGCAGAAGATAAAGACACGACGATGCAGAAGACGAATTCGACGGAGGCCATTGCAGAAGATGAATCCACGACGAGAAGACAACTATGGAGGTGATTGCAGAAGACTTCGGCGGCGAGAGAAGGTGAGAAGATGAATCGCGATGAGAGAATGTGAGAAGGAGAGGAGAGAAGAAGAAGAGAGAAGAAGAAGAGAAAAAGAGAAAGAGAGAAGAAGAAATGACGAAGAAGAAATTAGGGTTTGATTTGGGTGGGAGATCTGATTTTGAAAGTTATGATGTGATTATTAACCACGTCAGATAATAGAGAATAAAAAAAAATGGAAAAGAAATTGAGGGTTATATCCCTAAAATAAGTCTTGGGCGTCCCTTGGGTCCTAATTGTCTCGGGAAGATTAGGGTTATATTTACGTCTCTTGTAAATCCTTAGAAGAGAACAATGAAATCAATCCAATTCTTTTCTTCTCTATGTGCCTTAACATGGTATCAGAGCAGCGTTAAACATCCTTGGGACTCAGTCTCAACATCATCGTCCTAAAACCCTTCCCAAAACCTTTTGGCATCAGTCAAGATGTCCAGTCCTACAGAACCAAAACCAAACACAGAATTATCTCTTCAACTAGCAGATTTGTTGCGAAACAATATGCAACAACAACCAACCATCACCAATCCACAGAATCTTTCAATAGGCATCAAATTAAACAGCGAGAATTACCCGGTATGGGCCCGATTGATGAAAATGGCAATTGGAGGACGAGGCTGCCGCTCGCACCTCACGGGAATCCCACCAGCACCAAGTACCACCGATCCGACATATGATCAATGGGAGCAAACTGATCAGAATGTGTTCACATGGATCATACAGAATATGGAAGCAAATTTAATAAATAATGTTCTGCAATACCCAAACGCGAAGACTCTTTGGGACGGCCTTGCCACGACATACGGCAGCGGCTCAGATCCTCTCCAATTGTTTGACCTGCACAGGAAGGCAAACACACAGAAACAGGGTCTCGACAGTTTGGAAGATTTCTGGAACAATCTTCAAGGGATTTGGATGGCAATAGACCGTAGACAACCAAACCCGATGAAATGCCCGGAAGATATCACAATCTTCAATCAGATCATACAAGAACAAAGATTGTATCAATTCCTCACCGGGATTGATGACAAATACGACCCGATTAGGCGGGATCTGCTGAAACTCGAATCAAAGCCCTCAGTAGAGACCGCCTATGCCACTATCCGAAGGGAGGCTGCTCGTCTCCAGATCTTGAAGACGGCTACCGATGGCGAAGGGGCTTTTTCATCACCGGGCATCGGGATGGGTCTGGTGGCGAAAGGCGGCAAAAGTGGCCGGAAACCGGAGGGAAATAGGCGCACCATTAACACCAGTAGACGGAATCCATCTCAAGATGATAAATCAGAGCTAGAATGCTCATATTGTGGAAAACCGAGACACACGAAGGAAGGATGCTTCGAACTAATCGGTTACCCAGACTGGTGGGAAGGAAGCAAGAAAGAGAAGGGTCGCACGGCCGGCAACGGCCAGCGGCGTGTGAACGCCGCCATGGAGACACGCGGCTGGACAACCGAGAGAGGGGGAGGAGGAGACGCCGCGCAGGCATCACCCAATCACAAGACGCCGGTGCGACGGCGTCCGGAACGGTGACGGGAACGGCGACTGGCGACCGGCGGGCCAACATAGCCGCCGCCGCTGGAGAAGCTTTCACTCTCAAACCGGGAGACGTAACAGGTAAAGGGTTTGAGTCTTTTGACTCAAACCCTAGGTCTCTTGCACATAAAAGCCCCCCTTGTTCCCTATTTATAAATCAGCCCCCCTTGATTGATAATATACAAATTGGGCCCCTTAACTTGCAAAGTTCACACAATAACCCCAAGAAGATGTCACAATGGATTTTTGATTGCGGGGCTACGGATACTATGACTTTTGATCCCTCTGATATACTTGAACCATCGAAACTGAAAAATTCACATATTCAAACTGCTAATGGGGGACTGATGGAAGTTAAGGGGGAAGGGACAGTCACTATATCACCACTGTTGACATTAAGAAATTGCCTCTATGTTCCGTCCTTATCTTGCAAGTTGTTATCTCTAAGTCATGTGATGAGTGAATTAAATTGTGTGGTGCTGATATACCCTCGTTTCTGCTTGATACAGGACATTCATACGAAGGAGATAATTGGGCGTGGTACTGAGAGACCCTCGTTTCTGCTTGATACAGACCAGCTCCAGTTACTAATCATAATCGGTTTCGTTATTTTGTGCTGTTTATTGATGATTTTTCTCGTATGACGTGGATATACTTTCTTCAGCACAAATCAGAGGTCTATGACACTTTTGTTGCATTCTTTACCATGGTTCAAACTCAGTTTAACAGGAAAATCAAAGTACTCAGGTCTGACAATGGACGAGAGTATGTTAACCAACAAATGAAGGATTTCACAACCAAGCAAGGCATCATCCATCAAACCACCTGCCCAAATACACCTCAACAAAACGGTGTCGCAGAACGAAAAAATAGAACCCTGCTCGACATAACTCGAGCCCTCCTAACAGAATCACACGTCCCGAATCACTTCTGGCCTGAAGCTGTAGCCACAGCAACCTACCTTACAAACAGGTTGCCCACAAAAATACTATCCCACCAAACACCTCTCTCAGTCTTTCAAACACAAGCTGATATTCCACCTTCCCTCACTATGCCACCTCGGATCTTTGGATGTTCAGTCTTTGTACATATCCCCAAAGCTGAACGAACAAAACTGGAGCCATGTGCCGTTAAGTGTGTTTTTGTTGGATATGCACCTCATCAGAAGGGATACCGCTGCTATAATCCTCTCACCCGTCGTCTTCATGTTACCATGGATTGCGAGTTCTTGGAAACAGAGTATTATTTTCAGGCCCAGCATAGCTCTCAGGGGGAGTATCCGAGTGACTCTCTATGCTGGCTCAGTGATTCGGTTGACTCAGACGCTGGTCTTCTCTCTGATATTAGTCCTTCTTCACCCGTCCCCGATGCCAACGAACTCAGTACCACCACCAATCTTCCTCCTCCGCATGATGTCCATACTGAGGTAACTGATCCGATCCCTTCTCTCTTAACTCTTGATAGTGATCGTGCTTCAGATACCGTTAATCCTGTCTCAGATGTTACAGAGAACCACAGGTACATTCTGCCACAGAGAAGCACCAGGGGGGTTCCCCCAAGCCATTATTCACCGGATCAGAGATCAAGGACTTCTAGGTACCCCGTAGGTAATATGGTGAGGGGGAGCATGTCGGACATGGCTAAAGCCTTTGTGGGTAACCTCTACAAAGAACAGGTCCCGAGAACGGCTCAGGAAGCCATGGAAATCAAAGAGTGGCGGGAAGCCATGGATGTGGAGATGGATGCCTTGGAAAAAAATCAAACATGGGAAAAGTGTGAATTACCTCAGGGCATGAGACCAGTGGGATGCAAATGGGTCTTTACTATTAAATATAAGGTAGACGGAACAGTGGAAAGATATAAAGCACGCCTCGTAGCAAAAGGATACACTCAGACATATGAGATTGACTACTCTGCGACGTTCTCTCCAGTGGCAAAGATTGATACAGTGAGGGTTCTTCTCTCAGTAGCGGCCAACCAGGACTGGCCACTTCACCAGTTTGATGTGAAGAATGCTTTCCTGCACGGAGAATTGACAGACGAGGTATATATGGAGGCTCCTCCCAGTTTTTCTGACCATTTCAGAACAAATGAAGTTTGCAGGCTCAAGAAGGCGTTGTATGGGCTCAAACAATCTCCTCGTGCTTGGTTCGGGAGATTTGCAGTAGCCATGAGGAAGTACGGGTACAGGCAAAGCAACTCAGATCACACCCTGTTCTTAAAACCCAGGGGAGGCCAGATAACCTGCTTGATCATTTACGTGGATGATATGATTATTACCGGGAGTGACAAGGAGGAAATAGAACAACTCAAGGAAAATTTGTTCAAAGAGTTCGAAATGAAGGACCTAGGAGGCTTGAAGTACTTCCTAGGAATTGAGGTGATGCGATCCAAACAGGGAATCTTTATTTCACAAAAAAAGTATGTTCTAGACCTCCTAGCAGAAACCGGTTTATTGGACTGCAAACCGGTTGACACCCCAATTCAGTTAAACCACAGACTCAGGATACAGGAAGATGGAGAACCAGTCGAAAAGGAACGTTATCAGCGACTGGTTGGGAAGCTGATCTACTTATCCCACACTAGGCCGGACATTGCCTATGCAGTGGGGATAGTTAGTCAGTTTATGCATCAGCCTCAGAAGGGCCATATGGAAGCAGTGATAAGAATAATCCGGTATCTAAAAGGCTCCATAGGGAGCGGGATTATGTTTGGAAGGCATGGACACTTGGAGATCGAGGCATACACTGATGCTGACTGGGCTGGAAACCCAAATGACAGGCGGTCTACTTCAGGGTTCTTTACCCTTGTCGGAGGGAATGTAGTGACTTGGAGAAGCAAGAAGCAGAAGGTTGTGGCTCTCTCAAGCGCCGAAGCAGAATTCAGGGGTATTGCAAAGGCTGTAACAGAAATCATCTGGCTAAGGAAACTGATGACAGAGATTGGAATTGCTCCACGAGAGCCCGGGAGATTAAAATGTGACAATAAGGCCGCTATCAGCATTTCAGAGAACCCGGTTCAGCATGATAGAACCAAGCACGTGGAAGTTGATCGGCACTTCATAAAGGAAAAGCTAGAGGAAGGGACCATTGAGCTTCCGTTCGTTAAGTCTGAAGACCAGCTGGCAGATATCCTAACTAAAGCGGTTACCGGACAGGTGTTCAAGACAGCATTGGGCAAGCTAAGAATCGGGGATCCGATTACATAGCTTGAGGGGGAGTGTTAGGAAATATGCTTCTGTTTAGCCAAGATTATTCTTTCCTTTTATAACTGATTCCTAATCCCTGGTTTGTAGGGAAGATTAGGGTTATATTTACGTCTCTTGTAAATCCTTAGAAGAGAACAATGAAATCAATCCAATTCTTTTCTTCTCTATGTGCCTTAACAAGTTCTGATCAGCGCCTCGAGAATTGCTACAGGATTTTCTTGCTGGGCTTCAGAGAAAACGCACATCGCTGATTTTATCACGTCGAGAGGGTGGGACTTGAGCCTCGAGCGAGAGAGAATGTGAACGACGGTGGCGTAGGATGAGAGAGAGTTGCGGAGAGTGAAGTGGATGATATATTTTCAGAGAGTGATTGATGAGAATATACGTACAGAATTCTATATATATATATATATATATATATGCATGCAAGAGTTTGGCATGGCTTGGGGTCTACGACAAGGAAGAGCACATAGGATTGACCTCAATATTGGTCTTCAGAAATCAGAAGTTTCCATGTCCAACAAGACTATTCTTGCACCAAATTGTATAAAAAATTATAAATAGAAGCTTCCAATGTTGTATGAAAAGTATGGACTTTCTAGATCAAATCACCTGAATGAAATAATATTGCAGCCCCTCACCTATTCCACGAAATGCCCGCACGAAGGACACCTCTTCCAATTACTCTCCTTCGAAATCCTATCAAACGCCGTATCATTCTCATCCCTTATCTGCCCACGGAACTGAGTGCAGTCATATCCTTCATGCCACACCTCGCTACACATGAAACAGAACAATCTCTTACACTTGGAAGTTGGAACAACTCGATTTCCCCACGTTCCCACTGCACTCGTTCACAATCAGGACATTGCAATCCCTATAAGGGTAGTAGGATTTGTCCAGACCCGCAATTGCCGCCTCACACAGAACATCGCACCACCACACAAATAGCGGCTGGCCGACGGCGGCAGCACAGTCGAGCGGATCGAGTTTGGTGGTGCAGTTTGAGTCGGGACGGTTGATGTCTCCCACGTTGTCTTGGAGCGTTGAAGAGATGTATTGTATAATGCAGTCGTTGCAGAAGGGATGGGAACATCCGACGGCGGCGCAGTTGGTAAATTTTTCATTGGAAGTTAGAGCAGGCTGGGTGCAGATTTCGCAGGTGAATCGTGTTCTCCCGCCGTCTCTGCGGGCGACGGTAGGAGGTTTTGAAGAGCCTTCCCCATCCTTTTGTTTTACGTGTTTGTATGGTGTCTCTCTCTTTATCTCTCTGTCATGTTATTTATATGTTTTGACTCGGGTAAGTAAAAGTTGCGTTGTTGTGCATGTATATGTTATCAGAGAAGTCAAAATTTGTCGAAATTCTGTCTAACGTAGTTTTTTTTTTTTTTTAAATACATACCCAAATGATAAAAGAGATTCGAACTCGGTGTCTGGTTCTTCGACATAATATTGTTGTATGACTCTTTTATTATTATTATTATTATTATTATTGCAAATCAGAAATTAGAAGCTTTGATGAAAAGCTAACTTGAAAATGAAATAGATAAAATTTATTAATATTATAAAATATTAAAAGAGAACAAATACTAAAATTAACTTTTTTATTTCCAAATAAATATTAAATCTTATGACTTTAAATATCATCAATATCAAATCAACATAAAAGTATTTTAAATAGTAAATAGTAAATGTGCACAAACACATAAAAGTCAAAGTCTATATTTATGTGGTCCCGTTTAATTGAAATTGAGCATAAATTTCACAGAAATAAATAAATTATTTATGAATATAAAATTCTTTTGATATTAATAGATGGACCCCAAAAAAAAAATAAATTAGTATGCGTACAAAACAAAGAAATAGTGTGTTGTAAGGCAACAAAAGAGGTGAAATAAGATAAAAAATAAATATAAACTGAAAGGTAATTATTTCTTGGGAGAATTAGAGTTAAGTAACCACTGATCTAAAGAATTTTAGTTTGCTTCCCTATCCAAATTATGTTAGTACTAACTTCCCATTTGGAAAATTTAATTTTTGTTTGGACCCTATTTTCTGTAAAATTATTATATTATCTTTCAAAAAAAATAATACCCGGTTGTCAAAAAAAAAAGAAAAACCCAAATTTCCTTTATTAATTATTGGTGGTGGTGATATCCAGAGATGGCGGCTGACGATTGGAACTCCAGCGGAAGAGACGGAAAAGAGAGATCAATGACGGAAGAGACGGAGAAGAGAGAAAGCTCCGTCGGAAAAGGAAGAGAGTGACCGACGATGGAGGGCGACGATCGAGTTACAACATTAATCAACTTCAGAATTCAGGGAAACACATCGCTCCTGATGGAATTTGAAGGATCACACACCATGTAGGAACTGAGATGAGAGAATTGAATTGAGTTTATGGACCTGAGATAGCGACTGAATTGACTTTCAGTTTCAGTCGGCGAGATCTCTGTAGTGTGTTTCTGTTATAAAGAGAAGTATGATGACAAATAAATTGATAATGGCGTATTTCTATAGGAGAAAGGGAAAAGTGATGATGAGGTGGTTCTATAGTAGAAAAGAAAAAGTGATAACAGCTCAATTGAAATCTTTTATAGCGTTCAAAAGAAAACAAGCTCAATTGAAAACTTCTTTAGCGTGAGAATGGGAATTGAAATAAAATAGATAAGAAGAACAAGAGACAAAAGAAAAAATAAAAAAAAATTAAAATAATTAAGGCTATTACGGTCGATCTAGATATTTAGGGAGTGAATAAAAATTATAACATAAGATTAGAGAGTTAGTACTAAATCTAATTATTTTGGGTACTAAGTCTAATTATTTTAGGGAGCAAACTAAAATTTTTTACACTAGTGGTCACTTAAATCTAATTCTCCCTTCTCTATTTCTTAATATTTTTGTATATTCTATTTATTTGACAAAGAAATATTCTTTTAGAGTATTGTTTTATGTCAGTGAAAATATTATATTAATTTTAAAATTATGATAATTGACAATTGAAAATTATATTGATTGAAATTTAATAATGTTCTTAATCAAAAAAAAAAAAAAATCTAAATAATTCAACTAATAAAAGTATTAATAATCCAATAACTCTTTTAAAAAACCCACAAAATAACGTAGGTACTAAATAGAAAACACACATTTTTTCCAAAAGCACAAAATTATAAATATATTAGAGTTTCATCTTCTACTTCACTCATATATATATATATATATATATATATATATATATATATGCATCAACAATTGATACCCTGATAAATTAAATAATTCAGGGAAACACATTGCTCCTAATGGAACTTGAAGGATCACACACCATGTAGGAACTGATATGAGAGAATCGAATTGAGTTTATGGACCTGAGATAGCGACTGAATTGACTTTCAGTTTCAGTCGGCGAGATCTCTGTAGCGTGTTTTTGTCGTAAAGAGAAAGAGAAGTATGATGACGAATAAATTGATAATGACATATTTCCATAGGAGAAAGGGAAAAGTGATGATGAGGTGGTTCTATAGTAGAAAAGAAAAAGTGATAACAGCTCAATTGAAATCTTTTATAGTGTTCAAAAGAAAACAAGCTCAATTGAAATCTCCTGTGGCGTGAGAATGGGAATCGAAATAAAGTAGATAAGAAGAACAAGAGACAAAAGAAAAAAGAAAAAAAAATTAAAATAATTAAGGCTATTACGGCCAATCTAGATATTTAGGGAGTGAATAAAAATTATAACATAAGATTAGAGAGTTAATACTAAATCTAATTATTTTGGGTACTAAGTCTAATTATTTTAGGGAGCAAACTTAAATTTTTTACGCTAGTGGTCACTTAAATCTAATTCTCCCTTCTCTATTTCTTAATATTTTTGTATATTCTATTTATTTGACAAAGAAATATTCTTTTAGAGTATTGTTTTATGTCAGTGAAAATGTTATATTAATTTTAAAATTATGATAATTGACAATTGAAAATTGATTGAAATTTAATAATGTTCTTAATCAAACAAAAAAAAAAAAAAAATCTAAATAATTCAACTAATAAAAGTATTCATAATCCAATTAAACTTTTAAAAAACCCACAAAATAACATATGTACTAAATAGAAAAAACACATTTTTCCAAAATCACAAAATTATAATTATATTAGAGTTTCATTTTTTTTTTTTTTTTTTGAAGAAACCGGATCAAAAGATCCGTGGAGTTTTTAGAGAGGTCCCCACCTCATTTATTGGACGAGACACAGCTACAAAGGGAAGTTCACAAGTACATCGCCAAAATAAACAAAAGCCAAACCCGGCAGAGAGACGACTTGCCGGTCGCAGAAAGCGAAAAAGGATAAACAATCAACAACGTAATAGGAGGCGAGGTCTCGATAGCACCAAAGCTATTGAGGCTGCTATTAGAGCTCCAGCTGAAACCGTGATCATTAAGCTCATGTCTATGGAAGGTCTCTTCATTCTGCATCAGACAAGATCTGTAAGCCTTCCAGTTATCCTTGGTCTGATCGCGAAAACCAAAAGTAATATCATCCAAATGATTCTTGTGGGGTTTAGAGTAGGCTGTGGTATTAAGAAAGCAAAATTCAATTGTGGCAATCTCGCTGAGTCTAATATATTAGAGTTTCATCTTCTACTTCACTTACATATATATATGCACCAACAATTAATACCCTGACAAATTAAATAATTTATCATGTTCTCACGACTCACATATAGGCCCGCGATCGTAAGTTTTAAGACCTAATTCAAAGTTATGATGTACGAACACTTCTAAAAATATTATTTTATTGTTATATCGTATTGTGTCGAACACTACTCATATGAGAAATTTAAAAAAAAAAATCGGTGTCGCCGTATCCAAGTTGTGTAAAAAAAAAAAAATCTGTATCATCGTATCCATATTGTATCCGTATCACCGAATCCGTATCTATCTATCATAGATTCAAAGTTTTGTTCTCATGTTTCCCTTACAGGCACCAAATGAAAAACTGGCGGGCTGAGCAGCAACGACGCCTCCAAGATATTCTCACCTCAACTGTGGCAAAAATATTTCCCACATCTGTCCACCCAAAACAAAGCATAAGTGAAACAAATTTAAAATACCAAGCCAAATCATTTTAAGTGAGTTGGTAACAATTAATATAAATGTTACAACATTCCACACTTGACACCTTGACACTTCCACCTTTTCTTTTTTAATTTGCAACCGGCAAAAGTTACACAGGAGGAGATCCACCTGTCAAACAGTGACATCATACAAAAATACCGGCGAAAATAGAGAAACATGAACAAATTCGGACAACTATTACGTTCAACAAAAGTAGAGACACAGCTAGAATTTAATATTATGGGAGAAGAAAATTTAAAATATAAAAAATGAAGAGGCAAAATTTTTAATTAGAATGATAACAAATTAGAATATCAAAAAATTAAAGAGCAACAATATAACTATATCAAAAATATACGCACAAAAATTAAAAAATTTCAAAATTTAAGGGGGCGGAGACCACCACAAACCCCTGCTCCTGAACAAAAGCCCCACTCTATTGGCCTTTCGCCCTACACAACACCAAACTCATGGCTCTTGGTCCATTATCAATCGCTAAAACCCAAAAAATCCAACCCATTACACTTCAAGCTCCGAGATCATGACATGCCTCGATATGAAATTTGCCCTAGCATGCTATTCATTATAAATATCCCATAATTTGGATGTGATTTGTCCCAGCATGCTAGCATTATTCATAATAAATCAGCCATACTCAGGATGTGTTCGCTAACGAACCCTTCGTATCGTTTTTGTACTAAGCAGCACGGGATTTCCTGTTTTAATTATTTGTTTCATATGTTACCTAATCTATTTACAAATATTGTGTGTGTGATGTAATACAATACTGAAACAAGATTCAAAGTCCATGCAACATTAACCAGAAACAACAGACTAAATGGGGCACTGTACTTATATATACAAGTCAAAAATTACCTGCATCTTATAATCAGACATCCCCCCACCCGTTCGACGAAATACCGACACCGCGGACACCTCCCCCAACCCTTCTCCTCCACAAGCCTTCCAAACTCCACGTTGCTGCTATCCCTCAGCAGTTCACTGCTCTCATCGCAACCAAACCCAGCGTGCCAAAGCCTCTTGCACCGAAAACAAAACAATCTCTTACATTTAGGACAACTCGATTTCCCCACGTTCCCCCAACACTCGTTCACGATCAATGCATTGCAGTTTGTGTAGGGGCAGTAGCAGTGGTCCGCCGCCACAGCCACAGCCTCGCACAGCACGTCGCACCACCGCACGAGCAGCGAAGGGCAGACGATTGCGGCGCACGCCACCGGATTGAGCTTGTGATTGCAGTGTAAAGTGGGGCATCTAATGTCGCCAATGTTGTCTTCGAGCTTAACGCGGATGTAGGAGATTATGCAGCGGTCGCAGAAGGGGTGGGAGCATCCGGCGGTGTTTCTGAACTTGTGGTCGGAAATCGAAGTGGGTTTGATGCAGATTTTGCATGTGAAATCCTGCAGAGGCCGTGGGGTTTGGGGAAGGGTTTGCTTGTTCGCCATGGTGTTTCTCGTGCGGGGAAAGCTATGTTGTTGTGGGTTGGATTTGGTTGAATTAGATTTGAATCTTGCTATTAGTTGGAGGTGATTACTTTAGATAATTAGATTGGAGTCGGATATTCCAGCAATTTCCTTATCACAGTCATCTTCAGGCGTGAAACTCTTCGGAAAAAT
This sequence comes from Lantana camara, assembly GCA_037501455.1. Lineage (NCBI taxonomy): Eukaryota > Viridiplantae > Streptophyta > Magnoliopsida > Lamiales > Verbenaceae > Lantana > Lantana camara. Next base: position 136,956,994 of record CM074856.1, on the reverse strand, counting down.
TACATGTGACTATCTTAATTTTAGGTGAAATTACAAGGCATGACCTCTTGTTTCATTTATTATAAATTAGTCTCTATCCGTTATATTCTGTATGAGATTCCTAGGATTTCGTTGATTTTTTGAAAATGAAAATTTCGTATTAATAATTGAACGTATACATAAATTTAAAGAAAAAGGTAAAATTTTTCAAATTCAATGAATCCACTTGATGGGTCTGGTGGGACAAAAGCCCAATTTTCTGTTCGCTGACGAACAACGAACAGGACTAGATGATGGATAAAGTAGGGGAATGCGGATAGTTTGGATGGATATCTATTATGGATAGAAATAAAGAAGCAAACAATATCTAAATGGATATCTATTATGGATAGAAATAAAGAAGCAAACAATATCCACTACTAGAAAACATGAGTTTTGTAATCGAATTTGCAACCGAAAAAGGACCCTTTGCAACCGAAAAATAGTGTTTAGCAACAAAATTGCAACCGAAAAATTCGGTTGCAAAAACCCTTGTTGCAAACTTTAGTAACCGAACTTTGCAACCGAAAATTTTGCAACCGAAATAGCAACCGAATTCTGACTGCATGGACCCGCAGACGTGGCATGTAAGCCACGTCACTTTGCAATCGAATTTTCGGTTGCAAAACTGAAACCATATTTGCAACAAAAAATTCGGTTGCAAAGTTGACGTGGTTAATAATTTTTGCAACCGAATTTTTTTTTGCAAAGTTGGTTTAAAATGTTTACCCATTTTGCAATTGAAATTCGGTTGCAAAAAATTATTTATTGGATCTTATTTAATTAATTTGCAACCGAATTCTTAGTTGCAAAAATGATCAAAAGAGAATTAACTGATTTTGTAACCGATATTCGGTTGCAAAAGTATAAACAAATTAAAATTTAATATTCTACGATTTCAATTACAAAAAATAGGCCCTATATTTTTTTCAAAAAATTATAATTCTAAATCTGCATTCACCACAAAAACAATAAAACATAAATGAATATACCAACAACAAATCAAAATCCATAAATGAATATACCAACAATTCATAAATCTTTCACCATTATATAACACCATCAAATAGTTAACAATATCTACAAATGCGTCAAAATGAGCAACATTTACGAATACATGGAAATTAACTACGTTCACAATCATCATCTACAAATATGTCCAAAATAGCCATTTTTTTTCTTTTTCAGATTTTGTTTTCACAAGTTTCATGAAGAATTAGATAAAAAAAATTCACTAACTCTCAATTACATACCAAAAATGTTCCCATCAGGACTCCACATGACTCGGTTTATGGATACTGTGTATTCATTAGCCAAGGAAGCCTACAACAAAATCAAAAAGAAAAACAAAATGGCCCCAGTAAATTCAAGACTCTATTAAGGAAAGGTTACAGTAGTTATTCAATAGGAAAACTATACCTGAAGTGTCATCCTCCAAGATCCAAGATCTTGTCTTTGAAATTTCAGGCAGTAACTCTTTCCACACTACTAACTTCTCAAATTTGACCTATTTGAATGAAAAGAAACACAAAGAGAATAAATATCAAAACTATTCTCATACATTATAAAAATTCAACAAATATACTTTATTGACAAATTTGTTATTGCTCCAACATACAGTTTCATGAAAAAGATAAATAATAGCATGCAATGTAGAATTAGGTTCTCATAAAAGGTGAAACAGAGCAAGGTGATTGAACTCAAATCATACAAGGTATAGGCATTGTTCATAAGGAAAAAAAACCATTACCAAATCATAACACGACAAGCCCAAGCTTTCCAATCAAGATCTTTGTAGAAGTATAATATTCTAATTATCATCCTCGTTCAAGTTCATATCATGAAAAGTTCAAATTTACACAGATGGGAGAAAAACTGAACCTGAAAGTATATTTATTTTTCACTGATTTAATATGCAATAATCCTTTTCCAAGTTCCGCAAGAAGCTAGCAGGTAAAAGTCTTAACAGACATACCTTTACCTCAGCACTGCTGCTTTAAGAGAAGACAGATTTGAAATTTCACAAAGCCACCACAGACCATAGTACAAATCCCAGCTCCCCATACAAATGAACAACCCCCTCAACTGCAAAATAAGGCAAAAGACAATTATAAACCATAGAAAGGACACAAGAAAATCCAAAACCAAAATTGAAAGAGGAAATCATTGCCACATGCATCTTACAAGAATGTAATTAAAAGCTAGCACCCCTCAATTAAACTGATACCATATTAGAGACTAACCAACTGAAAACAAGGGAAACTTTTTTTTTTCATTCTCATTCAATGAGCTACTAATATGTAGAAGCCTATACCGCTGATAAATACAATTTCATTAACTTCCAGTCACGCGGTGTCGGAGACTTACCCTTTAGAGTTCAGAGTTCTCAGATTTCGGCGACGAATGCAGGGTTTGAAGTTCTGAGATGGTTTTCTGGAGCCCCAGAGAAGCTAATCTTGCTTGTTCCCATAACCAAGAAGGAAACATACAAAGAAGTGAATAAAAACACGAACAAATCAAATGTACGTACATGACGTAAGTACTAATTGATCCCTTAGTCCTAATATGACAAATGCCCCTATTTGATCATCAGTAGTTAATAAAAAATTGGGATATTTACATCATCTAACACTGAACGACCAATTTCAAAAAGATTATTGAAACAGAATTACTGACCAATTTCAAAAGGATTATTGAAACAAAACTACTTTAATAGGATCAGTCATCAAGACTATAAATTAATAAATGCAAAGCGCATAGCTTATAAGTTCATAATATTATGTTGGAACCAAGATGATTTTTCTTTACCTATATCATAATTAATAAAGGGTAATTTACATCTGGGTCCCCTGAGGTTTGGCGTAATTACAAATTAATCCCTGCACTTCCAGAAATTACATACAACTACCTTACTGTTTTCTTCCGTTAGAGGTCCCTGGATGCCGTTATAGTTCCGTCCAAAAAATTATCCTGAATATTACAAAAATGTCCCTGTATTTTACAAATTGTTACAAAACGAGCCCTCAAGAATACCCAGATTTGGACGGAACTATAACGGCGTCCAGGGATCTCTAACGGAAGGAAACAGTAGGGTAGTTGTATGTAGTTTCTGGAAGTGCAGGGATTAATTTGTAATTACGCCAAACCTCAGGGGACCCAGATGTAAATTACCCATTAATAAATCATCATTGATCATTCATATTTCTTTCCTAATAAGAAAAGAGCATTAGTAAGTTGTGATTACCTATATGCTTTTCAGTGTAATTAGTGATCTGTGTTGACTACACACACATATGCACATCTTGGAAGCAACAGGATATTAAAATGCTCACTTACCGATTTCGGAGAAGCCTGATTCACTAATCCACCATCAGCATTTGCAAAACTGGACGATGAAAAAGAAAACAACATTAGAAGTGCCTCTTTAGTATTGTTAGGTTACAAGACTTATTCTTAAGTAATATTTAAGTCACAAATGGAAATTTATACACAAGTCAGGCTACTCCAAATTGGATGATCTTATTATGAGCTGATGAAGAAGTAAAATTACTTGTGTCATAAAAATATCTATTTACTTTCAAATGAAAGTACATTTCAGTTCTTTAAATTTATTTATCAATTTACCACATGTTCAAAAGGAAACTCAAATGAGAAAGAATAAACCTATATGGAGGCGCTCTTCTCCTACTCCAGGCAGCAACAATTTACCACATGTTCTGGAACCCTCAATCCATCTGTAACTCCATTTCGAATCTTCACAACTTATAGAGCACAAAACAATAATGAAATAATGCAATATACACATAGCAAGAGGCAAGCCTAAAACCTGAATATACATTTTCGTCATGACGAGATCATTTTGTTCTTACGTTACCAACCAACTTAGATCACATTTTGTACTTATGTTACACACAAAAGCTCACATAAAGATAACAAGTTCAAAACTTTGATTGTCAGGCAGAATTTTGTAATCATAAACTAGTTTTCTAATTTTCACCCTTGATATTAGAATATTATGATGAACTGACACAAATTCCATACCAAACTCATATTTCCTCTATTTATAACATATACATAAAAAAAATAATGGATCAGGCAACACATTGGAAGAAAATAGAAAGATAGAAATCTTAACTGCTTACCTTTACCATAATATCACGGACGAAGTCATACTCAAACCGCTTTAAGTGAAGCTGGAGAACTGGGGGGAAATCAATAAACAAGAGACCTTTCCTATCACTTGGGGCTGGAGTCGCTCACAGCGGGGGGTTTGAGGGGACGGGTTGAGCGGCGACTGCGGGGTTGCGATTTGGGGCGGGTTGCTGGAGAGACAGGAGGAGGAGGAGGAGAGGTCGAGGCGGCAATCTAGGGAGCGGAGTTGAAGGAGCGGCTGGGTAGGGTTTTCTTCCTTGGGAGCAAAGGGGGTAAATGAGGAGATTTTTCCAAAAGGGGGGAAAATATTCACTCGTTAATTTTGGGCCTTTTAGTTTCTCTTCTTTTTTTTTTCTTTTCTTGCAACTCGGTTTGCGACTGAATTTGGTCAAAATTTTAAAAATTTTATATTTTTTAATAGACTTATAATAGAAAATTATACCATTTCATATAACTTATAACTATTTATGGTATCATTTAATAGAATTATAAATATATGTTACATTTTTTTTTAGAAATATATTATATATTTTACTATACTCATAGGTATTATATTGTCAAAGAATACGATATTATTAGATATTATAAGAGTCCTATATTATTGCCAAAGTCCAAGAAAATATAAAAATGTACTATTTATTTAACAATACGTTATATTATTTATGGCCTCATTGTTATTTAGATTAATTAGTAATCTTATTATTTTATATTATATTATTTAATATAATTATATCATTTAATATAATTATATATATTATATTATATTATATTATATTATATGATTTACTACACATATTGATATTGTATTAGCAATGAAAGTAAGATATTGTTATAGCATGTGATATATATTATCTAACATAAATATAAATACTCTATGTTATAATATTATTTAATAGACTTGTAACTTTTTTAAGAAAAATAATAATAATAGACTTGTAATTATATATTATGTTATTTCAAAATAATGGATCACTTGTAACTATTACATCATATGTTATATTATATCTTAATTGACTTACATTAATTATATTAATCTTGTTGGGATTACAATTACCTTGCACTGATGGAAAGAAAAGGGGCAAATTGCATTGCCCTAAAAGAGGGGATAATCTTATAAATATAATTAACTATACTTTATACTATTTAATAATCTTAAAGATATCTATATATCGTTTAATAGACTTATAATTACAAATTATATCATTTGATATAACTTACAACTACCTATAATATTAATAAGTAAGATATTATTAAATATGATTATATCATATAATTTATAATATCTATCGTAAATGTAATTTATATTTGTATATTATATGATTTAATATATTATTTTATTATATCTTACATTATTTAATAAACTTATAGCTATTATATTATGTCGATCACTTGTAAAATATATTTCTGCATCTTATATAATATCACACATTATATCAATACTAAAAATGTTGTACGTATTATACAATATCATATCAATATATAATATCTACCATAAATGTAATATCAGTATATTTTAGTATTTATAATAGACATATAGTTATCTATTATATCATTTGATATCTTTGATAGCGATCATTTGTGGAAATTACGCTAGTATGTGTGTGTTATGTCATTTCTCAAAATTAAATGTCGTATATGACATATAATCTGATATCACTATACAATTATAACAACTTAATGATTTATAATGTATATTATATCTTATAAAGCATAACCTTTGAATTTTGTTACATAGTTTTTAGTAGTTACAACAATATAACAATAATTATTAATTAATATCACCATAATATAATTATATAAGTAATTATAATAATTTAATATCTATTATACTATATCTATTGGTTGTGGAAATTACTTCGATCTGCACATCATATATAACATTATGTGTTATATCAATACTCAAAATATCTTATATGTTAACTGATATCATATCACTATACAAGTATAATGTCTTAATGATTTATAATGTATGTTATATCTTATGAAACATAATTTTAAACTTTATTACATGAGTTTTAGTAATTACAACAATATATTAACAATTATTAATTAATACTACTATAATATGATCATATAGAACTAATTATAATTAACTAACTTGTTTCCACTTTACAAATATATTATATATTATAGCATTTATTATCATTTTAATTAGAAAACTTATATTATACAATGATTAAAGGATTTAAAACTTTTTAGGAGACAAGTAATTAGTAATTATTATGTATATATTAAATATAATAAAAGTAAAAAAAAAAAAAAACTTTTGCAACTGATTTTGCAACCGAATAACAACACAATTTTTTTTAAATATTATTCTTATTTCATTTCGTAAATAATAATAATAATAAAATTATTGCAACCGAATTTCGGTTGCAAAGCAGTTGCATGAAAAATTTGCAACCGAATTTCGGTTGCAAATTTTACATAAAAATAATTAATTTAATTCAAAATTTTGCAACCGAACTTTCGGTTGCAAATATATTTTTGAAATTATTTTTAATTATTTTGCAAGTGAAATTTCGGTTGCATTACGGTTGCAATTTTTGTGCAACCAATTTTGCAACCGAATTTTCTGTTGAAAATATTTTGACTAAGTTTGACTATTTTTATTATTTTTTCAACCGAACACTACAAGAAAAAGTGGCTTTCACTACAAAAATTTTTACTACGCCATATGTGACGTAGTAAAAAACAATTATCTACTACAAGAAAATTACCGTAATAAATAATTACCAAATTAGACAAACTTTTACTACGTAAATTAAATCGTAGAAAATAATCAATGAAAACGACGTCGTTTAATGCTTTTAAGATTGAAAATTAGAATTCAGGGGAAATTGTCTCGTATACTTTTGGCTCCAATTACTTTTCCTTCCCTCCAATTTTTCCCACAACATATTGTTCCTGTCAAAGCTCTCTCTCTCCTTCGACAAGAGGGTTTTCTTTCCCAAAAAAAAGAGCAGACTCTTCCTTCCATTTCAGTCCACGATTTTCAGGGTCTTCTCCAAGAAAACTCAGAAATCTTCGAACTAAGGTGCTGCTCCGACAACGGCGGCTTCGAACTTCTCTTCACTTTTCAAGACGACATTGGTGCTGCTTCGAGATGGAGTTTTGGGTCTTCAGCTGCGCGTTTCACCTGCGAGTTTGAAGTTAAGAAATAGAGATATTTTTCCAAAATCAGGATTTTTAGATCTCAATCAGGATTTTTGGAGCTTTGCGGGTATAGGAAACAAGGTACCCTATGAATTTTGATTATTTTTCATAATTTATCAATCTGGGTTTCTTTATATCGCGATTTTCAGCGATTTCTACCGTTCCACTGAGCTTTATGCAGTTTTCGCTTCATCTTCTTCGATTCTTACTTTGATAAGCATTGTGTTCACTTTATTCGATGCGTACAGGTTTATGTTCACCTGAGCATCAGGACGGAGGAAACGAGGTCAAGCATTGTAGCTCACACTTTTCTTCTGAAAGAGTTAGCCTTTTCGGACGGAATTTTTGGTATATTTAATTACTTAAACTCAGTTTATTAAAGTATGAAGGAACTCGAATGATGTATCCTGAATTTGCAGGGGGAGAAGCTTCTGTGTAAACATTACCTTGAGGCTTAAATACTGCACCAGGAGTGAACTCCTTTAGTTCAGCCCCAATTCGGAATCGGGCGGTGGGTTCTCCATTTCCATTTTGTTTATCTTCAAAATTTTCATTTTGCATCATCAATTGATATTTTTGCTTTCTCTTATTGTGATTGATATTTGTTTCGTATATGTGATTATTGATGGAGCTGTTTATGGGACTCTATATATGCATTCTTTTTTGTGATTGATATTTGTTTCGTAAATGTGAAGTGAAATGTTGAATCGTTGGCTCTTGATGAAAGGCCTGAGTGATTAATCTTTTGTCTATTTGAATTGAAGCTTTGGTTTTTAGTCTGAAAAGTACATAAAAAAGAACACTTTTTTGTTGGTTTTGTCTTTGTGGGCTGTTCTTAAATTTATTTTTTCTTTTACCAAAAAGAGGAGTTACCAGCCTTGTTCTTGTTTCCGTTTCCATTGAATTTCAGCTCTCTTGGTTTCAAGGGCCTCTTGTAAATTTCAATTCTTTTCTGTCATTTTTTCATCATTTTTGAAGTAACTTTAAATTTCAGGGGAAGTTTCAAATTTTAGATTTTTGTTCTGTTTTGGTTTCTGAATTCTGGAACTGTGATCATGTGTGCTAGCAAAAATAGGATCAGTTATGGATATTTACCTACGAAAATCACAAAAAATAAAAATGAAGAGCTACTTTGGGCAGTTATTTCAATTCCAAGAAGTTATTTCTGAATATTTCTATTACCTATATATATTAATTTAGTAAATAATTAAAAGGCACCAAATAATTATCTTTAACGGGACAAGGCTTATGTGATATATTTAGACTTCAGTTCATTTTTCATCGTTAAGATTTCAGTTTTGGTAGAAAAGGTTCGAGTATTGTTCAAGCGAGAGAAAATTATAGTTGATGCTTTCGACATGAGAGATGTCTTCATATGATAATGTTGTTTGGGGAGTTTGATGCTTTTTTTTTTCCGTAGATCTCGTTCAGTTACGTTTATTACTTGGTGTCTGGATTTGATTGGAAAAAAACCCACAGAAATCTAGAATTTATATCAGCAGCCCACAGTTTGAGATACAACAGTTGCTCATAAGGTTTATATGTACATTGCAGGGCTGTCTCAGTGCAGTAGACGGTACTATAAGCTTTCGGTGCTGGAACCCGATAAATAGCGATACCGATCACGCAAGGGAAAATGCGATCTTTGTCTATCTAGCTGTTGCAAGTGCCAATTGGTAAGCGATGAATTTGGGATGGATACCCCTTTTGTCTTAAGTGAAAATTCAGTGCTCATGAGAACCGTTATCATGGAAATATAATTTGTTGGCAAACTGGAATGATGTTATTGTGGCATGATTAGGATTGTGAAATACTTATTTTATTTGTATTAAGTACGATCTTAGTTTGTTTGTGAACAATTGGTCATCCGTTATTGTCCAATGACATATTTTATGAGCTATGGGAAAATAGGTCAGGAATCAATAGGGAATTTGGACGCTTTCTTCCTGTGGTTACCATTAGAACACAAGCCAAGGAACTCGAAACCAAAACAAAGACGTAGCATCAGATTTTTTCATACTCACACAAACTGCCCCAATAGTTTTACATATTACTAAAACTTCCCGTCTTCCCCTAATTACAGAGGAGGTTTCTGTCTTTCTAAATTGAAATTTGAACAATCCAGTAGTCCCACATTTGGGTGGAGTATTATGTTATGATATTATGTTTCATTTTGTTCTATATCATAAACCATGCAACCTACTGTTGGTATATGTGAAATGCAACTGAAATAAGCATGAGAGATTAAGCATATTGAATTTTGTAGAGATCACTTGTCCAGTAATTGATCCAAGAAACTATAATTGCATTCAAGAATTCCTATTATACAAAGAATTGAAAATCAATGGTAAATACATGTATAGATCTTATTCAGTATACTAATTTTATTCCAATTTGTTTGTTCTCATTTCACTCCCACTCTTTTTCTACGCATTCTGTTTTCTTATCACTTATTGCTTTATGTGCAGCAATGCTTGACTAATAATTTGCTTCAGAATATATGCTAAAACCTGCCGAAATTTTGGCGATTGGATTACAAATCTAGTTTTAACTTTCTTTTGTGCAGACCCGTTGCTAATCCTTGATATGTACTTTACAATATATGATGAAAACAAGTAAATAAAAGGTTGTAATTAAGAAAGTAAGAGTTTGAATTGTTTACGAGATGGTTATGAGTGCATCTCGATCCCTTTAATGATCTTCTTTTTTTCATTTCTTGACATGAGTGATGTATTAGATTTGGCTTTGTGGGATAAGTTAGTTATATTTTGTAGCAATATCAAGAAAGATGGTTTGTATGCTAAACAACATTCTTTTGAACTAGTTGAGTTATATATCTTGAGTTGGTATATATATACACTGTCTTACTTTGATGATTAGAATTCTGGCTGTGGTTAATGCTTCTAAAATTGGTTTGAGACTTTTATGTATTGGTTGTACAACCTGTGCTAACATACATGCTGAAATGTGCTGAATGATATGCTGAAATTTATGCTAGAATATATGATGAATTATGCTGAAATATATCTAGAAATATGCTGAAATCTATATTTAAATATGCTTAAATATTGGCGATTCGTTACGAAGATCATCTTTTTTTTTTTTTCCCAGAATTGCTGCTAATCTTGAGAGTGACTGTTAATGTACTTTTCTGGAGACCCGCTGCTAATTCCAAAAAAAGAGGTGATCATCCTATATTTGTTTAAGTTTCTTTTCCGATCGTGAATGTTGATTTCACATTTTTTTTCCTTAATCATCTTATATGTGTGCTACTTTAATAATGTTTTTTATATTTTAACTACAATTTTTGTTAGAAGTAAAGCTTCTGGAAATGGACAAAACCTGGATTGATTTGTCTGATCGCCTATGTAATGATTACATTTCTGGAGTTGAGAATTTCCTGGATTTCGCATTCATGAGTAAAGAAATTGGGTCCAAAGTTTGTTGTCCTTGTATAAAATGTAAAAACCGACTCTATAAGAGTCGTGAAGATGTGATGTTACATTGCATTAGGGATGGTTTTAACACCCGATATAGAAATTGGACTTGTCATGGTGAACTTTATGTGCCACTTCCCACAGCAGAAAATGGTGAATCTACCCATTATTCAAATTTAAGTGATGATCTTATTGGTATGGTACACGAGTCAATGGGAATTCATCGTGATGATGCAAATGATAGCAACAATAGTCAAACTAACTTACATGAGTTACCTGAAGCTAATGCAGAAACAAAAAAGTTCTTGAAGTTATTAGCTGATGCCGAAACTGAGTTGTTCCCTGGATGTGGAAAGCAAACGAAACTTAGTTTTCTTGCTCGTTTAATGCAGATTAAAACACTATCATGTTGGTCTAACAAGTCCTTTGACTTACTCCTTGAATTATTGAGAGACTCTTTCCCTGATGGTGTAAATCTACCAGCCAACTATTATGAAGCCAATAAAATAACAACTGAACTTGGTTTTACCTATGAGACAATTGATATATGTCCTAACAGCTGTATGTTGTTTAGGGGGAAAGATAGCAAGTTAGATAAGTGTGAAATATGTGGTGAATCTAGGTATAAAGATCAATCTAAAAGTAAAGCAAACAAACGAGTGAGGTATTTTCCTTTGAAGCCACGATTGCAAAAATTGTTTATGTCATCGATGACTGCCTCTCATATGAAATGGCATGAGGAGAAGCGCATAAATGATGGAGTATATAGGCATCCAGCTGATAGCATTGCATGGAAAAGCTTCGATGAAAGGTTTCCAAACTTTAAGTCAGACATTCGAAATGTAAGACTTGGGTTAGCAACAGATGGGTTCAATCCCTTTGGAAACATGAATGTCAGCTATAGTGTTTGGCCAATCGTGTTGATTGTTTATAACTTGCCTCCTTGGCTATGTATGAAACAACCTTCTCTCATACTGTCAACTCTAATTGATGGGCCAAAGGGGCCAGGGAACAATATTGATGTACCTCTCCAGCTTCTAGTTGAAGATTTAAAAGAGTTATGGGATATTGGAGTCCAGACTTTTGATGCAACAAACAATCAACTCTTTCAAATGCATGCAGCACTATTGTGGACAATTAGTGACTTTCCAGGACATAGTATCATTTCTGGGTGGAGTACAAAAGGGGAGTTTGCTTGCCCAAATTGCGGAAGGGATACCAGATCTGAATATTTGTATAATGGTCATAAATTTTGCTATTGTGGTCATCGTCGCTTTTTACCAACGGCCCATTCTCTTCGTAGGGATAAAATTTCTTTTGATGGAACAATTGAATTTGGGCACAAACCTGTACCACCTTCAGAAACAAAGTTACTACAAGAATTAGAGGGCATACCAACAACATACAAGAAAGAAGATATGAAGGTGAGGATGGACAATGAGAAAAAAGGTTCAAGAAAGAGGAAAAATTGTGAAATTCCAAAAACAATTTGGAAGAAGAGAAGTATATTTTTTGAGCTTCCATATTGGGCAGGGAACCTGGTTCGACATAATCTTGATGTCATGCATATAGAGAAGAACGTTTGTGACAACATAATTTTCACATTGTTGGGAGTGAAAGGGAAGACAAAAGACAACTTGAATGCGAGGAAAGATCTACAAAAGATGAATATCAGACAACCTTTGCATCCAATTCCACGGTCTTCTGGAGGATTCTACCTACCTGCTACATCTGCTACTATGAGCAATGCGGAGAAGAGTACATTTTGTAGGGTGTTGAAAAGCTTAAGACCTCCTGATGGGTATGCATCTAACATATCTCGTCACGTTAATGTGGAAAAACAAACTATTTGGGGTATGAAAAGTCATGATAATCACGTTCTTATGCAGCAAATACTTCCAATTGCCCTCCGTAGAGCATTACCCAAGAATGTTGTTAATGTGTTCATTGAGTTGAGTAATTTTTTTCGTACAATATGCTCTAAAGTGAACACTTCATCTGATCTGGAAAAAATTCAAGATCGTATTGCCCTCACACTTTGTCATTTAGAGAAGATCTTCCCTCCAGCATTCTTTGACATAATGGAACGCTTGCCCATACACTTGGCCGAAGAGGCATTACTAGCTGGACCTGTTCAATTTCGATGGATGTACCCTATTGAGAGGTAAATATTATTACTTTGTTTACTACGTATTAGACGATTAACAATTGTTAAATTACTCATTTTCCATTAGGTATTTGGGTACATTAAAGAAGTATTTGCGCAATCGAGCACATCCAGAAGGCTCAATTTGTAAGGGGTACTTGATGGAAGAGTGCATGACTTTTTGTTCTAGATATCTTAATGATGTTGAAACCAAAGAAAATCGACTTCCTAGCAACTATGATAATGAGGATGGAATGGGTCGTGGTTTATATGAAGGAAAAAGATTTATCATTGATCGAGTTACATTGCTTACAATACATAGATATGTGCTAGGGAATTCTGATATAATAGCACCATTCCGAGAGTAAGTTTTTTCTTCAGCCATACTTTTTAATTTACCAACATAAAGTTTCTTGTAGCTCACTCATTTTCTTTTATTAGGAAGCATGAATTACTCATTCGAAAGGAAAAACCACGAGCAACTCCGATGGAAGTTCAGCGCATTCATAGTGAAACTTTTCACAAATGGTTCAAATCTCATGTAAGCTACTTTAATTATTTTTACTAACTAAAAAATTATTATCTGATCTGAAATATGTAACCATTGTGAGTTGATAATAGGTGCAAACTTTGAGGGAAGATTCTGATCCACAGCTTTCCAAAGAACTAAGTGCACTAGCTGATGGGCCAATAGACCATGCAAAAAGCTATAATGCTTGCATTATTAAAGGCTGTCGATACCGTGTGAAGAGTTTTGATGCCAACAAGAAAACTCAATGTAGTGGAGTAAGTGTAAGTGCAGAAACATTAAGTTTTGCAAGTGCAAAAGATTTAAGGCCACGCTCTGGACAAGTCACTTATTATGGGATATTGACAGATATATTGGAGATTGAATACACAAGAGATATCAAGTTTTTGATATTTAAGTGTGATTGGGTCGACAATGAAAAGGGTGTGAAAGAAGATGAGTTCAAGTTTACACTTGTAAATTTTGATAAATTGATGTATGATAAGAACTTGTCTACCGATGAGCCTTTTATATTAGCAAGTCAAGCACAACAAGTTTGGTATATTGCTGATCCATTGGAACCCGATTGGAATGTGGTGGTATCAATGTCAAGAAGAGATAATTATGATGTATACTCTGCAATGGAAGTTGATGCTCATACATGTGTGCAATTAGATGAAAATAATATGAGTCCAAGTGAGGATTCTTATTGGGTGCGAGAGGGAGTTGAAGGAGTTCTTGTTGATGAAGGAAATGCACCGATGGAAGAAGATGAAACATAGAATGTCAAGCATCTTCAATATTTTGTATTTAGAAATTTAATCTCATATTATAATGAAAGTAACTACTACAATATTTTCTGTCATCATGTCTTTCATTCGATCGATGTTATATAACATACTATTTCAATGACATGATTCTTTTCGTGGTATGTGCAGATATGACCATATCAAAGAAGAGGCAATATAATGCAACTTTGGTCCACACATCAGAGAGAGAAAACGATGGTAATATTCAAATTTAGTATTTTTAGTTTTAATATTTATTTCTAAGCAAGTTTTATTTGATTTGTTGAAGGTATCAACCTAGGAAAGAAAAGGAGCAGCACACAAGAACATGTTGAAAATGATCTTTGTTCCCCCGCGAGTTTACTTATAGGTAGGAACATTTACTTAATAGATAGTGATTCTACATTTCCACTGATTTTGTTATTTTGTAGGTCAAAATCGATCAGATGTACAAATTCAAGAGAACTTGAGCCAAACACAACTTCAAGTGAAGTCAAGTCCAGCACTAACAACTCCAAACAGTTTAGAAAAAGGTAATGCTTTTGTTTATGTAACAAATATGGGATGTTTTCCTTTTAATCCACCTATGAAATGACACAAATTTTACCATTTTATGTGAATTTTCTGAAAATGCTCAAGCTAAAACGGGGAGAGGTGCAACAAGATTTCCTAAAGAATGGGACACAGGAAAACTGCTTCGAGTTTTCCTTGATAGAAATGGAAATGTGGCTGGAGATGACTATCATAAATTTGTCACCGCTCTTGGATGTTTGGCCCGTATAGGGGTTAGGTTGCCATTAACTTGTAGGGCTTTCGTTGATATACCAGAACATAACAGAGATATGATTTGGGATGAAGTTGAGGTTAGACAAGGTTTGTTGCTTACATCCATTTACAATATATGTCAATAAAATTGTAACATTTTGTATTTTCAATTTGTTAAATACTTAGGCTAATACTGGATTACCTCCCGAAGCAAAGAGTGTTGTGATGAGTACAGTTGCTGACATTTGGAGAAAATGGAAGAGTTATGTCAAATCAAAGTACTTCTTGCCATACGAAGATAGTGAAGTGTTTCCTAAGACACCACCTAGTGATGAAAGAATACAAGTAGATCAATGGTGGGAAATGGTCACATATTGGAAAAATCCTAAAGTGCAGGTACTAATATATTCGAATTCGTTAATTTTACTGCTGATTGTGAAATTATGATGATTAGGCTGCCAACAATGAGACTTGGATCATGAGTACAAAAGGTTTCAGAACCAAAATAAAAAAAAATTGTTCAAGTTATCCATAATGACATCATTTATATGTTGATCGATCGCTAATTTCATTTTATTACCAGGTCTTATGCATCCAAAATAGTGGCAGCCCCAGAGTACATCCACATGACTCTAACAAGTTGATGGGTCATTCATTTATTGGGTACAAAATCATTCATCATTTTTTATTTTAATGTGACATAAATTGCAGGAGGTTGCAAAGCAAAATGCACAAAATGTCTTAAAGAAAGAATGTCTTCACCGAACTGGACGAACACCATTTTCTATTTTAGAGGAGGAGGTAGGATATATCCCCATTTTTAAGGATTGCAATTTGTTAAATGAGTGATTACATTAATTTTCTATTTCAATGAATTTTAGATTGTTGCACAAGGAGTGAGAGACCCCTCTCCATTTGACGTGTGGATAGAATCACGCTCTCGAGGAAAAGGGATTGATGATGATAATACAACATCAGACGTGCATGTAAATAAGTGACTCGTGCTTAAATTGATCATCTTTAATAATTATTTTCTTTTAATAGTATACATTTTAAACTTTGCAGGCTCAACTAATCAGAGAATATTCAAAGAAGCCAGAAGAAGAAAGAACAAAAGAGTTCAAAGATGAACTTTTCTTCACAGCATTTGGGAAAGACAAGCACGGTTACATTAGATGTGTAGGAAGAGGTAATGCCATAAAAAAAACTCGTCCTAACACTGTGTCAAGTGATGACAGGTTTTTATCCAAAGATCAAGAGGAATTACAAAAGCTTAGGAATGAGTTCGATAAACAAAAAGATGAGATGAAGGAAATGAAAGAAGAATATAATCGAGAGAGAGAAAAATTGCTTGTAGAGCAAGAGACAACAAGCACGCTGAACAAGAAATTGGAAGCTCTCCTAAGTCAATTTCCTTCAATTTCATCTAGTCTATTACATGGAGATCAGGTTACAAACACATCATTAATGGTATATTTATTGATATTTCAAATATTCTGTATTTTTTTTTGATAAATTTGAAGTTCATATCATGACAGGTTCTTGATGAGTCAACCTCACCCACTCCGGTTTCCAATCCTTTGAAAAATGGTCACCATATTGGTGAGCATCAATCTGCTGTTTTACAAGAGGCGCGTGCAATTCCAAATCAACAGGTTCTACAGTTTTTTATATTTTCCTAGAAAAAAGGTCATTGTTTTTTTATATAAATGTGTTCTCAATTTTTAGTCTCAATTTTTAGATGTCTCAATGAGAATATTTTTACCATATCAAACGAAGTCAGATTAAGCTGAAATTTTACATACTTACTCTCAATACATGAAGGAATAACTTTGTAAAACAGTTTTACAAAATACAAAGATTTACCCCCTCTGCTGTAGCTGTTAGTGTAGATCAGAAACAGTGGAGAGCTGTAACGTTTTGAATTTTTCTCGGGTATCAAACGGAGTCGGATGAACGTAAAATTTTGCAGACACAAACCTTGATATACTAGGAACATGTAGTTAAAACAGTTTTGAAATTGGATTTCGTATGAACTCAGAATTTGGGTCTGAAGTCGCTGCATACAAGCTGTCAGTTTTTGTGCTATGCATTCCCTAACTATTAGCATGCAAGAACTCTGCCAAAACCATCAAAACTCATGCAAAAACATACCTATAACATCCCTTAAACTTTAAATTAAATAGTCCATTTGATTTTGCACGTGGGGAAAATTCCTTTGCATTGCGAGCCACATCTTCTTCCAGAACTGCATGCAAAAATATGTCAGACCCCCTTAAGTCGTCTGTAACATAATTCACTGATACATTATTCATAAGGCAGGATAAATGTAATTATTAAATTATTAGGGGTGCTTTGTGTTAGTTCACATAGTGCCAAAGGAGGTTCTTGTAATTATTTCTCTAGGAGGATGATAATTAAAAGGGACAACTAGATTAAGCAACTGTTATGATGATCGGGTTATTTCTTTCTCATTCTTGAAATTTTTTGAGATTATTTATTTTACTGCATCATATCAATGATAATGATTGTAATTTGATACGATATTATAATTGTAGGAGGTTAGTGACAAACGTAAAGGAGAAACTGTTGGTCATGGTTATAATTCGAAGGTATCTTATTTTGTTTGCTTTTACATCATAAATTATACTGCATCATATCAATGATAATGATTGTAGTTTGATACGATATTATAATTGTAGGAGGTTAGTGACAAACGTAAAGGACAAACTGTTCCCCATGGTTTTAATTTGAAGGTATCATGTTTTGGTTTGCTTTTACATAAATGATATTAAACATGTTGTGAAATACAGAAGAATTTCTTTGGAGATATTTGATTTTTATTTACTTTTACATTATAATCGGTTTCAGATTGGGGCTGAAGTATACTTACACTGCCATGGAATACCAAAGAGAATTGTGGCAAAGGGTATTCTTATGGGATTTATTAATGATGGTGGAGATAGGCCTCGATATTGCAAGGTTGGGGTAATAAAGGCAATTGAAGTAAATGAAAGCTTAGTGAAACCTCGTAAAGGGATGTTAACTATTGGGCAAGCTGTTAACAAAGTTATTCAATGGGACTTAGTAAATGTATGTAATTTATGCACTTCAAGTTTTGGTAATTGAACAATTTTCATATTTTACATTTCACTTTGAAGATAGTAATTGT
This sequence comes from Lantana camara, assembly GCA_037501455.1. Lineage (NCBI taxonomy): Eukaryota > Viridiplantae > Streptophyta > Magnoliopsida > Lamiales > Verbenaceae > Lantana > Lantana camara. The sequence continues at coordinate 136,938,852 of CM074856.1, read as the reverse complement.
ATCTATTTGTTTTTGGTTATAGGTTAGTGGGGTGTAGATAAAGCCTTGGTTGCTATACGAACCTTGAAGGGAGATGATCATTTTGGTAAGGATTGAAGAAATTGTTTCAAATCTTCAGGTTTTTGTTTTGGTATGATATAAGTTTGAAGGGAGAACCTGATTTTGGTGAAGATTGGAAAAGTTCTTCAAAGCTTTAGGTGCTTGGCTTTGGTAAGTGCTTGTTTTTTAAGGGAGAAGTTGATTTTGAAGGGAAAAGTGCTTGTTTTTTAGAAGAATTATTGTTTCTATGCGTTTTGTTTGCTGGGGAGAATGACTTTATGTATATTTATGTGTATCCCCATTCAAATATTGTAAATCGTATGTAGGAATATTGTGTATATGGAAGTTGATATGACAATGTATATTTGATATTAGTTGATTATATATGTTCTTTTTTTAAGATATGGATTCATATTATTTTACTATAAGTCAATTAAAAAATACATACATTTCTTATTAAACGAAACAATGAAAAAAAATAAAAGAAATGAATTTTCTAATATTTACTATGTAGAAGTAGTGTAGTAAAAGGTTAGAGAATTTTATTTATGGTAAAGTATTCACTACGAAGTCTTGACCGTGACAAATATATTATCTAACAGCTTTAAAAAAAAATTTCCTACGGATGGCTAGGCGTAGTAATTATTACGTTTTTTGTTACGGATAGCACAGTCGTAGCAAATGATAGTATATTTCCTAGTTTATTTACTACGGAGAAACTACGGTCGCAAATGGTTAACAAAACGTAGTAAAACTTATTTGCTACGGCATTCTTACCGTAGCAAAATATTTGTTACGGCTGTATCAACTACACCCCAAAATTCGTAGCAAACCCGTAGCAAAAAGGTTATTGCTACGAATTATGACCTGTTGCTACGCAATATGGACCGTAGCAAAAGGCAAATTTTCTTGTAGTGGAATTAGCAACCGAAAATCGGTTGCAAATTATTTGCAACGTAATTAGCAACCTAATTTTATGTTGCAAAGACAATAAAAAAGGTTGACCATTCAACTTTATTTTGCAACTGATATTGCAACCCAATTTTGGTTGCAAAATTTTTGCAACTGATCTGACAACCAAAAATTCGGTTGCAAAGCCGAGTAGGCAAATTTTGGTTTTTCGGTTGCAAATTTTGTTGCTAAGTCAGTTAGTTTGCAACCGAATTTTTTCGGTTGCAAATTTTCGGTTGCAAAAACCATGTTTTCTAGTAGTGATCTAAGTCTAAAGGGAGTGCATACGAAAGAAATAACTAAGTAAAGATAAGAACGAATGCATACGAAAGAAATAACTAAGTAAAGATAAAACGAATTTAGGGTAAATCATGAGAAAGAGTTCATCTCTCAATTTTAAATAGGGAGTCAAAATAACGAGAAGGGCGTTCACATCACTAATAATATAATTTTCTTTTACGTGTAGCTAGGGTTCTTGTATCAACTAATAATCAAGATTAAAAAAATCATGTAATAAGTGCTTTCAGTTATCTCAAGAGATCAGTGCTTCACTCAATTGGATGGGAGAAACTCTGAGAGATAACAAAAAAGAAAAAAGAAAGACGATAAGGCATATGCATATAGCCACTATTAAAGGAACTATAATTAGGAGAAAGCAACAACGTCCTAAGCACATTAGGATTAACACAGGGTTCCCACATTGTGAACACCATTCCCCATCAGTCCTGTCTCCACACTTATAGCAGAATTTCGTGCGACATCTGCAAAATAAAAAACACATAAAAATGTATTAATTTGAACAAAAAAAATAAAATAAAAAAAATCGAAGTTAAATTATATTGTTTAAGAATTTAACTGTTCTAATTGATTCATTCGTATGATCATTTATAGAATAGGAATCCCCTTTTTTTTTTTTTTTTGAAACTCAAACCCTCAAAGGGGATTATTATTTAACAAAAATACAAGGAATAACAGGAAAATTAACGCAAGCCAAAGCCGCAATTCCAACAGATTTGTGAGCTATTATATTAGCATCACCACGTCTAATAAAATAAAAGAAACAGGCTGCTTGAAGTTGAAGATCCGATCTGGGTGAAGTTTCACAACCACCTTTTCTCCGAATTGAAAAGAACACTTTGGCCTACAGCAGATAACTCGGCCAAAAAATTTCCTCGGAGAATCACAGAACATAATAAAAAAGAACATAAAGAAACTGACTAAACTTCTATACGGAAGGGACAAAACTTCCATAAGAACTTGAAATATAACATAACCTAAAGAAAAAACACAAACGGTATCGTCTTAACAAATCTGATAATTTGACAGCAGAATAGATCTGAATCAATCCGGCGATGGAGCATAGTATTCTCCACCACATGATCAAAGCTTCAATTGATTGAAACACTTAGATTAGGGTTTTGATTTTTGAGAGAGTTTGAGAGAGGAAAAAAAATATAGAATAGGAATCCCCTTAAATGTGGTTTTGGTTTCAAATATCAATGTAATCAGGGACGGAATCGAATGACATCTCCACCTCGGAGCAAAAAGCTTTATAAAAAAAGTTATTTTTTCTACATTATTTTTGCCTAATTTGAGAAGCAGCTCTTATAAAAAAAAAGAGATGCACAAGTAATATTGTGTTTACTCCAAATCAAAACCAAAGCTAGCGATGAAGACATGCGATCATGCGGGACAGATCGGCTGGGAGAGACGGACCTAAAATACAGATTTTGCTCTAATCAACCGTTCCCTCAATAGCTATTTTATTTTATTTTTTTTAACAGATGGACACCCAAATGACCAGAAACGTACCCTCCAAACCATTTGAACCATTTGAGGCAATAAAAGAGATTCTTTTTAGGTAAATTAAGCCAACCAGATTAATCATAAAAAATCTCTGAAAATATAGTCAAATCTTAATCATGCCAACACAAAAGAAACACAAGCACACAACAATCAAATCACCTGCACGAAATAATATTGCAGCCGGAGACCCATTCGACGAAACGCCCGCACGAAGGGCACCTCTGCCAATTCCTCTCCTTTGCAATCCTTTCAAAGGCCCTATCATTCTCATCCCTTATCCGAACACGGAATTGAGAGCAGCCATATCCTTCATGCCACACTTCGCTACACATGAAACACAACAATCTCTTACACTTAGGACAACTCGATTTCCCCATGTTCCCACCGCACTCGTTCACAATCAGGACATTGCAATCCCTGTAAGGGCAGTAGGATTTGTCAAGACCCGCAATCGCCGCCTCGCAAAGAACGTCGCACCACCGAACGAACAGCGGCGCGCCGACGATGGCGGCGCACGCAAGCGGATCAAGTTTGTTGGTGCAGTTTAAGTCGGGACAGTCGATGTCTCCGACGTTGTCTTCGAGCCTGGAAGAGATGTGTTTTATCATGCAGTCGTTGCAGAAGGGATGGGAACATCGGACAGCGGCGTGGTTGGTAAATTTTTCGTCGGAAGTTAGAGAAGGCTCAGTGCAGATTTCGCAGGTGAATTGTTCGTGTTCTTCCGCCGCCGGCGGTAGGAGGTTTTGAAGAGGCTTCCCCATCTTTTTGTTTTACGTGTTTCGGTGTTTGTGTGGTCTCTCTCTGACTATCTATCGGGTAAGTTGTGTTGTTATCAAAGAAGTCAAAATTTGACGGGATTCTGTCTAACGTAGTTCTTCGACATAAAATTGTTGTATGACTTGATTTAGTATTATTATATTGGATAAAATTTATTAATATTATAAAACATTAAGGGAACAAATACTAAAATTAACTTTTATCTATAAGTTCTAAATAAATATTAAAAAATATGACTTTAAATATCATTAATATAAAATTAAATATAAAGTCAACATAAAATATTTTAAATAGATGAAGAGCAAACAAGTTTTCGTCAGATCCGGAAGAGTCCCATGTCTATATTTTGAAACGAAGATTTCGTATTAATTTATAAACCAAGGAATTAGATATATGCATAAAGTTATTTAGCGATCCAAAAAGGTAATTAGTATATTTACATTTAAAATAATGTTCTTTTACATGTAGCTAGGGTTTCTTGTGTGTATATAAATATATATGTATATAGGTGGTTTACATCTCACTACCCTACTAGAAAGCTTAATTATAACTCAATCCATCTAAATTGAAAAATTACATTTTAATCCCTCTAAATCTTGTTTCGACTAAAGTTCTTTAATGAAATTTATAAAAGTACGCTTATGCCCCTAATTACAAAATCATCCCTAACGTTTATAAAAATATATGACCAAAATTACAAAAATATAGGAGTGTTATATTGAATATATGACCAAAATTACAAAATCGTCCCTAACGTTTACAAAAATATTCCTATACATTATGAATTTAACAACAAATTAGCGGTGTTTTTAAAATAACATAACGGAAACCTAGGGACCACAAACGGTTCTCAAAAGTTAGGAACTAAAATGTAATTTTTCGATTTAGATGGATTGCGTTGTAATTAGGCCTTCTAGTAGGATAGTCAGATGTAATTTTATATATATTTTTACACACACTCAAGTGGAGATTCAAACCCGGGTTATTGCCCTAAGAATAAACCCTTTAATCACTTGAACGAATCTGAAGGACAGCTAGGGTTTTCTTGTATCAACTCTTAATTATGTAAATATATATTTTCAAATATATTGATAAATAGTGGAGATTAAAAGAATCATTTCCTTTTACTTTTTGGTGGAAATAAAAGAAGGGAAAAATGCAAAATCAGGATACCAACTATCCGGAACTAGTGTTTTCGGGATACTAAATTTTCCGGTGACAAAAATGTTCATTATCTCTAAAAATCTGTCAATTTCGGGACAAATTCGCCGGAAATTGCCAAGTCATCACCGGAAATCAATTGACGTGTCGAATTTAATGACGTGTCATTGCCATGTGTCTTAGGCTGAGAGACACGTCAACGACTTTTCCACGTCAGCCCATTCCGGTGAACTTTTTCCCAGATTTGACATAATTTTGTAGTTATTGGCCTTTTTTTGTCACCGGAAAAAATAAGTGTCCTAAAAATGTTAGTTGGGGTCAGTTGGTATCCCGATTTTGCGTTTTTCTTGAAATAATAATAATGTCCCCATGTGGACCCCGAGCAACCATGGCCAACCCAAAAATAGCCACATGTGCGCCACGTACGCTCCATGTCGGTCCATGTGTTTGACACAGAGGGCCACGTGGAGGCCGAAGAAAGCCACGACGTGGACGCCGGACACCCTGCTATGCGGCACCCTAAGCCGATTCAGATCGATAAAACGACCTCAAGGCTAGCCCCACTTGTCTAAGGCAGCAGATCAATAAGACTAGAGCCAGATCGATATGGTTCTAGCTCACTCCAGATCGAGATGATACAACCTCAGTTAGATGGGCATATCCACCTGAAAATACGACAAAGTATTGATCCCTTGGATCGATATCATACGTCACCAGATTTAAGCCAGATCAATATTGATGATGTTTGAAGTCTGTCTGGTGCTCTGGTCGAATCCGAAGCTCAAATCACTTAGAATTTATAAGGATGGGATGACTCTCGATCGGATCTGAAAAGAGTAACAAACGTGAGCTAAAGGACAAATGGGAGGAATGAGGGTTATATCCCATTTTGGCACTTCGACGCTCAAGTCAGGTACTTGCTCAAAGAAGTTAGAGTAGTACTGAAGGTTGAATGAACAGTAGTTGTGCTTACCAATGCCATAGATGCTATGAATATTCATAGACCCAATGTGGGTGTGTGATACATGTTCACGCGCTAGAGATGCATTTAATGCTCTGGCCAGTTTGTTAAGGAACAGTAAGTACGATATGATACATTTATGTCAGACTTGGTCCCTTGTTTCCCCTTACATGTCTCGACCCCTTATCGTGCTCTTTGCCAGCCGTATGGCCTTGCGTGGTCGATGGGTTTGGCGGTCGAGAAATCCTTTTGAGGTCAAGAGCCTCACGTGGTGGGGGTTGGTACCCGAATACCTTGTCCGGTCGATAGACCTCTACGGGATGCTCATCGACTAGTTAGTATCAAGGTGTCGAGGCTGGCCGACTGACTCTCCCAACGGAGTATTATGCTGACGTGTTAATCCACGTGGAGCATGGTGTTGAGGTGTCACTCCTTAGTCATTGGGCCACGTGACGCTCTTGGAAAGTGCCCCGTCAAATATATACTCACACTTCATTATTTAATTTCACGATTGCTTCTTTGGGTTGGCCATGGTGGCTCGGGGTCCACATGGGGACATTATTATTATTTCAAGAAAAACGCAAAATCGGGATACCAACTGACCCCAACTAACATTTTTAGGACACTTATTTTTTTCGGTGACAAAAAAAGGCCAATAACTACAAAATTATGTCAAATCTGGGAAAAAGTTCATCGGAATGGGCTGACGTGGAAAAGTCGTTGACGTGTCCCTCAGTCTAAGACACATGGCAATGACATGTCATTAAATTCGACACGTCAATTGATTTCCGGTGATGACTTGGCAATTTCCGGCGAATTTGTCCCGAAATTGACAGATTTTTAGAGATAATGGACATTTTTGTCACCGGAAAATTTAGTGTCCCGAAAACGCTAGTTCCGGATAGTTGTTATCCTGATTTTGCATTTTTCCCATAAAAGAATCATTTCCTAATTAAAAAGATGATAATCCAGATCCCAGTTATAAGAACAGCTATAATTAGGAGGAAGCAAGAACATCCGAAGCTACTGGGCATAACACACATTCCCCATCAGATTCAGCCCTATTTTCGTAGCAGAATGAACACCATTCCTCATCAGTCCTGTTCCCACACTTATGGCAGAATTCCTTGTCACATCTGCAAAATAAAAAAACACATACATTTTTTTTTTGTTTTTGGGTTTTTTTTAATAGTACCCATGAATTGAAAAAAATGTTTGTTTACTCCCCATTTTTAAAAAGAAATTCGTTTGTTCCCCAGATGAGAGGTAAAATGTTTGTTTACTCCCCATTTTTTGCACCAGATGAGAGGTAAAATGTTTGTTTACTCCCCATTTTTTGCACCAGATGAGAGGTAAAATGTTTGTTTCCTCCCCATTTTTTGCAAACGTGGTATAAAAACTCAAGGATCACGTAACTCAATCCACAAATATTGTATATTTTTCGCAATATCATGTATATATCTTCGAGGCTGAAAGAGATGTATTTTATCATGCAGTCGTTGCAGAAGGGATGGGAACATCCTACGGCGGCAGTTGGTAAATTTTTCATTGGAAGTCAGATCAGGCTCGGTGCAGATTCCGCAGGTGAATGAATGCTCTTCCACCGGCGGAAATAAGAGGTTACGCAGAGCGTTCCCCATCGTTTTGTTTTACGTACGTGTTTGTATGGTCTCTCTTTCATGTTGTAGCAGAAGTATTCTATGTTTTTACAGTTTTGACTCGTGTAAGTTGTGTTGTGGAATGTGGATATATATGTTGTCAAGAACTCAAAATTTGCCGGGATTCTAATTCTGTCTAAACTCTAAAGTAGATCTGGAAAAAAAAAAAAAATTGTCATGGAAACTAGGACGTTTTTTAAATTTTAACACCAATTTTTTTTTTCATTGCCGATTGTTGGGGACAGGCATAAAAGCTCTCTTCGCCGACATAGGAGAGAAAGTTGGTCGGATCATGTGACCTATTCGTCGGGGGACCAGCCAGCAGGTTGGAGAAACTTGCCCACGGGGTGGCCTGCGAATAGATTGGGAAACCTAATATAGGTGGGATACTATTATGAGTGTCGAGCAAGTAATGTGGCGGGGATAAGGTCAGATTTAGGTTAAATCTAGAGACGTAGAGGCTAGAAAACCAGAGGAGGGAGATAAAACCCTAATTGAAATCTATAAATAAAGGAGAGGTAGAGGAGAAAGGCAGAATCCAATAGAGGAAAAGAGTAATACGCTAGGTCGCAGAGAGGAATGCAACACCGATCGCCACTTAATAGTAAAGTAGAGGCCTATAATTTTGCACTTCCCTGTTTATGCGAGTAAAAGGTTTTAGAGGAAATTGCTATTTTAGTCCTGTAAATTATCCACATTTTAATTTTGGTCCCAACCATTACAATTTTCACAATTTTAGTCCCATATTGTTTCAATTTTTGCAAATGTAGTCCCAAGCTCCAATTTCCGTCAACAATTAACGGTGCACGTACGTGATTATCACGTGCACGTTAGTTTAGGGTCTGAGAACGATTTCTTACCCCCAATTTCACTATGCCCAAAATCCCTAAACTCATTCTACTTGCCCTAAACTCATTCCTCTTTCAATCGCTCTCAATTAACGAGGACGCATGTATTTGTATGGTGAACACGCATGATATATACGAGGGCATGGGTTTTTCCCGATCAGGAAGTCGAATTTCAGCTCGATTAGAGAAGGGATCAGGCAAGGAATTATCATGGGATCGGGAAAGATAAAAGGGTTGAAGAAATGGGGACAAGAAGATTTTGGACCCTCAAGGGCCTTTTCCGCAGAGATGGAACAAGATATTCGTATTTTCGTGTGTGATTTGTTAGCGCTCGATCCACTGTTCTTATACATTCCTGTGGTTGATGCTCGAAAGCTGTGTCTTTCTCTAGACAAGGGTTTGGAGTTAACTGCTTGTGTTCTCAGACCATTTGCTGATATTTTTTACATTTTTCATATTGTTTTGCAATTTCGTGCGGGTTTATTGCCCCTTCTTCCCTGGTGTTCGGGAGGGGGGAGTTGACTGAGGATCCGAGAGCGATATCTAATCAGTGCCTGTTTTCGTACTTTATCATCGACGTGTTGGCTGTTCTTCCTTTACCTCAGGTATAGTTCTGTGTATTCTGATATGGTTCTATTTGTTGTTGGTTGAAATACATCGAGTACCACATGTTTATAGCATTACATATATACTCCCTGTGTTTATGAATTACATTACACTTATACCCCCTGCGACCTCGTTTAATTTGATAATCTGCTATTGTTTTCCCAACAAAAACTTACGCGGTTTCTTTCATTTCAATCCATCAGATTATGATCCTAATAGTAATCACAAGTGTTAAAAGCGCGCCGATATCTCTCGTCATGAAAGAGCTACTAAAGATTGTAATTTTCTTCCAATACGTTCCAAGACTCTGGAGAATCTGTCCTCTATTCAAGGAAGTGACAAGAATATCGGGCCTATTCACAGAAACGGCGGGGGTCGGAGCTGCCTTCAATCTCTTCCTCTACATGCTTTGTAGTCACGTAAGCTTAATTCCTCGTTCAAACCGTATGAGTTTAGGGATTTTGGGCATAGTGAAATTGGAGGTAAGAAATCGTTCTTAGACCCTAAACTAACGTGCACGTGATAATCACGTGCACGGAAATTGGAGCTTGGGACTACATTTGCAAAAATTGAAACAATATGGGACTAAAATTACGAAAATCATAATGATTGGGACCAAAATTAAAAAGTGTGTAATTTACGGGATTAAAATAGCAATTTCCTCAAGGTTTTCATTTAAATGTCAATGTGATTGATGAGAATATAACGTATAATTTCTATTTAATAGAAATTATATATAAAGTTACCGAATTAAAATTCCTCTCAACACTGTAAATAGCCCCATGTCTGCCATTTTTTTTTTCCCAAAAAAGAAATAAACAATCTTTTCCGAAACTCAAGCTTCGTATTAATCTATGGATCAAATAATGATTAATATATGCATAAAGTGATTTAGGGATTAAAAAAAAAAAGTAAAATTTTTCAAGCTCGGTAAGTCCAATAAAATAGTATTCTTTTACTAGTAGAAAAAAAAACATCATAATAAACGGAGCTCAGTAAGTCCAATAAAATAGTATTCTTTTACAAGTATAAAAAATACATTATAACGGAGCTCAATAAGTCCAATAAAATAGTATTTTTTAAGATTAAAAAAAATACATCATAAATGTTGGGATATACTCACTAGGTCCAAGACGGGCCCAAGCCCAAGGTTCAGCTCGGACAGAGCAAGGGCGCGAGTAGAATAAAAAGAGGGTAGATTAGTTTGCTACTTTTGATGAACTTATAAGGAATTCTTGTGAAAGTATCACGAATTTAGGTTAAATCAAGAAGTCTAATGATATTGAGAAAACTTGGTCAACACGTGGCTAGGATCGCAAATGGATAATGATCTAGAAAGCATGGACACGGCTAAAATTGTGTCCGTACAATGTCCCACACGTGTCGGACACGGACATGTTTCGGACACATGTCAAGCACAGCTGAAACGTGTCCGAAAAAAAGAAAAAAAAAAACAAAAAAAAAAATAGGACATGGTGTCGGATACGGCAGGTGAAGTGTCCGACATGGCGAGACAAATTTTATAATGAGCCGTAGTACGCCTGTTCCAGGGAATGAGAAGGGTACACGTGTCCCGACAGGAGTGCTTTACAGTATTCGGGTGTCCGGTGACGTATGATGTCGATCTGGAGATCGATATTGCCTTCCGGGATCCTTAATGCTGTGGATTTCCTCAGAGTAGATCGATCTGTTGATCTGGTGATCGGGTAGTATGCCCATCGATCTGGTGTCCATAAACAAATCTGATGACCTGAGGACCTGGTATCGATCTGATGACCTGTCCAAGAGGTCGTTCTTGGTTTGTCCAGGTTGGTGTGAGGGTCCACGTGGCACCAACCGGGGGCGGCCACGTGGCCTTGTACTATTATGCCATATCAGAGGCCCCCCAAATTACCAGTGTGAAATTTCACGGTGGTGATTTCATCGATCTGGTATTGGATAGGGGAACCGTCGTGGCCGTTGGAATCGAGCCGTTGTCTCAGTTACGGGCGTGGCTTCTTGAGCCAGATCGGTCCGACAAAGCATTTAATGCGACGCGACCTTCCATAGGATAGGCGCATGCGGGGTAATTATGGCGTCGTTTCGTATTTCGAGAAGTAACTTTTCAACCCCTATATATAGGAGGGACCCTGCCTCAGCCCCATTTCACAACTTACCACACTCTGAGAATTGAACTGCTCTGGTTGTGATCAGCTCGCCGGTAACTTTCGTCTCCGAACTCGGCCTTTACAGAGGTAAAAAGTTTTTCTTTCTTGCACCTTCATGGCTCAAAATCAGGTAGCGTTCACGCCGTCGCCAGGACGAGAGGAAGACCTGCCAGCCCCACCATTACCGAATGAGAATTTTGAGCTCAACTCCGGTCCGATTTCCGGAAGGGACGGAGCTTCGACGGCGAACAGAGGGGGTCAGGCTTCGACATCAAGGGTACGGCGAACCTTTGGGCTTTTAGATGAGCCGGAGGGGGAAGTTGGAGAAGGAGAGGGACAAGATGGAGGGGAACCCGTGACACAGGTCGAGAACCCTCCCGCGCGACCTCCCCATGTGTACAGGACTCTCTCACACGTCTCTGAGAGGTTCTCCAAGATAACCTCCCAGGAGCTTGCGGAGGTCACGCGGCTACTGGGGTTGGGTCCTCAGTACGCGGTCCGGAGGCCGGAGGAGGGGGAGACCGTCGAGAGACCGAGGGGTCTGAGATCGATTGGCATGTACTATTCCTCCATCAAGTATGGGTTCAGGCTCCCCCTGCCTCGGGTCATCTCAGATTTCTTGGTTCGGTATAACTTATGCCCTTCCCAGCTGACCCCGAACTCATTCTCTCTGATGCATTATATGATCATCACCATGAAGTGCCTGGGATTCGAGCCGGAGATCTGGGACTTTCGGGAGTTTTTCACGCTCAACACTGCCACCAAATCCGGGGTAGGGTATTTCAATCTTCAATCGAAGCCGAACCGGAAGGTCGTATCGATCCCGTCTACATCACATGGCATCAACTGGAAGTCCAAGTTCTTCTTCATCGATCTTCCCATCGTTCCCCGCTTCCGGATCACTTGGGGGGATAACGGTCCAAGACGGCTCGTGACCAAATCGTCGACCTGGCTCCACAATCACTTCGAGCTGTTGACCAATATGGGCCTTTTAGATCATACCAACCTGACGAGGACGGGGAATCTGGTCGAAGCGGGCATTATAACCGGGCTTCATAAAAAGAACTTTCGCTTTGGTATGCTCTTACTTCGACTGGACCCCTACTCGATCAGGGTCTTTAAATTTCTTACCTGCTTTTTCGATCTAATTCGTCGAACTGAATCTTTCGTTTCGCAGATCTACGACCGTTGATAATGTCTCGAGCTGCGAGAATGAGGGCGATGAACCAAAGGAATGCGACCCCAGACGAGCTGCGGCCCGTGGCGGAGGCCGCTCGAGCCATCATAAATGCCCTACCTGAGGCCCAGCGGGCTCAACAGGAAAGGTGCTCGAAAGAGTTACACGACCTGGATGCCGATCTGGCGGAGCAGACCGCTGGGGAGCCTCTCCGTGGTGAAGAGCTCGAAGGTCAAGCCGGATCATCCGCGCAGCCGAGCGGTCAGGTCGGGGATGACGTCGAACAAGTAATAAATCTCGATCATCTTCCTTTATATTTTGATGAAGATATTGATCCTCAACTCCAGGTTGTTCAGGCGAGGCATGGGGTAGGCAAGAGACCTTTTAGAGAACTGGTTCATGAACTGCAGGATTCTGACGAGTCCGATGAGGAGGCCCAGCTTTTGAACTTTCCCAAGACTCCCCTTCCCCAATGGCCTGCAGGTCTGGAGATCGAAAAGGCCGATGGGACCAAACGAGCTCTGGCGTTTGGCAAAGTCGACCCCGAACTCCTGGCTGCCCTCTTCAACTCCGGGTGTATCATTGACGAGCAGAAGAAGCTCTCTCAGAGGTCGGCCAGGCAGAAGAGGTACCAAGCTGCCAGAGGCCTTTTCGGTGTAAGTTGGTATTGTTTTGTTTGTGTTTTTTTTTTTTTTTCTCTGCCAACTCTTGGAGATCGGACTCATCCGATCTGACGACTTGTTCTCAGGACGTTCTCCCCGTCCTTATCAATTCGATCCACGAGGCTGAGGTTTTCAAGGCCGGCAAGGAAAAGTATAAGGAAAAGTACCAGATGATGAAAGGCCGGCTTGTTTCCGCGAACCCTGAGAGGGTTGAACAGCTCGAACGGGAACTCCGAGAAGCTCGTGAGGAGAAGAGGCAACGGGTCGAAGAGAAGGAGACCATGGAGGTCCAGTGGAAGAGCTCGCAGGAGGCCCTTAAGGAGGCCCTTAAGGAGGCGGAGAATGCCCACGCCGCCGAGCTGGCCCGGCTAACTGGAGAGTTCGCCAAACAGCTCGAGGCCACCAAAGCTGCTTCGAGGGAAGAGGGGCACGCCGCCGAGCTGGCCCGGCTAACTGGAGAGTTCGCCAAACAGCTCGAGGCCACCAAAGCTGCTTCGAGGGAAGAGGGGAGGAATGAGATCTTCAGCTTGGCGCAGGTAAAGATTGTCAAAGCCGCGGAGGAGATGAAGAAGTGCAAGCTGGAGATCGAACGGTATGCTGTTCGCGAGTTCATGGAGGGCCCCGGTTTCGAGGAGGCGAGCCTGATCGTGGGTCAGAACGACCTGGCGGAGGGGTTCCAAATCGCCGTGAACCAGCTCAAAGCCCAGGACGCCATCGTCCCCAACTTCAATTTTGACTCGATCGGCCCACTGCTTCCCGATCCTTACGCTCCTGACCTTCCTGAGGAAGAAGAGCCGATCCAAATCGATTGGGCGACCTTCAAATACGGCCACGCCATTGAGATCGCTCAGGCCAAGAAAGAGAAACGTCGGGTAGAGTGCGAGCTCCCTCCGCCAGTTCACATCGAAAGCTTCCTTCCCACCATCAGGGAGCTCGAGCGGTCACTTCGCCGAACGGCCCAAGAATCCCCTTCCGAGCCCGTCGAGATCGATTAAATTCTCCCCTTGTAGCCAACTTTTTAGACCTCCCAGCCGGGTTGTGGCTGTGTGAATACTTGTTTTTAATACTTGTTTTTGAACATTTGCCCATCGAGCCACGTCGCGTGGTGAGCTCGATGCGCTAGATAAGATCGATCTTTCCTAATTTTGAGATCGATTTTTGCATGAATGAATTATGTTTCTCATACTTGTCTTTTTTCCTTACAAGTTAAACATTAATTCGATCTGGCATGCGCGTGGTTTATCGACATAGGTTTCGCTTACCCCTTAGCTTAGATTCTTATCGCTTTCGGATCGATTGGCTCATGAAGCTATTCGATCTTTTTTGGATGTCGATCTAGCTTCATTGGGCGTTCGCATTTTTCCTTGGGCGTTTTTCCATTCGCTGCGTTCTCGTCGGATCGGTAGCGATCTCTGAGACGTGCTAATCTCTGGACCCCTTTGGATCTAAAACGATCTCCTTGGATCTCTGGATCTTTAATTTCTGGAAATGATTAAAAATGCATTAAACACGTTAGGACTTAGGATCTCCTTTGGTCTAGAAACGACCTCGTTGGATCTCGATCTCTAACTGCGATTTAAAGGCATTAAGTACGTTAGGACTTAGGATCTCCTTGGGTCTAGAAACGACCTCGTTGGATCTCGATCTCTAACTATGATTAAAAATGCCTTAAACACGTTAGGACTTAGGATCTCCTTTGGTCTAGAAACGACCTCGTTGGATCTCGATCTCTAACTGTGATTTAAAAGCATTAAGTACGTTAGGACTTAGGATCTTCTTGGGTCTAGAAACGACCTCGTTGGATCTCGATCTCTAACGATCGGATGCGGGGTGGCTCACTCCCTCCTCGACTCATGACCGTGGGTCAAATGAGAGCTTAATCGAAGGGATAGTGGCCTGACGCGGGATTACGGATTGCCTTTAATTGGATACCCCAAAATATGTGAATTAATTGACTGATCAGAGATCGATTCTCAGGCGAATTTGACCTCTTTAACTACAGAGATCGATTCTCAGGCGAATTCGACCTCTTCAACTATTACAATTTTTGAAATAAATTTGAAGGCTAAGTGTAAAACTTCTTCAAGTTGTGCGCGTTCCACGGTCTGGGTAACGGTTCCCCAGCCATGTCTTCAAGTCGGTAGGCCATGTTTTTCCCGATCTCGGTGACGCGATAAGGTCCTTCCCAGTTAGGCTCAAGTTTTCCGACATGTTGCAAGACCTCGACCTTTTTTAGCACTAGGTCACCGATCTGAAACGATCTGGGCCGTACGTGCTTATTGTATGATCGGGCTGCTGCTGCCTTGTACTGCTTGAGCTTCTGATAGGCATGCTCTCTACTTTCTTCAATCACATCTAGATCTTCGGCTCTGATCTTCGTATTCCGGTCGAGCTGGTATTGTGATACACGAGCGGTTTCGTGTAACAGCTCTGATGGGATGACGGCTTCGGATCCATAAACCAGAGAGTATGGTGTTTGTCCAGTGGCTGTCCGCGGGGTAGTTCGATAAGCCCATAGCACACCGTCGAGTTCGTCCGCCCATGCGCCCAATTTGGCATCAAGGCGGGTCTTGAGATTTTGGATAATGATTCGGTTGGTGACTTCAGCTTGGCCATTTGCTTGCGGGTGACCAACTGTAGTGAATCTGAGGTCGATCCCGAGATCTCGACAATAGCTCTTGGTATTCTCAGATCGAAATTGAGGGCCATTGTCACAGATGAGTACCCTCGGAACCCCAAAACGGCAGACTATGTTCTTCCAGAGGAAATTTCTTATCACTGCATCAGTAATTTTGGGGACTGCCTCGGCCTCAACCCACTTTGAGAAGTACTCGACGCATACTATGGCAAACTTTTTCTGTCTGGGTGCCAAGGGGAAGGGACCAATGATGTCGATTCCCCATTGGTCGAAGGGCCAGCACACATCGATCGGTATCATGGACGCAGGGTGAGTGTGGATTAGGTTGCCGTGTTTTTGGCACTTGGGGCATCTCCTACAGTGGATCTTCGCATCCCACACCATAGTCGGCCAAAAATACCCACTCCTTAAGATCTTTCGAGCTAGAGCTCGACCTCCAGAATGGTTCCCGCAGCATCCCTCATGGACTTCTTCTAGGACGTCTTGGGCTTGGCTAGGTCGCAGGCACCTTAGAGGGGGACCTGTGAAGGATTTTTTGAACAACCTGCCTTCATGATCCATCATATAGAGCAGAGATCGATATTTTATTCTCCTGGCCTCAGTTCGATTTTGGGGCAAAAGCCCGTCCTTGAGATAAGCGATTAGATCGTCCATCCAGCAAGGTTCCGGCGGATCGATGGTCGCGATCTCGACTTTTCCTTCATCGATCGCACGGCCCCCCGAGACCATCAACGAGATGGTCGCATCCTTTGTTCCCTGGAATCCGTTGGCCAACTTCGATAGGGCATCAGCTCGACCGTTCTCTTCGCGAGGGACCTGTTCGATTTTGAACTCTTTCAGCTTGGAGGCCAGCTCTTTCACCATTTTGAGATACGCTGCCATGGACTCTTCCCGAGCTTCGTACGTGCCGTTGACTTGGCCCGCGACGAGCTGGGAGTCAGTTACAACGGCTAACCTGTCGATCTGGTTCTCCGTGGCGTACCTTAGCCCTGCCACCAGTGCTTCGTACTCAGCTTCGTTGTTTGTCGCTTTAAAATCGAGCTTAATGGCGAAATCGAGCTGTAATCCGTCTGAGTTTATAAGGGATATGCCCACCCCTCCTCCTTGAGAGGTCGATGAGCCATCCGTGTACATGGTCCAACTAGGCGCGGCACGAACGATCTCCATCGAGCTGGTGTTCTTTTCGACTAGAAAGTCAGCCAGAACTTGAGCTTGTTGGGCGGCCCGGGGTTGGTAGGTGACGGCATGCTGACTCAACTCGACCGCCCATTTCATCATTCGACCCGACACGTCGGGCTTGGATAAGACCTGCCTAAGGGGTTGATCCGTTAGGACGATTATGGGGTGAGCTTGGAAATACGGACGTAGCTTCCGAGCCGCATGCGTCAGAGCGAATACGAACTTCTCGATCTCAAGATAATTTCGCTCCGCGCCGTGTAGGATCTTGCTCAGGTAGTAGATCGGTAGGTGTTTTCGATCTCGAATAGCGACCAAGACTGAGCTGAAGGTTTCATTAGAGAGGGACAGGTAGAGGTACAAGGTCTCTCCTTCATTCGGCTTGGCCAGCAATGGCGGGGAGGCCAGGTACTCTTTCAGTTGATCTAACGCTCGGTCGCATTCTTCGTTCCACTCGAATTTTTTGAGATTCCTTAAAACTTTGAAGAATGGGAGGTTTCGTTCGGACGATCGTGATATGAACCGGTTGAGTGAGATTATGCGACCCACCAGGGACTGTACCTGGTTGATGCATCGAGGTCGAGGGATGACCTGGATTGCTTTGATCTTCGTAGGATTCGCCTCGATGCCTCGTTGGCTCACCATGTATCCTAGAAACTTTCCTCCTTCGACCCCGAACGTACATTTGTCGGGGTTGAGCTTCATACCGTATTGCCGTAAGATCTCAAACGATCTGCGCAGATGATCTAGATGATGGTACGCCCAGCGACTCTTCACGATCATGTCGTCAACGTAGACCTCCATGGTTTTTCCAATCTCATCTTTGAACATCAGGTTGACCAATCTTTGGTACGTAGCTCCCGCGTTCTTTAGCCCGAAGGGCATGACCTTGAAGCAGTATATTCCCTTTACTACAATGAAGGCCGTGTGTTTTTGATCTTCGGTAGCCATAGAGATCTGGTAGTAGCCTTGAAATGCATCCATCATACTGAGCATCTCGCACCCAGCTGTCGAGTCGACGAGCTGATCGATTCGGGGCAGCGGATACGGGTCTTTTGGGCATGCCTTGTTGAGGTCGGTGAAATCGTTGCACATTCTCCATTTCCCGCCTGTTTTTTACACGAGGACTACGTTGCACAACCAGTCAACGTATTGAGCTGGAGTAACGTATCCTGCATCGAGGAGTTTATTGACCTCGGCCTCGATTATATCATTCCTCGCCTGACTTTGAGGTCTTAGCTTTTGTTTTATGGGTTTGATCGACGGATCGATTCCGAGTCGGTGGCAGATCACCTTCGGGTCGACTCCGAT
Source organism: Lantana camara (assembly GCA_037501455.1). Lineage (NCBI taxonomy): Eukaryota > Viridiplantae > Streptophyta > Magnoliopsida > Lamiales > Verbenaceae > Lantana > Lantana camara. Next base: position 136,920,934 of record CM074856.1, on the reverse strand, counting down.
CAGATCTTTGGCAGCCCAAGCGAAGATGTCAGAGTTGTCCCTCAAGAATTCTATCATCATGACCTCGTGTTGCGGATGCATATTCGCCCCGATCTTGGTGGTCTTATTGCTGTTTCCGGGGACTAGGGCAATTTCTTTCAGTTCTTCAGAGGGCTCGAGCCGCTCGCTGGCCTTTCTTTTCCGAGCTGCGGGGGATCTCTCTGCCTCGCACTCCTTTGTGGGAAGCTCGATCTCCCCATCGGCATAAGTCGGGAGGTCGAGCTCTTGCTCCACCTCTTTCCCGGTTGGCTTTTTCAGGACGATGGCATAACAAGCCCAACTGTCCATGACGTCGCAAGTCACCTCACCGACCCCGTTCGGGGTGGGCATCTTCAGTTTTTGATGGTACGTTGAGATGATTGCTTTGAACTGAATAAGGTCAGGTCGGCCGAAGATCATGTTATACGCTAGGGGCATATTGACGACGACGTACTCGACCTCCTGGGTCACCCTCTTGGGGGATGTTCCCATCGAGGTGAGGAGTCGGATGCGCCCTAACGGTATGACTTCCGATCCACCGAACCCGGAAAGCGGTGTTCGGATCGGATCGAGCTTTAGGTTATGTAACTTCATTTTTACAAGAGTCGAGTAAGGGATAATATTCGAGCTGCTTCCATTATCAACTAGGCATTTGGTTACATCATAGTTAGCCACGCCCAAGGTCACCACCATCGGACAGCTAGGCGCGTCGCCTTCCCGATGGGGGCCAGGGCGGCTATCACTCTCACTAAAGCTAACCTCCTGCCTTTCCCACCCTCTACCATGATTGATCTGGAAGACTTCTTCATGCGGACCGTTGTACTCTCGAGCTGCTCGCCTGATGTTCCTTTTTCGAGCTGCATTTGAGTCGCCGCCCTCGTGCCCCCCGGCTATCATATAGATCTTGCCGTGAGTGGGGGGATTGTCCTCTGCTCTCTCCAGCGGTTGCTTCCCAGATCGTTTTGGGGGAGATCTAGATCTGGACCTGTCGCGGTCGCTTGACCTCCCCGCCTTTTCAGAGTAGTGGTCGATGCGTTGAACAAAATCCTTCAGGTGCCCCCCTTGGATGAGTCTTTCGATCTCATCTCGGAGGGCGTTACATTCCGCGGTCGTGTGGCCCCATTGCTGATGGTAGCCACAGTACTTTCCTGATGTCTGAGCCTTCGGGCCCTCCCGGATGGGCTTTGGTTTCTTCAGAAGGCTTTGGTCCATGACCACGTAGATCTGGTCTAAGGACTTGGTCAAGGGGACGTAGTTTCGTCGGTCGACCTGGGTCGGTTGGTCGACTTTCCCCTTGATCTTCTTTTGCTCGCTCCCTTTCCGGTGTTGGGGCGAGCTGGACCCAATGATCTGCCTCTCAGATCGAGGAGGAGGCCCGTGCGTGAGGGCGATCTCCTCAACGAGCATGAAGTCGTGGGCGATATCCTGGATCTCCGTCAGGTTGCGTGGCCCGGCCCTGACGATCTCATCCGCCCATAGGCGGTTGCGGAGAGCTCGATGGACCACAGAGAGCAGGGTGTCCATCGTCGGGTTTTCGACCCGAACTACTTCCCTCGAAAAGCGAGTCATGAAATCTCGCAGGGACTCACCCTCCCTCTGATAGATGCTGTTGAGATAGGAAGGGGGGAGTTTTTCTCCCGTCATTGAGGAGAAGTGCGCCGTGAATCGATCTACGAACCGGTTGTAGGTCGTTATGCACCGTGGCGGCAGGCGGATGAACCAATCTTGAGCGGGGCCCGTCAGCGTAGCGACGAAGAGCTTAGCCCAGATCTGTTGGGGATGGGAGTGTAGAAACATCCGATTCTCGAAGGCCGTCACATGTTTTTCGGGATCTGTGGTCCCGTTGTACATGGGCAGGCCGGTCGGAATTCGATCTCCATCACAGGTTGTGCGGAGAATGTCCTCGCAGAAAGGGGAAGCTTCTTCCCTGTCGCTGCGGTAACGGAGAGGTCGTCGGTTCAGCCCTTCCCGAAGGTCGACCTGCCTCTGGGTGACGTGGGAGCCACGGTCACCCAGGCGGTCTTGGACCCTTTTTCGGGGTGGGTCCTCACAGTAGTCTTGTTCTCTCCCCGCGCGAGCCGCGGCGACTCTGGCGGCCTCCTCCCTGGCTGATCGGGGGGGAATCCGATCTCTGAGGTCGTCGAATTCGTCGTTGTCCTCGTCGACCACGCGCTTGCCGCGGTTGTTGCGGCTGGGGTGGTCGGAGTCCCCGTGGGCTTCTCCAGGAACTTTGTCTGCTGCGGGAGGTGGTGGTGGCGGAGCGATTCCTTGGATCTGCCCCGCCCCTACCTGGGGACTAAGGCCCCAAATGATCTGCGCGGGTCGCCCGTCGAGCGGTTGAAAGACATAGGGAACAGGGTTCCCGTATGCCTGGACAGTGGGGGCCAACGCATTGCCCACCACGGGGCTAGGTATGGTGGTAGCCGGGCTGGCCCTTGGTAGCTCCGGGCGCCTGGGTTCGCGGCCCTCCGTTTGGGCACGCTCGATCTCGACCCGCCATTGGTCGAGGAAGGCTTCCAGGTCCGCCTGGGTGACGGTGTACCTGGGAGTGGCCTCCAGTGGAGGCTGGGGGATGTTGGTGCTGGGACCGTCCGGCAGGACAGCGGAGGTGTTGCCAAGCGGCGCGTTGTAGTCATGCCTGCCTTTGGCAACCTCCTCCAGGTCCTCGTCACGGTTGGTGTTCCTTGTGTTAACCATCGTGTTTGAAAAAGAGATCAAAGGGCTTTTATCTAGGTCGATGTGAAAAAGAGTGTTTCCCACAGACGGCGCCAAACTGATCTGGCTCAAATCTGGTCGATCTGACTTGTCGATCTGACTGTCAGATATGGGTCAATCAGTCAAGAATTTGTTTGAGTGGGTTCTTTATCGACCTGAAAGCACTAGCAAACGTGAGCTCGAAACCAACTTGGGGGACTTGGGGTTTGACCCAAGGTTGGCACTCCGACGCTCAAGTCAGTAATGGGGCTCTTTAGTGAGAGAATAAATGCAATTGAATGCGTATTAAAGGCTTACCAACTACTGTTCAAAGGGCGAGTATTTATAGCCATGGCCAAATGACACAGTAGTGTGTGTACTGTAGGTGTGCATTAATGGCGTTGCCAGTCGCCGATCTGGATGTCGGACGACGGAACCGGCTTGAGGAGGGTCGTTTGTACCTTCTTTCCCCTTTGGGTAAAAGCAGGGATTGACGGTCATTAATGAGCCGTAGTACGCCTGTTCCAGGGAATGAGAAGGGTACACGTGTCCCGACAGGAGTGCTTTACAGTATTCGGGTGTCCGGTGACGTATGATGTCGATCTGGAGATCGATATTGCCTTCCGGGATCCTTAATGCTGTGGATTTCCTCAGAGTAGATCGATCTGTTGATCTGGTGATCGGGTAGTATGCCCATCGATCTGGTGTCCATAAACAAATCTGATGACCTGAGGACCTGGTATCGATCTGATGACCTGTCCAAGAGGTCGTTCTTGGTTTGTCCAGGTTGGCGTGAGGGTCCACGTGGCACCAACCGGTGGCGGCCACGTGGCCTTGTACTATTATGCCATATCAGATTATATAAGACAATTTTATTTTTATATAAAATATTTTTATTGATATATGAAATATATTTATTTATATAGAATATAGCCGTATCGGAGTGGTGTCGTGTCCTAAAATTTTTAAAAAATCCGTGTCACCGTATCCGTATCGTGTCGTATCCGGGATAGAAACCAATTTTGATATTCCTTTGTCACCCTAGCTTTCACTCGATCGAAGACATGCAGAAAGTTTGATCTTGGGGCAGGCAGAGTTGACGAAGACGGTGCTGGTTCGACTGCTTAAAAAAGGCTAGTTAGGAGCATACGGGAAAAGGTTGGGCTTCAAAATTGCCTTCCGTCTAGTGATGCCTTAGCCACTTGTCGGAATTGAAAAAATTGATTTATTCTATCAACAGGGAATATCGTAATAACTAATATGACGAGCAAATGAAATAAGAATCGAACCTCAAGTCTAATCTTCCTTTTCAGTTGCCACACAAGAACATACCTTCTTAGTTGTTCTAGAGGAACGTGCCGCCTTATTCATGTCCGTGCAACATAGATAATGATCAAAGAATCTCATTTGGTCGAGAGTTTGAGAGTTAAAAGACACTTTAAGACACTATGATCGTGTAACTAATAAATATAAAAATAAAAACAAATCCAATCACGTACACATACCTATAAGAGATTAAACTTTAACAGGACTCTTTTCTATAAAATACATTAAGAGGAAGAAACAAATAGAGGAAAAGGGTCATAAAAGACATTAAGATGAAGAAACAAAGAGAGAAAAAGGGGTTTGAATGGACGAATACTCATCAATAATAAATAGTTGAAATTAAAAAAATCGATTAGAAATGGCATTCCACTTCCAGATACATATAAAAGCAGTTATCATCACAAGAATGTAAGATAATAAGCACCATAGTGGTGGATTGTATCCACATTGAGGACACCCACGCCTGTTAGTCTGCTTTCCACACCCGTAGCAGAACTCCGTGCCACATCTGCAAAATAAACAAACATACAAATATATAATTTAAAATAAAATGAAAAAATAAATCCAAGTTAAAATATATTGTCCTAGAATTTAAATGTTCAAACTAATTAATTATTTGTTTGGGTTAGTTATTTTTCCTACATTATTCTTTTACCTTTTGATTTCCTTATTGGGTTCTTGAATTTTCCCATTATTTCAAGATAATAGTGAGAATTTGATCCCCACAAGTTTATTTAACGGGAAATTCCCGAAAAATCCCCATATGAGAACTCAAATTCCTCTTTACTCCCCACTTTCAAAAAAGTTCCTCTGAACTCCCCAGATGAAAATCAAAATTCCTCTTTACTCCCCGTTTTTTTGGAAGGTTGTATAAAAATTCAATGTATTTGGGGGCAAATACATCATTTGGGCATTTAAGTACGTGATTTAGGGGTTCGGGTACGCGATTCTTGAATTTTTATACAACCATGGGGAGTTAAAGGGAATTTGGCCTGTCATCTAGGGAGGGTTAAAGGGAATTTGACCTGTCATCTAGGGAGCAAATGTGAACTTTTTTGAAAATGGGGAGTTAAAGGGAATTTTTTCAACTTTTAGGTACTATTCATAGAAAACCCCATTATTTAACACATGAGCAAGCTAAGGTTTCAAATAATTACCAAAACCCCGCTTGAAATCTCACAAATTTGAGAGGAAACTCTTATAATTCTACCTACCCTTAATTGCGACAAGGTAAAGAAATACAAACACACGCGCGAGCTAAGGTTAACCTAATTATGAAAAAAAATTCCTTAGTCAAATTTGAGAGGAAGTTCTCATAATTTTGTCAAACCTTAATTATGTCTAGATAAAGAAATACCAAGTTTGACCTAATCACAGTACAAGCATATCGATGCAAGCATACAAGTTAAAGACGTTTGAAGTTTGACGTGATTATAAAAACTTGTCTCATAATTTATCAAATTCTAGAGAAAGCCCCTAAAATTCAATCTCTTTTTTTTTTTTTAAACACATGCACACTCAAACGAGATTTTAAATCGGGAGTTGGAGACAATTAACACACGGCAGTTAATTCACCTGCACGACACAATATTGCAGCCCTATGTCCGTTCCACGAAATGCCTGCAGGAAGGACACCTCTTCCAATTGGTCTCCTCCACAAGCCTATCAAACGCCATATCATTCTCATCCCTTATCCGTATGCGGAACTGAGAGCATTCATATCCTTCATGCCAAACATCCCCACACTCGAAACAGAACGATCTTTGACACTTAGGACAACTCGATTTGGTCTCTTTCCCAGCACACTCGTTCACGATCAGGACATTGCAATCCCTGTAGGGGCAGTAGGATCTGTCGAGACCCGCATTCGCCACCTCGCACAGAACGTCGCACCACTGCACGAACAGCGGCCTGCCTACGACCGCGGCGCACGCCAATGGATCGAGCTTCTTGGTGCAATTCAAGTCTGGACAGTCGATGTCTCCGACGTTGTCTTCGAGCCTGGAAGAGATGTATTTTATCATGCAGTCGTTGCAGAACGGATGGGAACACCCGACGGCGGCGCAGTTGGTAAATTTTTCGTCGGAAGTCAGATCAGGCTCGGTGCATATTCCGCAGGTGAATGGATGCTGTTCCGGCGGCGGTAAAACGTTGCGCAGAGCATTCCCCATCCTTTTGTTTTAGGTACGTGTTTGTATGGTCTCTCTCTTTATCTCTCTCATGTTATGGCTGAAGTATTCTATGTTTTGACTCGTGTATGCTGTGGAATGTGGATGTATATGTTGTCAAGAAGTCAAAATTTGTTGGGATTCTAAGGTAGTTTTCCCGCAGGACTTCTGCTGTCCAAGGTAAAAGACATATCAAACTAAAACATATGATCAAAGATTAGGGGATGGAATGGCTGATGCTTTGGCAAAAAATGGGCTAATAGTTGAAGGAACATATAACCGTCTGGGTTGATCCTCCGGAAGACCTCCGGTTTGAGGATGATTAGTTGACAACTTGTGTATATCTCGCTTCGGTTGCTACCAAAATTAAAATCTCTATTATTTATGTGTTCCCGTTAAATTGAAATTGAGCATAAATCATTGATAAATCAAAAATTCCTTTGATATAAAAATAAAGAGTTTTCTGTTCAGTCACTCAAACCCGTCACTCAAACCCTGTGTTTGAAATATCTTAATTCTCAAAGCGAACAGCCCAACTTCAATCAATACATTAGTAAATTCACATAAATAAGTTATTGAAGCAAACAAATATTTCAATTGTTGGTGATCTCTAATCATCTACACAAAGAATAATATCACAATATAAACATGCATACCCAATATAAAAATTTTAAAAATTAGCATTCATAAACTATATAAATATGAAATTAGTTCACCTTAAAATTTCAAAATATCATTAAATAGTATTTTTAGAAAAAGAAATAATTAGATAGTTACAAAATTAAGTACTTACATAAAACTCCCCAAAAATTTCAGTAAAAATTTCAGTACTCATATTAACCCATCTTTTATACATGTGGCAAATTCGTACAAAATAATCTGCAGAAACACCTCGAGCGTTCGCGGATACACATCAAAAAATTTAATATCGGATAAATTTTAATTCAATTCTTAGATTTAGTTAATTTACTTTGGAAGTGTTTAAGTTTTAGTTTATTTCTTTGATACATTTATTCATTTCTTTTCTATAACTTTTTGTTAGATTAATTAGTACTTATTTGAGAGTGTTTATGGTTTAGTTTTTTTTTTTTTTAATAGGTCTATTCACTTCTTTTTTTTTCTAATGTTTTGTTTTTATATATTTCTGTGGTATTTTTAAATAGTAATATTTTTTTTATAATTTTTGATGAATGTAAATTATTGGTTTTATTTTTATTTGAATGTTCATATTTTAAATATTTTAAATTCTTAATATCATTCTCCAATAATACTTATTTTTAATTTTTATTTTCTTGTAAATTTGCACTATTTTCGAAATACTTTTTTTTTTTTTCCTTATTATAGTGTAAATTTTCTATTTTAATCCCTTTATCTCAATTTATATGTTCCAACATAATTTTGATACTTATATTTTGAATCACATATCTATGTTATTCATCACATGTACATTATAAATTTGATTATCTATTCTATTTGCTAACTTGGTACTGCATTGAGTAAAATATTCAACACTTTGACATCATAAAAAATGATAATAAATTGATTACCATTTGATAACGTCCATAATCAAGCAATAGAAATTCTAAATAAATCAACTAATACAAATATTTTTAATCTTATAAAAAATATTTAAAAACCCATAAAAGCATATATAACTTTGATTCAGAGTTCCAGCTTTGCATAAAAATAAATAAAATACTAACGGTCTGGAAAAATAAGTGTTCCATAATTCCCCAATCATTAGAACGATTTCTAGAGTAATCTCCCTAATTTCCTCTTGAGCAGGCCTTTGTTCATACCTTTAGATAATTTTTAGGCTGATCAGATTCAGAGCAATGAGGCCACCGTTCAATGAGGAATGCAGGTGTTTAAAGACTGCATAAAAGAGCAATGACGACACCCGCAGCACTAATGACGCTACCGATAAAACACACAAACACAAAATACGAATAATAAATCTCGCTGGTGGTTGGGGGTGTTTGTTCCGGCGGATCTTGGGGGCGTAGGTAGCGGCAACGACATACGCCCTCGACGATATTCCCACCGCATTTGTAGCAAAAACGATTCCCACATCTGTCCACCCAAAACAAACAATAAATGACCACATCAATCATCTTAAAATACTTCGTCACAGTTAGAGAAAATTACATGTGACTACCCTATTAGATATATAGTAATTGCAAGCGGTCTATTTTTATTCAAAAATTACAATTTAGTCCTTAAATGATATGGACTATGTCTATTTGTGATCCTCTATTGCTTTAAGATCCGGTTATTGATTTCTGTTCTTTCATTAGTTTAATAAATAAAATAACAAATTCATTCTTACAATATACAAATTCCAACAAAACAATGATAGGTATAACAAATGGTCCATAATATTTAGAGATTAAATTATAATTTCAAATATAGAGATTAAATTATAATTTCAAATAAAGATTAATTATATTGTAATTATCATATCTAGCAGGATAGTCATGTGTAATTTTCCTCATAATTAATATAAACTTTGTTTCGGCAAATACAGTTTGACATCATCATTATCAATTGCTAAACCCAAAATATTCTACCCATTACCCTTCAAGCTCTGATATCATGGCATTTATCAATAATTTGGGGAAGTTACCTGATCATTAGAAGAGAGAACTTGAAAAGAAAACAATCTCCTACATGAAAGAAACACGAACACACAACAATCAAATCACCTGCATTTCATAATATAGCAGCCCCCCGCCCGTTCCACGAAATGCCTGCACAAAGGACACCTCTTCCAATTCTTCTTCTTCACAAGACTATTAAACGCCGTATCATTGTTATTCTCATCCCTGATCCTTACACGGAACTGAGCGCACCCATATCCGTCATGCCAAACTTCGCTGCAGTCGAAACAGAACAATCTCTTACACTTAGGACAACACGATTTCCCCGTGTTCCCACCGCACTCGTTCACAATCAGGACATTGCAACCCCTGTATGGGCAGAAGGATTTGTCGAGACCCGCAATGGCCGCCTTGCATAGAACGTCACACCACCGCACGAACAGCAACCGGCCAGCGACAGCGGCGCACGCGGGCGGATCGAGTTTGTTGGTGCAATTTAAGTCGGGACAGTCGATGTCTCCGACGTTGTCTTCGAGCCTTGAAGAGATGTATTTTATCATGCAGAAGTTGCAGAAGGGATGGGAACATTGGGCGGTGGCGCAGTTGGTTAAATTTAAGTCGGAAGTCAGAGAAGACTCCGTGCAGATTCCGCAGGTGAATGTGAATCGTTGTTCTCCCATCTTTTTGTTTTATGTGTTTGTATGGTCTCTTTCTCTCTCATGTTATAGCAGAAGTATGATATGTTCGACTCATGTAATTTTGTTGTTGTGGATGTATATCTTGTCAAGAATTCGGGATTTTTTTCTAAGGTAGTTTTCCTTTTTACGTAGGACTTCTCCTAATCTTTTCGCCTTCTAATTTGCAAGGTTTTATTATTTCCAAGTTAAAGAACGTAAAATTGTTGTATGACATAATTATTATTTTTTTGTTGCGATATGACCGGAGACTATGATGTACAGACACGGACACGTCGATACGGACACGACACGGATACGGCAACACGGATTTTTTCTTGAATTTTCGAAGTAAGGAGTGTCGGACACGAGTGTCCGACAGGACACGGCAAAATGATATTTTTAGAAGTGTCCGTGCATCATAGACTGGAGAAAATCAGAAATCAGAATCTTTGGGGAAAAAAAATAGAAGATTGAAATGAAATAGATAAAATTTGTTGATAATATTAAAAATTAAAGAGAATTGTTGGCCCTGCCCATCTAGCTTGTGACGCCCCGTCCGATAAATCGTATAAGTAGGCGTCACGAGAGAGATCACGTTACGTACTTATGTGATTTAATTCCCTTTTTGTGTGTTTAATTCCAACTTTAATTGAAAACGTGACTTTGATTAAAATCCGAAATGGTAAAATATGAATTCTTGCATGACAACTTGGGAATAAAACTTGGATGAATTTAAATTAATTGTTGGAATTGGATTTAAATGGGACTTGGACCTATTTGTGTGTTTTGGGCCTAACTTGAGTTAGGTGGGTTTGGGTCGTTCGGGACCAATATGAGCTCGGGAATTCGAATTCGAATTCCAACACCACCATTGGATTTGATTCGGTGATTCGGATCCAATGGAATTTACTTTATATTTTTCGAAAACCGTTTAGTCCTTGAACCTTTTAATCTTGACCTATTGGGCCGAAAGTCATTTATTTGAGCCCAAATCCTAATAAAGCCTCTAGACTCATATTATATCTTGGAAACCCTAATGAAATCTTTAGCCACCATATAAATAGTCTTATCCTTTCTCATTTCATTTCAAACTTCATCTCCCAACAATACATAACTTACATGGAGAGCTTAAAAGGAGGATGAAGATCTAAGGCTTTTCCCACACTTTCAAGAGCTCATATCTCCCTCATTTCTTCATCATTTCAAGATCTAAGGTAAGCCACACATTTTTTTTGATGTGAATTTCATCTCTATCTTTGAATCTTGAGCATGAATATGTGTTCTCCATGTTGTGTTTGTGTATATTTATGCAAGAAACAATATTTAGTTGCTACAATTTTTGTCACGCCATTAACGAAACCTCTTCATAATGTTCAATGGTTCGGAATTATCGGTTGATTCACGGCTGAGATCTCAATTTAAATGTATAACATGGTTGCTGGATAACTTGCTTTGAAATTCCTTGGGTATTAGTTCGACGGTAATAAGAAGTGGAAAGCCCCTAACTGTTCTCCATTAATGCTGAAAATTGTCAAATACCTGTTGTTAATATGATAATAAATGTAAATGCTTATGTGGTGGAGTGTATATCAATTATTAAAGGCTTGAGTTAATACCCCCTGATACGTCCGCCTTCTTGTTGCAAGAATTAGAATAAGGAAATCTCATTAACTGAAATGAAAGGCAAAAAGGGGATTAGGAAGGCTTGAATTAATGCGCAACACGTCTTAATAAATATCGGGTGCAATGATTGCTTGGGTTTGAGTTTTTGGGTGGCATGGAATTACCTCTGTTTTATCCGCTATCAGCTTTGTACATGGTGCCTTCATTTCATTAAAATGGGTATTGAATTCTTGAATTTAAAGTATCACGTTAGCCACTAATTGAATTCTTGAATTTAATGCCAACATATTTAATTAACAAATAGAAGTAATGATTGCTTGAAATTTAGAATTTAGGTGGAATTATTTTCATGCTATCTTCATTTCGTTTATTGGGTGATGACTATTTAATTTAATAACTAAGAACATGCCACTATCAAATATTAAATTGCACCAACTCTTAAATGTTTGCTGCTACCAAAAGGAAGAAATGCTGCACAGGGCAGCCACGCAATTAGGCGTTTGCCCCCAAATTGTTTTTGAATATGATTTTTTTTATGTTTGGTTATTTGTCTTATTTATTTCTCCCAACACAAACATGATCCTAACATGTCAAAAACTTGTAGTATAATTTGTTACGTTGTGTATTTTAATTTTATTTATGTGATTTTTAAAGTGCAAACATGAATTTAAATATAAATGTCTAATTGCTACCGTATGCCATTTCATTTCATTCTTAGATTATAATACTTCATTTGATCGAATGATTTGTGTGAATACTTGTATTATGCTACGAGACTTGACTTATGTGATCCATATCATTCCATAATGCATTTCATACATGATGTTCTATGTTGCCGTGCGTCTTACTTGGTTCATATAGAGTTTAAGTCTGGGCTTCTGTACGTCTCGTTACAGAGTTTGGTGGTGCCGGTGAGCCCGAGGTTTAGAGTGTTTGGCCCTTCACACTCTCAGACTCTACTACTACGAGGTGAGGTTTAGGATTTTGTATAGTTAAATGACCTATGACCTTAATATGATGATTTCAATCCTTGCATGCGGTTATATACTATGTATGATTAGATATGTGTTGGATATGATATGATTATGACCTTGTGGACCATCCTTGGTTTTAAAGAAAAATTAAGTATTAAGGCATACGTAAGCTATTTTGGAAAACTCTGATATGTTATGATTCTGTAGCGAGTTGCCATGAAATATTGGCATATGTATGTATGTTCTGTTATGTGGATCCAGGAGCTGGTACGAGTGGAGACCGGTACGGCATAGGGCCGTCGGATAAGCCACTGTGCTAGTTCCATTTGAGGTATCATTGCGCGACTCAGGGAGTTAGGGGAGGCATGATATCTTGAGCCTTCGGTGTACAGCCGGGGAGGACTCTTGTGGGTTCGCTACCCCTTGAGGGTTTGTCTGTATGTTTGGATAGTTAGGGCCAACGCGAGGCTCTTCCATCTTTGGAGTTGAGGAGGAATTTATTTCTGTATTTCGTTCTGTTCTGTTATGAGGAGTAAAGGTTGGAAGCTCGTACTCGCCGAGCATATGTTATGATCTGTTATGGGAATTATGAATCGGGATAGAGTCCTTTCTGAAAAATGATTTTTCTAAACTTATATCTATATCTAATTGGGTATATTTCGAAATGTTTTGGTATGCAACACCTATCCCCGGTTCATGAGTCCACCCTTATGTTATGTGCTATGCTCTATATATATATTGTGGGTGTGCGTTAGCCCCCTCACTCAGTCAATTGACTGACACCTCATTTTATCTTTTAGTTGCAGGTTTGTTGGCGTCTGCTAGGCGGGAGTGAGTCCTTTGAGTTGCATTTTGTTGGTCTAGTCTTTCTAGTTGCATTGTCTATCATACGCTTTACTTATGCTTTGACTTGTAGACTTGAGATTATACTTTACCATTCAGTAGCCCTGCGTGGCACTCGTATTCGGCCCCTTGTGGCACTTGATGATTGTTACTTTATGTTGATATTCGGGATTAGGGATTTATGCTAGTTGAACCCGTCACCAGTTTTGCAAGTTTTGTTTTAAATGCTTCCGCTATCTATTGTTGTTGGTTTTAATTGCTTCCGCACTCTGAGTTTGTCAAGTTAGATCCGCCTAGCCTAGTGTGTGAGTTGGTCTCCCGTTCGCTTTGATTCGGATTTGGGCATGGATTTTTTATTTCATGACCGAGTCTGGGTCATAGCGCGGGGGATGTGGCATCCTCCGTTTGGGGTGCTACATAGCTCAAACTTCATCCAACACGTGCATAAGATTGGAAGTTTAAATTAAAGAACTGATAGTGTAAGAAAGGGAAAATTGTTCATTTCATCCGGTCGGTATGTCCGATTTGAAATCTCTGGACATAGTTTTGAGAATTAGCAAATGTAGGACTCCAGTTTTTGAAATCATGAAATTATATGACAAAACACATTCGGAAATCATCTTCTTCGCCGGAATTTCCCACATGGACGACGAAAAGACACATGGACAACCACATGGATTATTTTTCGCCACGTCCGATTACACATAAGAATTTTTGCCACAATATATTAGTTAAAAAAACTTAGCAAAAAAAAGAAAATTATATAAATATTATATGCAAAAAATCATATATTCTTATTATTTACATTACATTAAAATAATATAAATATTTTATATGTAATATATATATATATATACACCACCTCCCTTCCAAAAAAAATTACAGCACCATCGCCACCTCCAACCGCCGCCGCCGCCCACAGCGCTGCGCCACCACCGTCACCCACCAGAAGGCCGCGCCACTACCGCACAGAACCGCCGCCGCCGGCTCTCTCCTCTCATCCCACCACGTCACTGCCTCCCCTCTAAAGTCTGAAGTCGACCGCCTCCCCCTCCCCAAATCCACCGCCATTGCTACCCATCCCAATCCCCAAGTTCGCCGCTGCATAACCCCTCCCCATCCCAGTCACAACCGCTGCTTTTGACACCCATAATTCCGCCATCGACTCCCTTCCCTAGATTAGCCTCCGCCGCCGCGTCTTACCAGATGTACTGTGGAGATTTGAGTGTGTGTCTTTTCTGTGTGAGCAGATCTTTTGATGACTCCTCTTCCCTAGATCTATTGAGTGCTGTAATGATCTGAGTACTTATAATAAGAACTAAGAAGAATAATAAAGCAGCAAGCAAAAGGGATAATATATTGGATCTGAAGGTGATAAAACAGAGTTTTACAACCCAAAAATGCAAGGAAGAAGAAGAAAGGACCGAGATGAAAATCTGGAAAATGCTTACACAATCGACGCACCTTCTTGCTTCTTGATCAATTCCTACGGATCTGTTTTTTGTGGATGGCAGTGAGATTGATGATGGTGGTGTGTGGCAGTGGTATTGGTGGTGTGTGGCTGTGGTGGTGGTGGGTGACGGTGGTGGTGATTCCAAGTGGTGGTGGTGGCGGCAGTGGTCTGTGATTGGCGGCAGTGGTGGTGATGGTGGTGGTGTGTGGCCCAAGAAGTTTTCCGACGATGGGGTACCGTTTGCATAAGGAAGAAGGGAAATATTAGAAGGAAAAAAATATTTAAAAAATGATTAAAAAAAGTCCTAAAATTATAATTTTTCATAAAAACATAAAACATGAAAACTTACATTATACTATTTAAATTTATTTATTTATTTTTAATTAATAAAATAAATATATATTTTATTTAATCATCATCTTACTATATATATATATATATATATATATATATATATATATATATATATTTTTTATAATACATTATATGTTTATATTATTTTTAATCTAATGTAAATTATAAGAGTGAAACATATTTTTTTTAATTCATTTTGTTTTTATATTTTAATGTATATAATTAACTTGATTTTTTATGTAATATAAGATTTTTTACATATATATTTTTAATTAATATGTATAAAAAAATTGAATTTTTCTTTTTTTTTTTCCTGAAATTTTTAACTAATAAAATTCTTAAGTGTAATTATACGTGGCGAAAAATAATCCGTGTGGCTGCCCATGTGTCTTTCCGTCGTCCATGTGGGAAATTCCGACGAAGAAGATGATTTTCGATTGTGTTTTGTCCTATAATTTCATGATTTCAAAAATTGGAGTCCTACATTTGCCAATTTCCAAAACTATGTCCAAAGATTTCAAATCGGACATACCGGCCGGATGACAATATCACCTGTTAACCCAGCCAATTCCGTACCAAGAGCAGGGGACACTTCCGCCGCTCCCGTAATGTACTTCAGCAAATCACTGTAAAACGACGAAATCGCCTCAACATTAAACTGATGCAGCCAGAAATTCACATTAAACAAAGCCGGAATCGAGCGGTAGAAAGCGCAACGATTTTGCTGTTTTAAGTACTTATATCAAACCCACCAGAATTTCAATACTTACATTAACTTTTTTGGACTTTTATTATATATACCCCCTTGAGTTTTAGGATCTAAGGAGTAAAATTATAAAATCACAAATTTTATTAAATTTAACGGAGGAGATAACGAACGGGGGAGAGGGGAAATTAGTAATTTGTATATTGTAATAATATTGAACTTATAATTTAATTAAAATTATAATTATTTTGTGTGTGCGGTTGACTTGACTTGCTCTGTAAGTTGAAATGTCTGATTTGCGGATTTTTTGCGATGGGTCCCTATTTTAGCTTAGTATGCTTTTGAGACCTGGTTGAAGTGGAATATGGGTGGTTGTATGAATTTAACTTGGCGTGGGCAATTGTTGTTTGGAGTTCTTAATTAGTTTTAGCTCAACTTGAGAATGAGGTTCATTTGATCAGGGATTTAGTGTTTATATCTGGTTACAGAGTTGGCTAACAACCTTTTTTTCAAAAATTATTTGTTCAAGAAGTAGAAAATAGAAATATTTTACAAATTACAGTGGTAGAATCCACTGCAATAAAAGGATGAGGAAAACGTTGGAAGGTAAATTTTAGGGTTTAAGAATGAATTTTTTTCCTCCAAATTGGTATAATAACGCTGGTATCACGGATAATCTAATTTTGAGTCAAACATTAGTCAAAAGATGGAAGAGTTAGTGAAAAACTAACGTTGAAACATTTTAGGATATGTGGGACCGAAATTGAAATTGTTATAATGATCAGGACTAAATATAGATTTGAGTTAATTTATGTGATGCAAATGAGATCTTCCCTTATTTTTATTACCAAATGAAAAGTTTGGGTTCAAAAAATTTTTTGGGTCAATTTAATTATGTAATCTAAAATTTTGTAGTTTTTTTTCTTTTTTAAATATTATTAATTCTTGATGCATAATTTTTTTGGTATATAATTTTGATGGAGCTCATTTTTTATAAACGTGGCGAGCTCAAACAAGATAATGCGGAGAAGCACCTCGAACGTTTGCGGATATCCGCGCGAACACCCAATAAATAGGGCATAGGCTGAACAACGAAGGGAGTAAGAGAGAAAGAGAAGAGGGGGATTCAGCTGATGCATATCAACTTTACGAGAAAATTGCATTTTTGGTCCCATAGGACATATGTCAATTGTTTTTTGGTCCCGTAGTTTTTAAATCATCCCGCACTTTTAGCTTTTCGACAAATATAGTCCCAAAGTGAAATTTTTTCAATATTAGTCCCAAAAAATTTAGAAATATATATTTATAATATTTTTCCTTAATTAAAAAATACATATCAAATATATATTAGGAAAATTTTAAAAGAATATCAACCACATGATATGCATTTTATTTTTATAATAAATAATAAATTATTACATTTTAAAGTATAAGTATTACTTTAAAATTATAAAATAAGAAAATAAAAATATATACATAATAACATAATTAATAAAATAATATTCAATATTGCATTTAGTTAAAAATATGTAAAATTAAAAAATTAAAAAACATTAATATTTATAATACTTACATATTTCTTATATATATAACATTGTATTTATTTAAAATAATTAACGCTGGGTGTAGTTAAAATTGAAAATAGCAGAAAATTTATATATATATTTTATTCAATAATATAATATTAATTAAAAAATTAAAAAGTAATTAGTAGCCATATATATTTAATGAGAAATCAAAAATAACATCAATATTTTATTTTCAATTAGTAGATATATATTAATTATTTTCAATTTTTTATGTTATATATTTTTAACTAAATACAATATTGAAGATTATTTTATTAATTATGTTACTATGTATATGTTTTTATTTTTTTATTTTATAATTTTAAAGTAATACTTATACTTTAATATGTAATAATTTATTATTTATTATAAAAATAAAATGCATATCTTGTGGTTGGTATTCTTTTAAAACTTTCCTAATATTTGATATGTATTTTTTAATTAAGGAAAAATATTATAAATATATATTTCTAAATTTTTTGGGACTAATATTGAAAAATTTTCACTTTGGGACTATATTTGTCGAAAAACTAAAAGTGCGGGATGATTTAAAAACTACGGGACCAAAAAAAAATTGACCTATATCCTATGGGACCAAAAATGCAATTTTCTCCAACTTTAATATCCGATAAATTTCATTCAATTCTTAAATTTAGTACTTGCTTTGGAAATATTTAAGTTTTGGTTAATTTTTTTATACATTTATTCATTTCTTTTCTTTAATTTTTGGGAAAATATAATTTTTCGTCCTCTAAATATGGCGTTTTTCGATTTTGGTCCTAATCTTTTCATTTTTCTCATATTGGATCCTCTATGTTTCAAAAAATCTCAATTTCAGTCCTTTAGCTAACGAACGTTAAATATTGAACGGAAAAAGGCGCGTGTGGCGCGTACGTTAAAAAATTAACATCCGTTAGCCAAAAGACTGAAATTGAAATTTTTTAAAACATAGAGGATGCAATGTGAGAAAAGTAAAAAGTTCAGGACCAAAACCGAAAAAACGCCATATGTAGAGGACAAAAAATGATATTTTCTCTTAAACTTTTTTTTGGTTAGATTTAGTACTTATTTTGAGTATTTATCCAATTCTTAAATTTAGTACTTGCTTTGGAAATATTTATGTTTTGGTTTATTTTTTTATACATTTATTCATTTCTTTTCTTTAATTTTTTTTTGTTAGATTTAGTACTTTTAAAAAAAAAAAAAAAAAAAAGAAAAAAGGGATCCGGAGATCAGTGGAGTGATTATCGAGGACTCCACCTCATTAATTGAACGGAGCAAAGCTACAAAGAAAAATTAATAAAGAACATCCCTAAGAGCAGCAAAAGCCAAACCCGACTATACGGAGGGTTGGTTATCTCATCAAGCTCAACAACACAGAGGCACATCTCAACTCTAAGATAATTGATGAGTACTCGCCGAATCTATTTCTCTTCTTTTCTCTCGTATTCTGGGTTCTGCCTCATAGCAACTTAGACTCCTCCTTTTATACACCCGAAGTCCCGTTAGGGTTTACTGCTTCTCTGAATCCGTGTTGGATTCTGTCTTATCGTTTCATCCTCTTCCGTACTTATCCTTAAGATTCCCTTTCTTCTCCATCACGTCATCTCCGTTATTCGTAACTATCTAAGTGTCCTTCTGTTGGCAGAGTTCTAGGAGCGAACGTATCGAGCGAGCTCCGAATGCAGCTCGCCATACCCCAGCTCGCAATTCGTAAGATTCCTAGGAGCGAGCTCACACCGTGAGCTCCCTCACACAGCTCGTAGTAAGCTAGTTCTCCTCATTCTAACTCTTATAAGGCTGGCCACGTGTCCTAGGTGGGTAGGGTCCCATCAATAATCTAACTCATTCTTGTAATCCTTAGTATCCTCTGTATTGTAGCTGTTCCTAAAGTTCAAATCTTGATTATAGATGATAATCAACATAAGAAGTCACCACTTTACACCTTAGAGTGATATCATTATCATGCTCAATTCTCTTCTTGCCAGCTTTGATATCAGAGGACATTTCTCTATCATTCCAGTCACTCCAGATTAAGTCTTTCCCACTTATCTCGTACGATTGATAAAGACAATGTGCTATAGTAGCAGCCTTGCAGACTGCCTTGGTGATGTGCATCAGCTCCGAAACCGACCTCCATATCTGTAAGGCTTTGTACGCCTGAATGCCCACCCAAACGACAAGGATTGACCTTGCCTCAATCAAAATCATCGGCGTGCCACATTGATGGTTCGTTGCGGGAACACGGTCCCAAATGGGGGCACATTTCCCAATGGAATCGCCTAACCTTTCCACCCCAACGGAAAGGATTGTTAGATTTAGTACTTAGTTTGAGTGTTTGTGTTTTAGTTTGTTTCTTTAATACGTCTATTCACTTTTTTTTTTAATTTCTTGTTTCCATACGTTTCTGCTGTAAATAATAATATTTTGTATTTAATACAACGCATGTAAATTATCAGTTTTTTTTAGTACTTACATTTTGAATCACATATCTATGGTACGGCGTTGAGCAGAATTTTCGACACTTTGAAATCATAAAAAAATGATAATAAATTGATTGCTGTTTGATACGTTCATAATCAATAGAAGTTCTAAATAAATCAACTAATAAATATATTTTTAATCTAATAAAAAAATTAAAAAGCCCATAAAATTTTATAAGAATATAAAAGTTTGTCCAGAATTCCGGCTCTGCATAAAAATAAATAAAATACAATGGTCTAGAAAAAAAAAAAATTTTAAATAATTCCCCAATGATAAGAGATTTCTAGAGTAATCTCATAATTTCCTCTAAATATTCTTTTGAGGAGGCCGTTGTTCATACCTTTACGGCATGATTAATATGATGGAATGGGGTGGAAATGGAATGAGTATTACCGCATTTATTCCTAATTCCTCGATTGGTATAAAACATGATTAGAAATGCTCATTCTTACAGTAATGCTCATTCCCACAAGCATGGATTATCCATTCCATTGATTAAAAAAATATAAGAGAGCAAAGAGGCCACCCAAAAAACATACACTCACAGATGTCATAAGACAAAGTGCGCAAAGGGTGGGATTGGGTATTTGTTCCGGCGGATTTTGACGGCAACGGCATACGCCCTCGATGAAATTCCCACCGCATTTGTAGCAAAAGATATTACCACATCTGTCCACCCAAACAGGAATAAGTGACCACACCCCAATAATCTTAAGATAGTTCGTGAGAATCAATAGAAAGACGTGTACAAAAAGAAAAAAATTATTTAAGTATATTAATTAAATCATTTATTTAACTATATGAATAGGAAATAGTAAAAAAAAAAAAAAAAAACAATATAAAAAAAGGAAGTAAATTGCATTTTATTTAGTCCCATACTATAAGGTCGTTCTCACTTTTGGTCCCATACTTTTCAAAAGTGATTTTTTAGCCCCTAATGTTTATTTTGTGTCATTTTAAGAACTTCCGTCCATTTTTTGACGGATATCACATGTACCATAACATGGTTGTTACTCCAATAGGAGCAAATTGCATTTTTATTCCTATACTATATGGTCGTTCTTGCTTTTGGTCCCATACTTTTCAAAACTGTCAATTTTAGTCTCGTACTTGGTGATGCAGGAACTGGAATCCTAATAAATCACCAACACTTTCAAGATTTGTTTGTGGAAGGGAAGACCATCATAGGCGCTGAGCCTCAGGAACTGGGTTTCCAAGTGAGCGTGGGTTCTTCCAGCTAGGATAACATCAGAAAATGCAATGAGGATGCGGTGAAAATGGTGATATGCAGGGAGCTTGGGAAGGAGGAGGTTCAGAGGAAAGAATGCCTAGTTCTTATTTGTGTGTTGTGTCTATGAAAAAGATGACTTGGGGGATATGTGTGTGAATCCCATATTTATATGTTAGGGGCAAGGGTATTTTGGGTAATCTGACCAAGTGGTCCCAAACCCTGGGTTGCTCTAGACACGTGGCGTCATGTGATGGCGTGAAAGTGATGGCTTTGAAAGCCTGTGGTGTGCCAGGTACGAGGTGCGCACTACCACTGTGTCAGAGGTGGTTGGAGAGCGGCGAGCGTGGAGATACTCAGCAATGCTCCTCATACCTCTGAGAGTGACCTCGAGAGGGACTTTTCTCTACGGTGGGATTGACCCTTGGGGAAAATAGTGCCCTTTTGACGCTGACGCCGAGCGCTGGGGATGCTCGAGAGGGGTTCCCCTGGCGGACGACCACGAGTGCCAGATGATTCGAGCGTGGAACGTGTATGAACCCGAGCGCAATTGCAGCGGGTGTCCCTAGTGTGGAAGAGATGGAATCTGGGCGTAGAACGTCTCTAGGGACAATAATGCGAGCGTCAAGTGGGGTTGGTAAGTCAATCCCTCTTGACGATTTGGGCCGAGGCACACAAGTCTGGGTCAGTAAGCTGACGGTGGAGTGGGCCGGACTCATGCTACGAGCCCATTGTTACGAGCGTCCAAACTCTGGAGTCATCGGATTCATGACACGTGTACAATGTTTGATCCGAGCGTGATTTAGCCCCATCAGTTAGGGGTGTTCAAGAAAACCGGAAACCAAAAAACCGAACCGAACCGAATCGAACCGACCGAAGAGTGTTCGGTTCGGTTTTCGGTTTGCCTCTTATGGATTTTTGGTTTTTCGGTTTTTTCGGTTCGGTTTCACGATTAAACCAAACCAAACCGAAAACCGAGATGTTTCGGTTTATGGTTCGGTTAACCGAACCGCTGTAATTATTAATTTTTTTTTTTTATAATTCTATATGTATTGGAAAATTAGAAAACGTTATTACGTTTTTTGGGAATTAAGAGAACATATGCTGCGTGTGTTCTCTCCAGGAGTCCAGATCCAGTTCCATTCCAATTCCAAAATAGATCCCCAATCTCGTTCTTGAACCCTAGTGTTCTTCACTTCTTTGCCCCAATTCGCATCTGCAGATCTGCTGACCGCTGCTCCAGCTTCTCTTCTCCGGCAAGGCGAGTTGGCGACGGCGAGGCGACAGCCGACAAGTTCACTCAGTCAAGGTGAGATTTTTTTCAATTTTTTCCAGTTTTTTTTCTTTTCGTTTCGATTTTCAGCTTCTCTTCCAAGTTCCAGTTCTTTTTCTTTTCGTTTCTTTTCTTTTCGATTTTCCACTGCTCCAGCTTCTCTTCCAAGCTCACTCAGCTTCTCTTTTTTCCAATCTGTATGTTTTAGATGGATACTATACGTGAGAATGATGAGATGGAGGTTGAGAATCCGAACAATGAGATATGCAATTCTTCGGGGTCTGATCACGGTGAGGCTTCCAGAAAAAAGAGAAAGAATGCTGATAATTGTGCAGGTTCAAAGAAAAAGAAAAAGAATTCTGATAAGTCGAAAACACGTTCTGAGGTATGGAATCACTTCTCTATCATTTATGTGGATGGGAAACGAAGGGCAAAGTGCAATTATTGTGGGAAAGATTATGCTGCCGATTCAGCAACGAATGGAACATCTAGTTTGAAAAACCACTTGAAACAATGTAAGAAAAATCCGAACAATAAGATCGATGATTCTTACACCATTGATAGTTTCACACGTCATGTGGATTTACGTGATATGTCATCTCATTATAGTGTACCAGCTAAATTTGATCAAGAAGCTACTAGGGAGGCTTTAGTGAAGATGGTAGTAATTGATGAATTGCCCTTTAGGTTTGTGGAGGGAGAAGGGTTTAGAAAATTTGTTGCTACTGCATGTCCTCAGTTTGTTGTTCCATCTAGAATCACCGTTGCTAGAGATTGCCTTAAGCTCTACTTTAAGGAAAAAGATGCACTTAAAGAATACTTCAAGAAATCAAATATGCGTGTGTCTCTTACCAGTGATACGTGGACTTCGAACCAAAAGTATAATTATATGTGTTTGACTGCTCACTTCATTGATGATTCTTAGGAATTGCATAAGTATACACTTAATTTTGTTCCTATCACTAGTCACAAAGGTGAAGATCTTGGTATATTGATGGAAAAATGTCTTATGGAGTGGGGAATTGATAAGGTGTTTACTCTTACAGTTGATAATGCTTCTTCTAACGACACCACAGTTGCTTATATGAAAAAAAGACTTGTTGCATGGAAGAAATCAATCTATGAAGGTAAATATCTTCATATGAGATGCATTGCTCACATTATCAATCTTGTTGTGAGAGATGGTTTGTCACAAATGGGTGAAAGTGTTGAGCGCATACGTACTATAGTGAGATACATACGTTGTTCCCCGTCTAGATTGGTAAAATTTAAAGAATATGTGGAGGAGTAAAAGATTGAGAGTAAGAAAGTGGTGAATCTTGACTGCCCTACTAGATGGAACTCCTGTTATTTCATGCTTGAAACAACTGTCACTCTTCGTAGTGCATTTGATAGATATGAAGT
Source organism: Lantana camara (assembly GCA_037501455.1). Classification (NCBI taxonomy): domain Eukaryota; kingdom Viridiplantae; phylum Streptophyta; class Magnoliopsida; order Lamiales; family Verbenaceae; genus Lantana; species Lantana camara. The sequence continues at coordinate 136,897,541 of CM074856.1, read as the reverse complement.
TTGTGAGAAGAATTTTCGAGATGATTTTGGTCCCAACGGACCTTATGGTAGGATTGGACTCCCTACTATTGCAGATTGGGTTGTGATTGAGAGGTTTGTGAAAATCTTACAGCATTTTTATGCTTTCACTGTACAAATCTCTGCTACAAAGTTTGTGACATCGAATGTGTTCCTTGATCAAGTTAGTAATATTGATGCCTTAATTAAGAAGTGGATAATGAGTCCAGATGAGGGTTTGGCAAGAGTTGCTTTAAAAATGAAAGACAAATTTGACAAATATTGGGGTGATCCGGTGAAGATGAATATGAATTTATACCTTGTTGTTGTTCTTGATCCTCGTCACAAGATGAAGTACGTCACTTTCACCCTTAAGAGGATGTATAATGATGAGTTAGCAACGGAGATTGGGAGAAGGGTGACTAAGGCCTTGGAGGAGTCTTTTGAAGATTACAAAAAACTATATGGTCCTCCTAGGCCATCTTCTCAAGAGGCAATGTCTAGCATGAGTAGTGTTCTACCAACCGATGATACTATTAGCCAAGAAATGTTGGAGGTTATGGCTGAAAAGTAACGAGAATATCGTGAACAATGTATCTTGGAGGATGGAGATTTGGATAATTCTTCGGAGCTTGACATATATTTGAGTGAGAAGAAAGAAAAGAATTTGCCCGGCTTTGACATTCTAGGATGGTGGAAAGTTAACTCTATTCGATTCCCGATTTTATCAAAGTTGGCTCGTGATTTGTTAGCTATGCCAATATCCACCGTAGCTTCGGAGTCGACTTTTAGCACATCCGGTCGTATCATTGATGACTTCCGGGCATCTTTGACACCAAGAATGGCTCAAGCCCTTGTATGTACTCAAGATTGGCTTCGAAATGGCTCTCCAAAACTACCGGTTGAAGAAGAATATGAAGTTTTAGAAAGTGTTGAAGAAGGTATTTTACTTTTGAAGTTTAATAATCGTATTTGATATTAATATTATCATAATTCTACAATTACTTAGTTTTCATTGATTTTAATTTAGATGCAATGTCAACTGGAAGTGGAACCGGAGACTCGGTGGTTCTTAGTGCCTAAAGGGAGCATGTAATTGGTAATGTTATGTTTATTAGCTAGTATTTGATCATTTGATTTATTATTATTATTATTTAATAATTATAATTTGTAGTTATTGCTAAGGAGGAAAGATGTTGAAGTCTCGAAGATTTGAAGCTTGAAGAGAATTTGAAGAAGTTGCATAATTGTCATTTAATTTGGTATCTTTGGCCTTTGTTATTTAGATTTCAGACAATATGTTGTTTGTAATGTTTTCAATTTTCATGCCTAATGTTCTGTAATGTTTTTCATGCCTAAATTGGTTCTGTAATGTTGGTCTTGGAGATGAGTTCTGTAATGTTGGAGTCTTCGAGATGATTAATGACTGACTGACTGTCTTAGGCCTTTATTTCAGTTTTTTTTTTTTTTTTTTTAAAATAGCATTTGGGTTTGGTTTTTCGGCCGGAAACCTAAAACGAACCGAAACGTGTTCGGTTAACGGTTCGGTTAACCGAACCGAAACTTCGGTTCGGCCGAAAAACCGAACCGTGAACACCCCTACCATCAGTACTATTTAATTTTCTCATCTTCAGGACTTTTGTGAGATGATATTTGGTTTTTGGAAAATTATGTCTTAAAAATCAAATTTGCAATTTGTGTCCAATGAATTTTATTTTTTCCTTTTTCATTAAAATAGCTGATGAGTTTTTTTTTTTTTTTTTTGATAATATAAATAATATTTTGTTACTCTATATTAAATTTTTTTAGAGTGTTTTTTTATTGTAAAATTTATTTATTCCTTTTAAGTATAAAGTTTTGTGGTTTTTTTGCCCCAAAAATTGGGTATATAATACGTATATATTATATATTTAATCAAAACACAAAATTTTATACACTCCAAAAAGACTATTTATAGAGTAACAAAATATCGTCTATATTATCAAAACAAAATTCTATCATCTATTTTAATGAAAAAGAAAAAAAGAAAATTCATCAGACACAAATTGCATTTTTAAGACATCATTTTCCAAAAAGCAAATAACATCTCACATATAATATGAGATTAAAAATGCAATTTGCTCCTATTGGAGTAACGGCAACATGACGTCCGTCAAGAAAATGGATGAAAGTCCTTAAAATGAAACATTATGGGACTAGAAAATTCACTTTTGAAAATCATGGAACAAAAAATGAGAACGACCTTATAGTATGGACTAAAACTGTAATTTGCTCTAAAAAAATAATAAAAGTGAAGTTAGATAAAAGTGGGATTAATAAATAACTAAGATAAGTAACCAAGTTCAAGAATCCATAATTGATTGGGTCTCGCGCTAAATAATAGAGTATAGATGTTATAACATTCCCCGAATCCCGATTAGGCTTTTGCCCAACCCCACACTTTATTTCCGCGAGCATAAGAAAAGTTCTATCCTAAACCAGATTCGACCGAACTCAACTAATTAAAAGAGTAAATGTATTAACATATCTTCCCTAAATTTTCCACCAACCACACAGTAGATATAAAACACTCGTCCCCATTTGGCCGAATCACTCGGAGTAGAATTTTCCATTATCAATTTTGCTAAAATCTAAAATTTGTACCCATTACACTTCAAGCTCTACATTATGGAAAATTCTATGTCAAACTAGATTCGTCCAACCCAACCATCTATGGATAGGTGTATTATACTTATCATTTGATTGTTCACTCTCCTTAAATTTTTCACCAACTAAACGGTAATTGTAAAACTCGTCTCTAGGGCTCTGGTTAGAATTACTCAAACATCATGAGTTGTGTTAATATGAGATTTGTCTTTAACATGCTGGCAGTACTATTCATTATAAATGTCCCATAATTTGTTTGTGTTCACTGACAAAGTTATCTAATCATTAGAAGAGAGAAATTGATCTTGTAATTCTTTTCCATATTATAATTATAATATGAAAAACCTCTTGCACCGAAAACAAAACGATCTTCTACATGAAAGAAACACGAACACACAACAATCAAATCACCTGCATTTCATATTATTGCAGCCCCCCGCCCGTTCCAGGAAATGCCTGCACGAAGGACACCTCTTCCAATTCTTCTCCTTCACAAGCCTATTAAACGCCGTATCATTGTCATTGACATCCCTGATCCTTACACGGAACTGAGCGCAGCTATATCCTTCATGCCAAACTTCGCTGCACTCGAAACAGAACAATCTCTTGCACTTAGGACAACTCGATTTCCCCACGTTCCCAGTACCGCACTCGTTCACAATCAGGACATTAATGCAATCCCTGTATGGGCAGTGGGATTTTTCGAGACCCGCAATCGCTGCCTTGCACAGAACATCGCACCACCGCACGAACAGCGGCCGGCCAACGACAGCGGCGTACGCTAGCGGATCGAGTTTGTTGGTGCAATTTAAATCGGGACAGTCGATGTCTCCGACGTTGTCTTCGAGCCTTGAAGAGATGTATTTTGTTATGCAGTCGTTGCAGTAGGGATGAGAACATTGGGTGGCGGCGCAGTTGGTTAAATTTTCGCCGGAAGTCAGAGTAGAGTCAGTAGACTCGGTGCAGATTCCACAGGTGAATCGTTGGTGTTCTCCCATCTTTTAGAAGTATGATATGTTTTGACTATGTTTTGTTGTTGTGGATGTATATGTTATCAAGATTTAGGGATTTTATCTAAGATAGTTCTCCTTTTTACGTTGGACTTCTCGCAATCTTTTTGCCTTCTAATTTGCTGTAAAATTATATATATACAAGCCTGTGACCCACCTGTCTTAGTAGTAATTAATTTGGAGACTTGCATTTCCTTTTTCTTTTTTATAGTTTCATATTTTTCTAGTTTTTTTTATAAAAAACATTATGACGTTTTGTAAGGTGGTTGGAAAGGTTTGGAATATCCTATTCTAAGTTTGTATTTATCTCATATTTTATTCGCACGCATCAAAGTAAAATAATTGGGGATCCTAATTAAAAGAGAAATATTTCGATAATAGAGGATCGAGCATAAATAATTTGTGTTTATGTTTAAAAGTTGACGGATTAAAATTCCTCTGGACTGGATCCTACCATCATGAAAGAAAAAATAATCTTTGTCTAAACGAGTGTCTCTCTTTTTTTTTCCCCTTGATTCGTATTAATTTCCCTCGAAATTTCGTATTAATTTATAAACCATGTTATTAGATATAGGGTTTTTTCGTCTACACTCCGTGTGAAATTGGGTAATTACAGTGATATTACACAATATTCTCTTCCAAATTTGAAATTATTGGTGAAATATAATTATTTTAAAACTAATTTCATCAAAAGGGATAACTACATACATGTCCCTGAGGTTAGGTCTAATCACAAAATGATCCCTATTCTTTTAAATATTATACTGTAGTCCATAAGCTTGTTAATTTGTTATTTTTTGTATGTTTTTAGGGACGATTTTGCATTTTTGGTCCTACATTATACGTAACACTCACAAAACCTTCAGGGACATAAGTGTACTCTTACAAAATTCATTAATGGACCTCATACAAAACAAGAAATATAGGGACTACATGGTAATTTAACAAAAAAAAAGGGACTATAGTGTAATATTTAAAAGAATAGGGACCGGCTTGTAATTAGGCCTAACCTCAGGAACCTGTATGTGATTATCCCTTCATCAAAATCCTATCAGAATGAGTTTATTTGTAATTTTGTAAAATTAGGAAAATAAGTTTTGTGGTAATTTCATTTAGGAACATGAGTAGTAATTACTCAATCTTATAATCTTATAAGAGTACAAATGTAAATAAGTGCATATATGCACTAAGTCACCTAGCAATCGGAACCATGGTTCGCGGGAATGGCCTTTTCGGAACGGGAACGGAGGCTGCCGTTCCGCTGTTCCGGCATGGAACAATGGCCTACCTGGAACGACGCTCCGGTGCGTTATAACGCCGTTCCGATGCATTATAACGGGTGGAACGGGCTAAACCGGCAATAGAAACGGGAATTTTCCTGTTAAAAGACGCCGCGGCCCTCTGTTGGGGTTTCTCCTTTTTCCTCCATTTTCGGTCTGAAGTTTGACAAATAAAACGGTTGCTGGGCCAACTTGGGCCTTCTCATCTCTTTTAGGTTAGATTTTTATCTTTTTACTTTTTTTTTTTGTATTTATTACATACATACATATTTATGTAATAAATACTTATTATCGTATAGATATAATTGTATGAGTATATTAATATTGATCAGCAAAATGTATGCATAAAAACTTGAATTTAAATACTCTTTTATTTTTATTGTTATTAATTTATATTTCTAACATATTATTTATTATTTATAATATAATTATTATATCATTAATTCTGATGGGTAAAAATGCGCTCGTCCCACGTTTTGACACGTGGCGACTCAAAATGATGACACTTGTCCTCCTGACGTTAAGGTAGTCATACACGAGCGCCAAACCCCCAAGCGTCATAATTTCTCAAGAACACGTGCCTTCCTTGCCACGCACCCACGTGATTGACATTGGCCGCTCTCTAACGAGCGCACTTCATGGTCCCAGGCTCAACTCCGACTCATCAAGGAGGCTCTCTACGAGCGCTATTCTTCCTCTAGGGAGTTCTTCACTTCCCCTCGTGGAATACGCTTGGACCGACATCCCCTAGCGGATTCCTTGGCCACCAAGGCCCTTGGTTGACACGAGCGTGCTCTGAAGCCCTCGTCACCCACCTCCCAAACGGCTCTCTGACACCCCGTACATGCCCGCGCACCTGCCACTGTTGTCAGCACTAACTTCCACCAGCTTTTGACAGAAGATTCCTCCCAGGTGTCTCTCAAAACGCCACGTGTTAGAGCAACAGTAGGTCAGGACCACACGGAGCAAATGACCAAAGGGTCCCCGACCCTCAACTATAAATAGGAGTCTTCATCTTCTCCACTGTAAGCAATCTCCATTACTGCAACTACATACTTCGCTTACTTCCTCTTTCAGATCTTCATCTGACTTGAGCGTCGGAGAGCCAAACTGGGTATCACCCCCAGTTCCCCCAGCTTGGCCTTCTGACCTTTGTCTGTGTGTTTGTCCTAGTAGGTAGAACCCCCATCTTTTCCGGCGATCTCCCAGTGGTTTCCTCACCCAAACAAATTCTAAAGTGATTGGACTCTGTACCCCCCATATTCAGACCCATCATTTTTGGCGCCGTCTGTGGGAAACCAGCTCTCAATCCGTTTCTTCCTTTCTGCTAGTTGAAAAGCAAACACCCAGAATCTTCCCCAATCATGGTAGCTACAAGATCAGGAGCTGTGGGAGGAGGAGAAATTCCTTCCCAGGATGCCAACCTTGTTGTTTCCTCCGTCGCAGTAGGCGGCGCACCGCCTCCCTCCGTCGCCGCTAGTGGAGCACCACAGGTCAGAGGTATAACTCCCCTGACAGAATCTTCAGTTCCACCGCTTGCGCCGCCGGCACCGCTGGAGATGTTTCTCTCCTCAGAGCTACACGATGCCCCCGCCTGGATATACGCTCACTCCCACCGTCATGCTGCTGCAGATCCAGCCCTACCATGCCGGTCAGATCCAGCTCCCGGTGGTGATTCCTAGGGAAATTGAAGGAGTGGAGTTACCCCTTCTAACTCCACAGCAGTTAAGGGCTCTTTACGCCCAGTGTGAGGTTCAGGCGGCCCAGGGGGCATGGGAGAAGTTTCACTCCATGTATTTCTCCTCTGGGCAGGCTACTCAAGTTGCCCTTCCTTTGGGCGGATTACAAACTTACCCGCTTAGGGAGGCTCAGGCCGTCCTGAGGGCACAACCGCCACCACCGCCAGCCAAAGAGACGCCCCTCCAAGGCGACAACGAGCTTCCCCCTGTGGACAGGAACAGGGAGCCCACAGAAAGAGTCAACGAAAATGAAGGAGACTCTCATGCCTCCAGAAGGGCTTCCCGAGCCACCAAGCATGGGGACAAAGAAGGAGATATAAATCCTAATATCCTCGCGACTGTGCAAGACCAGCTGCAGGGTTTAAAGGACATAGTTGGACAGCTCTCTCGGGTGCGGTCTCATATCTCCCACAGCAGGGATGAACGAGCCAATGCCAGAGACGCTCGTCACAAAGACCGCCAGCTACGGGCCCCCCACCGTAAGGAGCAAGAGGAGAACTTCAGCACTTATGAGTATCATCCCCTGGCGAGGGGTTCTCCCCTCGTGGAAGAAGTTCTGATGGCCCAAGCAGGAATGGCCAAGATCCCCACTTCCGTCAGTCGCTACGATGGAACAACTGATCCAGCTGAACACTTGGATCATGTTTTGCACTTGATGCACCTATACGAGCACTCGAGCAACTACTGGGCCAAAGTCTTTGTCACTTCCCTGGTGGGAATGACTCAGGAATGGTACAAGCGGCTGCCGCCACGCTCGATACATTCATATGAAGAGTTGGACAACGCTTTCCTCAACCACTTCACTTCTTTGAAGGCCCCCGTCACTGCGCCCACTGCCCTCTATAATATAGTGCAAGGCAAGAGTGAGTCTTTTCGTTCCTTTTTCGCCCGCTTCAACAATGAGATCTTGCAGGTGGAGAGGCCTTCCATGGACTTCTTGATCCCAGTGCTCTTTCAGGCTGTGGATCACAAGCAGTATGTGAGCAAAAAGTTTGCCGATGCCATCGTGGAGAGAAGGCCAGGAACCCTCATGACCTTAAGAGAAGTTGTCGAGCCGTTCTTCGCGCTCGAAGATATGTATGGGACGAATGGGCCCCGGCACCACAGCCCCGTGAGACACGAGCGTCACCAAGAGTGGGGTCGGGAAATCGTTGTAAAAAAGGAACGCAAGAGGTCGCCTCCACCCCCTCGACGTTTCGAGCGCATCCCACTCACCAGGCCGAACTCAGAGGTTTATAACCTCTCTGATAAGAAACTCTTCAAGAGACCCATCAAGATGAGGGAAACGGAGGCATTGCGGTGCTCGAACAAATATTGTACCTTCCACAAGCAGAAGGGGCACGACACGGATGAATGCCGTCAGCTGGAGGCGGAAATTCAAAGGCTCATCGCTGGGGGCCACTTGAAAGAATTTGTCAAGATATTGGAGCGTTATGATGAACGCTGTAACGAGCGCACCAGAGAGAGAAGGAGGAGCCCGTCACGTTCTAGAAGCCCGCGAAGGCGAGGCCCCACGGAGAGTAGCCATAGAGCCAAGGGAAAGGCTCCCGAGCAAGAAAATACCCCTTTTGCGGTCATCAACTGTTAGGAATAGTGCCCTAGAAAGCCGATTGTATATCCGCTTTGTGCTTTTCCTTATTGTAATCACAGACAATCTTTGAATAAAATAACGTATTGAGGCAACACTTCTTTATATGCTCTTGTTTGGTATGCGTTTACTTTAGCTGTGCATGTATGAGAACTCCCCTAATCCTGATGACTTTAGGACTCTACCATTTAGGTGAAATGGTTCATGAAACGAGCCATATATCACATAAGTCATGATTAGTAAAATGCTCCAAGCCGATGAGTCCTACAGACAGTAGAAGTGTCAACCTGACTCCTCTAAGACTTGCTTGTGGGATTACGCCCTTAAGAAGGACCACCTTGTTTCATGGAGATGCAAAGTGTATAGTTGATACGTGCGTGATACATGAGGGTGCTTACTTTAATATGTAAGTTCACTGAGGTGCCCCGTGTGAGAAAATTCCTAAATGGGAAAGGAAGTTTCTATTTTAGGAAATGGAAACTTCCAGATTAGGAAATATCTCACGAATCATTGATGTTATTAATTGACCCTTAGACTTGAGGTTCCTTGTCAATTTATGAGTTAACTCTGTAGTCTTAGGTATAAGCTTTAAAGGGTGTCGCCTTAGACAACTGATTCAAGGCTTATGCTGGGGCTGCACAAGTGATTCATGAAAGTGAATGAGAATCAAGAAAGGACCTACACTTTCATTTGGAAGGTGATCTTTTATTGTGTAAGTCATTCATATGCCATATGGAGTCCTTGGCCAAGGCAGTAGATCAAGACATCAAGAAAAGGGTTTCTTGGATTGAGATCAAATGGATATGAAATGCACTTAGCTGTAAGACCGGATTATTAGGGTTCTAATTAATCCCTTACCTTAGATCTTGGTTGAGAGATAGTATGTAGGAGGATTGTATCTCACATGAATCAATGACTTAAAGGTTCTATCGAATCCGAATATTCCAATTCAGTTAGGGGTTAAACACCTGTTGCTAGACTATGGTCGTTTAATCTGTGGACTGATTAATTAATTAGGGTCACTGCTAATTGAATTGAGAACCTAGAGGGTCACACACAACAACTTGGTTACATGAGTTAAGACTTAAAAATGATTAAACGAGTTAATCGGGCCTAGAGGGTTCCACACGTGTGAAACCACACATGTGGGTCACGTGACTGGACACGTGTCATTGTGACACGTGTGCCACACGTGATTATTGAATATTAAATAATTAAGTTGTTAATTATTTAATAGGCTTTGGTTTAATTTTGAATTAAAAAGAAAGTCTTATTTTGGAGAAAAATAATCTAGTTAATTAATTACGAATTAATTAATTAGATAAAAATAAGTTATTTATTTTAAATAAATAAAGTATAAAATTATCCAAAAATAGTTTGGATATTTTAGCTCTCTTGAAAGTTGATTTGAATTTGAATTCAAAGTCAAAGTCAAAATTACTTGATGATCAAGTAATAGGAGAGAGGGACCAAAATCCTTAGCCCATAAGGACTAGGGATTTTCGACCACTCCCTCTTATAAATAGGGGGAGTTGGTGGACTATCTCTAGAGAACTAGAGAACTAGCATCCTTACTAGTTAGATTGTAGTCAAGTTGGTGGACTATCTCTAGAGAGCTTCAAGTAAGAAGTTTGAAGATTCGAGCTTTACCAAGGAGAGGGGATCAAGCCACGAGAAGAGCGTTCTTGGGTGGCTTGAAACGCTTCAAGAAAGACAATTAAGAAAGTAAGTTTCTAATTCCTTCGAATTTGGATACACGATTACGAGTCTAAGATCCTTTTGTTGGTAAAATTTTAATTTCCGCTGCTTTCTGATTCGTGTTTTCCAACAAGTGGTATCAGAGCCACCTCGTTAATCGTGTTTCTGATTCGTCTCAATTATTCTGAATTTGGTAGAAATTCTTAGGCTTAGATGCGAATTAGGTATTCATGAGTTCTTTTAGAAAGACTGAATTACCAAACTATAATTTTTCTTGAATTTCTGAAACTGTCTTCTTAAATTGTGTTTTTGAAAACCGTTTTGATTGAAATCTATTTAAATCGTATTTTTCTTAATTATGGATTGAACCGGGTTTTGGAGAAACCCAAAATACGGAATGGAACACGAAAAGGACGAGCCTAGGCGTGCTAGCACGTCGCACTCCTAGAGGCCCAGTACATTGAGCCCATCTTGTATCCAGAGTGGCTGTGCAATGTGGTCTTAGTACCCAAAAGTGCGAACAAATGGCGCATGTGCAATGACTTTACTGATCTTAACAAAGCTTACCCCAAGGATCCCTACCCATTGCCTCAGATAGATCAATTGGTGGATTCGACCGCCGGATGTGAACTCATGAGCATGATAGACGCCTTCCAGGGGTATTGTCAAATCTTTATGGCACCAGAGGATCGCCCCAAAACTTCATTTATTGTCCACTTGGGGGTTTATTGTTTCCTAGTCATGCCTTTTGGGCTCAAGAACGCTGGAGCCACTTACCAGCGCCTTGTCAATAAGATGTTTGAGAAAGAAATTAGGGGATCCATGGAGGTTAACGTTGACGATATGATTGCCAAAAGCGAGCGTCAGGGCTCGCATCTGGAGGATCTCAAGCGTACTTTTTCCATCCTGCGCCAATATGAGATGAAATTGAATCCCTCCAAGTGTACTTTTGGAGTACAAGGGGTAAAATTCTTGGGTTACATGGTCAGTCAGAGGGGAATTGAAGCCAACCCTGAGAAAATCAAGGCTATCTTGGAGATCCCCTCCCCTCGAAACCTCCGAGAGGTGCAAGTGTTAGTAGGGAAAATCATCTCCCTGAATAGATTCATTTCACGCTCGGCGGACAGAAACCTTCCTTTCTTCAAAATTTTGCGGAACGCCCGAAATTTCGCTTGGACTGAGGAGTGCGAAAGAGCATTGCAAGACATGAAGGCTTACCTTTCGAGTGCTCCACTCCTAACAAAACCCTTTGCAGGCGAAAGGCTATTTGTGTACCTCTCTGTTTCAACCGAGGCAACGAGCGCGGTACTGATAGCCGTGCGGGAACGTAAGTATTTACCTGTTTATTATTTGAGCAAAACGTTACAAGGGACGGAGAAGAAATATTTGGAAATCGAAAAATTTGCGTTTGCCCTCATCAATGCGTCAAGGCGATTAAGGCCTTACTTTCAAGCGCACTCGATAACGGTCCTTACTGATCAACCCTTGAAACAAATTTTGTCCAAGCCTGACGTATCGGGAAGATTGATAAAATGGGTCATTGAGTTGAGTCAGTTTGACTTAAGTTTCGAGCCCAGAACTGCTATAAGCGCAGGTGGTAGCGGATCTGCTGGCCGAACACTTCGGTTTAGAACCTGCTGCTCAGGAGAACGAGGGGTTATGGGTCCTGCACACGGATGGTTCCTCAACCTCTCAAGGGGGAGGAGCAGGGGTAGCCCTTAGAGACCCCAATGGGATTGAGTTAGACTTCGCAATCAGGTTAGATTTTCAAGTCACCAATAACGAGGCGGAATATGAAGCCCTTGTGCAAGGATTGAAAATTGCTTTTCAGAACGGAGCTTCAAGAATTACTGCTTATGTTTACTCACAGTTAATTGCGAGCCAGATTGAAGGAACTTATGAGGCTCGAGAAACCACCATGGTGCAGTACTTGAGCAAAGCCAGGGAGATTATTGGGAAATTCAAAGAATTCCATCTACTCCAAATCCCACGAGCAGAGAACGAGCACGCTGACGCTCTATCTAAATTTGCTTCGGCATTAGAAGGCATTTCTGAGCGTTCGGTCACGTTCCTTAAAACGGAAGAACCTTTGATCAAGGAGAGAATGGCCAAGGAGGTGGTCGCTATGATTGATCCGCACGAGCCATGTTGGCTTGATGATATCATCAGATTTATTAAAGATGGTGTTTGTCCCACTGACAAGGTAGAGGCTCGGAAAATTAGAAACAAAGCCCCTCGGTTTTCTATAGACTCTGAAAGAAGGCTGTTCAAAAAGTCATTTCAAGGACCTCCGATGAGGTGTCTAAGGCCCTCGTAGGCGAAAGAGACGCTCGAACTTATTCACAGTGGGAGCTGTGGGAATCACTCAGGAGGGCGTATCTTGGCTAAGAAAATTCTGAGGAGTGGGTTTTATTGGCCCACGGTTCTCCAAGACGCTATTGAGTTTTCCAGAAAGTGCCCTAAGTGCCAGTTCCATTCCAATCTCCCTTGCCTGCCAACCGCTCAAATGGTCCCTATAGATGTCTCTTGGCCCTTTGACCAGTGGGGAATTGACATTGTTGGCCCCTTGCCCATCGCGGTCGGACAGAAGAAGTTTGTCATCTTAGCTGTCGATTATTTTACCAAATGGGCCGAGACGGAGGCCGTGGCAAAAATCACCTTCAGAATCGTGAGAGATTTCATTTGGAAAAACATCATCTGCAGATATGGCATTCCGAGACCCACGACCCTTGTCCCTGCGAGTGTGGTTGGCAATCCATTCCAAGACGTATGCTGTTATTGCACATGGGTTACGCTTGCCAGCACTCTATTCCACGTGGGGGGACGCCCTCATAAGGATAGACTGGTAGCGCTCACAACCGACTCGATGGATCGGAGAAAAATACAAGAAAAATCCTAGTAGGCCTTGGTCATTTGTCATAACGCCTTGCGCTTGAAAACGGGATCGCTTGCAAATCCCAAAAATTAAAGGGTACCAGCGTGCTCATTCAACGGTAACGTAATTCGGAAGGAATCTACACAAGTCTTGAACGAGGGCAGCCTCTCAGTAAGACCCTCGTACCTACTCAAGACTTAGTAAAATTTTCCAAGTTAAGAAGCGAAATTTTCACAAGTATTGAACGAGGGCAATCTCTCAGTAAGACCCTCGTACCTACTCAAGACTTAGTAAAATTTTCCAAGTTAAGAAGAATTTTCACAAGTCTTGAACGAAGGTAGTCTCTCAGTAAGACCCTCATAGTCGCTCAAGACTTAATAAAATTCTTTGAATCTTAGAAACGAAATTTACACAAGTCTTGAAGGAGGGCAGCCTAACAGTAAGACCCCCATGATTACTCAAGACTTAGTAAAATTTTTCAAAGTTTTAAAGACTTAACTAAGGAATGCAATTTTTACTAAGTATGTTACACACAATCTTAGTATTACAAGATTTTGTTACAACAAGCGCAGAATAAAATTGCACAATCAAGAAGAAGGGAGACACTATTACAGAAGAAGAAGAATTTCATTAATTAAGGCTTTCGCCAAAGTTACAAAATAAGGGCGCTAGGGCCCATAACATTCTTACAAAAAGAAAGGCACTAAGTTCGGAGAAGAAAAATTGCAACATAAGCTGATGAGGAGGAACTTCAAGCGGCAGGAGCGATGTCTTCATCCAGAACCACCAAGATGTTCTGGGCCACGGGGCCATGAACTGGGCCTTCCGGCTCTTGCACTAGGGGGCATTCTCTTCTTGGTGTTGGGCTGCTGGAGGCTCGGGTTCGTTGATTCCAGGTGCTTGGGGAGCGTTGGGCTCATTGGCGTTATTGGCAGGGATAAGGACATTTTCAGCAGCAAGGACAGGAGCATTGGCGACCGGCGGTTGAGGCTCGTTTACGGGAGGATTCCCCTCGTTCTGAATCGCTTGGGAGGCTTCTTCTAGAGGATGGGCCCCCATGTACTCCTCTTGGATAAGTTGGACCAGGAAGTTGTATTCCGGCTTGCAAATGCTGGCCTCAGGATCTTCACGGTCGTCATCATCTTCTTCGCAATGCTCATTGAACATGAGCCCCATGCCTTGTGCTCCTCGGATTGCCGGATCCGTCAAGCCCTTGTGAATACCCTAATCAATGGCCAAATTGAAAGCCTTCTGGTCTTCTTCAAGGCAATACAGATTGGCCGCGAAACTGAACGCCTTGGAGTGGCAGAATTTGATGAGCGCCTCATTGGTTGATTGCTCGAGACATTGAGGCAATTGATTCATGGTTTCAGTAAATTTCCTTTTTGCATCCAGAGCCCTCGTTTTCCAGCCATCACGCTCGGCCTCGAGCTTCTTATAGTTATCATCAAGTCGGGCAAACTTGTCGCTCAAACTGCTTCGAGCGTTCTCCGCGCTCACAAAGTCACCCTGCAGTTTCTTCACCCCCTCCTCCATCTTTCTGTATTCCTCCTTGAGGCAAGTATACTTAACCTTCTCAGTGTCCAGCTCCACTTGGATTTGAGCGGGATCATTCGAGCGTGCCATTTTCTTATACTTGGCCTTCCGATTAGCATAAACTGAGGCGCGCATCTGAATATTTTTGGCCCTCGGGAGCACTTGCTGCACAGGCTCGAAAAAGGCAGAAGTATTAACAAATGTGTTGAGGAATAATTTTTCCATAAGAAAGTAAGGTTACAAAGAAAGGAAGAAGTAGACTCACAGAAAGAAGGGCATGCACCATGTCGCTCGACACCTGGCCAACAGGCTCCGAATATAGTTGCCTATGGTCTGCAGTGAATTGGGCCTTCTCGTACAAACTCTCACTGATAGACTCAGCGAGCGTGCCGGGCCTCAATAGAACTGCACCTCCGTCCGTAGAGCCGGTGAAGTGCCTATCCCCTCGACGGTTAAAGCGCCACAGGTACTCCTCCTCTGAAGAGGAAGTTTCTCCATTACCCTTGGGGCTTTCCACCACCTGTTTACCCTTGCCCGTTATTGCGCGGGTGTCGGGCATCCTCTTCCTCTTGCGGGAAGTCCGTTCAGCGCTCGATTGAGCCCCGCTTGTCACCACATTGGTTGGGGGCCTCACTTGATTGGTAGCACGAGGGTCAGCCACCCTCGCATTTGTCGCAGGAGGTGGCCGCACAACTATCATGTTCTCCACGTTGGCCGCTCTGTCATCCCCTCGGCCTCGTTGAGTTTGAGCGCCAGGAGCCGTACTTGAACTAACGCCGTGACGGCCGCCACGACCGTCCCCCCTGCCTGCTCCACGGACTCGGGGATTTTGTTGGTCTTCTTGCAGGGCTTGGCGCCTGTTGGCGTTAGCAAACTTGGCAGCATTTCTCATTCCTCCGGCCATCTCTAATATTGCTACTCCTGCAAGGAAAGTGGAAATGAAGGTTAGAAACCCTTAAACAAATTTCTCAAAATGCAAGTTACAAAGGGAAAAGTACAGTTAGTATCCCTAGCTTGAAGTTAGTGCCCTAAGAATCTAACCGTCTCTTTCCAAATCACGAGCGGGGGGGTTGTCAAGATAATGCGGGTCGTTAGTAAGCCCACAAAGAAACATAAGCTCGCCATCATCAATCCAATCCTTGGCTCGAATTAGGCGGCCCTCGTCTCTCAACGCATTAGCCAAGCTCTTGGCCCAGTCCTTCGGGAGGGCAGGTTCTAAGCAATTCTTTACGAGTGAACCCCTCTCATGCGAGATCCACTCTCGTGATACCCCAAAACCTTCATCCGTTGGGGCCTTGACAAAAATGAACTTCTCCTTCCAATCTGTGCCATAAGTGGTGGAGGGAGAGTTGATTAACTTCAAATGGGCCTTCGCTTGAATATAATAGAAGAAGCCCGCTTCAGGTGACGAGTGTGGCGAGTTGACCACTAGAAAAAGAGGGTTGAAATTCCACAGGAAGGGCTCGTAACCGGCGCATCCCATGAGAATCACGAAGCTCGTTATCAGTGCAAGGCCGTTAGGAACGATTTGTGAGGGGCAGAGGCCCAGATCGTTCAGAATATGGGCCACGGGGATTGGAATTGGGAACCTCAAGCCCCCAGAAGTGATTACATCTTTGTAGACTGCCATTTCACCAGGAGGCGGACGGTTGGCACGCTCGTGGGTAGCAGGGATCCGCCATGTGAAACACTCGTCCCAGTATATTAGTGCCATCATTGTCTTCACTTCTCCCAAGGTAATAGTACTGGGAGTCTCGTCTGGAGTATGCTCGGTGGCTTGCATGCCCGAGCCTTCACCCTCATTGGGCCACTTGGTTTTCCTGGTCTTCTTGGGCCTTTGGGTTTGCTTGCCCTTGCCTTTGTCACGGGATCTTACAGAGGGCCCCGCTACTTCCCCGGTTTCCGACGTCGGAGCTGCGGTGGCCACTGTCACGGTATGACGATGAGGGTGAGTTGCACTCCCAGTTATCGGGAGAGTCACCCCCTGCCTCTCCGCCTCCATCACCAAGTTCATCTCTTCAAAGAGAGGTTCCACCCCACCTGGGTCCCTTTCATCTATGGCCATCACGGCCGCTCCCAACTCCTCATCCCTAGGAGAACCCGGTGAAGTTGAACTCTGGGTAGCCATGTCTTCCACTTCACGGGCGATTGTTTCTACATGATCTCCGGCCATGACTATGGAAGATTTTGGGAAGAGTATGAGGATTTCGGAAGAGTGGGATTATCGAAGAAATTAGGGATTTCTGGAGAATAAAAGTCTAATGAATCGCTGAATCCTAATATGATTCTGAAGTTAGCAAAGTTAGAAAGTTTCACCAAAGATTACCTTGAATTTTCTGGAAAAGCTTGAAGGAAGATTTGGGATGCTCTGAAACTGGTATGCAAAGAGTTTTTTCTGCAAAAGGATGTTCTGAAGATTTGTTCGCGTAAAAGATGGAATGGGTGCCGGATCCCTTATTTATAGGGATGGAAGTTGGTACGTTTCTGGCAAAAATTCAAAAACGTAATCATTTCCCGCCTAGGAAACCGTTCACTTTATCGAACCGTCACGAGCTTCCCAAGACTCACTCGCTCCACGCGCATCAGCATTTAATGCTTAGACGTTCCAAATGGTCAGAAGAAAGGACTGTATTAAATGCAAGGATGATACAAGCGGTCAGATGAATAGACCGCATTTATGGCTTAATCAGAAGGAAGATTACCCAACACGCCAAACCTCATACGAGCGACACGCACGATGGATTGCATTGGAAAAAATTCTACAGCCCTTATCACTAAGGACTACAGAATTGGGGGGCAAAATGATGGGGTCAAAATGCGCTCGTCCCACGTTTTGACACGTGGCGACTCAAAATGATGACACTTGTCCTCCTGACGTTAAGGTAGTCATACACGAGCGCCAAACCCCCAAGCGTCATAATTTCTCAAGAACACGTGCCTTCCTTGCCACGCACCCACGTGATTGACATTGGCCGCTCTCTAACGAGCGCACTTCATGGTCCCAGGCTCAACTCCGACTCATCAAGGAGGCTCTCTACGAGCGCTATTCTTCCTCTAGGGAGTTCTTCACTCCCCCTCGTGGAATACGCTTGGACCGACATCCCCTAGCGGATTCCTTGGCTACCAAGGCCCTTGGTTGACACGAGCGTGCTCTGAAGCACTCGTCACCAACCTCCCAAACGGCTCTCTGACACCCCGTACTTGCCCGCGCACCTGCCACTGTTGCCAGCACTAACTTCCACCAGCTTTTGGCAGAAGATTCCTCCTAGGTTTCTCTCAAAACGCCACGTGTTAGGGCAACAGTAGGTCAGGACCACACAGAGCAAATGACCAAAGGGTCCCCGACCCTCAACTATAAATAGGAGTCTTCATCTTCTCCACTGTAAGCAATCTCCATTACTGCAACTACATACTTCGCTTACTTCATCTTTCAGATCTTCATCTGACTTGAGCGTCGGAGAACCAAACTGGGTATCACCCCCAGTTCCCCCAGCTTGGCATTCTGACCTTTGTCTGTGTGTTTGTCCTAGCAGGTAGAACCCCCATCTTTTCCGGCGATCTTCCAATGGTTTCCTCACCCAAATAAATTTTAAAGTGATTGGACTCTGTACCCCATATTCAGACCCATTAAATTCTATTGCTGTTGACATAATTGTTGAACTACTAACTTTTTCATTATATTGTTGATCATTTAAAATATAAAATCAATTGTATAATTATAAATATAATAAATTATACCAAATACTAATTGAGATAAAAATTAATTTATAAATGGATAAGATTTAATATTTTTGAAAAATTAAGAATTTTTATGTGGTTGAAAAATTATTGTTGACCGCGATTTTGCCGCGACAATTCCGCGACGTTGCAACGGAACTGGAACGATGGCCTCTGTCCCGTTCCCCGTGACGACGAACCATGATCGGAACAAGTAAGAATTTTCAAATTCAGCAAGTCCAATAAAATAGTGTCCATAGAGAAAAAAAAAATGCATCAGATTTCTTGTAACAAATCTTAATTATTTACTTTTTTTCACTAACCAAAAGGTGAAAAACCCGATACCTACAAGAGCAGCTATAATCAGGAGGATCAAACAAAATAGGAAGCACAGACAAGTCAACCGACGACGGCGATCACATGGTGAACATGTATGCTCGCGAGTCTTGTTTCCACACTTATAGCAGAACTCCGTGCGGCATCTACAAAATAAAAACACATATGGAGGTTTACTTTGTTGGTTGGGATGAGATGAGATGAGATTGATTAGTAATGGAATGAATTGTGGGATATGATTGACTGATGCTGGATTAGTCATCCTATGGGGATGTGGGATGAATAATAACCTTTTATCCAATATCATCCCGATCCATATCACCAATTTTGAGACTCACAAAAATACTAGTAAAGGATTATTAATCTAATCCCTCCTCATTCTACAAAGTAAACATGCAATATAATGAATATCGTAATTTAGGAAGGTAAAAAAAAGTTAATCAAAGTTAAGATATATTGGGTAAATAGTAATCCCCTAAAATATGGTTTCAAATATATATATCAACGTAACTAGGGACATAATCGAGTGGCGCCTCCGCCTTCGAGATAAAATGCTAGAAAATTTTTAATAAACAACTATTTTTTCTACAAGTTTTTTGCCAAATTTGAGAGGAAGCTTTTATAATTCCATTTCAATATAAAAGAAATACAAATCAATGATGCACGAATTTACCACACCGATTCAGCCACACAAATTTTTACAATTTTCTTGAATTGAATATTTGTGCATAGTACAAATGCAATAGAGCAAGGTTTGGCACTTCCACCTCAAAGAAAAATGCTATAAAAAAAAGCTATTTTTTCAACAATGGGTTTTACCAAATTGGAGAGGAAGCTCTTACTATTCCGTGTCAACCTAAAAACACAAACACATGGACTAAGATTTGACATAATTACAAAAACTTCCCCCTTACAGAAAGCTCTTAAAATTCAATCAAATCTTAGCTATGCGAACGTAAAAGAAACACGAAGACACAACAATCAAATCACCTGCACAACATAATATCGCAACCATGGTTCGCCAGAACGGTCGCGGGGAACGGAACGGAGGCCACCGTTCCAGTTCCGTTGCAGTGACGCGAAACGGTCGCGGCAAAAAAGCGGCCACTTTCTAAAAAGATGTATAAAATCCCAAAAAATTATTTTAAAACTCATTTTAATTTGTAATTTTATATTAGAATCAATTAGTATTATATTTAGATTTGTTATATTTACTCAAATAAGAGATTGCACATATTCTTATAATGACTACCGAACTATAAAATAAACATAGTTGTGTCAATGTTTACTACAAAAGAAAAGTTGTTCAACATACTACACCAGGAATGATGAAATAAAAAGGTATGTGCGCAAATTAAAAAAGATAAGCAATAAATAAAAAAATTTGCATTCAAAAATAAAATAAAAATGAATTTAAAATAGAAAAGATACCTACTCACTTGAAATTTTTAATCACCGGATGAATGTGGAAGAGATGGGGGATCGAGTTCTTCTTCTCTGCTCAAAGAATTTTCACCGTAGCAAATCTGAAAGCTTTTCACGCCACTTCTTCTTTCTCTCAGAAAGCAAATTTGGGACTTCTTGCAGATAACTTCTCTCTTGCAGATCTGGGATGGGAGTTGGGACTTCTTTTTTCTCCCGCCAAAATCAGATCTGATTTCTTTCTAATTCTTGGAATCTAATGTCATATCACTTGCAAAAAAAGAAGTATAGTACACACAACAATAATACACATGTTCTTCTCTTTTTATTCTACATTACACAGAGCAATAAAAGACATTTTCTTCTCTTTTTTGCCCGTTTCGTTCCGTTCCTCCGTTATAACGCCACGGAACGACGTTCCAATGCAAAAAATCGCCGTTCCAGGTCGATTTCCGTTCCATACCGGAACAGCGGAACGGAGACTGCCGTTCCCGTTCCGGCGAACCATGATCGCAACCCCGCACCCGTTCGATGAAATGCCCGCATGAAGGACACCTTTTCCAGTTCTTCTTCTTCACAAGCCTATTAAACGCCTTATCATTCTCATCCCTGATCTTTACACATAACTGAGCGCACCCATATCCGTCATGCCAAACCTCGCTACACTCGAAACAGAACAATCTCTTACACTTAGGACAACTCGATTTCCCCACGGTCCCAGTACTGCACTCGTTCACAATCAGGACATTGCAATCCCTGTAAGGGCAGTGGGATTTGTCGAGACTCGCAATCGCAGCCTTGCGCAGAACGTCGTACCACCGCACAAACAGCGGCCGGCCAATGACAACAGCGCACGCAAGAGGGTCGAGTTTGTTGGTGCAATTTAAGTCGGGACAGTCGATGTCTCCGACGTTATCTTCGAGCCTTGAAGAGTTGTATTTTGTTATGCAGTCGTTGCAAAAAGGATAGGAACTTTGGGCGGCGGCGCAGTTGGTTAAATTTTTGCCGGAAGTCAAAGTAGAGTCAGTAGACTCGGTGCAGATTCCGCAGGTGAATCGTTGGTGTTCTCCCATTTTTTCTTTTACGTATTTGTATGGTCTCTTTCACTCTCATGTTATAGCAGAAGTATGATATGATTTGACTCATGTACGTTTCGTGTTGTGGATGTGTATATGTTGTCAAGATTTCGAGATTTTGTCTAAGATAGTTTTCCTTTTTACGTAGGACTTCTCGCAATCTTTTCGCCTTCTAATTTGCAGGGTTTTAGTACGATCTTTTCCAATGATAAAGAATGTAAAATTTTTGTATGACATCATTATAATTTTGTTGCGATATGACTCATTTGAGAAAATCAAAAATCGGAAACTTCACGAAAAAAAGAAAAAAGAAGATTGAAATGAAATAGATAAAATATGTTGATATTATTAAAAATTAAAGAGAATTGTTGGTCCAGCCTCAAGGTTCAACCTTGGATAAGATCGGAAGTCTAAATTATCCGATTGATAGTATAAAAAAAATATGTTATTTTGAGAGGTATGGATCCTTCCTGCTAGGATAAATACACGATTAGAATGCCAAACTGGGGATATGGAGGGGTGGTCCAGTAATCAAATCATATATGGAAGTTTAAGTGAGACAACCAAGGGGCTCCTGGTAATTTTGTTATTCCATCGTACGAGTGCCTAGACATGTGGCCCATAGGGGCGTGCTATAGCGAGAGCAAGTAGCGTTAGACCTTCAGGAATAGTACAGTGGTATTTAAAGTGTGTTACTGAGCGTCAGAGATTGTACAAGACATTTGAGGGGTAAATCTTACGAGGGGTAGAAGAGATGTTTGACCCTTAAGGCAAAACCCCTGACGTGGTCCGATGGATGCTCATTCTGAGTGACCATCAGGGCTCAAAGACGAGGGATGCCTTTGTGTATTCTTTTGGATAACTGAGTAAGGCATTGACTTGTTGGATGTTGTCCACGTGATACGTTCTCATTTGACCTGAGATGTTGATGCGGTTGTATTTTAATAATTAGTTTCGACCTTTGGGGGAATTTCGACCTTCTTAAGATTCTCGATCTCTGAGGAAATTTCAACCTCCTTAAGGGTTTTGACCTCTAAAGGTACTAGGGTTATCGGCCTCCATAGGATTCCCGACCTCTAGGAAAATTCAACCTCCTTGAGATTTTTTGACATTTAGGGGTTTTGACCTCCTTGAGGTTCTTTACCTTTGGGGAAATCATCCTTAAGGTTTTTGACTTGCGTGAGTAAGGCATTGACTTGTTAAACGTTGTCCATTTGATACGTTCTCATTTGACCTGAGATGCTGATGTGGTTGTATTTTATTAGTTTTGACTTATGGGGGAATTTTGACCTTCTTAAGGTTTTCGATCTCCGAGGAAATTGCTAGGTGGTGGGCCCACAAACAGTAGTGGTTCAGGACCACATTTTAAAATTTTTTATTATAATACAAGTATTAAAATATTTCTAAAATATTTTAATACAAAGCGGAAGACTAACCGGATCTACTCAAGTATATACATGCAATTGATAATAAATTTTTAATCACTTAAGCAGATAAATGTCTAACATGCAATTAACACTTAAAAACATATAATTTATCATGCTTAAAATAATATAACTATAAAATATTACCGTACTGCAAACATAGCTATCTAACGACATTTTTCCAGCTCCTTTGCTTTCACAGAAGACGGTTACCGCGTTCACCTCCTGGGAATCCGATATACGATCACTCCTCATGAAACCGGCAGAGCTTCCCTACAATGACCCCAGAGAAACCCTCGGAGTGTGGGCTCTGAAAGTATTTCTCTGAATACTTAGAGAAACTAAACTTTAAACTAGAAAACCCTTTTCAGTGTTTAATCTCCCGAAATCAGGCGTTTTATATATAAACACCTAATTAAAATTAATTCCAAAATAAATCAGAATTAACTAGAAGAAAAGGGATATGGTTTCAAAGCCGAGAGCTCAGCCAAAACCTCTCCCAAAGTTGTGAGTAAAAATGAGGACCCAAAACCCCTATTTATAGGGAAAAAACCGAGGGTAAAATGGTAATTTCACACCTCCACTTGCATGCACAACTTGGACACGAATTCCAAGGTGACTACGTTCAAGGTCTTGTCGCCACGAATCCAACGCCGCCGAGCACGCGTCGGTAGGCCACCGGGCGCGCCCTCACGCGCCGCCAGAAGACGGCTTGTGTGAAACACACGCGGTCTTAGGGTTTCTGGATTAGACTGGTCCGACCGAATCCAGTTCGGTCCGGTTCGACACGTGGCCAGTCCTGGTGATGCCACGTGTCCGGTCCGGTCCGACCCTACCTGTTGGCCGACCCGATTCGAAGACCAGTTGACTTCTCAGTCAACAATGAATCTGGGCCCTCCAACTCGATGACGTTGCGCGGTCTGGACCTTCCATTTGGGGCGCCACGCGGCCACTACCCGCCCGCTGACGTGGCCTGACATGGCATCTGCCACGTCAGCTGCCACGTCACCTGTGCCACGTCAGCAATTTTTTTTTAAAAAAAAATTTTAAATTTTATTTTCTCCAAAATAAAATTCCGGGCATTTCCAACTCTTTGGAACTTTTGATTTATTTTCTTAAAATAAATCTCTTGGCTATTTTCAAACACTTTGAAAATTCATCTATCTTTCTTCTTCTAATATTTTCTCTTCGGGCTTTCAATTGGGGCTTGCAGGGGGACCTGCAGAACTTAATAATTTTAGCTCCAAACGGGTTAATATATTATCATCTCATGATAGTAATTGATTACCGTTTAACAATATTTAATTCCACTAAATAAATATTATTGCACTCCAAAATTAATTAAATTATTCACGAATTTCTCGATCTAGAATAATTTCGCATTTCACTCCTCCGTGTAGATATCCATGAAAAATAAATTGTAACTACTATCATTTATTTTTCATTTTCAATCTGAAATTTATTGATTTACCTTAAGTTCAAATTCTCTGTATGTGAAACACATTCAACATACGACTTCAGCGACGTATCACGCGAAGTGCTTTGGCTAAAGTCTTAATTCGAACTTTTACAAATCTATTTCAAAGATATCTCTTACCTTCCAGCAAGGCCACAGATTCCTCGATCAATATAACTCTTTAGTATATTTCTTGTTGTCACCAAACATACAAAGTATTTTGGCCACCCGTTACCGAGACCTCACTTCTAAGTACATCATAGTGACTAACACTACATGCCTAAAGCCGAAATATTATCAGAATTAAGAGTACAATGCTCCCTCAGATTTTATTCATTTAAGATAGCAGTATAAAATGAATAATCTCAGTGGTCCAGTTTGATGTTTCTAATCCTATTGAAAATCATCAACGTGTTATAATCGGAATCGCCATTCCCTATGACGAAAGACTAATCATTTTATATAACCACGTTATAGTCATGATAAGAACATATTCTTATCTTACCGACTAAAACTTTAATGACACGTGATTTCGGTATTCAAAGTCTTTTCCTATGAAACACATTTCATATAAGAATACTGATGGGATCCAAAAACCACGCTCGAATCAGAGACGTCCACGTGTCGCCGTGTATTGACTTAGAGTTTTAACGCTCGTATTACCGGGCCAGCGCCAGCGGACCATCCCAGCCCGCTCACTTGACGGCTAACCTAGGCCCATGCGTCTGGGCCCATAGTTCACACAAAAGGTTCCCTTGTCAAACCCAACGCACGTACAATGACCCCTCAGGATCATCCCCCCAGGAGAACGCTTCGCGAGGGCACTTTCTTCCTTACGCTCAAATATCTGATGCTCGTAGGCCATCGGCCGGAGGAAAGCCCTCTCGTGCTTCCCTTCGAGCGTCACCAGTGCTCGGATAACTTCTGCCCTATGTAATGCATGTTAGGAATAGTGCCCTAGAAAGCCGATTAGTCATAATCCGTTTTGGGACTTACCTAGTATCACAGACAATCTTTGAATAATATACGAATGATTAATATCACAGGCAAACACTTCTTTATATGCTCTTGTTTGGTATGCGTTTACTTTAGCTGTGCATGTATGAGAACTCCCCTAATCCTGATGACTTTAGGACTCTACCATTAAGGTGAAATGGTTCATGAAACGAGCCATATTTCACATAAGTCATGATTAGTAAAATACTCCAAGCCGATGAGTCCTACAGACAGTGGGAGTGTCAACCTGACTCCTCTAAGGCTTGCTTGTGGGATCACGCCCTTAAGAAGGACCACCTTGTTCATGGAGGTGCAAAGTGTATAGTTGATACGTGCGTGATACATGAGGGAGCTTGCTTTAATAAGTAAGTTCACTGATCTAGGTGCCCCGTGTGAGAAGATTCCTAAATGGGAAATGAAGTTTCTATTTCAGGAAATGGAAACTTCCAGATTAGGAAATATCTCACGAGTCATTGATGTGATTACTTGATCCTTAGACTTGAGGTTCCTTGTCACTTTATGAGTTAACTATGTAGTCTTAGGTATAAGCTTTAAAGGGTGTCGCCTTAGACAACTGATTCAAGGCTTATGCTGGGGCTGCACAAGTGACTCATGAAAGTGAATGAGAATCAAGAAAGGACCTACACTTGCATTTGCAAGGTGATCTCTTATTGTGTAAGTCATTCATATGCCATATGGAGTCCTTGGCCAAGGCAGTAGATCAAGACATCAAGAAAAGAGTTTCTTGGATTGAGATCAAATGGATATGAAATACACTTAGCTTTAAGACCAGATTATTAGGGTTCTAATTATTCCCTTGCCCTAGATCGTGGTTGAGAGATAGTAAGTAGGAGGATTGTATCTGATATGAATCAATGACTTAAAGGTTCTGTCGAATCCGAACATTCCAATTCAGCTAGGGGTTAAACACCTGTTGCTAGACTATGGTCGTTTAATCTGTGGACTGATTAATTAATTAGTGAATTAATTAATTAGGGTCACTGCTAATTGAATTGAGAACCTAGAGGGTCACACACAACAACTTGGTTACATGAGTTGAGGCTTTAAAATGATTAAACGAGTTAATCGGGCCAAAGGGTTCCACACGTGTGAAACCAAACGTGTGGGTCACGTGCGTGACACGTGTCCTTCATGGACACGTGTGCATGTGCGTGGATATTTATTTGGTGATTAAATGATTAATGTGTTAATTATTTAATAGACTTTGGTTTAATTTTGAATTAAAAAGAAAGTCTAATTTTGGAGAAAAATAATCTGGTTAATTAATTGTGAATTAATTAATTAGATAAAAATAAGTTATTTATTTTAAATAAATAAAGTATAATAATATCCAAAAGGGTTTGGATATTTTAGCTCTCTTGAAAGTTGATTTGAATTTGAACTCAAAGTCAAAGTCAAAATTACTTGATGATCAAGTAATAGGAGAGAGGGACCAAATCCTTAGCCCAAAAAAACTAGGGTTTGGGCGTCCCTTCCCCTCCTATAAATAGGGGAGCTCGAGCTCCTCTTGGAGCTAATCGAGATTTCTTTTGGTTCATGTGTTGAACACCATCCTTTCTCCAAGATAAACAAAACCCCAGGTTAAGCCTTAACACTAACTAGAGAACTAGAATCCTTACTAGTTAGATTGTAGCCCAGTTGGTGGACTATCTCTAGAGAGCTTCAAGTTAGAAGTTTGAAGATTCGAGCTTTACCAAGGAGTGGGGATCAAGCAAAATGACCAGAAGGGATGATGAAACGATTCTGAACCCAACAGAAAATGAGTGAAAAAATCGAACCAAAGAAGATGGCGAAAACCGTTCGTCCATATCCTGAAGGATGAATTTTTTCACGAGGGTTTTATGGCTGGCAGATTTCTACTTTCGCAAAACTGGTTTTCTAAGGGAGTTTCAATCATGCCTTTCTCGTTTCATGTTTCTTTCTTTATGTTATAATGTTAAGAACTTTCCTAACATGATTCGAATCTAGGTTGGTGTGGATTGTTATCCCTACAATGGATTCTGAAGTAGAAAGAGATTTCGAGGGACGAGTTGCCATTACCGCATGAAGCGCGTTTGAGGGCGGCTCAAACGTGTCAAGAAAGCTACTACCCAAGTGATTTTCTTGATCTCTACGAATTTGGATTCACGATTGCGAGTCTAAGATCCTTTTGTTGGAAAAAATTTTAAATTTCCGCTGCTTTCTGATTCCTGTTTTCCAACAAGGCACCTGTACGCTTGCATGATGGATCTTGAGCCTCCAGCGTATGACCCTCGCCAACAACCTCTAACACAGAGGCAGTGCGCACCTCGTACCCGGCACGCCGCCCGTTTTTCAGAGACATCATTTTCTGGCCATCACAGTCTGCCACGTTTTAGGGTAACACAGGTTTGGGACCACTTGGTCAAAATACCCAAAGCACCCTCACACCTAACATATAAATAGGGAGAGACACATGCCTCTTTCCCTAAGTCATCTTCTACATACACACTGCATTCACCACATTGGGCATAATTCCTCCATCTTTCTTCATCTTCTCAAGCTCTGTACTATCCACACCACAGCTGAATCATCATCACGCTTCGCACTCTTGGTGTTATCCTAGCTGGAAGAACCCACGCTCAAAAGGAAACCCAGTTCCTGAGGCTTTCGGGCATGTGATGGTCTTTCCCTTTTAAACAAATATTGAAAGTGTTGTTGCATTTTTGGAAACTCAGATTCCTGCACCATCATTTTTGGCGCCGTCTATGGGAAATCCATCGTCGTCGTCCTCATCTTCACTAGATTCTTCCCTGAGCTAGTTGAACAGTAACATCAAGACGCTCTTCTTATGGTGACTGCTACGAGATCTGGAATCATAGAGAACAGAGGCGTTCTTCCTCCCGTTAATGAGGAAAACGTGGATACCAGTACCCCCGCCGGAGGGGCGCCCCCACCTATTGCCGAAAACGGGGACGGAATTGCTGACACAGCAGCTACAACTCTCTCTCCCAGTGGAAACGTGGCCGGAGGATCTGGCTCTGTCCCTCCTCCACCAGCCCTCATCTCCAATATCCCAGTCACCCATCCCGATGTGTACTCTATGGCCATGCCACCACCGGGGTACACTTACATGCAACCCGGAATGGTGCCCGGAATGATACCCAACATGATGCCCATGGTCCAACCCTATCAAGTGGGAACACTGCGTCTTCCCATGTCGCTTTCCAGAGAGATACAGGGAGTGGAGATGCCCCAACTCACCCCCCAGCAGCTTCAGGCGCTCTACGCGCAGTGCGAGGCGCAGGCGGTGCATAACGCCTGGGAGCATTTTACCGCAGCTTACTTCCCCTCAGCAGCGGGTGCTCAACCCTCTCCACCAATACGAGGGCTTCCAGTCCATCCCCTGGCAGCTGCCCAAAACGTACTGAGGGCCTAGCCACCTCCGCCACCACCAGCAAATGGGAATGAGGCCCCGCCTAATGTCCCCCAACCACAACAACCTGTCGAAAAGGAGAGGGCCCCTCAGAATAGGGCAGCTGAAAATGAAGAGGTCCAATCGAGGGCCACAGGGAGGGCAAGCCGCAGAAATGTCGGCGACCCTCAATTGGCCGCTGTACAAGATCAGCTCAACAGGCTTTAGAATATAGTGGAGCAGCTCTCTCGTGCACGGTCCTGAGCCTCAATTGGCCGCTGTACAAGATCAGCTCAACGGGCTCCAGAATATAGTGGAGTAACTCTCTCGTGCACGGTCCCGAGCCTCCCATGTTGGGGGTGAAAGGTCCAAGGCCAGAGACGCTCACCACTCCCGCAGCCAGATCTCCCATCCCGGGAAAGAGAAGGGCTATGAAGAACACGGCCGCGAGGGCCGGAACCACGGGCCCTTGACAGGGGCCTCTCCCCTCGTCGGTGAGGTTTTAATGACCCGAGCGGGGAAAGGCAAAATCCCCACGCCTGTCAACAGATACGATGGAACAACCGACCCCGTCGAGCATTTGGATCACTTTGTGCATTTAATGCACTTATACGAGCATCCCAGCCATTACTGGGCGAAGGTCTTTGTCACTTCGCTCGTCGGGATGGCTTAGGAATGGTACAAGAAGCTTTCCCCTTGCTCAATACGAGGGTACGATGACCTGACAGGTGCTTTCTTGAGCCACTTCAACTCTCTGAAAGCACCAGCGCCTGCTGCCACAGCCCTTTACAGCCTCGTACAAGGGCCAAATGAAAGTCTTAGGTCATTCATGGGCAAATTCAACAAAGAGGTCCTGTTAGTGGAGAGACCCTCGATGAACTTCGTGAGTCACATCCTGTTTGGAGCCATCAACACTAAGAACTATGTTAGCGAACAATTCGCCGAAGAGGTGGCCAAAAAGAAGCCCCGCTCGCTGACAGAATTGAGAGATATTACGGATTCCTACTTTACCCTCGAGGACATGTACATCGCGATGGCCCAAAAGATCGCCAGTGCCCCACGAGCTGACAGGATTCAACAAGACAAAGGGGAAACCCACAAGAGCCGCCGCCCAGCCCCGTGCCAGGACGGTGAAGCTCTCCACCCTCTCGCAGATTCGAGAGCATTCCCCTGAACAGGCCCCTCGCCGAAGTATACTCCATGGCGGACAAAAAACTTTTCAAGAGACCGCCGAAAATGAGAGAGACCGAGGCTCAGAAACACTCAAGAAAATACTGCACTTTCCATAAGCAGAAGGGGCATGACACCAACGAGTGCCGCCAACTCGAAAGCGAGATTCAAAGGCTCATAGCTGGGGGGCACCTCAAAGAGTTCGTTAAGGTATTGGAGAGGTATGATGAGCATTGTGCCGAGTGAGCCCGTGCTAGAGGAAGAAGCCATTCGCGTTCACGAAGTCCCTGCCATCATCACACCAAGACAAGCGACCGCGGCAAAGGGAAGGCCGCTGATACGGAGAACCAGCCCTTTGCGGTCATTCACATGATCGTGGGGGGACCCTCGGGTGGGGATTCTAATGTATCCAGGCGCCGCCACGTTCGAAGCTACGACCAGAGATCTTCCCAGCCCAAGCCAGTGCTCTCCATCAACATCTCTTCACGCTCAAGAGAGGATGACATTGTAGGGTTCACAGAGAAAGATTTGGAACACATTGTAACACCCCATGGGATCGGTGAAACCTCTGACTGTCCCATGGTGGTTAGTTTAGACGTTCATAACCATGTTGTAAAGAGGGTCTTAGTTGATAGTGGAAGCTCTGTGAACGTTCTCCCTTACTCTACGTTTCAAAAGATGAACATAACAAACATTCCCTTCGAGCCCCTCAGAACAGCCCTTGTCGGCTTTGGGGGTTCCGAGATCGTCCCTCACGGATAAATTCCCTTGGCCACCTCTTTTGGTCGCGCCCCACAGCAAAAAACTTTGAGCGTTTTTTATGCAGTCGTCGAAGTGGATCTCCCATACAACATCATTATTGGACGCCCGGCCCTCGTGGATTTTAAAGCAGTAATTTCAACATATCATCAGAAAGTCAAATTCCCCACTCCCGGGGGGACGGGCGAAGTCCTCTGTAACGTTAAAGAGGCTTGGGAATGCTACATTCTTTCCCTTCGAAGCCGCAAGCCCAAGCAAACTACGCAGGCGGGCTCCACTAGAAAGTCGGTTGTCTTCCCAAAGTTGGATGAAGATGGCCCCGAGCGTAAGAGGGCCAAGCTTTATAAGAAGAAGAACAAAAAGAAGACCCCCAACGAGGCCGAGCATACGGAGGATGGCCCACATGGGGCCGTCAAAGGATCCTCCTCCGAGAATGAGGGGGACGGACCCTCGGATGTGACGGGCGGCAAGCTTATTGGGAAAAAGTGAGCGCTCGAGAATCCCCAGCCTGAAGTCTGTATTGAGCCTGTCGAAAAGTTCTTGACCATTGAATTGGAGCTCGGGAATCCCGATAAGACCACCCAGATCGGTTCGAACCTCGATGGTCCCTCTCAAATCATGATGATAGATTTTCTCCGGGAAAACCTTGACGTATTCGCCTGGAAAGCTTCCGATCTTACTGGGATAGATCCGAGCGTGATTGTCCACAGGCTCAACGTGGACCCTGCCTTCAAGCCCATCAAGTAAAAAAAAAGGGACGTTCATGGTTTCAGAAGGCAAGTCATCGAGGAGGAGGGTCAACAAACTCCTCGAGGCTCAGTATATAGAAGAGATCTTATATCCCGAGTGGCTTTGCAACATGGTGCTCGTTCCCAAGAGTGCCAACAAATGGCACATGTGCAATGACTTCACCGATCTCAACAAAGCATGCCCTAAGGACCCGTACCCCTTACCGAGGATCGATCAGCTAGTGGATTCAACCGCTGGCTGTGAGCTTATGAGTATGATGGACGCCTTCCAGGGGTACTATCAGATATTCATGGCGCCCGAGGATCGCCCCAAAACTTCGTTTGTAGTCCATGTAGGCATTTACTGCTTCAAGGTTATGCCCTTCGGTCTCAAAAATGCAGGAGCGACATACCAACGCCTCGTCAATAGGATGTTCGAACGCGAAATCGGAAAGTCTATGGAAGTGCATGTAGACGATATGATTGTCAAAAGTGAGCATCAACACTCCCATCTGGAGGATCTCCGGCGAATATTTAACATCCCGCGCCATTATGGTATGAAATTGAACCCCTCCAAATGTACATTTGGCGTTCGGGGTGGCAAATTCTTGGGGTACATGGTCAGTCAGAGAGGAATAGAGGCCAATCCAGAAAAGATTAAAGCGATTCTAGACATACCCTCCCATCGGAATGTAAGAGAGGTCCAAGTGCTAGTGGGCAAGATCATCTCTTTAAACAGGTTTATCTCCAGCTCAGCGGACAGAAACTCGCCTTTCTTCAAAATCCTTCGTAACGCGCGCAACTTTGCATGGACCGAAGAATGCGAGAAAGCCCTATAGGATATGAAGCGTTACTTGTCGAGCGCTCCGTTGCTAACAAAGCCAGTTCCTGGAGAGAACTTGTTTGTGTACATCTCCGTCTCATCGGAGGCCACGAGCGCGGTCCAGCGGTCCGCGAGCGTAAACATATGCCGGTGTATTATTTGAGCAAAACCTTGCAGGGGGCGGAGAAAAGATATATGGAGATAGAGAACTTTGCTTTTGCACTCGTTAATGCCTCTCAAAGGCTAAGGCCTTATTTCCAAGCTCATTCCATCACAGTGCTCACAGACTAACCCCTTAAACAGGTGCTTGCAAAACCGGACGTCTCAGGGAGGCTAATTAAATGGTCAATTGAACTCAGTCAGTTCGACATCAACTTCGAGCCTCGAACCGTGATACAGGCTCAAGCAGTGGCAGACCTGTTGGTGGAGCGCTTCAATTTGGGTACCGTGCCCTCGTTGGCAGAGGGGTTATGGTTGCTGTACACTGATGGCTCCTCGACCTCATATGGGGGGGAGCCGGGGTGACCCTCAGAGATCCTCACGGTGTTGATGTTGACTACGCTATCAAACTGGCGTTCCAGGTCACCAACAACGAGGCAGAATACGAGGCTCTAATCCAAGGGCTTAAGATAGCCCTTCAGAATGGTGCCGTTCGGGTCACTGCATATGTTGACTCCCAACTGATTGCAAGTCAAATTGATGGCACTTATGAGGCTCGAGAAGCCACTATGGTGCAGTACTTGGCGAGTGCTAAAGAAGTGATCTCCAAATTCAGAGAGTTCCATCTGTTGCAGATCCCAAGAACGAAAAACGAGCATGCAGACGCTCTCTCCAAATTTGCATCCGCTCTGGAGGATTCTTGCGAGCGTTCAGTCACATTCCTCAGAACGGAGAAGCCGTTGATTTGCGAAGCGGGACCCTCGGGTGAGGTAAACATGATTGATCCATCTGAACCTTGCTGGCTTGATGACATCATTAAATTTCTGAGGGATGGAACCTGCCCGAGCGATAAAGTGGAAGCACGGAAGGTTAGGAGTAAGGTCCCTTGCTTTTCTCTTGATAGCGACGGACGGCTATTCAAACGGTCTTTCCAAGGTCCACCATTAAGGTGCCTGAGGCCCTCGCAAGCCAAGGAAGTGTTAGAGCATGTTCATAGCGGGAGTTGTGGGAATCATTCTGGCAGTCGAATCCTGGCTAAGAAAGAGTTGAGGAGTAGGTTCTATTCGCCCTCGCTACTGCAGGATGCCATCAACTACTCCAGAAAATATCCTAAGTGCCAGTTTCATTCCAACATCCCTCAACAACCGGCAGCCCAAATGGTCCCTATTGACGTTTCATGGCCCTTTAACCAATGGGGCATTGATATAGTTGGACCCCTCCCTGTGGCAGTCGGTCAGAAGAAATTCGTAATCCTCGCTGTGGACTATTTCACCAAATAGGCCGAAGCTGAAGCGGTAGCAAAGATAACGTTTAAAGTCGTGAGGGACTTCATTTGGAAGAACATCATATGCAGATATGGCATGCCGAGGATCCTCATATCGGATAATGGTCCCCAGTTCATCGCCGCTGACACACGAGAGTGGTGCTACGAACTGGGAATTGAGCAACGCTTCACTTCCGTGGGCCACCCTCAGGCCAACGGTCAAGCTGAGGTAACCAATCGAACCATACTTCAGCATCTGAAGACGATGCTCGAAAGTAAGAAGAGAGAATGGGCGGAAGAACTTCAAGGTGCCCTCTGGGCGTACCGTACTACCCCCCGAGCGGCAACAGGGGAGACCCCTTACTCCCTCGTATATGGCTTCGAGGCTATGATAGCTGCGGAAATTGCCCAAGAGTCCGCACGAGTTGCCTATTTCAAGCCTGCAACCAACGAGGCTAATCGGACGTTCGAATTGGATTTATTAGACGAAAGGAGAAACACCGCTGGGGCTCGCATTCACAAGTATAAGGCGACCGTCACCCACCAGTATAATAAACACGTCAAAGAAAGAACTTTCCAGCTAGGGGACTTGGTCCTAAAAAAAGTGGAAGTCTCCAAACATGTGGGTAAGTTGGATCCTAACTGGGAAGGCCCCTTCAAAGTCATTCAGGTACGAGCGAACAACACCTACCTGTTAGAGACTTTGCAAGGCGAGCGTCTCCCTAGGCCATGGAATGCATGTAACCTTAGACGGTTCTACGTGTAAATGTTAGTCTTTGTAATTGCCCGCTCGAGGCACCTTGTACTTTCTTTTGACAAAAAGCTTGGCGATCATTATTATTAATTGCAATCATAACAGAAAGCATTTTACCAATTATTATTTGTCATTTACTTGCTTTTTCCTTAATTAATAATTTGAGGGAACCAATTGCATCAAAGCCTACTCCGTGCCGAGCGTCCTCCACATCGAACAGCTTGGTGGACACCCAATTTGTCTCTAAGTCAATGCTAGTTGTGTGTCGAGATCCCTCCACATCGAATAGTGACGCTCGCAAGTATGTAAACCCTAAGAGAGAGCGTGTCAAAAAGGTGGGTTGCTAAATGCTTAGTTTACACCAACTGGGTGTTGATCACCCCAGTTCGCGCTAGTAAACCTCCAATGACCCTCATCCTCTCAGGTATGAGTACGCTAGTGAACAGCAAACTTGGGGCTAATCCTCTTACGGATACCCAAGTATGAAACTAACATTACAGCTACGCTAGCTTTAATCCCATACTTAACAAATCCTACTGCTGATTTCTAAGTTCGCTCAAGCTACTGGAACGCTCAAGTTAGGAGTATACATCACATACTTGAAGCCAATACTTAGTTAAATCCTCAGGGGGTTTCTAAGTTCAAATTCGAGCCTCATTGTGAATATGGCCGGGGTACCCTCGTAAGGAACACCCTCGTGCCCGTATATTCCTCTCTCAAGTGTTCAGGCATTTCCATGTCCTAAACCTAGAGTACACGACGATATGCTGCTAGGGTACCCTCAAAAGAAACACCCTCGTGCCCATACATTCCCATCATAGATATTCAAATATCAACAAAGACAAGCATAGAAACATCAAACACAAAGAGACCACAGTGCCCAACGCTCAATATTGAAGGAATCAAACTTCACTAACGGAAATATCATTGAAAACAAAATGGAGAACAAGTTCAAGTACACTGTCAAAAGTACTAAATTAGAATACAGAAACTAAGTGTTCTTAGCAAAAAAAAAGGAAGTGAACAGGCAGAGTTTTGAAACAGCAGACAGGGGAGCATCACTGGGCTTGACTCTCGGGCTCAGGAGGGGCAGTTGAGAGAGGAACTGGGGCCAGCACATTGGCGTTGGAAGTTTGCGCATCATCCTGATCCTCACCATCCTGAGCGTCGATGGTGATACCGTCATCTTCAACTTGAATAGGCCCAGGGTCTATAGGGTTGGCCGCCATGAACTCCCTCTGGAACATCGCCACAAGATCCTGATACTCCGGCTCTGCCAAGCTTTCTGAGGGGTCTTCATTGCGGACGACAGGCTCCAAGTTTTCGTCAAAATCTATGCGGAGGCGCTCATCAGTCCGAGCGCTCTCATGAGCTATACCCAACTTCACCATCTGCCCCACAGCTTTATAGAAGAAGCGCCGAGCGTTATCAAAGCACTGAAGGTTGGCTGCGATACGGAAAGCCTTCGAGCATACAAACTTTGTTAGCGTCTCCCATGCCACATTCGTTTCCAAACCTGCCACCTTCTCCTGCAGTTCAGCGAGGGTCTTCTTGCTTATCTCATTCTGTCGGGTGCTCTCGGCCAATTGCTCGCCAAGCTCCCCATTGGTGACCCTCAGCTGGTCATGCTCCTCCTTGAGTTTTTTATGGCGCTCATCCAAGACAAGATAGGCATCATCGGATTTCTTCAAAGCTTCCCTTAACCTATCCTGCTCAAGCCCCGACTCGGTCAGTTGAGCGCAAACGTTGTTGTAGTCTTCTTGCAGTTGGCCCGGGTCAGAAATGCGCAGCAACCTCTTGTATTTCGCTTTGTGCTCGGCATAGGCGTACGCTCGCCCTTGCAAGTTCTTCAGCCTAGTTATCACCTCCTGAAATACCAACAACAAGCGTTAAGGGCCAATCCGTTTGAAAGTTGGAATTTGATAAATAACTGGGGAAAACTCACCGTCAAAAGGGCATGACAGGCGTCATCCGCAACACGGGCGGCATCGTGCTCGTTCAGTTTGTCATGATCGCCGGAGAATTGAAGCCTTCCAACGAGGTTAGCCACCAAGTTGACAGTGGACGCGCTCTTCTTTAGAAGGACTGGACCATCCTTCCTCTGGCGTTTATACCGAGCGTCCCCCCGGCATCCAATCTTCCAGAAATCCTCATCCTTAGACGATGAGATATCGCTGCCCTCGCCTCGGTGGTCCACGACCACCTCTTTACCTTTCCCAGAGATGGGAATAGAGTCTGGCAGCCTCTTCCTTTTCCCAGAGCGTTCAACCCTCGCAGCGTCATAGAATCGAGCGATCTCCCCTGAGCGGTTTCTGGAATTGCCGGAACTGAGCGCTATAGGTTCCGCAGGAGGAGCAGGGGGAGTGGCACCATGAGTGACCTCGAGGGTCAGATCTTCAATGGGACCGGCAATGTTGGCTTCACTCCCTATCTCTCCGAGCGCCTCTTCCACCGTCACCTCACCCCGCTCCTCGGCGAGCGCCTCTTCCCCTCAGAGCCTGTTGCTGTCGCTGATTAGCGCCCGCACGCTGAGCGCGCATCATTTTGGCAATTCTCTCGGCGTCCATCCCAGTCGTTAGTATTTGAACGCCTGCAAGATTAGAGGCACGAGCGTCAGAAGGACACTATCAGAATAGAGACAAGGTAAACAAAACAATCTAAGTAAGTTAGTGGTGTTATTCCTAAATGTTAGAGTTAGCCCCTAGAATCTAACCATCGAGTGCCATGATGGGAGCCGGAGGGTTGGCCACCATATCCGGAGGATAAGAGAGCCCAAAGCGGAACAATATCCCCTCGTCCTTCATCAGGTCTTTGGCTTGTATCAGCTTTTTCTCGTTCCTCATTACGAGGGCCAAATTCTTTGCCCAGCGCTCGAAGTCCTCATTTTTGGATAGTTCCCTAACCCGGGGCCCAGCTCCATGTATCCACCACTCTCGGTGAGCTCTAAAAATCCCCCCAGGAGCCCCCACGAAGAAATACTTCTCCTTCGAATCCTCGCCATACGACGACGAGGGTGAATCGATCATTTTTAGCCCAGATTTAGCTTGGGCATAGTAAAACCCGTCGGTCGGAGAGGATCGGGGCGAGCGGGCCACCTGAATCAGACTGTTGAAATTGATTATTGAGGGTTCGTGACCTGTGGCCCTTACCAGCATCACGAATGCGTTTATCAACGCTATACCGTTGGGGAGGATTTGGGAAGGACTTAGCACCAAATGGTTACAGATGTCAGCAACCGGGGGCGGAATGGGAAATCTTAGACCCCCCGGACAAGACTGAATCCAAATAGACAGTCATCATCCCAAGCGGCGGTCTGTTTGCTCTCTCTCCCTCCATTGGAAGACGCATGGGGAATACCGCCTTGTCCCAATAGACTTTAGCCCTCAATTTCCTCAAATCCTCGAGCGTCAAAATGCTCTCTATTTCATCAGGTGATCGGTCGGTTTGATGGGGTTTATTCTGCCTCACTCGCGTAGCGGGCTCTTTCCCTTTCCTTTGGCGCTTCCTGGGAGGCTCATCCTCGTTTCGACGCTCGGAGGGCCCTGCACCGCCTTCAGGAGCTTCAATAGCTATGGTTATTTGGTGATCCTGCGGCCTCACGGCACTGTTCAATACAGGAGCTTTCCCCCTGTCTTTGCATCTTCATAACCAGATTCATCTCCTCAAATAAATGATCCACTCCCTGGGGATCACGCTCATTCATTCCTTGAACCGCCGCGTTCAACTCTTCATCCCCAGCCTCTGCCGGAGCCCTTGCCACTGGAATGGCCATGAGGGCTGCATCACCTGGGAAGGCCCTCGCTAGGGGAACAACCATGGGAACATTATCATGGGGAGAGGAACTCCCTACGGACATCTCATCAATCTCTCTCACCAATGCATCTACAACTTGCTCCGCCATTGCTGATCTGCGTGCTGGGACGGTGGGCCCAGAACAGTAGCAGTCCGGGACCACATTTTAAAATTTTTATTATAATACAAGTATTAAAATATTTCTAAAACATTTTAATACAAAGCGGAAGACTTAGCCGGATCTACTCCAGTATATACATGCAATTGATAATAAATTTTAAATCACTTAAGCAGATAAATATCTAACATGCAATTAACACTTAAGAGCACATAATTTATCACTTAAAATAAAACAACTGTAAAATATTACCGTACTGCAAACATGGCTATCTAACGACATTTTTCCAGCTCCCCGAATTCACCTCCTGAGAACCCGAAACCCGATCTCCTCGTGAAACCGGCAGAGCTTCCCTGCAATGACCCCAGGGACACCCTCGGAGTGTGGGTTCCGAAAGTATTTCTCTAAATACTTAGAGAAAAATAAAACTTTAAACTAGAAAACCCTTTTCAGGGTTTATTCTCCCGAAATTAGGCGTTTTATACAAACACCTAATGAAAATTAATTCCAAAATAAATCGGAATTAACTAGGAGAAAAGGGATATGGTTTCAAAGCTTAAACTCAGCCAAAACCACCTCCCAAACTTGGATGGAAAAAATGAAATGCCAAGGCCACTATTTATAGGGGAAAAACCGAGGGCAAAATAGTAATTTCACCTCCCACTTGCGTGTGCAACTTGGACACGAAAACCAAGGTGACCAAGTCTAAGCTTTCATCACCACGAGTCCAACGCCGCCGAGAACGCCCCGATCGGAGCTCACACGCACCCTCATGCGCGGCCACAAGGTGGCACGTGTGTAACACCTACGGCTAGGGTTTCTGGCTGACGTGGCCGATTCTGACTCGGCTACGTGTCCGGGTCAAGTCCGACCCGGACCGGACCCGGTCCGACCCTATCCGATGAACCGACCCTTTAACTCGGTTGACCGACCCGTTTGACTGACCCG
The DNA here is from genome assembly GCA_037501455.1 of Lantana camara. Lineage (NCBI taxonomy): Eukaryota > Viridiplantae > Streptophyta > Magnoliopsida > Lamiales > Verbenaceae > Lantana > Lantana camara. The sequence continues at coordinate 136,858,836 of CM074856.1, read as the reverse complement.
CCCCGATCACATCTGAGCCGTTCGTTGGCGATGACGTGGCGCAATCTCAGCCATCCATATGGCGCGCCACGCGGTGCCCTGTCAGCGCCTACTGGGACCCGATCTGCTGACGTGGCATGACACCTCAGGTGCCACGTCAGCATTTTTTTTTTAATTTAACAAAAATTATTTTCTCCAAAATAAAATTCCGGGCATTTCCAACTCTTTGGAACTTGATTTATTTTCTTAAAATAAATCCCTTGGCTATTTTCAAACACTTTGAAAATTCATCTCTCTTTCTCCTTTTAATATTTTCTCTTCGGGTTTTCAATTGGGGGCTTGCAGGGGGACCTGCAGGACTAATTAATTTTAGCTCCAAATGGATTAATATATTATCATCTCATGACAATAATTAATTACAGTTTAACAATATTTAATTCCACTAAATAAATATTGTTGCACTCTAAAATTAATTAAATTATTCACGAATTTCTCGATCTAGAATAATTTCGCATTTCACTCCTCCGTGTAGATATCTATGAAAAATAAATTGCAACTACTATCATTTATTTTTTATCTCTAATTTGAAATTTATTGATTCGATTTAAGGTCAAATTCTCTGTATGTGAAACACATTCAACATACAACTTCGGTGACGTATCACGCGAAGTGCTTTGGCCAAAGTCTTAATTCGAACTCTTGCAAATCTATTTCAAGGATATCTTTTACCTTCCAGCAAGGCCACAGATTCCTAGATCAATATAACTCTTTAGCACATTTCATGTAATCACCGAACATACAAAGTATTTTGGCCACCCGTTACCGAGACCTCACTTCGAGTATGTTACAGTGACTAACACTACATGCCTAAAGCCGAAATATTATCAGGATTAAGAGTACAATGCTTCCTGAGATTTTATTCATTTTAGATAGCAGTATAAAATGAATAATCTCAGTGGTCCAGTTCGATGTTTTCAATCCTATTGAAAATCATCAACGTGTTATAATTGGAATCATCATTCCCTATGACGAAAGACTAATCATCTTATATAACCACGTTATAGTCTTGATAAGAACATATTCTTATCTTACCGACTAGAACTTTAATGACACGTGATTTCGGTATTCAAAGTCTTTTCCTATGAAACACATTTCATATAAGGATACCATCACACGCCATTAATTATCAATATGTGAAATACTCACAACTTGCTGTAAATTCAGTTTAATTAATTCAACAAATTGAATTCTCAGGGCACTATTCCCAACATTGCGTTCTTGGAGTTGAAGCTTTCAACAGAGATTTAGGGAGGAAGAAAGATTATGGTGTGGATTTGATAGCTTAAAAGCCTTCCCACACGAGAACGACACTCAACACAATCTAAGACCTAGGGTTAGCACAAGATAAGTTAAGGGATTACGAGATTTTACCTAAAAAATCTGAAGGAGTAGTTGCCGAAAATCGCTACAGAAAGTGAGTTCTTGCTGGTTGTTCTTGCCTTAGAGGGATTGAATGCGTAAAAAATGGAGAAAAATTGCTGAATCCCTATTTATAGGGAGAGGAGAAGGCCCTGATTAGGGTTGAAGTTCAAAAACGCAATCATTCCCGCCTTGGAAATCCCCCACTTTTGGTAACCGCCTCACGTAATTCAATGCGCACGCGCAACACACGCCCACGTTGCCTCTTCGCATTTAATGCTGAGGGGACTTGCATTAAATGCACTGTTAGATCATCCCTCCCGTTGTGGAAGACAGACGGATGTTTCCCTCTGACATTATTGCCCTCGTACATTCAAAGTTAGGATCTTGGTTCTGAAATTCTCCAGTACGTTCAAACGTTACTATAGAATTTGGGGGGCAAATGATGGGATCCAAAAACCACGCTCGAATCAGAGACGTCCAAGTGTCGCCTTGTATGGACTTAGAGTTTTAATGCTCGCATTACCGGGCCAGCGGACCATCCTAACCCGCTCACTTGACAGCTAACCTAGGCCCATGCGTCTGGGCCCATAGTTCACACAAAAGGTTCCCTTGTCAAACCCAACGCTCGTACGATGACCCCTCAGGTTCACGCGAGAGCATGACTTCTGCCCTAAGTAAGGCACCTGTACGCTTGCATGATGGATCTTGAGCCTCCAGCGCATGACCCTCGCCAACAACCTCTGACACAGAGACAGTGCGCACCTCGTACCTGGCACGCCGCCCGTTTTTCAGAGACATCATTTTCTGGCCATCACAGTCTGCCACGTGTTAGGGCAACACAGGTTTGGGACCACTTGGTCAAAATACCCAAAGCACCCTCACCCCTAACATATAAATAGGGAGAGACACATGCCTCTTTCCCTAAGTCATCTTCTACATACACACTGCATTCACCACACTGGGCATAATTCCTCCATCTTTCTTCATCTTCTCAAGCTCTGTACTATCCACACCACAGCTGCATCATCATCACGCTTCGCACTCTTGGTGTTCACCTAGCTGGAAGAACCCACGCTCAAAAGGAAACCTAGTTCCTGAGGCTTTCAGGCCTGTGATGGTCTTTCCCTTTTAAACAAATATTGAAAGTGTTGTTGCATTTTTGGAAACTCAGATTCCTGCACCATCAAATACCACCACACGCCATTAATTATCAATATGTGAAATACTCACAACTCGCTGTAAATTCAGTTTAATTAATTCAACAAATTGAATTTTCAGGATACTATTCCCAACAGAAATTTCAACCTCCTTAAGGGTTTTGACCTCTAAAGGTACTGAGGTTGTCGACCTCCTTGGGGTTCCCGACCTTTAGGAAAATTAAATCTCCTTGAGGTTTTTGACATTTAGGGGTTTTGACCTCCTTGAGGTGACCTTTGGGAAATCATGGGAAAATTGCAAAATTGGTATACCATCTTCTTCAATTTACGTTCTGGTACACTAATTTTGTCGGCAACAAAAAAACCCCACAACTATCTAGAATAAGCAAATTAGTGCATTTTTTACCCGAATAAGCCGAAACCCGCCGGAAGTCCACCCATTTGTTGATGGACCTTGTACAAATGAGTCAAATTTTTGACGGTTTTCAGTTTATTCGGGTAAAAGGTACACTAATTTGCATCGTTTAATAAGTTGTGGGATTTTTTTGCTACCGGAAAAGTTAGTGTACCAGATCGGTTAAAATGGGGGAGATGGTATACCAATTTTGCAACTTTCCCCCCATCCCATGTTATAGCGGAAGTATTATTTTGTTTTGACTCGTGTAGGTTTAGTTGTTGTAGATGTATGTATTATCAAAGAGAAAATTGTAAATTCGGGAAATTAAATACCCTTAGATTGATATTTCATGACATTCAGTATTATATTTGTAATTTAAGGACTCTAAGTCGTAAAAAGTGATAATTTACGAACAAATTTTTCCCTAATCTCATTTGATAGAAAAATTATGGGCATACCTTATTTGGGCAGGAGATAAAGTGGCGATCAGGATTATCGGGTCTCAAGACGTCACCACCTTCCCACAAGCGCATTTTAATGACATGAAATGTCAATTCTACTCAATTTTAATGTTTCATCTTATACTCTACGTGCATGACACGTGTAAGGTTTTTACCAAATTTCTTAACAGGTAGAATTACGGTATTATCAATAATAGGAAAAAAATCTTCATATATCTACTATTAAAAAGAAGAGGCAAAATTCATATATACAATAAATTAAGAAATACTTTTCATTGGAATGATTTTTTTGATATTCAAAGTAAAATTTTAATTTAGTATCGTCATTTCTAAATTTTTATTTTTAAATTATAACATTTCTATTTTTAAGTTAAAAATATTGATATTAAATATATTTTATAATATTCAAACTTAAAAATATTTTATAATATTCAAATTAAAAATATTAAATCGATATTCAAACTTGTTATATTTAATATTAAATATATTAATAATAGTCAAACTTTAATTTTGGTAAAAACGGTTTGAATCACATGTCTATATTATTCATCATATATTGCAAATCTAATTGGGAGAATTACATACAGGTCCCTAAGGTTTGTCTTAATTACACAGTGGTCCACGTAACTTTGGATTTTACATGATAGTCCCTAAAGTTTGATTCCGTTAGAAGTCCACAACGGCGGTTAGGGATCCGTTAAAATTAATTACAAATAGGTCCCTCAAGTTTGACAGATCTAACAAAACGATACCTTAGTTTCAGGAATTTTACAATACAGTCTTTGTCGTATTTAACGGAACCCTAACGGTCGTTGTGGACTTCTAACGGAATCAAACTTTAGGGACTATCACGTAAAATCTAAAGTTACGTGGACCGCTGTGTAATTAGGGCAAACCTTAGGGACCTATATGTAATTCTCTCAATCTAATTATCTATTCTATTTAATAATTTTAATTAGGGTTAATTACATTTAGACCCCATGAGAATATATAAAACTACAATTTGATACCTCTTAGTCAAAAAATTATACTTACACCGGCTCATAGATTTAATAATTACATATAACATCCAATATTGTAATAATTGATTAAAAATCTAACAAAATATTTCTTAAAATTCTGAAAGTCCCATTATATCCCTGCTAAAACTGAACTAATTTTAATTATATAAAAAATTTATTAGCAAATGACTAAAATACTCCTTATTTTGGCTCATTTTACATCACTGTTGGAAAATACGAATCAGAAAGTAGCGGAATTTAAAAAAATTTCCCAATAAAAGGACCTTTGACTCGCAATCGTGTATCCAAATTCGTAGAGTTAAGAAACTTACTTTTCTTTTGTTCTTTCTTGAAGCGTTTCAAGCCACCCAAGAACGCTCTTCTCGCGGCTTGATCCCCTCTCCTTGGTAAAGCTCGAATCTTCAAACTTCTAACTTGAAGCTCTCTAGAGATAGTCCACCAACTTGACTACAATCTAACTAGTAAGGATGCTAGTTCTCTAGTTAGTGTTTAGGCTTAACCTAGGGTTTCGTTTATCTTGGAGAAAGGATGGTGTTCAACACATGAACCAAAAGAATTGCCAATTCGCTCTAAGAGGAGCTCGAGCTCCCCTATTTATAAGAGGGGGAGGACCGAAAATCCTAGTCCTTATGGGCAAAGGATTTTGGTCCCTCTCTCCTATTACTTGATCATCAAGTAATTTTGACTTTGACTTTGAATTCAAATTCAAATAAACTTTCAAGAGAGCTAAAAAATATCCAAACTATTTTTGGATAATTTTATACTTTATTTATTTAAAATAAATAACTTATTTTATCTAATTAATTAATTCATAATTAATTAACAAGATTATTTTTCTCCAAAATAAGACTTTCTTTTTAATTCAAAAATTAAACCAAAGTCTATTAAATAATTAACACATTTAATTATTTAATATATATATACAATATATATATTTACACGTGTGGGACACGTGTCACAAGGACACGTGTCACTCACGTGACCCACACGTGTGGTTTCACACGTGTGGAACCCTCTTGGCCCGATTAACTCGTTTAATCATTTTAAAGCCTCAACTCATGTAACCAAGTTGTTGTGTGTGACCCTCTAGGTTCTCAATTCAATTAGCAGTGACCCCAATCAATTAATTCACTAATTAATTAATCGGTCCACAGATTAAACGACCATAGTCTAGCAACAGGTGTTTAACCCCTAGCTGAATTGGAATATTCAGATTCGACAGAACCTTTAAGTCATTGATTCTTGTGAGATACAATCCTCCTACTTACTATCTCTCAACCAAGATCTAGGGCAAGGGAATAATCAGAACCCTAATATTCGGGCCTTAAAGCTAAGTGCATTTCATATCCATTTGATCTCAATCCAAGAAACCCTTTTCTTGATGTCTTGATCTACTGCCTTGGCGAAGGACTCCATATGGCATATGAATGACTTACACAATAAGAGATCACCTTGAAAATGCAAGTGTAGGTCCTTTCTCGATTCTCATTCACTTTCATGAATCACTTGTGCAGCCCCAGCATAAGCCTTGAATCAGTTGTCTAAGGCGACACCCTTTAAAGCTTATACCTAAGACTACAGAGTTAACTCATAAAGTGACAAGGAACCTCAAGTCTTAAGGATCAATTAATCACATCAATGACTCGTGAGATATTTCCTAATCTGGAAGTTTCCATTTCCTGAAATAGAAACTTTCTTTCCCATTTAGGAATATTCTCACACGGGGCACCTCAGTGAACTTACTTATTGAAGCAAGCACCCTCATGTATCATGCACGTATCAACTATACACTTTGCACCTCCATGAAACAAGGTGGTCCTTCTTAAGGGCGTGATCCCACAAGCAAGCCTTAGAGGAGTCAAGTTGACACTCCCACTGTCTGTAGGACTCATCGGCTTGGAGCATTTTACTAATCATGACTTATGTGATATAGGGCTAGTTTCATGAACCATTTCACCTAAATGGTAGAGTCCTAAAGTCATCAGGATTAGGGGAGTTCTCATACATGCACAGCTAAAGTAAACGCATACCAAACAAGAGCATATAAAGAAGTGTTGCCTCAATTCGTTATTTCATTCAAAGATTTTCTGTGATTACAATAAGGAAAAGCACAAAGCGGATATACAATCAGCTTTCTAGGGCACTATTCCTAACAATCACCCCCGCCTTCATCAGAACACCATGGAACCTTTGTGCTCCCACTTACGTGACCAACAAAATATGTCTAAAAATTAATTTTCTGGAAGTTTAATCCACCACCTGGAGGTTAGTGGTAATGAGAAAAGCTTCATACAATATTAACGGGATTTTCACAATTTTGAGAAATATTCTGTTAGATTTTTAACAGATTCGTAATTACAATATTTGGTGAGATATGTAATTATTAAATTTATAAGGGGGTGTAAGTATAATTTTTTGACTAATAGGTATTGTTGGAGTCCTCCCTCAGCCCATCTTAATGGACCTCAAGCCCATTACAGTTCGCTGGTCTAGACCAGGGATCTGTTCGGATAGAGTTGCTCAAGTAAGGTGAGAAGTATAAATGTAGAAGGACTCAGGAGACGTGGGAGAGGGGAATTGTAAAGAGTAGGGGATAAGTAAAAATGTAGGACTCAGGAGATGTGGGAGAGGGGAATTGTAAAGAGTAGGGGATAAGTTCGTACGTAGGGTAAATCAAGAGGAGAGGAACGGGGAGAAGGGGTTGAGGCTCCGTTATAAATAGAGGAGAAACAAGAAGAATAAGCCAGAACCCAATAGAGAAAACCTTACGAACAAGAGGTTACTCATCAGGTTTCAAATTGTAGTTTTATATATTTTTATGGGATCTAAATGTAATTAACTCTTTTAATTATCTATTTTATTTAATTATATTATTCATCATATATAGCAAATTTAATTATCTATTCTATTTAATAATTTGGTACTGCATTTGAGCAAAATTTTTGACACTTTAAAATCATAAAAAATATAATAAATTCGACACTTTAAAATCATAAAAAATGATAATAAATTTGTGATTGAGTGCCATGTGATAATGTTTATAATCAAACAGTAGAAATTCTAAATATATAAACTAATAAACATTTTTAATCTAATAAAAAGAATTTAAAAATCCATAAAGATATATATATATATATAAAACTTTAAGAATATTTAAATCTGATTACCCTACATTTAATCCCAAAAAGAGCTATGAGGCCACCTACGACACGTGCAGACACAAATATCAAAAGATAAAGCTCGGACCAGGTGGAAAGGGGCGTTTGGTCCGGCGGAGGATCTTGTCGGCGGGTTTGCTCCGGCAAAGGATCTTGATTGCGCGTTCGATCCGGCGGAGGATCTTGACGGCTTACGCAACGATATACGCCCTTCAAGAGATTCCCACCGCATTTGTAGCAAAAACGATTACCACATCTGTCCACCCAAAACAATTAGGAATAAGTCACCACACCAATCATCTTTAAGATACTTCTTCACTCTATTGGCAAACACGTCATTTTCAATAGCTAAAACCCAATAATTTCTAGTCATTACACTTCAAGCTTTGACATCGTGAAAAATTCTATTTCAAATCCAATCGAACCAACTATTTTATATTTTTTATTGATTAGTTATTCTCCCTAAATTTTCCATCAATCACGCGACAAGTATAAAATACTTCCCCCTTATTACACCTATTTGATCGAATCAGACTAGGGATAGGATTATCCTAACATCATGATTCATGAGTTGTGTCAATATGAGATGACCTAACAATGTTGACATTATTCATTTTAAAGAGAAAATTACAATTTTGTATACCAACTCATTTAAAGAGGAAATTGCAATTTTGTATTTCAACTCTACTCTAAGATCACTCTAATTCGCAATTTTGATATAAAAAATTTTCTCGTGAAAAACTAACCCATAAATCTAAAATTTTGCAATTTTGTAATTTCATGTACTATTCAGAAAGCGGGTTTTCCAAGCTTCAGATAGGTTTTCGTGCTTTGGATGGATTTTCCGACTAGTCATATCTATTCGGGTCAAATAATTAATTTTTTCATCGAAAAATTTTTTATACTAAAAAATTTTGAATTATGATGAGTTGTATATTAAAATTGCATTTTTTACCACTATAAATGTCCCGTAATTTGTTTGTGTTCACTAACAAAGTTATGTGATCATTAGAAGAGAGAACTTAATCTTGCACTGAAAAAAAGATAAAAAAGAAAAAACAATCTCCTACATGAAAGAAACACGAACACACAATCAAATCACCTGCACGACATATTTTTGCAGTCCCCCCACATGTTCGATGAAATGCCTGCACGAAGGTCCTCTTCCAATTCTTTTCCTTCACATGCCTATTAAACGCAGCATCATTTTCATCCCTGATCTTTACACGGTACTGAGCGCAGCCGTATCCTTGATGCTAAACCTGTCTGCAGTCGAAACAGAACATTCTCTTACACTTCGGGCATCTCGTTTTCCCAACCCACCCTACAACCGCTCTCGTTCACTATAAGGGCATTGCAATCCCTGTAAGGGCAGTAGGATTTGTCGAGACCCGCAATCAGCGCCTTGCACAGAACGTCGCACCACCGCACAAACAACGGCCGGCCGACGACAGCGGCGCACGCGAGCGGATCGAGTTTGTTGGTGCAATTTAAGTCAGGGCAGTCGATGTCTCCAACGTTGTCTTCGAGCCTTGAAGATGTATTTTATGATGCAATTGATGCAGAAGGGATGGGAACATTTGACGGCGGCGGCGGCGAGGTTAGTGAATTTTTCGGCGGAAGTAAGAGAAGACTCGGTGCAGATTCCGCAGGTGAATCGTTGGTGTTCTTCCATCTTTTTGTTTTACGTGTTTGTACGGTCTCTTTCACTCTAATCTCTCTCTCGCAGAAGTATGATATGTTTTGCCTCATTTACGTTTCTTCGTTGTGGATGTATATGTTGTCAAGAATTTGGGATCTTGTCTAAGGTAGCTCTCCTTTTTACGTAGGACTTCTCGCAATCTTTTTCGCCTTCTAATTTGGCTTAAGATCTCCTATTTCATATTCGTGTCTCCTATTTCATTTACATACATATATCATGTGTATAAATAGGCACATATGTCACGTGTATAAGTAGGCGGTCCAGATTAAGGAGAGATAAATAATTATAATATTTTTCTCCTAATTTGGACTGTATATTTAAAAGATTAGGACAGGGTTTTATTCGTAAAATTGTTGTATGACACAATTATTATTATTTTTTTGTTGCGTTATGACTTGGTAAAATAAAAAATCGGAAACTTGGGGGAAAAAATAGAAGATTGAAATGAAAAATAGATAAACTTTGTTGATATTATTAAACATTAAAGAATTTTGTTGGTTCTGTCCACTTAACTTAAGGTTCAGCCCAATACTGAGAATAAAACGAACACATCAGTTCACTGAGAGCGGGGGCTGGGATTGGGAGCGGTAGAAGAGATGCTTGACCCTTGAGGTAAAGCCGCCCCTGATGTCTAGTCCGTTGGATGGTCATCTTGGTGACCATTAGGGCTCAAAGTCGAGGGGTGCCTTTGTGTATTCTCTTAGATGATTGAGTAAAGCATTGATTTGTTGGACGCTGTCCACGTGACACGTTCTCATTTGATCTGGGATATTGATGTGGTTGTATTTTATTAGTTTCGACCTCTGGGGGAATTTCGGCCTCCTTGAGGTTCTCGATCCCTCGGAAAATTTCAACCTCCTTAAGGGTTTTGGCCTCTAAGGTACTAAGGTTATCGAACTCCTTGGGACCTCTAGGGAAATTCAACATCCTTAAGGTTTTTGACATTTAGGGGAATTTCGACTTTCTTGAGGTTCTCTACCTTTAGGGAAATTTCGACATCTGACCATTGAGGGAATCTCCTTTAAGGTTTTGACCTCCGTAAAATCTCATTGCCTAGTTGGTCGGTTTTAGACAAAAAAAAAAAAAAAGAAAGAAAGAAAAACAGAAAGGAAGACATAAGATAAAATATAAGTACAAAATAAAAAGTAAAGATTTCTTTTTATTATATATACTTTATATATAGAGAGAGAGTATTGTGTTGTGTCTTAAATTCAAATTTTAAAGTCATAAAAATATTATATTAATTTTAAATATTATATTACAAATTTAAATATCTATTCTATTTGATAATTTGGTACTGCATTGAGCAAAATTTCTAATACTTGAAAATCATAAAAAAATGTATTAATTAGTGATCAATTGATATTTGATAGATAATGTACCTAATTAAACAAAAGAAATTCTGAACAAATCAAATAATAAAAATATTTTTAATCTAACAAAAATTTCAAAAGATCCATAAAATCATATCTATATATAAAAAATTAAAAAAAGAAACTTTATCGAGAATCTCAGCTTCGCATAAAAATAAATAAAGGGAAAATTGCAAAATTGGTGTACCATCTCCTCCAATTTAACCGTTCTGGTACACTAACTTTTCCGGCAGCAAAAAAACCCCATAACTATCTAGAATAAGCAAGTTAGTGCACTTTTTACCCGAATATATATGCTTAAACCCGCCGGAAATCCGACCCATTTCTTGGTGGACCCTGTACAAATGGGTCGGATTTCCGGCGGGTTTTGACTTATTCGGGTAAAAAATGCACTAATTTGCATTGTTTAATAAGTTGTGGGATTTTTTTGCTACCGGAAAAGTTAGTGTGCCAGATCGGCTAAAATGGGGGAGATGGTATACCAATTTTGCAATTTTCCCAATAAATAAAATACAACGGTCTAGCAAAATAAATGTTCTGTAATAGATGTTTTATCACTCTCTCTGAACATACCTTTGTTGATACCTTTAGATATATACATATTCTTTCGTTATGTCCCTAATTAATCGCCGAGCCTCATCAGTGTTATAGTATAGGTCGTACACAACCAAGAGGCCACATATCAAACACGCCAAAATTACCGAAATGCAAAACATGCTACAGTTTAAGGGGGTTTGTTCCGGCGCATAATGAGGGCTTAAGTAGCGGCAACGACATACGCTCTCCTTCTTCCCACCGCACTTGTAGCAAAAACGAGTCCCACATCTGTCCACCCAAAACAAAGAATAAATGATCACACCAATCATCTTAAAATAATCATTAACAATTTTTTATTTTTTTTATTTTGCAACTTAAATCAAAAGATATAAAAGTTTGCAATCTCAATTATTATTTTTTTAACATATATAGTGCAACCTGATTCCACTTACGATGTAAGTGTGTAAGAAACTTTGTAAATTTCATAAACTTGTCATTAGGGTGAGTGAAATCAGGTTGTCTTATATTAAAAAACAATAATTGAGATTATAAATTTCGATATTTTTTAGTAAAAGAAACACGAACACACAAGTCCCAACAATCAAATCACCTGCACCGCATAATATCACAGCCCCGCACTCGTTCGACGAAATGCCTGCAGGAAGGACACCTCTTCCAATTCGTCTCCTCTACTAGCCTATCAAAGGCCATATCATTCTCATCCCTGATCCTTACGCGGAACTGAGAGCATCCATATCCTTCATGCCAAACATCGCCACACTCGAAACAAAACAATCTTTGACACTTAGGGCAACTCGATTTGGTCACTTTCCCAGCACACTCGTTCACAATCAGGATATTGCAATCCCTGTACGGGCAGTAGGATCTGTCGAGACCCGCAATCGCCACCTTGCACAGAACGTCACACCACTGCATGAATAGCGGCTGGCCAACAGCGGCGGCGCATGCGAGCGGATCAAGTTTGTTGGTGCAGTTTAATTCGGGACAGCCGATGTCCCCGACGGTGTCTTTGAGCATGAAAGAGATGTATTGTATCATGCAGTTGTTGCAGAAGGGATGGGAACATCCGACGGCGGCTAAGTTGGTAAATTTATCGTCGGAAGTCAGGGAAGACTCGGTGCAGATTTCGCAGGTGAATTGGTGGTGTTCTTCTGCCGCCACCGGAGGCGGTGGTAAGAGGTTGCGCTGAGCGTTCCCCATCGTTTTGTTTTACGTGTTTGTAATGTATATGGTGTCTTTCTGTTTATAGCAGAAGTACTATATGTGTTTGGCTCGTCTATGATGTGTTGTTGTGGATGTATGTTGTCAAGAAGTCAAAATTTGTCGGAATTGTGTTTAAGTTGGTTCCCCTTTTTACGTAAAACTTCTGCTGCGTAAATTCGTGATCTTTTCGCCTTCTATATCGATTTGATAATTTAATAAAATCTAATAATTATTAAATGAAAAAATTAATATAAAAATTAATAATTTATAAAGATATATGGGGCAGTTTCAAATAACTCCAATCAGTTTAGAATATTTTTACTTTACTCCCCATAAAATTATATATCATAATGGCGAATTACATTTAGGTCCCATGAGATTTACCCTAATTACAAATCAGTCCCTCTTATTTCAAAAATTACATATTAACCCCTAAAAACACTGTTTCAATTTAGAGGACTTTTTTTTTATTTTTTTTGGAACCGGCAACGAGCCATGGAGTTTTTACCGAGGCCTCCCCCTCATATATAAACAACCAAAGTCAAACGGGATACAAAGATGCATGATTCAAGGATCTTCCAGACTATACATGCTATGGTGCCCACGGAAATACATAAAACTCAAAAGGGTAGCACCACTAAAATTCCTCCAAAAGTACGAATTGTAATTAACGCCATACATTGTAGGCTCCTTATTAGAGGCTGCAGCAACGCCCGTCATACGATATGAAAGCATAGGATAGGCGTATCCTAAAATTTTCACAAATCACAACCACATGAAAAGTGTAAAACATTCGTTTCTTTATTACACCAATTTAATCGAGACAGACTCGACTAAAATCACCATGAGATCATGAGTTGTCAATATGAAATTTGTCCTAAAGTACTGGCACTATTCATTATAACTGTCCCATAATTAATTTGTTTGTTTTTGACTAACAAAGTTATCTGATCATTAGAAGAGAGAAATTGATCTTGTAATTCTTTTCCATATTATAATTATAATATGAAAAACCTCTTGAACGCACAACAATCAAATCACCTGCACGACATAATTCTGCAGCCCCCCGTCCGTTCGACGAAATGCCTGCACGAAGGACACCTCTTCCATTTCTTCTTCTTCACAAGCCTATTAAACGCCGTATCATTTTCATCCCTGATCCTACGGAACTGAGCGCACCCATATCCTTCATGCCAAACCTCGTTGCAGTCGAAACAGCGGCCGGCCAACGACAGAGGCGCACCCGAGCGGATCGAGTTTGTTGGTGCAATTTAAGTCAGGACAGTCAATGTCTCCGACGTTGTCTTCGAGCCTGGAAGAGATGTATTTTATCATGCAGTCGTTGTAGAAGGAATGGGAACATTGAGCGGCGGCGCAGTTGGTTAAATTTTCACCGGAAGTCAGATAAGATTCGGTGCAGATTCCGCAGGTGAAACTTCGGTGTTCTCCCATCTTCTTCTTTTACATGTTTGTATGGTCTCTTTCACTCTGATCTCTCTCTCATGTCATGTTATAACAGAAGTATGATATGTTTTGACTCATTTAATTTTGTTGTTGTGGATGTATATCTTGTCAAGAATTTGGGATTTTGTCTAAGGTAGTTCTCCTTTTTACATAGGACTTCTCGTAATCTTTTAGCCTTCTAATTTGCAGGGTTTTATTCTTTTCCAAGGTAAAGAACGTAAAATTGTTGTATGACATAATTATTATCTTTTTGTTGCGATATGACTTCAGAAAATCAGAAAACCCTTGGAGCAAAAACCCTGACGATCATCGTGAGTGACCATTAGGGCTCAAAGCCGAGGGGTGCCTTTGTGGCTACGGGTAACGTTAGAGGTTATGCAGAGCGTTACCCATCTTTTTGTTTTACGTGTTTGCATGGTCTCTCTCGATCTCTTTATCTCTCTCCCATGTTATAGCATAGGGGTGTCAATTCTTGACCCGACCCGCCAACCCGACCCGACCCAACCCGAAAAATATCAGGTTCGGGTTGGGGGTTTTCGGGTCGGGTTGAAATCGGGTCGGACCCGAAATTGACCCGAACGAGAGAAGCCGGGTTCGGGTGGGTTTCGGGTTGACCCGATTCAACCCGAAAAATTAGGGGGGTGACCCAACAACCCGAACCCACCCGACCCAACCCGACCCGACCCGACCCGAAATTTTTAAAAAATATATTTAATATATATTTAATATATTTAAATTATATGGTGTATTATAATTAGATAAAAAATTTATGAAATGATAATTGGTTTAGGATTAGATATACTTAAAAAATAATAATTAATTTATTATTTGAGAATAACGTGATTTATAATGTTAATATTATATAATATGTCTAAATTATAAAATTTTGTTGATTGAAAAGACATACATGATTGTAATATGATTAAAATTAAACGGAGTTCACTGGAAAAAAAAAAAAGTTATGTATTATTTAAACTTAAACAATTAGAATTGCATTATGATTAGTTTAGTAAAAAATATATTATTCGATCTAAATAATTATTATGTATCTAATTTATATTTTACATAATTGCCCTATTGATTGAATTTTATTAAATTTATATAAATAGGAATTTAAATAGAGTTGATATGACAATTAATTATAATTACACTTAGAATTAGATCTTAATTAAGATTATAACCAAGTTTTTAATGTGGGTACAATTTATTAGAGTTAGATTTAGAATTTGATTACGATTAGACTTGTAACCAAATTTCTATCCATAATTAAGTACTTATAAAATTTCAATAATAATTTATAATACATATTGGTTTACATAATTAACTTAATTAGACATTATGAAATCATTATTTTAAGGATATTTTGGCGATCAATAAATTTCAAAAAAAATTCAAAAATTAACTCGTATTTTTATAATATAATATAATAGAATATTAAATAATGGTTAGTAAAATAATTTTTTTCTATAAACATGTGATTATTATTTGAGAATAACGTGATTTATAATTTTAATATTGTATAAATTTGTCTAAATTATACAATTTTGTTAATTAGAAAGACATACATGATTGTAATATGATTAGAATTAACCAAAAGTTTACGGACAAAAAGAGATGAGTTTTTTTAAAGTTAAACAATTACAATTTCATTATGATTAGTTTAGTAAAAAATATATTATTCGATCGAAATAATTTTATGTATCTAATTTACATTTTACATAATTACCATATTAATTGAATTTTATTAAATTTATATAAATAAGAATTTAAATAGAGTTCATATAAAACTTACTTATAATTAGATTTTAATTAAAATTATAAACAAGTTTTTAATGTGAATACAATTTATTCGAGTTGGATTTAGAATTTGATTAAGATTAGACTTGTAACCAAATCCCTATCCATCTCACCCCATCTCACTCGTTTTTCAACCTGTTCGACGTATTTTGGACTCGTTCTACTTGTTTCAGGCTCATTTTTTACCTCTTTACCCACTTATATCCATTTTACCCATTTTGAATCCATTTTATCCATTTGGATCCAATTTACCCATTTTGGATCCATTTTATCCATTCGGATCCATCTTACCCATTTGGATCTATTGTACCCATTTTGGATTCATTTTATCCATTTAAATCCATTTTATCCACTTGTATCTATTTTACTTGCATTTTACCCATTTTGGACACATTTTACCTACTTGGATCCATTTTACTCATTTTAATCAATTTTATCCATATTTTACATATTTTGGATCAATTTTACTCATTTTGAATCTATTTTACACATTTGGATCTATTTTACCCACTTACTTTGATCTATTTAACCCAATTGGATCCATTTTACCCATTTGGATCCATTTTACCCACTTGAACTCATTTTATCCATTTTGGATTCATTTTATCCATTTAGATCCATTTTACCTACTTGAATCCATTTTACCCAAATTTACCCATTTTGAATTCATTTTACCCATTTGGATCCAATTTACCCATTTTGGATCCCTTTACCCATTTGGATCTATTTTACCAGTTTGAACCTGTTTTACTCATTTTGGATCCATTTTATCCATTTGAATCCATTTTACCCATTTTGGATCTATTTTGTGCATTTAGGTTCATTTTACCTACTTGGATCCATTTAACTCACTTGCATCCATTTTACCCATCTGTACTCAATTTACCCATTTTGGATCCATTTTACCCACTTGAACTCATTTTACCCATTTTGGATTCATTTTATCCATTTAGATCCATTTTACCAATTTGGATCCATTTTACACATATTTACCCATTTTGAATCCATTTCACCCATTTGGATCCAACTTACCCATTTTGGATCCATTTACCCATTTGGATCAATTTTACCATTTTGGATCTGTTTTACCCATTTTGGATTCATTTTATCCATTTGGATCCATTTTACTCATTTTGGATCTATTTTGTGCATTTAGGTTCAATTTACCCACTTGAATCTATTTTACCAAATTTTAGCCATTTTGGATCGTTTTAACCTATTTGGATTCATTTTACCCATTTGGATCCAATTTACCCATTTTTGAACAATTTTACCCACTTGAACTCATTTTACCCATTTTGGATTCATTTTATTCATTTAGATCTATTTTAGCCACTTAAATCTATTTTACCTACATTTACCCATTTTGAATCCATTTTAGCCATTTGGATCCAATTTACCTATTTTGGATCCATTTACCCATTTGGATCCATTTTACCAATTTGGATCTATTTTACCCATTTTGGATCCATTTTATTCATTTGAATCCATTTTATACATTTTGGATCTATTTGGTGCATTTAGGTTCATTTTACCCACTTGGATCCATTTTACCATATTTTAGCCATTTTGGATGCAATTTACACACTTGGATCCAATTTACCCATTTCTGATCCATTTTACCCACTTGAACTCATTTTATCCATTTTGGATTCATTTTATCCATTTAGATCCATTTTACCCACTTGAATCTATTTTACCCACATTTACCCATTTTGAATCCATTTTACCCATTTGGATCCAATTTACCTATTTTGAATCCATTTTACCAATTTGGATTTGTTTTACCAATTTTGGATCCATTTACCCATTTGGATATGTTTTACCCATTTTGGATCTATTTTACCTATTTTGGATCTATTTTGTGCATTTAGGTTCATTTTACCCACTTGAATCCATTTTACCCACATTTTACCCATTTTGAATCAATTTTACCTACTTGGATCCTTTTTACCTATTTTAATCAATTTTATCCATATTTTACCCATATTGGATCCATTTTACATATTTGGATCCATTTTACCCACAAAGAGACAATCAAAGTAACGCAGACTCGAGACTTCAATTTTAATAAATTTGTGGGCAATCATTATTGTAAGGATATTTTGGCGACCAATAAATTGTAAAAAAAATCCAAAAATCAACCCGTATTTTTATAATATAATATAATAGACTATTAAAAAAAGGGCTAGTAAAATATTATTTTCTATAAACATGTGATTATTATCTGAGAAAAATGCGATTTATAATGTCAATATTATATAATTTGTCTAAATTGTATAGTTTTGTTCATTAGAAAGACATATATGACTGTAATATGATTAGAATTAAACGGAGTTTATGGACAAAAATAGATGTATTTATTTGGACTTAAAGAATTTGAATTACATTATGATTAGTTTAGTAGAAAATATATAATTCGATCTAAATAATGTTTATGTATCTAATTTTTATTTTACATAATTACCTTATTGATTGAATTTATATAAATAGGAATTTAAATAGAGTTGATATAGAACTTAGTTATAATTACACTTAGAATTAGAACTTAATAATATTTATGTATTAATTTTTTTTATCTTATATTAATTGCAATTATGTCAACCTTACAAACTATATATTTTTATATATTGTTATCAAGTTTTAAAATACTTTAAACATAAATTAGAATTAAAAAAAATCAAAAAAAAAAAAAAAAGGAAAAAGGAAATCGGGTCGGGTCGGGTTGGCCGGGTTATTCGGGTTGGCCGGGTTATCGGGTGACCCGAACAGTGTTCGGGTCAACCCGAACCCAACCCGAACCCGATCAGGTCGGGTTCGGATTGGGATTTTCGGGTTCAAATTCGGGTCGGGTCGGGTTCGGGTTGGGAATTTTCGTGTAATACCCCTACCTCAACCCGACCCGAACCCACCTGACCCACCCGAATTGACACCCCTATTATAGCACAAGTATTATTTTCTTTGACTCGTGTAGGTTTTGTTGTTGTAGATGTATATATTATCAAACTAAGTCAAATTTTGTCAGGATTCTGTCCGAGATAGTTTCCTTTTTACTTGCGACGTTGCTGTCCAATTAATTGGGTGAATCCAATTAATTAAACGACGTAAAAGTGTTATATGAACTTTTCTTTTTTTTTAAATTTTATTATTATTATTTTGGTGCGATATGACTTGATAAAATTAGAAATTAGAAACTTCGAGAAAAAGCTAACTTAAAAACAAAATAGATAAAATCTATACTATTATATATTTGAAAACCATGTTTGACTTTTTGTTGTGCATTTTGATGATGTGTAATTTTGTAGATTTTTTAAGACTTTTAGCTAAATAGAAAAAATGTGATTGGTTGATTTTTATTTTATATATTATTTTATTATAAAAACAAAAGTAACTAAGGAAAATAATTATCTTTGACAATATTTATGATATACTTTCTATATATGAACTTCTTTTTAAAATTATATATATTTTTATCAAATAAATAAATATCATAATTAATGAGTTTTAAGTTAAAAAAGATTGAATTGATAATTTTATATATCAAGACATCTACCCCATAATTAGGGTGATATTTAATACTATTATTAATTAGGGTTAAAAAAATTGATAGAGAAAAATTAAAACAAAAATCTTTATTTTGTATACTATTTTATTATGAAAATAAATATTGTTACGAAAATAATTATTTTTGACAATATTCATAATATATTTTTCATGTATGATTTTTTTTTAAAATTATTTACATAGTTTTATTAATCTATATCTATATCAATATCTATATCTATATTATAATATATAGGAAGGGCGTCTTTTGACCAAATTGAGTGAATTTTGACCAAATGGAATTTTGTGGTTTTTTTGATATTTTTTATTCTTTAAAAATTATTTGATTGGTTGGTTAACTTTTTAATCTATTTAATATTTTAATAATAATTAAGTCCCACTAATTAAGACATTAATGTCTTAAATTTAGAAAACTAAAATTAATATCGTTTTATTTATGTATACTGATTTTATATGGAATATTTGACTTTTCAAAATATAAAACTTAAACACATATAAGGTAATAAATAAAAATAAAGAATGCATTAAATTTAGAAAAATATAATAAATATTATTATATTTATGTCAATTACTTTTATATGAATGTTTGACTTTCCATATCTTAAAATTTATTAGTATATTGTTTACATAATTAACGTAATTATATTGGCTAATAGCTTTATGCTAGCCAATATATTTACCGGAAATTAAGTACAGAGTTTATGCTATATTTACCGAAAATTAAGTACAGGGTTTATGCTATCCAATATAACTAGCATACGCCCCGTGCAATGCACGGAATTATATTAGATGATCAATATAGAACTATAGATTGTATGTTGTTATAAAAAATAATATTTGCTTTAAATTCACTTTCATATAAATGAATAATATGTGAAAAATTAATCTCTTCTTCATATTTTGGCCATATGAAATATTAGTTGGATTAGTCATTATATATCTATAGTTAAACCTTCATACTTCCTTATGTTTAAAGCCATAATTCATAAATTACTTGATAAGAATACTGAGGCTAGTTTGCTCATTTTATTAATGCAAGTGTAAAAATGTTACAGAAATAAAAAAGAAGAACAAAACACACATCAGTACTTATAGCTAGTTAGAGAAAATATATAGTAATTAAAGATGAACTTATATCTTTAAGTTTTGGACAAAAAATATATAGTATACGATTCATGATCTGTATAGATTTTATGTATATTGAATCATTGATCTTTATAATTTTATGTATGTATAATGATACAAAAGTTCTAAGTAATATATTACATTGGTGTCAATATTACGTGAATGGTGACATGTAAAATTGAAGTGATTTTCAAGTGTTTTTTGGACTTTTTTTGAAAACAATGAAATATAAAATAAGAATGTTAAAAAAAGTTAAATAAGAGGATACAAAACTAATAATTAAAGGGGAAAAAAATCAAAAGATTTAACTATGCTAAGCAAAGGACCTAACATTAAAAATTTTAAAAACCTAAAGGTAAAATATTAGAGATAAATTTAATGAAGAAAAATCCTATTGATAATTACAATGAATTAAAAATTAATAGAAAACAAGGATTTTAAAATTATTATTTTAAAATTAAAATATAACTAAATTGAAAAGGTTTCTAAAATAACAGAAAGAAACACATTACAATGTAAATTCACACCTTATTTTAGTACAAAAGATAAAATACATAAAATATGTTAACATGAACATACATGTAAAAACTAAATACTAAAACTAAAAAAAAAGGATCTCATAAGCCCCTAAATAGACAATACAGAAGTAAAGGAAAAATACCAGAAATTAAAGAAAAGACAAAAATTATATATATATATATATATATATATATAATGATGAAGTCATAAACATTGCGAAGTACAACCAAACCTGAACTGGGCGCCTTTAAGGCCAGCTCGTCCTCCGTTGAAGTCGAAGTGCATGAGGGATTACTTGGTTTCTTGGGTCATTGAAATTAATGTTATGTCTCTATATGAGATGCATTTTTGTTGGCCTTCTGTCGATGATTTATGGATTTATTCTCATTGTATGTATTCTCGGTTCCAGTTGATTTATAAATGAGGTGGGGGTCTCGGTAAAAACTCCACGATCTCGTTGACCGGTTTTTATTGGAAAAAAAAAACCTGAATTATTTTAAATAAATAACTTATTCAAAATTAGAGAGTAAGTAATATTTGACCGTTAAAAAAGGTACAACAACCCTAGGTTCAATATGAAAAATATAAACTAATGCATATAAAGAAATGCATCAAATCAATAAATAAAGAATTTGAAAATTAAAGTCACAATAACATGAATAATTCGAAGCACTCATATTAATAAATAGAGTTATCTCCGGAAACCTTTTTTTTTTTTCTTCTCCGGAAACATGATAATAGAAAAAAAAAAAAAAACTAATTAATAAACAATAATAATAAGAATCAATATAAATTTGTGAATCAATATATAAATCTGCAACATTGTATATATTCACATTTTTTATGATAGAAAAATTAGATGTAACCGTTAAATGAATGATAATGAAAATTAAAAAATTTCAATTAAAAAGAAATTCGAGAAAACTCACATTCATGTTTTGGTCCATCATTACATATTATACCATACGTGAAAATACAAAGGACAAAGAACGAACCTCAGACGTCATTGAAAGAAGAAAATAGATCATGAACACTACACAGTACACATTATTGAACCACCAATCAACATTATAAAATTTGTCTTCAAATATCTGCAATTTAAAACATATTGGATGATTTAGAACTGAGAAAAAAAAAATGATAGAGACAAATTTTAATGAAGGCATATAAGAGTAGATTAAAAGATTGAGAAATTGATCATATAAGTATGAATGATATTTGATCGATATGGTACATATATGAGAGAATCAAGGAGATAATAAATATAATTCATCATAATTGCATATAATTAGGGATTGATTGTTTATATCAAATTTTTTTTTTTAATTTACTATAAATAAATTTCAATAGTGTCTGTATTAGGTAATTCAAATTCGTTTGCTAATTTTTAGGAGATTTAATTATTAATAACATATATATTTTTTATTAATGGAATAGTTAATGGATTACATGTAATATGGGGTTGAGTTTAATAATAATTGAAATATATTAATCCAAATAGAAAAAAAAAAAGGAAAAAAGAAATATATTATTCCAACACCCAATGAAAAATCATTTTTTTAATAAAATGTTAAAAAAATATATATAAATAGCATTGAGTCAAAATAATACAATTGCAGTTATATAGCTTCGTGCAATATATAATAGTGTAGATAATGCATTTTAAATAAATTAATTAATGATAATTTCCTTAATTAAGTATAAGACTTGTAAATCACATAAAATAATATTTCAAATAAACAATAGAATAATATTTATTTCAAATTCTATAATTTACTATATATAAAATAAATTAAATCATGTGAAGAAATTGAAAATATACTATGAATCTTACTAAAAATAATTACTCTCCTTAATTACTATTTATTTTTATAATTAAATAATATACAAAATAAAGATTAGCCAATCATGTTTTTTCTATTAAAATAAAATTTTCAAAAAAACCACAAAATTCCACATCATCAAAAATGCACATTGAAAAGTCAAACATGATTTTCAAATATATAATAGTATAGATTACGCACTTAATTACAGGGTTTATATAGAGTTCATAATTAACATAAATTAAGCAGTGATTGAATAATCCGTGATTTTGTTTTAAATATAATCCACTTTTTATTGTCTCTCGATGATTATATTCATACACTCTTAACATTTTTACGTTATTAGTTTTGACAAAAGTTTTGAATATACCTCAAGTAATATCTCCTTTGATTGGATCTTTTCTTACACCGTACGCCATCAATTACAATAACAATGATTCATAACCTGTTTATACTTTAGTTTTTAAAGGTGTTTATTTGTATATTAATTCATAGTTTTTTTTCCCTTTTTTGTTTTTTGTGTAGAGAATTTCTTTTGAAGTTGTTGTTCAAGTTCCGTGTGTGGTACGGTAATTATATTTATATAGTTGTTCAATGATAATTTATGTATTATTTGTGTGTGTGTGTGTTTTGATCTATGGTTTTCTCTTAATTTTTTGATAGAGAAATATATCATTTTGAAGCATTGGTTCAAGTACGCTGCTTGACAAAGGTAATATATTTTTTTCTTACATATTTTGTGGTATTATTTATATATTAATTTATATTTTTTCTTCGTGTTTTATGGTTTTCTCTTAATTTTTGGATAGAGAAATATATCCTTTTGAAGTATTGGTTCAAGCACGCTGCGTGAAAAGGTAATATTTTTTTTTCTTACATATTTTGTGGTATTATTTTTATATTAATTTATAATTTTTTCTTCGTGTTTTAATACAGAAATATCTTTTTTTTAAGTTTTGTCAAGTACCGATCAGTGATAAGGTAATTTCTATACATACGGCCCACGAAAATTATGTTTCAAATCCCTTTTTAAAATGTAAAAACAATATCCACACATCAATTATGCTAACTTTAATTAAATTATATTTTTGTTGTAATTTTAAAATATTTTAATATTTATAAATTTATTTTTAAATGTGGCATGATTCGTAAAGAAACGTAATAGGTAATCAACTTCATTAGGATGCACTAATTTTGGAAAGTAATTATTAGTATATTGGCTAAAAGATTTAATATTCTAAAATGAAAATCGAAAATCATTTATAAATATGTAAGAGTTACATCCATGAGTCATAAATTGCTATAATTTTGCATTTTACTTTTGGGAGTCATAAGTTGCTTCAATTTGTTGCTATAATTTTGGAGTTGGTTTTTGGACAATGAACGATTTATTTATATTTAATGATCTTAAAATTAACTCTGCACATATATGTTAAAAATGGATATATATGTTTGCACATATCTTTAATTTGTTCGAAAATAATTTATATATTTGTTATATTTTTTTTTAATGATCTTAAAAGTAACTGTGCACATATATGTCAAAAATGGATTGAAAATATAAATAACTTTTTGAATTTAAAAATGGATATATAGGTTTGCATGAGATTAAAATATAAATATTTTCTCTATTATTGCTATAAATATATGTTAAACATGGATGGAAAATAAATTATAGAATGAATTAGTGGAGCAGTAATTATGATTAATAAATTTAAAATAATTATGTCAACAATTTTATATTGATTTATTGGGATATGCAAGTTAATATTTCTGTCGATATGCAACTTATAGATTATATATTTTTATCCTGTTTTAAAAGGGATTTTCACTATTTCGTTAACTATTATCTGTATTTTATCTCTCCGTTTCTAAATTTCGGCGACAAACTATAGCAAGACCGCTCGCTGGTACCCAAGAAGACTTCTATGGCAACACATTCGAAATCTCCAATCTTGCCTTTTCCTCTGACTACCGCTTCCTTGTGACAGTCCCCGATGACCGGCACCGTTCACCATTGGGACGTTGTCATGAATTAATGCATTAATTTCAACTTGTGTCCTGTGGATTGATACAATAGACTATAAACGGTTAATAGTAACCCCATGAATTAATGCATTTGATTTATTACTTTCATAATGTTATATTATGTAATTGTATAAAATTGTAGAAAATAATTAGGTTATAAATCATATTTGCATATATCTAATTCATTGATAAGTTAAAATAAAATGTAACGATGAGAGCGGACTTTTTTTTTTTTTCAAAAATAAACTCTAGAATAGCAATTTGAGGCCTTTTTTAAATATGAAAGCGTGTTTGTTAAATTGGATTCAAATATTTTGACACACAAAACATGACCAATTTCTATTTGTAGAAACACTTTTATTGTAGAAACGCAACTCAATTATCAAATTTATCGTTGATAGTAAACTAATTAATGTGTTTGGAGGTTTTAGACATTCTTTTTTTGAGTTAAAAAAATAAAGGATATGTTCTTTTGGTATAATTTTTAGAAAATTTTTGGTCATTTACTTTTTCTATAAGATATTATAATTAGAGAAGTAAAAAGAAAAATATTGTATTTTTATTAGTTACGTATTAAATAATTATATTTTAATTTTATTTTGCCTTTACAATAGTCACGCACTTTAAATATTAAACTTATTAACTTTTAATATTAAATTACCTTGCTTATCAGATATCAAAACAAATTATCCAATACATATAACTTTATAATTAAAACATATTACTTTAATTACAGAATATTTAGTCTATCTTAATTGTAGTCGCTTAATCCATACATACTTTTTTTTTTTTTTTTTTTTTTTTTTTTCAACACACACCCCCCAAGCGGTCCAAGAGATTCGAACCCGGGACCTTGCCTTCGAGACTTAATCCATATATACTTGATAATGGTATATGCCTAACCTATATAAATTTTTTTATGTAGGGACGTAATAGATAAAAATAAAATGATTTGCAAACTTGTGAGGCTAAAACGAAAAAGAGAGCTATTTGCTAGGCGTCATAGAGGATTAAGCGATGTTAATATGTTGGCACAACTGGACAAACAAATTCAGTTATTATCTGAATCAGCGAGTAATTATATGGAGGAGTCTCACATGAATGGTTCGTCTTTGTGTGTAGCCCAAGTCATGCAGGAATCTTCAGCGCGTTACACACGTGCAACATCATCATGTTCTAGACGAGGAACATCCTCTCGCGGGCGAAGTATAACAGGCCGTGGTGATCGGTCTATAATAAATCGTTCTCATTATTCTAGCATGATAGAAAATGGTATGTTCTCTTATTTCTAAGTCATTTTTATTCCATTTTTTTAGTACAGTTGTAATTTTTAAATATGAGATCGATTAATTCAATAAATCAACCTATCACAAAGATTAGGTTGTATCAAAATTGATATACATTTCTATACATTCCATTATGATATGAAACTCTTTTATTTTCCATTGCATTGATTTTGCCAACGAGATTTTTTCTTAAAAAGTATTTTCAGTAAGCAATAAGTGGTGTGGCAAGATATTTTCACCCTATTAACGTATTACAGAACAACATTATATAGGTGATGCAACCGTGGATAACAATGGTGCAGATCAAGTTACAACTCCGACACTTTACTCGGTTCCCATTGTTCTTGGTATAATAACAAATTCTTTAATTTAATTTTTCCTCATTCAGTATAAACCTTTAATTCTAATATGATATATATATTTTTAAATATTTAGATTACAATACAGAAGAGTTAAGAAATGTCCAAACTCAAATTCAGGTGGATACAACAGTTGGTAAGATATAATCATATATATGTATTTAATTTTTTAATCTTTTTTCTTTTTTCCATATAATGCTTTAATTTTGATGCATATCAGGAGATCAAGCACTTAATATTCAATTATTCATGATTCGGCTCACGTAAATCTCCGACTCTCTCATGCTCCTGCAATCCAAGGTAATATAATAATAAGAATCATATCCACCGAGTTTCGTAAGATCAGATGTTCGATGCACGGTGAATTTCATTTTAGCCATTGATTGGTCTGAAGAGTGCTTCTATCTTCCCAAAAGATTGCGTCTTTTACGCAAATAAATATAATGTTGGACTAATGAAAATGATTAAAAATATTTTTTATTGTTATACTCAAATTGTTATGTTATATTAGATGCATTATATTCTGTTACTGTTTCCGTGCATAGCACGGGGAACATACTAGTTTATCAGTATTATAAAATATTAAAGAGAATAAAAACTAAAATATTTATATTTCTATTAAAATATGTACTATATTTGTATTAAAATATGTTGGATTTGTTTGCCCTGGTACGGTGATATATATTTTTTTTGTCCCAATAGAAGGCCAAATTGCTAAACTACTGCATTTCGAGTCCGAGCTCCACCGGGTATTATTTCCAGACCATACTATCTTCATTGCTAAGCTATATCCACAAGACAATTGCTTTCCCTTTGAACATGCATCAAAACGCAGGTCCAAGGTCCCCGAATCAAGCAGTCTTGGATAACCAGTCCCATTGGGTGATCTTCAACCTCTCCCTCTAATATCAGCTCAACGACATTCTTAGCATCACACTCCACTTCTATTTTTTCAAATCTCCTTCCCAAGCTAAGCGCAGGTCTTCCCTGAGGCCCAAGAGTTCGGCGGTTCCGTATTTAACTTAACCCATCCTCTACTCGGTTTTTGCCAACCTACTTTACTCATCTCAGTTCCTTTCACAGCCTTTGCCGGTTGAGTGTTCAACATATCCAAGATCAGCACCGTCATATTCTGGTATTTACGTTTTGAATCACATGTCTATATTATTTATCATATATTGCAAATTTAATTATCTATTCTATTCGATAATTTGGTACTGTATTTGAGTTAAATTTCCGACACCTTAAAATCATAAAAAATGATAATGCTATATATATATATAAAACAAATAAAACACAATGGTCTAGAGAAATAAATGTTCCGTAATTCCCCAATCATAAGAACGATTTCTAGAGTAATCTCCATAATTTCTTCTTGCGCCGACCTTTGTTCATACCTTTAAGCTGATCAGAGCAACGAGGCCACCCTTCAATGAGGAATGCAGGTGTTTAAAGATACCAAAGAAGAGCAATGAAGCCACCCATAAAACATATCGTCACAAGACAAAACTCGAAGGCGGAGGGGGGTGGTTGCCTCGGCGGATCTTGACGGCGTACGTGGCGGCAACGACATACGCCCCCGATGATATTCCCACCGCATTTGTAGCAAAAACGATTCCCACATCTGACCACACCAATGACCAATCATCTTAAGATTGTTCGTCACAATTAATATAGAATTTATTTCGGCAAAAACAGTTTGACATCATCATTATCAATTGCTAAACCCAAAATAATATTCTACCCATTACCCTTCAAGCTTTGATATTATGACATTTGTTAATAATTTGGGTGTGTTTACTATCAAAGCTACCTGATCATTAGAAGAGATAACTTGATCTTGTAATTATAATTATAATATGAATAACCTCTGGCACCGAAAACAAAACAATCTCTAACATAAAAGAAACACGAACACACAACAATCAAATCACCTGCACGACATATTATTGCAGCCCTCCACCCGTTCGACGAAATGCCTGCACGAAGGACACCTCTTCCAATTCTTTTCCTTCACAAGCCTATTAAACGCCGTATCATTATCATTCTCATTGCCATTCCTGATTCTTAGACGGAACTGAGCGCAGTCATATCCCTCATGCCAAACCTCACTGCACACGAAACAGAACAATCTCTTACACTTAGGACAACTCGATTTCCCCACGTTCCCGCGGCGCTCGTTGACAATCAGGACATTGCAATCCCTGTAAGGGCAGTAGGATTTGTCAAGACCCGCAATCGCCGCTTTGCACAGAACGTCGCACCACCGCACGAAGAGCGGCTGGCCAACGACAGCAGCCCACGCAAGCGGATCGAGTTTGTTGGTGCAATTTAAGTCTGGACAGTCGATGTCTCCGAGGTTATCTTCGAGCCTTGAAGAGATGTATTTTATCATGCAGTTGATGCAGAAGGGATGGGAACATTTGACGGCGGCGGGGACGAGGTTAGTGAATTTTTTGCTGGAAATCAGAGAAGACTCGGTGCAGATTCCGCAGGTGAATCGTTGGTGTTCTCCCATATTTGTGTTTTACGTTTGTATGGTCTCTTTCACTCTGATCTCTCTCTCTCTCTCTTATGTTATAGCAGAAGTATGATATGTTTTGACTCATGTACGTTTCTTTGTTGTGGATGTATATGTTGTCAAGAATTTGGGATTTTGTCTAAGGTAACTCTCCTTTTTACGTAGGACTTCTCGCAATCTTTTGGCCTTCTAATTTGCAGGGTTTTATTCTTTTCCAAGGTCAGAAGGCACCGGATCTTCTCATCTCATCTTCCACCGTGACAGGTGTAAGATTTTACTAGATTTTCTAATACCGAGAATTATGGTATTATCCTATGTTTTGAAACCCGGACCGAACGTTCAACCGGGACCCTTTACTGGTTACTGGTTTTACTGGTTCGATCGGTCAGACCACCGATCGAACCGTTAGGACGTCAAAAATACGTAATAATTATATTTAATTATATATATTTATATAATATTATAATTATTAATTAAAAATAATCAAATAAGCTAAATAATATGAAAAATTAGATATAATTTTAAATTACTTCCTATTATTTATTAATTTTCAAATAATATCTCTAACAATAAGATTTCAAATTATAAATCTACAAACATATAAATAAACTATTTAATTAAATAGCAAAATAATCAACAATATAGATAAAATATTAATTTAACAAATATTATACTTTTATTATAAAAAATTAAATAAGAAATATAGTAATTTTTGGCACATGAATGAATTATATTTAAATATCAACAAATGAAGTAGCACACTTGGTTAGGGTTCTCTTCTACTATCCAAAAGGTGTAGGTTCAACACCTAATGGCATGATTGGTATGATGGAATGGGGTGGGAATGGAATTGACATTACTGCGTCCATTCCTAAACTCATGATTGGTACCAAAACATGATTAGGAATACTCATTCCCTCGATAATGCCCATTCCCACAAGTATGGGATTACCCATTCCTTTGGTCCCCCATGGTATTAGCCTTTCCCAATGTTTAAAATTTATTATTATTTTTATATTGTCGTCACATATTTGCTAAATGCATATTATATTTTATTATTTCCATAAATAAAAATTAAATACTATTAATCACGTTGAAAATTTAATAAATTATATTAAATATATATAAATATAAATATATTATATATTTAAAAACATGTTCAAAATATTATTTTATTTATAAAATTTTATAAATTCAAATATTTTATAAAGAACGAATTTTGATATTTATATTAAAATTTATTTTTAAATGTCAAAAAATATATTAAATATAAGAAATAATTAATACATAATCCATGCATGAATAAAAAAATAGTGTATATATATATATCCCAAATTCACTCTTGCACTCACATATATATAGTACATATAGTAAATGTCATATATATATAACACGTTCGATATAAAATAGTAATAATATATTTATATATGATAATATATAGTTACTCAAAATAAAAAAATTTAAAAATATATTTAATATAAAAATATTTGTAATTATATACTTTTATTATTATTATTATTATTATTATTATTATTATTATTATTATTATTATTATTATTATTATTATTATTATTATTATTATTATTAATGAAATAAGTTTAAAACTTTTATTTCATTCCTAACTTTATTCCTTGGCGTACCAATCATAGCAATGTCATAATAAAGTCATTCCATTCATTTGTTCATTCCATTACAAAGTTCATTCCTTTCCTACCTCATTCCATTCATGCATACCAATCAGAACAATAACGAGTTTTATAACCATCTCAAAAAATCAAATAATCTAATTTTTGCACCAAAAAAAAAATTTTTCAAAAAATCCGGTCCACCGGTCTGGTTCGCTCATTTCACTAGTTTTGATCGGGTCAGACTGGTCCAGAGAGCAACTGGGTTTTGGGGGTCAACCGGACCGGAGAGGCTACCGGTCACCAGTCGAACCAGTCCGATCCTGGTATCTCGGCCGGCCTGCGTTGGGTCTTCGGACTTGATTCGGCCGTGTTGGCTGGTTGTCAAAAAAAATAATAATAAATAAAAGAAAAAAAGAATCTTTATATATCTAATATTATATATCCAATAAATTAAAAAACAAGTCCTACTTTTTATTGGGATTATTTTATAATATTCAAAGTAAAAATATTAAATTAGTGTTGTTTTTTTAAAATTTTTATTTTTAAGCTATAATTTTTTTTTAAGAGCAAAATATTAATATTAAATATATTTTATAATATTCAAACTGAAAAATATTTTATAATATTCAATATAAAAATATTAAATTTGATAGTGCAGAAACTTGTGAAAGATTTAAACACCAATCGATTTAGAATTTAATTATAAAAGGGAAGACCATCACAGGCGTTGAGCCTCAGGAACTGGGTTTCCTTTTGTGCGTGGGTTCTTCCAGCTAGGATAACACCAAAAGGGCTTAATGCGGGGATGAAGTAACTGTGGTGAAGATGAAGCCAAGCTTGTAAAGATGCAGAAAAATGGTGGAAAAGGCCCAGAACAGCAAATGCAGTATGTCTCGTGAAGATCACTTGGGGGAGAAAGCATGTATTCTCCCATATTTATATGTTAGGGGTGAGGGTAAATATGTAACTTGACCGTGTGGTCCCAAACCTGTGTTGCCCTAACACGTGGCAGCCTATGAGGGCATGAGAATGACATCTCTGAAAAGGGGGCGGCGTGCCAGATGCAAGGTGCGCACCTCCTTTGTGTCAGAGGTTGTTGGCGATGGTCGCGTGAGAGGAAGGTTCCAGATTCGTTTTGTGAGGGTTCGGATCCTCCACGGCGATGGGGGATCGCATACGAGCGCATAGGTGATGCTCGAAGAGTGCTCGGATTGGTTCTCCACGGCATATGACCTTTGAGCGCCGAAGTGTCGAGCGACAAGAATATGGCCCTCGCGCGGGTGATTCCCTGAGAGTGGTAACCCTGAAGGCCGAGATGGGAGCGCCGAGGCCCCCGGATCGGGCCCCTTACCTGAATAGTTGGGCGAGGCTCACGGGCCTGTACTAGTTGGCAAGTGAATGGGCTGGGTTGGCCCGCGAGCCCATCAATACGAGGGTATAGTCATCACGTCAACAGACGGTGAACGTGGACGGCCCTGATACAAGCGTGTTTTTGTGTCTCATCATTTTGCCCCCCAAATTCAGTAGTATCGCTCGAGCGTACTGTAGAATTTAATAAGAAGGGAGCCTTGAATTTTGAATTATCCGAGGGTCAAGCCTCAGTAAGGGAAGTGACTGCTAAGCTTCCATAACGGGCACGTTCTAACATTGCATTCAATGATGTCCTGTCCGCATTTAATGCTGAGTGGGAACGTGGGCGCATGACTCCGGGAGATGTGAAGCGGCTCCCAAAAGTGGGAGTCTCCCAAGGCGGGAAATGATTGCATTTTCAAATCCCCAACCCTAATCAATGTAGATTCCTCCCCTATAAATAGGGTTCCGGAAGGCCCTTTTGCTCTTTTCACGCATTCAACTTTCTTCAAGCAAATCAAGCAAAAAGGATTCTCTACCGTTTTCTGCGATTTTCCGCAAGCTCTTCTTCAATCTCTAGGTAAAAATCCCGCGAGTTTTTACTTCTGGTACTAACTTTTAGTTTTAGGTTGAGAGAGTGAAACTCTTGAGTGAAGAAATCCCCTTCTGTTGTGGAATTCTGAGACTTCCTTCTCCATTTTCTACGATAAGCTGTGTCTTCAATGAATCATAGAGCAGGTATGGCCGGACTCCCCATAGACGATTATGTGAGGGAGATTGATGAGATGTCAGTGGGGAGCTCTTCTCCTCAAGGTAACGTACCTACGGCTGTTCCCATGGCTAGAGCGTCCCCAGGTGAGGGGATTCCCATGGCGATTCCAGTGGCCCAGGCTCCGGTTGACGCCAGGGATGAGGAGGTCGACGCCGCTGTTCAGGGGATGAACGAGCATGCTCCTGAAGGGGTAAACGTCCTCTTTGAAGAGATGAACAATGTGATGGAAATGCAAAGGCAAGGAGAGAGAGTATTTCTTATGCTTAACAGTGCCGTGCGACCCCAAGATCACAGGATCACAGTGGCCGTCATGGCCCCCAAGGGTGGTGCAGGGCCATCCGAGCGTCCATTTGAGGCTGAACCTTCCAGAAGGCATCAAAGGAAAGGAAAGGAGCCTGCAACTCGAGTGAGGCAAGACAACCGTCACCAAACCGATAGATCTCCGGACGAGATTGAGAGCATTCTGACGCTCGACGACTTGGAGGAGTTGAAGGCGAAAGCTTATTGGGATGAAGCAGTATTTCCCATGCGACTGCCAGAGGAGGGAGAAAGGGCCAACCGTCTGCCGCCTGGGATGATGACGGTTTACTGGGATGCAGTCCTGGCCGGGGGGCCTAAGATTTCCAATCGCTCACGCCGCCGCCATCATCTACCATCACCTAGGGCTTTGCCCTTCACAAATTCTGCCAAACGGCATAGCTTTAATCAACACTTTCGTAATAACGATGAGAGCCCTAGGCCATGCATCCTCGATTGCCAATTTTGACAGTTTGATACAGGTGCCCCGCTCACCACGCTCATCCCCTACAGATGGGTTTTATTATGCCCAGGCCAAATCGGGCTTTAAGATGATAGATTCTCCCTCCTCCTCCTATGGCGAGCATTGGAAAGAGAAATATTTTTTCGTGGGGGCTCCAGGGGGAATCTTTGGGGTTCATCGACAGTGGATGATAACCGGTGAGGGTCCTTTGATTAGGGAAAGGGTAAGAAATAAGGATTTCGAGGACTGGGCGAAGGGATTAGCCCTCGTAATGAGGTGTGAGAAGAAATGGATCAAGGCTGAGGTCTTGATGAAGAACGAGGGGGTGCTGTTCCGTTATGGCTTGTCTTGCCCCCCAGATATGATACTCAACCCTCCAGCTGACATCATGGCCCTCGACGGTTAGATTCTAGGAACTAACTGCTCTAACTTTTAGAATAGTCTCCTAACTTGGTGTGATTGTTGTATTTCTGTATTTGTGATGCAAACAACCAACTTTTGACGCTCGTACCTTCTTTCTTGCAGGTGTCCAAATACTATCGCAAGGTATGAATGCCGAGGCTCTTTCCCGTATTCTGGGTGCTCAAGGAACCAGCGCTAACCCTCAGCCCCCGCAACAACAGCAAATCCGTCCTCTCAATGCTCCAATGGGGAGGGGAACTAGGCGAGGAGCCGGTCGCGGCCATAATGGCGCTCGCGAGGGCGTGGAGAACGAAGCCCGTAGGGGCCCAATTGAAGATTTGACGGTTGATGACGCCCACGGGGCTACTCCTCCGCCGGTGGCCCCCGAGGGTCCAATATCACTAAGTTCGAGCGGCTCCCGCAATCGCTCGGGGGAACTGGTCCGTATCCATGAAACCCTCCAGGCCGACCGCCAAGGGAAGAGGAAGAGGCTGCCGGACTCCATTCCGATTTCAGGCAAGGGGAAAGAGGTGGTAGTGGGATACAGGGGCGAGGGCAGCGACACCTCCTCATCAGAGGATGAGGATTTCTGGAAGATGGGCTGCAAGGGCGATACTCGCTATAAGCGTCAGCGAACCGAGGGTCCGGTACTCCTGAGGAAGAATGCCTACTCCGTAAACCTCGTTTTGGACATCGTCGGAAAACTCCAATTTTCCGACAATCACGATAAGCTGAACAATCATGATGCCGCTCGTGTTGCTGATGACGCTTGTCACGCCCTTCTAACAGTGAGTCCTTAATATCTTATAGGGAATCCCTACTTCCAGTACTCCAATTTTAATGCTAACCTTTGTTTCTGACTGTCCAGGAGGTGATCCCCAGGTTGAAAAACCTGTAGGGGCGAGCGCAGGCCTACTCCAACCATAAGGCCAAATACAAGAAATTGCTGCGAGCCTCCGATCCCGTCCAACTGCAAGAGGATTACAATAACGTCCACGCTCAACTGACTGAAGCCAATCTTGAGAAAGACAGGCTGAGGGAGAATCTTCAGAAGGCGGACGCAGCCTATCTTACCCTTGACGAGCGTCATAGGGAGTTGAAGGTGGAGCGTGACCAACTGAGGGACCAAACTAGGGAGTTGAGCACGCAGCTGGCGGAGAGCACCCGCCAAAATGAAGATACCAAGAAGGCACTCGCTGATCTTCAAGAGAAGGTGGAAGGACTAACGGCGAAGGTCTCCTGGGACGCAGTAATGAAGTTCGTGCGTTCCAAAGCTTTCATATTTGCCGCCAACATCCAGTGTTTTGACAACGCTTGGCGCTTCTTTCATAAAGCTATCGGGCAGATGGTGACACTTGGCTTGGCTCCTGACAGCGCTCGAACCGATGAGCACCTGCGCATAGACCTGGATGAAAACTGCGAGCCCATGGTCCAAGACGAGGATCCTACTGAGAGTTTGGCGGAGCCGGAGTACCAGGAGTTGGTGCAAATGCTCCAACGGGAGTTCATAGCTGCCAATACTCTAGTTCCCGAGCCTACCCGTATAGAGGACGAGGGCACCATCATGGATGCAACGGATGCCGAGGAACCGGGCAAGGTCCAAACTTCTGACGCCAACGTGTTAGCCCCAGTTCCTCTTGTGACCGCTCCTCCAGAGCCTGACTCTCAAGCTCAGTGATAACCCCTTGGTTGTTGGGTCCTATCCTATGCCGATTTAATTTCCTTTCCCTTCTCATGAACAACTAATGTCTGTACTTAATCCTCCAACTGTTTTCCTGAATGTTTTGGATTCCTTTATGCTTCTTCCTATATATTTGGACTCTTCTTTTGCTGCTTGAATGATTGAGTACTTTATCTTTTATTTTTTAAATGGTGAAGGCTGTCCTTCTATTGCGCTCGAGATTTTTATATTGTTCTCCCTTGTTTGAGCGTTTGCGATGGGCGTGAGGGCGCATGAGGTCGTTTTCTTTGAGGGTGCCCTTACGTTCATCACAATGCGCCATCAGTTTAGTATTTGGTAGCGTCTAGTGGTTTGAAGGACACAAGTACGGGCGCGAGGGTGTTTCCCATGGGGGGATCCCTGGCCGTATTCGTAATGAGGCTCGAATTTGAACTTAGGAAGCCTCTGAGGATTTGCCTAAGTATTGGCCCAATAATGTGTACCCTCGTCTTGAACGCACCAGTGATTTGTACATACTTTAGAAATCAACAGTAGGATTTGCTAAGTATGGGATAAAATAGATCGTAACCATAGGGTTAGCGTCATTACGCGGGCACCCAGTTGATGTAAATTAAGCATTTAGCATCCCGCCATTGGACCCGCTCGTTCTTAGGATTCTACTTACGAGTAGTCAAATTATTCCAGGTGGAGGGTTCACAACACCCAGATAGCGTTGCTTTGAAACGACTGGGGTATTACGTGGGCCGTTCGACGTGGAGGATGCTCAACACGGAGTAGGCCTTCTGTTGCCCGAATCACTTAATCATTATGAGAACAAATAGATGACATAATCAAAGAATCAAATACTTAATGTTATACTTCCAATTTTTCAAAATGAATACAATATGCTTTCTGTCAAAAGAAAGTACCGTAGGCAGCGCACGGACAATTACAAAAAACTGACGTTACACATAGAACCTTCTAAGGTCACATGCATTCCATGGCCTAGGGAGATGCTCGCCTTGCAAAGTTTCCAGTAGGTAGGTGTTGTTTGCTCGTACCTGAATGACTTTGAAGGGGCCCTCCCAATTGGGGTCCAACTTACCCACATGTTTTGAGACTTCAACTTTTTTGAGGACCAAGTCCCCTAGCTGGAAAGGCCTTTCTTTAACACGTTTGTTGTACTAGCGGGCCACGGTCGCTTTGTACTTGTGGATACGAGCCCAAGCAGTATTCCTCCTTTCGTCCAACAAATCTAATTTGAACGCTCGATTTGCCTCGTTGACAGCAGGCTCGAAATAGGCAACG
Organism: Lantana camara; assembly: GCA_037501455.1. Lineage (NCBI taxonomy): Eukaryota > Viridiplantae > Streptophyta > Magnoliopsida > Lamiales > Verbenaceae > Lantana > Lantana camara. The sequence continues at coordinate 136,822,038 of CM074856.1, read as the reverse complement.
CGTGCGGATTCTTGAGCAATTTCCGCAGGTATCATAGCCTCAGAGCCATAAACGAGGGAGTAAGGAGTTTCCCCTGTTGCCGCTCGTGGGGTAGTACGGTACGCCCAAAGGGCTCCTTGAAGTTCTTCAGCCCATTCTCCCTTCTTACTCTCGAGCATCGTCTTCAGGTGCTGGAGTATGGTTCGATTGGTCACCTCCGCTTGTCCATTGGCTTGGGGGTGGCCCACGGAAGTGAAGCGTTGCTCGATTCCAAGTTCATAGCACCAATCCCGTGCGTCAGCGGCGATGAATTGGGATCCATTATCTGAGATGATTGCCCTTGGGATGCCGTATCTGCAAATGATGTTCTTCCAAATGAAGTCCCTCACAACCTTGAACGTTATCTTCGCAACTGCTTCAGCTTCGGCCCACTTAGTGAAGTAATCCACAGCGAGTATTACAAATTTCTTTTGTCCGACCGCCATTGGTAGGGGTCCCACAATATCGATGCCCCACTGATCAAAAGGCCATGAAACATTAATAGGAATCATTTGAGCTGCCGGTAATTGAGGGGTGTTAGAATGAAACTGGCACTTAGGGCATTTCTTGGAGTAGCTAATAGCATCCTGCAGCACCGAAGGCCAGTAGAACCCACTCCTTAAGACTTTCTTTGCTAAGATTCGACCGCCCGAGTGGTTCCCACAACTCCCACTGTGCACATGTTTAAAAACTTCCTTGGCCTGCGAGGGTCTCAAGCATCTCAACGGTGGGCCCTGGAAGGATCGCTTGAATAGTCGACCCTCGGCGTCCAATGAAAAGCGAGGGACCTTGTTTCTGATTTTTCGAGCCTCAACTTTGTCGCTTGGGCTGGTTCTATCCTGGAGGAATCTGATAATTCCGTCGAGCCAACACGGCTCGGAGGGGTCAATCATATTCACCTCCTTCGAAGGTTCGCTTCTACTTATCAGCGGCTCCTCTGTTCTAAGAAATGTAACAGCGTGCTCGCCAAAACCATCTAGGGCGGATGCAAACTTTGAGAGAGCGTCAGCACGTTCATTTTCTGCCCTCGGGACCTACAAAAGGTGGAATTCCCTGAACTTGGCTATCACCTCCTTAGCGCTCGCCAGGTACTGCACCATGGTGGCTTCTCGAGCCTCATAAGAACCGTCGATCTGGCTCGCAATTAACTGCGAATCAACATATGCAGTGATCCGAGTGGCACCATTTTGGAGTGCAATTCTGAGCCCCTGGATGAGGGCCTCATACTCAGCTTCGTTGTTGGTGACTTGGAATGCCAGCTTGATTGCGTAGTCAACCTCAGCTCCGAAAGGGTCCCTGAGAGCCACCCCGGATCCTCCCCCTTGTGAGGTCGAGGAGCCATCTGTGTGCAGAAGCCATAGGCCATCTTCTGCCGAGGGCACGATATCTAAGTTGAAATGTTCCACCAATAGGTCAGCCACGGCCTGGGCCTGTATCGCCGTGCGAGGCTCAAAGGTGATGTCGAATTGGCTAAGTTCAATAGACCATTTAATTAATCTCCCTGAAACGTCCGGCTTTGCAAGCACCTGCTTGAGGGGCTGATCTGTAAGCACCACGATGGAATATGCTTGAAAATAAGGCCTTAGCCTTCGAGAGGCATTAACGAGCGCAAAAGCAAACTTCTCTATTTCCATGTATCTTTTCTCTGCCCCTTGTAGAGTCTTGCTTAAATAGTACACCGGCATGTGCTTACGCTCGCAAATAGCTACGAGGACAGCGCTCGTCGCTTCTGAGGAAACTGACAGATAGACAAACAGGTTCTCCCCCAGATTAGGTTTGGTCAACAAAGGCGCGCTCGAAAGGTACTGCTTCATGTCCTGCAAGGCTTTCTCACAGTCCTCACTCCAAGTAAAATTTCGAGCGTTACGCAAAACTTTAAAGAAGGGCAGATTCCTGTCCGCTGAGCGGGAGATGAACATGTTGTTAGGAATAGTGCCCTAGAAAGCCGATTGTATATCCGCTTTGTACTTTTCCTTATTGTAATCACAGACAATCTTTGAATGAAAAAACGAATTGAGGCAACACTTCTTTATATGCTCTTGTTTGGTATGCGTTTACTTTAGCTGTGCATGTATGAGAACTCCCCTAATCCTGATGACTTTAGGACTCTACCATTTAGGTGAAATGGTTCATGAAACGGGCCCTATATCACATAAGTCATGATTAGTAAAATACTCCAAGCCGATGAGTCCTACAGACAGTGGGAGTGTCAACCTGACTCCTCTAAGGCTTGCTTGTGGGATCACGCCCTTAAGAAGGACCACCTTGTTTCATGGAGGTGCAAAGTGTATAGTTGATACGTACGTGATACATGAGGGTGCTTACTTTAATAAGTAAGTTCACTGAGGTACCCCGTGTGAGAGCATTCCTAAATGGGAAAGGAAGTTTCTATTTCAGGAAATGGAAACTTCCAGATTAGGAAATATCTCACGAGTCATTGATGTGATTAATTGATCCTTAGACTTGAGGTTCCTTGTCACTTTATGAGTTAACTCTGTAGTCTTAGGTATAAGCTTTAAAGGGTGTCACCTTAGACAACTGATTCAAGGCTTATGCTGGGGCTGCACAAGTGATTCATGAAAGTGAATGAGAATCAAGATAGGACCTACACTTGCATTTGCAAGGTGATCACTTATTTTGTAAGTCATTCATATGTCATATGGAGTCCTTGGCCAAGGCAGTAGATCAAGACATCAAGAAAAGGGTTTCTTGGATTGAGATCAAATGGATATGAAATGCACTTAGCTTTAAGACCGGATTATTAGGGTTCTGATTATTCCCTTGCCCTAGATCTTGGTTGAGAGATAGTAAGTAGGAGGATTGTATCTCACATGAATCAATGACTTAAAGGTTCTGTCGAATCCGAACATTCCAATTCAGCTAGGGGTTAAACACCTGTTGCTAGACTATGGTCGTTTAATCTGTGGACTGATTAATTAATTAGTGAATTAATTAATTAGGGTCACTGCTAATTGAATTGAGAACCTAGAGGGTCACACACAACAACTTGGTTCCATGAGTTGAGGCTTTAAAATGATTAAACGAGTTAATCGGGCCAAGAGGGTTCCACACGTGTGAAATCACACGTGTGGCTCACGTGAGTGACACGTGTCACTGTGACACGTGTCACACACGTGTGAATATATATATATTATATATATATGTATTAAATAATTAAATGTGTTAATTATTTAATAGACTTTGGTTTAATTTTTGAATTAAAAAGAAAGTCTTATTTTGGAGAAAATAATCTAGTTAATTAATTACGAATTAATTAATTAGATAAAATAAGTTATTTATTTTAAATAAATAAAGTATAAAATTATCCAAAAATAGTTTGGATATTTTTAGCTCTCTTAAAAGTTGACTTGAATTAGAATTCAAAGTCAAAGTTGGAAAATACTTGATGATCAAGTAATAGGAGAGAGAGGAACCAAATCCTTGCCCAACAAGGATTAGGATCGGAGCCCCTCTCCCTTTTCCTATATATAGGGGAGCTCATGCTCCCCTTTAGAGCTAATTGACAATTCTTTTGGTTCATGTGTTGAACACCTTCCTTTCTCCAAGATTAAATAAAACCCTAGGTTAAGCCTAAGCACTAACTAGAGAACTAGCATCCTTACTAGTTAGATTGTGATCAAGTTGGTGGACTTTCTCTAGAGACTTCAAGTTAGAAGTTTGAAGATTCGAGCTTTACCAAGGAGAGGGGATCAAGCCGCGAGAAGAGCGTTCTTGGGTGGCTTGAAACGCTTCAAGAAAGAACAAAAGAAAAGTAAGTTTCTTAATTCCTTCGAATTTGGTTACACGATTGCGAGTCCAAGATCCTTTTGTTGGGAAATTTTTTTTAAATTCCGCTACTTTCTGATTCGTGTTTTGCAACACCTGTTTAATGAAATGATCTTACCCACAAGCACCTGGACCTCTCTCAAATTGCGAGGGGAGGGTATGTCCAGGATTGCTTTAATCTTCTCTGGGTTTGCCGCTTTGCCCCGTTGGCTGACCATATATCCCAAGAATTTGCCACCTCGTACGCCAAATGTACATTTGGAAGGATTCAGTTTCATACCGTAACGACGCAAGATGTTGAACGCTCGTTTGAGGTCTTCCAGATGAGAATACTGGCGTTCGCTTTTGACGATCATGTCGTCCACATACACTTCCATGGATTTTCCAATTTCACACTCGAACATTCTGTTGACAAGGCGTTGGTATGTTGCTCTTGCATTTTTGAGTCCAAAGGGCATAACCTTGAAGCAATAAACACCCATATGGACTACGAACGTAGTTTTAGGGCGATCCTCAAGAGCCATAAATATCTGATAATATCTTTGGAAAGCGTCCATCATGCTCATAAGTTCACACCCAGCGGTCGAATCCACCAACTGGTCAATTCTAGGTAGTGGGTATGGATCCTTAGGACATGCCTTGTTAAGGTCCATGAAGTCATTGCACATACGCCACTTGTTGGCGCTCTTCGGGACGAGCACCACATTGCAAAGCCATTCGGGATACATAATTTCTTCTATATACTGAGCGTCAAGCAATTTATTGACTTCTTCCTCTATGACCTGTTTCCGGAACCCATGAACATCTCTCTTCTTTTGTTTTATAGGTTTGAAGGCCGGATCCACGTTCAGCCTATGGACAATAACGCTCGGATCTATACCCGTGAGGTCGGAAGCCTTCCAAGCAAAGACATCAACATTTTCTCGCAGGAACTCAATCATCATAATCTGGGAGGGTCCGTCGAGGCCGGAACCTATTTGCGTAGTCTTATCAGGATTCCCAGGCTCCAACTCGATGGTCAGGAAGCTCTCCGTAGGTTCTACCCGCACTTCAGGACTCGGCTGTTCGAGAGCTCATTTCTTGCCTGTAATTTTCTCGCTGGTATCTCCCGAGGGTAAATGATCCTCGTCTTCCGAGGGGGAATCCCCAACCGCACCGAGGGGTGAATTCCCTGCATCTATGGGTTTGCCCGCGGCCTTCTTTTTATTCTTCTTCTTGTAGAGTTTTGCCCTCTTGCGCTCGGGGCCATCTTCGTCTAGTTTGGGGAAGTCAACAGACTTTTTGGTGGAGCCTGCTTGGGTAGGTTATTTGGGCTTGTGGCTTCGAAGGGAAAGTATGTAGCACTCCGAAGCTTCCTTAACATTACATAGTACCTCTCTGGTACCCTTCGACCACCACGTAGAGAACATTTAAAGTTTTTCGCTGTGGGGCGCGACCGAAAGAGGTGGCCAAGCGAATTTATCCGCGAGGAACGATCTCGGAACCTCCAAATCCGATGAGGGCTGTTCTGAGAGGTTTGAGCGGGATGTTTGTGATGTTCATTTTCTGAAAAGTGGAGTAAGGTAAAACATTCACGGAGCTTCCACTATCAATTAAGACCCTATTTACAACGTGGTTATGAACGTCTAAGCTAACCACCATGGGGCAGTCAGAGGTTTCACCGACCCCATGGGGTGTTACAATATGCTCTAAATCTTTCTCTGTGAAACCCACGCTCTCATCCTTTTCTGAGCGTGTTGATCCATCGATGGAGAGCACTAGTCTGGGCTGAGAAGATCTTTGATCGTAACTCCGAATGTAGCGGCGTCGGGAAGCGTTAGAGTCGCCTCCCGAGGGTCCTCCAGCAATCATGTGAATGACCGCGAAGGGCTGGTTTTCCATGTCTGAGGCATTCCCTTTGCCACGGTCGCTTGGCTCGGAGTGATGGTGGCGTGGACTCCGCGATCGTGAACGGCTTCTTCGTTGGGTACGCGCTCGCTCAGCACAGTGCTCATCATACCTTTCTAACACCTTCACGAACTCCTTGAGGTGCCCCCCGGCGATTAGCCTCTGGACCTCACCCTCAAGCTGGTGACATTCGTTGGTGTCGTGCCCTTTCTGCTTGTGGAAAGCACAGTACTTTCCCGAGCGCTTCTGAGCCTCGGTTTCTCTCAACTTTGGCGGCCTTTTGAACAACTTCTTATCCGCCATGGCATACACTTCGGCTATAGGGCGGTTGAGAGGGATGCGCTCGAACTTCCGAGGAGGTGAGAAATTGCGATGAGCGGGAATAGGGCTACGACGACGGCCTCTGTTGGAATCTCCTCTGTCCTCGGAGACTTTGATGGGGCGAGGGGCGTTTGCCATTTTCTGGTCCCTCGCAATATACATATCTTCAAGGGTGAAGAAAGAGTCCGCTATTTCCCTAATCTCCATCAATGAGCTGGGTTTCTTCTTGGCCACCTCCTCTACGAACTCTTTACTGACATAGTGTTTCATATTGATGGCTCCAAAGAGAACGTGCCTCAAGAAATCCATCGAGGGCTTTTCCACCAATAAGATTTCCTTGTTGAACCTTCCCATGAAGGACCTGAGGGTCTCGCTCGGCCCCTGGACCAAGCTGTAGAGAGCCGTCGCAGCGGGGGCTGGTGCCTTCAAGGAGTTGAAATGGCTGATGAAAGCGTCAGTCAGGTCATGGTATCCTCGGATTGAGCACGGAGGAAGCTTTTTGTACCAGTCCTGGGCCATCCCCACGAGGGAAGTGACAAACACCTTGGCCCAGTAGTTGATTGGGTGATCGTATAAATGCATCAGGTGCACAAAGTGATCCAGATGCTCGGCTGGATCTGTGGTTCCATCATACCTGTTGACGGACGTGGGGATTTTGCCTTTCCCCGCACGGGTCATCAAAACCTCCTCAATAAGGGGAGAATCGTCCGTCACGATCCGGTAATCCCTGTCCTCTAGATCTTCAGGGCTGGCTTCCCTTCGTCGGCGAGAAATGGGGCTGCGTGGTCTGCGAGCGTCTCTGGCCCTGGACCTCTCGCCCCCATCGCGGGAGACGTGAGACCGTGCTCGAGAGAGCTGCTCTACCACGTTTTGGAGTCCCCTAATCTGGTCTTGCACCGCGGCCAGTTGTGGGTCACCGACGTTCCTGCGGTTTGCTCTTTCTGTGGCCCTTGACTGGACCTCTTCATTGTCTTCGGCCCTCTCCTTTTGATGGGCTCTCTTATCTTGAGGGGCCCTCTCGTTTCCAACGGGTGGCTGCTCATGCTGGACCCTCGAGGGGGTCTCGTTTTCTTGGATTAGTGGAGGGGGAGGCTGCTGGGCCCTCAACGCGTTTTGGGCCATCGTCAGTGGGTGTGCTGGGAGTCCTCCAAGGGGTGGGGCCATTCGAGCGCCCGCGTGTGAAGGGAAATAAGCCGCAATGAAATGTTCCCAAGCATTCTGTACGGCTTGACCTTCGCATTGCGTGTACAGCGCCTGAAGTTGTTGTGTAGTGATTTGGGGCATTTCCACCCCTTGAATCTCTCTTGGCAACGACAGGGGGAGATTCAGTGTTCCCACTTGATAGGGTTGGACCATCGGCATCACCCCGGGCATCATTCCGGGTTGCATAAAAGTGTATCCCGGTGGAGGCATGGCCATGGGATACAGGCCTGCGTACGGGGCGGAAGCGTTAGTGGCGGGAGCCGGAGGTGGAGGAATGGATCCAGATCCACCGGCAGTGTTCCCGCCTTGCGGGAGGGCAGCAACCTCGGTTTCTGTATTTCCACCCCTGTTTCCCCCGACCAGTGGGCCTGTGTCTCCGGCGGGGATGTTGCTCTCCGCGTTCTCTCCGTTGACTGGGGGAAGAGCGCCCTTGTCTCCTATGGCTCCAGATGTCGTTGTTGTCACCATTTCTGCAATGGGAGGTGTTATATCTCAACTAGCTTTCCGAGGCAGAAATTGATGACGTCAAGGATGGTAGTGATGGATTTCCCACAGACGGCGCCAAAAATGATAGTGCAGAAACTTGTGAAAGATTTAAACACCAATCGATTTAGAATTTAATTATAAAAGGGAAGACCATCACAGGCGTTGAGCCTCAGGAACTGGGTTTCCTTTTGTGCGTGGGTTCTTCCAGCTAGGATAACACCAAGAGGGCTTAATGCGGGGATGAAGTAACTGTGGTAAAGATGTGACACCCCGACTCACAGTCGGTACAGGTAAATTATGTGATTTAATATCATTTGCGTTTTAGATTAATTGTATATGAATTTTATGAATTATTTGAACTTATATGAATTTATTTGAATAAATGTCGTATGTGAATTACTTGTTTTAATTGAGTTGGCCTTATGTGAACCAGTAATTGTTGAACCGAACCAACTTAAACCAGAACACCTTGAACCGAACCCATGAACCGAACCGGTCCAGCCTTAAAGGCTGAACCATTTTTCCCTTTCCTTCATTACGTGAAACAGCAGCAACTCTTGTCCAAGGAAGCCAAAAACCCCAAGTTGATCATCCAACCTTCTCAAGCCAAGATCTCCCTCGTTTCTTCGTCTTTCCTCGAACTCAAGTATGTTTCGGTTTCCCCTCATCGTGCTTGTCATTTCTATGGTTTAATTTCAGAGTTTGGAGTGAGTTTGGTGTGCCTTTGCTTCCCTACGTGAATAGTAAGGGTTTGGTGTTTTTGTGGAATACTTGTTCTATGCTTGATGTTATTGAATCCTAGCTTCATAAATGAGTGGTATATGTTGTATATGTTACATTTATTGCATATTTGCCCTTGGTAGTTGAGCATTTATGGATGAGCATGATTTTTTGCTTGATTCTTGCATTCATCGGATCATGCCTTAAATTCTGTTTTTCTTGAGCTATTTGAGTGTTTATATGTCAAGCATGATTTATGTGAATTGTTTGTGCAATTTGAGAAGTTGTGGCAACTTCTTGGTATTGATTTTGGCCATTTTGGCTAAAAAATGGAGCTCCCCTGCTGCTGTGTTCGTCTGCCTCTACTTCAGCTTTTTGAACCAGGCCGGAACGGCCGTTCCCGCCCCAGTTATAAACTGGGAATGGCCCTTCCGGGCCATTTTACTGTTCATTGCCGTGAGTGGGAACGGTCGTTCCCAGTTTGCACTGGGAATGGGAAGGGCCGTTCCCATGCCCAAAAATCAGTTTTAGTTCAACCTTACAGACGCGCGGGGAGAGTTCGGGATTTTGGGGAACGACCCTTCCCGTCCCCAGTACAAACTGGGAACGGCCGTTCCCATCCTCCAGAAACTTTTAGCGAGGGCAGGAACGGTCGTTCCCTACAGTGAAAGGGCCGTTCCCACCCCTTCCCGAGACCTGGGAGCTGCCACTGCTTCTTTTTATGTTAATTATGCATTTGTATGACTTTAATTGCTATTCTTTTGCATGTTAATCGTTATAACTTGATTTTAATTGTAAATAAATATGTTGTGCTATAATTTGTGAATTATATGACCTAATTGTAATATTTTATATGTGATCATGAATCATGCATTTTGCCGGGCGTCTTGTTTGGTTCATATAGAGTCTAAGTCTTGGGCTTTCGTGTTTTCTTTTCAGAGGAGGTTCCAGTTGACGAGCCCGAAGCGTAGGTTGTTCACGTCTGCTCGCTTTTTGTCAAGCACAAGGTGAGGTTTAGGACTTTTGTTAGTTAAGTGACCTAAAGCCTTATGTGATGTTTTCAAGCCGCGCATGTGACTATATATTATATATATAGATATGTATGTGTCGATTAGAATATGTTTATGATCTTGTGAACAACTTTGTTTTGGGAAATATACTAAGTAAGCCTATGTAAGCTAAGTTTTGGAAAAAGTCTTTATGTTTTCGTTAGCGAGATTTCCATGAAAGATTTGGCATATGTTATGATTTGTGTTTGTGGATCCAAGGAGCTACGGGTAAGGAACCCTCGGGACGGTTCGGGCCGTCGAGGTTCGGCCTGTGCGTAGTCTCCGTCCGATATATCACACGCGACTCCGGGAGCTAGGGAAGGTGTGATATTTCGATGCCTTCGGCGTAAAAACCGGGGAGGGCACGATGTGGGTTCGCTATCCCTCGTGAGTCTGTATATGTATGGATGGTTAGGGCCGCCGGTGGCTCTTCCATCATTGGTGTAGAGGAGGGTGTGTGATTTCTGTTTTGTTTGTTCTGAGGAGTAAAGGTTGGAAGCTTGTTCTCGCCGAGCATTACGTTATGTTGTGTTATGTCGGGAAGTATGAATCGGGATAGTGTTTTTGAAATGTTTTAAAGTATATGTATTTGTTTTGGAAAGTTTTAGTTTGTAAAACCTATTCCGGTTCATATCTCCACCCCTTTTCTTTGTGCTCTGCTTTATATATATAGGGTGTGGGTGTGCGTTAGCCCCCTCACTCAGTCAGTTGACTGACCCTCGTTTACTCTTTTAGTTGCAGGTTTTGGGAGTGTGAGCTAGGCGGAGAAGTGTGTCTTCTTTATGCACTTGTCGGTCTAGGTCTCGTTAGGTGCATCTACATATTTGCACTTTATTATTTTGTATTTGTATAGTTGACTTGTAGATACTATTTTTGCTCGAGCCGTGATGGCTTTTGTACAGGTTGGAGAGTTGGTACCTATATGTAAATACTATATGGATAGGTGTGGGTTGGTACCTATATGTATATATGTGATGATCGTTACTTGTTGCTTTTATTTATTCGCTTCCGCATACTCTGATTTGGTATTGTTTAGCTCCGCCTAGCCTAGAGGGTGTGTTTGGTCTCCCCTTCGCTATGATTCGGATTCGGGTACGGACATTCCATTTCGTATTTGGGTTTGGATTATAGTGCGGGGGATGTGGCCCTACGTGTGGGTGCTACATCCTTAAGTGGTATCAGAGCGCAGTTGCAAAACCGGGCTCTAGTGTCGTGTGGGTCTGTCTAGGTCGTACGGCTTAGGACAATGTGACTTTTGATTATGTGCATGTGTGACTACATGATTTGAATATGTGATTACTTGACTAATTGATTACTTGATTACTTAATTATTTTCTTAATTGTACACATGATCATATACTAATTTACATGCATCCATATTGCTTGAATTTGTGAATTTCAGGATGCCTCCAAGGAGACAAAATAACAGTGAACGAACCCCTGATTTGAATGAACCGGCTCCTCAAAATGCACCTCCGCCATCACCTATGAATGCGGAGAATATTGTCCAAGCCCTACTCAATCAGCTCCAACAAAATCAAAGGGGCAATGCAAATCCGGGTGAAGGACAAGATATATCTTCCGTGTATAGGGACTTCTGGAACAACAACCCTCCAAAGTGGTATGGAGGTGATGATATTAAGGCGGAAGAGTGGTTGTCCGAGATTCGAGGAATTTGGGAGATTTGTCCGGGGAATTCCCAATACAAGGCCATTTGCACGGGTCGAATCATTCAAGGGCCTGCGGCTATTTGGCTTAGAAGTGTGAGATCCAGGCTTGAGAGAATGGGTATGGAATTCAATTGGGAGACGTTTGTGCAGGAATTCCATGAGAAATATATCCCTCATAGTGCACAAGAGCGTCGCCTCCAAGAGTTTTCTAATTTGAGGCAAGGAAATCGGACGGTGAAGGATTATTTATTGGAGTTTGAGAGGTTAGCTCCTTATGCCACTCACATTACCGACCATGATGATCATAAGGCCCGAACGTTTCTTCATGGACTTCGCCGGGATATTCAAGAAGCTCTACAGGCCGCCAATGTGAGTACTTGGGCCAAAGTTACAAAGAGGGCAATTCAAGTTGAGGCCCAAATGGCTCGGTTGAAGCCTCCACCTTTCTCTTCTACTCGTGTAGCGGGATCCGGATCTGGATCGGGTAAGAGGCCTGTTTCTTATGCTCCACGAGCTCCTATTCCACCGGCTTTTCGTCCCCAGGGCTTAGGGAACAAAAAGCCCCGTGTTACCGGTCCCGTGGCACCTCCTGTTGTTCCAGCTCGACCGGCTCCAGCTCAGGGACCACCTGTTTGTGCTCATTGTCAGGGGAGACATCCAGTTGAGAGGTGTTGGAAGCTTTTGGGTAAATGCTTTGTATGCGGGTCCTCTGATCACTTGATGGATGCTTGCCCGAATAAGAGGCCGGTTGTGCAGGCTCGTGTGTATGCTTTGGAGGGAGAGGAAGAAGTTGTTGATGTCGACCCGACTGCCATGATAGAAGGTACAATAAACATTCATGGCATATCACTACATGCATTGTTTGATCCCGGGGCTACGCATTCATTTATTTCCCGGGATATTGTTGTTTCTTTGCCTTTACTTGATGAATTATCTGCGCATGTGTATGTGGTGAATACTCCTTTGGGAGGATCTGTGGAAGCTGACAGGGTGTTGAGGGAGTGTCCGGTGGTGTTTGAGGGTCGGGTGTTTCCTGCAGATTTGATAGTTCTACCGTTGAAGAAGTATGAGGTTATCCTTGGCATGGATTTTCTCTTCAGATACCGAGCACAGTTGGATTGTCATGAGAAGAAAGTTTCTTTGGGGTCCGTGGTCTTTACGGGTGAGAGGTTGAAGTCCAGCCCGTTTGTGTCTTTTATGGAAGCAAGTAAGCTCCTCCGGGACGGCGCGACAGGTTTTGTGGCTTACCTTCTGAATAAACCAAAGGATCAGGCCAAACTTGAGGAGACGGAGGTCGTGAGTGAGTTTCCCGATGTATTCCCTGAGAATTTGGGTTCTTTACCACCTGATAGGGACATCGAGTTTGTGGTCGACCTTTATCCTGGAGCGGAGCCTTTCTCTAAGACACCATATCGGATGGCTCCTGCTGAGTTGAAGGAGTTGAAAACTCAGCTGGATGAGCTCTTGACTTGCGTTTACATCCGTCCGAGTACATCCCCGTGGGGTGCTCCCGTTTTATTTGTGAAGAAGAAGGACGGGACTTTGAGGATGTGTATAGACTACCGCGAGTTGAACCGGATGACAGTGAAGAATAAGTATCCTCTACCTCACATCGAAGAGTTGTTTGATATCTTGCAAGGGTCGCTGGTATACTCTAAGTTAGATTTGAGGCAAGGGTATTACCAACTTCGTATCCGGGAGGAAGATATCTCTAAGACTGCATTCAACACCCGCTATGGACACTTCGAGTTTGTGGTGATGCCGTTTGGGTTGACTAACGCCCCAGCCGTGTTCATGGATATGATGCACCGAGTGTTTAGACAGTTTCTCGACAAGTTTGTGGTGATTTTTATAGACGATATTTTGGTGTAGTCTAAGTCTGTAGAAGAGCACGCAACGCATCTCAGGATTGTTTTGGAGACACTTAGAGAGCACAAGCTTTATGCCAAGTTTAGCAAGTGTGAGTTTTGGCTCGACAGAGTGGCTTTTCTGGGTCACATAATTTCAGGTGAGGGAATTGAAGTTGATCCCTCCAAGATTGAAACCGTAGCTCAGTGGGAACGACCGAAGAATGCCTCCGAGATAAGAAGTTTTCTCGGGTTAGCGGGTTACTATAGGAGATTTGTGAAGGATTTCTCCAAAATTGCGTGCCCGTTGACTCGATTAACCAAGACGGAGGTGAAATATGAGTGGGATGATGAGTGTGAGAGAAGTTTCCAAGTCTTGAAGGAAAGACTAACTTCGGCACCAGTTCTTACCCTACCTGAGGGATTCGAGGGTTATTCAGTTTTTGCCGATGCTTCTAAGGAAGGACTCGGATGTGTGTTGATGCAAAATGGCCGAGTGGTGGCCTATGCTTCTAGGAAGTTGAAGGAACACGAGAAGAACTACCCCACTCATGATCTTGAACTTGCAGCGGTTGTGTTTGCTTTGAGAAAGTGGCGTCATTACCTCTATGGGACGACTTTCGAGATATTCACGGACCATAAGAGCCTCAAGTATCTTTTTACTCAGAAGGAACTTAATAATAGGCAGAGGCGTTGGATGGAATTCTTAGAGAATTATGACTGCACGATTCAGTATCATCCGGGCAAGGCTAATGTCGTGGCAGATGCTTTGAGCAGGAAAGCAAGTGTTTCAGGTTTGAGTGCAGAGTCTTCAGGACAGGATTCGACCGTTTTGGTTTCAGTAGCTCAGTTAGCTAATATCACAGTTCAGCCGGATTTGAAACAGAGGTTATTGGATTCTCAGGCTTCGGATACAGAGATTCAGAGACTAGTGGTTCGGTCTAGGATAGACCCCGAGACGAAGTTTGGGTTTGATGACTCCGGTTTTTTCAGGTTCAAGACCAGAGTTTGTGTCCCAGAAGACCTCAAGAAGTTAATACTTGAGGAAGGACACCGTTCTGGATATTCCATTCACCCCGGTGGTACTAAGATGTACCGAGATTTGAAGGAATTCTTCTGGTGGAATGGCATGAAGAGAAATGTCGCGAACTTTGTGAAGCGATGTCTCACGTGTCAAGTGGTGAAGGCGGAACACCAAAAACCGGGAGGAACCCTCCAACCACTTCCGATTCCTGAGTGGAAGTGGGAGCAAGTGACTATGGACTTTGTGTCCGGCTTGCCGAGATCAAGAGGAGGTTATGATGGAATTTGGGTGATAGTCGACCGATTGACCAAGTCTGCTCATTTTCTCAAGGTGAAAATGTCCTACAAGACCCCGAAGTTGGCAGAATTGTATTGTGATGAGATTGTGAGACTTCATGGAGCGCCTGCTAGTATTGTTTCAGATCGTGATCCGAGGTTCACAGCCAAGTTCTGGCAGGATCTTCAGAGTAGATTGGGCACCAGGCTTAATTTCAGCACCGCTTTTCATCCTCAGACAGATGGACAGTCAGAGAGATTGATTAAGTATTTGGAGGATTTGTTACGAGCGTGTGCTTTGGATTTCAAGAAAAAATAGGACAAGCATTTAGCTCTGGTTAAGTTTGCCTATAATAACAGTTATCAGACCTCTATTGGTATGGCTCCCTATGAGGCACTATATGGAAGGAAGTGTAGATCGCCTCTATTTTGGGATATAGAGGATTGGCGGTGGACAGAGGAGAACAAGCTTGAAAGAGCCACACCTCGAGAGAGATTGGATAAGACCACCGCCAAGGTTAAGTTAATTCAGCAGAGAATGAAGGTAGCTCAGGACCGTCAGAAGAGCTATGCAGATAAGAGGAGAAGACCCCTTGAGTTCGAAGTCGGAGATAAGGTTTTCTTGAAAGCATCTCCAAGAAAGGGATTTTCTCGAATAGGTCGAGGTGGGAAGCTTAACCCGAGATACCTTGGACCTTTTGAAATCCTTGAGAGAATTGGAGAAGTGGCGTATAGGTTGGACCTACCGCCTAGATTGATCGGGATACATAATGTGTTTCATGTTTCGCAGCTCAGGAAATTTTATCCCGAAGAATCAACTATTCTCCCTGTTGAAGAGGTACAACTTGAGACGGATTTGACGATAGTAAGGCACCCGGTTGAAATTCAAGACCGGAAGATGCAAGTGTTGAGGAATAAACAGATTCCCTTGGTTCGAGTTCTGTGGAGAGATCAGAAATCCGAAGAGTCTACTTGGGAGACCGAGGAGAAGATGAGACGGTTGTACCCGGAGTTGTTCTCAGGTCAGACAGTGAACCTGGGGACCAGGTTCTCCGAAGGGGGGGAGCTTGTGACACCCCGACTCACAGTCGGTACAGGTAAATTATGTGATTTAATATTATTTGCGTTTTAGATTAATTGTATATGAATTTTATGAATTATTTGAACTTATATGAATTTATTTGAATAAATGTCGTATGTGAATTACTTGTTTTAATTGAGTTGGCCTTATGTGAACCCGTAATTGTTGAACCGAACCAACTTAAACCAGAACACCTTGAACCGAACCCGTGAACCGAACCGGTCCAGCCTTAAAGGCTGAACCATTTTTCCCTTTCCTTCATTACGTGAAGCAGCAGCAACTCTTGTCCAAGGAAGCCAAAAACCCCAAGTTGATCATCCAACCTTCTCAAGCCAAGATCTCCCTCATTTCTTCGTCTTTTCTCGAACTCAAGTATGTTTCGGTTTCCCCTCGTCGTGCTTGTCATTTCTATGGTTTAATTTCAGAGTTTGGAGTGAGTTTGGTGTGCCTTTGCTTCCCTACGTGAATAGTAAGGGTTTGGTGTTTTTGTGGAATACTTGTTCTATGCTTGATGTTATTGAATCCTAGCTTCATAAATGAGTGGTATATGTTGTATATGTTACATTTATTGCATATTTGCCCTTGGTAGTTGAGCATTTATGGATGAGCATGATTTTTTGCTTGATTCTTGCATTCCTTGGATCATGCCTTAAATTCCGTTTTTCTTGAGCTATTTGAGTGTTTATATGTCAAGCATGATTTATGTGAATTGTTTGTGCAATTTGAGAAGTTGTGGCAACTTCTTGGTATTGATTTTGGCCATTTTGGCTCAAAAATGGAGCTCCCCTGCTGCTGTGTTCGTCTGCCTCTGCTTCAGCTTTTTGAACCAGGCAGGAACGGCCGTTCCCGCCCCAGTTATAAACTGGGAACGGCCCTTCCGGGCCATTTTACTGTTCATTGTCGTGAGTGGGAACGCCCGTTCCCAGTTTGCACTGGGAATGGGAAGGGTCGTTCCCATGCCCAAAAATCAATTTTAGTTCAACCTTACAGACGCGCGGGGAGAGTTCGGGATTTTGGGGAACGGCCCTTCCCGTCCCCAGTACAAACTGGGAACGGCCGTTCCCATCCTCCAGAAACTTTTAGCGAGGGCAGGAACGGCCGTTCCCTACAGTGAAAGGGTCGTTCCCACCCCTTCCCGAGACCTGGGAGCTGCCACTGCTTCTTTTTATGTTAATTATGCATTTGTATGACTTTAATTGCTATTCTTTTGCATGTTAATCGTTATAACTTGATTTTAATTGTATGATTAATTGTAAATAAATATGTTGTGCTATAATTTGTGAATTATATGACCTAATTGTAATATTTTATATGTGATCATGAATCATGCATTTTGCCGGGCGTCTTCTTTGGTTCATATAGAGTCTAAGTCTTGGGCTTTCGTGTTTTCTTTTCAGAGGAGGTTCCAGTTGACGAGCCCGAGGCGTAGGTTGTTCACGTCTGCTCGCTTTTTGTCAAGCACAAGGTGAGGTTTAGGACTTTTGTTAGTTAAGTGACCTAAAGCCTTATGTGATGTTTTCAAGCCGCGCATGTGACTATATATTATATATATAGATATGTATGTGTCGATTAGAATATGTTTATGATCTTGTGAACAACTTTGTTTTGGGAAAGATACTAAGTAAGCCTATGTAAGCTAAGTTTTGGAAAAAGTCTTTACGTTTCCGTTAGCGAGATTGCCATGAAAGATTTGGCATATGTTATGATTTGTGTTTGTGGATCCAAGGAGCTACGGGTAAGGAACCCTCGGGACGGTTCGGGCCGTCGAGGTTCGGCCTGTGCGTAGTCTCCATCCGATATATCACACGCGACTCCTGGAGCTAGGGAATGTGTGATATTTTGATGCCTTCGGCGTAAAAACCGGGGAGGGCACGATGTGGGTTCGCTACCCCTCGTGAGTCTGTATATGTATGGATGGTTAGGGCTGCCGGTGGCTCTTCCATCATTGGTGTAGAGGAGGGTGTGTGATTTCTGTTTTGTTTGTTCTGAGGAGTAAAGGTTGGAAGCTCGTTCTCGCCGAGCATTACGTTATGTTGTGTTATGTCGGGAAGTATGAATCGGGATAGTGTTTTTGAAATGTTTTAAAGTATATGTATTTGTTTTGGAAAGTTTTAGTTTGTAAAACCTATTCCGGTTCATATCTCCACCCCTTTTCTTTGTGCTCTGCTTTATATATATAGGGTGTGGGTGTGCGTTAGCCCTCTCACTCAGTCAGTTGACTGACCCTCGTTTACTCTTTTAGTTGCAGGTTTTGGGAGCGTGAGCTAGGCGGAGAAGTGTGTCTTCTTTATGCACTTGTCGGTCTAGGTCTCGTTAGGTGCATCTACATATTTGCACTTTATTATTTTGTATTTGTATAGTTGACTTGTAGATACTATTTTTGCTCGAGCCGTGATGGCTTTTGTACAGGTTGGAGAGTTGGTACCTATATGTAAATACTATATGGATAGGTGTGGGTTGGTACCTATATGTATATATGTGATGATCGTTACTTGTTGCTTTTATTTATTCGCTTCCGCATACTCTGATTTGGTATTGTTTAGCTCCGCCTAGCCTAGAGGGTGTGTTTGGTCTCCCGTTCGCTATGATTCGGATTCGGGTACGGACATTCCATTTCGTATTCGGGTTTGGATTATAGTGCGGGGGATGTGGCCCTACGTGTGGGTGCTACAGAAGATGAAGCCAAGCTTGGAAAGATGCAGAAAAATGGTGGAAAAGGCCCAGAACAGCAAATGCAGTATGTCTCGTGAAGATCACTTGGGGGAGAAATCATGTATTCTCCCCTATTTATATGTTAGGGGTGAGGGTAAATATGTAACTTGACCGTGTGGTCCCAAACTTGTGTTGCCCTAACACGTGGCAGCCTATGAGGGCATGAGAATGACATCTCTGAAAAGGGGGCGGCGTGCCAGATGCAAGGTGCGCACCTCCTTTGTGTCAGAGGTTGTTGGCAATGGTCGCGTGAGAGGAAGGTTCCAGATTCGTTTTGCGAGGGTTCGGATCCTCCACGGCGATGGGGGATCGCATACGAGCGCATAGGTGACGCTCGAAGAGTGCTCGGACTGGTTCTCCACGGCATATGACCTTTGAGCGCCGAAATGTCGAGCGACAAGAATATGGCCCTCGCATGGGTGATTCCCTGAGAGTGGTAACCCTGAAGGCCGGGATGGGAGCGCCGAGGCCGCCGGATCGGGCCCCTTACCTGAATAGTTGGGCGAGGCTCACGGGCCTGTACTAGTTGGCAAGTGAATGGGCTGGGTTGGCCCGCGAGCCCATCAATACGAGGGTATAGTCGTCACGTCAATAGACGGTGACACGTGGACGGCCCTGATACAAGCGTGTTTTTGTGTCTCATCAAAATTGATGTCCAAAGTTGTTATATTTAATATTATATATGTTTTATAATATTCAAACTTTAAAAAATATAAATTTAATATTCAAAACGTTGATAAATTTAATATTCAAAGTTGTTATGGGATATATAAATTTTACCTTTTTTTTAATATTAGATATATAAAGATTTTCTTTTCCTTTTATTAATAATACCATAATTCTCTGTTAGAAAAGTTGGTAAAATCTTACACGTGTTACGCATTAGTCTCTAGAGTACGAGATGAAACACCAAAATGGAGTAGAAGATCCGAAAATAAAATTCTACTATTTATCATATATAATATAATATTATTTTATTTTTATTCTAATCAAATGTAATATTTTTATTCATAACAAAACGAACCCTCGGATATTTTGGTCATTACAGGGGTCAAATTTGACGGAACCCTAACGGAACGGGAGGGACCTCAAATAGAAATAAACGTTAGGGACTAATATGTAATTTTTCAAACAAGAGGTGTTGCATTGTAATTTCGTCTATTATGAGGGTAGTCAAATATAATTTGTCCTTTAATTTATTGCATTGTTTAGGTAATAATCGAAAAAATATCTTATTAATTAACTACTGCAATTGAAAAGGGAAGCAACCTTTAAAAAAAAAAAATTTTGAAAAGATACATTATTTTCTATAAATAGACCCTACCAGTTGTGTATTTTGTTTTTTCAATTCATTCTAGTCCAAACTCTAGAATACATACACTAGTAGTTACATTGTAGATCCTTGAAAAGTACCTATATCTTGACTCGAAGGGTGGACAAGATAAAATGCGAGTTGAATGCTGATTGGTGGATCTAGGTCTGGCATTAGGTGGGGAATCCTCAACTCAAATCCAAATTCAAATAATATCCAAAATTTTTAAATCTAAGTCCAAACCAAATCTAATATGTCTAAACCTAATGGATTTCCACCTGAACTAAATCCAATACTTGTGGGTGGATTTTAAACCCTATCCAAAATTTCAAAAATCCATTGGATATTTCATAGGCCCAATCAAACATCCATTCAATAATATTAAAGCCCATACATGCACCCAAAATGCCAACTTGTTTGGTGTTAGGCCTTTAGCTATTTTGCACTCGTTCATAGTATAAATTATGAAGTTATGAATTTTGCATTTAAAAATTTAATCAATTCATAATAATAATAATAACAATAGCTATTTTGAAGAACCGAATACCGAACCAAACTTCACGGTTTAATTTGATAAAAATCGAAATTCCATGTAAAATACCATTATGTTGAAATTTCATGCCAAAAATTTTATAAAAAAAAAATTGGAAAGAAACCGAAAATATATACATTATACACTTATTATAACATATATAGTATATTATATATTAAAAATAAAACGTTTTCGAAACTGCTTTTGAAATTGGAAAAAAAAGAATTGATTTTGAAAACGTTTTTGAAAAACCTTCACGTAAAACAGTAACAGTATTATATATTAAAAGTGTTATATATATTGTATATTGATAATGTTGTGACTCTGATATGCATAAAAATAACAGTATATAAGTGCGGTATTCGATACGATATGGTATACCGTATTGAAATATCAATACCAAACCGAATACTAAAATTCCAAGAAAAGAAAAAATGAATACTGAAGTACGGACCGAAATTTGGATTTTGGTCGATCTTATCGAACTGTGCTCACCCCTATAAATAAAACTTTAATTTTAGATTTATAAATGTAATCGATTTGTAATCATAATTTTACCATAATAATCATAAAAATATATCAAAATGAATATATAAAAGCGAAAAGAAAAAAAGAAAAACCTTCCTATTTTGTAATATTTCTAAACATGAATTTGTAGAAACTGGGTTTTAATTTGTCAACAAAATATTTATTATTGAAATTTGAAATGAAATTATTTAGTCACCGGTCGAACCGGTCCGACCGGCCGGTCCGGTCCGGGTTTCAAAACATAAGTTTGGGTATTTTTAGAATTTGGATATCCAAAGGTAAAAATCCAATTCAAGTCCACATTTAATTGAGCTGTGAATTTAGGTTTGAATTTGGATAAAACATAAATATATGGATTTGGATGGGGTTTGACTAATTAAAAATTAGGGTTTGGATTGGATATTCCCCACCCAATGCCAGGCCTAGGTGGATCATCTCAAAATTGGGGTGTTTCAGTGTGAGGAAAAACACATTGTCCTGGCAAGAATGATGTGTTTTAGTTGCACTTCACTTTGATACGTTGATATCTTCTCCCGTTTTCTGCCGTTTTTATTTATTATTATGTCATTCAAGTATTATAAGTAACTCGTAAATAATTGGGCCAAAAAAATGGCATAAAGTACAATAAGAATTTCTACCTTTTGAACTAAAATAGAAATAGAGCATCGAAATTCGACATTTTCCAATTTATGCATCACATATATATATATATATATATTAAAAAATTATATAATTATGGTAAATTTATGATTGAAATATAATGTGGAAAAGTATATGAAAGATTTTATGTTCTTTTGAATAACGTGAAAGAGATGAACTATAGTCTATATACCATAACTATGAAGAAGCTTGAATCATAAATTATAATAGATTTTTGATAATATATTACATCCAATCAATTGTATAATATTTTAAACAAATTAAAAAAAATAGTACATATTATCAATTATAAATTAAATAACATACAACGCCAAACTACTACATAATATGAATACAATATAAAATTAATATATATATATATACTTAGTTGGCCCCACACTCTTAAAGTTATGATCTCATTGAAATTATATTTACAAAGTTTTAAATTATATATACAATCCTGTGTCCTAGTAGTAATGCGGAGACTTGCATTTTTTTTATAGTTTCATATTTTTCTAGTTTTTGTAAATGCAAGTTATGGACGTTTGTAAGGGGGTAAGAAGGGCTTGGAATCTTCTCTTTTAAATTTGTGTTTTATCTTGTATTTCATTTATTCGTACCAAAGTGAAATAATAGAGGATCGAAATTAGAGGAGAAATCTTTAAATAATAGAGGACCGAGTAAAAATAATTTATGTTTCTATTTTAAAGTTAACGATTTAAAATTTTCTCTGGACACTGTAGCCCTCTAATGCACGGACACTTCTAAAAATATCATTTTGTTGTGTCGTGTCATGTCGGACACACGTGTCCGACACTTCTCACGTGGAAAATTAACAAAAAAATCCGTGTCGCCGTATCCGTGTCGTGTCGTGTCGTGTCGTGTCCGTGTCGCCGTGTCCGTATCCGTGCAACATAGTTGTAGCCTACCATCAAGAAAGAAAAAATAATCTTTATCTAATACGAGTGTGTCCGTTTTTTTTCCCTCGAAATTTTGTATTAATTTATAAACCATGTAATTAGCTATATAGGGGTTTTTCTATTTACACTTCGTGTGAAATTGAGTAATTATAATGGGTATCCTCTTAAATATAAAAATATTAAACAATATTCTCTTCCAAGTTTGAAAGTTTTGAAATTAATGGTGAAATATAGTCATTTTAATAATAATTTCTTCAAAACCATACTAGAATGAGTTTATTTGTATTTTTGTAAACTTAGAATAATAGATTTTGTGGTATTTTCATCTAGAGGATATGAATTATAATTAATCAATCTTACAATATGCCAACAGGGGTTGGTCCAAGTGGTTCAAGGGTTCTTTCTCGAAGATAATGTTTCTAGTTTGAATCCCTCTGATCACTTGGGGGTAGGGATGCAAACGAGCCGAGCCGGTTCGCCAGCCTGGTGAGCAAGCTCGAGCCAAGCCCGAACCCAAGCCCTTTTTTAGTTAGGCTCGTGGCTCGCAAGCCTGCTCGCGAACCTATATATTTAATTAAAATAATAATATTTTAATTTTTATATATATAAATATTTTATTATTATATAATATTATATATATATTTATTGATTTTTATATAAAATTAATAAAAAAGTAATATATTTATAATATATATGTATATATATTTAATAAATATATATTATTATATATAAAAATATATTAAATTATTTTTAAAAACTAATTTTTAATTAAAAATAATATAAAACTCATTTGGCTCGAGCCGAGCCGAGCGAGCCTCGAACCAGAAAAAAGGCCAAGGCTAGGCTCGTTTGCATCCCTACTTGGGGGTGTGTGTTTAAAAAAAAAAAAAATTCACTAAGGACCGTAAATTATTGTATATATGCATAGAGTCATTTAGCAATTGGAAAAAGTAAGATTTTTCAAATTCACTGATGATTGTTTGCAAACTTTAAAAATAAATACTTTTGTCTTTTGAGATAAGTGTTTATATACTTGTTATATATTTTTTTTCTATACCTTATTTCTCTTTTTTTTTTTTCTATTCCAATGTAATGTTAAAAAATCTGCAATTATCAGATAAATTTCTTTATAATAGTTAAAAAAGTAATTATCAATTTTTCTCTGCAAACAAATTATTTTTAACTTCTATTTTAACTTCTACTTATGGAGTAGAGTTTGCAAACAGTCCCTACTTCCAATAAAATAGTGTCTTTTACAAGTAGGGAAAAAAAAAATCAAATTTTTTGTACCAACCCTTAATTATGTACATATTCTCACTATCCAAAAGATGAAAAACCCGATACCTACGAAAGCAGCTATAAGTAGGAGGATCAAACAAAATACAGAGCACAGTGCACACCACATAATATAATTGTTTTGACATCGTGAAAACCCATGCAAGTGATCGTGAGTCTTGTTTCCACACCTATAGCCGCACCAGCAAAATAAGAAAACACATAAAAACTTAGTAATTTAAAAATAAATCAAAGTTAAAATATATTGTGTGAATAGTAATCCCTTAAGTATGGTTTCAAATATCAATATAATCAGGAATGGAATCGAATGACAGCTCCACCTCGGCCAAAAAAAAGCTATAAAAAGAACTACTTTTTCTTTATTTTTGCCAAATTTGAAAGGAAGCTCTTTATAATCCCATTTCAATGCAAAATAAATGCAAATCAATGATGCGACATGGATATGCACAAATTTTTCTACATTTGGTTTTCTTGAATTTTCTACATGCCCATTTTCTTGAATTTTTTACACGACAACAACATAAAATACTTTTTTTAAAAATATTAAGTCGTGCATTAAAAATACATAGTTTGACACCCTTCCACCTCGGAGAAAAAAGCTACTTTTTCAATAATGAGTTTTACCAAATTGAGAGGAAGTTCTTACAATTCAATTCGGTGTCAACTAAAAGGAATACAAATGCATGCATGAGTGAAGGTTTGAGGTAGGGCTGTAAATGGATATTCGAAAATTCGATATTCGTCCGCATCCGAATCCGTTTAAAGAGGATATTATTCGAATTCGCTTAAAGAGGATATTATCTGTATCCGATTATAGACATCAGAATAATAATTGGATAAGAATATGATAATCACACATTCGATCCGTTTAATATCCGATCCGTGTAAATATCCGTTATTCGATTTATCTGTAATCCGTATCCGATAAATAATATATTGTATTAAAAATATATATAAACACACATGTTTTTTCTTAATATACATACACATGTGTGTGTATACATGTATATTATATTATTATTCTCCCTCCATTTAACAAAATAAGATAAGTTACATATAGTATATTATTGATTAAATTATTATATTTTCAAATCAATTATATAAAAAATTTATAATCGATCACACCGCATCTCTATATTCACTAAGAAAAATGAAAATGATATATATGAAGAGGGACATAGTTATTATTTTTCCCTCGGTATAAAATACATATATCTAACGTTATATAACTATTAAATAATTTATGCTATAAATGAATAGTTGAAAATCCAATTAAAATCCGACATCCGTCCGAATCCGCCTTATATCCGTGTAAAGAGGATATTATCCGAATTCGCTTAAAGAGGACATTATCCGAATCCGTTCGATTCATAAACGGATAAGGATATGGTAATTATACATCCGATTGATAAGTCCGGATTTTCATGTTTCTATTGGCGATATTAATAGGACTTATATTACATTTTCTAACGCTTTAGTGCCGAAAATGGTAGCTTAATAAATCAATTGGTTCAATTGTAGGAAAGAGGAGGAAATGCACCAAAAGACTCAAAAAGTGCAGAATTCGAGTATTTGCGTGAAGAATTTTAGAAAGCTACTCAAGAGGCGAAATCTGAAGAATCCCCTGTACTTTTGAGTATCTACTCAAGGAAATTGAAGTACCTACTCAGAAGAAAGGAGCGTGCAGAAACTTCACTAAATTCCCTGTACTTTTGAGTACCTGCGCAAATAATTTCGAGTACCTACTCAACTGACGGTTTCAATTAAAAAGTGAAGTTACGTGAGTGGTTTTAAAGAGGGGCTACACGTTCTTTTAAGGTCGGACTCAGATCTGAACAATTATCATCGCTTTTCTGCTTAACCTTAGGAGTAGTTCGTAGCTTTGAAACTATCAACCTTTGAAGAATCATTAGAGCTCAGATTTGGAAGGAAGAACGGAGATCAATTCGGAAACGCTTCGCGTCAAGAGTTTTTTCCTTCTCTCTTCTTTTTCGTATTTGTTTGTAACAATGAATTCGATCATGTTGATGGATTTTAGCATGTTTAGTTAGGTTTTCTTTTGGAGTACAATGGATCTTGACTCGTAATTTCAATTTCAGTTGCCGTATTTATGACTCGTGTTGTTTTGATCGTTTAATTTGGGTGTTGTTGTGATAATTGGCTGGCCATCGATTATTTTGAGAGATAGTTAACTGAGTATTGACGAAGAAAGGTTAATGTCGGATGAGAATTAAACGATACATGTTCAATTAACTAGGAATAGATTAATTGATTTGCTAGGAAGATAGACATATACTTGCTAGCCTTGTATTGACGTAAGAGCGGGACTTGAATGCATAATTGGTTAATTGATTACCGTAGAGGAATCATTAGCTAATTATAGGTTTATATGGCTTCGGCAAAAGCTTATAGATATTATTGTTCTCTAGTATTTCAAAACCCAACACGAGGATTGAATACGGTGAATGAGAGTTAATTGCGAGTTGAGTGAAGTTGAGATTCAATTAGCTCATAATTGTTGGTATTTTATTATTACTGCATTGTTAATTTAGCATTTATTAGCACTACTCATTTAATGTTCGGTTAGAATTCAATTAGAGAAATTATGTTGGTGTTTAACACCATAATTTAGTAGTCTCTGTGGATACGACACTTGCTTGCCTAATCTACAATTATCATACGTGCACTTGCGTGTTGTTGTCTATTATTTTAGCAAACAAGTTTTTGGCACCGTTGCCGGGGACTATTTTAAATTATATTTGTGCTAAAATTAACTTTATTTTATCGAGTTGTAGATCTAACTTTTGCTTTTGGTTGTTAGTTGTAGGTTAAATTGGTATTTGTGCATGCCAAGAAAAAGTGAAGACAAGTTAGTACCAATTGATCTTGAAATTGAAAGGACTTTCCGTGTTCGTTGTGAAGTAGCACGCATTAATAGATTGGTTGGAAGAATGGATGATAATCAGAACCTACCACTTAATGTTGATGGGTATCGACATGGTGAAGAGCAGGAATATCGTTCCATACAAGATTATGCTATACCGGTTTTGGATGAGCTACATTCAAGTATTCGAAGGCCAAGAGTACAGGCTAATAACTTTGAGCTTAAACCATCAATGATTCAAATGTTGTAATCAATGGGACAATTCTCCGGATCGCCAACAGAGGATCCGAATTTGCATATCTCAAACTTCCTAGAGATATGTGATACCTTTAAGCAAGTCGGGGTAACAAGTGATGCTATTCGGTTGAGGTTGTTCCCTTTTTCTCTACGAGATCGAGCAAAGTTGTGGCTTAACTCTCTACCTGCGTAATCAATTACAACATGGCAAAAGCTTGCTCAAAAGTTCCTATCTAGGTATTTTCCTCCTGCAAAGTCCGCTGAGCTAAGGAATAACATCTTTACATTTAAGCAAGGTGATGGTGAATCAGTGTGTGAAGCTTGGGAACGGTTTAAAGAGTTGTTGAGGAGGTGTCCACCCCACGGTCTTCCACAATGGATGGAATTGCAGACATTCTACAATGGGTTGATTGATCAAACTCGGATGACAATTGATGTTGCAGCAGCTGGAGGTTTGATGAGGAAGTCTGTTGAGGAAGGATATGAATTACTTGATAAAATGGCTTCCAACAATTGTCAATGGCTCGTCGAGAGAGCCAAGACTAAGAAGGTAGCCGGGGTACATGAAGTGGATTCAATTACAGCCTAGTCAGCACAAATTGCAGCTCTTACAAAGAAAGTTGACACCATGGGAGTTCAATCGTGTGCAAATATTGATAGTGCACTTATCATTTGTGAGAGGTGTGGTGGAAATGTCCATTCGGGTAGTAGTTGTCCTTCTAACCCGGAATCGGTAAATTATTTGGGAAATAGCAACCGGAGTTTGAATAATCCATATTCGAACACGTACAATCCCGGTTGGCGTAATCATCCCAGTTTCTCATGGAGCAATCAGCAAGCTTCAACTTCTGCTCCTAGACCAACTCATCCTCCCGGATTTCAACAACAACAAGGATTTCAGAATCAACCAAGGATGCAAGCTCTGGAGAAAAAGCCATCTTTGGAAGATGTTTTGACTCAATTTATAGGAAAATGGATTCTATTATTCAGAGTCAAGCTGTAACATTGAGGAATTTAGAAACACAAGTGGGGCAATTGGCAAGTGCATTGAACAATAGACCTCTTGGCACTTTACCAATTGATACCAAGCCTAACCCAAGAAGGGATGGAAAAGAGCATTGCAAGACTGTAACATTGAGGAATGGGAGAGATCTAGATGCTGAAATGGAGGCAAAAAAGATAAAAACTAATGAAGTTCAAGTGGGGAAAGAAGCTGAAAAGCAAGAAGAGGTTGTGGAAAAACCTGTTGGGATTAATGCCCTGAAAATCCAATTATATTGTAAATATTTTGGATTAATAAAACTGAAATTAAAGCAAGTTATGAGTATTTTACAAATTTAATAATTAATGACGTGTGATGGTATTTTTATATGAAATGTGTTTCATAGGAAAAGACTTTAAATACCAGAAGTCACGTGTCATTAAAGTTCTAGTCAGTATGATAAGAAGATGTTCTTATCGAGACTATAATGTGTTATATAAGATGATTAGTCTTTCGTCATAGGGAAATGGGGTTTCCGATTATAACACATTGATGATTTTCAATGAGATTGGAAACATCGAACTGGACCACTGAGATTGTTTATTTTATACTGCTATCTAAAATGAACAGAATCTCGAAAACATTAGACTCTTAATCCTGGTTGTGTTTCTACTTTAGGCATGTAGTGTTAATCACTATGATGTACTCAGAAGTGAGGTCTCGGTAACGGGTGGCCAAAATACTTTATACGTTCGGTGATTGCATGAAATGTGCTAAAGAGAAATATTGATCGAGGAATCTGTAGCCTTGCTGGAAGGTTAAAAGATATCCCTGAAATAGATTTGCAAAAGTTCGAATTAAAACTTTAGCCAAAGTACTTCGTGTGTTCGTCACCGAAGTTGTATGTTGAATGTGTTTCACATACAGGGAAGAATTTGGACTTAAGGAGAATCAAGAAATTTCAAATTGAAAGTGAAAAATAAATGATAGTAGTATTGATTTATTTTTCATGGATATCCGTACAGAGGAGTCAAATGCAAAATTATTCTAGATCGAGAAATTAGTGAATAATTTAATTAATTTTAGAGTTCAACAATATTTATTTAGTGGAATTAAATATTGTTAAACGGTAATCAATTATTGTCATGGGATGATAATAGATTGACCCGTTTGGAGCTAAGATTAATTAGTCCTACAGGTCCCCCCGCAAGCCCCAACGAAGATCAATGAGAAAATATTAAAACGAGAGAGAGAAATGATTTTTCAAAGAGTTTGAAAATAGCCAAGGTATTTATTTTGAGAAAATAAATTAAATTCCAAAGAGTTGGAAATGTCCGAAATTTTATTTTGGAGATGCGGGTCAACGCCAAGTGGAGCTGACTGGGCGCCACCGTGTGCGACATGTGGATGGTCAGGATCGCACCGCGTCAGCGCATGTGAACGACACAGATTGTGTTGACTGAAAAGTCAACGGGTCGTGGAAATGGGTCATCGATTCGGGTCACCGGGTAGGGCCGGGTTCGGTTAGAACCGACCCTGACACGTGGCAGAATCACAGTGTGCCACGTCCCCCAGAGCAGGACCAGGATTGAACCGACCGGTTCATAGCTGAACCGGTCTGAACCGCCGGACCGGCTGAACCGGACACGTGGCACCTACTCGTGCCAGCGTGTGGTTCACGCGCGCCAACACACAGCCGCCACATGGGCGGCGCGTGTGGGCGCGTGCGGGACCCGTTCGGAGCGTGCCGTGCGTCGTTGGACTCGTGGCGACACGTGCTACGACGTGGTGTCCTCGGATTTGCTGAACTCTACGGCTAAGGACACGCGGCAGCCCTCTTTCCTTCGAATTGACTATTTTACCCCTCAAATGTGCCTATAAATATGGGCTTTACCTTCAATCAATTGATTCCAATTTAATTTGAATGTTTTTGCAGCTTCAATGGCCATTTCGGCTTCTCTCTCTCATTTTATAATTAATCCTTTAATTAAGGATTAATTATAATTTAATTAGGTGGTTATATAATTAATATATAATCCACTTAATTATTAGAAAATAGGGATTTTCTGAAATTAGAAAAAAGGGTTTTTCTAGAAAAATATTTTCTCAAAGTATTTAGGGAAATACTGTCGGAGCCCACACTCCAATTTCTTAATCGGGGATATTGCGGGGAAGCTTTGCCGGTTTCACGAGAAGATATCAAGGTGCTGGAAAAGTGTCGTTGATAGCCAATTTTGCAGTACGGTAATATTGTTGTGCTGCCAAAATTATTATTTGCATATTGTGATTATATGCTAGATGATTTAAAATTATGTTATCGATGCCTGTATATGTTAGAGTTATGCAGCGTGATTTATTCCGCTGCTTTATTAAAATATTTTAGAAATATTTTGATAACGAGGTTATGGCGAAATTTTTGAATATTACGCTGTACCGTCACTCTGCCTTGGGCCCGCCACAATCCAACAAAACCAACAATCCGACCTCCACCCCCTATCCACAAAGACTTCAAAAGTTCAAGCATGACAAACAATTCTCCAAGTTCCTTGATATTCTGAGACAAGTTCATATCAACATCTCGTTGGTAGAAGCTTTGGAGCAAATGCCTAATTATGCTAAATTCATAAAGGAAGTGTTCTCCAAAAATAGAAGGTTGCATGAGTTCGAAACCGTCGCACTCTCCGAAGAATGTAGTGCTATCTTGCAAAACAAGCTGCCACCAAAGTTGAAGGATCCTGGAAGCTTCACCATTCCATGTACTATAGGTAACAAATCATTTGGTAAGGCTCTTTGTGATTTAGGCGCAAGCATAAATTTGATGCCTTACTCTGTTCTTAAGAAACTTGGTTTAGGTTAAGCTAGGCCTACAACTGTTACTTTGCAACTAGCTGATAGGTCTTTAACTTATCCTAAAGGTGTTATTGAAGATGTTTTGGTTAAGGTTGATAAGTGTATATTGCCTACTGATTTTATTGTTTTGGATTATGCAGAAGATAGGGATATACCTATCATCCTTGGTAGACCATTTCTTGCTACAGGTCGAACTTTGATTGATGTGCAAAAGGGAGAGCTGACTATGAGAGTTCAAGATAAACAGGTAACATTTAATGTTTTTAAGGCTATGAAGCTCCCTAATGAATCTGAAGAGTGTTTTAAAGTGAATATTATAGAGGATTGTGCTAATGAGTTTTATGCAGCAAGGTATCCTAATGATCCTTTGAAATCTCTCATGTCATCTAGCTTAGAAAATGAAAATGAGGAATGCCAACACATTTCAAGTATTTTCGAAGCCCAAGCAGTGTTTAGGAAGGGTGGTGAGAAATTTGAGGTGATTGATAGAACTCAAGAAATGGTAAGGTCACTTAAACCATCTATTGAAGAACCACCTACCTTAGAGTTGAAACCACTTCCTAGGCACCTCAGGTATGCATATTTAGGAAAAGATTCTACATTGCCTGTCATAATTTCTACTTCTCTTTCTGAATTGCAGGTTGAGAAATTGCTTCGAGTGCTGCGTGAACACAAAGGAGCTCTAGGATGGACCATTGTAGATGTCAAGGGAATTAGCCAATCATTTTGTATGCACAAGATTCTTGTGGAAGATGAAAAGGCAACCTCTATTGAGCATCAACGTTGGTTGAATCCGATTATGAAAGAAGTGGTGAAGAAAGAGATCATCAAGTGGTTGGATGCCGGAATCATATATCCAATTTCCGATAGTCGATTTGTTAGCCCGGCTCAGTGTGTACCAAAGAAGGGAGGAATGACAGTTGTTACAAATGATGATAATGAACTCATTCCAACAAGAACAGTTACGGGTTGGTGTGTTTGTATGGATTACAGAAAATTAAACAACGCTACAAGGAAGGATCATTTTCTGTTGCCGTTTATCGATCAGATGCTTGATAGGCTAAAGGGAAAAGAATACTATTGTTTTCTTGATGGCTATTCAGGGTATAACCAGATCGTTATCACGCCCAAGGATCAAGAGAAGACGGTATTTACATGTCGATTTGGCACTTTTGCATTCCGTCGAATGCCATTTGGATTATGTAATACACCGGCAACATTTCAAAGATGTATGATGGCGATATTCACGGATATGGTGGAGGATTTCTTGGAAGTATTCATGGACGACTTTTCAGTTTTTGGGAATTCATTTGATGAATGCCTAAAAAATCTTGCAGCGGTACTTAAGAGGTGCGAGAAGACAAACCTAGTGTTAAACTGGGAGAAGTGTCACTTTATGGTTCAAGAAAGCATTGTTCTTGGACACAAAGTATCAAGCAAGGGCATAGAAGTGGATGAGGTGAAGATTGAAACCATTGAAAAGCTACCTCCACCTTCTTCCGTAAAAGGCGTGAGAAGTTTTCTTGGGCATGCGGGGTTCTATCGAAGGTTCATTAAAGATTTCTCTAAAATTGCTAAGCCCTTATGCAATTTGTTAGAGAAAGATGCCCCGTTTCAATTTGATGACAGATGTTTGGAGGCATTCAAGGAATTAAGATCAAGATTGGTGTCAGCCCCTATTATTGTTGTGACGAATTGGGAAATGCCGTTTGAATTGATATGTGATGCGAGTGATTTCGCTATTGGGGCAGTTCTGGGTCAAAGAAGGAACAAGATTTTTCACTCTATCTATTATGCTAGCAAGACCTTAAATAGAGCACAATTGAACTACACAACTACGGAAAATGAGCTACTAGCTGTGGTCTTTGCCTTTGATAAGTTTCGGAGCTATCTTGTGGGTACAAAGGTAATAGTATATACCGATCACTCTACAATCAAATACTTGATCGAGAAGAAGGATGCAAAACCACGCTTGAATTGTTGGGTTCTACTCCTTCAAGAATTTGAACTAGTGATTCGGGATAGAAAAGGATCAAAAAATCAAGTAGCAGATCATTTATCAAGGTTGGAAAATCCTATTTCTAATCAAAATACAACCTTAATAAATGATCAATTCCCGGACGAAAAATTATTTTTACTTAATGAAAGTGCCTTGGTTTGCTGATATTGTGAATTATCTTGTGAGTGGAGTTGTTCCTCATGATTTTGATTATCAAAAGAAAAAGAAATTCTTTCATGATGTTAAATCTTATTTATGGGATGATCCATTTCTTTTTAAGTCCTGTTCAGATCAGGTGGTAAGACGCTGTGTTCTGGAGGATGAAATGCAGGAAATTCTTGAAAAGTGTCATTCTTCACCGTATGGAGGCCATTTCGCAGAAGATCGAACAGCTGCCAAAGTGCTTCAATCAGGTTTTTATTGGCCTAATTTATTCAAGGATGCTCATTTATTTGTTTTGCATTGTGATAGGTGCCAAAGAGCAGGAAATATAGGGAGACGTCAAGAAATGGCACTTACTAATATCCTTGAAGTGGAGTTGTTTGATGTGTGGGGGATTGATTTTATGGGCCCTTTTGTTCCGTCCTTTGGAAATTCATATATTTTAGTTGCGGTGGATTATGTGTCCAAATGGGTGGAAGCAATTGCTTGTGTCCGAAACGATGCAAAAGTGGTTGTGAATTTCGTAAAGAATAATATCTTTGCACGCTTTGGTACCCCGAGGGCAATTATAAGTGATTGGGGGCACTCACTTTTGCAACAGATTGATCACTTTTGCAACAGATTGATGGAATCACTTTTAAGCAAATATGGAATCAGGCATAAAGTGGCTACTCCGTACCACCCCCAAACAAGCGGACAAGTGGAGATCTCCAATCGAGAAGTTAAACAAGTTCTAGAGAAAACGGTGAATGCTTCTCGCAAGGATTGGTCAAAGAAATTGGATGATGCTTTGTGGGCTTACCGTACCGCCTACAAAACTCCTATTGGGATGTCACCGTATCGTCTAGTTTTTGGAAAACCATGTTATCTTCCATTGGAGTTAGAACACAAGGCATATTGGGCTCTCAAGCAACTCAACATGGATGCACAAGTGGCAGGGGAGAAAAGATGCTTGCAACTAAATGAGATTGATGAGTTTCGCCTACATGCTTATGAGAATGCAAAACTTTACAAGGAAAAGACAAAAAAATGGCATGATGAGAGAATTGTGGAAAGACAATTTGAGCCAGGCCAACAAGTTCTTTTGTTCAATTCGAGATTAAAGTTATTTCCAGGAAAACTTAAGTCTCGATGGTCCGGACCCTTCATTGTAGGAAAAGTTCTTTCACATGGAGCTATGGAGTTGATTGATAACTAGACAAATGGATCGTTTATGGTTAACGGACAGCGTTTGAAGCATTATTGGGGTAGTGACATCGCATCCGATCCGTTTAACATCCGTTTACACCCCTACTTTGAGGTAATTACAAAAACTCTCCCTGTAATTTGTCAAATTTCAGATGAAACTCTTATAATTATGGCAAACCCTAATTATGTCATTATGAACAAACACAAACACGTGAGCTAAACTTTCGTTCTAATCTGTCAATTTTGAGAGGAAACCTTAATTATATCAATGTAAAAACACAAACACATGGCCTAAGATTTAACTTGACGTAAGTACAAAAACTCCCATCATAATTTATCAAATTTGAGAGGAAGCTTTTATACCTTCCTTAATTATGTCGATAAACAAGCCCAAGTTTAACATCATTACAAAAACTTCCCCTTGTATAAAGAAATCACTTAAAATTCAATCAAATATTCAAATCATAGTTATGTGAATGTAAGAAACACGAACACACAAAAACCAAATCACCTGCCCGACACAATATCGTAACCCCACACCCGTTCGATGAAATACCCGCACGAAGGACACCTCTTCCACTTTGTCTCCTTCACAAGCTACCCTATTAAACGCCGTATCATTGTCATCCCTGATCCTTAATTACACGGAATTGAGTGCACCCATATCCTTCATGCCAAACTTCGCTGCAGTCGAAATAGAACAATCTCTTACACTTAGGACAATTCGTGCTAAAATATGATTCAAAATATAGTTTTCTTATTATTATTTATTAGAGTCTGAATTAATTAATCATATGTTTTTTCTGTTTCTTACCCACGTTTATTTTAGTGAGTCATCATGTCTGTTAGTGGAGTCTTGGAAGAAGTGGGTTCTATTTAGTGGTTTATTATTAGTTGAGTCATGGAGAAGTGGGTTAAGTTTAGTGGAATATTTTTAGGAGTCTTCGGTTGTACTTATGCCTATATAAAGGCACGTTTGTTCAGATTATTATGTATGTAGAAAAATCTTCTCCAATTTTGTTTTCTCTTATCTATTGCAAAAACTATTATTACCTTTACTTTGTAAATTAATTAAGGTCTTTTATTTCTATACTATTTTTTCTTTTACAAAAGCGGTATCAGTCCAGGTTCCATGGCAGCAAAAGGGGATTCTCTCAACATTTCTCAGCCGATGATGGCAGCAAAGGGGAATTCTCTCAACATTTCTCAGCCGATGATTCCAATTTTTAAAGGGGAGAATTATGAATTCTGGAGTATCAAGATGAAGATCTTATTTAAGTCTCTAGATTTATAGGACTTAGTGGAGCATGGGTTTAACGACCCTGACGAAGAAGGCAGGCTGAAAGAAAACAAAAGGAAGGACTCCAAGGCATTGTTTTTCATCCAACAGACTGTTCACGAGTCTGTGTTTTCTCGAATTATGGCAGCAAACACATCAAAGGAGGCATGGTCAATTTTACACAAGGAGTTTCAAGGGTCATCAAAGGTAATTG
Organism: Lantana camara; assembly: GCA_037501455.1. NCBI lineage: Eukaryota > Viridiplantae > Streptophyta > Magnoliopsida > Lamiales > Verbenaceae > Lantana > Lantana camara. Next base: position 136,786,937 of record CM074856.1, on the reverse strand, counting down.
TTGTCAAACTTCATACTCTCCGACGTGAATTTGAGAGTTTATTTATGAGCAATGGAGAATCTGTTCAAGATTTTCTGTCAAAAGTTTCTGCAATTGTCAGTCCAATGAGGTCTTTGGGAGAGCAAATTAGTGATCAAAAAATTGTTGAATTTTTTTTGAGAAGTTTACCACCCAAATTTGATCACGTTGTTACTGCTATTGAAGAGTCTAAGGATTTATCTACATTTTCCTTTGATGATCTAATGGGTTCTTTGCAAGCACATGAGACAAGAGTTAACAGGTCTCATGAAAAAGGAGATGAAAAGGCTCTTCAGGTAAAGGGAGAAACAAAAGAGGTGGTACAAGAAGATATGGCTATCATGGCAGAGGTGGCGGTTTTAATGGAAGAGGTGGCTTCTATGGCAGAGGCAACAACAGATTCCACGAGAAGCAGGTTGATTCTCAAAATTCTGAAGAGAAAAGGCAGTACAGAGATGTCACTTGTCGTTATTGCAAGCGGGATGGTCATACTATAGCAAATTGCTGGAAATTAAAGAAGTAAGCAAATTTTGCAGAATATACCAGAGAGGAACTTCTGTTTATGGCTCGATATGATGATACAAATGTCACAACTGATGTTTGGTTCCTTGACAGTGGTTGTCGAACCACATGATAGGAATAAAGTCCTTATATCGTGAGCTTGATGAGACACACAAAGTGATAGTGAGACTTGGTGATGACAAGCCAATTCAAGTTAAAGGCAAAGGAACAGTAGCCTTAGAGGTAGATGGTGGTAAAGTCAAACTTCTTTATGATGTTCTTTTCGTTCCTAGCTTGTCACATAACTTGCTAAGTGTTGGGCAATTGATGGTCAATGGTTATTCGATTATGTTTGACTGTGGTGCATGTGTGATTAAAGATAAAAAAACCTGGTCAAGTTTTCGTGAATGTCTCTATGGCTAAAAATAAGATGTTTCCACTTGAAATCTCTAATGTTAATCATCATGCTCAGTAAAGAAAATGAGTCAGATTTATGGCACTTGTGGTATGGGCACTTGAATGTTAAGGGACTACAATTATTGAGAAGAAAATAAATGGTTTATGGGCTTCCTAAAATTGAGTCAATTAAATTATGTGAAGGTTGTATATATGGAAAGCAAAGTAAGCCACATTTTCCTATAGGCAAGTCTTGGAGAGCCTCTAAATTACTTGCATTGGTGCATGCTGATTTGTGTGGGCCTATGAGGACTAAATCTTTTGGTGGTAGTCAATATTTATTGCTTTTTACTGATGATTACAGCTGTATGAGTTGGGTATATTTTCAGCAACTCAAGTCAGATACATTTGACAACTTTAAGAGGTTCAAAGCTTATGTTGAGAACCAGAGTGGTGCATCAATAAAAACACTTCGAACGGACAGGGGAGGTGAATTTTTATCTAGAAATTTTTCTTCTTTTTGTGAAGAAAATGGTATTTGCAGGGAATTGACAGCACCTTACACACTGGAGCAAAATTGTGTGGTTGAACGGAAGAACCGAACAGTTGTTGAGATGGCAAGAAGCATGTTGAAAGCTAAAAGTCTTCCAAATGATTTTTGGGCTGAAGGAGTTGTTGCTGCAGTTTATCTTCTGAATTTATCACCTACGAGGGCAGTTCCAAATCAGATTCCTTTTCAAGCTTGGAGTGGTTTCAAGCCTTCTGTAAGCCATTTACGTGTTTTGGGTTGTATTGCCTATAGTTTCATTAATTCTGAAAATATGAGAAAATTAGATGAAAAGGCAATAAAATGTATCTTTGTGGGTTATTGTACTCAATCTAAAGCATATAAACTGTATAACCCTGTAAATGGCAAAGTAGTTGTAAGCAGGAATGTTTTATTTGATAAATAAGCCAGCTGGAATTGGAACACAAATGAAACAACAGTAGAAATTCATATTCCAGCAAATAATGAAGCTCAAATTGAAGCCAATAATAGTGTTCCAGCAAATACATCAGATTCCTCTGAGCCAACTACGCCGATGAGCAGCCCTCAAACAACTTCAGAAAGTTCTTCTGAAGAAACACCTCCAAGAAAATTCAGGTCATTGGGGGAGATATATGCTAGCACACAAGCCCTATTTGTGGCTGAGCCAACAAATTATGCAGAAGCATCTGCCAAAGAAGAGTGAAACAAAGCAATGGTAGAAGAGTTAAGTGCCATCAACAAAAATCACACATGGGAGTTGGTGGATTTGCCAGACGGGAAAAATGCTATCGGGCTAAAATGGGTTTTCAAAACTAAATATAAACCCGATGGAAGTATTGAAAGGCACAAAGCACGACTCGTTGGAAAGAGATATGCCCAGACTTACGGCATTGATTATGAAGATACGTGACAGGTGTCGAATCCGTCAAAAATAATTAAAATACCTATTTAACGACTAAACACAGAGTATAGTGCAAAACAGGGTCGATCCACAGAGACTGGTTGATTTATTTCTAACAATTCCAAGTTATTCACGAGAAGTAACAATTAAAAGGGGGGTTTTGGGTTATTATAACTAAAGTATACGATTAAAATAAATAATAAGAATTAAAAAGCTAACTAAAACTAAACAAGTAAGATCACGTAGGGTTAAATCAATCAGAGGAAACATTATCTAGCCAGGGATATTCGATTCGAATTGTTATATTGATCATTGACTCAAAGATGAATTCAAGTTATTCAGACAGATTGGCTATAGTCGATAGAGACACTCGACTCAACCTCGTTTTTACTTAATTAATCGGATAACCTAGAGACACTCGACAGTTATCTTCCCTAACAAATTCACAACCCCTAGAGACACTCGACAGGATTTAATGAATTCATAACATTAAGAACCATAAAAACACCAACCCTGATTAACCAAGTCGTGACACACACAAGATTTAAACTAGATTATCAAATCCCTTAGTGAACGAGGAATGTTATCGCTAAGACCCTGCCACTAATTTACCACAATTTATCAATCAACTTTACATACACTTCAAGCATCATGAATGGCTATATGCAAATTAAACAACCTAGAGATCGTGCACTATCCCGAAATTGCCTAATCACAATAAACACGAAACACGGAGATAAGATAAATGTCTGAATAAACATGAATTAATAAAAACGTTTAGGTCTCACAATATCCAAAATCAAATCTTAATCCCTAGCTAGATAATTAAAAGTTTAGCTACTAAAATCCATAAAAACAATACTAAAGGAATTCTTTAACATAAATAAACTAAAAACAAAACGAAAGAATTAAACTAAGAACGAAGAACTCGTGATGCCGAAATCTTGCTCTAGATGTTGCTCGCAAAGACTCCAAGCTGTTGTCCGAAATATATAAACCTTCCAAGCCTCCAAAGTCACGCCCAAAAGACTTCTCATGCAAACAGGAATTGATTACTTGCACTCCAAGCCCTCAAAGTTTCCAACTGCTGGACCTCTTCCAATTAATTCCAAATAAGCGCAAGCCCAACACAAGGTAAATTGGACTTCTCCAATTAAATCTACGCGAGCAGCCCATAAATTCAAGACTCTATCATCTAATTAATTCCATGCTTCCAAAAATCCACATGCATGCACGCAGCCCAAAAATAGAAAACTCAAACCACACAAATGGGCCCATCTTCAATTAAAAGCCAAAGGTACACGTGCGCCCCAAAGCCTCATTAACTCCCAAGTCCCAACATTTTGCATGAATTGCATAACTTCGAAACTGCTCCAATTCATCTAAATTTCACCCGCGTCAAGTCAGCGACAACACTAAGCTCAGTCACAGTTCGTTCCTTTTACAAGAATTCCCTATAAAACGATCAAGTTTGCACCATTTTCGTCTTCAAGCCCCAATTCTACAATAAGAACAACAAAGCATCAATTCCTTTCAAAATAATATCAATTCAAACACAATTCGGGGTATATTTCAATCATAAAGATGATGAATTAATGAGTTATCAATACGTTCTCTCCCGTGGCGAGGTTTGAAACCGTGAGAACTTTTCTCGCTTTTACTACTTATATAAAATTACTGGTTTATCAGTTTGATGTTAATTCAGCCTTTCTAAACGAAGAGCTCTTAGAGGAGGTGTATGTTTCTCAACCAGAAGGATTTATCATCAAAGGCAAGAAAGGCCAAGTTTACAAATTGAAAAAGGCGTTGTACGGCTTAAAACAAGCACCAAAGGCTTGGTACAACAAGATAGACGATCACTTCAGCTCAAACGGGTTTGTGAAAAGTGATAATGAGCCTAATACGTTGCATATTTGTCGAATTATTGAGCTTAAAGTTGATATATATTTAGCCCCATGACTTGGTTTAATTGTGGATAATTAATTGATCTTATGCTTCTTGATAGGAAATGCAATGACTTGCCAAGTTAGGAGATTATGGTGATACTTGTGCTTACATGCTAAAGAGGCCCACAACCCATGCATCCTTGGTGAATAATCAGTCCACCCACGTAACAAGCTGAATTGAATTCAATTTGCAAATAATTGGGTTTTGGGCTTTTGATAAACTTGGTGGCAGACAAGGGTTTGTGGCCCAATAATCATGCTTGATATTTTTGAGAAGTGGGCTGCTAGGAGTCTTTGTCCGTAACGTTATATTCAGAAAAGAAGACTGCGGGGGTTACAAAACTTTGAAGAAAGGTGGAGTTAGTGGATGATTATTCTAGAAAAACGTTTTAGAGAAAATGGGGCAGCACGTTGTAGGGAAGTAATGGTGCAATTTATTAGAGTTAGTGGGCGTTTATTGAGGAGAGAATGTGGAAAAATAGTGAAGAAGCTTACCTGAGGTCACGGTCAGGAACCCTGACCTGTTTTTCGGGCAGCAACTTGGGCGTACTCATTGAGAACGTGGGAGTTAGTGGTCATCAAGTCCAACAGAACGTGGAAGGATAAGTGGGGAAGAATTCAAGCATTGGCACTACATAAAAGGAGAAGAACCGAGATTGAAGAGACACACTTTCACACGAGAGAGAGGGGGGCAACATAGTTTATTTCTCTTTCTTTATTTTAATTTGCACCAAAATACTATATTTTCTTATTCGTATTTGTTTTTGAATTTCGTATGCATTTCTAATTCGTTTTTAGTTGGGATTTTCCAAGCATGCTTTAGATGTTGTAAGACAATTTCCTTGGGTTGATTAATTCAAGTTATCCGTTTTATTTCCGATTTCATGTCGTTGAGTGTTATTCAATTCTTTGATTTAGGGCCCAAGTCTTAGAATTATCAATACACATAAAGCTAGCTAATCTATTTGGTGGTGTTAGCCGGATAATTAACAAAGTGGCAATCAACACTAAGTTGTTAAGTTCGGCTGAATTTTGTGTTGTGGAATAATTCGGTCTAACTAGGCAAAGTAGGAGTTTGTACTAAGTCGGTTAGGGTTAGTGTTTCTTTAGCTCGTAAAGCAACTAGTTAATTGAATCTTTGAAGGAGTTTCTGATAAGGTTATAGTCGGTTAGGGAATAGTCTTTAGGATTTTCTTTATATTGTTCTAAAAATATGAAGAAACGAGGGAGCCTAAGGTAATTGGTAACTATAGCTAGCCTAACGAGGAATTAATCACCCTGTCCGTGATCATAGTCTGATGCATGCGTAGGAAAATCCCGGCTATTTGATATCCATTAAATTTGTACTAGTTTAATCTTCGTCTCAATTTAGTTTAGTTAATTTTTCGTTTGTTTATTTAGTCTATTTTTAGTCTAATCAAAATCTCAAAACCCCCCCTATTTTAATTATTTGTTTCGTTTCCTTTGTATATAAAAAGATTACAAACTCATCCAATCCTCGTGGATCGATACCCGTTGCCACTATTTTACAATTTAATCGTGTGCAATATTGGGGATTTATTTTTGGTGGCTTCGACACACATCTGAGCCTACTTTTTATTTGAAGAGGCGAGGTACCGATTTTCTTATGATTTGCCTCTATGTTGATGATATATATGGGTTCATCTACTGCTTTAATTAATGAGTTCAAAGTTAGTATGATGGGAAAGTTTGAGATGACTGATTTGAGATTATTGCATTACTTTCTTGGTCTTGAAGTGTAGCACCCCGCACGGGAGGCACCACATCCCCCGCACTAAGGCTCAACACGAGTAACGAAATGGTAAATCCACACCCGTATCAAACCATAGCGAACGGGAGACAAACAGAAAAACCTTCCTAAGTTAGGCGGAACTTAGACCCTGCAAATATAACTAATCAACAAGACATAACGCAACGGAGAACTAAATCCAAACACATGCGTTGGCCCCGGGCCTGCAGAAATTAAACACTCGAACCACAGGCAGACTTAGGCTCCTCAGGCCTCTTTTAATTCATAACAAAGCCCGACAAAGCAATTCAATAGCAAATACATAAAGATTCAAGTTCATAATCGTACAGAATCAAATCATGCATAATTTAAATACATGCGAGTGCAGAGACTATCCTAACTTAACTTGACCAACTCAAAGACTCCACACAACTCCGCCTAGCTCAAACTTCAAAGCCAAACCTGCACACTAAAAGGATGGGGAGGGAGAGGGTCAGTCTCTAGAAGACTGAGTGAGCAGGAGCGATATACGTTTATATAAAACATGCACATGCAAGTCATAAATCCCGAGCTAGGTTTTATTTAAAATTAGTTCCCAAAAAGGACAAGAACAAGACTAAGCAATGCTCGAACTTTACAACTAATCATATTCAATTTATTAAGCTTATAATTCATACATAGCATAAAGGCTCGGCGAGTGAGCGTGCATTAACTCCATCCAAACTCCGACCGTGTACGACAAATATTATTAATACCTTAAATAGGTGATCATGCAATATATCATAATACACTCAGATCATATATCATATCATAAGACATATACGTTTGGGAAATCCGTATCCCGGCCTTCCCGCACGGTGCATAACAATCATATCATAACATAATCATATTCATAAAACAAGTTCCAACCTTCTTCCTCCGGGTGGTGGACGGGTTTGCAAGGCCCGACCACCTAAACATATCATTGTGGCTATGAGGTTCATGAGGCCTCAAAGCCCGGTTAGCGTTTCCTCGTCAAAAACTCCTTGACGAGGTCCGTTTCGCCGTTAAACATAATGGAATCAACACATGGGATCACCGTCGGCCCTTGCCTCCCCGGATAACCACATGTACTGAATTCCTGGGCCCGTGAACATAACATACATGCATAATCTCGCCAAAACATTTCAATTCTTAAGAAACATAACATAATCCATAACTCATTTGAAAAGGGTTTACTCGATCAATATTTACTCGATAACTTTACTTTAAAAGTAATATATATATATATATATATATATATATATATGTATATAAGATTTTGGCCAAAGCTTGTCACATAAGGTCGTAGGGTTTTATACGTAACTAAAACGAAAACACCCTCACCTGAAACATGACGATACAAGGATACGAGTTACCGAGTGCCTGAAAGATCAAGATCTCTCTACCTTGGAGATAAACTGTACAAAAGACAACGTAACGTGTTCGTGAGACTCAAGACTCTAAATGAACCAAATATGACGCACGGCATGCAATGAACATGATATAAGTGCATAAGAAATAATATTATGTAATGAACATGTTCATGTGCACTATTAACGTCTTTAAATCATATAGACGAGCCATTCATTTGATATTATAAACGTTCATATTCATTTAAGTTCAATCCTTTCATATCTTTCGTAATTCATAGCAATATCTAACAAAAATCTTGGAACCATAGTCACATTATGCCTTTCAACATGTTTACATTGAATATAATAAATAAAAAGGCAAAGAGTATCACTTAAGACATCAAAAGAATACAAGAAGGTACTTAACATTTCATATAGAAGCATTCAAACCACGTCATAGCAATTCAAGTCATAATTTTCACATTTTATACCAAATCAATTCATGAATTTAATATAACAACCATAACACGTACTATATCACGTTTATAATTATGGAGTAGTCAAATAATTACATTCAATTCAAGAAATTCAAAGCACAAGATCCAACATTTAGGAAAATAAGAGCATTGAAGTAAATTAAGTTCAACACACATTCAAACGTATTCATTTTACATAATGTAACATATTTCCAACTTTTGAGAACAAGAAGAATTCATATGATAGGAGAAATGGGTTATGGAAATCACAAATGCCACAAAACGCACATAAACGGCATTCATCAAAAGCATGCCTAAATCTCATCCAAATGTTATGAAATTAAACCACAATACTCCCAACATATAATAAAACAAGTTCATAGTTCATCACAGTTGAAGTTAAAGGCAATAAAGAGGTGAAACAAACCAAAAAACCAAAAAGGAAAAGTCAAGAACTGCGCAGGGGGAGGGACACGCCCGTGTCCCTCAATTTGAATAGACTGAGACACGGGGGTGTCTCAGTACAGACCTGCTAAAAGGGCATGATACGGGGGTGTCTCACATTTCAAAGCAAATGAGACACGGGGGTGTCACGGTACAGATTCAAAAACGCAAACAAAGCTTACCGGCAAAACAGACCCCAAACAAAATCAGTCCCAAAAGAATACCAAATCAACTCCAAATCTCATGAAACTTAATATACAACATATTTAGCATGTTAGGAGCATATTTCATTTAGAATTCAAAGACCAGATCACACGTTAAGAGCACCGAAATCATGCAGCAAATCTGGGGAGCCAAAACGCACATATGAGCCCGATTGTTCAATCATGCCATGGATCAAGTACTTAGGGACTGAATTTGAAGCTGAAGCTTTAGGGAATGAATACTAACATGATAAACAACTAATATACTCCATGTATATGCAAATTGACACGAATTGGAGCACATTAGGATGACCAACAAACCACAACAAAATGCAACAGCAGCTGTCATGGATCATGCATAAGAACAGGTCATGTATTTCGGTTTTGGGGCTTAAAATGGATCCAAAGGCTTGCAATATGAATCCTAACATATAAAACAATGAGTGTACATCATCTCCATGCAAATTCACACGAAATGAAGGCCATTTAATCATGCAAAAGCCACAAAACATCACAGCAGTTCCAAAACAGGGGAGGCAGTTTGATCTTTAAGTTTGGAGCTCTATATCTCATAATTTCATCAAAGGGTCTAAAGAGAAAATCATCCTAACATCTTATACTATCAGTTAGGAAACAAATTGGCCAAGAAACAAGCTCATATAATCATTAATAAGCAATGGAATCAGCTACACAACTAAATAGGTCATTAGAGCAAAAATCCCCAAAAATCCTATTCATGCTCTTAGCCCAAACCCTTAACAAATCTGATGCAAAGCAAGTATTAAAGGGATGAAATCATGTATAAAAGAGTAGAGAATACATAAATATACACACCTTCAAGATATGGAGAAGAAAGGAAGTGACTCAAAATCACAAGAATAGCCAAGGTTCTTCCTCTTCTCTTCTCTCCCTCTCTCTCGATCAGTTGCAGCAGAAATAAGGGGGGGGTTTGGCTCGGTTTTGCTGATAAAAAGGGAGGAGAAAGGGGTTAACTCAAGTATACAAGTCATGGTTAAAGCATGGTTAGGTTAGAGAGGTGTTAAGGGGTCCCACCATGAAGACTAGTCAACAAAAGGGTTATTCTTGCACGAGTTGTTCGTTACGGTTGGATTTTGGAGGTCTTAATGATCTCAAAAAGATATGAGGCTTGTTCCATTGTCTCCAAATCGTCGATGCGAAGGCAACGGAGGTGACGGAATTCAAATCCGAATTCCCGAGCTCAAGATATGTCGTCTGGAACCCAGGGCGTGCTAAAAGCGTTTTAAGCCCTATAAGTTCCGTCTCCAAAAACCGAAATCAAAACTAAATCAAACGAGCCTAAAATTACAACGTAAGCATGTAAACACGTTAATAACTCACATAATTCAAGTATACCAAGTTGGCACAAAAATCGGAATTGAAAACGGAGTTAAACAAATCGAAAACGATTCGAAAAGGATTTAAACGTTTAAAACTTCAACCTAAAACTTAATATCAATATTCAAATATTCCAAAACTCAATCAATTAAGTCTGAAATCATGAAACGAACATATATTCATATACAAGACACATATAAGTCCCACATATTAAATTTGCACGAAATTTCGGTATCAATTTAAATAGAAATGAAGCACGTAAGGGAGGCTCATAAACAATGCAACAATAAAATTCATAATATTACAATTAATAAAAAAAATATAAGTACGTACATAATTTATAAACACATGCATGCATAATTAATTAATCATTTAATATATTTAAAAAAATAAATTAAATATGTAAATCACGCATAAATAATTATTTCGCTCAATTTGATAAACACATATGTCATGCTGTACCAATAAAAAAAAAAATTGGGGCGTTACATGAAGTGCTGCAAAAGAAGGTTGGAATTTTTATTTCTCAAATGAAATATGCTTCTGATTTGCTTAAAAGGTTTAATATGTTGAATTGCAATGGAGCAGCTACACCTATGAATTTGAATGAGAAGTTGCAGATTGATGATGATTCTGGTTTGGCAGATGCAAAAGGCTATAGAAGTTTGGTTGGTGGATTGATTTATTTGACTCATACACGTCCCGATATTGCTTTTTCTGTTGGTGTTGTTTCTCGATTCATGCATAATCCGACAAAGCATCATTTTGGAACAGCAAAGCGTGTCTTGCGCTATGTGGCTGAAATAGTTGATTATGGAATTTGGTATTCTGCAAATTCTATTTTTCATTTAGTTGGATTTTCTAACAGTGATTGGACAGGTTCTTTTGAGGATAGAAAAAACACTTTAGGAAGTATTTTTCATCTGGGGTCTGGAGCTATCACTTGGAGTTCCAAAAAACAACCAACCACTGCATTGTCTTCCTCGAAGGCTGAGTATTCTGAATTGTCAAGCTATGTGGCTCAGACGATTACTTGCTGATTTTGGTCAAGAACAAAGGGGTGCAACCGAAATATTTTGTGACAACAAATCTGCCATTACTATGAGTCAGAATCCGACGTTTCATGCAAGGACAAAGCACATCGACATTAGTGTTCATTTCATTCGTGACTTAGTTGCTGGTGATCAAGTTCAACTGAAGTATTGCAACACGAATGAGCAAGTTGCAGACATCATGACAAAGTCACTCCCTTATGAGAAGCATGTATATTTCAGAATAAAGCTTGGAGTATGCAATTTTGAATCAAGGGGGAGTGTTGAAATATGATTCAAAATATCGTTTTCTTATTATTTTTTATTAGAGTCTGAATTAATTAGTCATATATTTTTTTTCTGTTTCTTACCCACGTTTATTTTAGTGAGTCATGTCTGTTAGTGGAGTCTTGGAAGAAGTGGGTTCTATGTAGTGGTTTATTATTACTTGAGTCATGGAGGAGTGGGTTAGTGGAGTATTTTTAGGAGTCTTTGGTTGTACTTATGCCTATATAAAGGCACGTTTGTTCAGATTATTATGTATGTAGAAAAATCTTCTCCAATTTTGGTTTCTCTTATCTATTGCAGAAAACTACTATTGCCTTTACTTAAGGTCTTTTATTTATATCCTATTTTTTCTTCTACAATTCGATTTCCCCACGTTCCCACCGCACTCATTCACAATCAGGACATTGCAATCCCTATAAGGGCAGTAGGATTTGTCGAGACCCGCAATCGCCGCCTTGCACAGAACGTCACGCCACTGCACAAACAGCGTCCGGCCCACAACAGCGGCGCACTCGAGCGGATGGAGTTTGTTAGTGCAATTTAAATCGGGACAGTCCATGTCTCCGACGGTTTCTTCGAGCCTTGAAGAGATGCAGTTGTTGCAGAAGGGATGGGAACATTGGACGGCGGCGCAGCCGCAGGTAAATTGTTGGTGCTCTCCCATGTTTTTGTTTTTACGTGTTTGTATAATTGTATGGTATCTTTCTCTCAGAAGTATGATATGTTTTGGCTCATGTAAGTTTTGTTGGTGTGGATGTATATGTTGTCAAGAATTCGGGATTTTGTCTAAGGTAGTTCTTCTTTTCACGTAGGACTTCTCATAATCTTTTCGTTTTCTAATTTGCAGGGTTCTTTTTTTTTTTCCCAGGTAAACAATGTAAAATTGTGTATAATATATATAATGAGGAAATTGCTATTTTAGTCCCGTAATGTACCCACTTTTTAATTTTGGTCCCAACCATTAGTGATTTCTCAATTTTAGTCCCGTATTGTTTGATTTTTTGCAAATTTCGTCCCAAACAGCATATTCCGTTAAATATTCCGTCTCAAAAACTAATTCTGTTAAGATTAATATCATTTTACCCCCTTATAATATCTTTTATCATCAAATAACCCAAAAAAACAAATACATATACATTAACACCATCTTCCCCACATAACCACCCCACCCCATCCCACCCATCCCATTCCAAACACCCTACTTCACTATCGCCCCCGCCGCCGCTACCACCGCGCTGCCGCCACCACCACACCAAATCGTCACCACCACAACCACTATCGCACCAAATCACCGCCACAACCTCCACACCCTCAGCAACTCGCCACCACCCTCACTACCTCTAGGCCAAATTGTCACCACCACCACCACAATCATACCAAATCTCCGCCTTTGCCGTCACTACCATTGCAAACCCATTAAATCGCTGTCGTTGCTACCACAGATTTACAGAAAAGGGAAGGTGAGGTTAAGAGAAAAAAAGAGTTCGGTGAGTTCTTATGAGTTTTAGGGGAAGAGTGTTTAGGTTGGCGTGGGGAAAGGGAGGGGTGTGTGATGTTTTTGTTTTTGTTTTTTTCTTTTTTTTTTTCTATTATAATTTTATTTTTATATTTTAGTTTTTGTGAATATATGATAATGTGTTAAACACACCCTCATATATATATTAGATTTCCAAAAAGAATATTTTGAGTGATCTTTTTAAAATTTTAAAATTTCTGGTTAAATTTTTTTTTTAACTTGTTATTACATATATTTTTAAAATGTTATCATGTGTATATATTTTTTAATTTTTTTAGCAATGTATTTATGTTTTTTTTTCAATGTATATATGTATATATATTATATTCTTTTTGAAAAAAAATCATCATGTGAATGTTTTTTTTATTAGCATATTCTATTAATTTTTTAACTTAATAAATTTTATTTATTTATTTTGTAAACGTAATAAATATATGTATACATATTATCAATATAGTTAAATTTGTTTGATATAAATAATAAAATATTGTTTTCTTTTAAATATAAAATAATTAATATATATATATATATATATATATATATATATATATATTAAAAAAAAATTGTAGGGTCTTAATCGAGAACAAAATATTTGAGAAGGGGTAAATTGCAATTATTTTTGTTTGTAATTGACGGATAATAGACGGTGGGACGAAATTTGCAAAAAATCAAACAATACGGGACTAAAATTGAGAAATCACTAATGGTTGGGATCAAAATTAAAAAGTGGGTACATTACGGGACTAAAATAGCAATTTCCTCTATATATAATACATATATATGTTATATATGTGTATATTATATAGCAAGTATATATAATATACATATATTATATATATATATATATATATATATATATATATATATATATATATATATATATATATGCTAATTAAATATAAAATTTTAATAGTTTAGGGTTAAAATATAGAATTTTAATAGTTTGGGGTAGTTTTGGAAATATAAATAAGCAACGAGGGTTGAAAGGTAATTTTTTGGATGGTCAAACGTTTATTTTTTACGGTAATTGGTCAGTGGGACCAAATTTAAGAAAAAATGGGGTTGAAAAGTAATTTTTTGCATGATAAACGTTTGTTTTTTATGGTAATTGGTCAGTGGGACCAAATTTAAGAGAAATTTGATTTTATGGGACTTGATTTTATGGGAAAAGTGAAAACATTGCAACTATTAGAATCAAAATTGAAATGAGATTATATTATGGGACGAAAATAATAATTTTCTCTTATTTATTTTTATTCTTCAGATTAGTCCAACTCGAAAACAATTTTAGATTTTTGCAAATGTTTATGGTTTAATAAAATTAGAGGACAGTCAACTACCGAAAATCCTTGTTGGTCACCCCGAGATTCCACGTGGCCACCAGAGCGACCGCGTGACAATATTTTTGCCATGTAGGATTAATATTAATTAATTTAAAATAAATAAATAACACACACGGACCGACTCACGATTTTGCCTATATTACTGTGCCTTTTTGGGGGAAAAAAAAAGAAAAATTGACCCAAGAACAACTTTGTCTGAAACGAAACATTCATGCCTTCAGCCTTTATTTAGTCTATAAAACTGGGCTTTTTCTTCTTCAAACAACATATAAACTCAGCCTACCATATGCTGCTCTCAATCCCGCCTGAAAACCTAAAATCAAACGAATGTTGAACAGAAACTGACAAAAAAATTCAAAAAATTTCCAAAAACTCAATATCATATCCTCCCCTAAACGTTCATGATCATGGCACTAACAATTCCAGGCGGCCGCCTACGTGTCGTCCCGGCTGCTACATGGAAAAATCAGGGAGTTAATTGCACGGAAACCCCCTCTGTTATATCTAATTAGCACCCTGAACCCTGTGTTTCAACAATTAGCGTAGAAAACCCTGTGAATTATTTTAATTATCACGGGGAACCCTCCGTCCGCGCATGTTATCACACGCGCTGTAATTGCAGCTGGTATTATAAATTCTTACACTTATTGGCTGTGAAATGACGTTTATACCCCTCTTTAACCTAATAAAATTAAACCCATATTTTTTTCTTTTTTTTTTTTTTTGAATTCCACAAAATACACTTCAAATATTATAAAAAAAAAATAAAAACAAAATGAATTAAAAAAAGTTTAATATATACAAAATTATTTACAATTTTATATACATATATATTTCACGTTATGCATAATTATACATACATATATATATATATATATATATATATATATATATACACACACACAAGATCTAGGTTTGGCAGAAACGTTGAAGGAACCAGATCTAGGAAATCTGAACGTAGAGATTTCAAGGTTGAGGTCCTTGAGGATAAGCGGCATCAAGAAATTCAGGGTTGGAGTGATGATTCAGATGGCAATGTGGAGAAATTGGCTCCTGTCACTAAAGATGAAAGGAAGGATTATAGAATCAAGAACTGGAATTCTGGTGGATACAGAGGATATCATCGAAGGCAGGGGAGGTATCGGAATCCTAGAGGCATTGTGGAGAAATGGGTTCCAGTTTATTGTGAGGAGAAGGAATACGGAATCGAGGGCTCGAGTTCTGTTGCGTACAGGCGGGGTGGTGGTGATGAAGAACTCCAGAAGGATATTGGTGATGCCGATGCAGGGCAAGTGTTTGATGAATTGATTGTGACAACAAAACGTTATCAGTTTTTCTTGTGAACTGCTAAATCATTTGTAGTTCTAGGCTTGGCAGAATCGTTGAAGGAAGCAATCGTCGCCTCTTTTGGTCGGAGATCTGAGTCTACCTGATCTCCGACGTTCTCAACGGTGACGAAGCTGAAGGATATAGTGTTCGTGCTGAGGAAGAAGACACAACGAGAGGCAGGATGGTGTAACGGTGGCCATCTATTTTCAGATCTGGGTTGGAAGAGAGGTGGCCATCATGGTGAAGAAAAAGGTTGGAGCGGCGGTGGGGATGTCGTGGTGGCGGTGGTGGTTGTCATGTGGTGGTGGTGGCGGCTTCAGATCTGAGTTGGGATGGCTTCGTGGCGGTGGTGGTGGTTGCAGATCTGGGTTGGGATGGCTGTGTGGTGGTGGTGGTGGCGATGTGGCGGTCTTTCAGATCTGGGTTGAAAAAGGACGTTGTTGGTGGCGACGTGGTGGTGGTGGCGGCCAAGACCGACCACCACTCTCAATTAGTCTCTCCCTCTCTGTTCTCTTTCTCTGTTCTCTCAAATTCCGGCTCCATCTCCACCTTGCCGCCGCTGCTGCACCACCGCCAATAGGCTGCTGCTCTTCTTTACTTGGAAAGCCCCATCCCAGCATAATTCACTGTATACATAATTTAATTGTAGTTAGTAAGTTAATTTAATCTAATTAGTTTCATTAGTTAAGCTTAGTCAAGATGTGTAATCTATCCTAAATTATATATGTAATATCTTGTGACGATGATTATGAATTCATGGAATTTGGTTGCTGCTTAATTTTATTAATTGGTGATCATTAATCATATGATATATATAAATTTATATCATAACATATATTATTTTAGCATTAATTTTAATCAGTTATAAAATATATATCTATTTTTTTTGAATTAATTACATGAATTAATTACATTAATATATAACAATATATATATGGATTATATAATACAAATCATTAATCGTATGATATATATAAATTTATACCATAAAATATATTATTTTAATATTAATTTTAATTAATTATGAAATATATAACTTTTTTTTTGAATTAATTACATTAATATATAACATTATATATATGATACATATAATACATATTAATATATATATATATATGATACCTTGTTTGAGTGTTAAAGGGGCAAAACAGACATTTCTTGTCCTCCATTGCCCTTTGAGTGTTAAAGGGGGCGGTGTGAGAATTTAATAGAATCATAGGGTTTTCTATGTTAATTGTTGAAACACAGGGTTTTACATACTAATTAGGCATAACACAGGGTTTTCGGCGCAATTAACTCAAAAATCAGGCAATAAAAGTGGTTTTCCGGTTATTGACTCTCCTCCAATTTCATTGAACCATATAAATTACCAACTTACCTTTGTGAAAATCTAAAATTGTGTTCACAAATTTCAAGTTTGACTAATAATTTGGCGAATGAAATGAACAATTTTTCATTGGCCCCAACATTTGTCTTGAGCTTACCGACCAAACTAAGATCAACTCTATAATGCAGTAAATATCATTTTATAATTGGGAGAATTACATCCAACTATCCTCAATTTAGGCCTAATTACAACCCGGTCCCTATCCTTTTAAATATTACATTGTAGTCCCTATATTTCTTGTTTTGTGTGAGGTCCATTAACGAATTTTGTAAAAGTACAATTATGTCCCTAAAGGTTTTGTGAGTGGTACATTTAATATATGACCAAAATGCAAAATCGTCCCTAAAAGTATACAAAAATTAACAAATTAACAAGGTTTAAGGACTATAATGTAATATTTAAAAGAATAGGGATCGGATTGTAATGGATATAATTCTCCCTTTATAATATGTTAGCTAACTAACATAGCTCAATATATTGAAGTAAAGTCATTGTTAGGGCAATTCAATTCACGCAGTATCATCTCAGTATCGCTATTCAATAACATGACCAAGCACGAATGACGAACCAAATACCCATTGTAATAGAAGTTAAAATGAGGAGCAAGAAAAGGAATGTTCCGGAGATCAATTCATCAGTGCCCCTACATTGTCGACACAAATGCCCATGATCAGCCTCGTTTCCACACTTCTAGCAGAACCCCGTGCCACATCTGCAAAACACGAGTTAGCTAATGATACGAGGATCGTCAAGTATATATATATTAACAAGTACATAGTTTCTTCTTTTTTTTTTTGTTTTAAATGTGCCTGCATAACCTAAAACCTGAACTTCAGCTTGTTTCAATTCAATTTATTTCATTTTCAATTTAAATGAATGTAGCATGCTTTAATATCATATAAAAGTTTGTATGCCTAACTCTAATAAAAATTACCGAACATATATTAACAAACATATGATTTGTTTCTTTTCCAACATGAAATATTATACTAATGTTTGGTGTAATTAGTAAAACACATGATTTGTTTCTTCATGTAATTGGACAAATTTGAGAGAAGGCTCTTATGATTCGGTCAAGTTTAGCCAGCGTAAAAGAAACTTTTTTCTTGTAATTCGTTAAATTTGAGAGAAAGCTCCTTGTAATTCTGCCAAACCCTAATTATGTCAATGTAAAAGAACCACAAAAACACGAGATAAGGTTAGACTTAATTACAAAAACTCCCCTTCTAACTTATCAAATTTGAGAGGAAGCTCTTAAAATTCAATCAAATCTCAATGTATACTACAGCCCCCCACCCGTTCGACGAAATGCCTGCACCGCGGACACCTACTCCAACCCTTCTGCTTCACAAGCCTTACAAACTCGACATCATTCCTATCCCTCCACAGTTGAGGACTCTCCTCGCATCCAAACCCAGCGTGCCAAAGTCTCTTTGCATCGAAAACAAAACAATCTCTTACATTTAGGATAACTCGATTCCCCACATTCCCCCCACACTCGTTCACGATCAATGCATTGCAGTTTCTGTACGGGCAATAGCAGTGGTCTGCTGCCAGAGCCGCTGCCTCGCACAGCACGTCGCACCACCGCACGAACAGCGAAGGACCGGCGATGGCGCACGGCACCGGATTGAGCTTGTGATTGCAGTGTAAAGCGGGGCATCTGATGTCGCCAATGTTGTCTTCGAGCTTAACGCGGATGTAGGGGATTATGCAGCCGTCGCAGAAGGGGTGGGAGCATCTGGCGGTGTTTCCTCAGTAATGAGCATTCCCAATCACATTTTGTACTAATCAAGGGTTCAAGAATGGATGTGGGAATGCTCATTTCATTCTCATCCCATTCCATCATACCAATCATGCCGTAATATAATAGTTGTGATTTATATACGGACAGTTAAAAAAGAATTTTCCTAATTTTTTTTATCATTTTATTGATCAGTTTAGTATTGGTTATTTTAGTGTTTTTTCAGGACAAAAAGGTGTGTTGTCGGGTCATTTTAAGGTATCATGTTGTTCGGTGATTTTAGTTTTTTTTTTAAGGCCAAAAAGGTCTTAATAGATCTTTTAATTATGTGATTTGATCATAAAGCTTTTTTTTTTTTTTTGTTGAAGAATAAATTTTCATTTGTTCTTAAAAAACTCTAAAATGATTAGGAAAATACTTCGATTAAAAATACTTTAAATACTAAATTACAATACTTATTATATTTTAGGTAACAATTAGTAATGATGGGGTCAAAATACGATCGTCCCACATCAAGACACGTGGCATCACCGAGATGATGACATCTGTCTCCACAAGGCTGCACCCATCAGCGCACGAGCGCTAAGCCATGCGCTAAGCCAGCCGCCACCAAGGGCGCACCCATCAGCGCACGAGCGCTAAGTCAACGAACGCAACCCTACTTCTGGAGTTAAGCCCCACGAGCGCTATCACTCCCACGAGCGTCCAACAAACTAAACGGTTGGTACGTCCACGTGCCAAAAGAGCCCTCTTCGAGCGTCACATTCCCTCAGAGCGGCCTCTCCTTTTGGCTCGTCATTTGAACTGGAGCCCTCATTCCCCTCAGCGGATATCTTGGCCTCCAATACTCAAGGTTGTCATGAGCGCGCTCTCAAGCCCTCGTCACCAACCGCCCAAATGGCTCTCTGACACAACGTACATGCCCGCGCACCTGCCACTGTTGCCAGCACTAACTTTCGGCCACTTTTGCAGAAGATTCCTCCTAGGTTTCTCTCTCACAGCGCCACGTGTTAGGGCAACATTCGGCCAGGACCACTTGAGGCAAATGACCAAAGGGCCCTTGACCCTCAACTATAAATAGCCAAAGTCATCTTCGACACAAGTAAGCTTTCTTCACCTCTGCAACTGTGACTGAACTTACACTTCTCTTCATACACTGAACTGACTTGAGCGTCGGAGAGCCAAACTGGGTATCACCCCCAGTTCCCCCAGCTTGGCCATCTGACTTTCCTTGTGCTTGTCCCAACAGGTAGAACCCCTTTCACATTTCCGGCGAAGCTCCGGTGGTTTCCTCCACAAATACAAATTGTAAAGTGATCGGATTCGGATCCATCCATTTCCGGACCCATCAAGTAACAATAAAAAATATTTTAAATAACAATCACTAATACTAAAAAGTTAAAGTAACAAAGTGGAAAAAAAAGACAATACTTCAAATAAAAAAATTACAATTAATCCCATCTTTTCCTTTTTTTTTTTTTTTTTTTTTTTTTTTTGACAATTAACCGTACTTTTAGTCTAATCAGAGATGGAGTCAGGATTTAAGATAAGGGGGGAGGGGGGCGAAAATTAAAATATACAAAATTAAGGGGACGAAATTTTAATTTTAGGAGGACGAAAATATAAAAATTTCAAAATATATATACAAATTTCCCCCCTGAATCTAATAGAAAGGTAAAACAAATAGACAAATTTCAATTTATTCAAATAGAATAAAATGGGAAAGAACAATACGGAGAATTTTATTTTTGTAATTCATATGCTTCACATCGTTTGTTTCACTTACACATACGTGTATTAATAAAATCGAAACACAAAATAGGATGCCAAACAAATAAAAATTGCACCCATAAGCGTAGCCAAAGGGTCGACTTCGTCGTCATTGTAAAAGCAGTTGCGGACGACGACAGGGCAAAGACATACGTTCTTACCACATATATAGCAAAAAAGAGTCCCACATCTGTCCACCAAAGACAAAGCATAAATAAGTTAAATTTAAAATGTCACACCAATATAATAGAGTGTTCCTAACCATTAAGGTTAAATGTTTACCAAAAAAATAATAATAAAGTTTACGACTTACAACATTGCACACTTCCCTCACTCAGGTCACACGACAACTTGGCCGCTAATTACCTCTTCGTATTTGCTTAGGTCATATATATCAAGAGACATTGTTATATGTCTTTCACAAGACGCTAGGTCAAGAGTTAAGAGGAAGACTTATGCTCGGCCGAATAATCGGGAGTCTAACTTGGAGCGTGAAACTCAATTTAATTCAGTCATTTTCAATTTAACAAGATGCAGCCTGCTCTAATATCATATGAAAGTTTATGTTCGGTCTAATTCACCTCAAAATGAAGGTTATCTTGTCTTTATTAACTAATACATGATTTATTTTTTTTCTAAATTGGAATGTTAACAAAGACACTATAAATTAAGAGACGTTGAAGACAAGAGATCAAAGGTCAAGAGACAGTAGTTTCGTGGTTTGGTGTGGCTGTGTACACAAAGCACCATTATATACATTTTTTTTTTTTTTTTTTTTTTTTTTTTGAGGAAACAACGCCATCAAGAGGCAACAAGTACTGAACCAAACGAGAAATGACATCTAGTAAAAGTCGGGACCTAACACAGGCCGAGGCTACAAGTTTAGCAAGGCTTTCCCTAAGGCCGCGTTTACTTCAGTGAAATGGATAATGACAGTCATGTTTTAATAGGTTAGACTAGTTTAGACTATTAGTTCATTACCATTGTTTACTTTTTTGTGGCGTACTGGCAGTTTATTGAATTTATTGTTTACTTTGGGTACTAGAAATTGGGGGTGTATGGGTTAAATACTATTTTACTCTTGCTATTGTTTATGTTTGGCCCCTTCTCGTTTGCCCCAGAATTGAAGAATAAAATTTCCCCTTTCATGGCGGACTGAAGGTTTCTTCGTTGGGATGTCCGTGTACCTTGCGAACGGCTGTCTCTGTTTGGCAAGAACAAGTACCCAATTTGTCGAAGTGTTTTGAAGTGGCAGCTATTTCGTTTTGGTTTTGCTGAAATGGTTCGACAGTTTAGGGTTCCTTGTCACTGTAATAATGGGTTAATGGAGTTCCGTTGCGCTGGGAGAAATTCGAAATTTCCAGGCCGCTACTACTATATCTGCCCTCGGAATACCAAACACCGATTGTGGTTTATCTGGGCTGATATGATATGGGAGGATCAGTACCGCGAGGTCAGGCAGTACCTTCACACCGACAATGAGGTCTTCAATGGCAATTCAACATTTGATGGCGAGTCGTCTCGCACCCAAAGGAATCATGTTGCTAAAGAGCGTGAACCCACCGAAATATGTGAATCTAGTCAGGTTGTGCCGTCAACTTCTGGTAATGAATTCACAATCCCTTATGATCTGAGGATGAATCCGCGTTTGCTCTTAGGCTGTTGTGTGATAGTTACTTGTGTGATTCTGTTGTGCGTTACTCTTTTTGTCGTTGCTTTGCTTTTGTTGTTGCTAAAATAAACAGGGTCTTGCGCGCTGCTGTTGTTGCTCGGTTCTATGTGTTGTTCTACTAAGCTTGTGTAATAGAATTAAGTGTAGAGTTGATTTGGCTCTGGTGAGTTTGTAGCATCAGAGCTCTTTTGTACCAATGGAAATGTCAGAAAGATCCTTGTTGGAGTAAAGCAAAAAAGAATCTTCGCTATAAAGCTGTGTGCACTATTATAGATTAGCTGTGATGTTCAATTTATTTTTGTAACAATTATTAGAATGAAATTGTCTTTTGCCCTTGATATTTCCATTATAAATATGGGGTTACCTGAAGAACCATATAACATTTCACATTACCCTCCGTGCTGATTCTACATACAACCATTGTCCATGGCCTCTTCCGACCTTGTCAAGAAAGCGTCTTTGTTCAGCCAAGATAAATTTTTTTATAAAAGGGGTTGGGATGCATCAAAGGAGAACATCCTTGTTCGACACCTACTAACAGCTGCACGGAATGCCGGAGTTATTACTCGTGCGAATGAAGGGGAGAATGTTCAAAATTTGCTGGAAGTTCTAAATCGTGAGCTTCAACTTACTGAAAGTAAGGAATACTACGTAAAGAAGATCCGAATGCTCAGGTTAAGGTATCAAACATTCAACTTCTTGCTATCATTCTCCGGTAGTCACTATGATGAAACCTTGAACAAAATCCATTTGGAGGAATATTTCTGGGCAGACATAACAAAGGTACCTCATAAACTTTTTCTTTTATACTATCTAGTTAATTTTACTGAGAACATGAAGTGTTTGATTCGTAGGACAACCCCAAGTACCTGGTGTACTATAACGAGGGGGAACGACACTACACAGCCTTCACTGAAATTTTTGGCGAAGAGTTCAACTACGGACCAGTGGTTTAGTATTTGTATTCTAGTTGTGTGTTGTTGTAATAAAGAAGTTCTGTTTGTTGTATTTTCATTTAACGCAGTATCATTATGCCAGTTTCTATAATGAAACTCGGTGACCTATGTCATTTTAAGATTGAGGTTTGTATCCGATTTTCAGTGTTTGTGTTATCCCATACTTTTCATATCAATAAATTGTGTTTGATGGTGTCACTGGAGTGTATCCAACATAAGTTATATTTAACTGTTCTTTCATGAGGAGTACACAACACATATCATTAAACATTGCAGGATGAAGTGAAATTTATTATCTTTGAAGAACAAGGGTTTACAGTTGCACCATTCAGAACATCAGTAATAGTGCATACATGAAAGGTAAATACTGCCACAGGACCAGGTATATAATTCCTAAAGTAAGTAAGCGTGCTGAACTTTTAACTTTTGTTGCAGGTAAGGTATCATGAAGGCTGGTTCATTGTGTAGGAGTTTCTTCTGTAAAGGAAAGCCAACCAATTAAATTCACAAATGGGGTAAGAAAATCCGGTTTGATAGATTTTGTTGGATATCAAAGGTTCAACAGTTATGTGATATGCATCAAAGATTGGGAAGATCCATATTACAGATATTACAGCAGCTTTTGTAGCATTTCTCTACCTGCGGTATAATTACATAGAAGAAAGTAGGCTGAGAATATTGTCATGCGCATTCACTTGATGTCCACTTGTAAAAAAAACAAAGCAAAGCAACAGTGTAGATTCCCATTGCTCTGAAATATTCCTGACCAACAATGGACATCATTTGTCATTGGAATCTGATATTTTTTAGGCTCTCGAATACGTTTATATATACATGAAGCTGCAATTGTCTTTGGACACCATCTAATAACATCTTCGTACAGGAGCTATGGCAGAAGGCCATCCTTATCCGTGTTCAAATTGCTTGCGCCGCTTGGTTGCATACGAACTATGGGACCATGCTGGGAATACGATTGTTCAGACCCCGGTAGAAGCGCAATATGCATGCGCTGTCATTGCACGTAAGATCTGTAAAAATCTGGGCGCCCCTGTTAGCCACGGGCGCGTGAAAAGGGTGATTACATCACTACGAGCTGATTACATAAGTTTTCGGAAATTTATGAAAATAGAAGGGGTGAGCTACAACAATGTTAATGATGATGTCGTGGTCGATGACAGCTACAACGACTATCACCTCGAACAGGTTACAATTTACATTTTTTTCTTCAAAACAGCCTATGTAATATTTACCCCTTCTATCTTCATGTAAGCGCAAATTTTCTTGTAGGAAACACCGAACGAGACCCATTACCGGACTAACGGCTTTCCACTTTGGGTTTACCTGCATGAAACTTTTCGCAAACGGATGTTCCCCAATTTCGTATCGGACACCCCCGACCTTGTTGTCGACCCATTGCTGTACTCGGACTCCGACAATGAATGATGCCTTGTAGAGCATGCTAGCGTGTATTGTATCTCCCCATTTTAAGCATGTGATGTTCCAATGCTTAAAAACCTATCTGCAATTTCTAGTTTCAACAAATGAATGCAACTTCTTTTTGTTGTGCTTTATGAGAAATGATATTATCTCTTTCTCCAAACATGCTGCCGTTAGTTGTCATTACAATTGCAAAACACGCACCATAAAAAACATTGGTTCCAATACATACAGGAATGAGTAATGTCCACAAAGTCAATATATCCACCAGTAATTACAACACAGAGTCAAAACACGCACCATAAATAATACCATAAACTAATTACAGCCGCTGCATCCAGGCTAGCAATATATCCACCAGTAATTAAAAAAAGAGCTGCACGCAAAACCAATTGACAGAGTACCTACTTCATCCCAACACATCCGTTTCACAAAATATCACTAGCTGGGGGCATCCAAAAGTTAGTAACAACATACATAACCACATCAACTTAAAGTACCTTCAATGGCCATTTCCACCATCACTACACGGGCATGGGTGTTCATTCCAAAGAACATGTTCAATTGGCTAGGGTTCTTCACAAGCCAATTAGACACCTTCATGTGGTCACGAATGTCAATCTCCATCGGTAAGGCTCCAATTGCATTGAAGATTTCCTCTTGCCTGTGGATCGTATCCTTTGCAGCCCCCAACTTCGAAGCCACGGCACGTATGGAAGCATTTGATTCATTGCAAAAGTTTGTAAGAACCTCTACAATAATCTCAGAATTTTTCTCAGGCCTCTTTCTTTTTTTTTTTTCAGAAGTACCGGTCGTCGGTGTCGCTGGTGCGCCACCAGAATTGACTTGGTTAACCTCTTGGTCGGGAACCATAGCAGGCTGCGTCGGGATGGCAGATCCAAAGTTGGGTGACTCTGTATCAGCAGCAACATCTATTGGAGTCTGTGAAGCTGCTGCAGCCCAATCCATTGCGCTGTGCCCCGTCGCCCTATCCCTTCCATAAATTTCAATCCATGCCTCGTACAATGGAAAGGGTTTGCCTCGGATGCATGAATGATTGGGAAATTGCTAGAACAAAACATCAATGTAATGAACAACAGTGTAAAATGTGAAGTATTTAAATTCATAAGTTAATAAACAACCTGAAGGAAAGAATCCCACTCGGAAGGTTCTGCTTCAATTGTACAAGTCGTGGAATTCCAATTCATCCCACTAAAGCTCAAAGCGTTCGATATTTGGTGGTAGGTTTTCTTCCAAGAAGTGTATTTGGACGAGATATGAGGCTCAGCCTTTATGTCAGTCCTCGGCATGTATTCCTTGAAGCGTGCCTCTAGCTGGACAAGAAAACCACTGCGATAGCCGTTCGGCGCCTTCCATCCTCCAGCGATTATGTCTTTGAAGGCAAGGACTAGGTTGTTCTCCTCTTGAACCGTCCAGCCTCTACGCCCCTTCACCTTCGAAGTCCCCGAACCCTCCATATTTGGTACTGACATCTGTCCAACATTAAGCAAAACTAAGTCATCTTCGGATAAATGAAAAAAATGGTTTTCTGTACATTGAACTGACCGAGTAATCGGGGAATTTAAAAAAAAAAAACTTACAACCCACAGTATATTCATTGACCAAATAGCAAGATGCTTGAAAAGATATCGCAACAAATCTCAGAAATTTAAATTGAAAACATATATGCATATATTACATCAGGTTCTCAAAGAGCTCACATGTTCAAGCACAAAATACACAACTTACCAGAAGTACATATTTGAAATACAACATAAAACATAAGTTTCTCCATAAACGCGGCCTTAATAAACTAACGACGTCCGGGCCATTCATTGTACATAGTTTGCGCAAGGTTATCACGCCAATTGTTCCACTCTTGCATTGACTGGATATGCTTGACATACTCTCCTACGGTCTCATCTACCTCCGGCTCTTCCGGTACCTCGGCTTCCAATGGGTCTATTATCATTTCCAATCTTATGAAATTGTGAAGTAGGCAACAAGCAAGGATAATCTTGTTTTGTATCTCTATGGGATAGAACGACGGACTACGAAGAACCCCCCACCGAACCTTAAGGACACCAAAGGCTCTCTCGATCACATTTCTTGCTTTTGAATGCCGGAGATTGAATAATTCTTTGTAGTTTTGTGCTCTAGCATTCCCGCCACCCCATTCCGTCAAGTGGTACCTCACTCCTCTGTAAGGTGCCAAGAAACCCTCCCCGTTCGTGTAGCCCGCATCACAAAGGTAATAGTTTCCTATATATTGTACAAATTAGATGTGGTTAAGAATTCATATAAAAGTGAATCACTGAAAACAAGACTGCCAAGATTGATTATAGTAGAAATAAACGCTGGATTAAGCTAACCTCTAGGTACTCTTAGTCCATTTGGTCTATGAATCGCATCCCTCAATACCCGACCATCGGCTGCCGAACCTTCCCATCCGGTTAGAACATAAATAAAGTTTAAATTGCGGTCACAAACAGCCAATGTGTTGACAGAAATAATACCCTTTCGACTACGGTAACGTGCTTGATGAGCGGCACAAACTTTGACCGGCACATACGTACCGTCCAATGCACCTAAGCAACCCTAAATAAAGCAAGAAATACATTACTACACACTTCAATGCTACAAAAAATTAACAGACATATCTAAGGTATATTAATGATTACGAACACTCACTTTAAACCATTTCCATCTTTCATCTTCACAGTCTTCCTCAATCGGAACAGGTTTTACCACGAATAATTCATAACACCTCAACACCGCATTCAATACACAATGGAAATGTCGACTAACGGTCCTAATTGAGCGTATGAAAGACTTCTTCACAACACGAAGCTTCTGATGATGCGAAAGCACACTAAGGAACATAGCAACTTCTTCCGCTACGGAGACCCCCCTGGTTGCACGTAAACCCCCCCTATGTTCAAGCACTAGACAGAGCTTTGCGAAAGCATTCCTACCTAAGCGTAATTGATCTATACAGTCTTGCTCATTTAATTTCACTAATCCATGAAGGTGTTCTATCTGTGCCGGGATTCTTGCTAGTGAACTGTACCGATGATAACATCGACGCTTTCTTTCATCATCCAAAACACCACTTTGCAATATAAGGTAAACTACCATCAACACGTTCATAACTTGGTATCGAATAATTTCCAGCGCAAACAGTGCCTCCTCCTCTTCATACACATTGTCCATTCTACAATTCCCGTGTGTGAACATTTAATGGAGACTTTACACAAACTTAACAAAATGTTCTAACTAACACAATAATTAAATTCCGTAATCCACAACATGATAAAACAAAATTTCAGAAATTTGCATTGAAACAACAATATAGCACTCACCAATAGAATTAGATACATATTTACCTGTTGTTCAACCTTAGAATTGAAGAAATGTTCACAAATAATCTCACGAGAGCTACCCACAATACTTGCGCGTCTACAGTATCGCTGCAGCATTGA
Organism: Lantana camara; assembly: GCA_037501455.1. Taxonomy (NCBI): domain Eukaryota; kingdom Viridiplantae; phylum Streptophyta; class Magnoliopsida; order Lamiales; family Verbenaceae; genus Lantana; species Lantana camara. The sequence continues at coordinate 136,759,089 of CM074856.1, read as the reverse complement.
GTACCCAAAGTTAATGAAGAGATGGCGAAGGGAAGATAGAAAAATCAAAATTAAGTTACCTGAGTTTTGCCCACAGAGATGTGTATCTGTTCTTCCCAGCAAAATTAAACCCAAATGTACAACGCAGAAGTAAGAAATGCTGCAAAGCACAGAAATTCATCTCCTCTTTTATTTTCGGTGTTAGCGGGAAACCTTTCCTTTTTTGGGTAAGAGCGGGAAGCGACTGCAGAAAAGCGGGAGCCCTAATTTCAGTGGCAATTTGTTGTAAATTGAGCTAACTTTTGGATGGAATCGTAAAATGGCCGTCCCTGGAAAAGCCATGTTCCACCAAACACGGCAAAAGTCCATGTTCGCTGGATCTGCCACCAACACGATTTTCCTACGGGCTGGTACGGACCAGCGGGCTTCAGTGCCGAAAAAGGAAACAGAGGAAAGCGGGGGACAAGGGGCCGAAACTCCTGGTTACCGGCCAAGTAAACGCGGCCTAGGAAAGTAACAAGGGAATGAGAAATGTTTTTTTTCAAAAAAAGGGGTCACATTGACCCGTGCAGGTACATCCACATGAGAGATTGTGTCCACAAGGGACTAAGTGGATCCCTCTCTTAGGTTTATCAATCCAACCTTTTTCAACACTAATTTTAGATTCATTAGATTAAATTACTCAGTGTGCCAACTTCCAGCATGAGTAAAAAATTAAAGTTCTGAGTGTGCAATTATAAAGTTTGACCGAAATACAGAAACTATTATCAAATCTGAGAGAAAGCTCTTAAAATTCAATCAAATATGTTTAAAAAAACAAAAACCGAACACACAACTATTAAATTACCTGCATGACATACTATTACAGCCCGCCACCCGTTCGACGAAATGCCGACACCGCGGACACCTACTCCAACGCTCCCTCTCCACAAGCGTTGCAAACTCCACGTCGTTGCTATCCCTCAGCTCCTCGCACGCAAACCCAGCGTGCCAAAGTCTCTTGCACCGAAAACAAAACAATCTCTTACATTTAGGACAACTCGATTTCCCCACATTCCCCCCACACTCGTTCACGATCAATGCATTGCAGTTTCTGTGCGGGCAGTAGCAGTGGTCTGCTGCCAGAGCCGCTGCCTCGCACAGCACGTCGCACCACCGCACGAACAGCGAAGGGCCGACGATTGCGGCGCACGGCACCGGATTGAGCTTGTGATTGCAGTGTAAAGCGGGGCATCTGATGTCGCCAATGTTGTCTTCGAGCTTAACGCGGATGTAGGAGATTATGCAGCCGTCGCAGAAGGGGTGGGAGCATCCGGCGGTGTTTCTGAACTTTTCGTCGGAAATCGACGTGGGTTTGATGCAGATTTCGCATGTGAATTCTCGTAGAGGCTGTGGGATTTGGGGAAGGGTTTGCTTGTTCCCCATGGTGTTTCACACGGGGAAAGCTATGTTTTTGTGGAGATGGATATTGTTATAAAAGGAGGAGTTCTACTCTGAATCTAACTCAGTTTATAATTTATATATACATAAAATTAAAGTAGATTTGATTGAGATAAATTTGACATATAATTATGGGATGGATTTGGTTGAATTAGATTTGAATCTTGTATTTAGTTTGAGGTGATTATAGGCATAGCTCATCTCTGCAGTCCGCGGGATACCCTTTTTTTTTTTTTTTTTTTTTTTCCATTTAATATCATTGAAAATTGGTTGCATTTTTAGTCCTCTAAATTATATAATTAAATATTATTTTTATTATGAGAAATAAGTATAATCAAATTTCAGTTTTTCTTTTAAATAATTGTTTTAGTGAAATTGATAAAATTATATTTATTTACTGTTTGTTAAGATAAAGTAATTTCTTATGTAATGTACTTTTATTTGAGTGGACAGCACTATTCTTGGTCGATTCATATACATAACTATCATATCTTTGTAAACTCTTCTATAGTTATGTTTAAATAATTACATTCAACTACCCTATATTTAGATCTAATTACAACGTAATCCATGATTATTTAGAAATTACACTTTAGTTCCTAACTTTTATTAATATTTCTAATTAGGCCTAATTTTTGCAAACTTTTAGGGATGATTTTGCATTTTTTGTCATATATTAAATATAACACTCATAAAAGCGTCAGGGATATAAGTGTACTTTTACAAAATTCGTTAATGGATTTCATGAAAACAAGAAATATAGAGACTATGTTGTAATATTTAAAAGAATAAGAACCGACTTCTAATTAGGCCAAAATATAGGTAGTCAGATCAAACTCACCCTCAACCTTTAAACTGATGTATACTTTTAGACGAAAATTATATATTTATTTACTTGACAAAATCGAGCTTACTGAGGCTATGCACCGATACATTAAGGTGGATAAAATCGAATGCTATGGGGTAATTACACCTTTTTTTTTTTTTTTTTTTTTTTCAAACACACACACCCCTAAGTGGCTCAATGGATTCGAACCTGCGATCTTGCCTTCGAGAAAGAACCCTCAAACCACTTGATCAATCCCTGTTGGGTATGGGGTAATTACACTTGAATAGCCACAACTAAATTGCTCCATTTTCATGTGGCATACATGTGTATATATATATATTATTCATCCATGGAAGCATACATTCATTCATTCATATCCATGGTAAGTGTTGACCCGGAACTAATTAAATCTATCTGCTACTTACACCGAAAATCTTTTGGTATGTACTAGAATCAATCCTAAGCGGCTTCTTCCTTATTTTACATAATATAGTCATTGTGTTACTTGTATTTATGAGAAAAAAATCATTGAGAAACATAAGAGTGTTAAACAGTTAAACTAACACAGTAAAAACGATAATATTGAGTTACGTGAACGATTTTGTGATTTCTTATAATTTTTGTTTGCTTGTTTGTTATCTCGAGGGACTTTGGAGGTGAAAAGATCAAAATTAAGTTCAAGAATTATTTGGAGATCGATAGAAAGTTCTATCTAGGTATGAGTCATGAATCACGTTAAGTGTACTACTTCACTAAAGTCGTGGGAGCTAAGTGGTCGTGATACCAAAACGAATCACACTATCTTATTGCCGATATTGGTGATTAGTTATATTGTGTTTTTCTCATAAAGAGTTTGAATGGTCGCAGTACCGAAACAAGTTACACTATCTTGTTGCCAAGATTCGTGATTATTTATATTGCATTTTCTAGGAGTTTTTTTGTAACTCTCTCGTAGGGAGTTTTTCTAACTATCTTACTATTTTACTCCTAAAATATACATATTTCATTATTAAATTGTTTGGTATTTTATTATTTCATACCAGCATCATTTTAAGCTAAGTGCACGGTTAATTCTAATAACGGTATTCTTAAAACTTTAATGATTTTCGTTGTGTTTCATAAAATCTTAAAAAAGTTTTAAGGCCTAGATCGCCTCTCCTTAGGCAAAATCATATTCATCAATTATATTAGTAAAAACCTTAAAATTTTCATAATATACATGAAACTGTGTAAACTCAAAAATTAACGAAACAAATTCAATACACATAATATGTAATTTTGAAGTGTTGTTATTATATATAATGTTGGTTTCCCAAAAGGAAATATTATAATTCGAATTATATAGATGCATAACTATCCTATCTTTATAAACTAATCTATACTTCTAGATAAAAGTTATGTATTTATTTACTTGACAAAATACAACTTAATGAGGCTATGCACCGATACATTAAGGTGGACAAATTCAAAGATTCTAAAATCTAAATTATACTTCTAAATACTTTGGGGTAATTACACTTGCACCCCTCCAAAATAATGCAGTTGTAATTCTTCCACCATATTTTCAGATGCCACGAGCCTACAGATTACAGATTACAGATTTCAGATGAAACTGAGAAGGAAAACATCATCACAAGAACTCAGCTCTACTTCACTTAAATACCCACAACTGAATTGCTTCATTTTCATGTGGTATATGTGTACATATATATATATTATTCATCCATGAAAGCATACATTCATTCCATCTCCACTCTCACAAAGCTATACAAAATGAACCCTTTTGGAAAGATTTAATCTTCCTATAAATACTTCATCTTAATGGGGTCGGTGTCGTCCCGTTTCCCAAGCCAAGAAAAAAAGGGCGAAAGTGAGGAAGAGAAGAACTATACAGATTCGGAAGCACCATTCGCAGCACATCGAGGTTGTGTCGCAACGGCACCAATGCTGGTTAACTTGTTTCCCACACTTGTAGCAGAAACTGATCCCACATCTGCAGAAGAGAAAAAGAGTTTGATTCTGCAGTTACAATGGTTCTAACTTCTTTATGCATACTAGCAGTTATAGAGAAATCGAATTTCCTTAAGTATGCCGCTCTCAAAAAGTTACAGTGTTTCTGTCACATTACGACGCCGTTGCAGTATCTATTTTCAAATCTTCAGTTTGAAGGATATTCATATAAATCGAAAATCAAGAGCATATAGACAAAGGGAATATCAGCAGATCGAAACAAATGCGAAAATAGACCATCCATCCACAATAATACACAGATTGACTCGTGAAAACGAAACAAACAGATAAAATCTCAGAGGCCGCGACAATATAATACCACACATTTGCCATTTTATAGATAAAAATATCAAGTAGACCAACCAGCAGCCAAATTAAGGGTGTTAACTGAGAGTGACTTCTTCGACTTCTAGCTCACCATAGTCCATCAATTATAATACAAGTTAGACCAAAGACAAAACCATCATATAGCCAAAGCAGATAGAAGCCGTAAAGAAGACGAAAAATGCCCTTAACGAAGAAAAACAACTGAAACTTGTTTCAAAGGCAGACCCAACAAAAACTGAAAAAGGAAATCTTTTTCATCTTTGTATGCTCTGTTTTCCCTTCTGAGGGGACTACATGAATCTTTTACTAAGCAGAATAAAAGTATATCAACAACTTGTAGAGCAAACTTGGGTTTTCAAGATAAGCTTCTTCCTTCAGCTCCTTCCCAACAACATAAACTTTCAATCATCAAATTACACACTGGAAACACGAGAATTCGCTTAAAAACTAAAGCTTTGATCAGAAACTTCGATCAGCACAGCACTTGCACATAATTAATTAAACTCCTATCGAGAAATCAAAAAGGAATCAATCAATTGAGTTACCAAACGAGAGCAAATTCAAAATCCCCCCAAATAACAAATCGCAAACACTCCCACAAATTGCAAAAATTAACAATTAGATACATTTACTTTAAATCCTCCTAGAAACAACATCAATTCCAGCAAATTGATACTGTTGCCCCATTTCCCTCTGTTTTCAGTATTTCTACCAAGAATGCAATTTTACACAAGTTTAGATTCACACTGAAAAAATCGAGAACAACACACACACTGATTCCCAGAATTCATCACAGTACCACTAACAATCCAATCAACCACAAACCCCCAAACCAAAATTCGAGAAAAAAAACACACACACAAAATCAAAATCACCTGCATTTCACAATCTGGCAGCCCTCCCTCAGTTCGACGAAATGCCTACACCTTGGGCACCTCATCCACTTCCTCTGCTCCGCCAATCTCCCAAACGCCACATCACTCCTATCCCTCAATTCCCCACTCTCCTCGCACCCAAACCCCGCGTGCCAAACCCTCTTACACTCGAAGCAAAACCACCGCTTACAATTCGGACAGCTCGATTTCCTCACGCTCCCCCCACACTCATTCACAATCAGCGCGCTGCAATTCCTGTACGGGCAGTAACATTTCTCCACCCCCGCCACCGCCGCCTCGCATAAAACATCACACCACCGCACGAACACCGCGCCGCCGACGATCGGCGCGCACGCCGCCGCGTCGAGCTTCTGATCGCAGCCGTCGGCGGGGCACTTGATTTCCCAGGCGTTGTCGTCCTCGAGCTTCACGCGGATGTACTTGGTCACGCAGTCGGTGCAGAAATTGTGCGAGCATTTGTCGGTATTGGTGAATTTCTTCTCGGAAATCGACGCCGGCTCGACGCAGATTTCGCAGGTGAATTCGCGATTCCCCTCACCGCCACCGTCCGCCGCCGATGACTGCGGCGGCGGCTGGCGTTGCAGTTGCAGCTGCAGCTGCTGCGGTTGTTCGGGCTGCTGTTGCTGTCGTTGTGGGAGTGGGATTTGGGGAAGTGTTTGCAGAGTGTTTCCCATTGTTGTTTTTCGTGTGTACGAAGCTTGTGTTTGTATTTGTGGCCATGTGTGAGAGTAGGTCAAAATTATAATGTGAAGTTTATAGTACAACCTACACTTCTCTTTTTCACACTCCTCCTCTATTGATGCAATTTTTTCTTATTTATTTAACAAAAAAAAAACAAAAACAAAAAGTGGTATTTTCTTTTCTTTTCCTTGTATTTCTTTTATTATTATTTTATTTTTAAAATTATAAATCGATGACGTCTCACGTAAGTCGTAACACATCGTGATTAACGTGAACCGTCAATCATTATAATATAGTGACTAATATCATCGATGAAGTGTCTGCAGTTATACGCAGTGACTATCTGTCTTAACGAGTATGTTAAATAGTATATATTTAGCTTAATTTATTATTTACGTAGAATAAAATAATAGGATGGAATATCGAGCAATAAAAATAAAACAATATAATAATTGGAGATTGAATTACAATATTACATTATGTTTATTTAGCGAAATGATATTTATTAATGAGTTTCCTTTTTTTAAGATTATTATGGAATTTTTAGGGACAAAGAATAGATGAGATAAAGGTTTTGGAAAATAAATGCGGATGAATATTTAAAAAATAGGTCCTTAAATGTTCTAGAATTTGTACCGACGGAATTAAGGGTTAGTTGGGACTTGGGAACACCGTATCGCATTATTTATTTATTTTTATTCTATATCACTTTTTTCCTTTTTTTTTTTTTTTTAAAAAAAAATCTATATCATTTGTTATTTTAGTTAATTCAGTTATTTAGAATTTTGTTTATCAAAATTTGATATTTTTATCTCCTCAAACAATGAAACGATTCCATTTCAGTCTCATACTCGATTATTTCGTTCAAATCTTAAGTCTGGAAAATTCTAGCCCAGACCCGGCTTGCCCGGACCCAACCAATTAAAAAAGCAAGTGTATTACACTTGCCATTTGATTGGTCACTCTCCCCAAACTTTCCACCAACCACACGGCAAGTGTAAAACACTCACCCCCTCGTTACACCGGTTTGGCCGAGCCAGGCTCGGGCTAGAATTACCCCTTAAGTCTATAGTTGAGTATACATATAGAAAATTCTAATTCAAATCCGACTCAATCAAACCTCAATACCCATAATACTTGCTTCTATTTTTCACCCATAATACCCATAATCCGACTCGATCAAACCTCAATACCCATAATAGTTGAGTTATCCCTAAATTTTTCACTAAATACACGACAAATGTAAAACACTCGTTACACCAATATGACTGAATCAGACACGGATTAAAATTACCCATAATACTTGCTTCTATTTTTGCTTTTTATTTGATTAGGAGGGGAAAAGATGAATATGCACCAAATATATAGAGTAGGGTTAATCTTTCTTTGCACCCCAACCTTTGGGGTGCGTTGCACTTTGGTACTCAACCTTTGAAACGTTGCACTTTAGTACCCAACCTTTGAATTTTGTTGTACTTTAGTACCCAAGTGCAGACGTGTACCTCAATGGTTGGTACCACGTGGCATTTTCTCATTGGTCGGGGTACTAAAAGTGTATAAAATTCAAAGTTTGGGTACTAAAGTGTAACGTTTCAAATGTTGGGTATCAAAGTGCAACGCACCCCAGAGGTTGAGGTGCAAAGAAAGATTAACCCTATAGAGTATACTAAGTATAAACTTTTGGGGACATTTCTTGAAAATGATATAAAGAAGAATTTTGTATAGTTTATAGGTAGATGGTAAAGATAGTAAGATAGTAACTAAGCAAAGATGACACGCAATGTTCTTAACCAAAACCATACATCTTTCGAACTAACCATTTAATGATGGTTACAAACAATAATAAATTCCCATTTAATTGCATACTATAATTATATATGCATGACAGCTTTTCCTATAATTATTATTTTTTATGTATCAAAATTCTAAAAGCGTCTTACTACATAAGTACGCAGACTAATACGTTACCATTGGTGTGATTATTTGTACGAGTTAGGATTTTATTTGATGAGAATGAGACTAATAATAAAATATAAAGTTTCAAAATTTTGTTGGAGGAAAATACAAATAATTATAATTTTTAAGGAATCTTTTATTTTGTTAGTAAATATATATAGACACTGCCGGAGCCAGTTAAGGCCAAGGGGGGCTGAAGCCCCCCTCAAATTTATATACACATACATACATATACTGATATACACATACATACACATATATATATATTCTACCAAAAAAATAAAAATAAATATATATATATATATATATATATATATATATATATATATATATATATATATATATATATATATTTTAAATAAATTTATTTATTTATTGAAAATAAATAAATTAATATTTTTAAAAGTATACAATTTTATTAGCTATTATATATAATAAATGTTATATTTATATATTATATTAGATATAATTCGTGAAAACTTTGTTATGGCTCGTCACTTTATGAAAAAATCAATTGTATTGTGTTTTTATGTAAAGAAAAATTAGTGTAATGTATCTTATTATATAAATAATGTATCATATAATATTAGAGAGATAAAAATATCATATCACGTCAGTAATTCTAATCAAAACCTAACTTTGTCAAATTAATATCGCAAAAAACTCTAATTTTCAATACATATTATTTTAATAAAATATTGTGAATTCGAATCTTAATTTCGAATATAAAAGACTTAATAGTTTTTTTTTTATTTAACTGTTTATATTTTAACTTACCTAGCTATAATTTACCAAAAGGATTAATTACTACACTCTCGATAGTGAATATTATAATCCCGAAATAAATTTTAGTTTTTTTTTTTTTTAAATAAGGGACCATATTAGTATCTGACTATCTGTACGTGAAGACTTTAGTTTTGAAAAAAAATGGTGGGAGCAAATTAAAAGGAATACGAATCGTCAAAAACAATTATAATATATAAATTGTAGTGTCAAGTTATTATTATTTTTTTAATAAATTGAGACCTAGGAATTTTCAGCCCCGGTTAATAAAAATTTCTGGATCCGCCCCTGTATATAGATGCTGAGAGAACCATATTTTCCGGCCCCTCCACAGACCCATATATGTAATATAATAGGGATTTTAGGGTTCAAACCCTATGAATAGAATAATCGAATCGAAAAGAATCAATCTCAAATTTTATGATTAGAGTAATTAGTTGAGAGGATCTTTCTGAACTTATGCAGTACCCAAACACAAAAAAGAGCGACAAGAAAAATTGTTAGAATTCGATTCTCTTATATCCCTTTGATATACAATATTTGAAAGATAACGCAAATCATGTGGTAAGCATATTGTAATAACATTTGAGAATAGAGGAGGACAATAAAACAATACTAAGATAATGAAAATTCGTCTTAATTATTTAATTCCTAAATATTTTCTTCTAATTTAATATTTCTTTTTTCAATTATTAAATTTAATAAATAGGTAAAGTGGTGGGGGAAAATCTTTGAATAGTACCAAAAAGTTGAAAAAATTCCTTTTAGGTCCCCAGTTTTGAAAAAGTTCCCATTCAATCCCCAATTGAAAAACAAAATTCCTTTTAGGTCCCCACAAATAGTACATGTTCGTACATTGTCTTTAGGAATTGCGTACAATTTTTAGGGAATTGCGTATAAAAATCCCGGAATCTCGTATATACGAGATTCCGGGATTTATATACGCAATTCCCTAAAAATTGTACGCAATTCCTGAATTATTATACAACCTTGGGGAGTGAAAAGAAATTTTGTTTTTCAATTGGGGAGTGAACAGGAACTTTTTTAAAATGGAAGAGTGAAAAGGAAATTCAGTTTACACTTGGGGATTTTTGAGGAATTGTCCGAAGTGGTAAACCCGGGGACCATATAATATATTTGTTTCATGTCTTTTTCCAAATATCTTTTTAGAACATGAAACGTGTCAAACAAGAAATGAAGAACCTTTTCTTAAATATTCGTTGAGATTTCATATGGCTTATGCTACAACCGTTGCCTTTTCCATTGTTTTTTTATAATTGTTTCTTTTTAGTAAAAACAATTGATATGTTATACTCTGGTCATGATATGGATACAAATACAATAATATGAATATAATATAATAGAAATATAATAATATAATTTTATTTTTTTTGAATTTTTCGCGTGATGAGTGTCGGATATAGTATCAAATACAATACAATACGATCAAATAATATTTTTTGAAGTACACGTGCATTATAGGTTATGATTCTATTTTTATATTTTTTAAGATTTTTGTCAATTTCTATTGTCTGAAAATAAGTCAATATAAGCATTTATTTATTTCTTCTAATTTTGGTTTCTTATTTCCACAATATTTTGCTATGATCACAATTTACGAAATTAATTAATTAATTTGACATGTCTATAAAGTTTAAACCAAGTATACAAACATTAGGAGATGAAATTACTACATCTTAATTCTTCGTTTTTTCTTCAATGGAAATGAATATATAAATAAATGTAATAAGAATTGTTGCGTCCTCTGGATATTTTCTCTCTACTTTGAACTTTTACCTCTTATTTATATATCTTCATTCTCATTATAGTCCGTATTCCTAAATTCATCTTTATTCTTACTTATTAAACGCTTGATGAAGATCTATTCCCTTCACATCGTTCCTTATTTCTAAGCGAACTAGGATATCAAGCTCATTCGAACTGAACCTTGAGACTGGCCCTAGTAAGCCCTTAGACCTGGCCGCAACAGGAATTAGGATGTATGATTAGCGAAATGGATATGAAAATAGACATACATATAACCTTTTTTTTTTTTTTTTTTTGGTTAATTTAGAAGATGATATGATATTCGATACGAATGCATCACAGTTTGTTAGAAGTATTAATTCATCCTAATCAATTCAACTAACCAAAATGGAATTTTTAAATCCAACTAAAAAAAAGTATTTTAATTCTCATCCAACTAATTTCACAAAATATAGTTGCAATATTAGAGCCACTAACACTATTGATGTTGCCTTAGCCTAAACGATCTTTAACCTCTCTTTTGTGTTATTCACACCCTTGTACTTTTGTAATTAATACCCTAATTCTTAAATAAGATTCGTATTACATACATTTTTATCCTCTTGAGATAGACCCCAAAGCCTATGTGGGTTTAATTAATTTATTTTTTTAACTAGAAAATGAGACACTATCAATAATAATAATAATAATAATAATAATTGATGCATGCTCGTCGAATTATTTTTTCTCCATTTTTTTTACTCTCTTCATGTCAGTCTATTGTTACTTATCTAGGCGAGAGTCATTTTAGGGTTCTTATCCTCCTCCTAAATTCTTCTATTACACCTAATTCCCTATTATTTCCCATCACATTACCCTTACTTCCATCACACTCGAGGGAAAATCTTGTTGTTCGCTAGACTTTTAAGGAGTTCGCAATCGTGCTAAGTATTTCCTATCGATAATAAAAATAATATTTATTATTATTATTATTATTGGGTGCGGACATGTACATTAATGTTTTTCTGATATGGTTCCAAATTTTCAATAATTGATGGGGTTACGCAAGATATTGTGGTGGTAAAAAATGGAAAGATGATAGGAATTTTCTCTGAAGCTCCTTCCCCACGGCCATGCAATTAGTGTGTTGTTTTTATATAGTTATATTTATTAGTTATTATGAGGATAAGTTGGAAAAGCAACCTACTTTCTGCATTTGAAGTTGATGCGTCTTCTTTCTTCTTCAATAGGCCAAAAGCCAGAAATTTCGGGGCTTCTTAAAACTTGTGTGAAGTTGCTTCCACGAATTTGTCTATAAACTTCCTAACTATAATTTAAAGATCATTGCGTGGAAGTTGAATGGAAATTGTTGGAACACATAAGTGGAATTGAAAACAAAAACTTTATTTTGGAATTTGTTTGTTGAACTATATTCTAATGACAGGTATATAATTGATCCGACAAAAGAGATCGTAACAATAAGATTCGATGTTAATGAAGAGGTTATTTTCGATTGAAATCTCTAAATATTAAATACAAATACAGTGAAGTTTAGATCTAAATAGACGCTCAAATTAGACTAGTGGATTTTGTAGACATGAATATTAAAGATGTCTATGTATTGATTATTTTTCAAGGCAAATTTAGGCTGCCACCTGGATGGTTAAGGTTGGCCTATTGCTACTAAGTGAACTTTTAGTTGATATCCATATCAATAATTAATGACTTATAATTATAACCCAACATTAATAACTAATTAGAAAATAGTAGAAGAATATTGTGTTGAGCAAATTAGACCACCAATCCGTTGTAGTCTAGGTGGTTAGGATACTCGGCTCTCACCCGAGAGACCCGGGTTCAAGTCCCGGCAACGGAAATATTTTTTTGTCTATTTTTTGTCTCTTATTTGAATTCCAGTAATTTTGACACTAAGGAAATTATTTTTGTCTCTTATTTCATTATTTTGACACAGTTAATGATGGTAAAATAATTTTGACATGTCTCTTATTTCAGTCATTTTGACACAGTTAATGAGGATAAAATTATGCATGATCATATTACAGATAACTATAGGCATTTTGCTCCCATTTAGGAAGGTCCAATATCCTGAAACTTGAACACAAAAGAAAATGGAGGAGTATCCCAAATGTCCATAACAATATACAAGCTACCAAATCCCTGCATTAGTAACTAAACTCCAAGCTACATAAAAGCATGTACATCACACAGTTCTTAACCTACAGCTCTTTTATGTAAGCTGGACTAAGTTATTAGATAATACAACACGAGCCCTTGAAAGCAGACAGAAAAATTTACACCACATAATTACAGGAATCAAACAAGGTCCAACTGTCCCAAGTAGATCAGCTCTTACATCGGCTCATAACTTATGACTTCGTCGTTTGCCTCCTTGTGTGTTTGCTTCGAATCAGAACAGTCTTGGAGCACAGGAAGTATTACCTCCGACGTCGTTTTGTTTCCACCTGAATAGAACAATTAATAGAATATCAAAAGTTCAGCAAATTGACCCTCAGAACTATGAAATATATATGTCCCCCCTTGGTTTTGAAATTTCATGTACCTCCCTTATAACTGAATTACACCTTAAGCCCCCATTTTGTTGATTATTGGACATGCTCCGATGATGCTATAATTTACTTTAATAAACTTTCCAAATTATTCTGGCATGTTTGAACACTTTTATCCAAGTTAATTGATAAAGTTCTCTATCTATGTTAAAATTCCAGTAATTGGAAGTAGGTATTCATAATTCTGAAAACTAGGAAAGAAACTTCCGTGTAATTATGCATAGTTATGGGATGTGGTGAAATTACCTTTGCTTCTGCATCTCTGGTGGACACGTGAGAGGTTTGTAATTTATTCTGGTCTTCCGCAGCACAGTTATGGCAGTAGAAGTGGTCGATTCCTTTGGCTTCCTCTGCCGTCATGTCTATACAAGTCGGATGAAACCTGAGTCAAGTGTTGAAATATTTCAATGCCATATGTGAAAGATTGGTTGTTCAAGAAGCTAATATCTACACTGCTAGACTCAGGTTTGTAACGCATCCAAAAATCTCAACATCGTTTAAGACTTACGGCTCAATAAAGGGGGCAACTGCATCTGAGTTCTGATGCAGCAAATGGAAATTATATAAGTGTGAAGTTGTTGAATTTAAACTAACGTTCATGATAGCACAGCAGGAAATGAACACATAAAGTAGATAACATCACTAGAGAGAGAGCTTCTCTCAACAGGAGCCAGTTTAGCTCAATATAGTTGGAAAAAGTCAGCAAACCTGAGCTTTTCATGTCATTAGAATAGCGAACGAATCCACCCAGGAAAAAATAGCTAGAAATATTTCGCAAATGATGACGCTTAAACGCTGTCAACCCTTTTCTAACTCAAACTTGCTAATTCTTGAGTTTCCGCTAACACTATTTTGGATGTATATAACAGAATACCAATTTAGTTGCATTCAGTTTCGAAAGAACACAGTTTCCGAATACAACCTGCCACATAGATTTTTTGATAAACTAGTTTCATAAAAAGTTGCAGAGGCCAAACAAGCAGTATTATGACAATAGCAAAAGAGTGTGTGACTGGCTTACACCATTCTAAAATCACCTCACTGAGTGAACGCATACAGCTCTTTGAGCAAGGTACTATACATCTGCTTAGGCAAATCCGCAAGCGTTACAATATAATCACCAAATTAAAACCTAGTAATCAACTGAAAATAATTATGCAAGATACAAACTCACCAGTCACTGCATCCTTCACACTGAATCATGAGGTCGTCGGGATTATAAGGCATCTCACATTTACAGTACCTGCCAGAGAAAAAAGAGCAGCAATACTTCATCAACACCATCATCGAGTGCATGACGACCCCAAACATCAAATATTTCACTAACAGTAACAGACGAACTCAGAGGCAACACTTAATCAAAGAACAGCAAGGTGAACCAATCTTATGACCTTATTTGCCTAACGGTTTCACACCCTTCAAAGTACAAACACAGTGAAATGTTACAGCATTCTATTACCAGTACAGCTGCTTGGCACTCAAAATCAGTAACCTCAGTGGCCATTATATCAACAAAAATTACTATAGTACAGAACACCATATCAACTGAAACTCCACTAAGTTCCACAATTTAGTTACTTAATCCATGCACGTACAACAATGATTCCGCAAACTCAACGAAACAAAACTCTAGACTCTAAACTTACACGGCAACTCGGTCTGGATTGAAAGCACCAGTAGTCGAATTATACTCGAAACGGCAGAAGAAGTCTTCGTTCCCAACAGCATCAAGTTTAGTGTAGCTCTTGAAGCTATGCACCGTGCACTTGCCCTCAATAGTATCGGCGCTCTGAATATCGAAATGATCCGACAAAAACAGCTCCTTCGAGCCGTGGAACTGCCGCCGTCCGCCGATCGACTCTTCCGGCCGGTAATACCACCTCACGTGGATCTTCACGTTCGCGCCGCGGCTGTCCGACTCGATCTTCTCCACACGCGCCACGTACGACGGCTTCGACGGCTCCAAAGCCCTCATCAAAACACAGTCCCCCGCTGCAATCACAACAAACAAACAAACAAAACAAATCAACCTGACAAAATCACAAACAACACAAAACTACAAACAAAAAAAATAAAAAATTCTCCAACTCCGACAACAATTCAAACTAGTAACTACAACGGCAAACACCAAAACAGAAGAGAACGAGCTCGAGCTAAACCAACAATCGGAGATTTAAACAAATCCGGCGAGACTCACGGCGGATAGTTTTGCCGATGTGCTTAACGGCGTAGGAATCGAGAGTACGGCGAGCGGTCTTCGCTTTAGCCATGCGGTGTACGGCGGCGGAGGAGCGTAGCGGCGAGGAGAGAGAAGTACATGTAGAGAGAAGACACTAGAGAGTAGAGAGAGAGAAACTTCAAGGGGACGGTTTTTATCTGGTTTTATATTTTTTTTTCTTTTCAAAATTTTTCTGAGAAGGAATTTTCCCCTGCGACGGGGACACGTGCTCTGATTCCAATCGACGGTTATGGTTGATTCGATGTGAATGATGATTGAAATTCCGAAGGGTAAATGAGAAATTCTTTCGAGATTAAGGGGTAATTTCGTAAAATCACAAGGGGTTGTACGTAATTAAAGTGAGGTGTCATACAGAGAAGTATAAAGCTGAGGTCAAAAGGAATGCTGTCCATGTAGCAGCTAACAGGGGACAGCGTCAAGCCATAACGGGATGCCGTTCTGTTTGTTTTTTTTCCTACTGTTCTACAGATATTACGTCATGTTTGGAGAGAGGAATTTAGTGAGAGAAAGTTGGAAGGATGAATGAGCAAAAATTTGTGGAGTTTTGGGGTCAAATGCGAATTTCCTAATTTATAGGGGTGAAAATGAAAATATTTAGAAGAATCATATTATCATGGAGTGATTCTTGGAATCTTAAGGTCAAGAACACAATGAGATCTGGGGTTTTCTTAGATTGTACTTGAATGTCATGATTTGGATTTGAGATATTCTCATAAATCATAAAAACTGTTGAATCAATTCATCAATAGTGTTACAGCTATGTAACCTATCCAAAGATATAGTTATATATATATATAGAGATAATTTTGAAATTAGGAGGTCACGCGTAATTCAAATAATACTAAATATAAACCGATAGTATTAAAATAAGTAGAGTCGATAATATCTCATGATA
Organism: Lantana camara; assembly: GCA_037501455.1. NCBI lineage: Eukaryota > Viridiplantae > Streptophyta > Magnoliopsida > Lamiales > Verbenaceae > Lantana > Lantana camara. Next base: position 136,742,720 of record CM074856.1, on the reverse strand, counting down.
TATCATGGATGGATATGAATATCTAAATATAAACGACATACGATAATCTTCTTCTTAAATTTACCAACTAAAAAGTATCTGACACAAAATACTCAAACATCGTAACTCGTGACTTATATACGGCTCCGGCTCTGCCATTGTTCATTAGTCTCATATGGGACTAGAACACAAGGAGTGTATGACGTAAGAAGGCGAAGACACGATACGGATATGGCGATACAATTTTTTATTTTTTTTTTTTAATTTTGAAGTGAGGGGTCTCAAGTATGAGTATCCAACACGACATGATACAATAAAATAATATTTTTAGAAATACTCATGCATCAGAGCAAGAAGTAAAACGTGTTAATTTTCTTGATAAACACAGAAAAGTTAAGTTGAGGATAAAAATATAACAAATGAAATACACTATATTTCAATACTCTCAATATCTTTTTCATAAAACATACAAACTTAAGGGGGGAGGGGGAATGGCCCCCTACAGGCCTCCTTCCACTCCTTCCTGCCCTATAAAAATACATTGTTTCCACACTTTACACAAAGAATGGAGTATGTATATATCATATATGGAGTATATATATATCATCCCACTCCATTTCCACCTCCATGAAGCTAAAGATCATCAACTGCGGATGTTTTTCACATCTCTACACTCTTTTGACAAGAGAAATTGTGGAGGCATCTCCTCCCATTTCCTCGAAAACGATTAACAGATTCCTGGCGGGCTTCAGCCATGAACGAGGGACGTGGTACCTACGGACAAGAAACGATGTGAAAATGAGTTGAGTTCTGAACGAGTGTCTCAGTTTCGGTGAATGACCCGAAGAAGTGCTTTAAGGAATGAGTATTCTTGAGATTTTGAGATGAAATGTCAAGAATTAAAACAAGATGGAATTGGAGCAGTTTTTATTGGTAAGAGAACCTATTATTGGTTGGTAAGCGCATATACGTACCATCTTTGAGTTGGTTTTCCACAACCGTACTGGCACTTTCCTTGTCGGAATGTGCCGGCGTAGCTACAAGTGTTGCATTGGCCTTTTGCGTACGCAGTCCAATACCTCCCGATGCTTTGGCCGTTGATCCACACTTGACCCTTGCCCATGCTGCCTAAATCCAAGGCCAAAGGCTCGTTCCCTTGTGGTGCGTTGAAGTAAGACTGCCAAAGTCCAATTTTGAGATTCATGAGTATAGGCAGTTCGGGACTAGTAGGCGGAGTTAGAAATTTTAATTTTGGGGGTAAAATGTAATATCAAAAACATAGGAAAATTCTTTTTTTTCATAGACGAAATTTTAAACTATATAGTACAGACTTCAGGAGAGGGCAACTGCCGCTACCAGCCCCTTACTCCTCTTCTTTCCTCGAAGATAATCTCGTCACAAATTTATGTCTCGACTCTCAGCCTTCTTATAATGTTGAGCTAAAATATAGGTATTACCTTGTACCACGTAAGTGGTTGTTGCTTGTTTGCTATGAAGGATTCTTTCAACCAATCAACGGAAGAAAGTACGCTCGGGGAAGCTAAGTTCATGGCTTCTCCTTTCAATCCAACCTGAAGAAATAATCAAATTTCGTGCAAATTTAAATAAATTCTGTGCACGATGTATTCGTACAATAGAAAAGCATAACGTGCTGCAACAAACCTTGTACGACCACTTTTGCCGTGATAAGTCCCATGGTCCATGGTCAACCCCGTGCAAGAGTACTGGCCCCAGTACTCCCGTGCTCCATGTTTCAAAACGGTAGCCAATGTTCTAGAAATTGTAAAACCATCGTATTAGTGCATATTCCGTTGGGGAAATACAGAAAATACCGTATCAAAAAAAGTTGATTGATGTCATCAATACATGCAAGCAATTCCGGAAGTTGATTAAAATTACAGACGAGCACGTCATTACACTATCTATAACGACAGGTAAAGGATAATGACAGTAAAAGAGATATAAACTAAAATTTACTTAATTTTTATGATCTTTATGATCTGCATTTTCTGAAGAAGACACATTTAGCTAACAAAATTTCAAGCAAAAAGTTTAAGAAACCAAGTAACTAACCGGCAACCCGACAGCAACACTGAGCAGGGCAATGCTGTTTAATCCAGCATGCAAATCCACAGAGTTTGTGAAAGTGAATTTCGTATTTTCATGCGTGCCAAAGGCTGAACCTGTAATTACGAAATATAGCAGCTTATATAAGATTTTTTTTTTTCAGCTCACTATTTCTTTAAAAATATATATACATATTTCTTTTCCCACATCTATTAAGACTCATAAGATTATAAAGGTACTAGGAAATTGCAGATATTTTACAAAAATATAAATATAAAAAATAAGCACGGAAATAGTGAGTTTTACCTGAAAGTTTTCCATTTATAAATACATGCAAGACATGGCCTGAAGATTCTACAGTGAGAATAGGCCGTTTTCCTCCACGTAGAAACGATGAAATCGGACTTATCTGAACACTGCAAGTGATATTTGTCCCGATAAATTTATTAGAGCCCATAATTCTTCGGAAAATAACTAGTAATCGAAAAGGAAATTTGTTTAAATTCCACATTTACCTTGTTGTGTACCATAGGTAGTCACTAGCATCTCTAGTGACATTTAATTGCTCCAAAAGGCCAAAGACTGTAAATTTTGCATCGACGTCAATGGTTGATACATCCTCGTTAAAGGTTTCCCATGAGAGCATTCGCTCGTTTGTGGCCAACATTTGGGGAAAATTCGGTTTAGTTCTAAGCTGTAGTATGCAAAAATTCAACTTGTTAGATGAGAAACTACAGTAGAAAACAGCAGAGCTAATTAGAGTAGCTTATTTTTAAAAACTCTTTTCCATTTACTGCCCCACAGGTTAGGTGAATTTGCAAATTAATGCCTCTGGTTTGAGAAATTACAGTATAGTCTCTAAGTTTTGAAATAAATGTGTAGAACTTCAAAAATTGCCCCTACTAACGGTTTCAAAAGTGGTATTTTTGAAGTTCTACACACCTTTTGCAAAACTTAGGGAGTATGATGTAATTTCTCAAACATAGAGAATAATTTTTAAAATCACCTAACTTAGTAGCTCGTTTGTAAATGTAATTCGCCCTTATTTTAAATTAATTATATCTTATTTTTTGTTCCCCACGCACTTGGAATGTGTAGGACTACGACTTTAGTCATAATAGCTCACCGTGGCAGTATTGAAGGCAACATTTTTGCAGTCGGGAAGTATACTGATCGACCAAGGAGGAAGATCATAGTGCATATTATTGAATCTCACTTTTGCACTTGCATCCCAATGGTAGTTCGATAAAAATGCTGCGCAATGGCCCAACTTTGAAGAAAATATGTGTGCCTGCATGGATGGGAACAGAAAATTCAATCTTAAATATAAAAGGCTAGTTATATTTATTGAGCAATAATTTAATTTTTTCAATAAGAATGTGTACGTAACACGGTCATATGTATACTGACTTGGGTAGGAGCAACTGTCTCTACCAGCAGCGAAAGAATATTTTTTATGAGTGGATTGCGGCTGGACCCCTGAGGTTTGTAATAATTACAAACAACCCCATTTGTTTTAAACAATTAAGGAGATTTTGGTAATTCTTAAAACAAAAAGGGAGTTATTTATAATAAAGTCAAACTTGAGGGGTCAAGCTGTAACGGATTTTTTTTTTCTTTCCTTATATAGATGAAAATAAGTAATATTACAAATCAAATAGTAAGAGACAAACCTGTTCATAGTTTCCTAAAGCAACAACTCTAGGATCTGCAGCAACTAAAGCATGCTCCGATAATTTTATTGCTCTATGAAACTCCTTTAGATGATTGTATTTCGGCTGTCTAAGTAAACCTGAAACATTTAAAGAGATGACTGATTAGTTAGGATATAAAAAATAAACAATGAGAAATTACATCTAGATCCCTTGGAAATTGAATTAATTACACAAAGACCCCTTATAGTATGATTAAATGATAATTACACAAAGACCCCCTGTAGTTTGATTAATTACCGTTACACCCATCATCAATGCGAACCCAACAAAACCTTGTGAAAGTTGTAGAAGAAATATCATATACCCTTATTTAGAATCTTAAAATATTTTGATGTAGATGATTGAGGTTCTATACCAGAAATGCTCATATTAAGGATTGATTGTATTTGTAGTTACACCTAACCATAGTGGGTGTAAATGTAATTCATCCACAAAGTCAATAACATAGCATCTTTTATATTCGGTAGTATTTTTCAAAATTTCTTCCCTCTTACCATATTCATCGATAGGGGCATCATAGTCGTAGCTGGTTGTAATAAAAGGACCTCCGGCAGTTCTGCCGAAGTTCGTTCCTCCATGATACTGTATTTATAAAAAATGGTAAAATAAATAAAAGGTAGGCTCAATATTTGTACGTACTTCAGACGGGGATATATTACACGGAAAAAAAAAAAAAAAAAACCCTCATCAAGAAGCATAATCAAATTTAACTAGCTCCTTGATCAACTGAGGTTTAGGAGATTTCATATGCTAAGAAATGGAGTAAAACTTAAGCAATAATTAGAAAAAAAATAACAGATGAACTTTGTTACCATATAATAGTTCACGAAGGAGCCTCCTTTCTGGATGAATCTTGCAACTGCAAATGTCAAATCTTCGACGGGGCGATGATGGATCGGCCCGCCAAAATCTTCAAACCTTTAGGCCAGAAATAATAATTAATAATAATAAATGCATAATTAAAAAAAATTGGTTGCTCGTATTAATCGGTCGCCAAAAACTGGTAGTAGTAGTTAATAAAATGTACCATCCAGTCCAAGCCTCTGTCCACATGGTGGGTTTGTAAGGTTTGTTTGGAGAAAAGTAATCACAATAAAAGCCATTGCATGTGTTGATCTGACAATTGAAAAGACAAAATAATTATTGTTCATTCACAAAAACTTAGATGAGAAATGAGCTCAATCAAATTCAGATATTACTCTACACCCCAAGGCGTGGCGTATTTGCGATTTAGTCCCTTAGGTTTTGGAATTACATATAACCCCCTGAGGTAATGAGGCTTAATTGTATATGTAAAATAGGGCAATTACACCAAGGTCCCCTGAGGTTTGGCATAATTACAAATTAATCCCTCCACTTCTGAAAATTACGAATTAATCCCTATAAATACTGTTTCAATTGAGGTCCCTAGACGCCGTTAGGGTTCCGTATGTGATTTAGTTAAGGGGTCGTTTTGTAAGAAAATTCATAGTTCAGGGACTTTTTTGTAATATTTTTCGAAAATTCAAATGTCAAAATTAACGGAACCCTAACAGCGTCTAGGGACCTCAATTGAAACAGTATTTATAGGGACTAATCCTTAATTTCCAGAAGTGGAGGGATTAATTTGTAATTATGTCAAACCTCAGGGGACCTTTGTGTAATTTGCCCATGTAAAATATGACGGTTTATGTAAAAGACCAAAATATTTATGTTTCCTTCAAGAAAATTGATATGGGATATATTAACACATGCTCCCTTGTGGCTTACATTCAATAAAAGGGTTTTACCAACGGATGTAAACCCCATGGGGCCGGCGGTGGGTTTTAGGTCGTTTTCGAAACTCAAGGGGCAAAATGTAAATGCACCATACTTCAAGGGGTGTAAATGTAATTTTCCTAAAATATTTCTAACATGCACTCTTATGGGTAGGGGACGTTTTTTCCGTAAAGCCTAGTAGGTAAAATGTCATTCTCAAAAAATGTGCAGCAGTGAGATCTAAACAAAAACTTTTGCTTTTGAGTCCGATACCATATTGTATGACTGCCTGATTAAAAACCTAAGCTGTTATTAGACGATGGCGTGACATTAACTATTGAATATTTCCAACATCAAACATAGCAATAAAGTTAAAAAAATAAGAAGATAAGTTTGTTTCTTGCATATGTTGTGATAATATGTAACATACTTACCACTGGATCAGGGGCGTCGTCTTGTTTGCACATTACCCATGGTACCCCTGTATCGAGGCTAACAGCGATTTTTGCAGCCCAGGAACTGTATGCCTGACCGGCAGCACCATATTTCTTGTTTTCCAAACCGTACTCGTTTTCAATCTACAATATGACAACAAGGGTAGTTTTGGTAAATTCTCGATTAGTAGAAATCATTGTTTTGATCTCTTGAACAGAGAAAGAACATGCCTGAGAGAGAATGATTGGGCCTCCTTGAGATTGAAATAGCTTCTCATTCTTCATCATTTGGACAATTTTCTGAGTAAACTTCTGCATTGCCGCCTGCAAACAACATCCCAAAAGAGGAATATGATCCGGCATACAATGATTGTTACCTTAAAGTTCACCCACACACATTTGCAGGTACTGTAAGCTCCGAAGCTAATGCTCCGAACATGCTTAACATATAAAAATTGTTACCTTAAAATGAGACACACACACACACTGACACACACGCACATTTAGAGGTTCGTTCAGTCATGAAGCTAATTTACTCGAACATACTTAACATATTACAACCGTTTTCACAAGATTCAGAGAGAGACACACACACACACACACACTGTAAGGCTCATTGTCAGTCCCGAAGCTAATGACTGAAACGCACACAAGATTCACACAGTCACACACACATTATCAGTTTCGAAGGTAATCCAGGAACATAATTAACATACGACAATTGTTACATTGAAATTCTCTCTCTGTCTCTAACTCTCTCAGACACACACAGATATACAGAAACTCACCTTGAAAGGTCCATTGTCTGTTCTGAAACTAATACCAGGGACATACTTCAACCAAACTGGTAAACCTCTGAAAAACCAAAGTATAAACCAGAACAATGAGCAAATTAATGTAAATACAACACATAAAATTATCATTACTTTCATTAAAAGAAACAAAAAATTTAATTACCCAAAATTCCATTCTGCACAGACATAAGGCCCAATGCGGAGATGTAAGTAGAGCCCTGCTGCCTGGACCAGCTTTACGAACTTAACCAAATCATATCTTCCCTCAAAATTATACTGAAAAACCCACAAAAATTAAACATGTTACTTCTGCAGTTTAAGGAGAGAAGTAAGCAAACATTTTCAAGAAAAAGAGATTAATTAATTAAAAACTAAGGGAAAAATAGTTTACCAAAGGACCCTTTTCTAGACTTAACCATCATCACCATTTTCAAGTAACAGAGTTCTACATAGCAACACCATCTACAAACATTTTTGGCGGAAAATACATATTTGCCCTCATTGAAACAAGACTCCAATCGGGTAATTTTAATCTGAAACACCTCAACCAAACCAATGCAATGAGAAGGCGATCGTTTCACCCTTGTCGTGTGAAGTCATATATGATTGGTTGGAGTTCGGCCGAGCTAGGCTTAGACATTAACTGATGGCAAAGATGTCCTTCATAATATGCTAAAAAATGACATTTTTGCAACCATTTACAACATTTCAAGAAACAAATACATTTTCCCCATATAAAAACAGAGCTCCAAATGAAAAACTATACTGCATTAAAGAATTTAAAAACAAAAAAATAAAGCTTTTGGGAAATAATGTGAAAAAAGGCAAGAGAGGTACAGTTCCAGGCGAAGGTTCATGGAGGTCCCAAAACACATAAGTGTCAATAGCATCCAATCCTCCATCTTTAGCCTTCTGAATCAGCCCTGCCCACATCTGCATTGTACAAAAAAAACCAGCTTTAATCCAAAAAAAAGGTATCTTTTTTAAAATAAATATATTTTCAAGAAAACAAAAAGAAAAATTAGAAAAAATGAGAGATTCTTACATCTGGGGTGCTTCTTGGATAATGAATGGAGCCAGAAAAAAGAATTCTTCTTTGCCCATTGATAATGAGGGATTTTCTATCATATGTGACACTGCCATTGGAGTACTGAAAGCTTGAAATTATCAGCAGCAAGCACAAGAAAAGACACTTTGAAGCTGAGATTGCTTCCATTTCTTCCTTGCGTCTATCTTCTTGTGTTCTTGGGGAGAGAGAGAGGGGAGAGAGGGTTAATGTAGGTTCATTTGGAGGGAAATAAATGCTGAAAATGAGAATGTGGAGATTCAACTGACACAAAGCTCCAAAAAAGCTGAAATAATTTATGGCTGTTTTAACAGAAGAAGCAAAGTAAAGAAAGAGATGATTAATATGTGGGTTTGTTTTGGAAAAATGATTGAGATTTATGGTTACTTGCATTCATGTCAAAATCATGGCTTCAACACAGATTACCTTTTGTTTTTTCTCTTATTTTTTTTCTCCCTTTTTAACTAATAGGTGGAAAGTTGGAAATTGCTGTTTTATTATTATTTTTTTTTTTTTTTCATCTTTTTAGTATTTTTAGAAGAAAATGAGCTAGATTCTTTAAAAAGCCATTTTTCATATGTTTTTTATGGTTTTTTTAATAAATCGGATCGAAAAATCAAACATCCATATAATTTTTATCGAGACCTCCACATCATATTATTATATATATTTTTTTTATGATTTGAAAGTAAAAAAAAAAATGAAGTAAGTTAGTGAACGAATTTGAAAATTTTCTAAAATAATAAAGTATATTGCATACTTGAAAGTTTTTGGGATATGTGTAGCAAAATAATTGAAGGAAAACCCAAGCGCTTGTTAAAGAGAGAACAAATGTGATATATAGTGTCGGATATTCGTTTCCAACACTGTTTATGTCTATAGCCAATGCACAATCAATTCTTATAAACCAAGTAAGAGAGTTTGGCTGAACTGTCTGAAAATTAAATATGATAATAGGCTAGAAAGGGTTGGAAATATACAAAAGAAAAATCTTTCATGGATTTGGAAATTATGGATTTTTGCAGGTGAGTCTTATTAAATAATGTGTTCTATCTTTTTCGTTTTTCCTTTCAATGGTTTTTCTTCTTCTATTTTTCTTTTTTTTAATTCAATATATTTGGTTTGGTGGTCACCAAATACTGTTGAGCTCAAAACAAAGTGCGCTAATTTATTATTTTTTTGGATAAATTTAATTGAAAAGATATTCGAGAGAGATTAATAATGATGTGAAATATTATGAAGGAAATATATTAAACAAGACATATATATATATATATATATATATATAATAGGATAAGATAAGAACTAATTAAAGTCTTTCCAAAACAAAATAAAAAGAATATTTCCTATATTTATTATATTTTGATTAAATGTTTAGTGATGATTAAATGAGATTACGACTTTTTAAAATTTTGTGTTGTGTGAATGGGAGAAATATATATGCTTTAATAGTTAATATTAGTGTCGGTTGTGTAAGTGTTGGGCTGTTAGCTTAACACTTGTTTGATGTTTCTCTTTGGAAAAGTGAAAAAGAGAAAGATAACTTCATAATTATTTCTTTTGGTTATTTATAGTTTTCCTTTTTAACTAACTTTGATCAATGAATATGACATGTCTGCCTTGCCAAGATAAGCACATATAATTTTAAAAAATATATTAATATGAACAATTTATTAATATAATATAAACAAATAAAAAATAAATTCAATATAAAATTAAATAAGATGAAATCTGATCCGAAAATATATCATTTCTTTTAAAAAAAAAAAAGTATACAATTTCTGATGGTTATGACTTATGTATACCATCTGTAAAATTAGGGGAGCATAAAACCATCATTATGTTTCAAAACTTAATAATAAAATTAGTCGTGGAGTTTACATTATTATATTAAATTAAATTTGATTTAGTCGAATTTAATTAATCATATAATTAAATATATTATTTAAACTATTTTACTTATTTTAGATTATATAATATTCATAAGATAAATATAAAATATTATTTTATATTATACCGAAATAGTATTGCCGTAGTTTCGGAAATTCCAGCTACAGGAGAAAGTGCTATTCGAATTTAATATGGTGACCAGCTAATACATAACTAATGTTGTAGGGATTTAAGGAGTCACATCACATCTCCCTCGTTTTAATTCGAAATTTCCAAAAAGACAAAAGCTGAAATATTAGTTAGCCTAATATTATTATTATTTGCTTATTTGTCGGTCATCAATTTCTATTGATTCGCAAACAATTACGTGGACGATCATCGTAATTCATAAATGGGCTGGGCTGTGGACCCCTTTCTTTTTCTAAGTGTTTTTTTTTTTCCTTCCCACAATCAAGCAAATTTTGAATTCAAAATCTTGTCTTGAATAATGAGTTCCTTTCCCTTTTTTAAGTTGATAAGTTATTAACATCTACACTCCTTCCGAATTTAGTATATTATAATTAGATCCCTATTAGTTATTTAATTACAGTTTGATCCCTTTTAAAATTTTAAAATTACTAAACGGTGAAGAAAAGATACAATTTAGTTAAATATTTCACAAAATGTTCCAAATAATTGTGAAATGACCATTATATTCAAAATAATTGTTTGTTTAACTGTTTATTTATTCTAAAAAGACGTGATTTTTTTTCCTACTTTTATAAAACATGATCTTAGAACCAAACATAATGGGCATTTCAAAATTATTTGGAATATAACGTGAAATATTTAACGGAATCGTACCTTTTCTTCACCGTTTAGTAATTTCGAAATTTTAGAAGGGGTCAAACTGTAATAAAATGACTAACAGGGGTCCAATCGTAATTTACTAAACTCGGAAGGGGTCTAGATGTAATTAATCCTATTGTTGTTATTTTTCAAATTTCAAAGTTGGTAGATGATAGATCAATGTTATATACATTATTTATTCCTTTTAATTCTTGTGTGATATGAACAAGTTAATAGATCAGATGTTAATGTAGTTTTAAGGTTCGATAAATTTATTAATTTAATTTAAGGCTTTTTTATTCAATTTTTTAAGTATTCGATTGTTATTAATAATAAGAGTTTTATAATAAACTGATTTGATCGGGTTAATATTCATCTATACTATTATATTAAGCGTCAGGGGTAGAGAGAAACCGCTTTGGTGTCTTGGACTCTTCGACTCTTTTTTTATCTACCCCTAAACTCTTTTCTTTTCTTTTTTTCTGCGTGTGGACTCTTTTCTTTTCTTATTATTATTATTTATTTATTTTACCATTCCAATAACGTAATATTCTCAATTTCTCTTTTCTCTCTCATTATATTATTTTTTTTAATAATTCCTTTATATCTATACTATATATCTATACTATTCTATACTAACCGCTTGGTCTTTTGGACTCTTTTCTTTTCCTTTTATTTTATTTATCTTTTTCATCCGTTGTATTTTCTTACATTCATTTTTTTTTTCTATTATTTATTTATTTATTTATTTACCATTCTAATATATTCATAACTTCTCTTTTCTCTTTCCTCATTTTAATTTTTTTTTTCTTTATGTATAAATTTTATCTTTTTTTTTTTCATTTATCTGTTTAGAATTTTTATTCACGTATTTTATCAGTTATCAACTTAAAATTTTAATCTTAATCTTAAGATATTTTAATCTTAATTTTAATCTTTTTCACATATTTTATGATATTGGTCATCTCTTTAAATTTAAAATCTTAATTTTATTTCTTTATATTTAGAATCTTAATTTTTTATTTGCACACACGTAGAGTGTGCATAGTTGCTAGTATCAATTAAATGTGATATACTACAAAGGAAAAAGTTAAAGAGGAAAAACTTTATATTCTTCGAAATTAGCATTGAAAGTTTTGATACCGTACATATTGATCCAAAGAATCTCGTAAAACAAATAGAGAAAGTATTTGATAAATTGCAAATATTATATATAAGATTTTGAGTGCAAGTTAAAAACTATAGCTTACACTCCATGTAAATTATAAATAACATAGTATATAAAACTCTTGATTAATTAATTTAATGGCATGTGTTAGTTGCAAAAGAATCATATCTAATCCTTTCACATTAATGCCACGGCCATACCTTAGGTGCCACCAATACTTTCTAGGAAGCCACTGAAATCATCAAAATTTTAGAAAATTGGAATAACTAAAATACTATCCAAGGGATTTTGATTTAGGTTAATCAAAACAAGTCAATTTTAACTGATTTTCTAAAAATCTAGAATTTATAATTTCCTTTTAAAAGAGTTATTTAAGAAAATTTTTATTTATTATTCGACTCGAATTCGATTAAATGGGATATAGAATAGAAAAAGAATAACTAAAATATTTGAATTGGGTCATTTCTATAAAAAAGAAAACTGAAATTTGATTTTGAAAATCTAAGAAAATCAGAAACTGAGAAAAAAGAAAAAAGATATTGATTAATTGTGTCTTACAGCAAATCATGTTATTTTATGGGGTTTTCTATGAATAGTACCTAAAAGTTGAAAAAAATCCCTTTAACTCCCCATTTTTAAAAAAGTTCTCATTTGCTCCCTAGATGACAGGCCAAATTCTCTTTAACTCCCCATGGTTGTATAAAAATTCAAGAATCGCGTACCCGAACCCCTAAATCACGTACTTAAATGCTCAAATGATGTATTTGGAATCGCGTACCCGAACCCCGAAATCACGTGCTTAAATGCTCAAATGATGTATTTGGGGGCAAATACATCATTTGAGCATTTAAGTACGTGATTTCGGGGTTCGGGTACGCGATTCTTGAATTTTTATACAACCTTTCAAAAAAAGGGGAGTAAAGAGGAACTTTGATTTTCATCTGGGGAGTTCAGAGGAACTTTTTTTAAAGTGGGGAGTAAAGAAAAATTTGAGTTCCCATATGGGGATTTTTCGGGAATTTTCCGTTATTTTATATCTAACACAAAATTAATTATTAAAAGCTAAATTGAGCAATGTCCTTTTTTTCTACGGATAATTCCTCAAAAATCCCCAAGTGTAAACTGAATTTCCTTTTCACTTCCCAATTTTGAAAAAGTTCCTGTTCACTCCCCAATTGAAAAACAAAATTCCTTTTCACTCCCCAAGGTTGTATAATAATTTAGGAATTGCGTACATTTTTTAGGGAATTGCGTATAAAAATATCGAAATCTCGTATATACGATATTTTGAGATTTTTATACGCAATTCCCTAAAAAATGTACGCAATTCCTGAATTATTATACAACCTTGGGGAGTGAAAAGGAATTTTGTTTTTCAATTGGGGATTGAATGGGAACTTTTTCAAATTTGGGGACCTAAAAGGAATTTTTTTCAACTTTTTGGTATTATTCAAATATTTTCCCTTTTTTCTATATTATTATAGGAGCAAGCATTCCAAGTACAAATCAAATAAAACGTGTTCAGCCCCATCATATAGATTATAGCCCGTTCTAATTCTACTCCGTTAGTAGTCATTAAAACTAAATAACGATTTGAAGATCATTAAAAGATCTAAAATCACTTCATCAATACATAATGCTGCAACGGCGTAACTACATATAATTTACGAGCACTCCTGAATCCTTCAAAACAAGCATTTTAATTTTAAAACCATGCATACACACATAATTAATTACAGATACAATCTTCGATTACTCATGACATCAGTAACTTTATAATTATTATGTATATTTTAACTATTAAAGAATTAAAATTTCCAAAGGAACTCTCTCAAAAATAAATTTTCACAAAATCATGACAAGATTCCGAGAAAAATATTACTCAGAATTCTTACAGAAAATCCCTCAAAATACATTTTGAGGGAATCACATTGTCGAGAGATGAACTTTATTTGGAATTCTCTCGAAAATATATTTCCAAAGGAATTAATTTCCTTGAAATCAATTCCGATGAGTTCTTTTCCGAATGAATGACTTCCCTCCTAATTTTCTCGAAAAACTAAATTTTCCAAAAAAATTCCTCAAGAATCCATTACGAGATTTGTCTGTTTTCTTTTAGTGAATGTATCACGATATGTGCAGTATGAGGGTATCATTCTTCAGTCCAATAAATTTTTAGAATAATCTCTTTACATGTTCGTAGAAGGTATACTTTTTTGTTAGTAACTCACTGAATACCTGATTTACATTTCTCGATTATTTCGTCGGATCGGGTCAAGTGAGGCCCGCCTCATAACATAGGATGCTTCCTATTATCCTATAAATATAAGATGTGAGAGAGATGGAACCCATATGTAACCCATGTGAGAGGGCATTTTAGATATAAGTAGCTTTTTGTCTTAGTCTGTGTATACTTAGAATGTCGGTTTATAATTGACGTACAACTTACCAGAACATCTCAGCAAATGCCAGCCAACGGTACAAAGTACAACAAAATACCGTCAACAAATATGTACCTCTTTCCATCGAATACGTCTCTCAGTAATTAATTAAAATACTTGCCTACATTTATTTCTCACTCAGACCCTGTGACTCTGTGAGTGTGACATTAATAACCACACAAAGATGTGTAATGGGACAAGTTCAAATTACCATGCACGAGCAACACAATGGAGACATTAAGGATCTTTTGTTTTGTTGCATATTATAGCTGTTTTGACTAGAAATCTGCAAAAGTGGTTGATTAATGAACGTGGTTATATTCCAATCACATGTAATGTAGGAACAAGGAAAGGGCACATTTTCTAAGGTATTCTCACATTTGTCAAACGTTGGTGCTAGTTTTAGATGGATTTTTCATAATGATTCGAGTGAAATAGGATCATAGATCTAATGAGATGAGTGTTGTGGTGTTTTATTGATTTTTTTTTTTCCGGTTTTATAGTCTATTCTTATGGATCGAATCGAGACAGATCACTTAATGTGTAAATTCTCCCTATCAATGATAGCTGCTTTTCTAATGACCCAAACTCGAGGTCTTTGATTAAGCTACAATACCACCGAACTGCTAAATTACATCATTTAACAAATTTCTTGAAATTTGTAAAAATTTATGTTAATTTTGAAAGAGTTTATCCACATGAACATATCATGTGCCATCAACCTTAATATATCAAATTGTGATACAATTTCTTGACTATACATGTATCTTTGGTTCAATCAATTGGGATAAGCATAAGCTGCTGGCCTACCACAAATGGGAACCAGATAAGCATATATGTCACTGTACAAGCTTTATCATCATCATCATAAATATAAAAATACATAGACATGTGTTCACACAACAGCTTGTGGCCATTGCAGATGCCAGACAAGGATAAATAAATCATGGCATTGCAAAAAGAAGTAATGCTAAATCTTGCATACAAAGACACCACGCAACAACAAGAATAAAACTCCATTGAAATGGGGATAAAAGTAATTTCCCATTGATGGCCGCGAAGGAAACTTGATGCGAAGGAAAACTCGAGTGCCTCAAAATGAAAAAGTTTAAATTTATGATGCACTGGTACGGATACGAACACGATACAAATTTATGATGCACTGATACGGATATGGACACGATCCGATTATAACGACATCTCTTAAAATTTTCAGGTGAGAAATATCAGACACAATTCAATACGAATGTCTAACACAACACAATAATAGTTTTTAAAAGTGCTCATGCACGGTAAGTTCAAACTCTCTGAATACAAATATATTTTCAATTTAATGTATATACAATTAAACAATAATGTAGTGAAATATCAAAATAAATATTAATAACGCCATATATCAATTCACAATTCATTACTCATAATCATCCCAACAATGTGACACAAACAAGAGGAAGAAAGAAACAAAACTCCCCCTCAATGAGAAACCGTACTATTTCTACATCAAATACAAATTTGGCACAAAATTTAAACCAGACACAAAGTTACACACACTCCTTTGCAGCTCTGATGATTGTCCTACTAGGCTGCTGAAGTGAACCAGCCTTGCCTATTTTTCACAAAGTCGCATTTTTTCAAGATTCCGAATAATCTCGAAAAAATTATATCTCGATACAACAAATTACCGTTAAAAAAGCAGAAAAAGCGAACGCGATTCCTTTTAGAATTACGATTCAAACCATCTTTTGAGCTGCTTGGACCGTTGCTTCTTGTCGTCGCTTTTATTATCACTCCCTGTGAACTTTGATCTGTATTGTTCAATCAACAAGTCGAGTTTGTCAACTGCATCGCGTCCCACTGGATCATTCCTTTTACTCCGTTTCCTACTCTTCAAATCGCCGCCTTCGTTTGATTGCTGGAATCGATCGTGTGATATCTTTCTTTTTCGTTGGTTGTTTGTTTCCTTGCTATATGGTGCACCCCTTTCTGATGGGGCCTCCTGTGGATTTTTGACACCTGGCCTGTTGGACTGCTTCGATTTCTTCTCTGATGAGAAACTGTTTTTCGACGTACCTTTTTGCTTCTTATTAGAACTGGCTTCTTCGCTGAAATTTATTTCACTATGTTCATTCTCTGATTTGGATGTTTTATTGTCGTCACTGTGATTTCGCTTTCTCGGATTCATGTTCGGATGATCATCAGCATTATTATGAACAGCTTGTTGCTGAGCTTCAAGTTTTTCTTTGCGCTGCTTCAGCTTTTGGACATTATCCAAAGCAAACTCCACAATTGGGCGATGTTCAGGATCAAAAGTATCTGTATACACCATTTAATTATGAGAAATGCATCCTTATTGAGACGTTGCGACAAAAATGTTCACGTTTTGTTCGATACAGCTAAAAGAAACAGTAGAACACAACAAAATTTTAAAAAGAAGCAAGTGTACCAGGATTGTTGTTGAGAACTCTGAGGGCCACTAGCGCATGTTGATGTTCTGTGAACTCGAGAAAAGCCACTCCACGAGGACGACTTTTTTCACCGGTACCTTTTTTCGCATCCTGGAGGATCTTAATCTGCAGTCAAAAGAAAAAGGTCACCAAAAAGAATCTATGAATCAATAAACAGATGAATTTATCAGAAATAAATATCTTCACCGTTACAAACTCAGATAATATATCACCTGCAGAATTGAGGGTTTTTGCTTTGTTGCACGAGAGGTAACTGCATCCAAAAAAATATGCTTAAGTTGTTTCTCTGTCATAGTCTTCGGCACATTGTATACTATCAGCCTTGTCTTTGATACACGGAAGTTTGGTGAACGAAGCTTAGCCATCTTATCTTCATGCAGCCTACAATTCATGTCAGCAGAAAAATGAATGCCCCCTATCTCTACAGATTTCCAAAAACATGGTAATACACAACCAAATATGCATTGTGAGAATTACTTAGATAGTTGATATCTAGCAGTATTAGGAAGTTGATATTAGGGATTTAAATGTTCATCATTTTATACAAAAGTAAGAGTTTCTAAATATCTAAGACTTAATTACATCTAAACCCCTTTGGCCTTCAGAGATTTCTATATTATCGTCCGCAAGTTTGAAAAATCTACAGATCACTCCTTAAAAATTAGTAGTTGGTTTAATTTTCCAAATGCAGAGGGGTGGTTTCTGCAACTTGAAAAAATTAAGCGAGCAGTTTTGTATTTTTTAGCAAACTTGATACTACAATATCGCAAGTGTGGGAGTCGAAATGTAAGAGTTCCTAAAAGCGTACTTCTTGCGTTTCGCCATATCATTAGCTGAAACTCCTGCGGCAGCAGGCATGTCTTCTGTGATAAGACCCTCCTGTCATGAGATGGTCAAACATAAGTACACAAGTCGAATGCGTTTTCTTAATCTGTTGATGATTGACAAAAATGGGTTAAGATTTGAGGAACAACCTTTGTCAGGTAAATATTGCGATGATCAGTATCTTCTTTCTTTGCCTTCTCCTTCTCCTGTGCCTTGTCATGAGCTGTTGTCTTATTCAAAGCCTTCAGAACTTTCACTTGTCGGCCTTTTAGTAAGATACCCAGACCGGCCACAGCATTGGCTGCTGAAAAAGCAGCATTGGCAGCATCTGCAGTTGTAAACTTGAGAAATCCAGTTCCTCGGGGACGCCTAGAGAAAAAGAGAAATTTCATACATGCTCTTAGGTGGAAAATATCAATAAAGTAAAAATATAAAACCAAAGTTTCTTAATTAGAATTGAAATTGGGCTTTCTCATTAATCTATAAAGGAGTTTAAAACAAATAGAGCACTTCCAGACAAGGACAGACTCTTACTTGGTGACTTGATGAAGAACTGGGATGAAGGACTGCACTTCACCAAATGCAGAAAATCGTTGTTTCACTTCGTCATTAGTGATTTCAAAGGGAAGATTACTAATAAAAAGTGTTCTTTGCAACTCTTCTTCGTTTTCTTGAATTGTCTTGGGATTTTTTTGGCTCCCTTTGGTAGGAGCCTTCATTGTAGTTGCAACAAGGGAGCTCGATTCATCATTTGGCTTCTTATCAACTTGCACAGGTTCATCATCGACGTCCCCCTTAGACAGTTCTGGCATGTCGCCGTCAGAAACAATTTTAGAAGATGATGAAATGATGTTGTTAAGAACTTTTTTTGCAATCTCTGCTTCATCAATATCAACTTCACTTTTACTGTCATCATCAGATGAGTCTGACTCATCTGCAGCGGAATCACTGCCATGCACTTGTGAATTTCTGACTGGTTCCAAATCGTAGTCCTCTGATTCACTACTGCTTCCCTCATCTTTTGCTTGTCCTGTAAAACTCAGATTGGGTGATATTCAGACGTTCAGGACAATTAATGAGAACGAAACATATGATTTGAAGTTCACAACATAAATCAAGGAAATGTACTATTTATTTAAAGTGGGAAGTGAAGACAAGTAATCAATGACATATGCAAGACCTGGAACTTAGTCAATTTTCACTAGGACCAGGTAAGGCTAAGGAGAGAATGTCATTCTAGTAAATTAAAAGACAAGTATTAGAGCAGGGTATACATATCCTTGGGGAAAAGGAAAGGGCAAGAGAGCAACAACTAAATATACTTCAAAGAAGAAAATGGGGTAAATACCATCTTCTGTGGCAGCAGCAGAATTAATTCCATTGTAAATCTTCTTCGACACAGCCCAATCAACAGCAATTGGTCTTTTACCAAAAATTTTCCCATTCAACTTCTGAATAGCCTGCAACAGGAGAAAAATATCAGAATATAGAAAGCAATCGTGAATATAGATTAATACATCTTTCTGAGAGGGAGTTGTCATTTTATGAATATGCAGCATTTATGCAGGGTGGGAGGTCGCTAACAGGCATGTCACATGCTGTTCTAGAGACAAGTTATGCTTCAGAAGGATGGTTTAAGTTGATCCCTTCTTCATTCTCTAAAATCAAAATACCACACAATATTATACTTTCTCACAGAGATATGCCAGGACTGTTCTTGCATGAAATTAATGAGAAACCTCCCAGGAGGAACAAAACACACCCAAAAAAAGGCCAAAAGTAACTATCAATATGTTTCTACATGCATGCTTTAATTCAGGCAGGGTATTTTCATCCTGCACAAACCTTTAACTTTTATCCCTTTCTTTTCATTCTTTATTGTAATTGCCTTAATGAAATTGAAAAGAAGACAAGCAACTTCCCCTAAGCCTAGTGGGCATGCTAAGATGAGCAGAAATGCTTAGGCTCAAGTTCTTTCAGTAATACTTTATTCAGCAAATACACCACATACATTTTCAGCTTCCTGCCTTGATGTAAATTTAACAAATGCAAATCCTTTAGAAGACCTGAAAAGGCAAATGAGACAGACAAATAAGTCGGACAGTTATACAGATGAATTAAATAAAGTGCTGATAAAATTCAAAACGGTTACCCAGTCTCTGGGTTTTGAGGAATAAACACATCCCATACAAATCCTACAGCAGAAAATGTATCTTTTATCTCAGAGATTTTAGCCTGCAATCAACAGTCTCTAGAGTGAGTACATTAGTATGCTCAAAACAGAACTCCCAAAAGGGGAACTTTCAATCATGTAAATTTAAGGCATGCATAGTACAATAAACAATGAGAAACTGAAATCTAAAGTTAGAAGTTCAAGGAAAAGGAAGTGAACCTTGAAAGGGAGATTTCTCACTATAAGTTTCCACTTCTGAGTTTTAGATCCCTGGTCAACATATTCAATATTCAGAATGTTTATTATGGAGATTTATGTTTCCGCAGAAGACTAGCCTATTACAAAAATAGAAAACAAGTTCAACCTTGAAGACTGCACAATTTCCACAATTAACTTGGATAACTGTAAGTCTTTAAAAAAAATTTCTTCTGAAGCTCAAACTCACATAATTCACTCAAGAGGTGTAAGGTTTAGATGAGTGGCATATTCTACCTCTCCACCAAGCTGGCGTGCCCAAACAGATCCTCCATGTATCTCTTTCTGGTGTAGTGCAGCAACACACTGGCGAGCTGACTTTACACTTGTATAAAGAACAGATGACGCATCCATTTTGCATCCATCTTGAGCTAACCCTGAAAATAAATTCATTTGTTGGTATGTAGTCCCATACTCGAGAAAAAACATTTAACACTTAGGCATAATAAAAAGCATGAATGAATATGTACTTCTCTAGCTTCCATCAAACCGATAATTAAGATTAAATTATTACAAGCTCATAAGAAAGGATAAAATCTGAAGCAAAACAAAGTGATAAACTACATAAATTAAAATGACAAAGAACTCAGTAGGCACTAGGCAGCATAACATACGAATCTTAGAAATATTTGAAAACAAGTGGCTGGGAGATATGGACAAAATGATACAGAAAAAGGCCCCTCATTAATGCAATAAGGAAATGAATAATTGACAAAGAGCTTTATGTTGGAAATGAATATGAGAGCTAGAACGTAAACACAGATCTGTTGGTCTATCAAATGCTTTTATATTATAATTTCCATAAGAAATAATGATATAGGGATCAATAGTAAGCTATTGTCTCATAAGTATTGTTAAAATATCTTTTACCGTGATGCCCAAGTTCCCCCTGTGGAAGAGGGTAAGTGATAGAGCAAACAGTTCCACAATCCCTCGCTCGACGATGAACTTCCTCAGCCATTTCAGCATTAAGAAGACCACCAAATATGACTGTCTTAGCAACCCTGTTCAACACAATGAATAATTTATAGGATAAACCAAACAGGTAAAGTTGCAAGAGTTTAGGATTTAAGTCAACTAAAAGGCATGTTGAGTGTATCATATTCATTTCCAAACCGCTTAATAAAAACTTTCGAAAGCCTGGCAGGATCTTGTATTGCTTAACCATCAAAAATTACTCGAGCAAATTTTAGCACATAAAGTTATATAACCATAGAAACATTAGCAGCCAAGAACTACTAGAGGACAAGAGAAAGCGATTGACTGTGAATTCAGAAAGAGCAAAAGCTGGACAATATCTGTTGAAATCAAAGAAACTATTTCAGCAAATATAAGTACAAGTATGAGGGATATGAAATATGATACCTTTGTTTGTCAGAACTACGCCCTTCATCAGGAGGATCATTTGGAGCCACTGCTCCTCCTCTTTTTAATTGTTTGGCAGAATTATGTCCTTCATCAGCAAGACCGCTCGAAACAGCTGTTCCTTTTCTTTTTAATTGTTTGACAGAACTATTCCCTTCATCAGGAAGACCACTGGAAACAGCCTTTCCTTTTGTTTTTAATTTTTTGTCGGTGCCTTCATCAGGGAGACCACTGGAAATAACAGCTCCTTTCCCTTTTGCATCTATTTTACCTAATCAATTCCAATTAATAATTGTTAAAATTAGACTGGAAGGTGAATATTTGAATATAACAATCATGTGCATGCTAGCCATCTGGATGGTAGAACCTGCTTGAAACTTTGAACCGCTGCCAATTTTGTCTGTAGCCGACGTTACAACAGCTTCATCCTTCTCTATTTGGCCAGCGTCTTCAGATTGAACTGAAAGATAGGAAAAGCAAGATACCCAAAAATTTCACAAAACCTTTTCATAATGAGCATATAAATGGAGAAGAAAGAGTGAAACAGTAGAAGTTTAGTTCAACCATGAACATACTTGTGTTCTAAAAGACAAAGAAATTACAAAAGGAATATATATTTTCAGTAACACACCTTGATTTACTTTTCCCCTACGTTGCTCAAGAGGAGCACGATGTGTAGCTTGTTTAACAACAATCTTTCTACCTCCAAGACTCGAGCCATTTTTCAGCTCAATGGCACGATTAGCATCTTCAACAGTAGCACTATATTCATCATATGACTCCAGAATTAGCATCATCATTAGTATTGCTGGTAAAATTCATACGATGGCACAATGATAGAAACTTGACTTACAATTGAACATAGCCAAAGCCTCGGTGTTCAGTCGATCCTATCATATAAACAAAATCCAAACAAATAAATAAATAGATATAATTACACAGTTAAAACTGCCAAAACCAGTTCCAAGAAAAAGAAATACAAGTCCTGAAGTCCAAAATAAACTATCACAAAAGCAAACAGCATATGCACCTACGGAATTTCCAATTTAATGAGATAAATATATCACAATTTATTCAATTCCATTTTCCAATTAAGACCTAATGTAAGCATACCTTTCTTCGTCACCATAAAACACCTCCTTATCGGACCAACCTCACTGAAAGCTTCTTCCATCTAAAACATTCAGACAAAAACAATAAAGCATAAGCAATATACACACAATTCGCGTGTGAGCTCAGCAAAGCCACTGCGTATATAAACATACAAGCAGCCGAGCTCATACATACAACTATACTAGCTGCAGCACACACCAAATAACACGAACACATTTCACTCACACTTCGATTAGAACACACAAGCATAAACAGTCGGAGACGGAATTCTACCTGAGCATTAGTAAACGAGAACGGTAAATTAGCTACAAACACAGTTGAGGCGGAGTGCGGATTTTCGCCTCCAGCCTTCATATTCTTCTTTTTCCCCATCGCCGCTTTCTTCTCGAAGGAAATCTGCGACTACTTCTCCCCTAATGAATATACAAATTCAAATTATTTGCCGATACAGCGGTGGAAGAGCTGGGTCGGACGGCAGAAATATTCCGGCGCCACCGCCGATTTTCTGGTAACGACGATAGTAGCAAGGGATTTTATAGGGTTTATACAATTTGGGCCGGGGACATTAAGCCCAAAGTTATTGGACGCCATATATTGAGGCCCAATGGGTCGAAATCAATTGGATTTGGGCCGGGCTCATGGAAAAGTTGTTAGTAGAAGTTTTTTATTTTTCAAATTTTTTATTTGCATTCATCAAAAGGCTAATATGAATTCAATAAAATTCCAAATTATTGTATGGAGAAATTCACCTCAATTATCAGCTATGTGATTAAATAAATTAAAATAAAATAAAAGCATATAATTAAGCAAAAGATGTATAGATCCAATAATTTTTAATGAAAGAGCATGTGCACAAATGTAAACACGGACCGGTTATGGTCCACGAAAATTTCTAATATATATGTGAAAATGAACCATGCACATATACTTTTAAATATGTTACTATGTAGTGTCGTGTAGGATTATAAACTTATCCCGTGATAATTTTTAAAAAGCTTTATAATGTAATAAACATATTACATAATAATTTTTAAAAACTCTTTTTACCATTGTATTTATATCTTATCGTAACCATAACTTTATATCTATATTCGTGCTTCACGGATCGGGGAGTTTGGGTGGGCCTCCTTCTCCATTCAAGGTTAGCACTTTTTACACATAAGTTTATCCTAACAAAACTCTCTTATACAAAGTAATCTAAGTAAAATAACTTAAATAATTTGTCAATGTAAAAGAACAAGTTATATTTATATTGGATGAAGATGTTACAAAATGTTACAAGTTAATAATTGAAATAAGGTGCAAATATTGAAGCTATGGCTCCTCGATATAGTGTCAACTCTTCATCTCACCTAAACAATTACAACATAATTTTGTACATTAAAAATACAATCCATCAACAACAAAATTAAAGCCAAAGCAAGTTCATCTTCCATTTAGAGCAGCAAATTGTGCAAACATTGCCGTCCCCGAGTGGTCAGTGACCTCTTGGACTTCATTTGGGCTTTTTCCGGCCTCAGTTCCCGGCCGGTCGGTCGAGCTAGAAGCGGTTTGTTGTCCCTCTTCGATCGAAAGAGCCGTCGGAGACAATGGGACCGATACGAAGTTATTATCACCGTCGGTTTTCCCTCGCGTCGAGGCTTCTTGCAACTGCAATGCATATTCCAAGTTCCACAACACGTCGCCCATTGTAGGCCGATCGACCCCGTACTCGGACAAGCACTTCTCGGCGGCCTCGGCAAACTTCCTCATCGACTCAGCGTTGATGCTCCCCGCTAGTGTGGGGTCGATGATCTTATCGAGCAATCCCTTTCTCTTCCACTGCATTGCCCACTCGGCTAGGTTTACTTGCTCTCGGGGGAGGGTGGGGTTGATGGCCGGTCGGGCGCAGAGGACCTCTAACAGGACGACACCGAATGAGTACACGTCTGATTTATCCGTTAGTTGTTGTTTCCTGAAGTACTCGGGATCCAAGTAGCCGAAACTACCCTTCACGGCAGTGCTAACGTGCGTTTGCTCGGTACCAGGGGCGTCTTTCGAGAGGCCGAAGTCGGCCATTTTGGCAACGAAACTATCGTCCAACAAGATGTTCGTCGACTTCACGTCGCGGTGGATTATCCCTTGGGCGGTCCCCGTGTGGAGGTAGTGGAGACCGCGAGCAGCCCCGATGCAGATCTCGAGCCTCTGCTTCCAAGGCATGTGAGGTAAGTTTTTGTCGTAGAGATGATCTCGGAGAGGGCCGTTCGACATGTACTCGTACACGAGGATCATTTCGGAGTTCTCGTCACAGTACCCGATCAACGAGACTAGATGCCGATGCCTCAGCTTAGACAACATCTGGATCTCTGTTTGGAACTCATTAATTCCCTGCTCAGACTGCGGGTTGCCTCGTTTCACGGCTACCTTCAACCCGTCCTCGATCTCTCCGAGATAAACTTTGCCGAAGCCCCCGACCCCGATAATGGCTTTCGAATCCCAATTGTTCGTCGCATCGGCCAGATCAACAAACGAGAAATACCGGCCGAATCCCATGGTCGATGAGAAAATCTGGCTTTTCCTCGACCCCAAAGAACTCTTACTATTCGACATGAAGCTTGCATCTCCCGTATGAATAGGCAAAAACCAAGAAGAGAAACTATTCCTCTTCTGCCAATCTTGAGGCCTCTTCTTCCACTTGATGGCCATTGCCCCTAGCCCGATGAAGGCCCCGAACATCATGGCGAATCCAACAGCCACGACCGGCCCGTTGACACTCGTGCCGGCCTTGTTGTCGGCGCCAAATTCGCCGTCCAAGCTCCCAATAGAGTTGTTCATCTTCAACACCTCGAGGCCATTCAAAAGGGCATTTCTTGCCCCTGTGTTGTCGTTCATCGGTCCGATTTGGATCTTTAACCGATCGAGGCTCGAAACCATGGATGAATTCACAATAAAGTCTGCAAAATACGCATACGCTAAGCCGCCTGCCACCGTTGATAAATCGAGGCCCGAAATCGCGGTTTTTTCATTGATGTAGACGTTGAAGTGGAGATCATTGGCAGCTTTGCTCACAATATCCGCGAAGTGGAAACGGAGAAGATATTGGAAAGAAGAATCAACCTTCATTTTCCAAGTAATGTTGAAGTTGGGAACCTGTTTCAACGACATGTTCTTGCAATTCAGTTAAAACTATAGCAATCTTATTTGTAGAAAGACGCTTTATGTAATATATAGTTTATTTGAATAAACACGCTTTCATCACAATTAACGATTTGCAATGCCCCACCAGAAATTTTGAAATTTTCTTATTTTAATGTACATATTTTAAAATCTTTATAATTTCGTTATTTCTAATGAGAATTTCCCCCCTTTATTTTTGAAATTTTAATTCTCACCACTTATATCAAATCCTGGTTCTGTCTCTGACCTCACCTGAACTCGGGCGTCGGCCATCTGGATGGCAGTGGCGTAAACCACCGGCGGCGCGATCACCGGCGACTCACCTTCGGGATATTGAATCACATTCGGCTCAACAGAAACATTACTACCCATGAATTTCAGGTCAAGATATGGCGTATCCGTCATCCACTCTCTCCCCAACGTATCATTCTGAGCCGTAATTGGCATGCCGCCGACGTTGAGCCGATACGCCGTCTGGTACGCCGACTCCATCAACCCCGAATAATCGCCCTTCGGAAAAACGGCCACGGCCTTTTCGGCGATCAAAATATCCGGTACCGACACGAACTCGATGGCGTTGATGAAAGCCAAGCCGTCTTTAGCCGGCTCGAACATGAGCGAGAATCTCTCAGTGGTGACATTCACGAGGTACTCGTCGAGAATCCAAGTTGAGTTTTCTGGGTTCTTATAGGTTTGGATCAACACGAGATTGTTACTTGTTTTCACCTTGAATTGAGCTTTTCTTAGATCTGTATCCCCCTTCTTGATCGGGGCGAAATGGAGTCGGATCCAGTGCCATCCAGGTCGGGTCACCTGAAAGCAGAGACGACTCCAGAATTATTAATTAAAAGGGTTAAAAAAGCTTCCCATATCAATTATATATATATATATATATATATTCCAATTTTATATGAAGTAAAAAGTCTAAAATTAAAATTAAAATGAAAAAAATACATTTTCATTGCATATATAAAGTTAAAAAACAAAATTTAGTAGGATTATTTGAACCCCGCTTGTTATAAGGTGTCGTCGCCCTTACTTGAAATGTGTACGTAGCGTCGCTGTCGAACGCTCTAGCGGAGGCATAGATCGGCGACGAGGCATTCTGATCATTGGCGGCGGCGACTTGGATTTGGCGGCCGTTGTAGGAGAGGTACTTGTTCGTTTCCTGATCGCCAAGGAACACGCGGTTCCCTGGCAACGTGAGGGGCGAGGCGTTGCCGCAGTTGAGGAGATAGTTGTCCGGTGGAGCAAAGGAATGGGATTTCGACGGCGCAGCCTGGGCGGCGGCGATGAGGGAAAAAAAGACGAGAGAGAACGGGATGAGCACGGCGGAGGAGGGTGGAGGTTGGGAGGTTTGCCGCCGTGAAAGGGTGTGTTCCATGTCTCCGGGTTGGCCCCCTATTGGAAGGAAGATGTAAGAGCATAGTAGAAAAGAGTGTGAGAATTAATGATTATTGTTGTGAAAGAATTGCAGCAAAATTTTCTCTGTTTTTCTGGTAATTTGTGTGTTTTGTTTGTGGAAATTAGTGTTTAGGATGAGCTGATTCCAATGATGTCGGAATTTTGTGGGCTTGAGTGATGAGTTTGTTTGAATTTCGGTTAATTTGGCGCTTTTTTTAGTATTTAAAAATGGGAGGCTCGCGGTTATGTTTTAAATAATTAATTGTATATTTATATAGAAAGTAAATGAAAAAAAAAATGAATATTTATTATATGTTCGATTTTTTTTTTTTTATGAATTTAGTGGAAGATTTGTATAGTAATTTTCAAATACTTGTGTATTATTATGTAATAATTTTCAATTAGAGAATGCTTTATGTTTTTTCTTAAAAAAAAACAATAATATAGATTTAACAATCAATTTTGAAATTACAAATAAGGTAGAGTATATACAAGGCGAAACAAAAGTATTTTTAAAAAGCGAATGAACTATACTATTAGCTTCACGTTGAATATAAGTAAAAAAACAAGAATCTAACTATTAGCCTCGTATTGAATATAAGTAAAAGAACAAAAATTTAAGTATCGAATATGTAGTAACTTATTTCAAATTTAAAAATGGTTTTCAACTTGCAAGCGAAATCTGTATAAACAACATCTCTAAAATTCCAAATCTCAAATCTTACTTTTTAAAAACTTTGTCATCTCAGTTGTTCCTCAAATCGCAACATTAATTCTATGGCTGGAAAAAACTCTGCCATTTACTTCGTCTAATGGTCAGAATCTGCATATAAACTTCATCTTCTCTCATGGTTTAGCGATAATAGAACTCTTACAAAAGAGATTCCAATTTTGAGGGAAGACCAACAAAACTTTTAAAATGATCTATATATTAACATTTCCTTATATTTGAATTAGGGTTATCAACGAGTCTTAATCGAATTTGAAAGATTTGGATTCAATTATATGATTCGATAAATGAATTCAATTTGGTAGGATTTAGATTCAACAATATTAAATTCAAGTAATTCATAATCGGATCTCATCTAATAAAAATTTTAACTTGAGTAATTCATAACATATTTTTTCTAAAAAAAAAGAAAAGTGGATACAAATATATAGCATTTAAAAAAAAAAAAGTATGATTTAACGAATTTTGTGTTATCTTTTATTTTATTAATTTGATATATTGAAATTTTAGAAATTGCAAAACAAAATTTTGATCGATTTATTAATATTATAATATTTATAATTCATAGCTTAGGGATGTCAATGGGTCGGATTTTAATCCGAATCCGATCTGAATTTTAGTATATTCGTTCGATAAAAATTCTTAACTCTCAAAATATGTTGTATAAATTTCACATAATGTAGTACTAAAATGTTCTAATGCAGTATTTATATCCTATTATGTAGTACAAATTTACGGAGAATTAAGTAAAAATATCCAAACTGATGGGGAGTTAATCGTGACTGCCCCGATTAATCCATTAAATAACAATTATTTATTAAATATTATCTAATTATATTAATTTTTTTATATTAAATTTGTTATTTTAAAAAATAAAATTTATTATTAACCAAGTTAGATCTTTCATCGGATCCGATCCGATCCGATCCGGTTATATATAGATTTAAAAACAATGAATCCGAATGCTGGATTCGGATTCGGATTCGAATCCGGATTCTCCTGATCCGGTACGAATCCAATCTGTTCACAGCCCTACAGACATAGCTCAACCTCTGACTGAAACTCTTTTTGTGATTGTAAATATTAAGATTAGGCCCAATAGCAAAAGTTGAAAATTGGGCCTTATCAGAACCCCATAATATGAAGCCCAAGGCCCAATAGTAATTGATCTCTTTCTTGTGCAAGACGAATTAAAATCCATTTAAAAAAACAAAGAAGGAAAAGAGGAGAACAGAAAAACACAGCAGAATAGAAAGGAAAACGGCAATGGCAAGCGCAAGCGAGAACGATGACGCCGTCCGCCGCAAGGCTGCGATTGCGGATTACCGGAAAAAGCTTCTGAATCACAAGGAACTCGAAGGACGCGTTCGATCTGGTTTTCACTTCGTTAAACCCTATTTTTCTGCAATTTAATTTTCTGATACTGTGTATTGTTGCTGCTGTGTTGATTTCGGCTTGCTTAGCTCATCGTTTTCGATCTATGTGGCGTTTTTATGTATTTTATCGGGTTCTTCGCAGTTTGTTCCATGCGTTGTTGATTGAGAATGCCGAATTTATGGAATCTGTAGTTTGTTTTCGTTGAATTGCTAAGGTTATTCTGATAGGTAGGTGGTGAGCTGAGTTTTAGGTTTATTTTCTTAGATAGTTAGAGGTGAAGTTGCAAAAGTATGGGTTTTTAGGTTTTAGAGGTATCTGTCACAGTTTGATGGTTAATTGTGTTGGATTTGGGATTCCCCTCTGTTAGAGGAGCTGAATTGGTGGTTTAATTGACCGGTAAGGCATTAAGGTTGAAAAGCTGGAATTTCACTGAACTACTTGTTTTTATTGGTAAAGTTTTATGAAGAATGTTTGTCATGATTGGTTCTGCCCCTTGCATTTATCTAGGAGCTATGAAATTATTGAAATAAACGAGCAAATGGAACTGTTAGTCTATAAACATATAGCAGATGTTCTTGGATATGGTTATGTGCTATTACTATGACTAATTTACAGTATATAATATGAAACAGTGAGAGAGAATTTAAGAGCTACAAAGAAGGAGTATGCCAAAACAGAAGATGATTTGAAGTCACTTCAGAGTGTTGGACAGATCATAGGGGAAGTTCTGAGACCTCTGGACAATGAACGCTGTAAGACATCTATTTGATTTCTATTCCTTTTTCGAAATATGTTTTTTTTATATTATAAACTTGCTGCTCTTGGCTTAGAGTCTTTGCTAGACTAAGTAGGAGGCAATCTAGAATTACAACCTTCTAGGCCTGCTTGAGTATTGCATGGTAAAAGGTTCGATTCTTGTTATAGGCTAGGTATATGTGGTGTGTTGAATTGTCAGGGTAATTGATTATTGGTGTCGTTCTACATATTTTCCTGAAGAAATGACAGTGATATTTTTATTACTACTTTAGTGATTGTCAAAGCGAGCAGTGGACCAAGATATGTGGTTGGTTGTCGTAATAAAGTGGACAAAGATAAGCTTACAGCAGGCACCAGGGTGGTTCTTGATATGACTACACTGACAATTATGCGGGCTCTTCCCCGGGAGGTACGGACATGTGTTACATAATAATCCTTGAATCTTGCTGGCTAAAACTTATGGTAATGATTCTGTTGAAATTTTGTTAACTGGTTAAAATATTATGTATGTCTTTTGCAGGTAGATCCAGTTGTTTATAACATGCTTCATGAAGATCCTGGAAATGTTAGTTATTCTGCTGTGGGTGGCTTATCAGATCAAATTCGAGAATTGAGAGAGTCAATAGAACTACCTCTAATGAATCCTGAGCTCTTCCTTAGAGTTGGGATCAAACCTCCCAAGGTAACAGTTTTATAAGTACTCATTTGGTCATTTATGGGTGCCTTAGTTTATAGTTTGTGATATCCCCTTTTACCTGTTTTAGGGTGTACTTCTTTATGGGCCTCCCGGAACTGGCAAGACATTGTTGGCCAGAGCTATTGCTAGCAACATAGATGCCAATTTCTTAAAGGTCAGAACATACTTATCCTTGTTTACTACAGTTATCACTTATCATATCGCCTCATTAGCTTCTTACAAATTTTTACAATGCAGGTTGTATCAAGTGCTATTATTGATAAGTACATTGGTGAGAGTGCGAGGTTGATCAGGGAAATGTTTGGTTATGCTCGTGACCATCAAGTATGTATTACATGCAATATAATCTTTTACTAAACCCGATAAAACATTTAGATTAATTAAATTGGATTTACATAAAGATCACTTTCTGCTTTTGGTGAAGCCATGCATCATTTTTATGGATGAGATTGATGCTATTGGTGGGCGTCGTTTTAGCGAGGGGACAAGTGCTGACCGTGAAATTCAAAGAACCCTTATGGAGCTTCTGAACCAGCTTGATGGGTTTGACCAACTTGGGAAGGTATTGATCTCATCATTACATTTTTTTTATTTTTTATTTTTTATTTTTTTTGAGAAGATCTCATCTTTACATGTTGAATATATCATTATTGCAAACTTAGAAAAAGGGTGTTTTCTGCTTTTAGCTTAAATAAATCAGAATGTGGTGTTGTTTTTCCCTTCTGCTTAAAACAAGCTAGAAGCTGGAGCACCTTTGCCATGCTTGTTCCAACTTCTAACTTTTTATTCTGTTATTTAAAAGTATTTTGTTACTTTCTTCACCAGAAACTCCCAACTTTTACTCTACTTAAGAACTTCAACTTCTACTGTAATTTCTCCTAAAGCAGAAGTTATTGCTGACATGCCTATAACATCTTTAATGAATAATGACTCGATTTGAATTTGATGTGCAGGTTAAAATGATAATGGCGACAAATAGACCTGATGTTCTGGATCCTGCACTTCTTCGTCCAGGTCGGTTAGACAGGAAAATAGAGATACCCTTACCTAATGAACAGTCAAGGATGGAAATCCTCAAGATCCATGCTGCTGGAATAGCCAAACATGGTGAAATCGATTACGAAGCCGTTGTTAAACTTGCTGAGGTAACATAAATAGAATGTACTGTCTTTAGCCATTGCCGAAGAGCTTTTGCTTGACATTTTGCTTCTTCCAGGGTTTTAATGGGGCCGATCTTCGAAATATTTGCACGGAAGCTGGTATGTCAGCAATTAGGGCAGAACGTGATTATGTCATCCATGAAGACTTTATGAAGGTAAAGTTTCGACTTTTCAGAGTTTGTTTAAATTAGGGCGAATCAAAATTTACTACCCTGGTTTTGGGTCAAATTACATACTCATCTCACTAGTTTGAAAAATTACAGATTGTCGCTGACATTTACAATAAATGTGTCAATTTTAAAAAATGCTTCCACTTACGGTCCAAAATGGCTATATCTAGGGTTATTATTGCAAGTTTTGGACATTTTTGAACATGCTAGTGACTAAAACGTAATTTCCCAAATTGAGAGATTAATTTGTAATTTCACCTAACCTCAGATGTAAAGTAACTAGTCCTTTAGTTTATCCTAAACTCTTTGCGTTGGAATTTTGATTCATCTTATGGTTGAAAACATTCCAGGCTGTAAGAAAGCTCAATGAAGCCAAGAAGCTCGAATCGAGCGCACATTACAGTGCAGACTTCGGGAAGGAGTAGGAGCCGAGTGTTCCAGTTTGGTGCAAAGGATATAGAAATTGAATGGTGTATTCTGTTTACCTTAGAAGTTCCCTTTTGATGAATGCACCTTTCGTTTGGATGATTTGCCCTTCGGTTTAAGTCGTGCTTGTATCTTTGTATTGTGTTATATTTGCTAGCTTCAAGCAGGCACACGATCTTCTCCCTTTCATCTTTCTTTCTTTCATTCTTTTGCCCCCTTTTTCTTAAGAATATGCTGGTTGTGTTAATTCATGCCTTCGAGGCTGTGAGAAACGAGCTAACATTTCTATAAGCTGCCTTGCGAACTTTTTGGAGACCAAATGTTAAAATTATACATTGAGAGAGCTTAATGGTTCATTGGGTCTTATTCTCTTGAACTTTGAGAGGTATTGTTTGATGGGAATGTGGTGCATGCGAAATAAGAGTATATTTGTTGCCAAAAAAGTTGCCTTGATTGATCTCTGTAAGTATACCCTGTACATGTTTTAAAATTAACATACTATAGTTTCAAAAATAAAAACAGAGATGTTTTTGTTTTGAATGTCGTGTCTGAGCCAAATCTAATTGGATATTTGATAAAATCTTAGAATTTCCGAAACTAACGAGAAGAGCTAATGTCATCGAATAATATTCTTTTTCGAGATTCAGTCAATGTTCATAGGACCTTGTTTCCTTCGAGTAGTGAGCCTTTCAGCATATCAGGTGCCATTTATAGATCAAATACAGCTAGAATTAGTCGGGGCTTCATTAATTGTTATGCTGGTAACTTCGCTCGAACTTTTGATTCTGAAAAAGTTTTTCGTCTCTATTCTCGAAGAAGCATCAATTGACTTAGCGGTGAATGCAACCGAAAACGGATACCTTGAGAGAACCATTATGATGATGAGATTTGAATTCCACCACACCAGATCGAACTGACTGAAAATCCAACTCCATTGCTTTCAGAGGGGCAGTCTCCGCGCTTAAAACAGTATGGATATTTTAGAAAACTGCTGTTATCAGTGAATCTCACTATTTACTAACCACATAAAGATTGGAAGTTTGGAACTCGATGCACGTACACACAGAGACTTATATGCTGATGAGATTTGAGGATAAGGCTATAATGAAATACAAGCCTCAAGAGTCATTACATTACAAACAATCAAATGATCAAATCCCCATTATACAAAACAAATACAGCCCGCCATGTAGATCAATTTTGTACCAAGTTTTCCATATCCTAGATAATGAGGTGAAACTTCATTGAGTCAAATGCCAGTTCTTTTTACTGTGTGTATCTGCATTAGGTATCCTACACCCACTTTTCATCATCACAAACCCAGCCACCACGCCTTCATCGGTAGGCTGCACACAACACGCAGTCTATATCTAAACCTATCACAAATTTAAAACAACCGAATTACCAGATCGGCCCATGAATTTCAAGATTATAAACAATTACAGCTATCACAATGAAGAGATCGTAACACTTACTATTAAAATCCTCGAACATGTTCAGTATTTGCTGGATTTTGCCCAGAAGAATCCTTTTTTCCGAGTAGATTGATTTTCGGAGGCTTTTGAGTTGAAAGAGAAGTGCCGTCTCAAGAAAGACTTTTTTCCCGAAGAGCTCTTCAAATTCATACTCGAGCTCATCTTCGGTCCACCCTTTTGATCGAACAGGGTATCACTATTCAGATCACTGTCAACAATACGTTTGCTAGATCTTTTTCTAGCTTTCAACTCCAATGCAGCTTTCAATGCCTTCTCACATAACTTAAAAGCCCGTTTCTCACCATATGTACAAATGGGGCAGGCAGGATCATACGTGATGATTTCAGGCGTCATATACTCCAAGCATTCAGCATGGTAAACATGTCCACATGTCAAAACAGCAACAACAGCTAGTTCGTTATTATTAGATATTATTTTTTGGCTGCACCATAGCCATGGAGATCTCTCTGTCAGAAGCTTTGCGCACACACCACAAGTCTGGAGATCAATAGACGAAGATCTCGAGTTTCGAAGACTTAATCTGGTGACTCTGTCCAGACTGAAGCCTGAATTTTCACTATCGAAGGACCATCTCTCTCTCCTAGTAGTTGCGGGGTCAGAGAAAACCGGGATTGACCAGCTGTCTGAAGATCCACCATTCGATCCCCTTGTTGATTCATTGCTCCAAGAAGTTGGGGGAAGAAACAATGAAGGTTCTTCAGAAATCGAGAATGTAGGTGATTTGTGTGGTGTGGCTCGGCTAGGAGATACTTGGGATAATAGCTGATGTCTTGGGGAATGGAGATGCCATCTTGAAGGGCGAAGTTGACTTTTGGAGGAGACAGGCGAAGTTGACTTTGTATGCGATGGTTGTGAGACTGAAGGGGATGCTGCTGATTCATTTACCTGCATAGTGAAAAGGAGATGAAAAGAGAAAACATAAAATATTGAAATTTAGAAGACATATCCATAGCACATAATCCCATGATAGAAGAATTAAACTAAATTACAGTTTCCACGTACCTCCAGCCGACACTGTGAGACAGTTTGATCTGCAAAAAGTGAAAGATATCTCAGTTATATCTTGGGTCGTTTTGATGCAGTTTCACAAGCAAAGCAAGATTCGGCTTTTGATGCATTGGAGAAGAACTTGATAGAGACTTTTTTCTTAAAAATGGAGATATATCTTCAGTAGAAGGGTGCACATAATCCAATTTGACATCTATCTTAGAATAAGTAATTATGAGAAACTGAGAGTTACACAGGTCTCTGAGATGAACTATTTCCAATTGATCTCTCTATGATGAACCATTTCTAATTGATCTCTCTCTAAGATGAACTATTTCTAATTGATGCATGGACAAACAGAAAAATGTTGGTAGATATATCTGACACCCTAGGAAACTCAAAACCTTCATTCGTACATTAGTATTTATCTTCTCCTCCGCCATATAAGATTTCGTTTTCATTCAAAGAATCAAAACAAAATCCTTTCCATTGAAGCATGAAACTGTTGCACAATCACTTCTGAATACCGTCAAATTAGTAGCAGAGAGGCATTTTGCAAGCTCTCCTTTCTCCAAACAAGTTTCAAACCAAATGCAGTAAAAGATAAGGCAGAAAACTAATATGTCGTCCACTTTATCCTCATAAAAATGAGTCAAAACAATATCACAAAGATCGAGCAAGATTACTTCAATTTATAGGCTTCATATTCGTAAGCCATCTTGTAACTTACCAGAAGCTGCTAGTAGCCTTAAAACATTCTCATTTCCGCCAGCAACTGGGGACTTCTGCCACGGAAGTGACTGCAGACCATCTAATTGACTAGCTTCCTCCGAAGAAAATGAAGTTTCAACGGTAGTACTAGATTTGACTTCTACTCTATCATTTCCACCTCCGTTGTGTAACCAATTTGCAGGTATCTCTTCCCCGGCTACTCGTCCACGATTATCCCATCTCAAGCTCCATGATGGTGAATATGGCACATGCCTTTGCAACACGTCTCTTTGGGGACCATTTACTATAGTTCTATCCTTCACAGCAGCACAACATGCAGCCCCCATTTTTCTTATTTATAAACCAAAGCAGTTGATAAGTTATGCTATTTGCTCTCCATATTAGTCATATCAGAGAACGACAGCCATCAACAGAACATGCCTTCAATCAAAAAGTAATGCCATGTAAAATCTAACAGATAATAAGATGTCAACGATAAGTGCAAAATACCAGTTCCTGATCATCATTACAAATTTTAATCAATCAATACTTATCCATATAAGTTAACAGCATTAGTTTGTTTGTCAATTCATCTAGGTAGATGAACAAACATAAAAAATACCAATCATAATATTCTTACAACTTTGAAACGCCATAAATTCAGACTAAAACATGCAAGGTATGTTAATCATCATTACATAACTCAACTGTCATCTAAAAGTTGATGGGCAGAGAGTGAAGCACCATGTGAAACACCTAATCTAAATATGATTACCAAATAAACTACATTCAACTGCAATTCGATTAATGTCAACTACCGACAAAGCTATCCTACAACAGAGCTCACTTAAACAACAAGAGACATCCCCAAAAATGAACTTCAACAATGAGCTTGCTCAATCAGAATCACTCACTGTGTCTATAATCGGACAGAAAACCGTCTAAAAGTTGGATGATCCCAAACTAAAATTGAATACCAAACACCAATGGTCTATGGAAGACCCAATACAAGTCTATCTCCAGAGCTGCTGAATCCCCCAGACAGACAAAAATCAGAAAAGGCAGAAATTAGGATTACATTGATCCAAAATAAAAAAAATTCTAAACTAATTAATTTAAATTGAAACTCAAAATTTTGAGATAATGAGCAGGATTAAATAAATAACGAACCCAAATTCGTGTCGAAACAACTGAAAATTACTCAATTTTTTTGTTCGCCCTAGATAATAACATCACTAATTCACATCATTTCCATTCTCACCTTCCCCAACATATTTTGACAGAACAAAACCGGAAAACAAACAGAGAAAATCTCAAAACATATCCATATTTTTCACAAGAATATCACCACAATAATAAATACGAAACTGACGATAAGCAAACCTTGCGTGATCAATTGTACCGCATCAACAAGCCACGAACCCTGGAGAAGAATCGGAGAGGCGTACAAATGTTTAGTTTCGGCGATTTTGATACATATATATGTAGGGAGAGAGAGGGAAATTAGAGAGAGAGGGAAAAGGTTGGAGTTCTTCTTCTTCTTTCAGTATCAGAATGTGTAAGCGATTTACA
Source organism: Lantana camara (assembly GCA_037501455.1). Taxonomy (NCBI): domain Eukaryota; kingdom Viridiplantae; phylum Streptophyta; class Magnoliopsida; order Lamiales; family Verbenaceae; genus Lantana; species Lantana camara. Next base: position 136,705,763 of record CM074856.1, on the reverse strand, counting down.
GAAAGCGAAGACGGAAGAGTTGACGGTTTATTTGACGGAGTTAGTTTACATCAAATTTAAAATATTATTATTATGTTATTTCTAAATTGGAATGCTTGAGAACAGGAAGAGAATTGTGCTATGCTGAGTTGTACGTTGATTAATTGGTATGGTTGTACGTCAGGATTTTGGTGAAGCTTTTATCCACGGCGGTTGCTTATGACGTACGCCGAGTGCGTATTACGCCATCTAATGCCGGTCACGCAAGTATTCTCTATTTTTCGTATTAATTTTCTTGAAAGAATTTCACAAATTTCCTATTATTATTATTATTATTATTATTTAACAATAACTGTTATTGTAAATTACTCAAATAAATCGTAAGTACAAATGACTCGGTATAAACAAGTCGATAACTAAAGCTAAACTTTTTTAGTGAGTAATTAGTCTCACATTCAATAAAAATAAAGGAAATATAAAAAAGGGATTGTTGTCATTCTCTGTGTTTTGTCATATATCCTTTTAGATCTATTTTGTTTATGTTATTGCCGTTCTCTTAAATCTATTTTATGGATTTTTATCATATCTATTTTGTCATATTCTCTTGGTAATTACCTATTTTATCATATGAATATACCCATATCCTCTTATATTTGTTTGGCTAAATCTCTTAGTTGATTTGGATATCAATAGACGCAGATCTTGAGTTAGTTTGTTCTGCAAAAGAATGAAAGATATCTCCATTAGAGAACTGCAGAGGTTTATATCTTCTGCCGATTCCATGCAGTTTCAAGAGTGCAACGAGATTCGGCTATGGTGCATTGTAGAAGAACTTGATAGGCTTCATATTCATAAGCGATCTGGTACCTTACGCGAAGGTGCTAGTAGCCTTAAACATTCTCATTTTCGTCGCCGCCTGGGGACTTCAGCTACAGAAGTATCTGTGAACCATCTAATCGACTAGCTTCCTTCGAAGAAAATGAACTTTCAACGGTAGTACTAGATTTGACTTCTACTCGATTGTTAATTACCTCCTCCATTGTGCAACCAATTTGCAGGTATCTCTTCCCCGCTACTCGTCCACGATTATACCCGTCTCAAGCTCCAAGATGGCGAATACGGATTACGGCACATTCCTTTGCAATACGTCTCTATGGGGATCAAAGCAGTTGATAAATTATGTTGTAAACAACAAATATATCCAAAAATGGATGTCAACAATGAGCTTGCTTCAATCAGAATCGCTCACTATGTCTATATATACGCTAGTCCCCTTTTCTAACTATCCTAAACTTCTTCCACAACTAAGACAAAAAGCCTTCCAAAAGTGGAAAATTATAGCCCAAATCCGAATCGATTGAACTCAATCAATTAAAAGGACAAACGTATCATACTTGTCATTTGAATAAAATACTTACCCCCTTGCTATATCGGCTTGGCCTTAGTTATGTTCGGGCTAGAATCTAATATAGGATTGAATCCCTCGAAGACACATATATCCATGTTCTTCACAAAAATAGCAACAAAAGTAATAAATAAATACGAAAAACAGAAGATTTTGATATTTTCGAAAATATTAGAAATTATATTTAGATTTATTTCTTCTCTTTTTATACTTTTAAGAAGCCTTGTTTGCCAAGAATACACTTGTAATGAAGAAGCCTTGTTTGGCAAGAATACGTAATTATTCTTCTATGGAAGAATACTGGAAGAAGAGGGCCGATGTGTTTTGAGGCCATTTATGCTCTCGAGAAATGCACGGTCCTGTCTACTTTTTCTTCTGATTATAGTCTTTTCTTAGTTACTAATTTAAGGACCAAAAATTTTGGTGATTACTCTTACAGTATGAATATTTTTTTTTTTTGGTATGATTGTATTGAAGATTAAATGGAAATTCTTAGTGACAATAGTTTTAGATTGAGGTTTTACAGTATGGAATTTTTTTTACTCTTTGTCATACAGAATGAACCCATTAACCACTTCATCAATCCCGTTAGCATGTGAATAAGTATCCTAAGGACGGTATGTGCTTCATACACAAGCCGAGCTATGGAGGTTGAGTTGCAGGCTCACTAACGATTTATATGTACGTAAAAGTTAATTGAATAAGAAGGGTGCATATGATTCAATTTGACATCTATGCTGGAATAAGTTAGTAATTATGGAAAAGATCATGATAGAAAATACGATATATTGGTCCCGGATCATGAACAAACATAAACAATGTCAATCACAACGCCCTTAAAACTTTAACTGATCGTTACACATTTTTATTTCAGCGTCCAGCGCATATTAGTCGAAAAATCCAACTCACGTGGTAAGATGTAAAATTTTAAAATTTTAAATAGTGATCAGAGAAAAAAAAAAAGGCAGATTTTAACCGACGTAATAATTCGAGTGGCCAAAAAAAATTTATACTCTTTTTTATTTACCTTTTCCCACATATTTTTACTGTTTCCAATTTCTTTTTGTTTATTTAATTATTTTTATATCGAGAAATTTCCTTTTATTTATTGTTTCCAAATAGTATATTTATTAAATTAATTATTTTTGCAAGGGAATGACAAGTTGTTGTGATCCTTTTCGAGAATACTCTTGCTTTTAGACGACTTCGACTATATAACCTTAAAAAACTACTTAAAATTTTGTTACACTTCATACTTTGCACTAATTTATCGGAAATTAGAGTTTTTTTAAATTTTTGGTCGTAATTTGGGAACCTGCTCATAAAATTTAAATATTTTATTTCATACACATATAGAGAGAGATAACTTTTAGTTATATGTTATTTATGTTAATGTTTTTAAATTTAAATACATCAAATTAAAGTTTAAACTCAGATTTATACTCTTCCTCCGAGCCGCAGCCGCAACTCAACCCCACCCAAAGCTCCGCAGCCCCTCCCATCCGTCAAGCCATCACCTATGATGCACAGACACTTCTAAAAATATCATATTGCTGTGTCGTGTCGTGTCGGACATCGTGTCCGACACTCCTCACATGGAAAATTTAAGAAAAAATCCGTGTCACCGTATCCGTGTCGTGTCGTGTCCGTGTCCGTGCAGCATAGACCATCACCCTTGTTTAGCGAGTCGGCTCGAAAAAAGTTCGAGATTGGATTTGACTCGAGCTACACTAAGGTTGGGAAAATCAAAATTGGCATTGGCTTCGACTCAGCTGAAAAATTCAAAATGGGAAAGTCTGAGTCATACCAATAGGGATGCAAAATGAGCCGAGTTAGCTTGCTAGACTGTCGAGCCGTCTTGCGACAAGTCCAAACCCAAGCTACTTTGTATCTAGCCTGTGCTCTCGAGCCTACATATTTACATAAAAAAATATATTAATTTATATATGTATATATATATATAAATACTTAATTAAATATTATATATATATATACTTATTTTTATACAAAATTCTTAAAAAATAATATATTTCCTTATTGTATATTTGTATATATACTCAATTAATATATATCATTATATATATAAATGTATTTAATCATTATAAAAAAACTATTTTAATAAAAAAATAATATAGTCCGAATTTAGCTCGAATCGAGTTGAGCCATTCGTGAGCCTCGCTCCAACCGAGCTCAAGCAAACTCGATCTCCAAATAGAAAGAAGGCAAAATTTGGTCCCGCTCTTATAAACCCCCAACTAGGGGTGTACGCAGTCGGGTATGGACGGTTTGTCGGTTTCTAAGTAAAATATCACCCGACCCGAAGTATGCGGGTTTATAAAAATATAAACCATAAATACATAATTATTTTTTCAAACCGAGCAGTTCGGGCTGGACGGGTACGGTTTTATACCGGGCGGATTGGCTGTTTAACGAATTTTATATGTATTTTTTTAATAAAAATATTTTATACTCATAATTTTAACTCAATAATCAAAAAGATATAAAGAGTATGAGAATTTATTCTAGTTTATCACTTATTACAACTAATACATAATGATTTCAAAGTAGATGAATATATATATATATATATATATATATTATTCAATAAATAATATCATATTATAAATATAAATTTATTTTTTGTTAAAGAACTTGTATAATATTAGTTTATCACAAAAATATATCTTATATATATGTATAATTTGTATAATATACATGACAATTGTATTATGTATCATGTATTTATATAACTATAATTACGAGTAAAATATAAATATATGTATAGCGGTCGGGGTAGCGGGTAGGCGAATTTGAATAATTAGACCCACCACCCGAACCGAAAGTAACGGGTTATAATATTTTTCAACCGCGATAATTTTTTTAAAAATTTCAATCAACGGTTTTCGAACGATTTGATTCCATTCGGACAGATTTAACGGGGTGGACGGGGTTATGGACACCCCTACCCCCAACCCAGCCCATAGTTGAGGTTTTGCCATTTTGGTTTGGGTTAGCAAATTAAAAGATTGTCGATACGAGATAGGAATTGTAGCCCTCATAAATCATTTCTCTTTCCTCCGCTCTCTCTCTCTCTCCTCCTTGGCGCTCTCGTTTTGGTAAGTGGCGTTGAATCTGTTCTTATTCTCACAGTTAGTGTTTTGCTTTGATGATGCAGATTTCCCCAATTTTGATTGGCGTTTCTGTTATGTGGACTAAGAACAAACAATTCAAATTCTTGATGTGTTAAATTTCTGATTCAACTTTATTTGAATTAATTGTTGGTATATGCCAAATTCCTTACTCTGCATTCCAGCGAAGTTTCACCTCGATGTTAGTTTATGTTCATCGTACCTCTTGACTGCTCGAGCTAGTTAAAATGCTAACAACTTAGTTATAAGCTGGAGATTTCTTCCAATAGTACACTATAAATATGCAGTGCGTTTTTCGTTTTCGTAGATTAAACTGTACAAAGATCAATTTGTATAAATAGATAAATAAAAGTTAAAATTTTGCCCGTACCCGGACCTCAAAATCGGGTAGTTTTCTGGGTGTGGGTTGATGGTGGATTTGAGTTAGTGTTGGGTAAAAGGCAATTACATAAAGCCGCTTGAAACAATTACTCTTCGCTCGTCTCCCTTTTTTATTGTTTGAGGTTGAAAACCCCGCAAAGTTCCCTTCTTCAATCACAAACTTTCTTTTTGAAACGAATTGCTGTCTCAATTGGTGAACCAATTTGAAGTGATCAATCAATTGTATTGAAGGTTTGGCGTTAATGGACTGTAAACTTCTTTCTTTCAATCGGAGCAGTGGTTTATTTGCTGCCGCAAGAATTACACCTCGACGGTTATGGTCTTATTCTCACCGAAGTAAGTTAGTAAAATTTTCCCTTGAAAATGATTCTGTAGAGTTTAGAAGAATAATTGATTTAACCTTGCCAAAAGAAACAAAAGTATGATTTATTTTTCTAAAATTCTCAATAGTCTTCTTAAAGGTGTGCGTGCATTCGTGTTAAGAAATGCAGAAGGCAGTAGTTTTTCCTATTGTTTGGTGGTTTATATCTTGCTCAAATGTTGGAAATGTGATGAAATTGCTCTAAATAGTTGAATCTACTGTTACAATGAGGTATGGAGATATCAATATATTTATAGCTTATGTGGGATTTGTGAAAAAATAGAGGTTTAATTTGTTTATCAACCCCGTGTTTAATCTTAAAAGATAAAATAATGCAAACTGGAAGAACCCAAAATCTGATGTTCTCATAAAAATGAACCTAATGTCTTGATTAGTGCCATTTGGGTGCTTTGTTGTAATAATAGATATTATGTTGTTCGACACAGTAAAGTTACCATTAATTTTTTTTTTTTACACTAAAAATCCGTTAGGACTTTAGGTTATCCTTGTTGGAGTGAGCACACTGAATTTGGAATATGAATCATCTGCTTAAGTTATGGGACTTGGGAGTTCTGTTTATCCTTTGAATTTCTCATATATACCCTATGAATTTTCATTTCACACCGGAAACTATTCTAGGAGAAGTTCGAATCTTTCAAATAGCGTATATGGACTACTGGAATAGGTGAAGTGGGTTTCTTTTTACTTCTTAATTAAAAATAAAATGACATTGTCATTATTATGTAGAATCTCATAATTTCATTTCCTCCATGCATAAATGTTTTCTCATGATTACTTAGGAAGACAAAACAATCAGTGAATTGCTGTAAGTTTTTTCCTTAAGTTTTTAACTGTAAAAGCTGAAGGCTATCAGCTAACTTTTGCTTCTCTACCAGAGCAATATGTCGAATTGTTGGATAATATAATTAAGATAAGAATACCATTCATTATATACTGAGTTAGGCAATATACTTGTCTTTCCTCTTTTTATTTTGTTGTCGGATGCTATAACTAAGATATGGATACCGATTTTTATATTCTCAACCTATCTTTCTTTTTGTTCATCTTATTGTCTTGCTATCTGTTGCAGGATCTTTTCATTTCATTACTAATTGTTCAATGAAGTCCTATAGGCTGTCAGATCTTACTAGAACTGAGGTTAATGACCTCAAAGCTCGTCCTCGAATTGATTTTACATCTATTTTCAATGTGGTGAGCCTTGATGTTTCTCAGTTACTTTGTGTGACTTATTTTGTTGAAATAGGTGTTCTGTTTGCTTTGACTTATCAGAGATATTGATGTTAACTCAGGTTCAACCCATTGTTGACGATGTTCGAAGCACAGGAGATAAAGCTGTTAAGGAGTAGGTTTTTCTGTACCACTCAATCTGGTTTTGTATTGTATCCAGTCGATGTGATTTTGTATCAACTATCAACGTTTGTGCCTGAGAATTATGGAAAAATGTAATATCATCCTAAATTCACATCATATAATTCTTGATCAAGAGCTAACCACATGTATGGGGCTTATAATGGTGGGGAAAGAATTGCAAGATTTGGCTTACAATATGAATACATTGCCTAAGATTTGAATTTGGTTAATAAAATAGTACTTTAGACTTCTTGGGGTCATGCAAAGCAGCCAAGAACTTTATCATCATTTTTGTTTTTTCGTTTTCCCGAGTCCAGGCCTCGTCTGATTCACAGGTCATTGAATTTTTAACAAGGGAACAGAAACCAAAGATTCCTATATAATAATAGAGTTGCATCAAACTGGATGTTGTTGTACAAGAGCCTGTATTTTGTTAGTTCCAGCTTTTCAATCTTCTATAAATAACATCAGTTGTTTCAAATTATCTCCTGAACTTGCTTTGGAGTTGGATCAAACTTTGGAAAATTTTTGTTTGATAAGCTTTTCTAGATGAGCTCAAGCATTATCTTTTGACGGGTAGAAGACTAGAACTACAATAGCCTGAAATTATGTGTTCATGCACTTGTTAATCCCTTTAGTTCACTTCTAAGTTCGTCTCCTCTACTGATGGTAAATGTCATCCCTCTCTCTCTCTATCTGGAACAGCTATACATTGCGATTTGATAAAGTGGAACTAGACAAGATAGTCGAGAGAGTCAATGACCTTCCAGATCCAGTGGTATATTTCCTATAGTAAATCTCATATATTATGTGGCGATAATTTTATCATGTTAAGTTTGCTCGAGTGTGTGAGATTTTATTTCTGATAACTCACAGAAATGCTAACTAGTTGTCATTGCATGATTAGCTTGATCCAACAGTTCAAGAAGCATTTGATGTGGCGTACAATAACATTTATGCTTTTCACGCTGCACAAAAGCCAACTGTGAAAATTGTTGAGAACATGGAAGTAAGTAGTGCCATGCTTTATTCAATTTAAGATTGTCTCATATCGGGCTCATTTTGACCGACCATTGTGTCCATTTTTCAGGGTGTTAGATGTAAAAGAGTGGCACGAAGTATTTCAGCAGTGGGTCTTTATGTTCCAGGTGGCACTGCCGTGTTGCCTTCCACTGCTTTGATGCTTTCAGTAGTACGGTGGCTTAATAATTTATTTTTATGTTTTTTGTGGATTATGGAACTATTAGTACAATCTTAGCTTATGTCACTGATGGGTTATCCCCTAAACCAGCCTGCCCAGATTGCTGGGTGCAAAACGATTGTACTTGCAACTCCTCCTTCTCAAGATGGAAGCATTTGTAAGGTAGTTGTTCTTATTTTGATGCAATACGATGTGGTGTTTTTATGATTCTCATTCATTGTCTGTATGTAGGAGGTTCTATATTGCGCGAAAAAAGCTGGTGTCACTCATATTCTTAAAGCAGGAGGTGCTCAGGTCAGAATGCAATATATGCTCTTTAATGCACTACAATGTGGGGACACTCTTTCTTATGTTACTAAGAGTTGACCAGGACATATGCAGGCAATTTCAGCTATGGCATGGGGAACTGAATCTTGCCCCAAGGTATTATCTTTTACATCATTTGTCCACTTACAGAATCATGCATTTTCTGCCATTGTGTATCTCTGACAGTTTTATGTTGCCATGACTACAGGTTGAAAAGATATTTGGGCCTGGAAATCAGTATGTCACCGCCGCAAAAATGATTCTCCAGGTATTTATAATATTTACTTATTAAAATTATTCTCTGACCAGAACTATCTATGCTGTTCCTTCTCGTGTTGCTAATTCGTTATTTGTTTGTCAATAGAACAGTGAAGCTTTGATTTCGATAGACATGCCAGCTGGACCATCAGAAGTGCTTGTCATTGCTGATGAGCATGCCAGCCCTGTTCACATTGCAGCAGATTTGCTTTCACAGGTGTCTGCCATTTTGCGTGATTTGGTTCCTATTTATATGTTATTCAACTTTCCATTAATGTTATTCCATTTTCTTTATCGTTAAATCAAAGGAGTCCAATAAATCTGTTTATCTGAAAACTCAGATAAATATTTCATATAAATTTTGAGAAGCTGATTGAATTATAAGATCATACTGTTACATAGTTGTTAAATTTGTTATCTTGGACATTTATGCGTGTGGCTATGTCAGATGTTTGTGCATTGAGCTAAGCTTTTGTAATTTGGTTTCATTGAGTTACACTATTCTGTTTTTTGATCGCGAGATATTATTATCCTATATTCAGGCTGAGCATGGCCCAGATAGCCAAGTTGTTCTTGTAGTTGCTGGAGAAGGTGTGGATATGACAGCAATTCAGGATGAAATCAATAAGCAATGCAATAACCTTCCTCGGGGGAATGTGGCTTCAAAAGCACTGAATCACAGCTTTATTGTTTATGCACGTGATATGGTTGAGGTTTGCATCTTCTTTAAATTTTAAACTTGCATTAAACAATGTCGACACCTCTTTTATCAGTTAAGAATACGCATGATTATGCTCAAGTACTGTGGGTATTTGCCGGCTGACAATTCACTGAGTGAGTATGAAAATTGTCTATCTTTGGTCCAAAATTCCCAGGATTTACACTTGGAGCCCAACTATGTACCTGGTCTATTGTTGGTTGACCTTTAGGATTTGTTCGTTATTCTGCAACTTATGAGATGCCATTTGAAGTATAATTTTGAATTTTGAGCGATTACAAGTAATTTGTAGGGACATTAATGGTGGGACAGTTGAACAAGTTTGATAATATTGCTAGTCAGGTGAAGTGAAGATCCTAAGTGTAAAAACACTTGAGACTTAATTGCACTAATTGCACGGAAATCTTGATCCTGACCTTACACAAGCTGACCAAATTTCTAATGGGCAAAGCTGGTCTGAGATCTTTTCCTAGTTTCGACAAATTTAATCATAAAACTAAATCATCCCTTATGGATTAATATTAAGTGACCACTCAAATCAAGACCTTAAGTATTCAATAATTTTAATTGAATATTTTGTCCACGCTGCATTGTGAAATATACCAGAAACTTGATGGAAGGAGCATGATTGCTTTTGTCCCCTTTCATCAAGTTAAGGAGCATAAACACGAAATCACCAGAATAATGCGCTATGTTGGTTGGCACCTGCAGCTTTAAAAACTTTTAAAGCAAGAAATTGCCAACAAACTTTTATTGTTGCTTGATTTGCTTTTTCATTAAGTCTTGTCCTAAAATTACACTTATCTTCGGAATCTGCAGGCTATTGCCTTTTCTAACTTGTATGCACCTGAGCATCTTATAATCAATGTTAAAGATGCTGATAAGTGGGAGAGTTTCGTAGAGAATGCAGGTAATCATTGTATATGTGTTTTCTCTGCTTCTTTTGGAGGTTTATCATTCCTATACTGGTGGTTTCAACAATCTACTTGTACATCTTATTTACTGCTCCTGACACACAATCTATATCCGAGCATTATCAAAATTCTAGATGACAAACTTGTTCGATCATTGTGTTCTTTTCACTCCTTTTCTAAAAGTTTTCATCTACTCCGCATCATTCTGGGGTTTCCCAATAACATTAGCTATGTATTATGAACATTTGTCTTGTCCTTAAGCTATTCCAAGGCGCTGCATATGCTAGTTTATTCACAAATGCAATATTGACAATCTCTAGCTGCTTTATCCAATCTTTTCTTAGTTTTACAATTTTCTATCTGACGATGGTGACTTTATGTTAAACAGAGTCTGCAAGGTACAAATCAAAGATGATTAGATATTTTATCCAATTTCAGAATTGATAAATGTATATTTATCATTACCGGCTTAATCTCCATGCAGGTTCTGTATTTTTGGGTCAGTGGACACCTGAGAGTGTAGGAGATTATGCAAGTGGGACCAATCACGTTCTTCCGACATACGGTTACGCCCGTATGTACGGTGGAGTGTCTTTAGACTCCTTCTTGAAGTACATCACAGTCCAGTCATTGACGGAGGAAGGGTTAAGGAAACTCGGGCCGTATGTAGCAACTATGGCTGAAATTGAGGGGCTGGACGCGCACAAGAGAGCTGTAACTCTCAGACTAAAGGACATTGAAGCTAAACAAGTATCTAATCTCATATAAGTTACAACTCATTTATCATCCCTTCTTTGTAGGATGAGAATGACGGATTTGTTAGTTTGTTGTACCATTGTGATTTTGATATTTTGCTTTGATTTTGGACTTGAGCGTTAGACCTTCAATAGTGGACATATTAGTGCAATTTTGTCTTGTCCGCCTTGTACCGGTATAAAAAGGATAATAAAAGGATATTATCCGTATTTATTCGAATTATAAATGGAAAAGGATATGATAATTGAGATTTGACTGAATTGTGATGCCGATGTTACCGAGACATTGATTATTTATCAACTATGAAGCAAGATTCAGGATACATAATTTAAATTAATAATTTATTAGAACTCTTAGAACATTATTATACAAGAAAGTACACATAATTGGTTTACAATGTGTGGTGGTTCATGGTTTCTTTTTCTTTATGAAACCGATCAATCTGAATTTAGGATTATTATCGAGGTTTCCCCTCCAACCAAAAAATAAAAACACAAGAAGTGTGATATAGCGCACAAATGGCCACAAGTGTGATATAGTCCAAGTGTCAGAGAATGATATAGCACAAAAATGTCCACAACAACAACAATGTCGAATAAGAACAAGCATGTGAGCAATAAAATTACATAATCCATCCTTGATACACATCCACATAAACAAAACAAGGGTTTATCAAAAGCATGTGTATTTAATTGCATCGGCGAATCATCTACAACAAAGGACCCTGCCTTGAATTATTCGGTCATGCAATACTTATCGAATACAAAGAACAAAAGGCATTTCGATCCTGTCGTAGTTCTCAATCATTTCGTGGCACCGAGAGTGACTGGACCATCTACGACGGGGGAGCTAATGCACAAGAAAGAAGTTTAGATAAGAGAATATATTGTCACATCGTTTTTTTTTTCTTTTTTGAAAAAAAAGCTCGACTACCGAGAGAAAGTGTTTGGTTTGGCCGAAATCAAAAAGAGTACTCTTAACTGTCATTATGTAAAAATATATATAAAATAGATGTCTAGAACCTACTTGATCTTTTATTAAAATTATGTGGGTCAATTTGTAAAATACAAATATATTGGAACTTAATTGAAATTCTTTCACACGAACACTTACATGCATGCCCAAACCCCATAATCTCCTTCCTCGTAATTTTACGAATCCATTGACTACCTTTTCATCAAATTCGGAGATGGTCACCCCAAGAACCGGTATTTTATTTCGATCCCAATCCAGAAACTACCCAATCAGAATTCAGAATATCAAACCCTATATAATTCCTCGATGAAGCCAACACCGCCATTTCCTCTCTTGCCAGATCTTGTAACGCCGCCACCATGAATTCCTCCTCCCCAGTTCCCTCTCAATCAAACCCTAACCATAGCCCCATCATTCGCCCAGATCTACTATGCCTTACATGGGACGAGTGGGAGTTTTGTGACCCTATCTCCATGAATTCTGTTATGATCAAAGAGCTGGAGAAGGGAATTCATATCTGAATTGATAAGTCAAAGCCACGTGTTTTATTTTGATCGGTTGAAGTGATTTCAATTATGAAGGGGTGAAGCGACGTCGTTCTTTGAGGATGAAGAATTAATAGAAGCGTGTTTGTCTTGTTATTACGTTTTATATTAAGTTGTTATTTCCATTCCAAGAAGGCCACTGATTGGTTAAAGCTTGTGATTAACACAGCTTATTTATAGGCAAGCTGTACGTACATGGGAGGGGAATTCAGCGAATGCAAAGCCAATTTTCCTCTTTCTATCTTGTTTCTCTTTTAACCCTAGTTGTTTTTGTTTATTATTGTGCTTCTTTTACTTTCCTTAGCCGCCAAGTCTTTCCATACTGTTCCATTGCTTGGGTTTTCATCTGTGGTGTGAGGCAGATTCGTATCAGTGGACTCAGAGCCGGTTCTGATCAAGCTGAGAAGGGAGTAATGACTAAGACGCAAGCCCAGAGAATGGAGGAGCTAGAAAACACCGTGAATCAACTTCGGGAAGGGAACGGTGCCTGGCAAGAAGAAATGAGGAAAAATTTTGAGGAACTTTCAAGGAAAATGGAAGGGTCCATAAACACTAAGCTGGACGAGATCGCAGGATTACTCAGAGGAAGAAACCCACCACTCGCTTCTTCTGGAAATAGTGGAACATCTACATATGCAGAGGTAGCAGCTGGAACGGGAATCCATACGGCCAATCCTGGAGTAACAGAGGGTCCTTCCCTGACTATCACACCGCCGGTAGGCCAAGGAGGTTTCAGACAACGAATGGAACCAGGATTAACTTCTCCGCCTGGTTTCAGAAATGTAGATCCAACCAACACAGGACAGTGGAAAGGTAAAGTCGATTTCCCTCGATTTAATGGGGATGATCCTCGTGGTTGGTTGCGTAAATGTCAAAAATATTTCATGTTTAACCCCGTCCCCGATTACGAGAAAATTGTAATGGCTGCTATGCATATGGAAGGGGTAGCGGATAATTGGTATCTAGATTACTTTGAGGGAAAAGAAAGTATGGGTTGGAATGGTTTCTGTGAACTTGTCTTATTAAGGTTCTCAAAGCATAAAGATCAAAACATTATAGGACAGTTCAACAAGTTGAAGCAGGACAAGAGTGTAGAGGAGTATGCTGTGAAATTTGATGAGCTCAAAGCATTCATGGTGAATCATAACAGGTCCTTAACGGAAGAATACTTTATTAAAAGTTTTGTTAGTGGACTGAAGGAAGAAATTGGTCAGATGGTTGAGATGCTAGTACCACTGTCTCTAACTCATGCCATACAAATGGCCAAGAGACAGGAAATACTACTTGAGACCATGAAGAAGGGAGCAAAACAGAGTTACAAACCCTGGAGTATGAAAAGCAATTTCTCTGAACAAGGAGTTAAGAAGAATGTTGGGGGAACCAGTGAGAAGCCACTACCCGTGAGGAGGCTTACTTTTGAGGAAATGGAAGAAAGAAGAAGGAAAGGCTTATGCTTCAATTGCGATGAAACATACCACATTGGACATAAGTGTAGGAGGTTGTTTGTGATTATTGGAGAAGCTATAGAAGAAGAGGAAGATTCTGAAAACCCCATCATTGAGATTGAGAACACAGAGACAGGGGAATATCATGTCTCAGTTAATGCAGTAGCTGGGCAAGTTACTCCGGATACCATCAAATTAGTGGGAAGGGTAAATGGGCACAATATTTCGATCCTACTGGACACCGGGAGCACATATACCTTTTTGGATCCGGATACAGCCAAGAAACTGAATTGTGAGATTGAGTGCACTGATCCCTTGGTGGTGACAGTTGCTGGAGGAGGAAGAATGAGCTGTGAGGGAAGGTGCAATGAATTCCAATGGGAGATGGAGGGGTATTATTTCAGGACTGGAGTAAGAATTTTGAAATTGGGAGGCTCTGATATGGTCTTAGGAGTGGATTTCCTAAGGAAGTTAGGCCCAGTAACACTTGATTTTGAACAGCAGACATTGCAGTTCATGAGGGCAAAAAGGATCATCACACTTCATGGCAAGACAACTGAGATGTCTTTGAAGATGATATCCGGGGAAAAGTTGAAGAAGTTCTTGCAAAAAGGGGGTAAAGAAAAAACCATTTGTGTTTGCATGCTCACCACAGCAACACCGGATCAAAAAAATGGAAACAGACCAGAGTTAGTACCCCTACTAACCAAGTATAAAGCAGTATTTGAGGAATCAATGGGAATGCCTCCTGTCAGAAGCCATGGTCACAAGATTACACTTAAGCCAGGGACAGGAACCTTCAAACAGCCACCTTACAGATACTCTTATGTACAAAGGAAGGAGGTAGAGAAATTAGTGACCGAAATGTTAAAAAATGGAGTGATCAGGCCAAGTGTGAGTCCATTTTCATCCCCAGTCCTGCTTGTGAAGAAGAAAGATGGCTCTTGGAGATTCTGTGTGGATTACAGGAAACTCAATTCACTTACCATCAAAGACAGTTATCCTCTTCCTCTAGTGGATGAACTACTTGATGAGTTGGGAGGGGCTGCTTATTTCTCTAAGATAGATCTTAGAGCTGGATACCACCAAATTAGAGTGGCTGAGGAGGATGTTAGTAAGACAGCATTTGTTGCAAGTTCAGGGCTGTATGAATTTAAGGTAATGCCCTTTGGCTTAACCAACGCTCCAGCAACATTTCAATCCCTGATGAATCAAATTTTCCAACCCTATTTGAGAGAGTTTGTTCTTGTCTTCTTTGATGACATCCTAATCTATAGTAAGACTCTAGAGGAACACTGTTTGCATGTGGAGAAGGTGTTACAGGTTCTGTTGGAACAAAAGTTGTATGCCAAGGCCTCCAAGTGCAGCTTTGGGAGAGATTCTATAGAATACCTGGGACATATTATTTCAAGGAAAGGAGTTATGGCAGATGAAAGTAAGATTGCAGCAATGAAGGAATGGCCAACACCAAAGACCGTCAAAAGCTTGAGGGGTTTCTTGGGGCTAACTGGGTATTATAGGAAGTTTATTAGACATTATGGCATTATTGCTAAACCTTTGACTGATCTTACAAAGAAAGGACAGTTCAAGTGGGGCCTGGAAGCTACTGAGGCTTTTGAGAAATTAAAAAATGCCATGTGTGAAGCCCCAGTGTTAACACTTCCTGATTTCAAGAAACAGTTTGTGCTGGAAACAGATGCATGCTACTACGGCTTGGGAGCAGTTCTGACTCAAGATAAACACCCCATAGCTTATTTTAGCAAGACCTTGGGACAGAGAGGGTTATGATTATCGGTTTATGAGAAAGAATTAATGGCCATCATTCACTCAGTTGACAAATGGAGGAACTACCTGTTACATGACACTTTTGTCATTAAAATTGATCAGTGCAGTTTGAAGTATTTGCTGAACCAGAAGATTTCCACACCACTT
The DNA here is from genome assembly GCA_037501455.1 of Lantana camara. Taxonomy (NCBI): domain Eukaryota; kingdom Viridiplantae; phylum Streptophyta; class Magnoliopsida; order Lamiales; family Verbenaceae; genus Lantana; species Lantana camara. The sequence goes on along the minus strand of CM074856.1, from coordinate 136,690,067 downwards.
CAACATAAGTATCTCACTAAATTATTGGGATACAATTATGTTATTGAATACAAGAAAGGAAAGGAGAATGTTGTTGCTGATTCCTTGTCCAGGAGGGGAGTTGAGGAAGGTGATTGCTCCATCACCACTGTTTTGCAACCAAGTTGGGCAGAGGAAGTGAGGATGAGCTATGAAGGGGATGAGAGAGCCCAAGAGGTTATAATGGAAACTGTCATGTGCCCCTACAATGTGTCCCTTTACAGTTATACAGGAGGAGTGATCAGGTACAAAGGAAGGTTATATGTGGGCACAAGCCAAAACTTGAGAGAAACCATCATTGCCTATGTGCATACATCTCATATTGGCGGCCATTCTGGGATACAAGCTACCCTACAGAGGTTACAAACCACATTTATGTGGCCTGAGATGCTGGGAGATGTGAAGAAAGTGGTAAGCACTTGTGATGTGTGTCAATTATGCAAGCACTCAACAGACAAGGAAGCTGGATTATTGCAACCACTACCAGTTCCTGAGCATGTATGGCAACAAATTACCATGGATTTCATTGAGCAACTCCCACATTCAGAAGGGAAGAATGTAATTTGGGTGATAGTTGACAGATTTACGAAGTATGCACACTTCATTCCTTTGGCCAATCCATACACTGCATCACAGTTGGCTCAAATTTTTGTTGCACAGATTTACAAACTACATGGACTTCCAAACAGCATTATCTCTGACAGGGACAAGATATTCACCAGCCATTTTTGGAAAGAACTTATGAAGCTATTGGGCATAACACACCACTTGAGTACGACTTATCACCCCCAAACGAATGGACAAACAGAGAGGGTCAACCAATGTCTGGAAAGCTATCTCAGATGTATGTGTAATCAGAATCCAAAGAAATGGACCACTTGGTTAGCCTTGGCTGAGCTATGGTATAACACCAATTACCATACCTCACTAAAAATGTCACCCTTTGAAGCACTCTATGGCTACAAACCCAAAGTGCTTACTATGGAACCTTATGTTCAACCCACCACTGCTGCTTCTGAGGAGTTTTTTAAAGAAAAACAGAGGATGCATCAGCTCATCAAAGAGCATCTAGCAATTGCCCAGAATCGTATGAAACAGGTTGCTGATAAAAAGAGGAAAGAGAGGGAGTTTGCAGCAGGAGACTTTGTCTACTTAAAACTTAAGCCTTACAGACAACTCTCTGTCAGAAACAGTAGAGTCTGGAAACTCAGTCCAAAATATGCTGGGCCTTTCGAGATTTTGGAGCGGGTCGGAGCTGTTGCTTACAAGTTGAAACTCCCTGAGGGCGCAAAGATACACCCCGTCTTCCACGTGTCATTATTGAAACCCCGAGTTGGAACCATGGACAGGGTCACCCCAGTACTCCCATTGATGGACACTGAACCTCAATTGTTGCTTCTTCCAACTGGGATCTTGAACAGAAGGTTGGTCAAGCGGAAGAACTCAGCCATTCCTCAAATTCTAGTGAAATGGGCTCACTTACCAGACTCTGAAGCCACTTGGGAAGACTATCATGTGATCACAAAGCAGTTTCCGGCATTAGAGTCTTGGGGACAAGTCTCAGAAAAAGGGGGGAGTAATGTTATGATCAAAGAGCTGGAGAAGGGAATTCATATCTGAATTGATAAGTCAAAGCCACGTGTTTTATTCTGATCGGTTGAAGTGATTTCAATTATGAAGGGGTGAAGCGACGTCGTTCTTTGAGGATGAAGAATTAATAGAAGCGTGTTTGTCTTGTTATTACGGTTTATATTAAGTTGTTATTTCCATTCCAAGAAGGCCACTGATTGGTTAAAGCTTGTGATTAACACAACTTATTTATAGGCAAGCTGTACGTACATGGGAGGGGAATTCAGCGAATGCAAAGCCAATTTTCCTCTTTCTATCTTGTTTCTCTTTTAACCCTAGTTGTTTTTGTTTATTATTGTGCTTCTTTTACTTTCCTTAGCCGCCAAGTCTTTCCATACTGTTCCATTGCTTGGGTTTTCATCTGTGGTGTGAGGCAGATTCGTATCAAATTCCAAGTCAAAATGGGAAGAAGAAAAGGAATATATTCATCGTCCCTATCTGAAAGCCGGGGATAAATGTAACAAAGCGTACCTGGAGTGGAAGAAGTGTGTGACTGTCGAATGGGAGAAGTCGAAGTTGCCATATTCTTCTGTGAAACAAATCCGGAAGAAGACGGAGGATGCTCGGAACAAGTGTTTTGAGGCCATTCATGCTCTGGAGAAATGTATGGACGCCCGTGATCGTGATGTCTATATGTCTGTATTTCTCCCGGAAAAGTGGCCGCGGTTGTTGTAAAGAAGCAAGGAAGAAGACGGACGATGCTAGGAACAAGTGTTTTGAGGTCTGGAGAAATGTATGAACCGCAGTTACGTTAGTGTCGAGTTTTAGTGTTTTCTCACTGGAATTCCGTGAATAATTGTTTAGGTTTTCCTTTACCACTCTATCCGGTTCTGTATTGTATCCAGTCAATGTGGTTTTGTATCAACGTTTGTGCCTAAGAAGTATTGGATGTTGCTGTACAAGAGCCAATATTTTGTTTCTCAATCTTCTATATTTTGTTAGTTCCAGCTTTAATTATCTCCTGAACTTGCTACCAAACTTTGGAAATCTTTTGTTTGATAAGCTTTTCCTGATGAGCTCAAGCATTATCTTTTGACCAGTAGAAGACAAGAACTACAATGGCCTGAAATATATGTTCATGCACTTGTTAATCCGAATTCGTCTCCTCTACTGATAGTAAATGTCATCCCCCTCGGAACTACACAAGATAGTCCAGAGAGTCAATGACCTTCCAGATCCAGTGGTATGTTTTCTGTAGTAAATCTCATTGAATTACACTATTCTGTTCATTTGATTGCAAGATATTATTATCCTATTTTCTGGCTGAGCATGGCTGAAGTTGTTCTTGTAGTTGCTGGAGAAAGTGTGGATATGGCAGCAATGCAAGATGAAATCAATAAGCAATGCAATAACTTCCCTCGGGGGAATTTGGCTTAAAGCACTGAGTCACAGCTTTATTGTTTATGCGTGCGATACGGTTGAGGTTTTCATCTTCTTTAACTTTTAAACTTGCGGAAACAATGTCGACACCTCTTTTTTCAGTTAAGAATACGTGTGATTATGCTTAAGTACTGTGGGTATTTGCTGGCTGACAATTCACTGAGTATGAAAATTGACTATCTTTGGTCTAAAATTCCCAGGATTTACACTTGGAGCCCAACTATGTACCTGGTCTATTGTTCGTTGACCTTTAGAGTTTATTCGTTATTCTGCGACGTATGAGATGCCATTTGAAGTATAATTTTGAATTTTGAGGGATTACAAGTAATTTGTGGGGATGTTAAACAAGCAGATTTAGTTTTAGAACATAAAGAAAGAATTGCATTTAACTCACAACTCCACCTGTCGAATTTGACCACCTGATTAGCATGGCCACCACCATGAAACTAGCTATTGGCCAAAAAATTACCCTGGATTGTAGTAAATAGGCTCGATATCATTGCTAGTCAGGTGAAGTGAATATCCTAAGTGTAAGAACACTTAGACTGAATTGCACTAATTGCATGGAAATCTTGATCCTGACCTTACACAGGCTGACCTTACACAGGCTGACCAAATTTCTAATGGGCAAAACTGGTCTGAGATCTTTTCCTACTTTCGAAAACTGTATTACTTGAACTGAAGAGTGACCTTATCTTTAATTCTTCTATTTCGACAAAACTGTTTCTGTGGAGTCAGGCAGATGATTAATGCAGCTGGTATGGTGTAGATCTAGCTGTGATCAGTGTGTAGCTCATCCCCTTTAGAACATATTATGCCGACATCCCAAGGGGATAAATAATCTTAAGCATCTGACTCCCCTGAATTGTCAAATGCTGGTTTTCATGGACAGGTTCCAGTTGAACTTACATTAATGAGTAAATTGATTAATATTGATGTCTCCATATTCTTGAGCAGATACCTTCTAAGAATTGAGAAATGAGAACCTAAACTTGAAGATGCCTTTTGAGAATCAAACAGCGGCACAGAGAGCTCTATTGCTATCTTGATGGTTTTGATATTTCAAGCAAAACTGAAATTGCCTCATCACCAAAGCTCCTAACTGGTCACATGGCCGGAACTATCACATTCTACACTGTTCCAACTGCAGATTGGGTCTATGAATTTTAAACCACAGTTCAAATCACCCGCTTCAGCGGTTTGGTTAAATATTCAAATAAATGGATTTCCAATCAACTTTTCGAAGAGAGTGGATTTGAGGCCAAGTTTTAACTGAAACCAGTGTCACCTTCAATTGCCCTGCTTGTGCTATAATAACCGTTTACACCCCTAGTCCGAAGTATCAGAAATAATGTGTGATGCTGTAATTCAATGGCTTGTTAAGGAGTAAATAAAGCAATGTAGCGGCCCTAATATGGTTCGAAGGTGTTTGATACATTATATTGGTGATTTTGCAAGAACTTATTTTCGGCTGATCTTTCCTGTAGTGAATCCTTAAGGGGGTGTCTGATTAACTGAGATTAACTTTTGAGAGCTTTGTATGCATTTCTTATCGCACGAATGCCTTCCTCTTTTGAGCCCAGCTTTCTTACAACCAAAAATACCAAATCACATTTGCCACGCTAGGGAACAGGTACTCCCTTCGAACCAGCGCCTCTTACTTTTGTATACGTAACACATGTTGTCGGTTATGCTTTGGAATTCTGAGTTTTGGTTTGTCTGCTATATCGTTTGTGTAAGATGATGATTATGATATTCTTGATTTTAGGTGGTTGAAACTTTGATGTCTCTAATGCTGTTGTTTTGATATTCTCGAGTTCTTTTGTGAAGAATAATTTTCAGTTCACACACAAAAACACACGTCTGTACATGTAAGAATATAGGGGAAAAATGCAAAATCAGGATACCAACTCTCCATAACTAGCGTTTTCGGGACACTAAATTTTCCGGCGACAAAAAAGTACAATAACTCTAGAAATCTGTCAATTTTAGGACAATGTTCGCCGGATTCCACTGTTTGCCCCCGGAGAGTATGGACACGTGGCAACTTTGCTGACATGTACGATGACAACACAACCACGTCAATTATTGTCTCCACGTAATTGACAGATGGCATGTGACGTGGATGGGTCCCGCTGACATGTCCAATGTGATGACACATATTAAATTAGCATTTATGTTGTATGCAATATATATTTAGCATTTTTTTTAAATTTTAAATTAATTAACACATATTAAATTCTTAATTTAGAATAAAATTTTAATAAATTAAAGGAAAATTATTAACTTAGTCAAAAAAACTAAATTGATTAAATTCAGAATTCAAATTGAAAAATCAAAATCTCAAAACCTAATTAAAAAATCAAAGTTAATTAAATTCCTATTTCCTAATTCAAATTAAAAAACTTAATTATCTAATTAGTATCGTCTTCTTCAAATCGTCCATCACCGCCGCCGCTGCACCAACACAACGCTTGCCACCATACCACCACACTACACCCCCACGGATAATCTCGCCAACACAACCAAGCATCACCGCCACCACCGCCTAAACCCCAAGTTGGCATCACCACCAAGCATCGTCGCCACCACAAATCGCCGCCAACAATCTAGCCGCCGCCACCAATCTCGCCACTCACCACCACCGACAATTTCGTGAGCAGATCTGATGTTTGCGCATTCCGATTTGATGAAGCAAAGGCTGGAATCCCACTTTCGAAAAAGGAGTATTCTCCACCGGGAGAGATTTTTGCAGGACGTTTTCTTTTTTTGGCAATGGGTTTTGCTGGGGGTGACGATGGCTGCGGGGCGGCGGCGATAGGGGATGGGGGTCCGATTCTCTCTCATTTTTCTCCCCTGTCTCTCTCTCTCCCTTGTCTCTCTCTGTGTCTTTCTCGCGACTTGGAAGTGGCGGATCTAGACGGAGGGCGCCGAAATCGACCGATGGGGGTGGCATTCGCGGATTTGGTGGTGGTGAGTAGATTTCGCGGTGGAGGTGGCGCGACATCGATTTGGTGGTGGAAGATCTGGGTGAACGTTTCTGAGATTTATTTTTTTTTTTCCTGAGATTTGGTGCTGGCAGACCTCTGGTGGTGGAGCTAGGCGTCGATTTGGTGGTTCCCGGACGCTACTGATTTTTCTGAGATTTTTTTCCCCAAGATTTGATGGTGGAGCGTGGTGTCGAAGTCATGGCAGATCTCTGGTGTTGTTTATATGAAATGATTTTTCCTCATTTTATGTTTTCAAATTTTATTTTAATTTTGTTTTATGAATTTGCAATTAGTTTTATAAATCTTGTATTAGTATATGAAAGTATATGAAAAAATTACATATTTGTTTAAATAATATATACTTAATTTTATCATATATTTTCAATTATACTAATATTTTACTCGTCAAAATTAAAAAAAAAAAATTTCGTTTTTTTTATATATATATATTTTTTAATATTTGTAGTGCATTATGTGGATTTCGAAAAAAAAAATAAAATAAAAATATATATGGAAATTACGTGGCAAGTGGTGTTAATGCCATGTCATCACATTGGACATGTCAGCGGGACCCATCCACGTCACTTGCCATCTGTCAATTACGTGGAGACAATAACTGACGTGGTTGTATTGTCATCGTACATGTCAGCAAAGTTGCCACGTGTCCATACTCTCCGGGGGCAAACAGTGGAATCCGGCAAGCATTGTCCTAAAATTGACAGATTTCTAGAGTTATTGGACTTTTTTGTCGCCGGAAAATTTAGTGTCCCGAAAACGCTAGTTAGAGAGAGTTGGTATCCTGATTTTGTATTTTTCCCAAGAATATAGCTCACCTTTCCCCATATCAAGTAGAGTTTATTCTTTGCAGAAATTTTGAGAAAACGAAATAAAGGTCCGTTCCTTTTCAATTAAAAGTGGATTCTTTCAACTACTGATATTTTTGTTCTTATGATGTGGGTGGTTGTGATTTCATTTGAACAAGAATTTGATCAGAACTATATTTTTCATTTGTGGGCTCTTGTTATTGTTGTTGGTTTTGTGAGTTGGCAATTAAGCAATTTGTAGATGAACTCTTTTTTTAGCTGATCAGGTCCCAAGACATACCATTACTGTTAATACTTTCTTGACTATACTCAATCTGACTCTTCCATCACTCCATGTTAATTGATTAGTGATTACTTCTTAATTGCACAATGGTACACTCCAGTAGTTCCTATTGGGAGCAGCCCCAAAACATACAATCTAATAAGAGAAAGTAGTTTCAGAGGCAGACTGTTGCGTCATTAGACTAGTTGGACTTTACATATCCTCTCTTTGAAAGTTATGACTGGTTTTTATCCATAAGATTTTCAAGATCAAGTGAATGAAATGAGTTATTATAACAGTAACCTTAACTTGCAGTACAAAGTAGATAGAGTGCATGCTAGTTGGAGAAAGGGACTCATGATATTCGGCCCAGTCACATCCTTATTCTATTCCATTACGAGGTGATTGTTAGCTACAATGCTTACTAACCAATAGTTCGAGGTAAATAAATTACCTCTTGTTTCAGGGTATATTATCAGGGACCTTCGTGCAGTCTGAACTCTCTGAAATAATGCAACGGTTTGATCTCTTTCTTGTTGATTGCCATAATGAGAATTCTTGATACATAATGAAGGATCTTGGTGTTATTTCTGATGACACATACAATCAAGATTGTTAGTGTTCTGGGGAAAGGTTTCCAGAAATTACAGATCCACCCCTGCAGGATTTGTTATTATTACACTAGACCCCCTGCAGAGTTGCAACAATTACAAAAACATCCCGTGGCTGAATGTTTTGATTGGTTCGTTTCCTTTGATTGGAGAGATTGGGAGAAAAGTCTGGCTGTCCGACAACATGGATAAGATGATCTTTTAAGTTTAATTTGCATTTGGTTATTTGCGATAGGGCTATTGTGATTAGTTATTTTTAATATCTTAAATTTAATTTGCATGTCGTTATTTGTGATAGGGCTATTGTGATGAGTTATTGTAAAGCTTACCGTACAAACTTTATGTTTCAGGGGTGATTCAAATGAAGATCTTCTCTCTCTCACTCTATCTATATATATATCTTGCCGATTTTATTAATTTTCTTAAATACCCAATGAGTACACAAGGATTAAAAGTTAAGGGTGAAATAATAATAACCTATTGACTTTTATCTAATTTTATCTGTCAAACAGAAAATTGAGTTGCTATGATCAAGTCTCATTATTTTTAAGGGAAAATGTCATCCAACTCCCCTGTGTAACACGTAAGAAAAACCCCAACATAAAAAAAGTATTTCAAAAAACCCTCGGTTTTTCAAAATATGCACGAAAAACCCTAACACGAGAAGGTGAGACTCACGCGCATTGACTGCAAGTGGAATTGAATTTTTTTTCACTTTTTTTTCCTAAAATGACTATTATACCCTTGTATTATATTTATTAAATAATATTAATATATATATATATATATATATATATATATATATATATATATATATATATATTCGACCGGTTGTCCAGGCCACTGTACTGCCATCGTACCACCACCATCGCCGGCAACCACAACAACTAACTCAGGAATTAGCTTTAACAAGAAGGCCAACTCCCTCTGCGAGAATTGTGGCTTTCTGGGCTCCACTTGATGCTCTGTTTCACCATTTTATGAACAGCTTCTGTTATTTCCTCTACAAATTCCACAATCACTCCATCAACGCCCATCAAATGCTGCACATACACCGCTTCCGCCACGTTCCTGCACACAACTACCACCACCAAGAACAACAATCTGAAATCAAACCCAAATCCACATACACAAACTCAATTTCAGAAACGACAGACCTGAAGAAGACAGATGAAATGGCATTGTGCGATGGTGGTGCTCGTCGGAGTGCAGGACGGCGAATCTGCTCTTTAAGAAACCAGATCTGGACCGCCGCGCCTTCGGACCGCCTTCCGCGCCATCTCCGCCGCCGATGGCTTCAGAGGAGTCGCTTTTATGAGGACCTATGCGGCGTCGCATTTCGCGGATCTGTGGAGGTGGGAATTGATTTGCAGAAAGGTGTGGAGTTGTGCGTGGGGGTAGGGGTAAGGGGCGGAGTTGTCTCCGGCGATGAAGGAGAGTGGCGGCGGCAGATCTGTTGGGCAGTGGATGTAGAGAGAAGAAGATTAAACTTGGTGGCTGCGATGGAGTTTTGCAAAAAGTGGGTGGGGTGTGGTGGGGGTTCTGCAACGGCGAACCTGGAGAAGACGACGGGAGAGGCGGCGATGGAGTTGGGCGACTGGAGAAGACAACAGAAAAGGCGGCGACGGCAGTGGCGTCGGAGAAGACGATCGGAGAGGCGGCGTGTCAATTTGGAAGACGCCTGAATATATATCATTGATATATATATATATATGAATTATGTATATATAAACATATATTATTTCTATTAATTTATTTTATTACGGATAATTCATATGTATAAAATACATTTACATATATATATATATATTAATTTATTAATGTTTTTAGTAAATATGATAATATATATATATATAATTTTTTATATTAATTACATATATATATATATATTAAATTTTTTTTATAAATTTATTATATATATATATATTAAATTAATTATTATAATTGGTATATAATGTATATATAATTACTAATATACATATGAAATATTATTTCTATAAATTTGTTAATTTATTAATATGTATTATATATATATATATATATATATATATATATATATATATATATATATATATATTATGCTATAATATTTATCTATATTTTATATATTTATAACACTTTTTAATAGATATAATAATATAATTTAAATTGTATTTTATTTATTAATATAATATTTATTTTGAATTAAAAAATAATTTTTAATAATATTATATGAAACATTGTATAAGGGTATAATAGGAATTTTATATTTTTTCGTTGACCAAATGAGATTAGGGGGCGGTAAGTCTATTTTAAAAAACATAAGGTTTTTTAAAGTACTTTTTTTTTGTTGGGGTTTTTTAAGATTCTTTCAAAAAACACAGGGTTTTTGGGGTTGTTAGCTCTTATTTTTAATATCCATTATCAAACCTAATATTAAATAATTCTATCTAAACTTAATCTTACTTGAAAAGTCCGATTAACTTTCAAAATCTTGCGTATCAAAGGCCTCCTTCATATTTAATAAGGTCAACGTGCATCCAGATTTGACTGAATTAGTGATGGTTAGTTTGTTCATACATAATGAATCGTGATGATGCCCATGTTATTGAGACATTGATTGTTTATCAACTATGAAGCAAGCGCGATACAATTTCAGTGTAATTTAAATTATAGATTAATCTTAGGACATTATTAGACAAGACAGTACATATTGACATAATTGTTTTACAACTGTCTGGTTGCCAAAAGGGATTGACCAAATGGTTTGAGTGTTATTTCTCGAAGGTAATGATCCGGTTTCGAATCCCTCTGTTCACTTGGACTGTGTGTGTTAAAAAATAAAAATAAAAATCTAAATGGTTGTTCATGGGGCTTTTTTTCCGGTGGGAACGAGTCAATATGAACTTGAGTTTAATTATTGTCGAGACCCCCCCTCATATGTAAACCAATTGAACAACGAAAACACAAGAAGTGCGATATAAGCCAAGCATTAGACAACTACATAGCACAAAAATACCCACAACAACAAAATGCCAAATAAGAACGAGCATGTGGGCAATAAAATTACATAACCTATTCCTGACACACATCGACATAATCGAAATAATGATTGGTCAAAAATGATGCTCAAAAGACCGAGGCGAGTGGCGAAACATACCATTCCTTCGCTCGATGCCACCACCATATCTCCCTCTGAATCAAGAATAATTGCTCCAATCCCTGATAACCCCGGATTCCCTTTTGAAACCCTATCCGTGCATGTTAAGTTTAAGAAATCCTTGAGGTGGCTTCATTCATCTTACAACTTGAAAACCTGGAGGCTTTGTCCTTGTTATAAGCTGGATACCAAAATAAATCCACGAATTCCTCCTAAAAATTGGAAGAAGGGAAGGAATCTGGTTATCATCCGTATTTGAAAGACGGTGATAAATGTCCGTAATCATGCGTACGTGGAGTGGAAGAAGTGTCTCTCAAGCGACAACAGGGGGTTGGTCAAGTGGTTTGAGGGCTCTTTCTCGAAGGCAATTAATTCAATCAAAATTCAAATTTTAGGGCACAAACACATAAAAAAAAAAACTGCATATGCAACACTCCTAAAGCCGTACGACTTAGACTGACTCAACACGACACGAGAGCCCGGTTTTGGCAACCCTAAGCTCTGATACCACATAAGGATGTAGCACCCGAGCGTAAGGTACCACATCCCCGCACCGAGACCCGACCCGTACATGAAATGGAAATCTATACACGTGCCAAATCCCGACGAACGGGAACACACACACACTATGCATATAACTCCTTGTTCGTGCTATCATGTGCTTCCCTTCACTTCTCGTTCATGCTATTATACCGCTCACGCTCAATTGTTCTCCAACCCTCAGGAACCTCTACAGAAACTATATCAAGGTTAAAACAAATACAAAATGCAACTAAATTTAAAAAGAGAAGTACAAAGTGTTTGACAATGAATTCTTCTGATCCGTCTTATTGTTTTACGTGAAGATGTTATTATTGGACATTTTTTAATGAAATGCATTCTCTTTTTAAAAAGTTTTCTTCTATGATTGGTTATTGGTCTTCTATTCATTGTTAATTGGCCTGACCGCCTGAGATGATTTAGTTCAGCAAATATAAAAAGGATTATTTTGGTAATCCTATGTAATACGCTTCCATTGCTCTTGTTGTTGAGCTCTTTGCAACTCCATGGCACGCTTCCATTGCTCTTGTTGTTGAGCTCTTTGCAACTCCATGGCACGCTTCCATTGCTCTTGTTGTGCCATGCTTCCATTGCTCTTGCTGTTGAGCTCTTGTTGTTGAGCTCTTTGCGACTCCATGGCACGCTTCCATTGCTCTTGTTGTTGAGCTCTTTGCGACTCCATGGCACGCTTCCATTGCTCTTGTTGAGCTCTTTGCGACTCCATGGCATGCTTTAATCGCTCTTGTTGTTGTTGAGCTCTTTGCGACTCCATGGCACGCTTCAATCGCTCTTGTTGTTGAGCTATTATAAAAGCCTAATGGAAGAAAAAATATGTGAAACTAAAGTTAATTTTAAAAGATAAATAAAAATATACAATCATCATGTAAAATCAAATTAAAATCAAATTAAGCAACGACTATATATCCACCCACATTGGTTTACATAATATGTAAAATTGTGAGATTCTGATTATTTTTAAGAACTTTTATTTTTTTAATAGTTAATTACCTTATTCACGTTTAAATACCTGAAACGGCTCTATTCTAAAACATAGATGGTAGTAAAATAAAGCATAATATTGAATTAACTTGTGAAGACAAGAAGTTCACCAACAAAATGAGTAATACCGGCAATAGCTGAATCAAAGTACTCACCGAATAGGCTGTATATCCAC